>JAZHRO010000007.1:58025000-59317500 GCA_037157565.1 Thalassia testudinum
CGTTATCTATTCACAACAGGCAGCTGTTAATTCAATTTACAGGAAGCTTTATGTTCCTTTCCATTTTTCCAAGACTGCAGTATTATACATTCCACTAGTTTTTCCATCCTAGGATTCATGCCACATCCTAGGATCTAGCATACAACTAGTTTTCCAGCCCTAGGATTCATGCATCACCTAGGAGCTATCATTCCATGCATTTCTCATTCCTAGGATTCATGCAAAGTCCTAGATTCTAATTATGGTTCCATACTTTAACAGATTTTAATAATAAACTTAAGCCACTCTACCAGGTACAACGGGAGTAATGGGGGCGTGATCGGGAATCCCGCGTGCCTTCGCGACTCCCAAGACTACAACTGAACGAGGTCCTATCACAAGGATCAAACACAAGGAGTGTCTCAGAATAGTGTATAGCTACTGTAAACGGGTAGAGGAATTAATTCTGAAAAGAACGCAACTCGAATCGCGGAAAATGGAGCCCGAACGGGCCCTAAACGGGTCGAAAAAGATGATACTGTGCAAAATCAGACGTCTGGAACCTCTTCCAGACGTCTTAAAAAGTGGATCAGAGAATTACCTGTTCAGCGTGGTTTCCCAGATGTCCAGAAGTCTGCGGGAACGTCTGGCCTATCTCCCAGACGTCCGATGGTCACCCCGGACGTCTGGATGTCACTCAAGCCGCCTGGTACAACTTCCAGACATCTGATTCGCAAAGGATGGCGAATCAGCGAGCCTGCACATAGCCAACTCCCTCCCTTAGTACGGTCAGTCGTCAGGAAGGAAGAAGAAAGCGGAATACTAACCTTTCAGACGTCTGTATGAGCTACCAGACGTCGTCCTCGCCGTCTGCCTATCAACCCAGACGTCTGATTCTGAAAATTTTTCCAGAATCAGGGCGCGACCTGGACTCTGCTCGCGACGCCGCCCGCGTCATGCCTCGCGCGTCTGCTGCTCAGACCGTAGCAGGTCCCTCTCCGCATCGTTCCGCGCCCCCTGCGCCCTCCGCCGGCCGGCCAAGCCGCTCCGGCGAGCTCGCCCTCACGACAGAGCTCCGCCCTCGCACGCTGCACCTCCTCCGCGCTCACTGCGGCCGCCGCTACAGCCCTCGCGCTCGCTCGCTCTCGCGCTCAGGAAGGAGAAGAGGAAGGAGACGGTGGAGACGGGAGGGGAGGTGTGCCCTTTTTAAGGCCGTTGGGAGAGGAGAGAGAAGGATTCGCGGCAGGGGAATCTGCAACCGCGGAGGGAGGAAGGGCGAATATGCGGTCTACGCGCGCAGGCGCGCAGACGACTCGCGCGTGTGGAAGATAACGGTTTTTCAGACGTCTGTAAACCATCCCAGACGTCTGGCAAGACGTCTGGATGTAATCCCAGACGTCTGGTCAGACGTCTAGGCCACCACCCAAACGTCTTAAAATACGTCTGGGGCACGCGTTCGTAACAGCGTGTGATCTTGGGTCAAAATTAGAGTCTAAGGAGGGGAATTTGAAGTAGAGGAGAAGGAGATAAAGGACCTTATTTAGCGGACGAAGGAGGCAGGGTGGTGTCGACTGTGGTTGGCTGGCTCCATGGACGAAGCTTGCTCTGATGAGGTGAACGGTGGCGAGGAAAGGGGAAGACAACCCTCACTATGGCTGGCGAGGCGCAGAGGAAGATAAGGAAGAGGATGGGCAGGCCAATTTGGCCTTTGGCCGTCTGTAGGAAGATGGGGAAGGAGGCCGCCGGAGCTAAGGTGGAGCTTGGATGGAGATGGAGGAAGAAGGGGTATTTGGCCTCAAAACCTTGCTAAGGAGGACGGTTTGTCCTCAGGGGGTCTTTTATAGGTAGTAGGAGGTTGTTCCAAGCTTGGAAAGGAGCTTTCATGCTCCGGTCAATTTGCGCACAAGAGATACCAACATCTCCAAAGGATTCACATGAGGTTTTGAGTAGGAATCAGAGCCCAAGATGTCGGTCAGATTGAAGAGAATTTCATCAGGAATTTCCCTTCCAAGTTTGGAAGGGTTTCGTTAAGAAATCAAAGAGAAATCCCTGATCGAAGGTCACCAAAGTAGGAGTTCCTCTGCGATAATGGTGGAGGGGCCTGATTTCAAATAAGATGACAAAGGTTAGGGACCTATTTGCAAGGAATTCAAAAAGCTAGGGGTGTGTGTGTAAGAAAAAGAGTCAAACTGGATTAGAATGCAAACTATTTCAAGATGATCTCTGATTGGGTCTAAATTTTCGTACAAACCTAATTTGGACCCAAGAAATCTATAGGTGAAGTCATATTTTGGTTTTGACCAAGTTTGACTGGGTAATTTACATAGAAACCTAAATTAGGTCAACTTCCCGTCTGAGACTGTTTTAGGTTGAAATGGGTTCCAATGGTCAAATCAAAGGTACAAAATCTTGTAGAATATTTTTATATGATTTTTAGAAGGTTTAGGTGAATTTTATCTTGATCAAAACCTCTTTGAATTAAGCAGGTCTGAAATTAGGATTTTAGATGTCCATTAATTCTTGAAATGCGCAAAAGCCCGTTTCTGTCTGCATGAACCCTCTTGTTAGTCATTAATGCTCATTTGACCTTCTTTTAACCCCTAGGAAACCCCATGATTACTTTGGATTTAGGATATGATAAAACTACAGATTTACCCTTGATTTAATGTACTCTTCTCAGAAAGGATATGCAATAAATTATGACTCTCCAACAGTTATGTAGGAGTAGTTGTTAATTTATGCTAACTAATTAAAGCTAGTTATGGCTGATGATGACGTTATCATCATACTCCCATGCCTAACTTTTGCTAGTCCCTTAGCAAAATCTTATGAAAAGAACTAGAGTTCTAGACCATGCATTGATGTTTAGAGTCCTGATTTGTTCCATTTTCTAGAAATTAGGTCAGAATGCCAATGATAGGCCTAGAGGTACTCAAGTACCAATCAAGATCCAGACTTGACCAGCTTCAGCCTTAGTTTGCCGCAAAGGTTTCTTAGGCCCGCAAAAACTATCTAAAGGTTTGTTGAACCCAACGGTTAAAGCACCCACGCTTTTAACATGGTTAGTCCAGGTTTAGTTTGTAGTGCGTTTTTTGTAAGAGAGAGGGATAGAAGAATTTATTTGTATTTTTGGAGAGCTTTCTCTCTCTTTTTCTTGATTATTTTTCTAGCCTCGGATTGGCCCTAAACAAGGTCTGTATCGGATTCTTTATTCCCACCATCAATCCTTGCATGGTCCCTGGCAAACGATGCTTTGAGATAGCACTACCCATGGCAACCCCCAGAACCCTGGCTTTCGATACTTCGAGATAGTGTCGCCCATGGCATTCTATAGCTTAAATTTAGGCCCTAGCGATCGACATTTCACGATAATCCCGCCCATAGCACTTGAATTAGCACAAGGTGCTTACATGCCCCCGGTAAGATATTTAGATATCTTAGGAGACAAGCACCGAGGAGACGATATGTTATTACACATTTTCAAGCGATTTCCCACCTCTCAGCTCTGGGAACTCGTCCAATCAACTTGTGTTGTCAAGCCGCTCCTAATCTAGGTAGCTTTTTCATAACAGAATAAATGCTTTTGCATGATTTTTGTTGTTAAGCGCACTAAACCAGACTAGGTGTGTGATTTTGGATGCTTAGGTTACCAAGTCTCGCAATCCAAAGGGCAAACAACAGGGCCGAATAATCCCTAAGCCTTACACTTAATACATAATTTTTGCATTTTCCTCAACCTCTTGAGGATTATCTGGATCTTAACGGATACGTAAGTGTTTAAGCCCTAAAACAAGCCCAAGAGGCCTAAGATCAGTACTTATACTAATCTTCTTGTCTCTCTGTTTTTTCAGGACTTAATTTTTCTTTTCTTTTTGATTAGGTCCAGATCTTAAGTAATTTTATAATCAAGTGCTAAAGACTATTAGTTTTGTTCTTGATTGTTGCCCCTTTTTGACATTTTGAATCACTTCCTCATTTCCTCCTTAAGAATGATATGCAGTCAGTTCTCAAAATTTTGCTCCCCTTTCCATTTTTATTCTTTTTTCAAATTTTTTTTATTTTTTTTATTTTTTTGAATATGTATTTTTTGTGAGAACCCATCATAGAATTGAATTTTTATGTGTTTGCACTTTAACAGCTCCCCATGCCTAAGCTTTGCAATGTCCTCATTGTAAATCGGAGGATTTGAAATCAGCTTGGTTCATGGGTTAGAACAGGTTCAAAGGGTGGGTGAACGGGTCGAGATGACTGTTGCAGATAATTTCAAGCTTCGATACGAATACCAAAGGTGGAGTCAACTGTTCTAACTCTGAACTCTATGTGCAGTAGGAGTGTAGCTCAAAAGGAAGATTAGAAGGGTCTCAATTTTTTGGAATGACAGGTTGTCTCCTGATAAGTGCTAAATTCAATGCCTTCAGCTAAGTAGAAGATGATAATGAAGAAGGGGTGGTCAAATTAGAGGAGTGTTGTAGTGCAAGCACCTTAATTAATAGCTTGGTTGGTCCAACCAGATGCTTGTTCAGATCTACAGGCTGATGATGTAGCCCAAACCCAATAAGTTTGGTGGGTTGATGGATGTGAATCAAAAGATGTGGAGCCCACCAGATGCTTTGAGGCTCAAACAGATATGGCAATGAGAATCTAGGGTTTAGTTGAGTCAATTCAGCCTGGTCAGAGTAGGGAACCTAAAAACAAAATGGATCTAAAGAGGATATAGGAACCCTACTAGTAGGATCAGAAAAGGATGGGATGTGATTAGTAGTTTGATTGATGTCCGAAACCCTATTGAAAGATGGAGGTGAATCGTATGGAACCAGATCAGAAAGAGGTGAATCAGAGTAGAAGTTGATTCCGGTGGCGGGTCAGGGTTGAGAATGGGTTTTGGAAGGCTCTGCATGTGGATTAGAAGATGTGGCTTCTTTAAGGTCCAAATCATTGACCTCAGCATCAGAATCAAAGAATGGGTCATGGATGCTGGCTCGAAGTTATCAAGAAACAAAGGTTCTCCTAAATCAGAGTAGGATTTGAAATCATCAAAGAATATGCGAAGATCATGTTCTGAATCTAATTCCAGATAGGGAGTTCCATCATAGAATGAATCAAGATATCTATAATCAACAACCTGACTTTGATCTAACCCTATTTCTGATTTTGAGGTAAATAAGGTGTCCTTATTAGGCATGTGCTCAGGTTCTTGGTTCCTAGGGTAGACCTAATCGATTCCCAACTCTTCCAACTCCTCGATTTCTGTGTCATAGATTGGCATGACTTTTGAAAAATCAATTTGTATCTCAGAGGAGTTTGGAGAGGTATATTCATCAAATGCAGTCCCAGAATCATAGTCTAGATTCAAAATCTAATTCTCATCACATTGGGCCTCATAATTATCCCACATAGGCTCGAATCTAGATTCTAGGTTAAGGGTAAGGATTGGATCACTAGAATCTAGGTTGGGCTCTATTGGGATGTCAGAATCATTCTTGTGAGTTACCTTAATAGGATAAGGCTAGGGATTTGCACTCTCGAGAGGTTCTATTTTAAGCTCATCATTACAGGTGTCGGGGACATCTAGGCTTGATGGACCAGCTTCACGATTTTCTAAGGCTGGTTCGAAATTGTGAACACCTACAATTGGATCCTCCCAACCCATCTCAAGATTAGGCGTATCAATCTGCACATAATTTGAATCAGATTCCATCTAGGTTGGGGGTCCACAACAACCTTGATTCTCGAACCCAAGATTTGGAAAATCATTTTGATCCTCAATGTTGCTCCAAGGTGTCTCATCATCTTCGGAAGGAATGTATGGGTATCTTTGATCAATTGCTTGCTGTAATGTATTTAGCATGTACCCACGTTTCTTCATAAGACCTTGGTACATCTCCCAAAGTTGTGGATTTGATAAACATTGTATATACTCAGTATTGTGTAGTCTCCACAATTCACTATATTCTGATAAAAGGTTATCCCGTGTTGAACCATATAAGATTTGTGTAAATAGCATTCCAGCACGGTTCATAGTTTGGGTTGTTTCTAGAACATTAACTGAAATCCTGATAATTGTATTTGAGGTTCTTTCATAATCTTCATAATATTTAAGAGCATCCTCAATCATTCTATCTTTCATGGACATTCAGGATTCAGGTTTCCTGATTGGTCTTCCTAAATTGCCAAGTTGCATTTTCAAATTAGGTGGTGGATCAGGATGTAGAATCGAATTCAGGTTCAGATTGAAGTTGATCAGATCAGGGAGAAATTCCTGAGAAGATCTAATGAGGTCTCTTAGGTAAAAAACCTAATGACCTTCCTGTGTATGTGCTCTATAGAAGGGATGAGGGACTGGATATGAATTTGACCCAATCAAGACACCCAAAGATCTTTGGATGACTAAGGTGTTTTGAGGCGGATGATATCTCTGAATCAGAAATCCGCACACCTGAGAATTTACCTGGGCAGCCAGGAAGGGAGAGCCCCGTAACGACCCCTACACGGTAGAGCGTCCCCATGGCTTACAGGGTTTCCCCCACGCAACCTTCCTTGTTACTGTGGTTCCAAGTAGACTGGAATGTATGAATTTAAACCTTAAGTCTACCAATTTTATTCATAATTTGTGCCTTGAATTTCACTTGATTAGAAGTTGATTTGACTTGTGACCTAATTTGGAGGTTGATTGGCCCACAATCTAGGTCAACTTCACCTAACCTACCCAAAAAGATGGAGGATGAAATTTGGATCAAGATCTAGAAGTCACCCTGAATTGACTCTCAAGTTATTAGGTTCACAATTTTTAAGGTTCAAGTGAATTTAGAGACTGGTTTTTAGGGTTCTTATTGATTAAATCTTTTCAAACAGGGCTTGAGTAGCACACAAGTACGGGAGGGTTAATTTTCTTTAACTTAGGAAAATGTGAACTAGCACTCCAAACCCTAGTGTTGAAACCTTAATTGGCTCTATTTCAAGTCCAATTTAATCTCAACATGTTCTCCTTTGACTTCAAACAAGAAGTGCATAGTCCAAGAAGATTAGAAATTAAGCGTAATCCCTAGTAGGTACAGAAAATTAAGGTAGGGAATCTCTAAATAGAATCATCTCAGGCTTCAATCAGATGTGAATTTTTTGCAAATCAAGAAACTTGCCTTTTAAGTGATATTTATTAAGAAAGTAAGGCAGATGAATCCTAATTAGTTTTGTTTCCTTTTTTCTCTTTCAAGGATTAGGAGATCAGAGAAGAAGAAAGATTACCTACTCTAGGAGTGGTTGACTTGCATGGAAGATTTCTTTGTGATGTACCTCGCAAAATCACAAGAAAATAGATAGGGCAAGTTAGTGCTCAAATATAATCAAGTAAAACAAAAATAGCGGTGAATTGCGCGTTGCTCCCTGGCAACGATGCCAAAATGTTGTCAAGCTTTCGTCGTGTTTTAAGGAAATGCATTGTAGTACAGTTGACAAATAGCTTTCAAATAATAAAATTTATTACTCGAAATCTAAATTGAAGTCCGAGGTCGAGCACAGGGAGTAAATATGAAATTCATGCACTAATCTTTAATTAAAATGAATGAGCATAATAAACAGAGCAAGATAAAAGATATTCAATGAATGATATAGACAGAAATATGTTCAATGAGAACCAACATATAATGGAGCAAAAGAATAGAAGAGTCTAAAACAATGGTGATTTAAATCACCACTTAACTTCCTTATTTAAACATGTATCAAATATCCCAATTTAATCAAATAAATGAACAGTAGCTTGAACGCTACAGTGCCTCAGAGCTTAAGTGTTCCTCAATAAGCACAAGGCTTTTCAGAGCTTCTCAAGGAGCCTCCCTTCTTGAGTTGTTCTTCTCACGACTTCTCCTTCACAACATCAACACAGGCTTCCTTCAAAGGTTAAATGTTGAGAGTGCACGCACCCCAAGGCACATGCACAGAGAGCAAAACCCTCCCCCCTCCTCTCTCTTTTTCTTCTTATTTCTTTCTTAGAGCCAAGGATAATCGGGCATTTTAATCGGGTAAATGGATCATGGGTCTAGGTTTGCGTGCATGTGGGCACGGACGAGGGTGTGCGGGTGAAGGGGACCTCACCCCCGGTGTCTGAGGCGAAGAGCCTAAGGCACCGATTCAATTTATGCACTGCTGGATGCTTGCTTTCACATGATGTGGGACTATATGTCCCTTTCTCCTTCGTGAAATCACAGCATCAAGTCTTCGAGGAATTGAAGTAGTTGTGGTGGTTCTTCGTGCAATTGGAGCTCCAGCTGGGGATGCGAACACAGTCTGCGTCTCCTGAAAGTAAAACTAGGTCTTGAACTTGCTAGAGGACTGCAAGCAAAGGCGGAGATGACAGCGGTGACGACCGGAGTGCGACGAGACTTGAAAAAGCAAAATACAGCCTCTCAGCCACGTTAAAATCTCTTAGAAGAATTGCTAAGTGATGGCGAAGATGGTTGTGGTGGTCGGATGAAGTCGGATATGAAGGTTGGAGGATGGGTTGTTCAGCGAAGGTCTTGGGTATCTAATAACCCCAAAAAGGTTAGGGCTTTTGTGCGGATGATCACAATGGAGCTAATGGAGGTTGTGGCGTGGTGAACGACGGCATGTAGCAAGCTCTCGACTTCGTCGGAGCTCGACCGGAGCTGGAGAAGATGGAGGGGGAGGCGTGTGATCTTGGGTCGAAATTAGAGTCTAAGGAGGGGAATTTGAAGTAGAGGGGAAGAAAGAGGTAAAGGACCTAATTTAGCAGATGAAGGAGGCAGGGTGGCGTCAATTGTGGTTGGCCGACACCAAGGATGAAGCTTGCTCCGATGAGGTGAACGGTGGCGAGGAAAGGGGAAGACAACCCTCGCTGTGGCTGGCGAGGCGCGGAGGAAGATGAGGAAGAGGATGGGTAGGCCAATTTGGTCGTTGGCTGTCTATAGGAAGATGGGGAAGGAGGCTGCCGAAGCTAAGGTGGAGCTTGGCCAAAGATGGAGGAAGAAGGGGTATTTGGCCTCAAAACCTTGCTAAGGAGGACGGTTTGTCCTCAGGGGGTCTTTTATAGGTAGTAGGTCGTTCCAAGCTTGGAAAGGAGCTTTCAAGCTCTGATCAATTTGCGCACAAGAGATACCAACATCTCCAAAGGGTTCGCATGAGGTTTTGAGTATGAATCAGAGCCCAAGATGCGACTCAGATTGAAGAGAATTTCATCAGGAATTCCCCTTCTAAGTTTGAAAGGGTTTCGTTAAGAAATCAGGGAGAAATTCCTAATCGAAGGTCACTGAAGTAAGAGTTCCTCTACGATAATGATGGAGGGACTTGATTGCAAATAAGATGACAAAAGTTAAGGACCTATTTGCAAGGAATTCAAAAAATTAGGGGTGTGTGTAAGAAAAAGAGTTAGACTAGACTGGAATGCAAACTAGGTCATGATGATCTATGATTGGGTCCAAATTTTGGTACAAACCTAATTTGGACCCAAGAAATCTGATGGTGAAGTCAGATTTTGGTTTTGACCAAGTTTGACTGGGTAATTTACGTAGAAATCCAAATTAGGGTAACTTCTTGTTTGAGACTATTTTAGGTCGAAATGGGTTCTAATGGTCAAATCAAAGGTGCCAAACCTTATAGAATATTTTTCTATGATTTTTAGAAGGTTTAGGTGAATTTTATCCTAACCAAAACCTCTGTTAATTAAGTGGGTCTGAAATTAGGGTTTCGGATGTCCACTAATTCTTGAAATGTGCAAAAACCTATTTCTATCTATATGAGCCCTCTTGTTAGTCATTAATGCTCATTTGACCTTCATTTAACCCCTGGGAAACCCCATAATTACTCTGGATTTAGGATATGATGTTAAAGCTACATATTTACCCTTGATTTAATGTGTTCTTGTCAGAAAGGAAATGAAATGAATTATGACTCTCCGGTAGTTATGTAGGAGCAATTTTTAATTGATTTTGACTAATTAAAGCTAGTATGGCTGATGATGACGTTGTCATCACTAGGGATACTACATCATTATGCGGTTGAGTACCACATCCGTGACACAATATGAATGTTGGTATGGCCTTTCTGGAAAATTTTTTAATTAGTGGGTTGACATTGCTCTGATACCATCTATGATGACCCGAGTGTCATCAATTGATGAAACCCAAGTTGCTGTGTGCTAACAACCAACAAATCGTCTACAAGATCGCAGTCACTCAACACATAATCATAAAATATAAGCATAGACAACAAACAAATCATATTGCAAAATTTAAAGGAACATAAATTGAATACTAACCAGAAGTTTTACCGTAGTATTATTCCAAAGAGATGTACAACAAAAATCTCCTGGTAAACTGCCAAATAGACCTGAGTACGGAGCCTGAAAACACGTTAGTAAAAATTGAGTAGAGTAGTACAACTAAACAAGTAATTCAAGTAATAGAGTACAATAAAAAGGCACTATCTTGATAGTTTGTCTGTTTACAATTTATTTTATATCCATTCCCATTTTCTGCAACTGGCCCATGTTCTTATTGTTCTCAAGCTGTCAATCAATGTCTCGGGCATGAGACGATTTCATGTAACTTCCTGTGATGCAAGATCGATATAAGCCACCCTCCTGGTCGGGAGGACTGCTTATATCCATCGAGTCGCTAGGCTCCATCACCCTAGGGCCATTGTGGAAAGGGGTGGCAGCTACGTTGTGCAGCGTGAACACGTACAAGTGCTGTGTACGCTGAACTACAGACAACCAATGGCCCACCCACTGGCTGAAAGAATTGCTTTAAACCTTGAGCCCTGCGAATCCGCTATCCTAGTTGGTTGCTAAGCCTAACCAAAGAGTCGTAGGGAGGTTAGCAACTCCCTAAACCAGCCCCTAAACCTGGTCTGAAAAGACCTAAAGCTACGGCCGAAATCCTGGCAAGTAGCGGGGCTAAAACCAGTTGTCTAATCTTTTTATTTTCTCGACATATCTGTCGTGTCAATTTCCAGATAACTTTATCTCTTCTTAGGAAAGTCCTTAGCAATTTCGTATTACTAATTCCTTGATTTGTAATTATTCACTTTATCCTTCAACTTATCCTTTTACAAGTAAATTCAATCTTGTGACAGTGGTCCCATGTTATTTAGAAATTACTGAAATTAATAGAACTTATTTTACTGAAAATGGAGTTTGTTTCATGCATGTGATAACAAGGGTGCATGTGATCATTAATCTACATCATTTGCATAAACATATTATTTCTCATTTAAGTGCCAGAAAATCAGGGAAAACATTGGAGCAGTTCCAAACTCAGCAAAAAGGAGAACACATACCGACCAAGGCGGTATATGGAAAAATATTGCACAGGACGGCTCCACAGGTACCTGAAAAATCGGCTGAACTGAAAGAGGGGTAGACTACTCTACCTAATGCCACCGGAGGGTCACAATGGCTCCGAACCATACACACTGGGCCTGGAAACAGTCTCCACACCTACCTTGGGATCCGTGCATGCATCGGGAAGAAGACTTAGTTCAATTGGACCCACGATGGGGTCGAAGACACCTAATTACGTTTCTAATTTTTCAATAAGGATAAATAACTCTAAAGTGAAAATAAATTATACCAACATCTAGTACATGTTAATACGATTCCAATAGTACCTTATTTGTTGAAATCAAAGGTCAGGAAGGCCTTGACTCGTCAAAACAGTGCGAAGGGGTCTAGAGTCGGATTGAACCACCCTCGCACGCGTCGCCCAACGCGCCCCCGCATGTGCCTGCGCATGCCCGTGCACTCCCACACACCTGCACCTGCTTGCGCACACGTGCCCATGTGCCCATGATTTTTGTGGTGGGGACCCCAGGTTTTGCGGAATCGCAACTAGGCCCCCTCAAATAAATTTTTTATTTTTTTGAAGAAGAAAAACCTTAGTTTTTCTTCTCGCTTCCTCTCTTGATTAGAGAGGGTTTGGAGTCTAATGATGACCCAAGGGACTCAAGGGGTCCTTAAATAGGATTTAGGGGCTTCTGTGAGTAGGTTTAAGCTAATGAAATGCCCAAAAGGCCCTTAGGGTTGGTTCACCTTATATTCAGGTCCCTGGCGACTTCTTCTAGCCATAACTGGAACTATACAACTCAAAATCGTGCAAAACAAGCATCGTTGGAAAGCTTACGATGAGAGAAATCCAATGGTATCACATATGGCACCCTTTTGACAATTTTTGACCAAGGGTTTCCCCAAAATACACATTTTTGGCAAATTAAGGGGGTTCTGACACCAACACCTAAGCCTAACTGGGTTTTCGGGTTCAAACTGACCTGAACCACTTTGAAATGACTCGATGTCTGGATTTTGGGACATTACATTACATTCTTGTGGATTTTTATGAAATTTTTTGCTGATCTATACCTGGTACCTTGATGTCCTTGTTTACATATGTGCAGGTACCAAGTTTGGAGCAATTTGGAGCCTTTTAGAATGGAGATTCAAGTTTGAGCTCATTTATGTGAAGAGGTTGAGCCTAATTAACATTAAGACTAGCCCAATTAGGAGCAAAATTTTTCCTAACCCTAGACTTAACCACTTAGCCTAATTCCCAACCCAAAATGGTCGACCATGAACCTATTTAGAGACCCTAAAGGGGCCAGCCAACACCCTTGACCTAAACCTACATATACCTTATCTCCTTATCTTATCCTCTCCTAAAAAACTTTTAACCAAACCCTAATCTATCCCTTCACCCTTGATGCCACCTATAGGTCTTCTATAACTCTTTGCCTTCCAAAATTGGTGCCCAATCATAGCCCTTAGATGATGATCCTATGGCCTTGATTATCCTCCCAAAAACCATATTCTAATCCCTTCCAAAAACACAAAAGTGCATAACTTATCACCTTAGATCCTAGCCCTTAACCTTTGATCCAAGAGGCCTCCTTAGCTACCCTTAGGGCCAGCCATGACGACCTGAAAACCACCATTATGGCCAGTGATAAACGCCAATTTATCAGCATTCATATGACTTAAACACAGATCTAGCTCTTAGGTTTTTAACTTCGCAAATGGGGTTTTGGATTGCATTTAGGCATAACCTAGGTTAGGCATGCATTGCACTCTTTTTGTATTTTTAACATCTTTACTTGAGTGTTAAGATTAAGTAGATGTTCAAACCCTTAAAACCCTTGCACTCAAGAAGGAAGAAAGTGAAGAAGAAGTCCAGATCAGCTGAATCCTAGCTGGATCCAGCTTATCTCAGCTGGATGTCAGCTCACATTGGTTAAGTTTAGCTCCTTTAATCTCCATTCAGCTCATCTTAGCTGGATGGTAGCTCAGGGTAGCTCATCTTAGCTCAACCCACCTCAACTCAGCTCAGATCCAGCTCAACTTAGTTGAGTCTAGCTCATCCTAGCTCCAGTCAGTTCACTGGGAGCTCTAGCTAGCTTAACTTAGTTATAGGAGTTCATCCCAGCTCCAGCTCACTCAAAGTTCAGCTCAACCCAGCCCTACTTAGCTTACAATAGCTGAACTCCCTCCAGCTTAGCTACTACTTGCCTACTTGTAGCTAATCTAGCTCAGGAGTTCTCATCAGAGGCAGTTCCAACTCAACCTAGCTTCAGTTAGGTTGAAACCAGCTCAACTTAGCCTAACTACTCAAGCTTAGCTACTAGCATAAGAACTAGCTAGCTAAACTAAGTAGTTGAGCTCCCCATGAAGACCTCCTTAACAGATTCAGCTCTAGTGCAGCTCCAGTGCAACTCTAGTCAGCTCTTCCTTAGCTCCTCTTCTCAAAACCCTAAATCCTCCACTACTACTCTACTAGTTAAGCTAGCTTAGCTAAGCTCAAAACTAGCTCCACCTCCATGGCCATCCACCATCCACTACAACTCTAAACCCTAACCTAACTCCACTCCAAAGTCCACCACCTAAGCAAGCTACGTACTCCACTCTTACTTGGCGCCACCAACCCCCATGTCCCTTCACACCACCACCTCCCAAAGCCACCTAATTTTCCCTCCAAAACCACCTAATAACTACCCTTTTGTTGGCACCATAACTAACCTCCATCCTAGCCCTACATCTCACCACATGTGCTATCTCCACCCTCCATATATGGCGCCAACTACAACCCCTCACCACTTAACTACCCCCTTGATTGGCGCAAAAATAATCTAACCACACCCTTCCATTTTGGCACCAACTCCACCTTATATCTCCACCATACACACCACCCTACAACCATCATCCAACCCATCCTCACCCTTCAAAAGTGGCACCAACACTTAACTCTCAACCTCACCAAAACAATGGCGCCAACCCAACCATAACCACCTCTCAACACACCCCTACATGTGGTGCCAACCTAATCTAACCCTACATCCCTTAACCACCCTCCTAAGCATTCATCCTAACCCTACAACACACCACACAACCCTCTAACCCTAGTCTCTGCCAACTCCTAAGAAGCCTCTTCATTTTGGTGCCATTAACCCTAGCCCTAGGATCCCATAACCACCCCCTATAAACCATCCTAGCCATCCATCCTTTAACCATACTTATACCTCTACCCATCCTATAAAAAGACCATTAACTACCCATTTCAAGATCATCCTTGGTTACATTTTTTTGACCCATATTCCACCCATATCCAATGTCCAAGGAGAGAAGGAGAGGAGGAAGAAGATCAAGGAGACACCCTGTCTCCTTGGTGGCTTCAACTTCTTCTTCTTCCTTGTGTCACCACCAAGCCAAGGAGGAAGGCCAGGCAAGGAGGACATCCAGAGGAAGAGATACTGAGGGTGGTCCACGCCACCCTAGGGAGAAGTTCTTGGAGTGGAGATCTTCCACTCTAAGAGGAGGAGGCATGCCCACCTAGGGTTTGCCACAAGGAGGATGTTCAGGAGAGAAGATTTCCTTTTGGTCCTGGGGCAACCAAGACTGGTGTAGGAATTCTGGGCAGTAGCATCATCATCAACATTATCTTCCTAAGCTTTCTTCTATATTCTTGTTATTTCTTTTGCATGGTAGTGTAGTGTTTTTGTTGGAGATTACAAGTGAGAACCCCTCTCACTTCTGAGCTCTTTAGCCCTATGTAAAATAATTTTTCAAATCAACAAAAGCATTCCTCTATTTTTTTTAGATAGCTTGTGATTGTGTTGTGACTTGCTTCTTCATTACACTAGGCCTTCCATGCTTAGGGTGAGTTGGAGAAGCAAGGCACTTGTTGCTTTGCATTTCCTATAGTTTCAATTTCCATCTCTCTCTCCATATTTGTTTTGCCATATTCAAAACCCTAAAAAAATTACATATTTCAAAACCTAAAAAAGACGTTAATTTCCAAGATTCAAGTGAGAGATTTTGTTAAAAGCATTCCTACCTCTCTTGGGACAACCTGAATACTTTCCCAAGTACTCGAACTTTGGAAATTTAAAAGCGATCCAAATTGCGTGTTGCAATAACTTAAAACCCAATTTTTATAAATCACGCATTTTAGTGATTAGTCAGCCATTTAGTGCATAAATTCAAGCCCTACATCTTCCCATGATTCAATCCTAACCCTTCTTTTATGTTCCAACAAAACCTAATAGCCTATCCTAAACCAAATAGATCCTAGCCCTCCACCTTAGACTTAGGAAACTCTATAAATAGAGACCCCACACCCCCCTCCTCCTTAATCATCTTGAGTTTAATTTAGTACTACTGATGTTCGACAACCGTGTTGCAATAAAAATCATGTTTTAAGTGTCATTGTTATAGTATATTTGTTACAATGCAAACAGATGTCTCATCATTTTATTTATTTACTTAATTTTTATTGGTTTATTCCAGGTCGTTTATTGGGAGACAGTTATTGATATACATCACTCTCTATGTTTCAAAAATATATTTTTTTTCTAAAAATGCTAATTTTATTTATAATATGAATGAATCAATTAATGAATGAATGAATTAATTAATCAATTATATACAAAAGAGTTAATTAATATGCACTACAACGCCTTAAACAAAATTACAACTAATAGGCATTAAAAACTAATTAATACTACACTACGTTAATTATGTACAACTATCGTAGACAATACCTAAGTATAGGTACAAAAATATTTACTGATATGTACTATATTAAGTAATTTTAATATACACTATTATCTTTAGTACCATATACTATATATACAGTAACATAAATATGTGTCGCTATAGCCTTAAATAAATATGTACAAAACATAAAGGAAAAGGAACTATCTATACTAGCATATGTGCTATCTATAGTGACGGATTCAATTGTCACTAAAGCCTTAAGTTTATTTATATACATATAAGACTCAAACAAGTATTCACTACTCTATTTATATATATACATATATATTATACCTATATGTATACACCATTTACATATATTTTATTTATTATATATATACATTTACTATTTTACTTAAACTATACATATGAGTATACATATACATATGCACACTCACTTAACACTTAAGTCTCTAAAACACTTAGCAATTTTTTTTAGCATTAGCTCTCACACAAGCCCTCAAGTTTGGTTCACTTAAACCAAAAATTGATTTTACGATGAGCTGGCCAATTTTGTTCGTGGGATACACAGCACCCTATAGAAGTGGGACCAAACCACAAAAATATATTTTTCATTCGATTTGATTCAGGCCCAATACCAGGTCCACATTCAGCCCACTACAATGCAGGCCCCCAGCCCAACACTATGACAATATCATGCTCATGTATGCTCGTAATCAGGAGAGGGGTAAGGGTAATAAGATAATAGTGCCCGGCCCGGCACTTATGACGACTGAGCAGCCAATGCAACAAAAAACTTTTATATAGTACCAACAGCAAATAACCACAAGATGTGGTACTACTGTTACGGTGAGCAAGCGTTATACAGCACACTGTGCATGTTCTGAATTGCAAGATTTGGCCCTCGATTTGAGGATCCAATTAAATTTTATTTTACAAATAAATTATATGGTTACAAAGCCCTTATATAGGACTACATGATTATATAATTTATTTACAAAAATAAGTTATTTAAATATATATTAAAATTAGTTAAATTCAGGGGTTTATATACGTTGAAATTAAGTTTAATTTGTTAATTAATGTACACAATAATAAATTAATCATGAAATTGACTTTGTACAGAGTTAATTTATATATTAAAGTATTTATTAAAAATTTTTGATTTACTTTTGAGCATTTATTTTAATTTATTTACATTTAAATACACATTTTAAATATATATGTACATATTTAAGTTATAAATACTGTAATATGATATAAATATGATATAAATATAGTATAAATAGGTTAAACATATTTAAAATAATACTATACAAGAGTACATGATAAATTACTTCAGTATTAACTTAATTTACTAATTTATTTTATTTTAAGTTAATAATCTACTTAATTAGCTTAATAACTTAATTATCTACTATAATTACATAAATAAATTAATTTACAGGTATGATACAGTATTTAATACTTAGTTAAGTACATATGTACAATATTACAAATGGTTATAAGCTTATACATAGGTTTTTATAAGTACTTAGGATAATATACATTTAAGTTAATATAAATTAATATGTAATTATACAATAAAGTTATATATATAATAAATCATCTTAAATACTTAATTAAATATATAGAATATATTTATAAGTTAATTATGTACATTGTTTACATATTTTATGATATATACATATAGCTTAATATTAACTCATATTTACAAGTATAAATATACTATACTTGGTATTTTAATGTATTTTTTAGCATTTTCTGATTTTTATGGTTTTTATATACATATAATGGAGGTAGGGGATGAGAGAGAATGAGTGAGATCAGAGAAGAATAGTTTCTTTTTGGTGTTTTTGATTTGATTCTTTTATTGAATTCCAAAGTAGATCGAACCGTCGACTAGTATATTCTACTAAACTAGGGGCTCGAAATACTTTGAAATTTGGCATACCCTAGAAAAATACCAGATCTTACTCAAGACAGGTTTTGTTTTATTTTTTTATGATTTTCTTATGGATTTTATTTATTTACAAAATTAACACAAATGAGGCCTAAAATGAACTTTGAGAATGAACCTAGAACATCTAGTTTTGTTCTAAGGGTTTGATAATCAGTGAAAGTGCTCCAAACACTTAACATATCACATGGAAGATGTATAAGCTTTTAAACATAATTTACACCTTGAATTTCACTCAAATTTCATATTGGACAATTTAATCGTATATGATTTGCTGACAAAAACAAGAATTACAAGCTATATCAGATAAGATTAAAGCTCAAACTTGTACATGAATGCTTATAAATGAAGTTCTATCATTACACTACAATGTCAGCCCATTAGACTTCTAAAACCAACCCATGATCTCTCCTGACAAACCAGGATGCATCTGATGCTATTAGAATGGAAATAACTGCTGCTGATGCCATTGAATCATGTTAAGAGGCTTGTCCTAGTGTTCCAAAAGAACCCTTCAGATCTAAAAAGCAAATTAGATCCATAGACCATGCAACCCAAAATAGTATCTCCTTATAAATCCACTTGAAATTAGAAATTCAATCCCCTACTAAAAATCAACTTACACAGCTTACTTGGCCAACTCCCATCAGATCAAATTGAAGCATTCAGTTCCAATTTCAAATATCTCAAATCTTCGTTAGAAAGCTTGAAAAACATCACCAATCACATCTGAGATCTAAGGAAAATATTTAAAACCTTAACTAATCCATTTTGTTATGTTATAGACAACATAAAGAAAATGAATTAACTTAAGTATTCAAATCAAATGAAAGCCACCTCAGACACCTCATTAAACATTCCAAATATCAACAGACTCCTGCAAATCAGATTAACAACATATTTGAACTAAGAAAATCATTTTGGAGTGAAAATCAAATGTTGCCCAGCTTGGGCCTTTTAATGTAAGAGTGCTACTGTAGATAGCTCACTTTGAGCTCCTAAACACTATATATCAGTGTTTAGGACGTCAGGCAATCTCAAAAAAGGTCATTAGGCCATTGTTTAGGCCTTGAATCATTCCATGTGGTTCTCATTGGCCCAAACTACTTATCATTCAGCAAAAATTTAGAATCTGACTTCAAATGAAGTATAGAGAATGTGCTCATTGAAAATCTGATCAAACAAGTCTAAATCAATTGCAATAATCCAAATCAAACCCAGATAAACCTAATTTTAGCAATTAAATTTGAATAAATTGCAATTGGCTCAAAACTCATTTAATCAGCTAGAAAAATCATTTAAATCATAAGGAGGGCATTAGTGGATATATGGGCTAAATGAAATGCCCTTGATTTGATGTTTGAGTGCCTCAACAAATTTGAAAACTAATGCGCTTCAGATCCATTGAATGCTCTAATGAATGGGTGTTTGGTGACTACATGGTGCATCGAGTGAGTGAACGTGATTGGTGGGGTGAAGAGGAAGAACAATGGATCTCAATGGAGGTGAAAAAACACCTCTCTGAGCTAAATTGAGCAGAGAGGGTGAAATCGTTCCTAAACTACTCTATTCTAATCTAGATTAATCCATCACAAAATTTAGCATCTAACCTACATTTATTGATCTACAGTACACTAATTACTACTTAAAACTATTCTATAAAGTAGGAAAACCTAATCTAACAGAAGAATGGGACCTGAGGATCTCCACTCGGTGGATGGAGAGGAAGAACAGAGGGAGAGGACTCCGACAGAGATGAAAATCCACTAGTGGGACTCTAGATCGCTCTTAGGTGCTATGTGATTCTTAGCGGCGAGGAGAATGGAAGGAAGATGAGTTCCACCGCCAAAGCAGTGGAACGAGAGGCAAAGTGAGGAGAGGAAATCGGAGTGGAAGAAATGCTCAGCTCAAGAGGTGTAGGAGAGGAGATGATCAATTGAGCGTGAGCCCAAGTAGGTACTTAAGTAGGCTTGCTAGTGGATCAGAGCACCGCCATGGTGTGATTAGGCGATTAGGGCTTTAATTGAGGAGAAGATTGCGAGGTGCGTAAGAAGTTTCAAATCAAAAATGCATTGTTGGATTAGATCTGGGGAATGAGATGATGCTATGAGCAACGGTGCACGAAGATTGGAGTGGGATCCACCGTTGGATTGGCTAGGATGGGGATCAACGACACCTGTAGCTCATGTTCTTCAAGAGCTACAGTGCACTCACGAAACAGCAGGTGTGTGGGGATATTTGCGAGCAAGCCCTTGAAGTGAATCAATGGAACAATTGTGAGAAATGTCCATTAGCAATAAAAATCAATACGAAGTTAACAAATGTTAACGAAAAGGTCCCCAACGACTTTCAAGCAAGTCCCTGGATGTTTAAATGTGAATAGAATGTAAGGGAATGGAGGACCTATATGTAAAGTCAATAATGTAGGGTCCTAATGATGTCCAAATGCAATAAAGTTTTTCTTGAAGCTCAATTAAACATTTAAAAAGTTAATTCAACCCTTAATTTGTACTTTTGAACTCAATCGTGTGTTCAATTTGCAATTGGATCACCATTTTACAATTATGAATAGAATATCTCATTAATTGACCTAATTGTGTATTTTTAACATCAGCCTGTTGTTTTGGGTCATTTCTACTAATTCTCACACTTAACCCATTTATCAAGTTAATAATATAGTATTTAACTTAGTTTCTAGCTTAACTTGGGCATTTCAGTTATGATGAGCCACACCTCAGCATACCCCCATGCTTAGGTTTTACTGGTCCCTTAGTAAACAACTCATTAAGTGCAAAGCAATTAAGTATTAGTTATGTAAGTGTGATGAGATATCTATTTTCTTTTTGTCAAATTGTTGAGTGTTTAGAGATGATCTTCAAGCTAAAATTTTTCTAATAAGTCAATTGTGTTTATGTTTGGACATTGTGAGAACTAGCTGCTTAGGAAGACTGTCCAGAACTTGAGACTGATATGACATAGACCATCTCTCGACCAACAAGGGCTCTTGATATTTAAACTTTAAGTACAATTTTCAGGACTCAAGAGTGTTTTATAAGGCTCAAAAGCTAAGTAGTTATGGTTGAGTTAATTGAAAGGTTATGACCAACTAGGTGAACTTTAAAACTCAATCCCAGAGTTTCACATCTTTTTAAGTTCAGGTTGGTCCTAGCTCCAGCTCATGTCTTCGGATTGACTCTAAAAAATGAGGGAAGACACAAACTCAACTCTTATTGCATTATGGCTCAAAGAATATTTGGTGCAAACAGGGTATTTATAATACACCTTGGAAAATATTTTTGGTGGAAAATATTTACAGGACTTGGAGAATATACTTAACTTATTCTAAAGAATGCCTTTTTCTGAAAGTTCTTTTCGGGTTTTTCTATTTTTTTCTTTTTTGCAAATAAATGTCAGTATGTCTCCGACAATTTTATTTGGTAGAGCACACTTATTTGGTGGGTAAGTACTTTAGTGGAAAGAGTTTCTCCTAAACACAAGACTAAAGACTAGGACAAAGAGTCACCTGCACGCATAAGTAGGGACTCCACCTTTTCTAATGAACACTAGGGTTGAACTTTAAGTTCACAGGGTTTTTCTCAACATTGTGTAATGTAAACCAAAGTTACTTAGACTCCTAAGCCAAAGCAAACCAGCGAATCCTATACTGGTGACTCAGGTACAAGCATACGTCCGAAGTTAGGAGAGATCCTGGTCTATCTTAAAGCTTGAAGTATATTAAGCCAAAGCATGAGCGAATCAAGCTACAGTAGCCCGAAAAGTCTAACCAGTAAAGGTTGAATGCCCATAAACACTTAGTTTATTTTTATTTTTAGCTATAAGATCACAATTAAACACTTATAATTCTTTTTAATGCTTTTCTTCTCCTCATAATTTCTATGTTCTCCCTTAACAATAAGTTCATTTGGTCCCTTATTGTATTTTTTAAATTTTTGTTTTTGACATTTTTTTTGTATTTTTGACTTTGTAACTTTTTCAAAATTTTCAAAATTTTTCTTTTTTTTTTTTTTGATATTTTTGTAATGCTATACTATATACACTACAGGTGTGTCTATAATTGCATTTCAAAAAATGATTTCACCATTTACACTCCCCTATGCTTAAATGATGCAATGTCCTCATTGTATGAATAAGGTGGATGCAAATGCATGCACTGCTTTTCACTAACATAGGTTGGATGACGGAAGGAAGTCGGAATGAGGAAATAAAAATCTCTGTGCGGACGATTTCAAATTTGATACAAGATTAGAGTGGGAAGTCAGGCTAAGTAGTGAAATGCATGACATATATGACTATGAATGCATGCTAAAAATGTAAGGATGGACACCTAAGAAATGGAAAATAAGAAAGGTGAAAATAGCTATGTACAAAAGATAGGTTTGCTAAGTTTAACGCCTTCAAGTAGGCATAAACCTAGATGAATGTCAATAATGCAGGAGCTAAAAGGATGGTAGAGAATTGACAAGTCAATGAAGCTCAATGAAAGATACAGATCATGGTGTAGAAACAGATGAGAGTTTGTCAATCTCAAAGGTGAAGAATAGTTCCATAGTTGATAGGTCCACTTTAGTGGACAAAATTAAAGCCTAAGTACATGTCATTGAGAGGAGTGAATTTAAGATATCCATTATATTAGCAAAATTATGTAAGAGGAAAAATCGTAATTTCATGCAATACATAAATTGGATGGAATCCTTCTCAAATTGGAATGCCATTTGATCTATAACATTGAAGGAAAAATTCTCTACTTTCCATGTTGAAGTATTTCCTTTTTCTAATGAGAATTATTTTTCATGAAAAATCCTTATTTGGAATTCTTATGCAAAAGAAAAAAAAAGAAAGGAAAGAAAGAAAGAAGAAGAAAAAGAGAAAGAGAAAACAAATCGTCCACCTTCCTCTCTTTCTCCTCCAATCTCTCTCTCCCTCATGAATATTCTCTCTCTGATTACTCTCTTTCCTTCTCAGACTCTATCTCTCTCTCTCTCTCTCTCATTTTCTCTTTATATAACAGATGACGGAGGACAACAGAAAAAAATCATCTCCCTCCACGGGGAGGAAGCCTCCCATCTCCACATCCCCTCTCCACAGGCAACCTCTCCACCGTGTGCCACCACCATCGCGAGCCTCCATCATTGGCCACATCCACGACTACGACCTTCCACCACCACGCTTCCACCACCGACGGACACAACCACCACCACATCTCACCTCCGACAACCACCACCGTGTCTCGCCTCCGACAAATCTGTCACCGCTGTCGATGGTGACAGCACCGACACCCGCAACTGCATCTCCGACTTCGCAACTGTGTGCCTCCTCTCCGCCACTGCAAACCACTGTTAGAACCCACAACCGTGTGCCATCCTGCTCTTTTAGAGACCGCATCTTCCTCTTCAGCCAACACCCGCCGACGACCATCACGCGCTCTTGCGCGGGCAACACCTCCAGCCAGCACTCCCCTCATGCGCGATCCCCTCATGCAACGGCAACACCGCATGCCAGGCGTGCACAATGCCCACAAACAGAAGCCTCATGAACGGCCTCCTCTCCTTCTTCTTCCTCCTTAATAGAGTCATGCCTCCGCCCTCTCCTCCGTGCGCCAACTCCTCCAGCGCTCCCTCATCATGCACGACCACAGGCCACGATTCTCCTCGCAGGCCTCTACCATGCATGGAGCCACTTCACAGCAGCAACCCCCCCACCGGGTGCCTCTTCTTCTTCTTTGTCTTCTCCTTCTTTAGTAGCAAAAGAGAACCCAAAGCTCCAAGCGGATCCTCCACACGCAGCCACCTCATTTGGCCACCGTTCTTTGTGCCATCGACTTCCCCGAGCTCACTATACCGTCCCGAGACTGGCCACGCCCTTAGATGAGTAGTCCACCACCAATGCACGATCGTGGGATGATGCCACCATCGGTGGTTTCTCTTTCTCCAGTGGTCGGCTCTGGCCACCTTTCACCATGGGAGCACCATCATCGAAAGCCCCTCCATGTCCTCGACGTACTCTGAGCAAGCCATGTCTAGCCGTGGCTCCATCTCCTCGTGCGAGCCAAGGGGAGCAAATCCCCTATTTTGCTATAGGAAGTGCCCTATTAAAAGTTACATTGAATGACATTGAAGAAAGATTGATTTTTGGATTTTTTGTTATTTTATCGTGTAGACATTGTGGTAGTACCCTCATATTCTTACGTTATTATTCAACGCACTTTATCACCTTTGATTGCATCAAATTGGATTTCAAAATTGCACTTAAGCACACATACATTCAAAATTACATGACATGCCACTACACATGCTTCATCTACATATTTTGGGAGCTTGATTTCTGATGTGGAATTTACATAAATAGTCCATACTTCTCATGAAATTGTAAGTTACACTCAGAGCAGCATATTTATTGCATTGATTTCACGAATGTCTTTGCGAATAAGATGGCTACATACCCGTGAATTTATTGTAGTCGTACCTCCCTATGGATACAACCTAATTCATCGTGGTTAGTTTTACTGATAACTTGTTTTGTTTGGGATTTTTTCCACCACGTGATTTCACTGCGACGATATATTTTTCTGATACCATCTGCAACTGAAAAAGGCCTGACCAAATGGTACCATTGCCGAGGAGGCAACAGAAGCAATAGATTCACCTGATTTTTATTTCTGATTATTCTGAATTGCATAGTGATATGACCAGTGGTTATCTTTTCTGTGCAACGAATCTGATAAGGTGACAGGCGCAGCAGAGCGACGACATCGACCTTGAGCGACGTCTATATGTGGAGAAGACGTAGGAGACCTAGATCCCGCTTTCACGGGAGATTCTCCTTCGTTGTGAATTTTATTTCAATTCTGTCTTCTCACCCTTGTAGTAATTGGGGCTCATTTTTAGGGGTCTGTCCTCACATTTTTTTTTAGCTACTAAGGGCGCTATTCTTTTGTGTGCGTGATTCATTTTCTGCTTTCTTGCTCTAAAAACAAAAAGACAAAAAATATTGAGTTGCCTGTTTAGGAGTTGCATGCCCTTAGGTGCGTGCATTTAGGGGTGATTGAGCAGCATACTAGATCACTTCTCTACATTGCGTACACATTTACACGAAGATTGCTGGAGACAGGTATACCTTTCTATCTTTGCATCCAGCTCTTATTCATGCATTTGCATTTGGATTAAAATTCAAGACCACCAAACTGATTGAATTGACCTAATTCAGTGGTCGCCTAACTGAAATTGGGACAGATAATCAAATTCGACCTTAAAACCAAATTGCGCTTGATTTGATTCAAAGGGACTTGTCTGCACTTTCAAAATCAAAAAAATGATTTACGGTGTGATGCACACTCCTAACACTAAGCATGCACATTAAACACCACACTAAGGCTCGGTCCCTTAAGGCTATAGGCACCGATCTCTTTATCGATGCAAACCCTCCTATTTCACTTTGTGATGGTGGTACTCTCTTTTGACCGAGTGTTTTGATACTTCATGGAGGGGGACACCCCTTAAAGGAACAAAAGGGTAGTTAAGATGCACCGCTTGTGCATTGCCTCAAAGGAAGGATTCGCCCTACTTGCATCCCTTTGTTCGTCCTTGGAGTAACTTCTCACTTGATCACCTGAGAGTATAATCTAAGCAAGGTATAAGTTCTAGGGCACATAAAGATTGACTTAGAGCCTGTAATTGATTGTGAAAATTCTGTAACCACCAAGAAAGAACGTAAACAACCTCTGTTCTTCTCCAAAGAGCTTGTCAGGGATCTCAAGTCACAGGTCCCTCTTATACCACTAAATTGGGAATGGATGGGTGCAAACTTGACCCCATTTGACAAATTTAAGGAGTAGGTTGGAGGTTGGCTCAAATCCGCTCTAAGAAAGAAAAGAGAGTCCTATTGCCTTGTGTTTGATTGGGGTGTGTTTTTCAAGTCGTGTTTTCAAATGGATTACAATAACTACTTCACTTCTTTTCACCCCAGAATACCCAATCCCAATACCTGCAGTTATCCATCTTCTGATGAGCATTGGGATCCTTTCTACTCCTACTATAGGAACATTGGTCTGATTAAACCCTAACCCAGTGGTGATGAGCAGAACCTAGGAGAAGGGTATCCCAACCCTAGTTCTTCCATGACCATGCCCAACCCACCCACCCTTCATAATTTGTCTTATCGAGGTTAGACCGATACTCCTAGGCAACTTGAACCTGAGATTGACTATCCTACTCAATCTGATGGTAGCCTCTCCTCTTTTATAATAGAAATACAAAAACAACAGAAAGAGATGATGGATTCTATGGGAGAGATTTTGAGGAATAGTCAAAGACTAACTGAAGAGATTAGCCAGCTTAGCGATCTTCCTACAATCAATTATGATCCCCACCCTTATATCCCCGATTACCAAGAGAATTTCAATGAAAATAGTGACAATAGAGATTCTATTTTGAGGAGTAGCTCTCACTTAGACGTTCCTCATGAGATACGCCCACCAGAAGGCAATCCTGGTCACTATCCACCTGATCTTAATTGGAAGGAGAAAATGGGCCCATTAGAAGAACTCGACCCATATGATAGTATCTTCATTACATTTGATGAAACGGGTCACAGTCAAATAGTCAACCCAGCTCCCAGTTTGAATCTTGAGGTGGAATTTGTACCCCATCCTAGGGATCCTGAGCATATACCATACATTTTTTAGGACCTTGCACCTCAGCTAGAGCTCCCTGAGGATTGTGATTTAGAAGTTAACAAATTCCAGGAGTCTTGAATACCAGAGGAAATCATATTAGAAGGAAGTGATAATAACCACACTCCTCTATCAAGTGGACCAACACCTGTCATTGAATATTTTGAGGGTTCACAAGTCTCCAACACAAGTGACCATGAGGAAATTAAGGCTGAATTGGATCAATATTGGTCACAAGGACACGAAGAGTTGATTTTTGAGGAAGCACTTGATCCTGATATGAAAGATTGTCCTAAGTCTCAAAGTCAAGAGGGACAAAATGTGGAAGAGGATGATGATGACTTTGAGAGGTCCAGACTTAGAGTATGGAGTGACTCTAGGGGGGATTATGTTTTGTTCAAGGACCTACCCCCTGAGGACCTGACTAAATTAGCAAAATCCGGATTCTTACATACCTTTGACTATCAAGATCATCCTCTCAAACAGTCGGAAGAAATGGAAGCAATTACTACTCTTGAGGAAAGAATCTATACACCCCAGGAGTAGGACTTTAGCATTGAACAAGAACCTAGGGATGGCATTATTAAGGACACTCACAACCCTATTGCTTCCAACCCACTTCTACATGATAGTGACACTCTTGAGCGGTTCAATTTGGACGATGAATATTTGGGCCCATTCCAGAATGCGCACACCAATGATATGCAGCATGAAAGGCAATCAGTAACTAAGGTTGCTTTCGATGACAGTCAGGAATTGGAATGGTTGTCAAGAAAGAACGTTGAACCTCTCAAGCCCTCTAGGACCCTCTTCCCTACCCCTCACCTAAGAGACTTCAACTCACATAGTACCAGCTTCCTAAAATCTCTGCTCACACTTTTGATTAACGGGGGAATATCCAAACCAATACACCCTGTGGTAGAGTGGCGAGTTTGGATCGACACTTTTCCATGTCATCCCATCAGTCTTAGGGTATGTTTCATCGCACCCTCTGTACCCCACACATATTTGCTTGAGGAGCCTTTTCCTCCTTGTCGCACACTTTCGGAGGTCACTACTCATGTGTATTATGTAAAACCTCCAAAAATAACTCAGGAGTAGCCTCCTTTGACCTATATCTGGCGAGCATTTGGCATCACTATCCATCACCAGCTGGCCAACATATTGGGTTATCTACTTGCCAGGACAGTTTGTTATGTATCTTCTTTGGTTCTCCTTCTGCGTCCCTTCCAGAACCCGATTTACGAGCTATCCCAACTCCACCTCAAGTAATATCTTTCCTTGCATTTTGCTTTTCAATGACATTGTCAGATTTAGGCATGGGGGGGTATAACCTGAGGTTATTCATAGCATTTATACATATTCTCCATACAATTAGGCATCCATCTTGCATTAAAAAATAAATAAATAAAAAGAAGAAGAGAAAGAAAGAAGGAGTTGAAATCTTTTGAGTTGAATTTCAAATATATTAAAAAAGACACAGAGAGAAAATGTGCAAAATTGTGTTGGTCCCAGCAGTTGTTATGGATGAGTTACCTAAGTTCTAGACCAAAATGAATGAATAAATAAAGTCCTATAGAAAAGGAGATAAGTGAGGGATACCGACTCTAGGCCTCCTAGGTCTATTTTAGGGTTTACACACTCACGTATTTGTTAAGATCTAGATTATTCCTCAAGAGGTTGAGGGAGTTGTAAGGTTGATGTATTAAGTCTAAGGCTTAAAGAGTATTCAGCCTCGTTGCTTACCCTTTCGTTTATGGGACTTGGTAACCTAAGCACCCAAAAATCACACATTGGTCTGGTTCAGTGCGCATAAAGAAGAATAATTCCAAAAAGTGTATGTTCTGAAAATGTTTTCCCGAAAAGTTGACTTAGGAATGGCTTGAAGCACAAGTTGATTGGATGAGTTCCTGGTGTGGAGAGGAGGAATATAAAATAATCCCCTCGAAGATGCGTTATAACATATCATCTCATCGATGCTTGTCTCCTAGAATATCTAAATATCCTACTAGGGGCACAAAAGCATCTTGTGCTAGTTCAGATGCCGTGGGTGACATTATCCTGAAATGTCGATTGCCAAGGTCTGAATTCAGCTATAAAATGCCATGGGCAGCACTATCCCGAAGTGTCGAAAGCCAGGGTTTTGGGGGTTGCCATGAGAAATGCTATCCCGAAGCATCGATTGCTAAGGACCCTGAGAGGATTGATGGTAGGGATAAGGAATCCAATACAGATCATGTTTACGACCAATCCAATGTTTAGTCTAGGGGAATTTAAAAAGAAAGAGAGAAAACTCTTGAAATAATATTTCTCCCTCTCTTGCTTACTAAAATGCACTGGCAAACTGAACCTAGCCTTGCTACACATATGCATGGGTGTTTTAACCGTTGGGGTCAATGAACCTCTAGGCAGTTTTTGCAGGCCTTAGAAACCTTTATGGCAGACTCAAGGCGGAGGCTGGTCAAGTCCATATCTTGGCTAGTACTTGAGTACCTTTTGGCCTAAAGTTGGTATTTCAATCTAATTTCTGGAGTGTGGCACGATAAGGCATCTTGACGATAAAATCTGGCCTAGAGACCTAGTCTGTTTCATATGATTTTGCTTGGGACTAGCAAAACTTAGGTATGGGGGTATTTGATAGGTCCACTTTAGTGGACAAAATTAAAGCCCAAGTACATGTCATTGAGATAAGGAGTGAATTTAAGATATCCATTATATTAGCAAAATTATGTAAGAGGAAAAATTGTCATTTCATGCAATACATAAATTGGATGGAATCCTTCTCAAATTGGAATGTCATTTGATTTATAACATTGAAGGAAAAATTCTCTACTTTCTATGTTGAAGCATTTCCTTTTTCAAATGAGAATTATTTTTCATGAAAAATCCTTGTTTGGAAGTCTTATGCAAAAGGAAAAAAAGGAAAGGAAAGAAAGAAAGAAGAAAAAGAGAAAGAGCGAACAAATTGTCCACCTTCCTCTCTTTCTCTGCTAATCTCTCTCTCCCTCACGAATATTCTCTCTCTGATTATTCTCTTTCCTTCTCTGACTCTCTCTCTCTCTCTCTCTCTCTCTCTCATTTTCTCTTTATATAACAGATGATAGAGGACAACAGAAAAAAGTCATCTCCCTCTAAGGGGAGGAAGCCACCCATCTCCACATCCCCTCCCCACAGGCAATCTCTCCACCCTGTGCCACCACCACCGTGAGCCTCCATCATCGGCCACATCCACGACTACGGCCTTCCACCACCGATAGACACAACCACCACCATGTCTTGCCTTCGACGACCACCATTGCGTCTCGCCTCCGACAAATCCATCACCGCTGTTGGTGGTGACAGCACCGACACCCGTAGTTGCATCTCCGACTTCGCAACCGTGTGCCTCCTCTCCGCCACTGCGAGCAATCGTCAGAACCCACAACCGTGTGCCATCCTACTCTTTCAGAGACTGCATCTTCCTCTTCAGCCAGCACCCACCGACGACCATCGCGTGCTTTTGCGCAGGAAACACGTCCAGCCACCACTCCCCTCACGCGTGGCCCCCTCGTGCAATGCCAACACTGCGCACTAGGCACGCACAACGCCCGCTTGCAGAAGCCTCACACACGGCCTCCTCTCCTTCTTCCTCCTCAACAGAGCTGCACCTCCGCCCTCTCCTCCATGCGCCAACTCCTCCAGTGCACCCTCATCACGCGCGACCACAAGCCATGATTCTCCTCGTGTGACCCTACCATGCATGGAGCCACTTCATGTAGCAACCCCCCCACCGGCTGCCTCTTCTTCTTCTTCTCCTTCGTCTTCTCCTTCTTCAGTAGCAAAAGAGAACCCAAAGCTCCAAGCGGATCCTCCACACACAGCCACCTCATCCGGCTGTCGTTCTCTGTGCCATTGACTTCCCCGAACTCGTTATACCATCCTGAGACTGGCTACGCCCTCAGACAAGTAGTCCTCCACCCACGCACGATCGTGGGACAATGCCACCACCGGCAGTTTCTCCTTCTCCAGTGGTCGGCTCCGGCCACCTCCCATCGTGGGAGCACCATCATCGAAAGCTCCTCCATGTCCTCGATGTCCTCTGAGCAAGCCACATCCAGTCGTGGTTCCATCTCGTGTGAGCCGAGGGGAGCAAATCCCCTATTTTGCTATAGGAAGTGCCCAATTAAAAATTACATTGAATGCCATTAAAGAAGGATTTATTTTTGAATTTTTGGTTATTTTATTGTGTAAACATTATGGTAGTACCCTCATATTCTTACGTTATTATTCAACGCACTTTATCACCTTTGATTGCATCAAATTGGATTTCAAAATTGCACTTAAGCACACATACATTCAAAATTACATGACATGCCACTACACATGCTTCATCTACATATTTTGGGAGCTTGATTTCTGACATGGAATTTATATAAATAGTCCATACTTCTCATGAAATTGTAAGTTACACTCAGAGCAGAATATCTATTGAATTGATTTCATGAATGTCTCTGCGAATAAGATGGCACATACCCATGAATTTATTGCAGTCATACCTCCCTATGGATATGACCTAATCCATCGTGGTTAGTTTTACTGATAACTTGTTTTGTTCGAGATTTTTTCCACCACGTGATTTCACTGCGACGACATATTTTTCTGATACCATCTGCAAGCGAAAAAGGCCCGACCAATAGTCAATATGAATCAGAATACTTGGTACAAGACCTAAGTAAGAGTGGGTATCAAATAAGAGAAACTTGGCTCAAGGTCCAAGTACATAGAATAGAGTCAACTCAAAATTGATTGGCTCGAGGTCCATGTAAAGAAATAGAATATCCAAAAATGTAAAGACCCGTCCTGTCCTGAGCCTTTTAAGACATCTGGTCAGACGTCTGGAAATCAAAATTTTTGGTATGAGATTTGCATCTGCATGCGGGTTGCGCGCAGACAGTACCCTCTCTCTCTCTTTCCCTCTTCCCTCCTCCACAGAACCCTAATGCGCCTCTATAAAACCCCTCTCCCCCTCCCTCTCTTCCCCACTATACCACTGCCAGCCACCTTCTTCCCTTCCTCTCGACCCCAGCGAGAGGAGCTAGAGCGAGAGAGAGAGCGCGAGAGCGACGACATGGAGAGGCGATGTGAGGAGAGGAGGGAGAGCTTGAGCTCACGAGCTCGTGGGAGCTCGTCGAAGGGTGCACGGCCAGAGCGATGCGTGCAGGAGGAGGAGAACATCGGGGGAGTCATCCCCAATACTGCTGCAGCCGGAGCTGCAGGAGAGGAGGCGTGGCTGCGGCTGCGCGCGGCGAGGGAGGGTAGGAAGAGATTCTGGTTCTGGGATTTTCCTAGAATCAGACGTTTGGCGTGACATCCAGATGTCGGGGTGGACGTCTAGTGACTACACCGGACGTCTGAAACTAGATCTTCCAAAGGTACGTTTCCTTTTGCGGATATAGCCATGCAGGCCGCTCCGCAGCTACGTTTCTGTGGCTTATTGTGGGAGATTTGCTGTCGCGTGCAGAGATTACTTCGAGAAGATGCGGGACACGCCCTCCCACGCGTTTCGGACATCTGGACAGCTTACCAGACGACCATAAGCACTCCCAGACATCTGAGAGAGAGGTCAGACATATGGAGTTGGGTCCAGACGGTCGGGAGGAGGTTCTGAATGTCTGAGGTTGACACAGAACTTGAGGTGAGTTCCTGTTTACTTTCAAGACATCTGGATCTTGTATCAGACATCTGATTTGGGTCTGTATCTCTATTTTTGACCCGTTTAAGGTCTGTTTGAGGTTCATTTTACGCAAACAAGTTATCGATGTTTTCCTTGAGAGTTCCTCTACTTGTTAGAAGGCCTTTTATACTATTCTGAATGTTCTATTGTGATTGTTCCTTGTTATAGGACTTCGTTCCGTTGCAGGTTCAGGGCTTGCTGAGGCATGCGAGCTAGCTCTTCGAGCCCCCAATACTCCTGGGTTGTCTGGTAGAGTGGTTTTCACTAATTTAATTATAAACCTGAATGCATATGTGGATTGAATAACTAGAACCTAGGATATGGCATGAATCCTAGGATGAGAAGTTGAAATGTCTGTATGCATGTTTGATTTGTAGTCTTGAATGAGTAAATAGAAATGATAACAACTGCCTGTTAATGAACAAGAGCTGATTGTGAAATATGAATTACCTGTGCTAGTTAAACAGTTACATGTGACATTACCTGTTGTATACGTTAAATGATAGAAATATGAGCTGCATGTGTATAACCTGAGAGTGGAAATGTGAATGATGAAACCTAGTATGGAATTGCATGAGAAATATGAGCATGAACCCTACGGGGAATTAGGAGTAGAGCTCCTTGAAATAAATGGAATGGATCTGGAAATGTGAGTGGGAAGTGTGCTGGCCCTTGAGTATGTGGTACCAAGGAGAGCGACTGTCCCCTGTTTAGTGTAGGGTGGAGCTAGTCACCCTTGGGTTGGGACTCGGGGTTAGGATTGACCACTCTGCACCGACTTCTTGGCCCTCCCGTACATTGTACCGGGGAGAGCTACTAGTGTAGGGAGAGAGCTAGCCACCTCACGGGGCCCGGGGTTCAGCTGGCCACCCCACACCGACTTGTTAGGCCCACTGGGCAAACCAGGGTAGTCAGACGAGGGCGCGTGGACTGTGGAGGGGCGAGACTCCTGTTTGGTTATGAGGGGCTAGACCCCTGTTATTGAGAGGGCTAGGCCCTATACTGTTTCGTGCTGTACTTGGAGCGTACCCGTTAGTGGAAACGACTGACCGTGTGCCAGTTCAGGGTAGCTACCCGTGCACTTATTACGTGTGCCATAGTCACCGCTACGTCTGTTCGTGACCTTGGGGTGGTTGACTAGGTGTAGGACCACCATGGGGGACTCTCTCGGCCAGGAGAGCACCACGTGCGCCTTCTACTCCTCGGAAAAGACTGCAATCAAGATCGTTCCCACGAGGAACATTCGAGATCAAGAAAGAGATCTAAAAAATAAACCAATGGGTGAAAAGGAATAACTTGTAAAATAAAGTAATTGGAATAGACAGTTACCTGTTCACTTTATTGCTTTAGTTAGTTGGTTGACACTCTATTCAGTGTTTGCTGACTTTGTTTACTCATAACCCTTTCAGGTCCAGGTGTTGAGCAGCCTGAGTCTTCGGTTGCAGAGGGTGCTGGGCTTAGTAGAGCCCAGTAGTAGTAGCCTTCTTGTTGTAGCACTTTCTGTTGTAGTGAATTTCAGACTTTTGTTTCCTTTACGTTTCTGTACCTTGTTTCTATTTTACTGTTATGGTGGTGATATGTACTATTAGTAGCTTTTCTTTCCTTACTACTGGTACTCTTTCTATTGTTAGTTACATAGTATAGTGAATGTGGTTTACTGATGAGAACCTCATCATGAACCATAACTAGCACATTTTAACCAAATAAAATGAACAAAAGCTCCTACATAACCTAAGGGAAGGCCTAATTCAGGGAATTATTGATCTGAGAATAGAACATGACATAAGGGGTAAAACTGCAATTTTATCATTGCAGTGCATCAATGAGATTTCTAAGGGTCTAGACATAGGTTAAGTGAACCTAATAAGAGAAAAAGTGGGATGGTTTGGTCAGAAAAGGGTTATGACAAAATCTAGGAATTAAATGACATTCTATAACCCTAAAACAAACCCACTTTAATTCATAAGGTTCTAGGCAATATAAAACTCAACTAAACCCTCTAAAATTCATGGAAAAATATCCCCTAGGGTTTAGATCCTTCAATTTGGCCCTTGAAACCTATTTTGACCTAGATTGAGGTCCATACCTAATTTTTGACCTAATTTAGGTTTTTATGCAAAATGTCCAGTCAAACGTGGTCAAACCTAAAATCCAACTTTACCATTGGAATCCTTAGGTCCAAATTAGGTTTATACCAAAATTTGGACCTAAGGAAAGGTCGCCTTGACCCACTTTGCACATTAGTCCTCAAAATTACTTTCTGACCCTCAAATTTTTGAAACCCTTGAGTTTACCCCCTCAACTTCCTCTTCGTTCTCTTCACTTCGGTCCCTCTGCCACCTGCAGTAGAAGGCCATACCTCCGGTGACTTTGCGCGGAGGATGGCGCCTGATCTGCATGGGGAGCCAGCCCTAGACTTGAAAGGGGAGCTCCTTGCGAAGCCCCCTACCGCATGGGCTGCTCCCCATGCCCTAAAGCCTGCCATACCTCTCGTGCGAACGTGCGAGAGGTATGAGCCTCTGGTCAACCATACCTCTGGCATGACCTTCCCGCCACTCTCGCACGCCTCCTAGCCGACCTTTGGCTATTTAAGGAACGACAAACCACGCCATATCCTTCAAGCTTGATTTGGCCTGAGATCCCCCTCTAATTCGTCTCCTCCCAACTGCGACCGACTACCCAGAGCTTCCGGTGACTCCTCCTCTCTTCTCTCATCACTCTACCACAGTACTAGTGGCAGAGCTAGCTCCGCCATCCCTCGTCGCGTTGCGCCGTACCAGCGGGTGCTCTCTGACCCCCTTCCTCGTTGCCTCCTTCTTCCCCTGGGCACCTTCGTCTCCGGCGACGGCAGGCACCAGCCGCTCGCCCTCCACCTCCCCCATTCGCTCCTAACCTACCAAACAAGTTGCCCTTACTCCCCTCTTCATTTCCCCTCTGTCAATTGGTTCTTTCGACCCCTCGACACCACTGTCCACCATCTCCACCTCCAACCACCAACTCTGGCGAGGCCATTCCACCACCACAAATAGTTTCACCCCTCGCCGACCGGTCCCTAAGCTTCACCACCTCCCACTGATCACCTTTCGCCCTCCCACTCACCGCGCCACCCACTGGAACCTTCCCCCGAACACACCCACCCGCATGCACACAGTGTGCCCTAGGCACACTCACACAGGCGTCCTCACGCCATGCTGACCCCTGGGCCATCTTCACCGTGCTCCAGCGAAGCCAGTTGAAGGTTCTGACAAGGCCGCAAGGCCGTGTTTGTGATTTCAGGGTCGCGACCCCTTCCGCCATTGGAGTAGAAGCATGAAGCTTGCTTGAAGTTTCGTTCAGGTTCCCCCGTTTCAGGCTAGCAGTCCCAGGTGGCGCAGAATACTTCTGCGTACAGCTCCAGCCAGACAATTGGCCTCGAAGGCCTTAGCTACAGCTGCAATTGCTTGCGCTTTCTGCTGGTAGGCGCGCGACAAGAAGGTGGGATGTTTAGTCCCACCTCGGAAGCTGACGAGCGGGCGCAGGCGCTTAAATTGAAAAAGTGTCAAGGGCATATCGCCTCCTGACACGAGCTGAGGTCCCCTCACCCACTCACCGCCTCATCCGCGCTCACTCCTCCACGGACCTGGCTGACCTAACCCGATAACCTTGCACACCTCGCCCACCACTGCACGTCGGTGGGCCTGGTCCCGGGAGCATATACCCGACCCGATAACCCAGCTGGCTTTGGGAGAGCTGTGACCTGAGAGAGAAATAGAGCGAGAGAGATGCAGGGAGGGTAGGGGTAGGTTTTGCTTAACCGTGTACCTGTGCAGGGAAGAAGAAGGAAGGAAGAAGAAGCAGCCACAAGAGCAGGAGCTGAAGAAGAAGAAGGCAGAGGAAGAAGCACAGTGCAGAAGGAAAGGAAGAAAAAGAAGAAGGCAAAAGCAGGAGCTGGAGAAGAAGAAGGTAGAAGAAGGAGTAGAAGTAAAGCCAAAGAAGAAGAGAAGAAAAGAGAAGGAGGGAGCTACTGCAAAGAGGAAGACCAAGCAGGAAGAAAAAGAAGAGAAGAAGAAAAAGCCAAGGAGAAGAAGAAGAAGCAGCAGCAGCCAAAGAGAAGAAAGGAAGAAGAAGAAGAAGATGTGCACTGTAGCAGTTGCCACTTAAGGTGTTTGATTCCTAGAATCAGACGTCTAAAGACAGAGAAAAGAAAAGAGAGAGAGCAAAGAAGAAGGAGAAGAAAGAAGAGAAGAAAAATTCTACTTTTAGTCTCTACATTTTTTGTAAAACATTACAGTATTGTGAATTGTGGTTTTGCTGCTTCTAAAATCGAGTTTGCTCCCTGAGTTCGACTTTGGAATATTTTTAAATTTCGAGTAATAAATAAATTAAATTGATGAACGCCTATCATTTACTTTCTTGCTTTTTGGTTATTTCTTGTTGGACGACTGGGTCTTGGGATCAGTCGAGTTGGGTCGGTATCGTGTCCTGTAGAGATTCGGGAACCAGGTTGTAACAAGATGGTATTAGAGCAAGGTCATCTCGAGAAATGAATCAACTAGCTTGAGAATAGCCAATTCACGTGCATGTAACTAGAGTAACCACCACAATGTACCGCTTGACATCTATTCTGAGTTTTCCTTGCTAAAGTTCGTTAGAGTTGACTACTTTTGTTCTGTTTCTGCGTCTCCTTGCAGGAGATGCCTCGACGTGGAGTCCTTGAGGGGGGTCGCGGACGCGACCGTGGACGAGGTCGAAGGGGCAGACGTGCCAGGCCTGAGGCATCAGTTGACCAGCAACTCCTCCCAGGCATTCAGGCCCAGGACCTCGCGCAGTTGATACGGGATATAGTATGAGAGGAGCTCCACCCGCCTCCACGAGCGCCTCTCCCTGGGGACGTGGTGGGGGAGTCCTCTGTGGGACCGCGAGACCGACACAGCGCTGGACGTGGGGGAGGGGGTGGTCCTCCACCGCCCCCACCGCACTCTGACACTTCCAAGCATGAGCCCTCCCTGCTCGGAGGCATGCCTGTTCCCCCACTACAGCTGCACTATGAGCTTTTCAGATAGTTCCGGAAGCTGAAGCCCCCTTCCTTCAAGGGGGATGAGGACCCGTCTAAGGCGAAGGACTGGCTCGAGCAGATCGATAAGGTGTTTGACACCCTTCGCCCCCCTGCAGAGTGCCACGTGGCCTTTGCCATGTACTGGTTGGAGAGTGCGGCACACAGGTGGTGGAGGACAGTCAGAGGCCAGGAGAGGGCAGAGCCGACGTGGGACCAGTTTGTGACCCTCTTCTGTGAGTAGTACTTCCTGTAGACGTGGCAGGACCAGAGGAGGCGGGAGTTCCACACTCTCCTCCAGGGGACGATGACTGTTAGCGCTTACCGCACGCGCTTCCTGGAGCTGTCACGTTTAGCTGCGATAGTTGTGGCTACTGAGGAGGAGCACCTATGGAGGTTCACTAAGGGGCTCCTGCTGACCATTCAAGGGTATGTCAAACACTTGAAGCTACCCACGTTCTCGAGAGTGGTGGAGGCAGCTATGACGTATGAGGAGACCAACCTGGCTGCACAAGACATTGACAGTGGATGGAAGAGGCCCTACCAGCTAGAGTACTCACAGGGCTAGCGAGAGAGGAGGCATGCGACGTCTACGGGAGAGCCGTCACATTTTGCGGGGCCGTCAGCGGTCTTTGGGGGCCCTCGATAGGGGTCAGCTGTCAGCACTGGACCCCCGCCAAGTCGTCAGCAGGGACCTACCGAGCGAGGGAGTCGAGTCCCCCTCTACTACCAGTGTGGCCAGCCGGACTACATCAGGAGGGACTGCCTGTCTAGGGCTGGAGCACAGCAGATGCTCCCCGCACTGAGCGCTAGAGGACGAGCAGGTGGGTGTGGTGCCTAGGCGCGTGGGGGAGGACAGCAGTCACAGGGAGGGTACTGGCCATCGGCTACCCGTCCGACGAAGAGTGTGGCTACTTCTTCAGCACCGAGAGTTGTGGGGCGTACCAATGCCCTGACACACAGAGATGTCAAAGCATCAGGTTCAGTGGTGGCAAATATGGTTACAATTTCCGGCAAATTAGTTTGCATACTTTTTGATTCCAGCGCCACGCACTTGTTTGTTGCTACGAGTTTTGCTGTCAGTTTGGGATAGGACTATGTGCTGCTAGAGGATCCGTTTGTGATCAAAGGTCCGGGTGGTCAGCTGCTTGTAGTTGAGGAGGTCCACACAAACTGTGTGGTCAGTATTGGGCGACACAGCCTCCCCATTGACCTAATTGTGATACCGATGGAGGACTTTGGCGTGATTCTGGGGATGGATTGGCTGTTCTCTTACCACGCGTTGGTGGACTGTTTTGAGAGGAAGATCATCTTCTCCATACTGGAGATGCCTTCCTTTGAGTTTCACGGATAGTCGGTGGATAGAGGTTTCAGGTGCATTTCTGCACTTCAGGTGATGAAACTTTTGGGCCAAGGGTGTGAGGGTTTTCTAGCTTGCGTAGTGGCAGAGCCCAGCCACGTGGCAGACTTTCAGAGCATCCCAGTGGTCAGAGAGTACCCTGACGTGTTTCTCGAGGAGCTGCCAGGTCTACCACCCGAGCGTGAGATCTAGTTTGAGATCTCACTGGTACCAAGGACCAACCCCATTTCTACGGCACCGTACAGGATGGCACCACTTGAGTTGCGAGAGCTCAAGTCACAGTTGCAGGACCTATTGGAGAAGGGCTTTGTGAGGCCCAGTGCGTCCTCGTGGGGAGCCCCAGTGTTCTTTGTGAAGAAGGATGGTACCCTACGCCTTTGTGTTGACTACAAACAGCTGAATAGGGTCACCATCAAGAACAAGTATCCGCTGCCGAGGATTGATGATCTATTTGACCAGTTGCTAGGTGCCATGGTATTCTCCAAGATAGATCTGAGGTCAGGCTACTACCAGTTGAGAATCAGCGAGACTGACGTCTCTAAGATAGCTTTTCGCACCCAGTACAAACACTATGAGTTTTTGGTCATGCTGTTTGGGTTGACCAACGCCCCCACTGCCTTCATGGATTTGATAAACCAGGTGTTCAAACCGTATCTGGATCAGTTTGTGGTGGTGTTTATTGATGATGTACTCATTTACTCGTGGGATCAGGCGCAGCACGAACAACACTTGCGGATGGTTCTGGACACGTTGAGATGACGCAAGCTATATGCCAAATACAGCAAGTGTGAGTTTTGGTTGAGGCAGGTGACCTTTTTGAGTCATGTGATTTCAGTGGATGGCTTGGCTGTGGATCCAGCCAAGGTAGAGGCAGTACTCAGGTGGGAGAGGCCACGTACAGTGACAGAGATCCGCAGTTTCTTGGGACTGGCAGGTTACTACCGACGGTTTATCATGGGTTTCTCGCAGATTGCGTGTCCTATGACTCAGTTGACCCGGAAGGACGCGCCCTTTGTTTGGATAGATGCTTGTGAGGCGTGTTTTCAGGAGTTGGAGAGGCTAACTTCGGCTCCTATGCTTACCATCCCAGATAGCAGCAGCGGTTTCATTGTCTACACAGATGCTTTGTTGCAAGGGTTAGGGGGTGTGCTCTTACAGCGGGGTCACGTTGTCGCTTACCCTTTGAGGCAACTAAAGCCCCATGAGCATAGCTACCCTACCCACGACTTAGAGCTGGCAGTTGTTGTCTTCACGCTGAAGACATGGAGGCATTACCTTTACGGTGAGACTTTTGAGATATTCACAGATCATAAGAGCCTCAGGTATTTGTTTGATCAGAAGGAGCTTAACATGAGACAGAGACGTTGGTTAGAGCTCCTGAAGGACTATGATTGCAGCATCTCCTACCATCCGAGGAAGGCCAACGTGGTGGCTGACGCCTTGAGCCGGAAGGTGCCCACCCACTTGGCCAGCTTACAAGCACAGAGTTGGAGACTTATGGAGGAGTTGGGCAGTTAGCGACCCCCAGAGTTATAGGGGCATTGTGGGGCAGTGACAGTGATGCAACAGACGAGACCAGAGCTGATAGATCGCATCATCACAAGACTGATGATAGATCCGTATCTGCAGTCGTTGAGAGACAAAGTACTGTCAGGGGACCCAAGAGATTTCTCTTTTACAGACGAGGTACTGCGCATGAGGGGATGTTTGTACGTTCCCAGGGACGAGGAGTTGTTGAGAGAGCTCCTAACTGAGGCACACGGGTCCAGGTTCACCATACATCCCGGGAACATGAAGATGTACCATGATCTGAGACGTGACTTTTGGTGGAAAGGGATGAAGCGGGATGTAGGTGAGTTCGTGCAGTAGTATTTGGTGTGCCAGCAGGTGAAGGCCGAGCATCAGAGGCCTACAGGGCCATTGCAGCCACTTCCTATGCCAGAGTGGAAGTGGGAGAGCATCACCATGGACTTAGTGGTGGGCTTGCCCGTTACCCAGTGAGGACACGACACAGTCTGGGTGATTGTAGACAGTTTGACGAAAATGACACATTTCTTGCCGATCCAAGTCACCTTGGGACCAGCGCAGTTGGCAGAGAGGTATATTCCTGATGTGGTACGTCTGCACAAAGTTCCGCACTAGATTGTATCCGATCGGGATACCCATTTTACTTCCCAATTTTGGGTTGAGTTTCAGCAAGCTTTGGGGACACGGTTGAGGTTCAGTACGACGTACCACCCCCAGACAGACGGACAGTCAGAGCGCACGATACAGACACTTGAGGACCTTTTATATGCTTGTGTACTGGACTGGAGGGGTTCTTAGGAGGAGCACTTACCCCTAGCAGAGTTTGCATATAATAACAGTTATCACTCGAGTATCAGCATGGCACCCTACGAGGCTCTGTACGGACGGAGGTGTACTGTGCCCTTGAGTTGGGTTGAGGTGGGGACCAAGTGGAAGGCTGGCCCTGGGCTGATCCGGCAGAGTCAGGAGGTGATTGAGCAGATTCATAGACGACTTCGCACTATCAGGAGCAGACAGAGGAGCTATGCCGATCGGAAGCGCAAAGAGGTGCAATTCGAGGTTGGGGATCACGTCTTTCTTCGCGTTTTGCCCATGAAGGGTCTACAGCATTTTGGGGTGAAAGGGAAGCTTGCGTTGAGATTTGTGGGGCCCTTTGTGGTCCTGGAGCTGGTAGGACCCGTTGCTTACAGGCTTACCCTTCCTCCCCAGCTTTCCAATGTGCACGACGTGTTCCACGTGTCCAACCTCAGGAAGTACGTCGCCGATCCCAGTCACGTTCTGAGCCACGAGAGTGTCGAGGTGGGTGATGACCTGACCTAGCCCGAGCAACCAGTACAGATACTAAACAGAGCTGTCCGGAGTTTGAGACGGAAGCAGGTACCCCTAGTGAGGTCTTGTAGGGGAGCCAGAGGTATGAGGAGGATACTTGGGAGCTTGAGGAGGTGATGCGAGTGCGATACCCGAAGCCTTTTGAGGGTATGTCTTTTCGGACAGGCTTCGTTCCTCTTTAAGTTTGTTATGCGTATATTTTTCCTTTCTGCACCCTAGCTAGCTCAAGTTTTGGGGACGAAACTTCCTTTAAGTTTGTTATGATGTAAAGACTCGTCCTGTCCTGAGCCTTTTAAGACGTCTAGACTGTCAATCAGACGTCTAGACCCCTTCCCAGATGTCTGGAAATCAAAATTTTTGGTAGGAGCTTCGCGTCTGCACGCAGGCTGTGCGCAGACAGTACCCTCTCTCTCTCTCTTTCCCTCTTCCCTCCACCACCGAACCCTAATGTACCTCTATAAAACCCCTCTGCCCCTTCCTCTCTTCCCCATTACACCACTGCCGGCCACCTTCTTCCCTTCCTCTCCACCCCAGCGAGAGGAGCTAGCATGAGAGAGAGAGAGCGAGAGCGGCGATGAGGAGGAGAGGCGCCATGAGAGGAGGGAGAGCTTGAGCTCGTGAGATCGTGGGAGCTCGTCGGAGGGCGCACGGCCAGAGCGGCGCGTGCGGGAGGAGGAGAGCATCGGGGGAGTCGTCTCCGATACTGCCGCAGCTGGAATTGCAAGCGAGGAGGCATGGCCGCGGCTGTGGGTTGCCGGGATTTTCCCAGAATCAGACGTCTGGTGTGATGTCCAGACGTCGGGACGGACGTCTGGTGACTACACCAGACGTCTGAAAGCAGATCTTCGCAAAGGTACGTTTCCTTTTGCAAATACGGCCATGCAGGCCGCTCCGTAGCTACATTTTGCGTGGCTTATTATGGGAGATTTGTTGTCGCGTGCAGGGATTTCTTTGGGAAGGCGTGAGACACACCCTCCCATGCATTTCGGACGTATGGACAGCTTACCAGACGATTAAGAGAGAGGTCGGATGTCTGGAGCTAGGTCCAGACGGTCAGGAGGAGGTTCTGGACGTCTGAGGTTGACGCAGAACCTGAGGTGAGTTCCTGTTTACTTTTAAGACGTCTGGACCTTGTGCCAGACGTCTGATTTGGGTCTGTATCTTTGTTTTTGATGCATTTAGGGTCCGTTTGAGGTCTGTTTTATGCAAACAAGTTATCGGTGTTTTCCTTGAGAGTTCCTCTACTTGTTAGAAGGACTTTTATACTATTCTGAATGTTCTATTGTGATTGTTCCTTGTTATAGGACTTTGTTCCGTTGTAGGTTCGGGGCTTGCTGAGGCATGCGAGCTAGCCGTTCGAGCCCCCAATACTCCTAGGTTGTCTGGTAGAGTGGTTTTCACTAATTTAATTATAAACCTGAATGCATATGTGGATTGAATAATTAGAACTAGGATATGGCATGAATCCTAGGACAAGAAGTTACTTTAAATGTCTATATGCATGTTTGATTTGCAGTCTTGAATGAGTAAATAGAAATGATAATAACAACCTGTTAATGAACAAGAGCTGCTTGTGAAATATGAATTACCTGTGCTAGTTAAACAGTTACATGTGACATTACCTGTTGTATACGTTAAATGATAGAAATACGAGCTGCATGTGTATAACCTAAGAGTAGAAATGTGAATGATGAAACCTAGTATGGAATGGCATGGGAAACATGAGCATGAACCCTACGGGGAGTTAGGAGCAGAGCTCCTGGAAATAAATGGAATGGATCTGGAAATGTGAGTGGGAAGTGTGCTGGCCCTTGAGTATGTGGTACCAAGGAGAGTGACTGTCCCCTGTTTAGTGTAGGGCGGAGCTAGTCGCCCTTGGGTTGGGACTCGGGGTTAGGATTGACCACTCTGCACCGACTTCTTGGCCCTCACGTACACTATACCGGGGAGAGCTACTAGTCTAGGGAGAGAGCTAGCCACCCCATAGGGCCCAAGGTTCAGCTGGCCACCCTACACCGACTTGTTAGGCCCACTGGGCAAACCAGGGTAGTCAGATGAGAGTGCACAGATTGTGGAGGGGCGAGACCCCTTTTTGATTCTGAGGGGCTAGACCCCTGTTACTGAGAGGGCTAGGCCCTATACTATTTTGTGTTGTACTTGAAGCGTACCTGTTAGTGGAAACGACTAACCGCGTGCCAGTACGAGGTAGCTACTCGTGTGCTTATTGTGTGTGTCGTAGTCACCGCTACGTCTGTCCATGACCTTGGGGTGGTTGACTGGGTGTAGGACCACCACAGGGGACTCTCCTAGCCAGGAGAGCACTACATGCATCTTCTACTCTTCGGAAAAGACTGCAATCAAGATCGTTCCCACGAGGAACATTCGAGATCAAGAAAGAAATCTGAAAAATAAACCAATGGGTGAAAAGGAATAACTTGTAAAATAAAGTAATTGGAATAGACAGTTACCTGTTTACTTTACTGCTTTAGTTAGTTGGTTGCCACTCTACTTAGCGTTCGCTGACTTTACTTACTCATAACCCTTTTGAGGTCCAGGTGTTGAGCAGCCTGAGTCTCCAGCTGCAGAGGGTGCTGGGCCCAGTAGTAGTAGCCTTCTTGTTGTAGTACTTTCTGTTGTAGTGAGTTTCAGGCTCCTATTACCTTTACGTTTTTGTACCTTGTTTCCATTTTACTATTGTGGTGGTGATATGTACTGTTAGCAGCTTTTCTTTCCTTACTGCTTGTACTCTTTTTACTGTTAGTTACACAGCATAGTGATGTGGTTTACTTTCTTGCCTTTTGGTTATTTCTTGTTGGACGACTGGGTCTTGGGATCAGTCGAGTCGGGCCGGTCTCGTGTCCTATAGGGATTTGCGAACCGGGTCGTAACAAAAAAAATCTACAACTTCCACCTTTTCAATTAATGTATATAGATTAAGATGAAGAAGATGAATTATGGTTGGGAAGAAGAGGTGGTTGCTGATCTTAGTAAGATGCAGATGGTTCAGGATTATGCAAGGCTTGTGATATGACATGTGCTTGGCCTTGGGGAGGATTAGGTTGAACATACCTCTGGGTAGGTACATTCCTCAGATTGGGCTCTGCCTGAGATGGAAGTGAATGTGGTTGAAGAGATTCTATCAAGTGTGAAAGCTGAGCTTTCATCTTAGTTAGTGTCGTGTCTTGTCTCTGCTACATAGCAATGTTCTGTTGCTGCACGTCAGCAAGAGTTTTCATGATATTCCCCAACTGATCATCTCGTGGAGGCCCAGGTTGAGAGTATTGGGTGGGCCTGGGTTGGGGTTGCTGGTAGGCATGTAGTGGACACCCGTGTTGTTGTGGAGGTAGTGCTTGGATCAAGTTTTGAAGTGGTGGTGCAAAAGGCTGTTGGAAAGTAAGTCTCTGTGAATTTCCTGACCATGAGAAATTTGGATGATTATGCCATCTAGAGTTGTAGGTTTGTGAATGGCGTGGAGCTCCTCTAAAGTTCCAAAAGGTGTAGGGAATTCAGTGTAAGGAGGAACAAAGGTTCCTCCAGCTGGTGAAGAATATGGCAATATATAGTTCGGCAGAGGTCGTTGTGTCACAAAAATATTTTTCATAGTTTCGCTCCCTGTAGGAAATTGAGAAGAAGTGCGTGGTGTATGTGACTGAGAAAAAGAAGATGAAGGTTTAGATAAGAATTTTCATACTTCATCCACTTTCTTCTCTATTGAGTCCACCTTATCCAGCTGACTAACTACAATCTCTAAGTCTCGTGTGCTGGATTGGCCTTCATGTACCCCCGAATGTGAATGAGAATGTGAGGACTTTCTATTGAACATGCTCATCGAAGCATTGTTAATAGAGTTTTCGGCCATGCCTTCGTAGAGCTCAAAGGCTAAGTTCTCATCCTAACACAAGAAATTTCCTCCACATGCAGCATTTACAAAGTTCCTTTTGTCATCATGGAGCCCATGGTAGAAGAACTAGATCTATTGCCAACGTGGGACACCATGGTGGGGACATTTTCGTAGAAGCTTATGGAATTGCTCCCAAGCCTTATGCATTTGTTCTCCTAAATTCTGGGTGAAAGTGGTGATAGCACGCCTCAAGGCATTGGGGCGACCTACAGGGAAATACTTCTTTAGGAACTCATGTTCCAAAGAAGCCCATGTTTCTATTGGTGTAGTTCAAGAAAGTGTCCTAAACCAGAAGGCGACTTTGCCTTTTAATGAAAAGGAGAACATCTTTATCAGCAACATGTGCTGATCATGGCCCTGCAGACCCAAAATCTAGGCGAGATTCTTCAGTTCTCCTAAATGCTGAAAATGGTCCTCAGAAGCAAGACCATGGAAGTAAGGGATAAGTGTAATTAGGTTTGGCTTCAACTCAATAGCATGACCCTCAGTAGGATAATGTACCACAGGCATAGGTTATGTAATTGTGCGGTTATAATAATCTTGTAGTTGAGGTCTAAAAGGTTGAGGTGCCTGAGGAGCTTGAGGACGAGGGTTTGCTAAAAGATTAATAGCTTGAGTAAGTTGTTGCACCTGTTGGGTAAGGGTATTCATTTGTAGTTGTGTTTCAAACAGGTGTTGCAAATTAGGTAGTGGACCTCTAGCTGGTTGTGGTTGGTTGGGAAAGTTAGGTTAAGGAAGAGGTTGGAACCCATGAAGTAGAGGTGGTGGTGGTGATGGAGGATGTGCAAAAAGATGTGGAGGAAATTCTTCGAAATCCTCAAATTGTGCAGAATTATGGTCATCATCTGGATGAACGGAGTGGTGAATGGGAGTTTGAGGCCTAAGAGGTATAGGATTTGATGTGGAAGGCATAGAAGTGGAGGTAGATGTTTGGGCATCAGCACCCAAGGGAGGTATAAGCTCAGGGTTATGGGATCTCCTACCTTCCATAAGTCGATTTTTGAACAACGCTTTTGAAAATCAGTCACAACTCATAGAAAGGAACACAATCTCACTCAATCTCAGAAATCAGAAATCCCAATATTCAATCTCACAACAATCAAGACCAATCAAGTCAATCAAGTGAGATGAAGACACGTTCTTTGCCTAGGGTCTACTATTCAAAAAATAGTATAGTACGCAAACAAATGTTTCAATACAATTGTATGTGTCTTAAACAAGACTTATGTAGTGTAGACCTTTAAAATCCACCTGGAATCTGGATAAGACCGGCGTGCGAATCTAGACCCTGTGGTTGCTCAAGGAGATGAGATAGAAACTCATGTGTTTGGGTACTTAAGTGATTGTGAAGTGTGTACATGATAATCAAGCAACAGAATAGCGATGAAAATCTCAGTCAAGGTTTCAAACAAGGTTATTATGTCTCCTTTTGAATTTGATTTGATATTTAGAAATGTTTTTCGTGCAACTGATCTCACTTTTTTATTTTTTCACACAAGAGATGGTCATTTTAAGCTTAAGTCAAATGCAAAGATGGCAGGAGCTAAGGAAGGATAGAAATGTGTAGCTGACTACAGCAATTCTACAAGATGCAATTTGGCTGAATTGAAATCTAGCAAGAAGAATGCAACCTAAGTATGGATGCTTAAGAGATGCTTCTACGAGATAAGAGATGAAGTATTTTTTATTTTTTTGATTTTATTTTTTTTTTTGGATTTTTGATAATGTAGCAAGCAAATCAAATCAAAAAAGAAATCAAAATGAAAAAATCGAGTCAATGAGAGATGAGTAGAGAGAATAGAAAGAGAGTCCAGAGAGTCCAAGTTATTACAAGTATGTGTGAGAACAGGCTCCCACAACTTATGCCTAACAAAATATCCTAAAAATATACCTAACTCTAAACTACCTCTATACTATACTACTCTACCAAAAATTGGGAAACTACAGCTCCTGTTGGAAAAAGCTCCTCCTGGAAGTCAGGTTCCAAGTGTAGCAAATCCATTAGGAAGAAGACACCACCTAGAAGAAGACACTACTCCTACTCCTCAAGTGCAGCAAAACACCAAATGATTAGTAAGACAATTATATACAAAAATCAATCAAAGAATAAAATGAATAAAAGAATCTATCTACAACAAAGAATATGAATAAAAGAATGATTATTTACAAAGAAATAAAAAATATTTACAAATGAAGAATAAATAAAAAATTGACGTATAGAGAGTTGCCTCCCCGACAATGGTGCCAAAAATATGACATAATCGACATCATCAATCATAATAAAGCACTATTGTTGAATTTTTGTCCCCGACAACAACGCCAAAAATATGATGTTCAACAATCATGTTTCAATAAAAATCGTGTTTTAAGTGTCGTTGTAGTTATTTGTCACAATGCAAATAACTGTCGCGTCATTTTATTTATTTACTTAATTTTTACTAGTTTATTCCAGGTCATTTACTGAAGGCAGTTATTGATATACATCATTCTTTATGTTCCAAAAATATTCTTTTATTACAAAAATGCCAATTTTATTTACAATATGAATGAATCAATTAATGAATTAATTAATTAATCAATTATATACAAAAGAGTTAATTAATATGCACTACAATACCTTAAACAAATTTACAACTAACATCATTAAAAGCTAATTAATACTACACTATATTAATTATGTACAACTATCCTAGACAATACCTAAGTATAGGTACGAAACTAGTTACTAATATGTACTATATTAAGTTATATTAATACACACTTTTATCTTTAGTAACATATACTATATATACAGTAACATAAATATGTATCGCTATAGCATTAGTAAAATATGTACAAAACATAAGGCAAAAGGAACTATCTATACTAACATATGTGTTATCTACAGTGACAGATTTAGCTATCACGAAAGCCTTAAGGTTATTTATATACATATAAGAATCAAACGAGTATTCAATACTCTATTTATATACATACATATATATTATACCTATACGTATACACCATTTACATATATTTTATTTATTATACATATACATTTACTATTTTACTTATACATATGCACACATAGGCACACTCACCTAACACTTAAGTCTCTTAAACACTTAACCGATTCTTCAAACCTCTCTCCCTTCTCTTCTCCAACACTTAGCAATTTTTTTTAGCATTTGCCTTCACACAAACCCTCAAGTTTGGTTCACTTAAACCAAAAATTGATTTTACAATTGGTGAGCTAGTTCTGTTCGTGGGATACACAACACCTTATAGGAGTGGGACCAGACCACAACTATGAACCAGCACTAGTTCAATTAGGTATATTTTTCATTCGATTTGATTCAGGCCCAATACCAGGTCCACATTCAGCCCACTACAGTGCAAACCCCCGGCCTAGCACTGTGCCAATATCATGCTCATGTATGCTCGTAATCAGGAGAGGGGTAAGGGTAATAGGATAATAGCGCTCGACCTAGAGCTCATGGTGATTGAGCAGCCGGTGTAGCAAAAACCTTTGACACAGCAACAGCAACACATAACCACACGATGTGATACTAATGCTACGACGAGCGAGTGCTATACAACACATTGTTCATGTTCTGAATTGCAAGATTTGGCCATCGATTTGAGGGTCCAATTAAATTATATTTTACAAATAAATTATATGGTTATAAAACCCTTATATAGGAAAACATGATTGTACAATTTATTTACAAAAATAAGTTATTTAAATATATATTAAAATTAGTTAAATTTAGGGATTTATACATGTTGAAATTAAGTTTAATTTGTTAATTAATGTACACATTAATAAATTAATCATGAAATTGACTTTGTACAGAGTTAATTTATATATAAAAGTATTTATTAAACATTTTTTTATTTATTTTTGAGTCTTTATTTTAATTAATTTACAATGAAATACACATTTTAAATATATATGTACATATTTAAGTTATCAATACTGTAATATGATATAAATAAAGTATAAATAGGTTAAATATATTTAAAATAATACTATACCAGAGTACATGATAAATTACTTCAGTACTAACTTAATTTACTAATTTATTTTATTTTAAGTTAATAATCTACTTAATTAACTTAATAACTTAATTATCTACTATAATTGCATAAATAAATTAATTACAGGTATGATACAGTATATAATACTTAGTTAAGTACATGAAAGTTTTTATAATTACTTAGGATAATATACATTTAAGTTAATATAAATTAATATATAATTATACAATGAAGTTATATATATAATAAATCATCTTAAATACTTAATTAAATATATAGAATATATTTATAAGTTATTTATGCACATTATTTACATATTTTACATTATATACATATAGCTTAATATTAACTCATATTTACAAGTATAAATATACTATACTTAGTATTTTTATGTATTTTTGAGCATTTTTTTATTTTTATGATTTTATATATACAATGGAGGTAGGGGATGAAAGAGGGAGTGAGATGAGAGAAGAATAGTTTCTTTTTGGTGTTTTTGATTTGATTCTTTTATTGAATTCCAAAGTAGACCGAACTGTTGGCTGGTGTATTCTACCAAGCCAGGGGTTCGGAATACTTTGAAATTTGGCATACACCTAGATACCTGATCTTACTCAAGACAGGTTTGTTTTATTTTTTATGATTTTCTTATGGATTTTATTTATTTACAAATTTAACACAAATGAGGCCTAAAATGAACTTTAATAATGAACCTAGAGCCTCTAGTTGCATTCTAAGGGTTTGATAATCAATAAAAGTACTCACAAACACTTAATATATCACATGAAAGATGTATAAGCTTTTAAACATGATTTACACCTTGAATTTCGCTCAAATTTCATATTGGACAATTTAACCGTATATGATTAGTTGATAAAAATAAGAATTACAAGCTATATCAGATAAGATTGAAGCTCAAACTTGTACATGAATGCTTATAAATGAAGTTCTATCATTACAATACAATGTCAGCCCATTAGACCTCCAAAACCAACCCACGATCTCTCCTGACAAACCAAAATGCATCTGATGCTATCAGAATGGTAGTAGTTGCTGCTGATGCTATTCAATCATATTAAGAGGCATGATCTAGTGTTCCAAAAGAACCCTTTAGATTTGAAAAGCAAATCATATCAATAGACCATGCAACCCAAAATAATATCTCCTTATAAATGCACTTGAAATCAAAAATTCAATCTCCTACGCAAAAATCAACTCACGCAGCTTACTTGGCCAGCTCCCATCAAATCAAATCAATGCATTCAGTTCCAATTCAAATATCTCAAATCTTCATTAAAAAGCTTGAAAAATATCACCAATCACATCTGAGATCTAAGGAAAATATTTGAAACCTTAACTAATCCATTTTCTTAAGTTATAGACAACATAAAGAAAATGAATTAACTTAAGTATTCAAACCAATTGAAAGCCACCTCAGACACCTCATTAAACATTCCAAATATCAACAGACTCCTGTAGATCAGATTAACACCATATTTGAACTCAGAAAACCATTTTGGAGTGAAAATTAGATGTTGCCCAAACTGAGCCTTTTAATGTAAGAGTGCCACTGTAGATAGCTCACTTTGATCTCCTAAACACTATATATCAATGTTTAGGACATCAAGCAATCACAGAAAAGGTCATTAAATCATTGTTTAGGCCTTGAATCATTCCATGTAGTTCTCATTGGCCCAAACCACCTATCATTCACTAAAAATTTAGAATCTAACTTCAAATGAAGCACAAAGAATATGCTCATTGAAAATCTAATCAATAAGTTTAAATCAATTGCAATAATCCAAATCAAACCCAAATAAACCCAATTTCAACGATTAAATCTGAATAAATTGCAATTGGCTCAAAACTCATTTAATCAGCTAGAAAAATCCATCTCAATCAAATCAATCAGATCCGATCGTTTTAAATCAGGAGGGCATTAGTGGATATTAGTGCGAACTCGAATAGGCTTATTTAATATGGTGATATTATCATCGAAATTAGTACAGTGAGTTAATCTAAATCAAGTCTACACCAGTTTCACAAAAAAATTTTAACCTAGACTACTTGTAGGCTCAAGGTCGATATTAGGGAGGCGGGAATTAGGAGATTAAGAAGTTTTTATGCCTTTCCTAGAACGTATCTCTTCCTTACATTTATTATGTTTTTGGTTTTTTCTACTTTTAAGAATTTTGTGATAATGTTGTCCTTGAAGCACACCCTCAAAAAATGAAGTCCTTGGCCTTGAGCCAAATGGTCCTTGGCTTGAAGCCAATTTAGGGTTCCAAAATTGATCTTGTCACTCACAAGATCGGGTATCTACAAGACAAGAATTATCTTTTATCTTTTATACTTTTTTTGGTCTTTTTAATATCTAGAATAAAAGACAAATGAAAGCAAAATAAAATGCAAGGAAAGAAATGAAAAGAGATACTTAGCTTAGTATATGTATATATATATATAGTAGATATGTAAGTGGATATAGAATAGATATAGATATAGAGATACAATAAATAGGGGTGGAGATGGAAAAGAGGATGGGATGTAGCACGGTGTCAAGTTGGTCCACGTCTAGCAAGATGCAACCAACAAGACCAAGTGCCGCGTGGAGTGTAGAGCGGATGTGTGTGAGTGTGGGTGGAAGCACTTGCTTTGCGCGGGCATTGTAGGGACAAATGCAACTTGTGCAAAGATCCCTACAACACAAGGCGCGGTGGGGTGTAGTGCATAGGCGTGAATGGTGAGGGTAATGTCCATAGATGGAATATATATACGAGTGAATAGGTGATAAGTATATAGATGGAGTGGATGTAGATAGATAGATAGCTAGATAGATAGATATATATATATATAATTATGAGCCTACAGCTCTATATAGTGAGTAATATATATATATATATAGATGCTGATATACTAGAAATATATATATGTAAATATGTATATATATCTATAGATCTATTATTATATTAGTATGTCACTTGTGGTCAAGTGTTGAGGGCGAATGATTCTCACCCGAGAGACTCGAGTTCGAATCATGCAATGGGCCCTTCTAAACAAAACTAGATAAAATCAAATTAAAGAGGGGAACCAACTAGTGTCTACCAGTTTGTACTGAACTAGACGTCAGTGGTCCTTGCTGTGGGGTTAAGCCCATGGAGAAGATTTCCTTGTGCTTTGCGTACCTCTCTATTGAGAGGGGGAGGGAGGGTGAGCTGGTGGGTGTGTTGTGTGAGGGCTTGCCGTGGAGTGAAAGGGGATGGAAATGGTAGAGTGTGGGGTGGAGACTGGTAGCCCCCCCCCCCCCCCCCCGGTAGGGGCGGGGTGCATGCTCTTTTATAGAGAGAGTGCGCCTCTCCCCATGCAAATGGTACGAGGGAGACGGGCGGCGAGAAGATGGGTGGATAGGAAGGGGCAGCCATGTGAAGTGTGTGCATAGCTCCATGCAAAATGCAGCCGGTTGGTGGAAAATAAAATAAGGGTGGTGAATTTGCAATGCAAGCACATAATGAAGATGTTAATTATTATGTGTGTTTGAGATGGGATGGATTGTTATGAAATCGAAGTGGATTGAATAGTCATTTACTCTCACTATCTTCCCCTCTTTAAAAATGCATGCAAGAGAATATTTACAAATGCAAGTATGGCTACCTAAAATGCATGGGTAATGTTAGGAAATAACATAAGATGACATATTTATAGGCGTAGCTTGCTGTGCAATCATACCCCCATGCTATCTTTTGCTAGTCCCTAGCAAAACATTTATTTGTATCGTGTTTAGAAATGATCTTAAGCTGAAGATTTTTCTGAAGCCATTAATGTGTTTATCTATTGAACATTGTGAGAACCAATTGCAAAGAAGACTACCAGTACTCAAGTCTTACATGATATAGACCATCTCTCGACTAACCTGAACTCTTGATATTTAAACCTTAAGTGTGATTTCCAGGCTCAGAGGGTTTCATCGTACTCGAGAGCTAAGAGGTTATGGTTTGTGCATAGTGATGGATCAAGACCGACCAAATGAACATTAAAGCTTAAGCCCAGGGTTTCACAAATTTTTAAGTCCAGGTTGGTCCCAACTTCAGCTCATGTCTTCGGATTAACCCTCAAAAAATGATGGAAAAACTCAGCCCCACTTTTATTGTTTCTATGGCTCAAAGAATATATGGTAGAAATAGGGTATTTGTAACGCACCCTGAAAAACTTTTGGGGAGAAGAATTTATAGACTTTTGGAACATAAACTGACTTATTTGCAAGATTTTTTTTTTTTGAAACAAGTGTCAGTATATCTCCTACAACTTTATTTGGAAGAGCACACTTATTTGGTGGGTGCATACTTTTTGGTGGAATGAGTTTCTCCTAAACACAAGACTAAAGACTGAGATAAAAGTCTACCTGCACGCACAGGTAAGGACTCCACCTTCCCTAATGAACACTAGGGTTGGATCTTACATTCATATGGTCTTTCTCGATATGTGTAGTGTGAACCAAGATTACTTAGGCTCTCAGGTAGAAACAAACCAATGAATCATGTACTAGTGACTCAGGTACAAGAATATGTCCTAAGTTAGGAGAGATTCTGATCTATCTTATCAATGCTCAAGTGAATTAAGCCAAAACCTGAGCGAATCAAACTTCTATGGCCTGGGAAGTCTTCAAAACAGAGGTTGAATATCCATAAACACTTATTGTATTTTTGTTTCAGCTTCAAATCATAACTAAACACTTTACATTTTTTTATGGCCTTTTGGGTTTTGTAAATTTTTTTTTTTGAAACAAATAGGCTATGTACATATTTATAGATGGATATGTATAATGGATGTAGAAGCTGCATGATACCCATATAATACCCAGATCCAGTGGATGCCTATCCAGCCCCCCATGTCAAATGATGCTATGTCCTCATATGCATGCAGGGTTAAGCAAGGTCCAAGGGTCATGGTATGAGAGCTGAGGTGCTAGGTATACAGTAGGGTGGCAGGGTAGGTGGATGGTGGGTGGTGAAGTGAAAAGTAAAGAAGTGCGAAGTGAAGTGAAATGGAATGTGAAGGCGAAAGTGGAAGAGGAGTGTTGCTAGGGCGTCTCCCAATGAGCGTTGAATTTAACGTCCTCATTTAGACTTAGAGTGAAGCACGAAGTCAGTTACCCTCCAGTAGAGTAACAGTTTCACCAATGGAGGCAGGTTCATGAGTAAGATAGGATTTTAACCGCTGCCCATTGACCGTAAATTTATGCCCATATCTAGAATCTTCAATTTCGACGGCCCCGTTGGGAAATGATCTCAAGACCAAGTAGGGACCAATCCATTTGGACTTCAGTTTCCCTGGAAAGAATTTGAGTTGAGCATCGTAAAGCTAAACTTGCTATGATAGCTCAAATTCCTTCCGCTGAATGCGGCTGTCGTGAAAGGCTTTAGTGCATTGTTTGAAAGTTAAGGCAGAATTATAGGCCTCACGACGGAGCTCTTCCAGCTCCTAGAGTTGGATTTTCTTTTCTCAATGACACAGATCTAGGTTGAGGTTACATTGGCAAATAACCCAATAAGCGCGGTGCTCTAGCTCCACGGGCAAATGACAAGGCTTCCTGTAAACAATTCTGTAAGGAGACATACAAAGGGGAGCCTTGAAGGCGGTCTGATATGCCCAAAGTGCATCAATCAACTTGTCGGACCAATCCTTACAGTCAGGTCGAACCATTTTATGGAGAATTTGCTTGATTTGCCGGTTAGACACCTCAGCCTGGCCGTTCGTCTAAGGATGATACGGAGATGCGATACAGTGGTTGACTCCGTATTTCCCCAGAAGTGCCTGAAAAGATGCATGGGTAAAATGACTTCCTCCATCATAGATAATGGCTCGAGGGATCCCAAAGCATGCAAAAATGTGGTCTTTGACAAATCGAGTAGATATGACATGGTTAGCATGGCGCATGGGAATAACCTTGATCCATTTCAAAACATAATCAACAGCAATGAGGATGTACTTGAAGCCAGGAAGGAGGAAAGGGACCCATGAAATTGATTCCCCAAATATCAAAGATTTCAACAGTTAGGATGGGTTGCAAGGGCATCATGTCACGATGTGTCATTGACCCTAGCGACTGGCACCTAGTGCATTGTTTAGCATTATTGTGTGCATCCTGGTGAAGGGAGGGCCAAAAGAAGTCGCACTACAACACCTTAGCTGCAGTTTTCCTCCTAGAGAAATGGCCTCCGCAGGCCTGATCATGACAGAAGGATAGTACACTAGGGAACTCACTGTCAGGAATATAGTGATAGATGATCTGATCAGCACCTACTCGAAAAAGTAGTGGATTATCCTAGAAATAATACTTTGCTTCCGCGATGAGATGCTTGTGCTGGTTTTTAGGCCAGCAACGTGGAAGGGAGTCAGAAGTAAGGTAATTGGTAATGTCGGCATACCAAGATCCACTTGCCACATTAATTGCCAGTAGGTGCTCATCGGGAAAAACATCATTAATCAGTAGGGTAAGTCCAATGTGGTCAGGGTCCAGTCTCGAGAGATGATCAGCAACAACATTTTGAGCTTTAGCCTTATCATGTATCTCAAGGTCAAATTCTTGGAGCAGAAGGATCTAACGAATTCGTCTAGGCTTGGCATCCTTCTTGTGCATGAGATGACGAATGGCCATGTGGTCAGTGAATACAGTAACATGCAAACCTAGAAGGTAAGAGTGGAATTTCACCAGCCCGAAGACGACCTCCAGTAGTTCTTTCTCAGTAGTCGTATAATTATGCTGGGCCTCGTCCAGTGTCTTACTGGCATAGTACACCACGAAGGGGTTTCTATTGCATTTTTGTCCCAGGATGGCTCCGACTGCAAGGTCGGAAGCGTCACACATGAGTTCAAAGTCGAGGGACCAATCAGGTGGCTGGAGAACAAGGGCCTTGGTAACAGCCTCACACAGCTGCATGAATGCTCGTATACAGTTGGGGTCCATATCAAAGGGTACATCTGTTGATAAGAGATGAGTTAAAGGTCTAGAAATCATGGAGAAGTCTTTGATGAATCTCCTATAGAAACTAACGTGTCCTAAAGAGGAGCGGATTTGTCGGACAGAGCTAAGCGTAGGTAAATCTGCAATCACCTCTAGCTTAGCTCTATCCACCTCAATACCCCGTTCAGAGATGATGTGGCCGAGAATAATCCCCTCGTGTACCATAAAATGACTTTTCTCCTAAGAAAGCACGAGGTTCACATCAATACATCTTCTGCGGATACGAGTTAGGTTGGCTAGACAATCATCAAATGAGATCCAAAGATCGAAAAGTCATCCATGAAGATCTCAAGAAAATACCCACCATATCGTGAAATATCGGCAACATACATCTCTGAAAAGTTGCTGGTGCGTTATAGAGTCCAAATGGCATCTTTCTAAATGCGAAGGTGCCAAAGGGGCAGGTGAAGGCGATTTTCTCTTGGTCCCAGGGGTCAATAGCCACTTGGCTATATCCAGAGAATCCATCTAGGAAATAGAAAATTTTATTTCCTACTAATCACTCCAAGATTTGGTCAATAAAAGGTAGCAGAAAATGATCTTTTTTTGTTACAGCATTCAATTTCCTTTAATCTACACACACTCTCCAAGATGTAGGAGTGCATGTAGGGATGGATTTACCCCTGTCATTGACACGGATGGTGAGTGATGAGAGGCTCATCATGATCTCTAATTACCCCTAATTAACTAGTCTTCCTAGTTAATTAGCTAAGAATATGTGAATATATGGGTTAATTATAAAATAAGGGATATATAGTAAAGGATGTTAACATAAGTTAAAAATGCTATTTTAACATTCAAATAATATTATTAATAATCTAATTAATAATTGGACTCGAGATGTTAACCATCATTCCTCTAATTAATAAGTTAATTAACTTAAGCATAATGTATACATAAGTATGTAATAACTTAAGTAACATTAGTTAATTAAATAAATTAATCTAAAAAGTTCAAAAATATAAATTCAAGGTCTAAACATAATAATTACCTTATTTATAATCATATATAAAAAGTTGAAAAAGATCTAAATTAAAATAAACCTTAAAAACCTGAGTTTACATTTTGGTCCTTACAATTCATTTCAATCAGGTCCTTACTTTTCATATAGGTCTTTAGGTTTCATCGCATATAGGTCCCTGACTACTTCTTCTTCTTCTTCTTCTTCTTCTTCTTCTTTAGCCGGTTGAACGGCTAACGACTGAGGGTGCCTCCACCACTCGATCACCGCCCATCCGACGTCACTTCACCTTCTCCAAGCTCCTGAAGCTTGTGCTCACTGTCCCATCTTCATCCATCGGTCTGGATGACACTTTTGTCCTAATTTTAGGTAGGAGTTAACCTCACCGACGTCAGAGAAGATGTCAGTGGTTAACCTCCTCCTAGCCCCTTACACGTCCAGATTCCACCTCCCTCTTCATCGCCGTCAACTATAAATACCCCCTGACCCCCTTGATTTTCCTCAAGTTGTCTCCCTTCCCTCTTCTTCATTGTAGCCAACTCAATAGGCTATTCTCTCTACAACTCTGGCGACCTTCCACCTCATCTTCCGACTTCCTCCGTCCACCTTAATTGGCTCAGGGACTTCGCCGAGGTCAGCCGCATCTCTGGACACAGGCGCTGACCAAGGAGTGCCTCTACTTCATCTCGCATTCGCCCACTGGAGATCTTCCTAATTCCCCTCTAATTTTGCTCCTCTGTCATGAGCTTTCGACGGAGTTCCTATGCCATCTTCGTCCAGGTAACAGTAGATAGGAGTAGATTAGGAGTAGGAATAGGATTAAGGTAGTCTAGATAGGTAGTTAGTTAGGTAGTTTAGCATAATTTCAGAGTTCAAAGTTCATCTTCTTCAACTCCGGCGAGCTCCTTGAGTTCGCCAGAGCCCTAGTTTTGTCTTTTGAATCCACTGTCCACCTTCTTTAATCATCCACGATCATTTCTAACTCATTTAATCACTAATTTGATCAGTGAATCGCCTAATCCAAACCCACCTCGATTAGCTACTTCTGTTGTCCATGGCAGTAGTAGTTGACCTAGATTCACATCCATCGGATCCTCCATCAACAATTCATCATGAAAGGATCCTATTTATCATCTTAATTTGATTAATTACTTTATATAACTTAAATGCTTAATTTTATCTAAGATCCTGAGCTCGCTATCAATGGCGGCTCACGAGTAGTTAAAACTTTAAATTATTTATATATTTATGATCGCAGTTTTGTTCTGACTTGTCTTGACCACTCATTTGAGTGGGAGAGCAAGTCTTGTGCCTCAACCCACACAAACTCTATTCAAATTGAATTTTCTAATTAATCTTACATTTAATGAATTAAAGAGGAATTTAATGCGATCCTGAGGTTCCTTGTAACCTCAGGAACCTTTTCAAATAAAAAATGGCACGATTTATCTTTCTGTACATGGACTTTACCTTTTACTGGACTCACCGGAGCTCTGGCGAGCTTCGACGAGTGAAACTCGATCTTCAGCCTGTAGAAGATGATAAGAAGTTCCAGAATGACTTAATTTTGATCATTGACTTGTTTGAGGATGTTTATTTGGGATTTTAATGACTGGAGCTTAGATTAAGGTTTCATCTTCTCCAGCTTCGGTGGAGTTGGAGAAGTCTGTACAGAAGCTCAAGAGCCACATTTAAGAGGTTTAGAAGCTTCAGTGCAGTACACTGAAGCTATTCATGTCCTCAGATCTGTGGAACAACCTCTTAATTTCTCTGACGAACAAAGCACTTTTAGAGTTCAGGCGATGAGCCTGGAACCCTAGTTTTTAAGGTTAAATCATCTGTTTAAGGGGTTGAATAAGTTTCTGAGGTTATAAGAATCCTATTCTAAGCTCTAATTTCTTGTAAAGAGACTTAGAATAGAAAGTCAATTTTCAAGCCTTATAGTCAAACCTGAACTTGAAACTTTGACTCTGAATTCAATCAGATGATTTGAGGAATTTAAGTTGCTAAGATTCTATTGGATGATTTTAGAGTGATTAGATTGAGCTCTGTAAAGTTATTTGGTTGGAATTTTAACCCTGCCAGTTTGGGTTGTTTTCGAACCCAAACTATTGGCAATAGATTTTTGTTGAGATTTGAATGTGAATCCTGCCCAGATGAGTTTGTTATATCCCTTAGAAGCTATTTCAATTGATCAGATATGATCTTAGCTGTCTGTTACACCTTATGTTCGAATTTAATCTCTAAAGCTTTCAGAGATGCTCAGAGCTACTCTGCAGTTACCTGAAGCTTTGGGAGCTCAAAACCTATTCCAGTAGCTGCGGAAATACCTGTAGAACCCATTTAGAACCTTATCCAAGAGAGAAGTCTAGTCTATGGACTCTGTAAACCTGAATTCCATTTCCAGGCAGTAAATGAATCGTATAAAACCCATAGTTTCACCCTTCAAATCGAAGAGAAAATCATCCCCTTAGCATTAAATTGACCCTGTAATCTTGTAGAGCTACTCTAGAGCTTTTCAACAAGCTTTGATTCACTTGGTTTGGAGCTCTGAGCTAGGAGTTATCTTCATTTGAAGTCAGCACTGGAAGGGGAAACATTAGTCCCACATTGGAAACTCTGGAGCGGCCGCCTTAGTATAAAATGTTTTTGTTAATAACGCTCTTCAGTCATCAAGCACTGGACGCAAAATGAAATTGAGCATGCGTGTGTGTGTGTGCGGGCGTGTGTGCCTATGAGCACCTGTGTGGGCGTGCATTGTGCGTGGCCTTGGGAGGGCAAGGCCTAGGAGGCGATTGGGCCGGTTTGGCTCGAAAGAAAAATAAATCGAAAATAAGCCAAGCTAACTCAAATCAGATGAGGACCTAGTAGGGTAGGATCCCACCCTGTGAAGGTTGTTGTGTATCCCCAAAAGGCCCTCACCGCAAACCAAAAACCAATTTTTGGTTGAGAAGAAAAAAAACCCGATTCAGTTGAAGGTTTAAAGGGAAAGCTAAGGAGCAGAAGGGTTGAAGGCTAAGTGTTGAAATCACTAAGGAAAAGAAAGAAAGCTTAAGGCTAAGGGAATAAGGGAAAGAAAGGAGAAAGAAAGAAGAAAGGAAACAGAAGGACTTGTAAAAGAGAAGCAAGAAGAAGGAACAGGCGTTAAGGGAGAAGCTTAAGGAAAATACTAAGGGAGAAGAAGAAGGCAGGAGCAGAAGAGGAGGAGAAAGAAAAGAAGCTCAAGAGAGAATAAGAGAGAAATAAAAAGAGAAAAGATAAAAGAATAAAAGAAAAGGAGTTTAATTTCTTTTTGTTTTTAATTATTGTAATAAAAATTGGTTTCAATTGTTGTAATAAGGCATACTTTGAATAGATAAACTCTCATTTGCCTTAAATCTTTTGACATAAATGTTGTAAATGAGATTTCATATGGGATTTTGCATATTTTCTTCAATTTAAATCATTTTGCAAAATTCATGTTATTAAAATTAACTTAATTATACCTCCTATACCTATAAGATATATAGAATTAATTGGTGAATTCAAAATAATGTATACCTCTCAGTGAACGACCTGGACTCAACCAATTAAAAAAATCTAAAATGTTAGGTTAATTCGACCCTATACTACTAAACCGACATCATTTCGAGTTAACCTAAGTTACTTTCTGATGAGTCCATTTTAATAGACTATTGTTACGCCTAAGTACTTAATTCTAACATAGTATGTTTATTAATAATTACATTAGGTCATTAAATAAGTACATGCATCATTACTTGAGTTTTTATCTATTTTATTGCATTCTATAATTTAGTATGTAATTATTTTATGTTTTGTTGTTGTAGGAATAAATTGTAAGAGTTGAGGGGGGTGAATTAAATTCTCCCCTCCCCAACAGCCGCCGGCCTCAACTGAGTCTTCCAGCCGACCTCAACAGCTCTTCAATAGCCGCCAGCCAAAATTAGTAAAGGGATTTGAAAATCCCTTGAGAGGCAGAGAGAGGAGATAAAAGAGGGGCTTGCATAGGAGAGGAGGGCATCTAGATCTTCGGATCTTCCTCCCCCTTGAGGGGATATCCATTGAAGGCCGCATGCACTGTGCGACCGTGAAGATTGCTTGCACTGTGCACCAACACATCACCCTTCTCCGCACTGCCTGCAGGCGCCCTACCCATCCTGCCCTCACCAAGTGCCCTTATGCGCCTCCTTGCAGCCCTGCAGGTAGCCTGCGCCCAAGCCTTCCATCGTGCGCAAGAAGCAGCCTACGCCCTGCATCCAGTGTTCACGCGTGCCCCCATCAGCGCCTCCACCGCAAGCGCCCATCCACCAGCCTGCACCAAGCACAGCCAACCGCCCGCAGGCGCTGTGCCTGCCCTTGCGCACCACCTTCCATCACCCTTCCACTGCAAGCCGTGCCATCACCCTCTGCCTGACCTTGCGCGCCCTCTGTAGGCACCGCGCCCTCTCCACTGCAAACGCACCCCTATAGGCACCCCCCCTTTCCAACGCCCTCCCTGGGCTAGCAGACGCGCGTTGCACCGCGCCCCTCAGGCACTGCACGCCAAGTGCCCGCAGGCGCTCGCCGCTCTTCTCCGCACTGCTTGCAGGCACTCCACCCCACCTTGCGCGCCCTCCATCGCTTGCAGGGTGGTACTTGCGCCCTCTGCAAGCACCCGCACCCACGCCATCGCCTGCAGGCACCCCTGCGCTACACCGCAGCCACCCACAGGTGACCACAGGCCCACAGTCGTGCCCTGTAGGCACTACAAAGGGCCACTACAGCCACGCTGCCTCCACGCCTTGCGTGCGCGCGTCTAGTGCATAGCCGCGTGGGCTGCAGCAGCACTGATCTTCTTCTCCACGCGTGGCTATTCTCTTCCAGCAGCCAATAGGCCGGTGGCCATCCTCCTCCGCCCAGTCACCGCCGGCCACCATCGGCCACTGCGTCATCGCCGGTGCGTAGCCCTCGTCGAGGCACACCTCCCCGTCGACTCTCGCCGCCAACCGTGCATGGCCGCCCACGCGAGGAAGAGAGAGGAGAAATCCTCTATTTTTTCCTCAATTAATAATTACATTCCATGCCATTACCAATTATATATTCATATTTTATTTAGGCCACATTGCATTGATGCACTCAGACTTTCTTGAAATTACTTTACTTGTGTTATGTGCATGATTTAACTTTAAATTTCAAATCAGATTTGCATGCAAGTTGAATTTATATGATATGCCATTACACATGCATCATATGCATATTTTTGGAGCTTAATTCCTGACGTGAAAACTGCATAAATACTCCTGAACCTTTAAGGAAATTGCAAGCTTTATTTAAAATAGCATATTCCTCGCATTAAAGTTGCGGAAGAGTTTGCGAACTATATATTCCTCGACTCGTGAATTTATTGGTCTATTCCTCCCTGTGGATGCGACATCCTTTATTGTGATTTAAATTCATATATATGTTAATCATTTGATTGAGAGATTTCCACCACATTAATTACAACGACATATCCTCTATTGCTATCACAAATAAGCGAAACTCACTCCGTCACTTTCTTCTACTCTTAATTAACTGAGTTGAGGTGTAACGCTATCAGTGAGTCCTACCTTTTTAGGCACAACATGAATCGGGCTCACCTAGGGGCTGTCGCCGATCAAGTAGATTATACCCGCATCCAGCCACTTAATAATTTCCTTTTTAATGACTTCTCACATGTTAGGGTTGAGACGTCGCTACATCTCGCAGAAAGGTCGAGCCTCCTCTGTATATATACAGTGAGTGTGGTAGGAGGGGCTAATGCCAGTTAAATTAGATAAGGACCATCCAATGGCTGCCTTGTGTTCTATGAGGACCTTCATTAGCTTGCACTCTTACTCCCTAGTCAGTTTTGAACTAATAATTACGGGGAGCATTTCATTTGGTCCCAAAAAAGCATATTTAAGTGTGTCAAGCAGCGCTTTCAGCTCGGGAGTAGATGGTGAAAGATCTGGCATTTCTTGGGACGAGAGTGTCCCAAAAGAATCAAAAGAAAGAAGGGTAGGAGAAAGAAGTTGGCCCTCAGATTGGCCAAGAAGAGGGGATCTTGGATTGATGGATCCAAGAAAGGAGAGCCCTAGTTATCAGCATTTGGGTTCAAGGTCCTAGTGTGGAGTAGCATTTCCACTTGATTTGGCAAGAAAGAAAGAGTAATCCAGTCTTCATGAGGGTGGACCAGCGGTGAGTAGCCCGGATATGATTCAGACCATGAGGTGTGGGAAGCTGAGAAAACCTCGTCAGAAGTCTGGTCAGGAGAAGATACGGGTAAGGGAAGGGGTGGGGAAATGTCACAGTATAAGTCTGTCAGGTGATGGTCGGTGTCCAGGGGCAATCCACAACTGTCAGAATAGGTCCCTGTTAGTCTGATACACATGCCGATGGCCATGCCCTCGTTAGACATGTCATCCTTGATGCAATCGCAATCAAAGTTCTTGATGGCCTTGAAAATGTTTAGCTTGAGCTTCTCAGAGCCTACGACGATTTCGATGCAACCTGACTCACAGTCGATATGGGCGTGGGCTGTGGCCAAGAAAGGCCGACCAAGGATGATTAGATAATCAGAAAGTGAGCTAGGAACTTCCATATCCAAAACAAGAAAGTCAACAGGAAAGTAGAGACTGTTGACCCTAACCACCACGTCTTCCACCACACCCTTCGGGATTTTGACAGAACGATCTGCCAATTGCATTGTGACAGGGGTGGGTTTTAGATTTCCTAAGGCAAATTTCTCAAGCATGATGGTTGGTATAAGATTGATAGAAGATCCTAGATCAAGCAGGGCACGGTTAAAATTGCAGCCTTGGGTGCTACATGAAATAAGTGGTGTGCTCGGATCTTTCTACTTTGGTGGTAGATTTGACAGTATAGCACAACTTGCATGAGGCGAGAGGATCACCAGATTCTTTATTTTCTTTGACTGTCGCCTGGGTTGAAGCCAATTTAGGGTTCCAAAATTGATCTTTTCACTCACAAGATCGAGTACCTGCAAGACAAGAATTATCTTTTCTCTTTTATACTTTTTTTGGTCTTTTTAATAGCTAGAATAAAAGAAAAATGAAATCAAAATAAAATGCAAGGAAAGAAATGAAAAGAGATACTTAGCTTTGTGTGTGTGTGTGTGTGTGTGTGTGTGTGTGTATATATATATATATAGTAGATATGTAAGTGGATATAGAATAGATATAGATATAGAGATACTATATAAATAGGGTTGGAGATGGAAACAGGGCTGGGATGTAGAATGGTGTCAAGTTGGTCCACGTCTAGCAAGATGCAACCAACAAGACTAAGTGTCGCGTGGAGTGTGGATCGGATGTGTGTGAGTGTGGGTGGAAGTGCTTGCTTTGTGCGAGCGTTGTAGGAACAAATGCAACTTGTGCAAAGATCCCTAAAACACAAGGCGCGGTGGGGTGTAGTGCATGGGTGTGAATGGTGAGTGTAATGTGCATAGATGGAATATATATATGGGTGAATAGGTGATAAGTATATAGATGGAGTGGATATATATATATATATATATATCTGTGTGTGTGTATATATATGTATATATATATCTATATATGTAGATATATACATATATATCTACATATATAGATATATATATACATATATATACACACACACATAGATATGTGTGTGTGTGTGTGTGTGTGTGTGTGTGTGTGTGTATGTATATATATATCTATATATGTAGATATATATGTATATATATATACATATATATATTAATATATCACTTGTGGTCAAGTGGTGAGGACGAATGATTTTCACCTGAGAGACTCAGGTTCGAAGCACAAACAAGACGTCAGTGGTCCTCGCCATGGGGTTAAGCCCACAGAGAAGATTTCCTTGTGCTTTGCGTACCTCTCTATTGAGAGGGGAAGAGTGGGAGGTTGAGCCGGTGGGTGTGTTGTGTGAGGACTTGCCATGGAGTGAAAGGGGATGGAAATGATGGAGTGTGGGGTGGAGACCAGCCCCCCTCATAGGGGAGGGGTGTATGCTCTTTTATAGAGAGAGCGTGCGCCTCTCCCCATGCAAATGGTACAAGGGAGACGGGTGGCGAGAAGATGGGTGGATAGGAAGGGGTGACCATGTGAAGTGTGTGCACAGCTTCATGCAAAATGTAGTCGGTTGGTGGAAAATAAAATAAGGGTGGTGAATTTGCAATGCAAGCACATAATGAAGATGTTATGGATTGAGTGGATTGAATGTTCATTTGTTCTCACTATCTTTCTCTCTTTAAAAATGCATGCAAGTGAATATTTAGAAATGCAAGTATGGCTACCTAAAATGCATGGGTAATGTTAGGAAATAACATAAGATGACATTTATAGGTGTAGCTTGCTATGCAATCAGATATATGGGCTGAACGGAATGCCCTTATGTGATGTTTGAGCGCCTCAACAGATCTAAAAGCTAATGATCTTTAGATTCATTGAATGCTCTAATGAATGGGTGTTTGGTGACTACATGGTGCACCAAGTGAGTGAACGTGATTGGTGAGGTGAAGAGGAAGAAGAATGGATCGCAATGGAGGTGAAAATACACCTCTTTGATCTGAATTGACTAGAGAGGGTGAAATCGTTCCTAAACTACTCTACTCTAATCTAGATTAATCCATCACAATATTTAGCATCTAACCTACATCTGCTAATCTACAGTACACTAATTACTACTTAAAACTACTCTATAAAGTAGGAAACCCTAATCTAATAGAAGAATGGGACCTGAGGATCTCCACCCGGTGCATGGAGAAGAAGAAAGAGGGAGAGGACTCTGGCGGAGGTGAAAATCCACTTGTGGGACTCTGGATCGCTCTTAGATGCTATGTGATCCTTAGCAGCGAGGAGAATGGAAGGAAGATGAGTTCCACCGCCAAAGCAGTGGAACAGGAGGCAAAGTGAGGAGAGGAAATTGGAGTGGAAGAAATGCTTAGCTCAAGAGGTGTAGGAGTGGAGCTGATCGTTTGCGCACGAGCCCAGGTAGGTGCTTAAGTAGGCTTGTGAGTGGATTAGAGCACTGCCATGGTTTGATTAGTCAATTAGAGCTTTAATTAAGGAGATGATTGCGAGGACCGTAGGAAGTTTCACATAAAAAATGCACCGTTGGATCAAAATTGGGGAATGAGGTGGTGCTATATGGTCGTCAACTTTCTCAACATAGTTAATTAAGTTAATTATGCTTAATTATGTGCAGAAGAAAGTAACTTAGGTCAACTTGAATTTGTATCGATTAAATAGTATAGGGTCAAGTTAACCTAACATTTTAGATTTTATTTTTTTTAACTGGTTGAGTCCAGGTCGTTCACTGGGGGGCATAACTTAATTAGAATTCACCATTAAATCTAGCTACTTATGGAAGGTATAATTAAATTTACTTTAAGAACATGAATTTTGCTTATGGGTTTCTATTTAAAAGAATATGCAAAATTCCATAAGGTAAACATATTTACACAAATGATCTTCTTTAACAAACAAGTAAACATGTTTATTCCTTTTTATTTACAAGTGATTAAGGCAATAGAAAGTAATTCTAATGAACATATGTCTTATTACAACATTAAACTCAAAAGGAATTAATAAAATGCAAGAAATTAAACCACTATTTTTGTTTTCAGCCTTATTATTCTTCTTCTTTTACCTTTCTCTCTCTCTTTCTCTTTCATCTCTTCACTTTTCTCTTAATCTTCTTCTTAGTCTTTTTCCTTAATCTTTTTCCTTATTCTTTCTCGAGCTCCTCTTATACAAGTCTTCTCTTTCTTTTCTTTCTTTCTTCTCTGCCTATTATGTCTCTTTAGCACTTGTGCCTGTTCAACCTTTCTCTTCTTACGAGCTCTCCCTTTCTTCTCCTCTTCCTTTCCTTTTCTTCTTCTCCTCTTTTGAACCTTAGCATCCTTCTGAACCGAACCAGTTTAACCATTTAAGCCAAAAATTAGGTTTTTAATTGGTGGCTTGAATCGATCGGGGATACACAGCACCCCTCTCAAGGTGGGACCAGACCATACTAGGTCCAAGCCTAGTTTTATTTAGATTCGATTTATTTCCAGTTCGCATAGTCTTGAGCCCATCCAGCTCACGGCCTCCCAAGCCCCATGCACACGCTCTCACGGGCCCACACTCGCATGCCCACAAGCGCGCGCACTGCACACGCCCACACACACACCCATATGCTCAGTTTGTTTCTTGCGCCGTGCGCTATCGACTAAGAAGCCATAAACATAAATTCGTTTTATACCCATGCGGCCGCTCCAGTTCCACCGAGGTGGGACTATGTTTCCCCTCCCCAGAGCTCCGTTCCAAGCAATAAGAGCTTGCTGGAAAGCTCTTAAGTTGTTCTACATGATTGGAGTATCAATTTGATACTTAGGGGAGGTTAAGCTCTTCAATTTGAAGGGCGAAAGACCTGGGTTCACTAAGGCCATTTAAATTGTAGAAATGAAGTTGTGGCTCTAAGGTCCTGCAGAAGGTCTTTTGACTTCCAGATGAAGTGTTGAATAGGTTCAGAAGGTAATTCCGCGGCTGTTGGTGAAGGTAATGAGCTCTAAGGAACTTCAGGAAGGAGCAGAAGCTAAAAAGCTTCTCCATGGAACTTCAGAACTGTGATTCAAATTCTGAAAGGTCCAACAGACAGCTAAAGTCCTATTGAATCAAATCAAACAACCTCTAGAGGTTGTTAAGAATCCATTTGGGCAGATTATTCATTAAAATCTCATCACAAAGCTACTGTCATCAGTTTGGGTTCAAAAACAACACAAACTAAACAGAATTAAATTTCTACCATAGAATCCATCAGAGCTCATCCAAATCTCATCTGAATCATTTACAAACATCCCAGCAACAGATTAGACTCTTCAATTTGTCTGTTTGAATCCAAATTCCATAAATCAGACTATAGGTTGACTATGAAGCCTCGAATTTTGACTTTCTGAATTTAGCCATTTCAGAGGAAATTAAAGCCTTAGATAACTTCTCTTTATCCACAGGACTAGATTCAGACCCATAGAATGATATTTCAATTAAGGTTCCTAGGGTTCCAAGCCTATCTCCTGAGCTTCTAAAGGAGTTTGTTCATCAGGACAAACCACAGTTTGTCACAGTGATTGACTTATGGAAATAGTCTCAGGGCAAGGCACTGAAGCTTTTAGACATTTTAAATAAGGCTTAAACCTAACTATCAAACATCTCCAACTCTGCCGGAGTTGGAGAAGACAAAGGTCTAATAGAAGCTCCAAGCACTAAAACCTCAAATAAACTACCTCAACATGATCAGTGAGCTTCAAATTGATGATCTGGAGCTTCACACTGAGTTCTACAGGCTAAAGAGCTTGTTTAACTCGTCGGAGCTCGTCGAATCTCCGGTGAGTCCAGAAAAAGGCTAAATTATACATATGTCGTTAAAACATGCCATTAATGATTCAAAAAGCTTCCTGAGGTCACAAGGAACCTCAGGAACACATTAATTTCTTCATTTATTCATTAAAATGGAAATTAAACAGTGAATTCTCAGTAAACAAGTTCTGAGTTTGATTAGGCTCAGGACCTATTTTTCCACTCAATTGAGTGGAGAAAACAAGTCAAAAGGTATTTGCAATGGTATATAGATGAATAATTAATGATTTGAACTTCTCCAGAGCCACCATTGACAGCAAGCTCAGGAGCTTAAATTAAATTGGGCGTTTAAGTTATATAGGGTAATTACTTAAATTAAAGTGAAGATTAGAGCCCTTAGGAGGTGGATAAGTGGTGGAGAGCTCCAGTGGAGGTGGAATAAACTCAACCACTGCTGCCATGGATAGCAGGAGCAGTTAGTGGGGGTGAAGGTGATTTAGACGATTAAATGATCAATTCAGTAATTAAAGTCGATAGAGATGTTCATGATAGGTTAAAGAAGGTGATCAATGACTTAAAAAGACAAGAAATTGCTCCTGACAAGCTCAAGGAGCTCGCCGGAGCTGAGGAAGACGAATGTGAAACTAACATTACAACTATCTAATCTACCTAACTAACTATCCTAACTAATCTACTTACCTAACCTACTGTTACCTAGACGAAGGAGGTAGGAGATCTCTGTCGATGGTTCATAACGGAGGAGGAAATCAGAGGGTTGGCGAAAGAAGTCCGGCAGGCGTTTGTGAGGTGAAGCAGAGGAGCTCCTAGTCAGCACTACGTCAGGAGACTTGGCTGACATCGGCGGAGATCCAGAGCGATCAAAGATGGATGGAGGAAGACAGATGAAGTAGAGGAAGGTCGCCGGAGTTTAGAGAGAATAGCCTATCGGTTAGCTCAGTGAAGAAGAGGGAAGGGAGCTAACTTCATGAAAATCAAGGGTGTGGAGGGGTATTTATAGGTGGCGGCTGATTAGCCCATATTTGTGGGATATTTAAGTATTTAAGTGCCTAAACATTAGGTTAATTCTAACATTTATTTAGCATAAATTATAATGTAAATAGATTAATTCATATTTCTAATTTAATTACATAATTCATGCAGTGCATTCATATTTTAAATGCATTTAGAATTAACTTAGAATTGCATTCATTTAATTAGTTAACCAATTAGGTACATTGCATGCATTAATTTAAGTTAACATAAAAGTTGAGGGTTTGTATATAAATAACCATAATATTTTAACAATATCTTTTATTCTTCTTTTCAGCAACAGCTCGGCTGTCGCTGCAACGCCACCTGCCGCACTAAAGCCTACATTCATGGATTAGCGGAGAAGGTGGATCTGCTCCGGCCTCTCCATTCAAATTCATGCATGCAGCTACAAAAAGAGGAGAGAGGCTGCCGAGCGAGGGAGGCCTCCATCCCAACAATCCACACCATGCAGAGAGTTCATCTCGTCCATTTCACCACCGCCGGCCTCAACCACGGCGACGAGCCTCCACCACCGTGGGCGTGTGGTGTGACAGGCCACACCGCCATCCGGAGATCGTCCGCATTACCCTGAGCACCTCGCCGTGCACCTCCCTCGCCGTCGTCACCAACAACCACCGCCACAGCTATTGCAATTTCACTCCTCAGTTAGTTAAGACGTCCGGGAAGTTTCCTGGACGTCTGAAGCTTCCAACGTCACTCCAGCACAACCGCCCTTGCGCTGCATCTCCTCCAGCGCCAACCACCAGCCCACGCACGCCTCTCCAGTCTGTAGCAGTAACCACCCTTGCTGCGCTTCACTTCCAACGCGCCTGCAGACCGTGCATCGCCTGCAGCAGCATCCGCCTCCACTCGCGCACCTTGCAGCACCGACCACCAACTCCTCACCTTCGTGCGTATACACCGCCTCTAGCAGGCACGCGTTCGCCAGCGCTTCAGCGCACTCACCTGCAGCGCCAAGCCCACGCCTGCTCCTTGCAGCGTGCCTGCCAGCAGCCTGCAACAGCACTCAACTCCCGCGTGCCCGCTCCAGCACGCCCGCACCTTTCGCCTGCAAGGCCTCTCCGCCAACAGCAGCGCCCCCCACCGCCACCTGCAGCGCCTCCAGCAGTGCGTGCGAACTCAGTGCATGCAACAGCAGAGCCCACGCGCACCACCTGCAGCAGCCTTCGCGCACGCACAGTCGCTCCTCCTCCAGCAGGTGCAGCCATCGTTGAAAGCCACCTTCACCGAAGCTCCGTCCGGCCGGCTCCGGCCACCTCGCAACTCGTCGCCACCACCGCTGCGAAGCCCTCGGTCCAAAGAACTTCCTCCGAGCTTCACACCTCCGGCCATTCATTCCTCTTCACGCACGGCCAAGGGGAAGAAATCCCCTGTTTTGCTACAGTACATGCCGCATTAATAATTACATTTTCTGCCATTGCCAACTTTTATTGATATTTTATTGAATCTGCATTGCAAAAAATATCCTCTAGTTGTTAAAAATTACCATTTCAACATGTTTTCTTGATTCTACTTTAATCTGAAGGCAAATTTGGCTCGATTCTCGTCGAAATTAACTACGAACATACATTTTGAACCGGTGAGAATTTAAATACGTCATTGCCTCCCTGTGGATACGACCCTCTCTTCTGCGAGTGGTTATTTTAATTATTGATTAGTCGATTTTTTCACCACATAAAACTACAAACAACTTGAAAAGCGAACAATCGACTCGTCAACGGCAACTGAGATGGAGGTTGAATCTGGACGGAGAAGAGGCTAGGAGTGGAGTAACCACCGGCGTCTTCTCTGACTCCAGTGAGGTTATCTCCAATCCTAAAATAGGATTACAGCTTCATCCAGACCAGTGGATGAAAAGGAGATGGTGAGTACAAGCTCCAGGAGCATGAAGAAGGAATGATGTTGGATGTGCAGTGATCAGACGGTGGACGCACCTCCTGTCGTCAACTGTCCAGAAGGCTGAAGAAGGAAAGAAGAAGAAATTTTAGGGACTTGTTCGTAGTGAAAGCTGAGGACCTAAATGAAGAATAAGGACCCGATTGAAATAAAACATAAGGACTAAAATGTAAACTCAGGTTTTCAAGGTTTATTTTAATTTAAATCTTTTTCAACTTTTTATATATGATTATAAATAAGACAATTATTATATTTAAACATTGAATTTACATTTTTTACCTTTTTTGATTAATTTATTTAATTAAGTAATATTACTTAAGTTATTACATACTTAGATATAAATTATACTTAAGCTAGTTAACACATTAATTAGATAATTATTGATAATATTTCGAGTCTAATTATTAATTAAATTATTAATAATACTAATTGGATGATAATATAACATTTTTAACTTATTTTAAGGTCCTTTATTATTTATCCCTTATTTAATAATTAACCCATATATTTACATATTTTTACCTAATTAACTAGGAAGACTAGTTAATTAGGGGTAATTAGAAACCATAATGAGCTCCTCATCACTATACGCAACGACGCATAGAGGTTGGAGTGGGATCCACTATTAGATTGGCGAGGATGGGAATCAATGGCATTTGTAGCTCGTGTTCTTCATGAGCAACAATGCACTCGCAAAACAGTAGGTGTGTAGGGATATTTGCGAACAAGCCCTTGAAGTGAATCGATGGAACAATTGTGAGAAAGGTCCATTAGTGATATAAATCAATACGAAGTGGTCCAAAATGCTAGCAAAAAGGTCCTCGATGGCATTCAAACAAGTCCTTGGATGTTTAAATGTGAATAAAATATAAAAGAATGGAGGACCCATATGTAAAGTCAATAATGTAGGGTCCTAATGATGTCCAAATGCAATAAAATTTTTATTGAAGCTCAATTGAACATTTAAGAAATTAATTAAACCCTTAATTTGTACTTTTGAACTTAATTATGCATTCAACTTGCAATTGGATCATCATTTTACATTTATGAATAGAATATTTCATTAATTGACCTAATTGTATATTTTTAACATCAATTTACTGTTTTAGGTTATTTTTGCTAATTATCACACTTAACCCATTTATCATGTTAATAATATAGTGTTTAACTTAGTTTCTAGCTTAACTTGGGTATTTTAGCTATGATGAGCGACATCTCATCAACTACCTACATCTCACCACCTTCCATAGCCTTCCTATTTAGATCCTCTCATCACCTTCCTCCATTAGAAGACCTTCCACCTTCTCTACGCCCTATTCTAGCTCACCCTCTGCTTGTGGCTGTCCTCCTCACGCTCCGAATCTTCTTCCTCAACTCAAGCACTACTTCAAGATAGCTGCTACTATGGACTACGCTTCGACTTTTATTTTCTACTACATCTTTATCTTGCTATTTTTCTAGTTGTAGTTCTAGTTAGTTTTCTAGTTCTAGTTGCAACAGTGACTGTTTTCTAGTAGCAATAAAAGTTCTATCTCCATTATATTATTTGCAAGTTCCCATTTTCTCAACCCCCTTCTATAGTAATCTTGTGATTGGAATTCCTTCTCATCTCCTTTTTATTCAAAAATGCCAAAAAAATTAGTTAGTTCATATTTCACTTTATGTTTTCGCATCTAGGTTAGATATGATCTTTCGTCTCCTTGTGTTTGACTCGAGACTCACTAGAGTTCCGATTATTATTTTGTCATAAAATTGCGCTACAACGAATGCTTTTATCTTTAGCAGTTTTATTTGAGTCATACAACTCTAACATGTTATCAACAATTTAACCATGTTGTTACCCCTCAAGTACATCTCATTGATTCTTCAGATGCCCATTCTCAAACTTGGTACTTTGATAGTGGGGTGTCTCATCACGTTACCAATTCTTTGGCAAACTTTGATTTAGCCTCTGAATACATTGGTGCTGAGGAAGTCAAGTTTGGGAATGGTGAATGTGAGCATATATCTCATGCTGGCTATAAAGCTTTCAATATTAATAACTACTAGTTTTATCTCAATAAAGTACTTTAGGTACCCAAAGTTTGCAAAAATTTGCTCTTCGTTTGTAAATTTGCAAAAGACAACGATTATTTCTTTGAAATGCATGCTGATTCATTTCTTGTAAAGGACTAATGCACCAAAATGTTTCTACTTCAAGGTCAGATTCACAAGGGACTACATAAACTCTGGCTACCAAAGGTGGCTTCCTCAACATCCACTGCAGCCAACTATTCTAGACCTCTAGCTGTTGCTGCCTCTTTAGCAAATAAAGCTTGGCTTGTTGACTTGGTGGCATTCAAGGCTTGGCCATGCTCATTTGGATACTGTTAAAAATGTACTACATTCTTGTGGTTTGTTTATCCAAAATGATATTCAAAATAAGCATTGTGAAGTGCGTATGCAAGGAAAACATCATAAGGTTCATTTGCCATCTTCCAATTCAATGAGTGATAGTCCTTTTGATCTAGTCTTGTTTGATGTTTGAACTTCGCCAATATTTTCTAAAAGGTTTAAATAAGTCATTACATTCATTGATGATTATACACGATTTGTATTGGCGTTTTCCTTACAACAAAAGTTTGGTGCCTACTCCATTTGTCTTCAATTCTTTAGTTATGTGCATACTCAGTTTAACAAGAAAATTAAGGCTTTTCATTCAAACTTCGGTGGAGAGTATTAGCATTTTTCTTCATGGCTGAAAACACAAGGTGTCCAACATTGTGTTTCTACTCTGCATACTCCTAAGCAAAATGACTATACGAAGAGGAAAAATAGGTATATCATTGAAATGGCTAGAAGTCTGATTTTTTAGTCTAATGCACCTCTGAGGTTGTGGTATCATGTAGTTCAAAGTGCTATTTTCATCATCAATACATTACATTCTCCAGTTCTACATGGTTTAAATCCCTTTCAACTACTCTATGTTTCAACCAGATTATGATTTCATGCCTGTGTTTGGACATGGATGTTATCTCTCATTGAAACCTTATACAAAGCATAAATTATAGACACAATCAACCTTGCATGTTTTTCTTGGTTACAGTACTCATCTTAAGGCATACAAATGTTACAATATTCATACTGATAAAATTCTCATTAGTTGACATGTTCCCTTCAGTGAGACTTTTTTTCCTTTCCAACAACTCTTGATTTCCTCATTGGCTAAGTCTACAGCTTCTGTGCTAGTTATACTACCCATTCTTCCTCCATTGCACACTAGATGTTTTTCTAAATCACATTCATCTTCTTCTCCATTGGCATTTCCACATGTTTCCATTGAATCATCATTTCTACTTCATTGGCTGAACCGTCATTAGCATTTGTTCAAGACCCTACTCCAATGTCAGTTTTGGTTGCTGCTCCATCTGCTTCTGTTCCATTGGCTACTTCATATTCTACTCTGCATTCACCACCACCAAGGCAACATTTTATGGAGACAAGATCAATAAATGGCATAATTAAGAAGAAATTTTTACAAGTTCACTCCATCCGTTCTCTACTGATCTTTTGAGTCAGGAACCTATGTCTGAGCCTTCTTCATACTCTAAAGCAAAGAAAAGTCCACATTGGGTGAATGCTATGGAAGAAGAGCTTAATGCCTTATTGAGTAATCAAACATGGGAACTTGTTCCTAGAACACCTTCCATGAATGTTTCGGGTAATAAATGGGTATATCATACTAAACGAAAGCAAGATGGAACTACAAATTGCTACAAGGTTCATTTAGTCGCCAAGGGATTTCAACAACATGGAGGTGTGGATTACTTTGACACCTTCAACCCTATTGTTAAAGCTATCACTATGTGGCTATTATTAGCCTTGGCAGCTGTGAATTATTGGCATATGAGCCAACTTGATATTCAAAATGCCTTTTTACAAGGTACTCTTGAGGAGTAAGTGTTTATGGCATAACCGTAAAGCTTTGTCCATATGGCTTTTCCTGATTATGTATGCACCCTCAAAAAGTCTCTTTATGGGCTCAAACAAGCCCCGAGAGTGTGGTTTACCAGGTTGAGTGCTTTCTTTACAAGTTATGGTTTCTATGGTTCACGTACTGATTCTTCCCTTTTCATATATTCATTTGATTCCTTGAGGATTTATGTTCTAGTTTATGTCAATGATATTCTCATCTTTAGCAACTCATCTTCAACACTTCAAGATATTATGCAGAAACTTAGTTCTGAATTTCCTGTATGGCATTCGAGCAGGCTTAATTATTTTCTTGGCATAGAATTACATTCTTTTCCTAGTGCCATTTTTTATCTCAACAATGTTATATTGTTGATCTATTATTCAAGCACAATTTTGATGGTGCAAAAACAATAAAGACTCTAATGTCTACTGAGCCGCTACATTACAATGATTCTTCCTTACTTCCTCATCATACTATCTTTAGAAAACATGTTGGCAGTGTTCAATACTTATCATTTTCAAGGCTCGACATTCAATTTGCAATAGACAAGCTCTCTCAATTTATACATCAACCTACTGAAAGGAATTTTGCTGTAGCCTCGTCTTCTCAGATATCTTAAAGGCACTCTTGACCAAGTCTTTTTCTTCTCTAGAAAGTCTCCTATGTAGCTAGAAGCTTTCTTAGATGTGTACTGGGCATCTAGTCCTGATGATCAATGTTCCATGACTAGTTATGTAATCTATCTGGGAAATAGTCCAATCTCTTGGTCTAGCAAGAAGCAATCAATTGTGGCCTGGACAAGCACTAACGCTGAATATCAAGCATTAGCAAACACACCAGTAGAATTAACTTGACTGTAATCTCTTCTTTGCGAGTTATGTGTTTATCTTTCCTCACCTCCAACGATTTGGTGCAACATACATGACTGCAAACCCCATCTTTCATGCCTGTAGTAAACACATTGAAGTCAATTTTCACTTTGTACAAGACAAAGTGGCATGAAAAGTCTTTGTTCGGTATTTATCTACCAAAGACTAGAATGCTGATGGATTTACTAAAGCTTTATCATGGCCAAATTTTCAGAAATTTTGTCACAAGTTAAGGCTTTGTTAGAAGCATTAACTTGAAGGGGGTTGTCATCAATCTATGTTAGAATTGTAATGATGTGCGGAACATTTTATAAATTGGTCACTTCCATGTCTATATAAAGAGTTGATGGATCTAGTGGTGGTTATAACAACCACTGCAGCACATTTCCAGAAACTCTTGTGTTTCCATCTATTCTATGTTGTTTCAAGAAATAGGAGAGTTTTCCAATGAGTCTAAGCATCAGTTTTCTTAAATGAGTCATATCATCTAGATGACCCATTTTTAATTGTGGCTAATGTTAATTAATACTAATAACAAATCTAAATGACTCGTGTATTCGAAAACCTTCTTAACATGTTCATTTCCTATTCCTGTTATCTTTGTGGTTTGATAATAGCACGTCTCCTTCCCTATTCTTTTTCGGAATTCACATTTTGCATGTCCTCTCAACATTCCCCAGATACCACTGCACGATTCACCCTCACCGTTGCCTCTTTTTCTCCCCTTAGCATAAGACTCCTTCCTTTGACAATTTTCAATGGCGACTTTGCGCAATAGATCCTCACCGCTATTGTTGAGCTTTTTCAACAAATTACTTTTGTAAGTCCCATTCTTACCATAATCACATTTTTTCTCCCTGCAATTGCATGTTATGCCTTTTGTAAGTTGGCTGCCTCATTTTGATTCTTTTGTTAGGCTTCATGAGCAATCAAATAGCTTAGTAGAGTAGATAAGCGTTTATATGATATGATAAGATGTTTCATATTGTTGCTTTCAATATTTTATAGTGGAGAGGATTGTCTATATGAAAGTACCAAAGTAGTGCCCTACATGCATACTAGATGAGTATGTAGTCACTACCTGATCAAAGCTATGACCCTGATGTGATATATGAGAGTTTTATTAACTCAAACACTGACAAATTAATAGTTAAGACTTCCTTAAGATGATTCAAAAAAGAACGATTGAGTAGTAGGGGAGAAAATTAAGGTTTATATGGAAAAATATGTCCATAACGCTTTAGGCACTTGAAGTGTTGGGTTAGGTGACCAAATTAGGTGAATAAGGGAACATTACTAGTTTATTCATGCGAGTCATTTGGACAACCAAATAAAAAGATTTAGGCACATAAACATGGAGATGCCTAAATGACCTAGTAGTTGTTCACCATGAACTTCGAATCGTTAATGACGCCATCTCTAACTAATCGGAGGCCAACCTTTGAGGGTAAGGATTAAGATGTATGGGACATGAATTTAAAAGGATTTTAGAGGAACTTCAATGGTAAATTTTAGGTTAGATGAGGAAATGGAGTCCGTGAGTACTAGGCCTTCCAACATCACTTTTTGGCGATCTACCAGGGCAAGTAGTGAAAGGTGGTGGTATGGAAAGGACACAAAGGAGTACACATGCGAAGTGTCATTTGGATGTTGGATCCAACTTGATTTAAGGAGAAATACCCTAGACGGATCCAATTTGATTCAAGGAGAAATACCCTTTCCATGTCTAGAAATCTCCCTCCCATGTCTGTATCATTTTTTGTTGACTTTCCAAGGACAAATGCTATTTTGGCTTAAATTGGTGGATTTGGTATAATGGATGATAGTGCAATAGTCATTGGATGTGGGACGAGCATCCACGCTCGAAGGCTCCTAGTAAGTGAAATTGTGATTTTGGTTAAAGTTTCCCTTTAGTTTTTTCTTTGAAAATTGACATGTAAAACCTAGTTTTAAGCTTGGCATGAGGATTCATTCCCTATTGCAAACTTAGGGTTAAAAGGAATTATAGGAAGAAGTTAAGAATGAATCCCTATTAAATGGATTGAAGAATCATGTGCGATTTTTCTCTAGTATTAACCTTGCTGCAAATTTAGACGACTAGATCAATCATTTGAGTCTCTAAACCTAGAGATGGGCTCAAGGGTTGTGGATGACAATTTGGGTGGTTAAAACAATGGACTAGACGCCCAAATTGTGTTGAGAATTAAATGTGAATAAATGCAAATTTGGGTGACTGAGAAGGTTGTTAGGTGCCTTGCTTAAAATGTTCATTCGTTAGAAAGGTTATAAATAAATAACCTTGGATGCTACAACTCAGGAAAAACGATTAAATATGTTCTAATGAACTTGGAAAATATACTTCCAAAAATCATAGGCAGGCATTCCAAGAATAGGAATCTTAGAAATGAGTAGACAATAAGTACTAAATTAGAAACTAATAATATGAAAGGAATGAGCTGGGATATACTCACGACTCATGATTTTATGATGGTGAGTTAAGAGAAATGAATATATTTTTGTGAAATTATGATTGCAAAAATCATTTTGGCCTTGATTTGCACTCTAAAAATTTCAAACCTTTTTTTGGTGACAGATGTTTCAATAAACTTTCCAATAATATAGATTTCGTTGCCGAACTCTAAATATGAAAAAGATAAAATTCAAAAACAAAGGGTATGTTGAACTGGATTTCTGAATCTATTTACTACCTTTGCAAGAATTATTATAAATCACACACTTCTCTGATTGACATGAATTTACGCCAAAATTTTCTTGATTTAATATAGTATTCCAATGAAAATTGTCGAAAAATATGAACATGACTGGCGCTTGGATTCACATGTCTCCTTGACTGGGGTCAAATCTGACAGATTGACCTTCATTCTTTGGAAATTCTATTTAAAATATTTACCCTAGAAAAATTCCTAAAAAGTCAGGAGCGATCCTTATTCACCGGAGAATCTTTACGAGCATTTTGAAGTGCATCTGATCTGGTGTTCACATAATTTGATCAGACACGATGGATTTCAAGATGACATTAATCTAATCGACCAATTCAACCCGTTGTCTCCTGTAGACTTACACGACCGAAACTCCCACCATCTATAAAAATATATATATATTTAAGAATTTCATTAATTGAAAAAGTGACACATAATTAGGCATATAACGATGAGATACTACGACTTTAAAATCGCGGATCACTTTTGAAGGTCAAATCAAAAAATTAGTTTAAATAGGCATTTAATTTAAGAGATAAGAAGTAATGGTGAAAAATAAATGTCTAAGTATAAAGGATGCAAATCTAGTTTACACCAATTCGAAGAGCAGAGCAAAAAGAAGGTAAAAAGTTTATTCCACCCGTATGGGGAAATTAGTTTACGTTGAAATTGATGTCTAAATTCCGAAATAAATATGTTCCAAAACAAATGAAGAATTACAAGTGTAATTCCTGTGGCCAAATGGTAACTTGGCGAAAAGCCGATTTTATGCAAAAGTTGCTTTTCTTTGTATTTGACACTCTCAAAAAGGGTGTCATTGGCGCGGACATCAGAGCCTTAGCATTCGGAGAAGCTATTCCACTTAGGTACATTTGATTGGTTAGGAGGAATAAGCATGGCATGAGGGGACAATACAGGGACAAGTGGGTTATAATCGTCTATTGTCTTTGGGTTTTCTCTCTTAACTTGTGATCGGCACGAAGGAAGGATACAACTCAACAAATTACATATAAATAAGTAATTTCATGAGAGACGAGCGAGTTGGTGATTCAGTTCCACCACAAGGAGATGTACGTCTGGAGAGAGGGTAAAGCTCCCGTAAGATCTACTAAAAGTAGCGGGATTACAATCTCTTAGAGTTTTTCTCTTTTAGATTATATAAAAGAGCCCTCCTAAGGGCCCTCTTCTCTATTTATAGTTACAGAGAATGTTGTTACAACCAGAAAATCTTATGAGATCTTTTCCACGGTCTTGTCATACTCTTCGGTAAGCTTATTGTCAAGGCTCGTCCGTTATCAGAGCATTAATTGCATTGGTAATCCCATGGTTACTGCCAGCGTGGGCATCATGGGTGCTGTTACCGTCTTTGTTGACTTTGGGGGCACCGGGCCCTCAGGCAAGGTTGAGCTTACCCGGATCCGGATCCACTTGAGTGAACGCGAGTCGAGCATGACCGGATTCGCCTATTTACTCCAAGTCTGGGTAACCGGATCCTTATGCGAGCTACGTGTCAAGTTTTAAGTCCAATAATGCTTTTGCCTCTCATCATATGCCCACTCTCTAGCGAGCGAATGCTGCTGAGCGAGTGGTAAGAGCACTTAAAATTTCACAATATATTATACCCCTAAATGTTTTCCCAAAAGTATTGCAAGTGGGGTGAACATTTGTTATGAAGTGGAAAAATTTAAGGCATCCAGCCAACCTTAAGAGGCAGCTTGCCAGCCCTAAGAGGTGGCAATATTGAGGGAACGTGAGTGTAGGAGCCCAATTTTTTGCTGGCCTTAAGAGGTGCCTTGTCTGCTTTAAGAGGCGGCAATATTGAGGGAACGTGAGATGCGCCCGCCTGAGTTCCTACCGGCCTGAGGAGGTGGTGTTAGAAGGGATCATAAGCATATTGCTTGCCTGAGTCCCTGTTGGCCTGAAGAGACGGCATCTGAAGGGAGTGTAGGCATATCGCTGCCTAAGTCCCTGCCGACCTGAAGAGACGACATTTGAAGGGAGCGTAGGCATATCGCTGCCTAGTCCTTACCAACCTTAGGAGGTGGCAAATCAGGTGAGAGTGTAACATAAGCGCCACCTTCTGCGAGTGATGACCAATCACTGCAGGAATTATGTCTTGTCTAGCTGTGTCACAAGATCGGTATTAATTGTCGTTATGATGAGGTGAAGGCCTTAAATGTCGTGCCTGTTATTGATGGTATTGTCCTGACTGCAGCGGTGGATACGGACGTAGGGGACTTTTAATGTCTGCAAGGATAGCGGAGGTATCGACGGCTTTTGCCAGAATATTTGAAATCTACACCAGATACGATGGGATTTCATTTTTTTTGGAAAATCGCACCCTGCAAGGGGGTAACCGCCCTCAAGGGGGGTTATAAATAGGGGTGGTGGGGCATAGTTAATGCCCCACCTACCCTCTGTTGCCGTAGAGAGCATTGTGTGCACTTAGTAGTCGTCTTCTCCGACATGCTATGAAAGAGTGCGTCTCGTTCGAAGTTTAGAGGAAGCATTGTCATGGCTAAACTTATTGGCAAGGGTAAGTCCACTACTTCCTCGTTTGGAGTCTCTACTGAGATGAGGGCCTTGTATAGCTTTTCTTCGGAATTTCGTAGTTGCTCTGCCATATAGGCGTTCCTGGAAGAATACAGACTCGGTGGAGTTCCATTCCATCCTTATGGGTCGCAGACCCGTCTGTGTTGAGATGGGATGGACATATTCATAATTTGTAAATACGTCATAGAGCACGGTCTATGGGTACCTTTGAGCCCCTTTTTATCCTCCTTTCTTGCCTTGTACTGCCTAGCCCCTTTGCAGCTCAGCCTTAATTGTTGGCTAGTTCTAAATGCCTTCACCGCCATCTGCTTCCACCTTGGGATTGTTCGCCGCCTTGTTTTGTTTCTCCTAATTTTTGGGCTAATGCTCCTCAAAGTGAAGAGGGGCAAGCCTCTGTCAGACACTTATACTTATACTTTGTACAGATGGCAGACCAAATATCAGATAGTAGATCTCCCAAATAGTTTGAAGGGGCAAGATCACCATTTCTTTTTTCTTTCGAATATTGAAGAACTCGGAGTCTCCTCTACTTAGCAAGGCCCTCCTAAGAGGGATCAGCCACCCCGATCCGAGGAGCTTGATCCGTCTGTGCAGGCGGACGCAGACAAAATCATTAAGTTCGATCCTATTGGTTGCTCAGAACTCAGACGGGAGGACGTCCAGGAGGCTTTGGCATGGGTGGTAGACTCGTTGCTTACGCCATGTAAGGGGGGCAATAGCTTTTAGATCACTTATTACTCCCACCTGCTACTTGATTTCCCGGCTTTTTTGGTTGTAGCTTTTGGGTGGTTTGCTCGACCGGATACTCCCAGGCGTCGAGGCAGTGGCTATTCTCTCTGTGGATCTCGACATGGGGAGAGGTCAATGGAATAGGGCAAGGCGAGGCCAATGGAGCAGGGGGAGGGGAGTTAGCTCGTTTACCACAAGGGGATGAAGAGGAAGGAGCGGGAGGAGGACATGGAGGCTGCTGAGGAGACGGAAGTCCCGTTGAAGCACCTGAGAGGTCTCCCTGAGAGGATTCCCATAGGAGAGCCGGCGACATCCGCTTCGTAGGACCCTAGCGGGGCTGAGGGGGAGAGTCTCCCGTTTGCTCCTATCTGACCGCATGGGCCGCTTGGGCCTCCAGAGGTGATCATCCTGAGCAATTCTCCACCCAAGGCACCTTTGGAGGTGACTCATACAGGGGGTGTCGTTGGCTTTGCCACCCCGACGAGTTCTACTGGCACATTTGCCCAACTGGTGCAAGAGCTGGCCGTCACCGACAACATCTTCGACCAGCCTTACTATAGGCGAAGCACTACGAGGGTGAGAGTCTTGGTGGACCCTACTAGCTAGGGGGGCTCGGGGATGATCGGCTAGACAGTCGAATCTGTGCTACGGTTCATACTGAAGGGGGGTGGCGGTTGCCTCGTACCTAGCTGGGGATTGTCGGCTCAGGTGGGGACATCGAGCAGTGCCCCTATCCTGGAGCGACAGGTGCTCTGACACCTAAATGATGCCTTGTTCTGAGCTACTTCCCAATTGGGGGGTATGAATTTCAACCATGTGTTCCACTACTGCATGTGCGCGGTAAGTTCTTTTTGGCCCATCTTATACTATTTCTTTGGCCAGGACTTTTAATCTGACATGCTTGTTGGTTACCTTTGATAGGTCGAGGCACTTGGGACTTCGTTTGTCCCGTGTCGCAATGCTCCTTCGGACCTGCCTGGGCGTAGCGACAACGTTGATGCGGCGGACATGGCCGCCAAGTGAGTTGTGACAGATAAGGTGGAGCAAAGGAGTTTTTCTAGTCGGGTTGAGGAGGCCGTTGCCGCCCGTAAGAAGGCGGAGAAGGTCACGAAGGAGGCTGTGCGCAAGCTTCACTTGCAGCAGTAGGCGGTCAGTAAGGTGGCTCGACTGGAGGAGCTAAAAAAGGCCTGGCCCGACTTGAGGCGAGCCCTGCACCTTGGCGGGGTTCTGGGGGAAAGCCTCATTAGAGTGCACAAGACTGAAGTCGTGGCTCTACAGGGCTTGTCCAGGCGTTTGTCAATCACTTGCACCAGTGTCCTCTCCTTGGAGGAGCTGCAAGTGCTCAGAGCTGAACATTCCTCGATTGTGGAGGGGTACGAGGTGACTCTTGAAGAAGAGCACCTCCGCCTGAGTGCTACTATTGATAGGATTGCCGCTCTGAGGGCAAGTCAAGAGAAGGCAAAGGCAGCTGTGGAGACTTTGAGAGCTAACCTCGCCAAGGCCCAACAGCTCGCGGAGGAGGGGCAATGATGGGAATACCATCATAGGCCCTAACTAGTCCATTTTAGGCTAGAATAAAAGATAAAAGTTCCTACATATTCATATGAGGGTTATATCTCTACCACATTGTGTTTGAGAAGATAATAAGGAATTAGGGTTAATTCTGTAATTTTAACAGCAAATCATGAACATAGAATAACCAAGAGGTTGGCTAGGAGTGAATTAAAGGTCAAATAAACATTAAAGTCTAATAAGTAAGTCCATGCAGACAAAAACGGGATTTCACGCACTTCGAGAACTAACTCAGCTCCCGAAACACTAATTTCAGACCCACTTGAATTATTGAAGTTATGATTAGGATAAATTCCAACTAAACATTCTAAAACTCAGAAAAATATTACATAAAGTTTGGTACCCTTGATTTGACATTTGGAACCCATTTTGACCTAAAATAGTCTAAAAAAAAAGTTATCCTAATTTAAGTTTCTACGTAAATTACCCAATCAAACTTGGTCAAAACCAAAATCTGACTTTACCATTAGATTCCTTGGGTCCAAATTAGGTTTGTACCAAAATTTGGGCTCAATTAGAGTCCATCTTAACCTAGTTTGCATTTTGATCCAATCTGACTTTTTCTCTCTCAACCATGCCCCTAACTTTCAAAATCTTTACAAACAACCTCCCGAATCTGAGTTACAAACACAGGGAAACTATACTCAGCCAATCATAAGAAATAGTCAGATTCTGAATCAGAGAAAGATTAATTGCTCTCAATGAAAGTGTACTCAGCCTCTGCACCTTGATAGGCCTTGCTAATGAAGTACACGGGTCGCTGTGCTCCTTCCTGCTCGCCGACTAGGATGGCACTAACGGCGGAGGTGGACGTCGCCAGGTACAGAGACAGAACCTCCTCAAGCTGAGGGGCCGTCAGGATGGGGGGACTTCGGAGTGCTTACCTGACTTCCTCCAAAGCTTTCCGGTAGTGAGGAGTCTAATGGGCGACAATATAGCCTTTGATGCACTCGAAGAAGGGGAAGAACTTGTTAGAAGATTGATTCAAGATCAGGCTAAAAAGGCGATTTTGCCAACCAATTACTGCATCCCTTTCAGTGTGCTTGGCAACTGCTAGTCCATGGTCGCTTAGATTTTATCGGGGTTGGCTTCAATTCCTTTGCGATAGACTAAGAACCCTAGGAACTTGCCAGCTAAGACCCTAAAGATGCATTTCTCGGGGTTTAGGCGAAAATGGGTGTCCCTTAGTACTTGGAACACCTCTGCCAATATTTTAAGTGTTGAGGGAAATTGGGTCCCTTTACAAGCATATCATCTATGTACACTTCAAATGATTTTCCTATTATTTTGGAGAAAATGATATTTTTTAAGCCAAAGGGCATGACTCTATACTGGAACAGACCCCTATCAGTGATGAAGACGTGTGAGGTCTGTTCGTTGGAGCAAGGCTGATCTGGTGGTATCCGTTGTAGGCATTCAAGAAGGACATATGAGTTTGCCCGCTACAAGAGTCCACCAAAGCATCGACCCTTGGTAGGGGGAATTCATCTTTCGGGCAGGCTTCATTGAGGTTGGTGAAGTCCATGCACATGTGCCATTTGTCGTTGGCTTTCTTCACCATTACCACGTTCGAGAGCCATGCCGGGTATAAGAACTCTTTGATGAATCCAACTTCAAGGAGCGTTTGGACTTTAGCCTCAGCCACTTGCCCTTGCTCGGTTGACTTGTGCTAGTGAGCCTGCTTGATCGTGCGGGTGCCCGCCTAAATATTCAAGTGGTGCTGGATTAGGGACTGGTCGACTCCTGACAGGTCGTTGGCGGACCAAGCAAAGACGTCTACGTTGGCCCAGAGCAGAAGTAGTAACTCATGAACCTCAGAGGGATCAAGTTCCGCTCCGACCTCAATGAGCTTGGTAGTGTCGTAAGGATAAAGCTGTATAGTCATTATTGAAGAGCCTAGACGTAATTCCGAAGTCACTGGTGGATCAACCAGGTTTCCCTCTTGCTAGATCACCTGGACTTGGTTTCTCTTTTTCCCCCATTTTTGTGGTTTGGGGGGTCTTAGCTCCATAGATCATTCCAGCTCGATTCTTAGGAGCTCGCGTCCGGCCGTTTAATCTCCGTACACTATTCCTATCCTGCGTGGGGATTGGAAAAGTATAAATTAGAAGTATGAGGAGGGGATCAAGCGGAAGGCGTGGGTTGACAAGCGGCCGATAATGTTGTCAAATGTCGCCATCAACCTGGCCACTATGAATGTGGCGATCCTGTTGAGGTGCCTATCCCTATCGTAGACGAACAAGGGAAGGCTAATTTCTCCCTTGAGCATTACTTTGTGATTGCCAAAGCCCACGACTGGATGAGTCGATGGGGAGAGATGCTCCTCTTGGAAGCCCAGCTTGACAAGCATCTTTGTGAACAAGACGTCGATAGCACTACCTTCATCCACCAAGAGCCTAGGTTGTAGCTACCCTACCAGCATGAGTGTCACTAAAAGTGGGTCTGTGTGCTCTGCCGAGTCAGGCAGAGAGGTGAACAACCTATACGTCGCTTGCTTGACTATAATCCTTTCGCCCCAGTGAAGAGTGGGGAAGGCGGACGGAAGTACTGACTCAGAAGGAGTAGCTTGCTGGATTGGGTCGATGTCGACCCCGAAGATTACCTCGACCTTTGTGCCGATTGGCCTGGGCGACGAGAGGTGGGTGTCTTGGGGTAGCACGGACACGGTTGCTAGGACTTGGCAGTGGTATTCTATCGGGGGGAGTCATGATGACACCGCCTGCTCAATTTGGTGAGATGTCAACCTGCTGAGCCCCTGGTTTGCGAGGAAGGCCATATTGAACCCCCAGAGTTGCTAGAACTTTTTGTGATAATCCTCCAGGCCCTCCATGGGCCTCTTGCCTCTATATTGGCCCTCATTTCGCCTGACTAAGTGGGCCAAGTTTCCATGCCAGATTTGGGATTCGATCTGGTCATGCAGATATCGACAGTCCTCAGTGGCATGACTCTAAGCCTTGTGATACTTGCAGTAGAGCCTGGAGTCCGACTTTCTCTTCATGGGTTTAAGCGAGGGTAGTAGATCCTTGTCTGTGGACCATACCTCCGCCAACGCATCCTTCTGATTCACGGCCAGGGGGGTGTATTCTTCAAGACCTCTCGCCTCAGCTGACGAGGTCCATGGTCATGACCCTTGGCGGGCCAGTCTCTCCTCTGATCGAGGAAAGTGGCCTTTCGCTTGTGGAAGTGACCACTTCCACGGATGGAGATCGAAGCGAGTTCTCCTGAGGCCCTCCTTTCTGCTATGGATCTAGCGTCGTTGCCATACTCTTTGGCCAGTCGGCTGTAGGAGTGAAAGGAGTTGTTCAACTCCACGAACCTCGTAGCCCTGTCCCATAGCTCTGCCATGTCTCTAGGTGGGAAATCATTGATGTCATACCAGAACCTCTGAGTCAGGAGGCTTGACTTGAGGTACTGGATTGCTATGGCATCGCGAGGCCTCTTGCGCTTGAAGTACTGAGTCTTGAACCGATCCAGGTAGGACCTGAAAGACTCAGTCTTCTACTGTTTGAATTCTGATAGCCTCTTAAGGTTGTCTCTAACCCTTTGTTGCCCGGTAAAGTACTAGCACAATTTATCTGCCAGTTCCTGAAAGTAAGCGATATGTTCTGTCAACAGGTCATTAAACCATTCGTGGGCCATGCCGGGCAGATACGATGGGAATACTCGACAAAGTACTTTGTCGGGGTAGCCGTGCACCAGCATCAGCTGGCGGTAGCTTCCAATGGAGCTATTGGGGTTCGTCGTCCAATCGTATGGAGCCATGACGGGCTGCTTGAACTTCTCTGGCAAGGGGGCCGTCACCACTTCCTCTGTGAACAAGTACAGGGTGACGCACACACATGAGTATACCCCTCATCGCCCAGGTGACTTGGCGAACGATCTCTGAGATGGAGCCCTCGCCGCTGGTGAACGAGGGTTGAGCCCCCGATCATTCCCCCAACAAAGACAGGCGTGGAGCTTTTTGGCGGGCTGGGAGGAGCTTCGCCTCGATGGCTACAAAGCTCACGCTTTAGCTTTCGAGCTGTTCTCGCAGGTAGGCGTTTTCCTCCACCGTGTGACGCCACTTCAATTACTTGTCATTGGGGCTCAAATGCTGGGGCTCTTCCAGCTAAGTCTTGCTGAAATCCTTGATCTGTTTGATCTCAAGGAGTTTGTCAACAATAGATTGTTGCTCCGCCTTCAAAGTTGCCAACTTGGCCTCATACTCCTCCCTCACTTGCATCTCGAGGAGGAGGTCTTGCTAAGGAGCCTCGAGCAACCAATTGGGTTGCACTGACTTCCTTTTACCGGGATCGACGTGTCAAGGGTGTCATTTAGACATCGAGACGTTGGACTCCACCTGGGCTTTCTCGAGGTGACCGCGAGTGGAGTTGCGATTAGTTGGGGCCATCACTAAGATTCTCAATTAGGGAATGATATCGAGTGATTATCGTTTCCCATAGATGGCGCTAATTAATTGGGCTCTTTAAATGAAGGGAGGATACGACCTAACAAATCACACACGAATAAGCAATCGCACGAGACACGAGCAAGTTGGTGACCCAGTTTCACCGCAGGGGAGTGTACGTCTAGGGGGAGGGCAAGGCTCTCATAAGATCCACTAGAAGTAGCAAGATTACAATCTCTTGGAATTTCTCTCTTAGATCGCATGAAGGGGCCCTCGTAAGAGCCATCTTCTCTATTTATAGTTACAGAGAGTACTGTTACAATCAGAAAATCTTATGAGATCTTCTCTGCGATCTTGTCATACTCTTCGGTAAGCCTGTTGTCAGAGCTCATCATTGTCAGAGCATTAATTGCATTGGAAATCCCATGGTTACTGCCGGCGTAAGCATCATGGGTGCTGTTACCATCTTTTTTGACTTTCGTGGCACCAAGCCCTCAGTCGAGGCCGAGCTTACCCAGTTTCGGATCCGCTCGAGTGAAGGCATGTTAGGCATGACCGAATCCGCCTGTTTACTCCAAGTCTAGGTAACCGGATCCTTATGCAGGTTATGTGTGAAGTTTTAAGTCCGATGATACTTTTTTCCCTCATCAACCTAGGATTTCCCTTTATGGGGATTTCCATCCCCAAATGAGGGAGAAATAGGCCAATTTGGATACCAAATGGTGCCTTAAAGACGGTTTGAGCCACTAAGATGCACTAGATATGACCTTCAAAGATCCAAAACCATGGTAGATAGAGATGCATGAATATGCACTAAGGTTAAACAACATTGAATGCCCAAACGGCTTCTTCTCAAAGCTCCAACATTTTGGACTCAAAGTAAAAGATATTCTCCCTCCTCCATGAATTCAAAGTTTGAGTTTTTCCACATGACATCTAGTGACCACATAAGGTACAATAATATGAATGTAACTTTTGAAAAAGAAATGGAGGAGGTGGCATTTGCAATTCATTTCAAAGCCTAAACGACCAAACTGCATATCTGGAAGTGCCTTTGGTTACATGTATGTGCACAATAGATAACAACAAAAGAAAACAAACCTAAAACATGGTTATAGAAATATCTCACTGTTCAAAAATGAAATTATTTCCTCCTTTTAACGAGTCTTCATTGCCTTACATTCTAGAAAAAAAAGAAGAGAGAGATGGTAGTAGTGATTCCTAGAAGGGATGAATAATGAATCAGCTGGGACAGTTCAATTCGACAAAGTGCACTCATCTGTATGTACATACAGGAACGGCAGTTGAGACTACCACAAAATAATATACACGAAAAATGAAGTACCGTTGACCTTGTCTGTGATGAATGAAGAGCCAAACTGCTGTGAATTATTCTTGGATATGGCATTGCTCTTTCCTTTGACGATGGCACGTAAGATAACATTGGTAACAGTGCTTGACAAATTAGAACGACAAGGAAGAACAACAGAGCAGGTAGTCCAGAGCAAGTCCTGCCTTACTTGCATGCGGTATGGTAAAGCTCCAGGTAGTCCAGAGCAGGGCGATTCCATGACCAATCTTGCTCCATCACATGCTTGCATAGCAAGTTAAACCAATCTCGGCTATCATGCCAGGCAGAGAGTGCTCTAGAAAATGCAAATAACTAGAATAAGTTTGTTTTCATAGATCAGAGTTGAAAATGCTCCCTAAAATTATTTAAAGGTAATGGATTTCATCAATAAAATCAAACAGGCCAAGTCGAAGACATCAAAGAAGAAAACAGCAGCAGCAACAATAACATCTGTTCCCACGTTAAATAAGAAAGGGAAAGACAAATTCAACCTCCGTGTAAACAGTGCACAATTTATTTCACAAAGAAAGAGACATTTACCGTACACTTAGAATGGTTGATGAGAGCTAAATCCGTTGTCCTCAAAGGGAAAATAAATTCAGTTGATCAATAAACGGTTATGACCACAGCAGAAACACGAAGCCAACTTCTGTATCATAAATTGGAAACTTATCAAAATTAAAAACGGAATAATCAGCTAATGGGACCTTTCACGCCATAGTTTCCTGGACATAGACAAAATAGGGTCGATTCCATGGAAGACCATTTGCTTATGTAAAACAAAGAAAACAACCAAAAACATATACGAGAGAATGCTTCTAAGATCTGAAACCCCAGGCAGTAACTTTTTGAGCTATACCTACTTGCATGCTGCATCAGTAAGGCAGTTGGGTTTCCATCTAAAACACAAGGTTCAAATCTTACCTTTGGTAGAAAAAACTAAGAGTAAAAACAACTCTTCAATCCTACCTGTTAAGAGCATAGTCGACTCCATCTGAATCTGTCCCATCGAAACTGAATCCATTCGGCATTAACCCTTGAGCTTCAGCTCTTTCTTTGTCATGATCAACATCTAGAACAGTGTCATAAAGTCCTGAAACAAGATAAGCAAGAGATATGTCTTAGGTTCCCTCTTTGCCCTAAAATATGGATGGAAAAAGAGGTAACATGGATCAAAATAAATGATTCAGTTACATAGGTACTCAGTAACAAGTCAACATTGGATACATGGGTGAACTTCAGTTGGACATTTGATGACCATGTGGTCCATGCCTAGCTTCTTTGCTTCTCGAACATCCAGTGATTATAATGCTAAATTAATTCAGAAGTACCAACTTAGCAGCAAGGAGATGGGAAGAAGATAAAGACATGTTCCCAAAAACTTGATTAGGGACTAGGTTATACCCTTAAACATGAGTAAAATCACTGTTTAGAAAGTTGGCTATGTAGAAGTGGGACAAAATGAAAAGCCTTAGTTTATTATGAGAGACCTACATCTCTTTGTATAAAGAGAGGAAAATGACAAATTACAAGACCCCAAGACAGACAAAAGGTGGCCAATGCACCCTTACACAAATAAATGTAAAATAAGAAACATAATATTTAAGTCTACACTCTCTCTTAAACTGGAGTATAGATATCTATCATGTTGAGCTTGACAACAAGACTCAAAAGTGGATTTAGAAAGTGACTTAGTAAAAATGTTTGCCACCTGATCTTCTGTAGCCATAGGGGTTGTATATATCAAGAATTTCTGAATTAAATCCTTGGTGTAGTGACAGTCCACTTCAACATGCTTGGTTCTTTCGTTAAACATTGGATTGTTGGCAACGTATGTGGCAGCAACTTTGTCATACCTCATCTTTACAAGGCCAGTGATCTGAACATGCAAATCTCCCAAAAATGATTTCACCTACATGAGTTCCGCAGCTGTTTGAGCCATCGCTCTATATTCTGATTCTGCACTCGACCGAGATACTGTAGCTTGTTTCTTAATGTTCTAAGTCACTAAATTTTCAGCCACATAAGCATAGAATCCAGTGGTAGATTTTCTATCTGCCAAACACCCAGTGTAGTCTGCATCAGAGTATGTCACTACAGTCATAGAGGTGCCTTGAGTGAATAGAAGGCCAAGTCCTAGTGCGATATAACGCAGAACCATCATAGCAACCTCCCAATGCTGCTTTGTGGGTTTAGGCATGAGCTAAGTCTTCCCATAGCAAATGCAATATCTGGTTTGGTGATAGTGAGATAAAGCAGCTTCCCCACAAGCTGTCTGTAGTGTCTGCTATCCACTAAGGGTGCCTCTACATAATAAAGACGTGCATTTGAATCCATGGGTATGTTAACTGGTTTTGCCCCAAGTATCCTAGCCTCTTGCAAAACATCTAATGCATACTTTAAGATATAACTATCGCATGCTTGCCACGAGCAACTTCTATCTCCAAAAAATATCGTAATCGACCTAAATCCTTCATCACGAACTGACTAGCTAATCTCTCTTTAATATGCATTATATCCTCTGCATCATCACATGTGACAATTAAGTCATCCATATAAACCAGGAGAATAATAACACCTTTCCTCATTTTTCTGATAAATAGGGAATGATCTGTCGATGACCTCTGAAAACCATCAGCTTCCACGACTTGAGACAATTTCTGAAGCTACGTACGTGGACTCTACTTGAGTCCATAGATAGCCTTCCTTAACGTACATACACACTCCCACTATGTCTCATACCCTGGTGGTTGTTGCATGTACACCTCTTCTTGCAAATCGCCCTAAAGAAAAGCACTCTTTACATCAAGTTGATGCAATTGCCAATCATAATGAACCGCCACTGATAGTGGGATTGGCTATAGGGGAGAAGGTAATAAAGATGTCCACCCTATAAGTCTGGGTGAACCCCTTTGCTATTAGCTGGGCTTTGTATCTGATAATGCTATCATCTAGATGAAATTTGAGTGCAAAGACCTATCTGCACCCAATAAGGTTGGCTCCTGGTGGAAGAAAGCTAAGCTCCCATGTGCCTTTGCTCCGGAGTATAGCTATCTCCTCCATTGCTTGACGCTAATGTGGATGAAGCATGGCTTCTTGATAAGAAGCAGGTCCTGTAGTGGAAACAAGAGCTCTAGTAAACCCCAAAAATGCTGTGCCAAGATCAACTGTGTGTAGATATCCTACAACATGGTACTTGGCATACGACCTCGAAGCCTTCCGAATAATAATAGGGAGGTCACTATCAGCCTGTACATCATCATCTGCAAGGTTGTCCTTTGTCCCTGTATTATCACTAGGTACCAAAACATTAGTGTCTAAAGACTATGGACTTACTTGAGCTAGGGAGGGAGGAGGCATCTTGAATGTAGTATGTGGTCAATAATAGGTAACAATGGGATCCTGAAACCGTTCCTTCTTAGAAGTAGTCAAGTGCTTATCTATAGGGATCGACCCAACTAGAATAGGTGGAATACGCATAGGGGCCCTGTCATTCACAGGAAGCAACTCCCTACTAGTGATAGAAAATATGGTATGGCTTTATGAAAAGTTAGATTAGCAGATACTGTTGAGATTCTATTTATCTCTAGTTGTTTTACCACTTTTGGTGTATTTTGTTATTTTTATTTTGATCTGAACATGCACTGTTATTTACCCAAACCTCTCTTTATAAAAAGGTATTGGATCCTTTTCTAAGAAATAAGATTGATCATTGTTTCCCACTTGGTATCAAAACGTGATCCTAAGCCAGGTTCTGGTATCCCACCGAGAAAATCCCTCCTAAACCCTATCAACAAAAGCCCTACTCTTCTCTCCACTGCAGCCAGCATGCTGCTTCTGTCCCTACCGGTGCAAGGGCATCTCACCAACTCTCTCCACTAGCCTGGGTGGTCGAGCAGGGGCCCACAGGGCCCCAGGCGATGCTAGACTCCTGGGAGATCTGCCACAGGGGTCATAGGAGGGGATTCCCACATTGTTGCATCGCCTTAGGGGCTTCAAGCGAAGGAGCAAGTCATGTGGGTGATGCAGCTTGTTCCTGTGGGACATCTGCATGCTGCTGCAATTCCTAAGGGACTTCGAGTGATAACATAGGGGCCTTAAGCAGTCTAGCAAGGCTCTCTGGTGAAGTATTTAGTGGCACGAGAGGTGCTACTGGTGGTGGCACTCCTCTAGACCGTAGAACAAAGGGTTTTTCTTCTCGCTGCAGGTGTGTAGGGCTCTCAAGCCATGTGCACCCTGTAGCAACACAAGGGGACCTCTTCATGTTTTGAGTGCGATCTAAAATAATTTTTTAGATTAGTTAGTGCCATTTTTCCTCTGCTTATTCCACTTAAGATGGCAAGTGCTAGCCCTTGGTGACCCACTTCATCCTTGCCGAGCACAATGCCAATCTCAAGAGTAGTAGAGATGGCATTGGATACCTTTATTGTGATAAGGGTAGTATAGTATGCAGGCTTGATGCTACAGGAGCATGACAGGAGGCACCATGGTGCAGGATGGTTAGTTGATTCCGGTGCTTCACAGCATCATTGTAGGGATCAGAGTTATTTCTAGTCACTCAGTTCTGTTACTCCAGGGAAAACAATACAAGTTGCTGATGGCAAACACGCTCTTGTTGGCTAGGGGGAAGTGTCTGTGAACCCTACGTTGCAACTATGAGAGCACTACACATACTAAAGTTTCCCATGAGCTTGTTGTTCGTAAGTAGGATCACGAAGGATCTTCATTGCAGGGTTATTTTTGATGAGGTCAAATGTATTGTCCAGGATAAGTTCACTGGGAAGACCATCACCAGAGGTACAGAGAAAATGGTCTTTATCACCTTCGCCAAGAGCCATTTGCAGGAGCCAGTGGGTATGATGGTGGGAGTGTCTTACAATGGCGTATTCGTCTAGGTCATCTGCCTTTGGATCACCTTAGGAGGGTGATTCCACATATTTCATCTGCTACTACTATTAGGTGTGATGCTTGCCAATTAAGTAAGCATCATCGGTCTTCTTTTCCTGCTAGTACTTCTCATGGATTAACGACTGCTTTTGAGTTACTTCATATAGATGTCTGGGGACCGAGTAGAGTTCTAAACAGGATGGAACATTGTTATTATTTTGTTATCGTTGATTTCACCAGAGTATCCAGGGTGTTTCTTTTGAAGTATAAGGGAGATGTTGGAGGTGTTATAGAAACTCTTCTCTTGAAGATCAGGACTCAGTATTCTGCCACAGTGAAGATTATATGGACAGATAATGCCCTTAAGTTCTATACTACTAGACTTATGGAGTTCTACAGGACTCATGGGATTATCCACCAAACTACTTGTCGTCATACCTCACAGTAGAATGGGGTTGCAGAGTGCCAGCACAGACACTTGTTAAAGGTTGCCTGCACTCTTCTTATCCACCATAGTGTTCCATAGAGATATTAGGGGGATGTTGTTTTGACAGAGTTGAAGAAAATGAGGTTTCTTATTTTTTATTAAGTCGATCTTACACCTCTTTATATAGAGAGAGGTGAGGAAAGAACAAAATAAGAGTCCAAAAGAAATAAAATATTACAAATAGATTCTCACAATATAACGTAACACTCCCCCTCAAGTTGAAGCATATATATCTATCATACTCAGCTTGTATTTACACTTCTTAAACATGGGATGAGATAATGGCTTAGTAAATATATCTACTGTCTGATATGAAGAAGCAAGACAAGCAGCACGAAGTAACCTCTGCTAGATAAGGCTCTTGGTGAAATGACAATCCACCTCCATATGCTTAGTTCTCTCATGGAACATGGGATTGTTCACTATATAGGTTGCAGCCCGGTTATCACAATACATTTTCATAAGCTCATCAACTGTAACATGCAGGTCACGCAACAATGACCGTATCCAAATCATCTCCGCTGCTATGTGTGCCATGGCACGGTACTCTGATTCAGGGCTTGAATGTGACACCACACTTTGTTTCTTACTCCACCAAGTCACAAGATTCCCCGCTACAAATGTACAGAAACCTGTGGTGAACTTTCTGTCTCCAATATCACTAGCATAATTAGCATCAGAATAAGCTACAACACCCATAGGAGTGCTCCTCTAAAACAAAAGACCGCAACTAGGACATTCATTGATATATCTCAACACCTGCATCACTACCTGCTAATGATCAATAGTAGGTTTATCTAAGAACTGTCTTAGCTTACCTACTACGAGACTAATATCCAACCTTGTGATGGTCAAATACAACAGCTTTCCCACTAGCTATTTATAGGCCTTCTTGTCCATTAGTTTTATTGTGCCATCAAATAAAAGTGCTTTTGGATCCATAGGGATATTTGCACCCTTGGACCTAAGCATGCTTGCCTCCTGAAGGATGTCAAGTGCATACTTCTTCTGTGACATAACAATATCTTTCTTGCTTGTAGCAATCTCAGTGCCAAGAAAGTACCTGAGCCTCCCAAGGTCTTACACGACAAACTGGCGAGCTAAGTTCTTCACCTGAGAGATACCAGCTGCATCATCACTTGTGAGTATCAGGTCATCCACATAAATAAGTAAAGCCATGGTACCACCACTGGTCTTTCTCACAAACAATAAATGGTCAGAAGACCTTTGCAACCCAATCACATCCAAGGCCTTTGACAGGTGCTGAAACCAGGCTTGGGGACTCTGCTTAAGGCCATAAATAAACTTTTTAAGCTTACAAACACACTCCTCCTGAACCTCAAAACTTGGAGGCTGCTGCATGGATATCTCCTCCTGAAGATCCCCATATAAGAATGTATTCTTGACATTCAGCTGGTGTAAAGCCCATCCGTAGTGCATTGCCGCAGAAACAAGTACATGGACTGTGGAAAGGCAAGCAATCGGCAAGGAGGTGTTAAAGAAATCCAACCCATAAGTTTGGGTGAATCCTTTGGCCACAAGCTAAGCCTTATACCTAGAAAGAGACCTATATGGGTTATATTTCAAGGCAAAAATCCATCTAGCTCCAACAAGATGAACACCAGCAGGTAAGGGCATGAGCTCCTAGGTGTCCCTGTCCTAGAAAGCAAACATCTCCTCCATAGCTGACCTCTAGTGTGGATCAAGTAAAGCCTGCTGATATAAAGTAGGAAGCATGGAGCTTGAAACAACAGCAGTAAATGCATGAAACTCATAACTCAGAGAATTAATAGAGATCGCATGCCCTACAACGTGGTATTGGGTACAGGAGCGAGGAGCTTTGCGAATGGCAATAGGTACATCATCAATATCCACACACCTGACCTGAGGAGACATCAACAGAAGAAGCACTGCTAGATGAATCAACATATACTTGAATGGGGGAGGATGATGGTGGTTTAGTGGTCACTGGAGGGTGTGTGTGTGTGTGTGTGTACTTCTTTATGTAATTGACAGGTATCTGATATGTAACGTCTTTGAATGTCTTCTCATCTGGTGGTACAACTTTGAATGTACTCATAGGCTGCACTGAGGTAGTCTCTCTGCTAGTACTGACAAAATCATCCATAGACACATGAGGCACAAGCATAGGCACAACAGTCACTACATCCCATAACTAATACCCCGGTGTGGAGAGAAAAGGAACAGACTCATGAAATGTGACGTCTACACTGATATAATGTTTTCTAGATATGGGATCAAAACATCTATATTCTTTCTGAGTGTGATAGTAGCCAACAAACACATACTTGGTTGCTCTAAGGGCTTCAGGAAAGTGGACAAAAGTGATACACCCAAATGTTTTTGAAGGCACAGAAAACAATTCAGCATTAGGATACAACACTGTCCAGGGCACCTGCTCATGGATAACAGACGAAGGGAGTTTGTTAACAAGGTAACAGGTTGTAAGTACTGCATCAACCCAGTAGGTATGCGGTACACTATTCTGAGTAACGATCGAGTAGCATCTAGAATGTGTCTGTGTTTGCATTCCACAACCCCATTTTGCTGTAATGAATGGGGGCAGGAAGTCTGATGTACAATGCCTGGAGATCTGTAAAAATTGGCTAGCTGCTTGGTGCAGAACTCTACGACATTGTAAGTTTTAATAGTTTTAATGTATGCACCAAACTGGTTCTTCACAAAAGCCACAAAATTCTAAATAACAATACCAACATCTAATTTATTATGCATAAAAAATAACCATGAAAGCGAGAAAAATCATTCACTAGAATCAAATAATAACGATGGACTTGTCTGTCTGCCACATGGCTAGGACCTCAAACATCACAATGCAACAAATCAAAACAGGCAGAACTACTGGGATGCGTGGAAACTGAAAAACTGGATCTGTGGTGCTTCCCTAACTGGCGGGCATCACACTGAATCTTCATAGCTAGTGACAGATGTGGAAAGAGCTGGCGTAGCTTATCCAGAGACGGATGGCCTAGTCGTCTGTGCATTGCAAGGCACTCCCAGCAAGACTCGTCTGATAGGCTGTTGCAACTAGACTCTACACTAGCCGGTACACACCCCCCTCATCATGTCCACCATCAATCGCCCTCCCCGTCATGTGGGTCCTGAAAAACACAGCCAACAACATAAAAAATGACTTGACAATTCAATTGCTTTGCAATAATGCTAATAGAGAGCAACTGCATCACCATATCAGGAACATAATACACATCTGATAAGTGTAGAGTGGAAGAAACAAACACCCCTCCTTTTCTAGAAATGGGGGCATGCCTACCATCTACAAGCTAAATAGAACATCCTAGTGGAACCTCCTGTATATCTCTGAAGCACTGAGGATTCCTAGACATGTGATCTGAAGCACCTAAATCTATTAAGTATTACTCATACCTGAAGCTGAGGCATAAGCCGTTGTGCCTGAAGACTATGGCTGATCATGAGTCAATTATGCCAAACGTTGTACCACTGTATCATAATCAGTGTCTGCAAGAGTGATAGGCTCTGTAGAAGACACAGGAACAGGGGTCACAATAGCTTGGTTAGCCATAGTAGGCCTTCCAAGAGAGTCCTACATCTCTTTAAATAGAGAGAAGTGAGGAAAGAACAAAACAAGAGTCCAAAAGAAAATAAATATTACAAATAGACCCTCATAATATAACGTAACAGACGACATGCTACCTCATTAACAGGATGCCAAGTTCAGTCCGTCATGAGCAATACTGATTCTTCTGTTACATCTAGATGGTAAGCTTTTCGACATGTCTTCCAGGACTTTTGAGTGTGTTGGTTTTGTTCATGTGCCATTACCAGCACGTGATAAGTTTGATCGTGTTGTTAAGTGTATCTTCTTAGGGTACTCTAAGAGTCAGAAGGGGTATTGATGTTATGATCTCATCGACTACAGGCTTTACGTTAGCGTTGATGTGATTTTTCATGAGACGACACCATATTTTTCAGTTGCTGGGCAAACGAGTGTTCATGATAATGCAGCTCCCATGCCAATTCCTCATGCTTCACTTGAGGTGATTCCGATCTCCACACCTTAGTCGACTTCGTCAGGCTCTACTACCCCCTTAGATGACTTCTAGAGATTGCAAGATCTGCTGCGCACATATAGTAGACCTCATGTGACACTATAGAGGCCACCGCCCACACCAGTGACTAATACTCCACAGGTAGTTAAGTTGAGTTCTGATGACAGTGATAGTCTACTTTGACCTGATCCCCCAGACAGTGTATATCACAATAGTAATGAGGTTCCTTCTGCAAAGATTCAGTCAGAGGTACCAGATGATTCTGCCTTCCTATTGCCATTAGGAAGGCGCCCCACACATGTGAGCCCAGATGTCATGCTGCAAGAAGTTTAACTACCAATGGTCTTGGTTCTCCGTTTGAAAGCTTTTGCCAAGCACTTACAGCCTCACACATTTCGTCTACTTACCAATAGGCCATGCTTGACCCAAAATGGCGTCAAGCCATGGAGGACAAGATGACAGCGCTTCGAAGCAGACAGACTTGGGAGCTCACCTCGCTTCCTATAGGCCGCGACTAGTTGGCTCCAAATGGGTCTTTGCCTTAAAGTATAACACAGATGAGTCTATTTCAATGTATAAGGTTAGGTTGGTGGCAGAGGGGTTCACCCAGACCTATGGGTGGACTTCTTTGATATTTTCTCCCCCGTTGCGCAGCTTACCACTGTTCAGGTACTTATCTTTGTTGCGGCTCACAGAGATTGGCGATCACACCAGCTTGATTGAAGAACGCTTTTCTCTATGGTGACCTTCATGAGGAGGTTTACATGCAACAGCCTCTTGATTTTGAGGTTCAGGGGGAGTGTATGTGTACACTCAAGAAGGTCATCTATAGCCTAAAGCAAAGCACAAGTGTCTGATTTCAGAAGCTCTCAGATGTATTGTAAAGGATGGGGATGTAGAGGTCTTCATATCTCTGTTTGTCAGGAAAACGGAGAATGGCATGGTAGCACTACTAGTTTATGTAGATGACCTGATTATCATTGGCGATGATAAGGCTAGGATAAGATAGGTCAAATACTCTCTTGCACAACAATTTGTTACGAACGATCTCTGCCAGCTTAGATATTTCTTGGGGATTAAGGTTTGCTAGCAGTAAAGATGGTATTGTTCTTTCTCAACGTAAGTATGCGTTGGATGCTCTTTAAGAGACATGTATGCTGGGGTCCAAGCCAGCCAATATTCCTATGGAACACAAGGCACATCTTCATGATGAGGAGATAGAGGCACCTAGTAGCAAAGCAAATAGACACCTTGTGGGCAAGTTGTTATACCTGACTATTAGTAGACCTGATATTGCCTTGGCAGTAGGCAAACTTAGCCAGTTTATGGAGAGGCCAACGAAGCTTCACTGGCAGGTAGCTATGCAAGTGCTGAGATACATGAAGAAAGCACCAGGTCGTGGTATTCTCTTTTAAAGAGGCTCTCTTATGACAATGGTAGGATATTCCAACGCTGATTATGCGGGATGTATGCTCAACAGGAAATCCACCACTGGTTTTTGTACCTTTATGGCTGGTAATCTGGTTACTTGAAGGAGCAAGAAACAAGGGGCAATTTCTCATTTTAGTGTAGAGTCAGAGTATAGGGCGATGGCACAGACTGCTGCAGCGATGGTCTTGATACGGTCTGTACTGCATGATCTGCATGTGTCATTCCCCAAAAACCTAGGCCCCAATGAGGGTCAGAGTTCAAGAGAATGGCAATAGAAAAGGTGCTGGTCTATTTAATTCGAGTTGTACCTAAGTCTAGCTATCAAGAATTCCATTTCATATGGAAATGGAAATAAATATTATGAGAATGACACATAAATGAAAATGTACAGTAGAAGTTAAACATGTACTAATCTTGCAAAAAAAATAGAAATCTACTATAAAACCAAAGCATAAAGATTACTTGCCTAGAGTCCTAGCAAAGACCCACGCAGCGATAAATCCTATGTGTTGACGATGCATAACAACAACCACCTGAAAGTAGGTCATAAAGTAGGGATGAGTCAATCAGCTTAGTAAGGAACAAACTACTATAATCCAATAAAAACAAGGTAGTGTACAGTTTCACTAACCGACTAGATCCTTAACCTAACACAGAACCCCAGGTTTCAATTCTAACTCGGATCAACCCAACCAACCACCGTGGTCATAGCCCACTAATAAGATCTGCTTGATTAAAGCCATACGTTCTAACGCAACCATCCTAACGATACAAGATCTTGTTACGTGCCATGCCGAATCTTGGGGTGATTAAATTAGCCCTTCATATCGAAGGAGATCTAGATGCACCTTCTCTAATGGTATACTCGTATCATAACCCTCCTTGGCCTTCGGAGAGATTAAAGCACTCATGTTCACTAGACAAAGGATACCTATTCCGGGTGCCAGAACGTTGACTATATTCAGAGTTCCTGTAAACTATTCCACTCAAAACATCCTTGAGTACCCGATCCAAAAGATTCGACCGGAGCAACTTCCCACTGCCTGTGACCCCTGGAAACTATTCTACTCAAGATTACACATTTTCTCGATGTTGGAATCCCTGGAAACTATTCCACATAAGATCCCCCGCATCGTTACATGAGATACTTGGAAAGCTATTCTACTCAAGATCCCACACTCTCTCACCTGTTCGGATCTCTGGAAACTATTCACTCAAGATCTGCAAAATCTTCGTCACCTGAGAATCCTTGGAAACTATTCCACTCATGATCCCTCGAGTCACAGACTTGAGACCCCTAAAAACTATTCCACTCAAGATCTCAAAGCACCTCTGGTCGACTTAGACTCAAAACAAGTCCCTGTGCTTCATTTCCATGATAGCACATGGAAATACCCCAACCAGGAACTATTTCCGTCCCTAGGCTAAACTACAATAACCTCAAGCTACTAGACTCTTGGGTTTCTAACCCGCAACCGTGAACTGTTTGTCTACAATCCCGGTTCTGACCCAATGAGCTCACCTATTTGACCTAATCACTCCTAAGTCCTTTTTCCCCTAATCGGTACCTGATTAGGAAACCTTAGAAACCTAATGGAACACCTTGGGTCTTATCCAAAACCTTAGGATCCAAGCATTTCCTTTATTAGACTCGAATTGAGTCATTATGTCATCATGTGAGTTTCAATTATTTACATAGCCGATTTAGATCACTTGTAGTCCAATTAAAGAGCTTCAAACTCAATTAGAAACACCCATTACCCATCTAGGATTTAACTACAAATTAACCATTTCCCCGCCTATTAGGGCACCTACCAAACCCCTAATTAGGTCATAAACTAGGTCCTATCATCCCTTAGGTTCCATAAGTTTAGAAACCTTAATTTTAGGCCAATTAGCAACCCAAACAGGCTACCTAATGTTAGGGGATTGTTACCTAACATTAGGGGACCCTCCAACAGATACCTAATGTTAGGTTAGGCTGCAGGCTGATTCCAAAACTACAAAATCATGATTCCAAGACTTAAATCACCTACTTAACTCATCCGAATCTCATAAAACATAAACCCCTAGCTACCACACATACAAGGAGCAAAATGAGCTAATCAAACCCCCTACAAAATACTGAGGTGACCCTAAGATAGAAAAATCACAATACCACTTATACATCCCATTAAAGGGTAAAAACATCACAAGTAATGCTAAAACCCCACATATATCGATCGATCCCATGTCCAAAACCTTTCCTCTACTATCGCTGGTCGTAGGAAAACAAGAGGACATTTTCAAGAGGAAGACCCTACCTTTAGAGTTGAACTCCTCTTTCTTCTCTTCTACTCGCAGCAACAATACCTTCAGCCACTTAAGCAGCAACAATAGCAGTAGCAGCGCCCACAACAACGGTAGCAGCAACAGTGGTAGCTGACAAGGTGGTGGCTGGTCGACAAGGAAGGTGGAGAAGGAGATGTGGAGAAGCCCTCCATCAGTAAAGGGGAGAGAAATGGCTTGGGAGGCAAGCTAAAAAATGAAAAATTTTCTTATTTTTAAGTTGCCTTCAAATATATATGGGTTATGAATTTTGCACCAAAGCCCTTCCACCCACTTGCCTTCCAAGAAAGGCCACCAAACATTATTCTTATGTAAAGAGCCCCTCAACTTTCATATCTCATAGATTGTTAATAGTTTCAAAGATTTCATTATTCCCCAAAGCCCTTAATCTTTCGTTAAACAACTACTTAGGGTTTTAATTAACTAATTAAGCACAAATAAAATCCAAGCCCTTACACCCTACCCTCCTTACAAGGTTTTCGTTCTCAAAATCGATTAAGGCAGTCAGGTGTAAGCTTGGATGGTTACAAACAATCCTAGAGTAAAAACCAAAAATCATTCTCAAGCCAACACAAAACATAAGAATAAGGCACCAGTTTCAAAGCAATAAAGCATTCATTACATACAATCAATACCATTACAGCATATCAAAAACCCTCCCTCAAGTTACAAGAGGACACAAAAGAGGAAGTTCACATCAAGACTCGTATATCAAAAACTAGAGATATCCTGAGCCTATTAACCAGGCTCCAACATCAAGGTTGTCATCCGTCGTAGGGGCACCCATCACCTTCTTTCTTTTATTTGCAACAAGTCTCGTGTCCTGGTTCATGAAAGGTGCAACTTGCATGTCTTGTGCATTCACTGTATCAACTCTCAACCTAGCACCATCTCTGCCCTGGAGTCCTGCAATCAAGGTTGCCACTTGTCCCTTCATGGGACAGTCCCGCTTCAAATGTCCAAGTCTCCTGCACTTGAAACACACCCTTGGAACATTACACGATCCAGAGTGATCCTTTCCACAGTTGGCGTAACCCCTCCTCTTAGAAAGCTGACTTGTAGCATACAAGGTGCTATCCACGCCAAAGCTCTACACCTGTCCCATAGGCTTCTGCTCTACTATCTGAGAGTTCGTCATTGGGCTGTATCGCTGAGATTGGTGGTTGCTCCAATGAGTAGGTCCTTCTGACCCAAGGAGTGATTGCTGGATCTGTTCTCGTTGCTAGATTCTATCATTGTCCTCTCGACTGCCATAGCTCACTCAGCTATTTTGGTCAAACCAGTCATCGACATCCTAGCTAATTACATCCTCAAGTCATCCCTTAGACCCCAAGTGAATCTCCAGACTTGTTCCTCTTCATTCATAAATGCCTTCCTAGCAAAATGGAGTAATTCCATGAACTTAACCTTGCACTCCGTTACTGTCATCTCGCCCTACTAGAGATTCATGAATTCATCCCTTTTCTGTGCTTTCCACTCTTACGGATAAAACTAATCATTAAACAGCATCAGAAACTTGTCCCAAGTCATAGGTGACAACTCAGAAACCTGCACTGTAGCCCATCATTGCTTTGCAATACCCCCTAGCTGAAATGTAGCCAATCACACCTTGTGTTCTCTAACCATCTGGAGAGAACCAAAAATCCTCTCTATCTTCAGGATCCAATCCTCTGCAATAGATGAATCACCAACTCCCGAAAAAGTAGGTGGCTTCAGCTTTCGAAACTACTCGAACTCCGCACTCTTCGTTACTGTCGAGGAATCTGGTTGGTCGTGACCACTTCCACATTCAAGTGGGGGATTGCCCTGTCCTCTACCACTTCCACTAGCTCCATTTCTTCCTACAGTTGCTCCTATTCTGTTCATGGCCTCTAGCAGGCCCTACATCATCCCCTGCATCTGTCTACCATTGATGAGGGGCAAAAAGCACCCTCAAATCAAAAACTCCACGCGCAGTCCAGTAGAAGATCTGCTTACCCAGTTACAGGGTAAGCAGGCGGATCTGGTCTTACTTGACTCTCCTACGACCCACCGGACGAACCTGGATCCACCCAACCTATTAAAAGATTCGATGCATCTAAGGTCAGAACGACAGCCCTACAAATATGGCTACCATAATCTAATAGCGGATGAATGGCCTAACAAAAGATGTACCGAAGATCATAGAAAAGATCCTACTTGGCTAGGACTTTTCCTATGTTATAAATAGTGAGAGACCCCCGAGAGAGGGGGGAGCGATCCATGTAATGCAATATGAGAGAGAAAGAGAGAGAGAGATTCCATGAGATTGTAACACTACAGCTATTTCTAATGGATGTTCCGGGAGCCTTGCCCTCCCCCCAGAGGTACACCCCTTGTGGTAGAACTAGGTAACTAATCTCCTCGTTCCCTTGTGATGGTTTGCTTAAGATTGCTTATTTATGGCTATGTTACGTTTCCTGCATTAACAAATTCTTTGATGGCCTTCAGTAGGCCTGACGACAACCCTCGAGGCACATCAAATGGCACCGTCTATAGGAAGTGTCAACAAAAATGCCATGCTCTGCCATGCATCTAGGGGTTGGAGAACCATGCCTCCATAGCACCCTACCTCGACCTTCCTAATCAAAATTCTTAGCAATGGCCTCAACCACTCACAGCTCCATTCACGAGTCCCCCGAGAAGGCCTAGTCAGAGTCCAACGACCCCATGTCCAAACAACACCCTCAACACGCCAATCCCAATAAAGGGAAGTCGGTACAACTCGGTCCGTTGCTCGAGGCCCCTAAGCAAGGCTTTCTCCTTGAGGTGCAACGGAAGGGGAACACGAAGTTAGGTTGGCGGCCTTAAAGGCGGAACACTAGTTTCTCGTCGGCCAACTCCTCGAGACCAAGCCGATCCAAGAGTTCGATGAGGCTCAACCAAAGGAGCCCCGGAACTCAAGCCCCGATGACAAGCGACTGAGGTGACGACGCGTGGTGGAGAGGAAAAACGCCTGCCTACGCGAACAGCTTGAAAAGCTAAATCATGAGCTTAGTAGCTAGTGAGGGGAACCTCCCCCAGCCTGCCAAAAACTCGATGCCCACCCTGGTCAAGGGAGCAGTCGAGCGCTCAACCCCCTTCCATTAGCGGCAAGAGTTCCATCTCTGAGATCGTCTGCCACAACATACGGGCAACGACTGTACACGCCCATGCACGTACCACTTACCCATTCACGGAGGAGGTGGTGGCAGCCCTCTAAAGGGAAGGAAGGGCCCCAGGCAGACCCGCTTTAATGCCTATTCGAGGAAATAGCTGCTTCCACAAGCAAGCGGCTACCCTCTGCAACAAAAAGATCGTGACCATAAATCCCGCCACCCAAGGTGGGGGTCCCTTGAGAAATACTCCCCTGTTCGCAAACTAGGCAAATGTGTTTGAGAAGGTCCGGTCCACATGCAAGGACCTGCTGCCCCTGAAAATCCATAACGGGGAAGGCTAACTCTAGGCCCTACTATTAGTACCAGAAGGCTCGTAGACATGCCACCGAAGAATGCAAGGATCTGCATGACTGGATCGAGTCCCAGGTTTGGCATGAAGACTTGGCCCACCTCGTCAGGCAAAACGGAGGCCAAGGTGGGGACAAGAGGCCCATGAAGGGCCTAGAAGATTATCATAAGGAGCTCCAGCAACTCTGAGGAGTTAACATGGTCCTCGTTGTAAGACCAGAGCCAGACAGGTCAACACCCCACCTAGTCAAGCAGGCGATGTCACCCTGGCAACTCCTGGCAAAATACTACCATCCAGTCTTAGCGGCAACATCCACATTAGCCCAGACACTCACCTCTCGTCACCTGAACCCATTAGCACAGAGGTCGAGTTAATCTTTGGATCAATGCCAACAGACATCAGCAAGCCACTTCTTCCAAGTTGGCACTTCCATGCGCCCTGCCCACTCTTCAGCAAGGTTGAAGGAGTGCCGTCAAGCAAGTAGCATCCTGCCCATTTGCCCCTCAACCTGATTCGATAGAGCACACGGGCTCGCTTCTGAAGGCGTTCCTACTGGCAGGGCGACTACAGCCCAAGATCTTGGCAAACGAAGCCAGCGCTGAGGATGGCCTTCTGAAAGGGACATCTCTCCCTAATGGTCACTCTGGCTAAGGCCTTCTTGGTGATCATAAAGTAACGCCAAAGGGAGAGATTAGCCTTCCTTTATCCACCTGCGACAGGGATAGGCACCTCAGCTGGACAACCACATTTATGGTCGTTGGGTTGACGAAAGCATTCAATAGCACCTCTAGTTGCCTGCCAACATACACCAATTTGCCTTATCCCCTCCTCTCACTTCATGCTTTTCCACTCCCCTAAAGGAGTAGGAATAACGCACGAGGACCAGACGGTTAGAATCCTGAAGGACGAGCCAGAGCGGTCTACGAAGCTGAGTCCCCCAAGCCACAAAAATGGGGGAAGAAGAGAAAAACCAAGTCCAAGCAATCCAGCGAGGGACAAACCCTGCTGATCTGGCAGCGACTTCGATACCATAGCCAAGACCCTTCAGCCCTTGACTATATTGCTTTTCCCTCACGACACCTACCAAGCTCGTCAAGGATGGAGCAGACCTTAGCCTCTCCAAGGTCCATGGACTGCAACTCCTGCTCAAGATAAAGCAAGCGCACCCAAGAGCCACCTCCTAGAATTGGCAAGGACTGGGGCATCCCCTCATGACTCTTGTAACTACGGAGCCACCTCCTAAGGTCGGTAGGCATTAAATGCCCTCTACAAGTATATCCCTCGCCATAGAGCGGGCAATCCCATCGATGCGAATCACGACATTTGAGGCCTTCACCTCACCATGACGACAATAAATACCGATCTTGTCACACCCAAGACAAAAATCAATCTGTGTGGTGACTAGCCATCACTAGCGGAAGGTAGCGCTTACGCCACACCATTTCCCGAGTAGCTGCCTCTTAAGGCTGGCAGGGACCAGGCGCCGATATGTCGTTGCTTCCACTAAGAGCCGCCTCTTAAGGCCGGCAGGGACCAAGCGCCGATATGCCATTGCTCCCTCCAAAAGCCGCCTCTTAAGGCTGGTAGGAACTTAGGCGAACGGACCTCACGTTCCTTTGGCACTGCCGCCTTTTAAGGCCGGCAAGCCACCTCTTAAGGCTAAAGGGAAATCAGGCTCCTGTGCTCATATTCCCTTACGTTGCCGCCTCTTAAGACCGGTAAGTCGCCTCTTAAGGCTAAAGGGAAATGGGGGCCCTGCACTCATATTTCCTTACCTTGCTGCCTCTTAAGGCCGGCAAGCTGCCTCTTAAGGATAAAGAAATCGGGCCCCAGTACTCATGTTTCTTTACGCTACCGTCCCGTAAGGCTGGCAAGCCACCTCTTCAGGCTAACAAAAATCAAGCCCCTGTGCTTAGATTCCCTCATAATGCCCCCTCTTAAGGATGGCAGGGACTTACGTCCCCACGCCCCATGTTCCGCTTATGACACCGCCTCTTAAGGCCGACCGGAACTGGGCTCCCACATCCCGCATTCCGGTTAATATATACCACCTCTCAAGGACAGTAGGAACTTGGGCCCCCCATGCCCCAAGTTCTGTTTAAGTATAAAGTCGCCACTCACAGCCAGCCAAAACTAGGGCTCCTACACCCCGTGTTGCTGTTAATATAATGCCACATCTTAAGGACGGTAGGAACACAGGCCCCCATGCCCCAAGTTCTGCTTAAAGTGTGATGCCGCCCCTTAAGGCAGGTAGAAACCAGGGCTTTGATGCCCGGCGTTCCAAGTTCATATAATGCTGCCTCTTAAGGACGGTAGGAACTCGTGCCCCGATGCCCCAAGTTCCGTTTAAGTATAAAGCCGCCTCGCACAGCTGGCTGAAACTAAGGCCCCATGCCACGTGCTCCCGTTAATATAATGCTGCTTTTTAAGGATGGCAGGAACTCAAGCCCCCACGCCCCAAGTTCCGCTTAAAGTGTGATGTTGCCCCTTAAGGCCGGTAGGAACTAGGGCATCGATGCCCAGCGTTCCAAGTTCATATAATATCGCCTCTTAAGGACGACAGGAACTTGGGCCCCCACGCCCCAAGTTCCGTTTAAAGTGAAATGCCGCCCCTTAAGGCCAACGGGAACTAAGGCTTTGACGCCTGGCGTTCCAAGTTTATATAGTGCCACCTCTTAACGACGACAAGAACTCAGGTCCTTACGCCTCAAGTTCTGCTTAAAGTATGATGCTACCTCAAAAGGCCGGTAAGAACTCGTGACCCTACGCCCAGAGTTCCACTTGTTATAACACCGCCTTTTGAGGTTGGTCGACACTTAGACTTCCAACAGTGGAGATCCAGGTAGGGTCCTAGACAGATGTCTTCTTGCACTTTCCTACTCCCCAGCAGGATGCCAGGGGTACAATCAAGAAGGCCAACACGCAGTGGTGTTACACCTTGCAATCAATCAGGCGAGCCTTCCTTTCTCCACCTACGATGAGGATAGGCCTCGCAACAAAGAAACCACATTCAGAGTGACCAGGTCGACAAAGGCCTTTATTGACATAGTTTCTGTCATGAGGATGCTATCAAGCCCGTCCAGGTCATAACGGACCCTGATCCCTCTGAGAGTCATCACTCCAGCTCGAGCCCAACGCGGAAAAATCCGCCTAGACCGCCAGCAACCTACCAGGTGAAGGCCTCGTCACCGGCCCAACCCTACCCTAATATTCAATCGGGTTGACCAAATTCCTACCTCAAACAGATGAGAGTCCATCCCAATACAAGGTGACTAGGGTATGGCAAAAGGCACCCATTTACACCATGACCCTGAAAAAGGGCGTGTTCAAGTGTTCTCACACGAAGACCTCTAAAGGACCTTAGTCTCCAACAAAGAGAGAGACGAACTTAGACAAGACCCAAGCAGTCATGGCCCTTGAGCCCTCGAGCACCTAGAAAAGGATGTGGACATTACTTGACAAAATCGCCTCAAGCCGATTCTTATCGCAGCCTCCTGACTAACCTCTCCTTCAAGTACATCAGGAGGCACCTTGGGCAGCTACGGCTAAACCCACGGCTAAGGCTCCAAAGTTAAAAGTCCAAATACTCAACAATCGAATAAAACCAAGAGTACAACTTGGCGAACCTGGGTGACCTACCCACTCCATCTTAAAAACTATACACCAACAGCTCATTTGGAACAGCTGACTCCGAAGCCGGCATAACCCTGACCGCTCTGAGCTGCGCTACTTATGAATACGCTGCCAAGCTACTCTTCCTAGCATCCAACATCTAGGCAAAGTACGTAATAATGCCCAACGACCTAAGGCATTTCGCCTTAAAGCCGGCTAAACAAGCGGACATTTCCCACCCCCTTCTCGTGCTACCTCATAAGGAAAGCACCCAAGAAGGAGGCACTTGAGGAAAACGCCTTGCCCAACAACCAACACACTTATCTCCTGTGTCCGAAAAATTGTCGTGTCTTGCGCATAGCCAACAGCTAAGACCAGTCAGGAAAGGACGAGCGGACAAGGTACTAGGCATACGGTCGGTCCCACAAACCACCCCCCATTTTTTAGTCGGTTGTGCGACATGAGATCCTAGCCTATAGGTAATCCACCCTCTCCACCTGACAGGCACAACTCTATGGCCCACTAACGAATGACAGCCAAGTCAAACAAAATAAGGTGACACTTGCCGCCTGTAGTAGACGAGTCGGCTATCTAACATTCTCAAAAGCACACTAGATTGAATAAAAGGGAGAAGCCTCCATGCCAAACCATTTGAGCGGAAAATTGAATGGCCCATCGAAGGGATCAGAATTCGTAAAAGCAATCCATGCAACTCTTGCGAATATCAACTCCCAGAGTCCCAGGCGGTAAACCAATCCCTTGTACCAGACATGCGAGCAATTCATTATGACAAGACAACAAAAGATACAAATAAAAGTTTTCCTTTTTATATAAAAGGTGTTGCCTACTACATTTCCCGGAAACATTACACTGGCCCACAAAGAAAGAAAGACAAGGGGGTCGATAAGCAAAATACAAAAACGACAACACCACTTATCAAGACTCGGTGGCTTCATCCCCACTCTTTGAAAGACAAATCGACCATTCTGGCGGTCTCACAACTATTAAAGGACCTGACGTTGACGCCCCCTCTCCAGGAGCTGATCTTTTCCAACGTACTCCAACACAAGCGCTTTCCTACCCATGTCCTCCGTGAGCTGCTGGACCTCGGTAGGGTCAACCCTCAAGCTCTCTACCCTTCTACAGTAGAGGATTGTCCCACTTCTAGGACATGTACCTCCTTCACCAAAAGGATGACAGTATGAGAAGCTTGTAGGTGCTTGGACAAGCCTTGTAGATCCATGACTGCCGCCTCGTGCACCCCGACAAGACCCTCCTTCAGGCCCCTGCCCACGAAAGCAAACCGCCTCAGACCTTGGCGAGTTTCATTCAACTCCTCGGGCAGCCGGAGTGCCTCGCAGGTGTCAGAGCAACCGCCTGGTTGATGCCACCTCGCTGGACACGAGGCCCCCAAAAGGCCCTTCCACGAAGGATCTCCAGATAGACCCAACTGTCTGGCTGAGCATCCCAAGACCCCTCTAACTGAAAGGATCCGCACCTGCCACCACCCTCGCCGAAGCTTTGGCTGGGCAAATACATTGCAATGAGAGGAGCCACTGGTAGCAATAACCCCCTGCACCACCCTCGTAGAGTCACCAAGATAGCCAAGCAGGGCAACAAAGGTGGTAAGCCTCCCGGTTAGAGTAGCCTCTACCTGGCCCTGGGGCGAACGGGTCGCAACCACGTACCCCTCAAATGGTCCAGATGGACCCAAAGAGACCAATAACAACACAGGGACGTCCTTCGACCCGCCCCTGCTCGGGCACAAAGGAGCGGACGTAGTTAACTCACCCCACAACAGGCGCCCTGTCGAGCTCTCCCCACGGATGCTTTAAGGAACCTGCTCCGCTTCCGCTTTGCTCCCTGCCTCGCACCCCTTGAACCCTTCGAAAACAAGAAGACCCCCTCTTCTTGCCCTCCCTCATGGGCCTCCCCTACACAAGACAAGTTGCATGCTTGGAGGAACCACCGTGACACCCAGAGTTGTCCGGTTGGACAAACTGCCCAAAAGATGCAACAAAAAGAAAATCAAACCAATGCAAAAGAGACAGAAAGGGGCGACAAAATGCACCCTCGCTGTAAAGCATAGGTAGGCCTCAAAACCAGGAACGCCTCCATAGGCATTCTGGCTACAAAAGTCCCACAAAAGGTCCTAGAACCTTCACCTCAGCCCATGCACTGAATAGAGGCAGCAAACTGGATTTACCTTCGCTCGCAGGCTTGGGCATAACCACTGTCCGGCCACTCCACCAAACACGCACGCCTAAAGACCTCGGACGCAAGAATGACCGAAGGAAAAATTCCTCAAGACAACTACCAAATCGTTTGGACGCAATAGAAAGTTGGAGGGGCATGAGCTCTGATCATAACCCTAACCCTTATTTATACCCCCCCCCACCCCATTAGCGCAGGTTCCCAAGGGACGAAATCCCTCAGAATATGGCATGGATTCCACAGCATCCCTCCCAGACTGACAAAATCTTCAGTCAAAACTCTACACATTACATCACCCTGCACATATATTCCAACGCCACAGTAACATCAATCGTCTCACTGACAAGTGCGACGTTTGAGGCCATGACTCATTTCAATAGTAATTAATACCCATCTCGTCCAACTACACAATGAAACAAATTCCCAAGCGTTGCCTCTTAAGGTCAACGAAGGAGCCTTAGGAGCAAAAAAGCGCCATGCTCCCTATCACAAATGCCACCTCTTAAGACCGGCCAAGGAGCCTTAGGCGCAAAAGAACTCCAGGTTCCTTATCACCAACAATGCCTCTTAAGGTCAACCAAGGAGCTTAAGTGCAAAAGAATGCCAGGCTCCCTATCACCAACGCCGCCTCTTAAGGCCAACCAAGGAGCCTTAGGCGCAAAAGGACGCCAGGCTCCCTATCACAAACGCACCTCTTAAGGCTGACCAAGGAGCCTTAGACGCAAAAGAACGCCAGACCCCCTACAACAAACGCCACCTCTTAAGGCCAGCTAAGGAGCCTACATTCTCCAACACTCATGCAGAATATCGCTAAAGGCACCTTGTCTGCCAGCATCCCGCAACTCCATGACAAATGTTCTACCCGCTTCATACTAACCGGTACAACATTTGGGAGCATCATCTACCACGGAGTTTTGAGTGCTCTAACTACTTTCTCAGCAGCTTCTGCTAGCTAGAGAGTAGGGGAATATTGTGAGGGGCAAAAAGTGCCCTCAGATCCAAAACTCCACGTGTAGTCCAGTAGAAGATCTGCCTATTCGGTTACAGGGTAAGCAAGCGGATACGGTCTTACTCGACCCGCCTATGACCCACCCAACCCAGATCTGACTCACGTTCGGATGGAGCTGGATCCGCCCAACCTACTAGAAGATTCGTTGCATCCAAGGTCAGAATGATAACCGTACAAATATGGCTACCCATAATTTGACAATGGACGAACGGCCAGACAAAAGATATATCGGAGATTACGGAAAAGATCCTACTTGGCTAGGACTTTTCCCATATTATAAATAGTGAGGGGAGATCCCTGAGAGAGGGGGAATGATTCATGTAATGCAATCTGAGAGAGAGACTCCGTGAGATTGTAACACCATAGCTATTTCTAGTAGACATTCCGAGAGCCTTACCCTCCCCCTAGACATACACCCCTTACGATAGAGCTGAGTAACCAATCTCCCCGTTCCATTACGATGGTTTGCTTGAGATTGCTTGTTTATGGCAACGTTACGTTTCCTACGTTAACAAATTCTTTCATGGTCTTTGGTAGCCTTGACAGAGGCCCTCGAGGCCTATCAACCATTGTACCTTATAGCTGACTTATAGCTGCAGTAGGATCTGTGGGGTTCCGCTTACCACCCTAGGTACGCTTTCTTCTTAAAGACATACTGCAACACATCAAAGAAATCAAAAGTGCCATCATAGCTCGACCATGATTAGGATTCGGTCGGAACCCTATACCAACCACAGTGTACACACTTCCAATGAAGTGCATGCTCTAATACCACCTAAGGTTGTCATGCCCTAAAAGCCTAGGCCCCCAACGAGGGTCGAAGTTTAATTCGAGTTGTACCTAGCTAAATCGGGCTATCAAGAATTCCTTTCATAAGGAAAGGAAAAGGAAATATCGGAAGAATGACACATAAATGAAAATGTACAATACAAGTTAAACATGTACATATCTGGCAAATAAAACAGAAATCCATTATAAAACCAAAGCATAAAGGTTACTTGCCAAGAGTCCCAGCAAAAACCCGTGCAGCGATAAATCCTATGCCTTGATGACGCACGACGACAACCACCTGAAATGTCACAAAGTAGGGATGAGCCAATCAGCTCAGTACAGAACAAATAACTACTGTAATCCAATAAAAACAAGGTAGTGTACAATTTTGCTAACCAGTTAGACCCCTAGTCTAACATAGAACCCTAAGTTTCAATCCTAACCTGGATAAACCCGACCAACCACCATGGTCCTAGCCCACTAATCAGATCTGCTTGATTAAAGCCACACATTCTAACGCAACTATCCTAACGATCCAAGATCCTATTGCTTGCCCGTTCGAGCCTTGGAGTGACTAAATCAGCCCTTCATACCGAAGGAAATTAAGATGCACCTTCTCCAAAAGTACACTCATACCATAACCCCTCCTTGGCCTTCGAAGAGATTAAAATTAAAGCGCTCATGTCCACCAGACAAAGGATACCCATTCCGGGTGCCAGAACGTTGACTGTACTCAGTCCCTGGAAACTATTCCACTTAAGACATCCCTGAGTACCTGGTCCAAAAGATTCGGCGGGGGTGACTTCCCGCTGCCTGTGATCCCTAGAAACTATTCATTCAAGATCACGCGTTTTCTTGATGCCAGATCCCTGGAAACTATTCCACACAAGATCCCCCGCATCGGTGCATGAGATCCCTGGAAAGCTTATTCCACTCAAGATCCCACGCTCTCTTACCCGTCAGGATCTTTGGAAACTATTCCACTCAAGATCTGTACAATCCTCGTCACCTGAGAATCCCTAAAAACTATTCCACTCACGATCCCTCAAGTCACGAACCTCAACCCCTAGAAACTATTCCACTCAAGATCTCAGAGTGCATCTCAGCCACTCAAACTCAAGACACCTCCTAGTGCCTCATTTCCATGACAGCATCTGGAAAAACCCCGACCAAGAACTATTCCCGTCCCTAGGCTTAACTGCAATAGCCTTAAGCTACCAGACTCTCAGGTTTCTAACCTGCAATAGTGAACTAACTATCCACAAAATCTCGGTGTCTCACCCAACGTGCTTACCTATTTGACCTAATCACTTCTAAGTCCTTTTTCTCCCGATCGATACCTGAACAGGCAACCTTAGAAACCTACTAGATCACCTGTGGTCTTATCCAAGACCTTAAGATCCGAACATTTCCTTTATTAGACTCGAACTGAGTCATTGATGTCATCATGTGAGGTTCAATTATTTACATACCTAATTTAGATCACCTTTAGTCCAATTAAAGAGCTTCAAGCTCAATTAGAAACACCCTTTACCCATCTAGGATTTAACCATAAATTAACCATTTCCCCGCCTATTAGGGCACCTACCAGATGCCTAATTAGGTTATAAACTAGATCCTATCACCCCTTAGGTTCCATAAGTTTAGAAACCCTAATTTTAGGCCAATTAGCAACCTAAACAGTCTACCTAATGTTAGGGGACTGTTACCTAGTGTTAGGAGACCCTCCAGTAGATACCTAACGTTAGGTAAGGCTACAGGCCGATTCCAGTACTGCAAAATCATGATTCCAAGCCTCAAATCACCCACTTAACTCATTCGAATCTCATGAAACATAAACCCCTTGCTACCATACATACAAGGGGCAAAATGAGCTAATCAAATCCCCTACAAAACACTGAGGTGACCCTAAGGTAGTAAAATCACAATACCACTTATATATCCCACCAAAGGATAAAAACATCACAAGTAACACCAAAACCCCACATATATGGACCGATCCCACATCTAAAACCTTTCCTCCACTATCCTTAGTCGTAGGAAAACAAAAGGACATTTTCAAGAGGAAGACCCTACCTTTAGAGTTGAACTTGTCTTTCTTCTCTTCTTCTATTTGCAGCAGCAACACCTACAGTAGCTTGAGCAGCAACAACAGCAACAGCAGTGTCCACAGCAGTAGCAGCGTCGACGGTGGAGGCCGACAAGGCAGTGGTTGGTCGACAGGGAAGAGGGTGGAGAAGATGTGGAGAAGCCCTCCACCGATGGAGAGGAGAGAAATGGCTTGGTAGGTAAGCTAAAAAATGAAATTTTTTCTTCTTATTAAGTTGCCTTCACTTATATATGGGTTATGAATTTGCACCCAAGCCCTTCCACCCACTTCCTTGCCTTCCAAGAAAGGCTACTAAACATTATTCTTATGCAAAAAGCCCCTCAACTTTCATATCTCATAGATTGTTAATAGTTTCAAAGATTTCATTACTCCCCAAAGCACTTAATCTTTCGTTAAACAACTACTTAGGGTTTTAATTAACTAAATTAAACACAAATAAAATCCAAGCCCTTACAACATGTCCAGATTGAGAAACCTGTGGAGATGAGATGCAACAATCAGGCGACTACATACATAGCCAACAACCTAATGTTCCATGAGTGTACCAAACACATTGAGATTGACTACCACTACACCAGAGATCTCACACAGCATGATCTGCTACATACCACTTTTGTTGCATCTAAGGATCAGATTGCCGATGTGTTCACAAAGCATCTACCTCAATCAACATTTGACTATTGTTGTTCCAAGCTAAGCACGATTGACATCTATGCTCCAGCTTGAGGGAAGTGTTGAGACTCTTATTTATCTTTAGTTGTTTTACACTTTTGTATTTTGTTATTTTTATTTTCATCTGGACATGCACTGTTATTTACCCAAACCTCACTGTTATTTATCCAAACCTCTCTATAAAGAGGTATTTGGTCATTATCTAAGAAATAAGATTGATCATTATTTTCCACTAATACAGATGTTGGGAATTGATTGGATCAAAACATCTATACCCCTTTTAGCTTCTAGAATAACCCAAGAAAACACACTTGGTAACCTATGGTGCGAGCTTATCCCGTCCAGGACTCAAATCATGGACAAATGCAATGCACCCAAAAATATAAGGGATAACAGAAAACAAAAGGCAACCAGGAAATAAAACCTGCCATGGAATTTGCTCATGAATAGCAGAGTTCGGCATCCTATTTATTAGAAAACATGTTGCAAGGACATCGTCCCCCCAATACAAAGCAAACACTGTATGATAAATAAGTAGGGTGTATGCAATATTAAGGAGATGTCTATGCTTCCTCTCAATAACACTATTCTGTTCAGAGGTGTGAGCACAAGTGGTTTGGTGCACAATTCCATTGGTGCGGAAAAACGACAACAAACGAGAAGTACAAAACTAGAAAGCATTGTCAAAATGAAACATTTTGATAGTAACAAAAAATTGGGTCGCTATTTCCATAACAAAATTTTCAATAATAGTTCCAACATCAGATTTATTCTTCAACAAAATAACATAGTACGGGAAAAATCATAAACAAGAACAAGAAAATATCGATGTCCAAGCCGGTCAGGAACTCGACTTGGACCCTGGACACCATATGAACTAATCAAATAAAGCAGACGACCAAATATGAGAGGAAATGGGAAAACTGGCACAGTGGTGCTTGCTAAGTTGGAAGGCATCACAAGTGATGGTGGTGTTGGTGGGAATATGACGTAGGACACACCTAAGTCTCTTCACATGAAGGTGGTCAAAGCGAAGATGCCACTGGGTTGGTGACCTAATGGCCAAGGCAATCTCCCCTTAACACACAGAAGCAATAGTAGTGATAAGAGAGCTATTTAGATGGTAGACCCTTCCTTGCTCATGTCCACCAATCGTCCTCCTAGTGAGTCGATCCTGCAAGATAAGATCGTGCATCAAAAATTGCTCTATAATTAAGCTCTCTATCACTATCCTCATGAGCACTTGCATAGTCTGCATCAGAGTACCTACACACATCCAAACGGCCATTGTCTTTGAAAAGGAGTCCTTTCCCAGGTGCACTTTTCAAGTACCTGAGAATTTGGCAAACACCATCCCAGTGGATTTCCCGTGGTGACTGCATAAACTAGCTTAATCTTCCGACTGCAAAAGCAATATCAGGGTAACAGTCAGATACAGTAATTTACCAATCACTGCTCGGTATCTGGTGACATCTTGCAATAGAACAAACAAGAGACTAAGTGAAAATTTTGGCACATCAAGAAATTTGGTAACTGGAAAGTGGAGGAAAGGGGCATCCCCCCTTTTCTAGCCACCTGAGATAATCTATCATCAACCACCTATACTGTCCTGCCTGGAGGGACAGATGTTAAGTCTGAGAAGGCACCAAAAGTACCACAAAGATGTTATGATGCTCTCCTAAATCCACCAACTGGTCTCCTATACGAAGTATAGACAATGAATATGCACCTATTATAACTGATGAAGAGGCAACAACAACGGTCTCTAGAGTAGGCTGAGACATCTAACTAAACTTTTGTAACAACTCAAATTCTGCTCTAGTCACTATATCAGCCATAGATGTGGTAAACTCTGTTGCCTGGTGAGCAATAACAGGCTTCCTGTGCTTCTGTTAACACATAGCCTCAGTATGATCTAGTCTACCACAATAGGTGCATGAAGGTTTTGGACCACGATCTCTAGCACCCCATCCACGACCACGGCCACAAGTGGAAGCCCCTCTACAAGTACCATGAGAAGCAGCCAATGCAATAGTCTGATCTGCAGTCTCAGAAGAAGTAATAATAACTATAATCCTACTAAATCGACTATATGTATCCTCAAGTGTAGGCAGATCGATCATAGTCAATATCTGGTCCCGTGCAGCAACATATTCTGGTCCCAAACCAGATAGCAATAGAGAAATTGCAAGCTTCTTCTTGAAGGCATGCGAAGAAGAGCATGCACAACCAGGTCTATAGGAGTTATGACGCTCCAATAACCCTTTGACTTGTGAATAATACTGGGTCAATGTCTTCCCATCTTGACGAAGATGGAAGAGCTCATAATAAATTTGGAAGACCCGAACAGAATTCTTCTCATGGGAATATGTCTCACTAAGAGAGTCCTACATCTTCTTGGCTGTGGGATAATACATGATCTCATCGCCAATCCTGGGTATCATCGAGTTCATCATCTAGGCATAAACCACGGCATTATCACGATCTCATGTAGCATTGGTTCTTGTTCAAGCTGACTCAGAATGTGCTCCTTCCCATGACCCGCCACAGTCATCAAGAATATCTAGAACCACCAGGGATAATTAGTCTCGTCTAACTTAATCATAGGGCCAAAGAACGAACTTTTGTATACCTCAGTGTCCATAAAGGTGTCCGATATGACTTTAGACGAACTGGAGCTACTAGAAGAACTCAAGGATGCCATCTTGCTATCCTCTACCACTCACTAAACGAAAACAGAACCTTTTGAAGCAAAAATCAGACTTGAAGTTACCAAACCATGATTTGAAAAAAGATTTTCAGACCATGAAATAGAGTTTAAGCAGTGTAGCAACCCTTCTCAAGGTACGATATAGTGTGAGCGGGTCACCTCTCCCTGTAGAGATCTCACAAGGAGATCGATAAGGGAGGAGAGTGCTTGTGAGCACCCCTACCGGTCAACATAGGAGAACCAACCGTGGTCTCCTCAGTGGCAATGACCTCCTATCGTGGAAAGCACTGTAGGGGTGGCGCTCAGGGAGAGTAGCAACATCGCAAACGCTACCAGAGTGATGCTCAGGACCCCTGCTGGCAATAGCAATGCTTAGATGGTGGTTGTACCATCGCCAATTAAAGGGAGGTCCTACCACCCCTCCTTGCCGTTGCATGATCAGCGGCAGCGATCTCATTAGATGCCGGAGATGGTGTTAGGAGAGGTGGTGGTGACAGCAGGCTCTTGTTGAGGGCACTGTTAGGGTTAGCATTAGGGTGGAGAGGTCAGAGGCATATTGGGTGAGGCATCTAGGGTATTGGTCTAGGATCACTGCTTTAATACCAAGTGGGATAAAATAAAAGGCCTTAGTTTATTATGAGGACTCTACCTCTCTTTATATAGAGAAAGGAAATGAGCGAATTACAAAATAATCTAAGACAGACGAACGCATCCTTACATAAATAAATGTAAAATAAGAAACATAATATCTAAGTCTACAGTAAACCACAAACTCGAGTTCATAATTGTTCCAATACTCATCCAATTTTCAAATGGATTAAATTGTTAAATGAGATTATGTGACACCTAAAACTATGATAACCCCATCATTCTATGTATGATACTCATATCAGACTCTCCTACCTAATATCTAAACCTTTGATATCAAATGCTTTGGGAAAATATGTTATTAAGTTAGATGATTTTACCTATGCCTTATTATAAGATCCTACGCTTTGATTCTATTGCCCATTTTTCTCCTAAACGTGGTTGTTTCTCTATTAATTATCATGTTTTCATTTTAGTACTCATATTTTGGTTCGATGAATAGTATAATTTATTTTTTTCATACTTTTAATTATTTAAAAATACAAAACCACATACACACTTACTCACCCACATGCAAGTATTCACTATGTGGTGACTTGTCCGACTAAATACTGCATACTAAAGGTAGGGTAGGATCAACTACAAGTTCTTTAACAATGAATAAATTATAGATGGATTATTGAGTCCATAGGAAGGATGCATTCGGTCACCTTTCACCTTTACATGTAAGTCTACAACATTCTGAATAAGTTCCCTTTTCTAATATGTTGTAACCCCTCATTTCTATTGCTAGATTCATATCTTCCTTGCATAAAGATATTATCTCAAACATGATATGGTATCCACTTTGTCCTCACAAAAAGAAAAAGGTGACATAGTTGACCATCTGCAATGTCCTTAATATCTTACGCTATCAAAAGAGACATACATGAAAGCATTGCAACATATGGCTTTGCCATGGAATTCAGACAGACTAATTTTAAGAGGTTGGACCAGAATTTTTAGTGATAATCAAGTTCCCTCTACCCATGTCAAGTTGGAGATCAGCAACGCAAGATTTTCCTCTAGTCAGGTCCGACCCATTGGAAATATCTTTGGATCCAATGTAGAATATTTTAACTTTTGCATCCAACATCCAACTTGCTAATAGTCTGAAACTAAACCTGAATCAGCCCAGGATTTTGAATTTGATCATAGATCAGGTCTAAGATGACCGCATCCTCAAAAGACCCGAAAGACCATGTATTGAAGTCAGACTTTTCTTTTTTGAAAGATGAAATTGAAGTCAGACCACTAGTCCAATTCTAAAGAACTCTAGAGGCTTCTAGCTTAGGTAGTCCCAACATTTCACATTAATGCTCTGACAGTCATGCCTACCTTCAGCAATGCATATATTTTGTTTTGAAAGAGTTTGAGTAACTAACATACTGGGTACCTTCCAGCTGGATGCTGAGAGGCCCAACCAGAGAGGTCATTATACATCCAAAGAAAACAGACTACCAATGAATTCAAAGCAATAACAATTCCAATCTCTCCAGAACAAGATCAATGCATGGGATACAACGTATTAATCAAAATCAAGCTAGAATGCTCGATTTTTCACATAAATGAGCTATGATACCTAAAATTGAATCAAATCGACTTTAGGCTCATTTTTATTAAGAAATTGGGCATGTCCCTCATGGGGTATGACCCCAGACCAATAAAAGTCTCGATTTTGGACCCCAAGTAGGGATTTAGCCCAAGTAAGTATATGTTTTCCCTCCCCTGGTATCCCCAGCTTGGACTTTTGTCCTCCCCAAGCTCAGGTCGGGGGTTCAACTGAGGTTATCCCCCTCCCCGGGTATCCCCGGATTGGTGGTTCCCTCTCCCTGTGACCCTCGCCCTCCCGCATGAAGGGACCCCTAGGGTGCTTAATGACTTACTTTAAGGCGCTTAGTAGGAGTTTATTTAACCAAGAAATGGCATGTGAAAACTTTACATCCATGAGCTTATACATAAAATTCATAGTTCATTTGGGATTCCTTTCCTCAGCACATAGCACTATCGAGGCATGAATGTGGTTACTTTCCTATTTCTTTTGTCTATGCTTGTTTGCAAATTTGCTTTCTAGTTAATATACATCTCTAATTTGATAAAGGTTCGACTCTGGCCCAATTCATAGAGTGGAGACCCCTCAAAGATCATGCATTAATCCTTCAAGTGATCAGACTCCAAGCTTGCATGATTTCCATGTTCATATCCAGCTAACAAACATTCTGACCACACCAATTATGCTGCAGGAAAGTGCAAATATCACATAGTATCCACCACATGCTATTTTACTACAACCCAGTCATAAAATCTATTGAAACAAGTAACGAGTATATGTATCCTTTTTCTTTTTCGAAAAGGTAATAGGCATACGAATCTTATGGGTTGATCCATACAATTATGAATCTATAAATATCATATTCACTCCCTCCTTTGGTTTCAAGTGCCCTAGCCGTCGACTTGTGCTCCTAAAGTATTTTAGCCCCTCATTTTGCCGAGGGATTTTCCATGAAATCTTGTCTCTTCTTGTTTTGTGGACATCTGTTTGATTAGCTCTGGATTGCAACATGATATCAGAGCTACATTTATGATACTGCCACTACTATTACTTCTTCCTTTCACCTATTCTTAATAGCAACCCTATAGCAATCTGCAGCAATTCTAGTGCTGCTACAGGTTTTTTTTTTATTAAAGGGGAGCTGCTATAGTATTTTTATGTGCAGTGTAGCACTTCTGCAATGTTCAGCTGCAATTGTAATTCTACAATACTCTTTGTTTTGGATCAGGGAAAGGATGACCACATAAGGTTAGTGATCATCTACTTCATTACAAAAAAAAATGGGTACAAGTTTAAAAATAAATTACATGGCACACTCCATACACATTCTCAACAAACAGCCTTTTTCCTTTTTGAAGATCACACTGTTTCCTTGAAACAAGATTCCCTCGTTAAGCAACAAACAGCTCTTCAAGCTTCTTTGACCTAAAGGTGCCCCCGCGCATAGAGTCTAAAAAGTTCTTGTTGATGGGAAAGAGATGATTTAATTGAACACAAAACACTAGGGGTCTTTACATAAAGAGACACCCTAGTGACAATTACATAGGACAGCCCGTACAATAAGAAAAATAAGAAATAACTCTAAAACATAACTCTCAACACTCTCCCACAAGCTCGAGCATAGATATCATACATACTCAACTTGGAACAAAGATACTTGTTGCTTCCTAAACAGTACTTTGGTAAAGATGTCAGCAACTTGATCTTTTGTAGAGGATGTATGGGGTAGATATCTTCCTAGCCATCACAACATCTCTAATAAATTGGTGGTCCACCTCAATGTGCTTGTTTCTTTCTTGGAACTTGGAGTCTTGTTTAGCCTCCCAATAATGCAGTAGTGGTAAGGTGCAAATGGATGTTTACTATTAAATATCATCCGGATGGATCTGTTTAGAGATATAAAGCTTGCTTGGTGGTAAAGAGATATACTCAAACATATAGCACATATTACTTTGCTATGTTCTCTCCTGTGGCTCGGATGCCTACAATTTGCATTCTCTTCTCTGCAGTTGTTCATAAGGATTGGTCGTTCTATCATATGGATGTCAAGAATGCATTCCTCTATGGAAACCTCAAAGAGAAAATGTATATGCAGCAACCCCTTTGATTTGAGTCTAAGGGGAAGTGTACCAAAGCCTACAAACTACACAAGGCGATTTATGGACTTAAGCAAAGTCCAAGGGCATAGTATCAGAAGCTATTTAAGGTTATTGAGAAGATTCGGTTCAAAAGATCTACTGCATATCATTCCCTCTTTCTGCGAAACATCGACAAAAGGATCATTGTGATGTTGGTATATATATGTAGATGATATCATATTGCCTGGTGATGCTGCACAAGGGAACAAGGCACCAAAAGAGTTCTTGGCTAAGCACCTTGTTACAAAGGATTTGAGGTTTCCAGAAATGCACGTGTAGTCATTCTTACCCAGAGGAAATATGTGGTGGATCTTCTACAAGAGATAAGCATGTTGGGTGCCAGTTTTCCACTATTGTTAAAGTTGTGTGGTCTGATAATGCTCTTGAATTTAGTACTCTTCGATTGTCGTTAGTTTGCAAATCTCATGACATTGTTCATTAGACTTTGTGCTCATACCTCTCCGCAAAATGGAGTTGCTGAGAGGAAACACAGGCATTTATTGGATGTGACTTGTACCTTGTTGATACATTACAATGCTCCTTCCCTTTAATGCAGGGGGTGCCATCTTGATTGTCGATTTTTTAACTAACAGGATGCCTAGTTTTGCTTTCATGAGTAGATTCCTTAGTAGTTGTTACATCTTGGTCATAAGATGTTTCATGTGCCACATAGAATTTTTGGGTGTGTTGCGTTTATGCACAAACTCACTCCTGGTTAGGATAAGTTGTCTCCCAAGGTGACCAAGTGTGGTCTTTTAGGATACTCTCGAATTTAGAAGGGTTATTGGTGCTTTGATCCTATTTCTGGTCATCATTATGTTAGCGTTGATGTCACCTTTCATAAGTCCATCCCTTATTTTTCTACTGCGGGCCATGATCTTTCTCTAGAGGTTGTTGATGTAGCTATGCTTGTACCTCCCATACCTTTACGGAGCATACCGATTTCTAATTTTGTGCCCCCTACTATAGAGCCTGCACTACATTAGGATCCACCTGTTACCTTTAGGCTTTATATTACCTGTAGACAATGCCCCCCTTCTTCACTAACACCATTCTCTCCAGTTCAGGTGAGCACAAATATTTTGGAGACAATGTTTTACCGAGTGGCGATTATACAGGTACAGGGACTAATGACACTACTTTTGAACCAATATAGTTTGATGATATGGATCTTCCGGTTGGTATTTAGAAGGCACTTTGAAGTTGTGTCCGATATGATGTGGCAAGGGCTCTATCCTTTAAGGGCCTGGGTACCTCTTTCAGGAGATTTTGTGCTGCTATGTCTACTACCAGCTGCCTACCACCTACCAACAAGACATGCTCGATCCAAAATAGTATTAGGCTATGAAGGATGAGATGGGTGCCTTATGCTTACAAGAACCTAGGAGCTTACTACTCTGGATGGAGCTGCTGTTGTTGGTTGTAGATGGGTGTTTGCCATCAAACACAACCCAGATGGATTTGTGCCTCGACATAAGGTCTGCCTTGTAGCCAAGGGGTTCCCCAAGACATATTGGGTAAACTTCTTTGACATGTTCTCTCCTATTGCTTGGCTACCAACTATTTGCATTCTTGTTTCAGTGGTAGTTCAATATGATTGGCAACTTCACCAGCTTGATGCGAAGAATGCAGTTCTATATGGAGATCTTCAGGAGGAAGTATATATGAAACAACTAGGCTATGAGACTTAGGGGGAAAGTGTGTGCAGACTACGAAAAGCCATATATGGGTTGAAGCAGAGTTCCAGAGCTTGGTTTCAAGAAATTCTCCGAGTTGGATAAGGCTATGGTTTTCAGCGGTCCACGTCAGATCATTCACTCTTTGTCAAGAAGACAGGTAAAGGAGTTGTGGTACTTCTTGTGCATGTGGACGACTTGATTGCTACAGGCGATGATATAGGTGGCATTGATGAGCCCAAGAATGTCTTGTAGATAGATTTCTTATGAAGGATCTAAGGGCCTTAGGTATTTTCTTAGGGTAGAAGTTGCTTGCAGCAAAAGGGGAATTGTTTTGTCCTAGAAGAAGTTTGCTATGGATGTTTTGGAGACAAGCATGTTGAGGACCAAGCCAGCCAACATTCCTATGGACCCAAAAGCCAGACTTTATGATGAGGGAGCTGAGGCTGTTGATAGCAAACCTAGCTGGTGGGCAAGTTTCTGTATCTAACTATTACTAGACCTAACATTTCCCTAAATGTTCGGAAATTGAGTCAGTTCATGGATAGGTCGACGAGGCAACACTGGGATATAACCATAATGGTGTTGAGGTACTTGAAGAAGGCACCTGGATAGGGAATCTTGTATAGCAAAGAGGTATCTATGAATGTAGTAGGATACTATGATGCAGACTACGCAAGTTGCTTGACCGATAGGAGATCTACTACAGGATTCTGCACATACGTTGCTGGAAATTTGGTAACTTAGTAGAGTAAGAAGACAGTGGTTGTTGCCAGATCTAGTGTAGAGTCCAAGCACAAAGTTACGAGCCATATTGCTATGGAAATGATATGATGAGATCACTTTTAATAGACTTGCATATTTCTTGTGATACACCTATAGAGATAAAGTGTGATAATAGAGCTACCATGCACATTGCTAACAACCCCATGTTCCACGAGAGGACAAAGCACGTTGAGATTGATTGTCGCTATACCCATGATTTGATCCAGTGTGTACTCCAGAGAACTAGACAATAGACATCTTTACCAAGCCACTGCCTCGTTCATCTTTTGATATTTGTTGTTCCAAGCAGAGTATGATAACATCTATGCTTTAACTTGAGGGAGAGTGTTGTATCTCTTCGGTCTTTATTTATTTAGTACAATCTTGAGTCTTATACCTTTTTTCTTATTTTATTATTTTCTTGGGGTTTCCTATATTTTTCCTACCTTTATATATAATGAGGTAGGGCTAAAGAATAAAGCTTGCTTGGTCATTTTCTTCTACTATGTAGTGATAATCAAACTCCACGTGCTTGGTCCGCTCATGAAACATAGGGTTGTTAGCTATGTAGGTGGTCGCTCTATTTTCACATATGATCTCCATTGGTGTCTCAATGGGTATGTGTAAATATATAAGGAGTGATCTCACCCACATCATCTCTGCAACAGTGTGGGCCATGACTCTGTACTCAAACTCAGCATTAGATTTAGAGACAACTACCTACTTTTTACTCTTCCATCTTACTAGATTTCCTGCCTCATAGATACAAAAACCTAGTCAACTTTCTACCAGCCAAGCACCTTGCATAATCTGCATCTAAATAGCCTACCACACTCATAGAGGTCCCTCTGCTAAACAGAATCCCTCGTCTTAGTGCCTTCTTTAGGTACCTCAATACCATCATTGCAGCATCTTAATGCTGCCTCGTCGGCATGTCCATAAACTTAGTTTTCCTACTACTAGGGAAATATCCAACTTAGTGATAGGTATAAAAGCTTGCCAACCAATTGTCTATATTGCCTACTGTCCACCGTTTCTACCTTCTCATCATATGAGCCTTAAGGTCCATAGGAATATTTGTTGGTTTAGCCCCCAGCATGCTAGTCTCCTACAAAACATCAGGTGCATACTTTCTCTGGGATAGCACTATGCCCTTCTTGCTATGTGCAACCTCAATCCCAAAAAAGTATCTCAATAGCTTAAGGTCCATAACAAACTTGCACAAAAGACATTTCATGAACCTCAACCAAGCCAATCACATCATCTCCTGTAATGATCAAGTCATCCACATAAACAAGGAGCACCATTACTCCTTTCCTTGTCCTCCTGACAAACAAAGAATGGTCAAACGAAGACTATCAAAACCAACAGCTTCTACTACTTCAGTGAGCTTCTGGAACCAGGCTCTGGGGCTTTGTTTTAGGCCATGTATCACCTTCCGCAATATGCATGCACACATCCGTTGAGTCCCATAACCAGGGGGTTGCTGCATGTAAACTTCCACTTGGAGATCTTCATAGAGGAATGCATTCTTCAGTTTACATCTAACCGATGAAGCTGCCAATCACGCTAAGCTTCCGCAGAGATCAAGATGCCCACTGAGGGAAGGTATGCGATAGGAGAGAAGGTATCAAAGAAGTCCATGCCATATGTTTGCGTGAACCCCTTTGCAATAAGCTGGGCCTTATGTTTGGCAACTGATCCATCTGGATTGTATTTGATGGTAAACACCTATCTACAATTGACAACTGCTACCCCATTTGGTAGTGTAGTAAGCTTCCAGGTACCACAAGAATGAAGTGCAGCCATCTCATCTTCCATGGACTAATGCCACTTCGGATCAAGCATAATCTACTGGTAGGTAGACGGAATATGTGGGATAGACAATGCATAGTAGAACCTCCGAAAATCAATGCCCATGCCCTTTGTAGATAAGGCCCATGAAACAGGGTATTTGGCACAACTATGAGGTGCCTTCCAAGTAGCAATCGAAAGGTCAAGATCAATAAGCACTACATCTCGCAACTGCTTTGAGGCACTGGCATTCAAAACTGGTTCTGCATCATCACAACTAGGCAATATATCACCAGTCTATAAATCATATGTAGTCACTTATATTGGGGGAGATGGTGAAGCCGAAGAAGAGGGGCGTTACCTATAGGCAATTGGGAGCCTGTAAGTGATAGGAGGATCACGAAACCTCTTAGTCTTACAAGGAAGCACAGGATCCGTAATCGGGATAGCTTCTAAGGGAGTAGGTTGCATAGGCATGGGCACCTCAATGGCCTCAGGAGAAAGACTATGCCTCGCCGCAAAGAAATATGGAATGGATTCATGAAAGATGACATCAACACTCACATATGTTTGCTAGAGATTGGATCATAAGATCAATACCCTTTCTGAGTCTTATAATGCCCCAAGAAAATACACTTAAGTGTCCTTGGAGCCAGCTTAACCTGACCAGGAGAAGTGAGATGTACAAAAGCAACACACCTAAAGATGCGGGGAGGCACATGAAAGAGATCACTATCTAGATGCAATATTTTCCAAGGTATTTGCTCATGAATAATAGAACTTGGCATCCTATTAATTAGGTAGCAGGCAGTGAGAACAACTCCCCAGTAAAGTGAAGGAACACTATGGTGAATCAAAAGTGTACGTGCCACATCAAGTAAATGTTTATGCTTCCTCTTAGCTACTCTATTCTGTTAAGATGTGTAAGCACAAACAGTCTGATAAACAATCCCATAAGATTTATAAAAGATAAATAATTTCTTGGTATAGAATTCAAGAGCTTTATCAGAACTCACAACTTTAACAAAAGCAGAAAACTAGGTCTTTATTTCCAAGATAAAATGTTCTCAAATAGTGCCAACATCGGACTTATTTTTCAAGAGAAACACTCAAGAGAAAAGTTATTCACAACAACAAGATAATATCAGTGACCTAGCTAATTAAGAATACACCTAGGGCCCTACACATCAATATGAATAAGTTGAAATAACTCTGTAGACCCACGACTACGACTGGCAACGTAGGAGGCACGGTGGTGCTTACCCAACTAACAAGCATTATAGGTAATCACAACATGAGAGAGATGAGGAATGATAAGTCTGAGCCTGTCCACCGAAAGATGGTCAAGGTAGAGGTGCTGCTGGAATGGACTCTCAACAATAAAGGAGACCCCTCCATGGTAAGCAGCAACAAAGGAAGATTGGATCAGGCAATAGACATGCCCTTTTTCACGATTGCCACCAATCAATCTCCCTGTTAGTTTGTCCTGAAAGGCATAAGTCCAGGCATTAAATATGGAACAACTAAGTTCCTTATTAATTTTACTGACAGAAGAAAATCTGGCACAATCAAGACATTTGGCAACCTTAGCATGGGGGTAACGACACCTCCCTTTGTCATGCTATTTAGGAATGCCTCCCATCTTCTACCTGTACAATCATGCTTGATGGAATAGGCCTAAGGTGACGAAAGTACTATGAGTCCCCATTGAGGTGACGTGAGGCTCCACAGTCGACCAACCAATCTGCACAGCATTGGTCATCAAGCTAAGATGCAAAGGCAGACTCTATTCCTGAAGAGGAGGCCTAAGCAATTGTCTCAGGGGTAGTAGGAATTTCCTGGGTCAACTGACAAAAGCATTGGAGTAACTCATCATAGTCTAGTCTGGGAATTGTTACTCACCTTTGAAGACGCAACAGGTGATTAGCTATAGGTGGTTGACTATGCTTGGTCCAACAAGTAGCCTCAGTGTATCCAGGCTTGCCACAGCAAGTGCTCAGAGGACGTCCTCTCCCACTCGATGCATTGCCACGACCCTTACCACGTGGCGTAGGAACCCATCTACCTTATCCAGAGGTAGCAGCAAGGGCATAGGTCAACCCTGTAGCCTTGATAGAAGGTTGGGTAAAAGCAACCCTACTCAATCTGTTGTAGGCATCCTCAAAAGAAGGGAGCTCAAACAGTGTAAGGAGCTAGGAGAACAAAAAATTTTCACCCAAGGCTAAATAAAAACTGTAGAACAGTAGCCTCCTTCAATTACTCCCTCTGTAAAGCACACATGCAAACCAGCATGCACACATTATACTTCTCAAGGAGACCCTTTAAGATGGAGTAATATTGTGGCAATAGGCGACCCTCCTAATAAAGCTATCGAAGCTCACTATAAATCTAGAAGACCCTACTAGAGTTCTCATGTGAATGTCACGTAAACTATCTCACATCTCTTTTGCTGTCTGGTAGTACATGATCTTATTACCAATCTGAGGAATAACGCAATTCATGATCCATTCATGGACCATGGCATTATCCTTCTTCTAGGATGCATTCTTGTTTGTCTTCTTAACTAGCTCTGCTTGAAGAAGAATATGTTCTTTGTAATGACCTTCCAAGGTCATTAGGAATGTTTATGATCATTAGGGATACTTAGTCTCATCTAGCTTCACCATAGGACCAAAGAAGGGACTTTTGTATGTCCCTGTCTTAGACAAATTCTGATGTCACCTCAGAAGAGCTTGAAGGCACATCTATTTGGACAAGAGGGGCCCAAATAGAGAAAACAAGCGATGCATAAGCCCTGTGTGCGAGGAAGATGACCAACTAGAGGTTGGGCGATGACCCTACAAGGGTCACGATGGCTAGGTGACGACCCTGGAGGGTTAATGCAGTCAGCGGAAAGGTAATAGAGATGCTTGGTGGCAAGGGTGCAATGGTGGTGTAGACTTATTTATATTTTTACGTTTATTTGTAAGGGTGTGTTGTATACCTTTTGTCTATCGTTGGGTTGCACCACAATTTGCCCTTGTCCTCTCTCTATATAAAGAGAGGTAGGGCTCTCATAATAAAGGAAGCCTTTCATTTCTTTCCACTTGGTATCAAAGCAACGATCTTAGACTGGTGCCTTGAATACCCCACTAAAATGAGCCTCCAACGCCCACCACCTAAACCTTAACCCTAGCTGTCGTCGACAGGGGCCTTCACCGGCGATCTGTAAACTTAGATGCGTTCTACCCCACTTACCTGCCAATACCATCATCACTTGCGACGACAACCAAACATCACCATGCTAGTTTTCCTATTTCTAGTCATGATGGGTCTTATGCTTTGTTTGATTTGATTCATATGGATCTGTAGAGTCCAAGTTGGGTTCCAGATCATCTTAGGCATCGTTATTTCTTATTCTTATTGATAATTTCTCCTGTGTTGGTTGTTCTTGATGAAGAATAAATTTGATGTTGGAACTATTATTGAGAATTTTGTTACAGAAATAAAGACCTAGTTTTCTGTTACTACTAAAATGTTTCATTTTGAAAATACCTTAGAATTTCGTACTTCTCGCTTATTGTAGTTTTTCTGTAGGAATGGGATTGTCTACCAAACTACTTGTGTCCATACCTCTCAGCAGAATGGAGTTGCTAAGAGGAAGCATAGACATCTGTTGGATGTTGCACACACCCTTATTATTCACCATACTATGCCTGCTCTATATTGGGGGGACATTGTTCAAACATGGTTTCCAATCAATAAGATGCCAAACTCTACCATTCATGAGCAAATTCCATGGCAAGTTTTGTATCTTGGTCATCCTTTGTTTTCGATTATTCCTTGTGTTTTTAGGTGCATTGCATTGTTCATGATTTGACTCCTAGATGGGATAAACTAGCACCACGAGCTGTTAAATGTGTTTTCTTGGGTTATTCTAGAACCCAAAAGGGGTACAGATGCTTTGATCCTCTGCATGCTCCCTACTATGTTTCCGCAAATGTGACATTTCATGAGTATGTGCCGTACTTTTCCACCATCAGTTTTGATCTGTTTCCTGTGACTAATGGGGTGCTTATGCCTATTTCACCTATTTCGTCTGTTGCTATACCTATGGATGATCGTCCTACTCCTACTACCGAGAAGGACCAGTTTCATGACCCTGTTGTTACTTATCAGAGGCTGCATACTACCTTCCAGATGCCTCCTCCTATGCCTTCGGCCTCCCCTTAGTTAAGCACATGGTCTTTAGACAGTTGAGGCTATAGAGGATCTACAGGTGGACAATTACCTTTCGATTACTATTCGGAAGGCTCCCCGGTCTTCTGCCAAGTATAATGTGGTGAGCTATTTACACACTGTAGATCTTGGTACTTCTCTGGGTTTACTAGAGCCCTTGGTACCACTACTATGATGGCATCTTACCAGGAAGCTATGCTTCATCCAAAGTGACGTCAGGCCATGGAGGAGATGACTGCACTTCGAAACGAAGGCATGTAGGATCATACACCACTTCCACCAGGAGCCAGCTTTATTGGGTGTAGATGGGTATTTTGCACTCAAGTTTCATCGATATGAGAGCATCACCAGATATAAGGTACAATTGGTAGCAAAGGGGTTCACCCAAACCCAAACCTTGAGGTGGGCTTCTTTAATACGTTTTCTCTAGTGGTGAGGCTCTCGACAATGCGAATACTCATTTCTGTTGCAACTTGATAGTGCGGATACTCGTTTCTGTTGCAGCACATTATGATTGGTAGCTTCATCAACTAAATGTAAAGAATGTCACTCTTTATGGTGACTTGCAGGAGATGTATATGCAACAACCTCCTGGCTATGAGCTGTAGGGGGTGTGTATGCAGGGTAAGGAAGACCATTTATGGACTCAAGCAGAGTCCATGTGCATGGTTCAAGAAACTGTCTCAGGTGGTGGAGTCTGATGGCTTTCAAAGACCTGCAAACCATTCATTGTTTGTCAGGAAAACTGGGAAAGGTGTGGTAGTGCTTCTAGCGTATGTTGATGACTTGATAGTCTCAAGGGATGACATAGATGGCATTATTCAGATCAAGGAGTGATTGGCCAGCTAGTTTGTGATGAAAGACTTGGGTCCACTACGATATTTTATGGGGATAGAAGTTGCTTGTAGCAAGCAGGACATACTTCTATCAAAGAGAAAATATGCACTAGATGTTTTACAGGAGGCTGGTGTGCTTAGGGCAAAGCCTGCGAATATAGCCATGAACCCACAGGCACATCTCTATGATGCTGAGGCACCATTTATGGACAGCAGTCAACATAGACAGCTTGTGAGGAAGCTACTTTACCTCACCATTACTAAACCATATATTGCATTTGCAATTGTGAGACTTAGTCAGTTTATGGCTAAACCTACGAGGCAGCATTGGTATACTGCCATGATGGCCCTTAGATACATCAAGAAGGCACCTGGCCATGGCCTTCTATTTACTCAGGGCATTTCCATGTCGGTAGTGGAATATTCAGATGCAGATTATGCAAGTTGTTTGGAGGAAAGAAAATCTACCACAAGATTCTGCACCTATGTGGCTGGCAACCTGGTTACCTGGAAAAGCAAGAAGTAGGCTATTGTTTCTAGGTTGAGCGCAAAATCAGAGTACAGGGCTATGGCACTGACAACTACTGAGCTAATGTGTGAGAAGACACTTTTGGAAGATTTACAGATACAAATTACTAGTCCTATGGAGATGGGATGCGATAATGTTGCTGCCACATATGTCGCAACAATCCGATGTTCCATTAAAGGACCAAACATGTTGAGGTGGACTGGCATTACACTAGGGATCTTATTCAGAAAGGCTTTCTATATAGAACCCCAGTTGTTACAGATGATCAAACGTCAGACATCTTTGCCAAGTCACTTCCAAAGTCTACCTTTGATTCTTGTTGTTCCAAGCTGGGCATGATAAATATATATGCTCTAACTTGAGGGGAAGTGTAGACTTATTTATATTTTTACGTTTATTTGTAAGGGTGTGTTGTACACCTTTTGTCTGTCATTGGGTTGTATCACAATTTGGCCTTGTCCTCTCTATATAAAGAGAAGTAGGGCCCTCATAATAAAGTGAGCCTTTTATTTCTTCCCACTGGTGGGCTACGAGAGGATGGCGATGGCCTTGCAGGAGTCTCGCAATTGGATGGCGACCCTTAGCGGTGAGGAGGCAGAACCATGTGGTGGTGCTGGGGTCTATGATGACCTTAGTGAGCTGCTTGATGTGCGAGGAAGGAGAGGCAGCACTGATCTGGGGAAGAGAGAGCTCGCTGGACCGACCTAGAGGCCAGTGGTGGCATGGAGAAGGTTTTTTTTTTGTGGGGAAAACAAAAGGGATGGGAATGAAGGTGGGTATTAAACCCCAACCTAGGACCACAACTTTAATACCAAGTAGAAGGAAATGAGTCAAGCTGTGTTAAACCTACCTCTTAACATATAAAGCGATGAAAAAGTACATGACAATCCCATAAGAAAATAAAAAAATAACCAAAAGAACAATAATAGAGAAAATAGACCGAAGGGGCTCAACAACCTTAGGCACAAAGAATAAGATATATTGTGTAATTTCACCATTTACTTCAAAAAGGTGATCAAGATTGCATACCTCCTGTTTTACGAACAACAGGAATTGCACCATATCTCATAGCTACCAGTTGAGTGAGACCACATGGTTCAAAAAGCGAGGGAACAAGAATGATGTCAGCACCGGCGTATATCTGGAGAAAAGGAAGCAAATTTAGAATCATTCACTAAATGAATGTGGGGTATAAAACCTGTTTTGATCTCCTGCGTACATGCCTACCAAGTGTGAAAGGGGTTCATCATAAGTCAAACAGATACTTGCTCCATCACCATGGGAATTTTGTAGTTCTTTTGCTAGGTTAACAAAATCATTTTGTATGCGAGGATCTGGAGCTGATCCTAGCAGCACAACCTGCCAAACCAACTTTCAGTGAAAATGCAAGCACAAAAATTGCATAAGCTTCAAGTAAAAGAGGTGTGCATCCCCTGCATCTCAATCAACAATGATGCCATAGCAAAAGAAAAAAAAATCCCATAATTGTAAAAAAAAAACCTGTCCATTTCTGTCAAGTGTTCGCCAAATAGCATGTTTGATGAGGTGGATTCCTTTCTGAACTGTCAATCGTGTTATAATTCCTACCAATGGAAGATCAGCTTTCTTCAAGCCAAGCTTCTGCTGCAAAGCTTCCTTGGCAGCCTTCTTTGCTTCCACGACATTTTCTGATGTATAAGAAAACTAGATGACAATGAAACAGAAGAATTTTTAGCCACATATAGGTAGGTCTACACATTTCAATTTATAAACATTCTTATTTACCAGAATGAGTTGATATATACACTACAAATTATCATGAATAACAGAACAGAGGGAGTTGTAGCATAAACTGCAGCATACCGGGATGAAACTATCATTAAAAGGATCCCAAATGGCAGGGTCAATTCCATTGACAATGCCGTAGAATTTGTGAAGATGTGGGGCTATAGCTGGATTTCCTGACACTTCCCTTGCATATGTTTTTGAGACCTGCAAATAAACAGAAAGCTTGGGATAAACATGGATCTTACAAAAGTACATTTTTTTTCAGCAAATTAGTCAAGCTAGAAGACCAGGTCCTCTATAATATATAAAATATCTTAAATTTAAGAAACAGTACCATTGTTTTCAGAAACTTAGTCAAGTTAAAAGATCAGGTCTTCTATAACATATAAAATATCTTAAATTTAAGAAAGTTGAGACAAGCAAAGGGCCTGCTTGGATGGCAAGCTAATAATTTTTAGGGACATGTTGCTTGGATATTTTCCTTTCAGGACAAAGAACAATGACACAGGGAAAACTGCATGTAGGATACTCCCAACACCAGGAATTTTAAGACTTGCAATTACCCAATCCTGAGAAACTGCCACGTACCCTAAGTAGTAAATAAACAGCTAAAAATAAAATCTAATTTAGATTAGGATGCACAGATGTTCACCAGCAGTTATATATTTCTTTGCACATGCAGATTCAAATTGGAGAAAGGTTGCCTTTTGGCTTAGAAGCTGTACTGGTTAGCGAGAGACAAAACAAATAACACCACATAGAACTATCGATTTGGCTAAAATCATAGTCAATCATAAACACATAACAACACCACTTTCAGATTAGTTAGGACAATAACTGTAGTAGCTTTGTCTGCATGCATCATCGCTTTCCCGATGAGTGGAGCACCAAATTCAAGGTTGTGTATGGTAAAAACAACTCGAGCATTGCTCAGCCCGCACTGCATATACTGTTCCTTGAATAACCATGCAACAGGTGCACTGGACCAATCATGGCAATGTAAAATATCCTGTCAATTAGAGAAACAAGCATTAATGAGTATGACACTGACACAAATGGAACAACAAGCACCTTGACTTCAGAATATTGAAAGAAAGTTTTCTAAATAAAAACATGTTAGAAGTCTTAATATATTAGATCTTTCATATGGATGTTCTCTATTATTTGTCTCTGATTTCTTTCTTTTACATTCATTTCCTTGTGCATTGTTATTCCTTCTTGGATCTCCTCTATGATCTATGAATATAGGTGCAATCCAATAATAGTATCACAAAATCCCCCGTCAACATGGCATCAAAGCAAAAGACTTTCGTGCCTAGTACCTCTCCAAAAACAACAACAAAGCCTTTTCCCACACTAAGTAGGGTCCGCTACATGGATTCTTTACATCCACTTAGATCTCTTTTGAGCCATTTCTAGACTTAAATTGAAGTAATTGAAATTATGCATAATAGTTTCATTCCAACACTTTTTTGATCTTCCTTACCCCCTCCCAAGAGGTTCAACTTCCAACTCCACACATCACTTGACTAGGACATTATTGCTCTTCTCTGTAAATGTCCAAATCACTTGAGACGTGTCCCTCTCGTTTTATCCTCTATGGGTATCAACCCAACCCTTTTTTTTGGATAATCTCATTTGAAATATGATCTTTCCTTATATGACCACATATCCATTTATGCTACAAGCACATATGCCTATAATTGATGGCCCAACATTCAAAATCATGCAGCATGACTAGTTTTATAGCTCCTCTATAATACTTAATTTTCAAAAGAGCCCTCTTATCACATGGAATACCAGATGCACTTATCCATTTCAACCACCCTGCATTAATTCTATGCATAACATCTCCATTATTTTCACCATCTTGTAAAATGGAGCCGAACTATTTAAAAAACATCTTTCTTTGAAATCCACTCTACACTAATCTTCACATCAATCCCTTCATTGTTCCCTCTACCATTAAACTTACATTCCAGGTACTCAGTCTTTGTTCTGCTTAGATGAAATCCTTTATCCTCTAAGGCTCCCCTAAATCTCAAGTTTTCGATTCGCTTCATCTTGTCTCATCAACAACACGTCATCAGCTAAAAGTATACACCATGGTACATCAACTTGAATACGCATCAACTCATCCATGACCAACGTAAAGGGGTAAGGGCTTAAATCCGATCCTTGATGTAGACTAACGGTCATATTAAAGTAGTCTGTTAATCCATCCTTAGTCCTTACAAAAGTCACAGCTCCATAGTACATATCCTTTATGAGGTTGTTATAAAAAAACTCATACCCATTTCTTCTCCAAAATTCTCCACAAAATATCCATTGGAATAGAGTCATAGGTCTTTCCAAATCAATAAAAATCAAATGCAAATCCTTCCTCTTGACTCTATAGATCTCCATTATATGCCACAAAAGATGTATTACCTTAATAGTAGATCGACCTATCATAAATTCAAACTCATTTTCAATTACTAGGGGGACTTTTCTTAACTTTCTTTTAATTATTCTTTCACAAAGCTTCATCCTATGACTCATCAATTTAATACCTCTATAATTAGAACAATTTTGTATGTCTCTTTTGTTGGAGAATGTGTGGTTGGTTTAGCACCACATCATAAGATGTGGAGTGTCGAAGTGTGTGGTGGCCTATACATAGGCATGTACCCCCCACTTGTTTCTTGGAGAAGACCAACATAGAGATCAACCCTATCAAGGCCTTCTCCCATGGTTTTTTCCTCACTCTTTATAAGTAGGGTTTCCACGTAAACCCAAGCGCTCTTTATGTGATGCTTTTGATATCTTATTATATTTCCACTTATCATATTATTCAACTTGGTATTAGAATAGTTTAATCGTGGGTTTTGTTCTCAAATTTTATCTATATTGTCTCTGATATCGAGAGAGGGCGAAACCCTAATCTCTCTATGCAAGGCGGAGATCCAATGACAAGCAAGCGAGATTGGCCGATGAGTGCGGTTGAGAGGAAGAAAGCAATACCTTTTCACATCCTTCTCATGATTGTTTTGCCAGCTCCTAATGTCATTTTACAGGGGACTTCAAATATTATTTCGTCATTGATCTAACTTGATTGTGCCTTAGCTATCTGTTCTGATAATCTCCTCTTTTCCCTACTTTGTTTTCATTTGTGAGAACTTGTATGATTTCCAGGTGATCAGAGCTTTAAGAACTCATCCTCATTTGCGACATCTTGTGTATGCACCCTTAACTTCAACACCTCCCTTCTCTTCCTGGAAATGATATCATATTCTTCTAAGCTTTAATGAAAATATATTTTCCTCGGTATATGTCATTGTTAGTTGTTTCTGCATTGAGAAAAGGTTTTATTTGAAAGGTCAATTGGGAACATTTTTATAGCCAGTTCTGTTGTAACCCAAGCAAGTACATATCTTGCAATACTTAAACGTTGATGGCTAATGCTATTGAACTCTCTATGTTGACGGAAGAAGATTGTGAAAAAGTCAAAGGCAAAAAATGGTCATATTTTACTTGCCTCTATCGTGTTACTCAATTGGGAACTACTTTGTACCCTGATAAATCAATTTACTTGTTCATAGACTTGTGGTGTCCATGTGCTCTTCTTACAAAATGGATGTTCACCACTGCTTGAGCCAACAGGATCAATTAGCATGAACTTGTTTTTTTTTTTCTTGTCTTTTTCCAATCATGGTAAGTTTTGAACCCTTCTATTTTGGATTAAGGTCAATCTCTCAATCGTTAGTAAAGTAACATATGTCACACTCTATTCAACTTCCATTGAAAGTCACTTTTTTAATCTCCATTTTAAAGTCCGATTTTACACCAAGACAGAATGGCTATTTAAGCTGATCATTGTAGCTTAATTCATTAGTTATAATATGCTTGAAATTTAAGCTAAAACATTAATCGAATAAGCTATTATCGAACTTTACTTTCAAATATATTATCGAACTTAATCAAACATGTTCAGTCAAACAAAGCAAATGAACTAATAACGAACCAAATTTGAACATTCAGTTTCGTTATTGAACCGGACTTGAACATTAGTAATTGAACACTCAACGAACTCAAACTGAACTTGAACATTGAACATTTTATCGAACTAAACTCGAACATATCTCTGTTCGAATATGTTCAATTCGATTAGTACCCCTAATTGCAAGGCACTCCCAGTAGCAGAACTACCATCACCTTGGCAAACAGCAGCAAGTGGAGTCTAGACTAGGCCATACACACCTCCCTCTTCATGTCCTCCACCAACCATCCTCCCTGTTAGCTTATCCTAAAAAATACATCCCACATCATCAAAAATAGTATGGCAGTTGAGTTGATTCATAATCTATCCGACAATAAATTCAGAGACAAATCAGGAACAAAACAGACATCAAATAATCTCATGGTGGGGGTCACTAACACCTCCCCCTAACCATCAATCTATCCATGTCTACCATCTGCAACCTGCACTATCTTGTCACAGGACACTGACTGTAATATGCCAAAACACCCCTAATCTCCTAACAAATGATGTGAAGCAACAGAATCAACCAACCAAGACATATCTGTAGATGCCTGGGCACATATGTCTATACCCGATGAAGAGGCAAAAAGCAGCAATTTTAGTGAATGGTGTGGCTGGCTCCTGAGTTAGCTAGGAAAGGCACTGAAGTAAAGCATCATAGTCAGCTCAAGGAATAGGTACAACATTTGTCGACTCCTCTGAAGTCAATGAAGCTTGGTTAGCAACTAGAGCTCTCCCATGTTTAATTCAACATGAAGCCTCCACATGGCCAACCTTACCACAGCAGCTACACATAGTACGAGGCCTACCAGATACACCTTGTCCTCTCCCACGCCACGAGTGGAAGGTGCTCCCTTACTATCACATCCAGCAACTGCAGCAAGGGTAGAAGTCTGACCAGCACCATCTCTAGTATAAGGTACAATCACCTCAATCCGACTCAGGCAGCTGTAAACTTATTCAAGGTAGAAAGCTTAGAAAGTGTAAGAATTTGCGAACAGGCAATCGTGTACTCTGGGCCAAGTCCCGACAGAAACTGATGAACTGCAACCTCTTTACGGTACTCCCTCCCTCTGTGCAACACATGTGTAGACGAGCCTACAGGCATTGTACTTCTCCTGAAGCCCTTCAAGGGTAAAGTAGTACTGTGAAAGAAAGCACCCTTCCTACTTCAATTGAGACAATTCGTGACTAATCTGAAAACCAGAGATGAGTTCTCATGTATATGTCACAATGACTGTCCTACATCGCCTTAGCCGTCGGATAATGCATAATCTCATCGCCAATTTGTCGAATCACGTCATTCATCAACCATGCTTTGACCATTGTATTATCTTTCTTCCATGGGGAGTACTTTCCCATTTTATCCATGGGCTTGGACTTCAATAAAATGTGTTCCTTGTCATGACCTTCCACTGTCATCGGGAACATCTAAGATCACATAGGCTAACTGGTCTCATCCAACTTGATTATGGGACCAAAAAACAAACTTTTGTAGGCCCTAGACTTTGGAATAACGCCTGATGTCACCTTAGAAGTGCTACAAGATGCCATCACGTACCTTGTAGACGAGAAAATACGTCGCGAAGCAGATCTGAAATAATTTTTAGACCATGTAGATCACCAAAAATAGTAGATCAGGCCTTAAGCATGGGCATCTAGGGATATAGCAACCCGAAGCCTGTGCCTAAGGTGATGTAGAGACCCCTACATTCCACAACAAGGTGAGCTGGGGCATAAAGAGGGCCCAATACACCCGCACGTGGGGCCTTCTCCCCCGTTGCCACCCTCAATAGGCAAAGGCCACCCAGCAATGTCGCCAGGTGGGCCTCCTACTGCCACTACTGGCTACTGCGCCACCCAACACACCGATGAGAAGAGGAGAGAGAGGTGACGGCGTCAATAGAGGGGAGAAAGGGAGAGATTTAGGTGTTAGGGCTTTGATGGTCTTGTTTGGTGGGATACCAAAACCTGGCCTAGGACTACGCTTTGATACCAAGTAGGACAAAATGATCAATTCTATTCTCCCAAAGAACCCAACACCTCTTTATATAAAGGAGAGGTGTTGAGAAAATAACATAGCATGTCCATAAACAAATTAGAAATAGCAACCAAAGTCAAAACAAATAGAAAAATAATAAAGATCGAAGGGGTATCTCAACAGAGTATGCGAAGAAAAGGTGCTCAGTGCTTTCCGATCTTCCACCACAAAAGATGTAGGAGTCATTAAAGTACCGATCTTCCACAGAAGATGTAAGAGTCATTAGAGTTTAGAGCCCACTGATGCTTGTAGAAGTGAATAATAAGACGTCTCCTCAGTAACCATGTAAAGATCTTCACCGTCAAAGGTGGGCGCGTTCTCCAAATCTTCCTAAAGTCAAAAGCAAGATCCTGATCATGATCGCATCTCTTCCAAGAAGTGTAAGTATGCCTTACTCACTGAGAAAGAGCCATATTCCATACCCAACCATCACGACATATGCTAGGACGTAAGCCATGAAGAGTTTGGACTTGCATGGTGAGGTCTTCTAGTCAAGCTGTCGAGTGTGAGTTTGGTAGCATTTTCATCAGTCTTATCTTGATGTAAGGCATTGAAGCATGCTCTTTTAACTCTAAGTGTCTCCAATACTTCCTAACTCCAACAAGCCTCTTTTTATCTTGTAACTCCACTAGATACACCTAACACCTTCGCCACCTTTCTAATACAATTTGCCATATTTACTCATGAGTCATTAGTACTTCTATTAAGATCTTAAGTCCCTTGTTGCATCATCCTCTCCTTGAATCTCTTACTCTTTTCCTAAGATTCTACCATTTAATTATCATCTTCTTGAACACCACTTTTCTCTTATTTGACTTCTTTATATGTACATCTAACACCAAAAGACGATGTTGGGCAATTAATGTCTCCCTTGAAATATTCATGCAATCCTTACAATATAATAAATCTCTCCTTGTCAAAGCAAAATAATTACTCCGTGTTCTTGTTAGACCATTTTTATAGGCAACCAGATGGTCTTCTCATTTTTTGAAGAAGGTATATGCTATAGAAAGATTATAAGCCATTGCAAAATTGAGAAAAGTCTCTCCATTCATATCACCAAAGCCATAATCATGATGCACTCTTTGTTGGGATTATTCATAACCACATGGCAACGAGTAAGCGTGAAAAAGCCAAGAATAGGAGTTCTAAAAATTTTCGCAAAGAAGATCGAAAGGATGCCAGAAATTGATCAAGTAAAACAAAAATGAAAACGCCTAAAGTCAAAACATAGGAGGAACTAGCTTCCTTCCATTTCGGAATCCCATGAGTAGAGGGATATATCTTCAAGGCGACGTGGTGCAATAGTTCAAGTGATGGCACCTCCTCAAAGAAGTCCTGGGAGAACCCTCGTGCCCCTTTGACGGGCAGATGAAACCCTCATGTTGTGGAAGATAAATCCCATTGGAGATCCATGAACTCCTTCGCGAATTGAGGCAACAGTTGCCTCAAAATCCAAATAAGATCTCAAGAACAACTTTTGAAGATGCAGCAGCCACCGCACTCGTAGTAACCGGTCAATCAACTACAAAGGGGAGCAGAAGGGAGTGCAACAAAGAAGGGATGCAGTTTAAACCTTGTAGTAGTCGATCGGCTGGATCACTAACCGATCGACCGACTATTACTATTAGTGTCGACTAAAAAAGATTTTGGTCAACTGGCTATAATGGTAGCAGAGGGTGTCGTTGCCTCGTCTTCCCTGATGGCTATTGCCTAAGGTTTCTTACTGGATTTCGTGGAGATCAATTAGGGTTTGTCCCTCTAAGAGATATTTATAAGGATTCATTTCCAATCCTAAATCAATGGGATCCAGTGGATCTCCATCTAATGGATGGGATCAAATCCTAATTAACAATTGCATCTTTTACCCAAAATAATTTTTGGGAAGTTTAGATCAAGTATCAAAACTTAAATTAATTGTATTTCAACACTTGAATTTTATCCTGATTCAAATTAGGTGCAATTAATTATTAAATCAAATGTAATTCAATTTTTTAAATTACAATTGATTTATTCTTCAATTAAGTAATCATAATTGAATTTATCACTCCAATAATGAACCATGGGATAGGTGAAATTTTGACGCTTTGTCCCTTTGAAGTATTCCAAATACTCGTGAATCCTTTATACTTAAAGGAAAATATTATTTCAAGGTCTAATCCATTATATTATTGTCATTCTTTCTTTGATAATATTATTCTTAATATCTCTGTTGGAATAAGAGAATAAAACGTCTTATTCGAGAGTGAAATCCTAGGCCTCTATTTATAAAGAGAAACTTTGGGTAAATTACATCATATGTTTGAGCCACTATAAAACTTAGCACACACACCCTTACATAAACTAACACTTCCCCTCAATCTACAGCATATATTGTTGAGAGAATTGAGTTGTTGGTTTAGTACCACATTGGAGTACTCCTATATAAATAGGCATGTAGTCCTCCCATATTCCTTTGAGAAGAACACTAGAGAAACATGATCTATCAAGGCCTTCTCCCATGGTTCTCTCTACTCTTCATGAGTGGAGTTTCCACGTAAACCCAAGTGTTCTCTGATTGTCTTTATGCTTTGATTCGTTTCACTTATTCTCGATTTCAACTTGGTATCATAGCAAGTCGGTTCTTAGGTTATCTATTTTGTTCTTAGGATTATTGTGTTTATCTTTCTTGGAAGTTCTATTTTGCTCCAAGATCAAGAGCATGTGAAGCCGAAGGAGCATTAAGCCTCAATCCTAGGCGGCGGCACAAGAGCCCTGCATTGCAAGGTGGTGGCACTGGTTAGGGACGACTAGCTGGATTAGGCCCTTGTGGACCCTCTTGATCAAGCCCTGGTGATGGACATGGTCAAAAGGAAGATGGTGATGGTGTGGAGAAGGGAGAACTAGGGTTTCTTGCTAGAACCCCCACACGATTGCCAAAGACAACGCTAGCGAGCACCATAGGACTCGCGCTGATCTTGTGTGGATCTCGACGCAAGTCAGGAAGCAAAGATCACGACACCGCGACATAATGAGGTGATCGAGATCTTGCGTGATGGAGGCGATGGCGGTGGCAGCCATGCCAAGGCAACGAAAGCAAAGGTGATTTGCCAGTGAGGCCATGTCAATGAGGCCCATGCAAGGAAAAGATGGAGAGGCCCATGCTGACCTCCCTTGACTCCTCTGAGGAGTCCCACCACAAGCTTGAGGACTTCAACGCTAGAAGGATTGCCAAGGGGAGGCTTGGCGGCATCAGCCAGATCACACACGAAGCGGACGGCGACGTGCAAGAGCAATACCTCCCCCGAGGTCAATGCAGCCAGTGGAAAGGGAGAAAGATTGAAGGGGGAGGAGAAAGAGTTGATGTTATAACTTCCCCTCTTTTCCTTCTCGTCTTCCCATGTAGCAAGGTGATAGTGAGCCGTGCAGCGTACGCCTCAAGGCCATGGCACATTACTCGAGGCCTGAAGGCACATTGCGAGAGGTCGATGGAGCGAAGGAGGGGGAGCTCAGTGCCCCTCGTTGAAGCTTTGTTTTCCTTTTTATTTTGAATCTTTCTGAAGTAATGCAAAGGAGACGAGTAAGATGAGTGAAAAAAAAAAAAGGGAAAGGAAGACAAAAAGGAGAGAGAGAGAGAAGAAAGAAAAAAAAGATGAAGAGGAAAAATAAACAAAAGGAAAAAAAAAGGAAAAAGGAGGAAAAGAAAACTTTTCAAAGGAAAAGAAATGAATTGAAGAGAAGAGGAGGAAACGCTCTTCTCTATTTTCATTGTCATTTCGTGTCATTGTTTATTTTCTTCTCCCTTATGAATATGGGAGAAAGGGGGAGTGTGGAAGCCATTATAGTCACCCCCATTTAGGAGTCCCTTAGTTGCAGTCTTAAGGCACGATAGGTGACATCGAATATTGCTACGAACTTTTGAAGTAGCTGATCATTACATGAGAAACCAAATTCTGGGAGATCTAGAGTTTTGAGATCTCCAGAGAAAGGGAGATACATTTTCGAGATCCTCAGAGGAAGGGCCTAGTTGGTTTCTATGTGAGAGATACAGCTTCAAGGACTTTAGAGGAAGACCCATTTCAGGGATACTGAATGGGGAGCCACCATCACCAAGTCTCCAAAAGAGAGGCCTCTTTTCAGAACTAGCTGCAGTTCGTCTAGCAGCTCCAGCCCGTGTTCCTGCCCACAAGCAAGAACCAGTCCAGAGGTTGTGTTCTGTTGTGTAGAGTGGATTTCTATGTGTTACAAGATGAGCATTCCATGCTACAACTTGACGGGGAGTGTTGAGAGAATTGAGTTGTTGGTTTAGTGCCACATTGGAAATGTGGACTTTATGTAGTAAGTGATGGCCTATAAATAGGCGTGTACTCCCATATTCCTTTGAGAAGAACAATAAAGAAACATGCCCTATCAGGGCCTTCTCCCATGGTTTTCTTCCTGCTCTTCGTGGGTGGAGATTCCATGTAAACTCAAGTATTCTTTGATTATCTTTATGCTTTGATTCGTTTCCGCTTATTCTCGATTTCAACTTATATATCTACTATGCCCAGCTTGGACCACAAAAACTCATGATGCTTTTGGGGTAGAGCTTTGGTAAAAATATTAGCCTACTGTTCGAATGTGGTAGTAGGTGTGCAGATTTGTCTTGAATTGACCATTTCACGTACAAAATGACAATCCACCTCTATATGCTTAGCATGTTCATGAAAAATTGGATTCGTAGCAATGAATGTAACTGAGCGATTGTCACAAAACATTGGCACTGGAGTAGAAGTAGTAAAACCAAAATCTTCCAAGATATCCACTAGCAACATAACCTCATAGCTAGTATGGGCCATCGCCTTTTATTCATCTTTTGCACTAGAGCTGGACACTACGGTTTATTTCTTGCTTTCCATAAGACAAGGTTACCACCCAAGAAAGTAGTGTACCCTATTGTAGACTTTCGGTCCTCCAAGCAACTTGCATAATCTGCATCAGAATATGCATGGACATTGAGATGGCTATTGTTTTTCATAAATATCCCTTTTCCTAGGCTTCCCTTCAAATATTGAAGAATAAAACACTGCATTCCAGTGACTATATTAGGGATTCTCCATATGTTGACTCGCCCTGTTGACCATAAAGGTGATATCTGGTTTAGTAACTGTGACAAAGAAATTCACCAACAATACTCTTATATCTCCCTTTATCCTCAAAAAAGGGGTCTTCCTTTTCACATAATCTTTGAAGGGGTTTCGCAGGCACCATATGCAGCTTAGCACCTAAGTAATTCTAGTACATATTTTCTTTGAGATAGTGGCATTCCCCTAGAATTTCTAGCACACTCTATGCCCAAGAAATACTGCAACCTACAAAGATCCTTGGTAACAAAAGTGTCATGAAGAAATGTCTTAGCCTCATGAATGCCCCTGGTATCATCTCATGTAAGCACCATATCATCAATATATACAAGAATTACCACACCAAAGTTCATTCGTCGAATGAAAATAGAGTGATCAGAAGTGGATCGACGAAAACTAATCTACTGAACAGCAGTACTTACTCAAATCGGGCTCGTGGACTCTACTTGAGTCCATATATAGCCTTCTTCAGCCAGTAAACCTTCCCCGTTTCAACCACAAAGCCCGATGGTTGAACCATATACACCTCTCAATAAAGAAAGGCATTTTTAACATCCAATTGATCTTAGGTTAACAACTATAGATAAAATTACACAAACCAAATTTAATCTAGCAACTGGAGAGGAGGTGTCAAAATAGTCCACTCTATAAGTTTGGGTGCACTCTTTGGCTACCAACATGGCTTTAAGTGTCTCACCTGACCCATCAGGTTGATATTCCATAGTAAAAGCCCATCTACAGTTCACAACCCTGTTCCCTAGTGGAAGATTAGTCAATTCCCATTACTAAGGGAGAAAAGTGCATGCATTTCCACCTGCATAGCCTATCTCCAACCAGAGTCTTGCATGGCCTTGGCATGATGCTTGGGTACCACCAAGGTTGAGAAAGAGCTGGAGCAAAACTTTGTAGTGCTAGACCGAGATGATCAATAGACATATAACTAGCCATAAGGTGTAAAGTATAAGATCTCACCACCTTTCTATGAGAAATAGGCATGTCATCTATCTAGCTCTGAGGATCACCCGACACTGATGAAGGTAGGGATTGAGGGATGTCTTCCTACTCCTCAACCTGCATGGTTGATAAAGAGATAGACGCAGGTGACTTGTAACGATGACCAGATGTTTGAGAAAACCACTCAAGAGAAGCACCCTCAACAGAGAAATAGGGAGTCTTCTCAATAAAAGACACATTTGCAGACACATGTACCGTCTCTCCACCAAATTAAAACACCTATACCCCTTCTGGGTTCTAGAATAACCTAGGAAAACACATTTTACAGACCAAGCAGACAACTTATCTAGGATACTAAACAAATGAACAAAACATGTGCATTTAAAAATACACAGTGGCATTGCAAGGTACCGACATTAGGATGTAATAAGGAAAGTGGAGTAGCCTGTCAAGTACAGGGGAAGGTAGTCTGTTTATCAAGTATGTGGCAGTAAGGATAGCATCACCCCAAAAATTTTAGGAACATTTATTGCTAACATGATGGTTCTGGCAACATCAAGAAAATGACGTAATTTCTTTTAGCAACGTCATTTTGTTGACAAGTATGGGCACATGATGCTTGATGTAGTGTACCATTGGAGGATAGGAAATCACTTCTAAAAAATTTCTTAATAAATCAATCATGCAAGAGATTTGTCCATGAAAAGCGACTAAAATCATCTACAAACACCACAAAATACCAGTACATACCCTGGCGGACAACTCTGTAAGGTCTCTATGTTAGGAAATAAATAAATTAGGATTATTTGATTTAACGTTTATTATTTTTAGTATTTCATTAGCTTACATGTATACCCTTTACCTCTCTATATAAAGAGGGTTAGGGTCTCTCTTTATGGAATAACAAGAATCATTTTTCCAAAATTCCACATAGTATCAGAGCGAGTTTGATCATGTAGGAAAGAAAACAAGAAAAAGGAAGAAACCCTAGAGGGGGGAAGGCCCTCCGGCAGCACCGTCAACCTCCGACGAGCCACCGGAGAGTCCCTCTTCTCTCCCTCACATCACCACAATCACGTTGTGGCCCCTCTCCACGATCCTACTCGCCACCCTCACACAAGGATCGCATTGTAGCTTCCTTGATGCAGAGGTCGAAGGAGGTCCTGACGGCGTACAAGGTGTCCACAAGAATGCAGGTGCGGGGAAGGCGGCGGCGTGCTGGAGGTCAAGCATCTCGCCGTGACACTTAGAGGTGATGGACGACAGAGATTGGCCCAGTAGGGGCAGCGAATTCTTCCTTTGGTGATGGCGAGACTTCGGCGCTTGTCAGTCATGGCTGTCCAGGGAGATGGGGCTCACGAAGGTCGTCGTCCTCATCAGTGCAGGGTACACTGGATCGATTCTCGTTCAGAATGGCAAGCTGTTGGAGATCCTCGGGGAGCTTCAGGTGCTGCTCAAGAACATGGAGAAAGTCAACGGCATAGGAGAACGAAGAGGAGAAATCCTCCTTAGGTTTTAGGTGTCCTTTATAAAAAAATATTATTTAGGGGTATTTATGTTTTAAGTCCAGTCTTTTATTTTCTTTAAAGATGAGTCTCTAAATGATGGGGGTATTTATCAGTAATCTCCTAAAGTTTTGAGTTATCTCAGTTGGGTCATTATATGTTGAGTTAAAGATACAACATTTGAAGACAGGAGTCGCCTAAAGATGTCGAAGTTCGTGCAACACTCACCTCAAGAGAAATCGAGCATTGACTGGCTCTGTGAGGGCGTACAAGAAGGGGCACCCAGGGTTGAAGACACGAAGAGCGGACTACTACGTCGACGAGAGTGGATCTTCACTACCTTATGAATCCAAGACTTCGCCATCTCCCGCGTCTTGTCTTGCGGGGGAGTGTTAGGAAATAAATAAATTAGGATTATTTGATTTAGTGTTTACTATTTTTAGTATTTGATTAGTTTCCATGTATACCCTGTACCTCTCTATATAAAGAAGGTTAAGGTCTCTCTTTATGGAATAACAAGAATCATTTTTCCAAAATTCCACACTCTAAATATCACAATGAATAACATGAAAAGGATAATCACATCTTTTATTATTTCTAGACGCAAAAGAAACACAGTGATGCTTGCTAAGATGACAAGCTTTACTATCAAAATTATTTGGAATAGAGGACTCTGGAAACATATTCTTTAATCTAGAGACAGATGGATGACCTAAATGATGGTACCATAAGATAGGATCTGTAGACACAGAAACAACACCAGCAAACTGGTGAGGAGTGTCATTGTAGTATAGCCCACTACGCTCAATCCCCCCACCAACCATCGCCCCCGTCTGGGTGTCCTGAAAATACACAAAATGCTCATCAAATATCACCTAACAGTTAAGCTCTTTACATAAACAATACACTAAAAGTAAACTCAGGAAATTCTGGAGCACAGTAAATATCAGTAAGCTTAAGTCTATCAGAAATCGAACTTCACCAACACTAGTATCTGGAGAGTAGGACCCATTAGTCAGCTGAACATACGTAACATTTTGGGTCTTATGCATAGACAACATAGTATTTTTCTTACCAGTTAGATGACTAGAGGCACCAAAGCCAACCAACCGGGTGGAAGAAGATGATATAGTCGCCAAATTGGCAGAACTACTAGTAGCTGCAATAGAAGCAGAAGTATCTCTAGGCAAAGGCTAACATAGCAACAACATCAGTTTGGAATAATCATCTCTAATGAGTAAAGGAAATGCTAGAGTAGACACAAGTGTAGAGACATGAACTAGCAGACATAAAAGAACAAGGGGAAGTCTCCTCCTGAACAACTGCAATAACAAGCTGATTTCGAGGATAACCAAACTTCGACCAACATCTGTCAGAGAGATGATTTGTGCACTGGCGGTGCACACATGGATCGCACACACAACCCTTCCTCTACCACGACCAGGTCCACAGCCTCTCCAACCTTGAGTACCCCAGCCTTCATATATAGCAAAGGTAGATGCCTCAATAAGTGGCGTCAGAGACTAAATAGATATGATAATCGAATATGCAACATCTCTTGAAATCTTCTGTAAGCGAGCATACACAATCTCCATATTAGGAATATTGTTGAGTTATATACGATAGGTGTTTTTATTTCTTTTATAGTGAAGTGGTATACTTGTAATTCTTTCTTTGGTGCCTCTCTATATAAAGGCCCAGGGTCTCTCTGAATAAACACTCATTTCAATCTTAATGATAAACACCGATTTATCATCATCCTTATCCTGAAAATCACATCTAGTTCCTAGGTTTTTCAATGTACATTATTGTATTGGGCTGCATTTACGCATTCTCTTAGGATAGGCATACATTGCATTGTTTTTGTTATTTGACACATTTATTTGAGTGTCAAGGATAAACAAAGTCACGTCCAGAAAACCCTGACACCAAGAAAGGTAGAAAATGAGGGAGAAGCCCAATTCAGTTGGATCTCAGCTAAATCCAGCTCACCTCAGCTGGATTCCAGCTCATTCTAGCCCATTGTAGCTCAACTTAGTTGGGATCAACTCAACTCAGCTCCATTTAGTTCACCTCAGCTAGATGGCAACTCAACTTAGTTCCTCCCAGCTCCATCCAACTCATGGAAGCTCTACCTGACTAGGATTAGCTACTAGCATCAACTAGCTAAGCCTAGTCAGCTAAAGAAGTTTTCAACCAGCTCAAGCTAGCTCAACTACAGCTCCTGAAGACTTAACTAAGCTCAACTTGGTTGAGCTTAGCTACTTGACCTAAGCTAATTACCTTAGCTAGCTAAGTAGTCTTCGGGAAGACTAGCTCCAACTCACCTCAATTCATATTAGAAGAAACCAGCCCAACTTAGCTTGGCTTAGCAACTAGCAAACAATTAACTAGTTAAGCTAGCTATGGAGGTTAGCTACAGCTCCCTTCAGCAGTAATTAGCTCCAAGGAGCTTCAATGCAGCTCCTTCTCAGATTCTCCTCAGCAAACCCTAATTTCTATACTAGTCTTCCACTACTCTACTAACTAAGCTAGCTTAGCTATCTTAGCTTAGGTCCACCTCCCCTACTATGGCCAACCTTCACCCTAATATCCACCTAGCTAGCTCCACCAAATAGTCCTACCTAAAGTCCACCTAAGCTACCTATTCCTACTCCCTTTTGGCGCCACCTTGTAGCTACCTCTTCACCCCATCACCACCACCAAAAGATGCCACCAACTTGGCGCCAACCCAACTTAACTACCCCCCTGTTTTGGCGCCAAAACAAGGGGCCATCCTAGCCCTACACATCACCACACCACACCACCACATCTAGCCCTCCATTTTCCCTCTAAAACTTTCCCCTTCTAGAAACCACAAACTTAGCGCCAACCCTTGGTGTCTCTTCATGGTGGGCATCCACCAAAAGACATCAACACCACTATAACCACCCACCTAGGCACCCTTAAAGGTGGCGCCATCCATCCTAGCCATCCAACCCATAACTACCACCCATCAACGCATCCAAGCCCTCCATCTAGATCCCACGCCAATCCCCCCTTCCCTTCCTATATAAAACCCTTTCTACCACCTAGAAAAACGGACCCTTGGCTACATTATTTCCCCGATACATCTACCTATATCAACATCCAAAGGAGGAGCCAAGGAGGAGATAAAGGGAGCAAACCTTGCTCCCTTGGTGCCTACTTCTTCAACCTACCTTGGACAAGCCAAGGTGCTCTTCACCTTAAGGGGACGACCATGCAGAGGAATTAGGGTGGATGTCCACCCTGAGGAGGAAGAGTAGAGGAGCATCACCAGACTAGGAGGAAAGTCTTTGGAGTAAGACCATCTACTTTGGGAGATTCTCTTTTGTCTACTTAGTTTTCATTTCCAATTTCCTTGTAATAGAAGCATTCTTCTACTTAAGGATTAATAGTGTGAAACTCCACTCCATTGAGCACCCTAAGTACCTTGTAGACTTTTGAATCTTCTAAATGTCAAGTGCCTTTCTTTAAGTTTTGCAATTAAATTCTAGCTTTATTTTGTGCACACACATTCTCTCTAATTACCCTAGGTCACAAATACCTAGGGTGAGCTTAGAAGAGTTCATTATTATCACTTAGGCATAGTTGTTCTTCTTCGCGTAGTTTCGATTTCCATTTTTCGCATCTTCGCATTTCAATTCTCGATTCTCTTTAAAACCCTAAAAATTACAAAACCAAAAATACAAGTGTTGATTTGAGAGAGCGAAAGAGAGAATTAAGTTATCAATTAACTTTTTTGCCTCCTTGGACGACCCTAGATACCACCACTATCTAGGTTATAAATTTTAAGAGTTGATCAGTTTTACGCGTCTCAACGGCATTAACGTACATCAATTAAGAAACCGCGTATTTTCGCAACACCTAACAAATATCATCAAGAGCAAGTATATTTTCTTTGGCAAACGAGAACCTAGAGCTAAGACCATCCAGTAACCGATAAACTTGCCAAGTCTGTCTTATCATGTCTGAGTCTTACAACACAAAGGTTGGAATACATTGAACTCCTCAATAAGCCCTTCCATCTCAAAGTAGTAGTCCACCAATGTGTGCTCCCCTTGAGAAGACCAAATGCAACTATAAATTATTAGACTTCTGAGAGAATTTCTTGGTCAAACTATGCCACATATCCTTCGCGGTCTTCTTGTGCAACAGATTTGCCGCAATTTGGTGTTCAATGTTGTTCATCACCCAGTTCATTACTAGGTAATTATCCTACTCCTACTTCTCAAAGCCATCTTCCTCTTTTGCTGGGGGATCCTTAATAAGAATAGCCAGCCTCTTATGACCACCAACAAAGACATAGAAGGCTTTGTACCACAGGAGGTAATTCTGAGCACCATTCAACTTGATAGTGGTTCCTTGGATCATCTAGGAGGCCGAGGTAGTCACCCACTTAGTATCAGAACTATAATAAGTCATAGTCTTGACTTAATAGATATCAAGCACTATCAGATGTGAAAACAAGGTTTTCAGAACCCAAATCCAAGAATCAGAGCAGTAGAACTCACTCAAGGGCTATGGGATAGATCATACCATAGCCTAGATTCATTAGTTCGTAGAGATTTGCCATCGGGAGCACTCTAGGTCATGATTGCTCTCAGCAATGCGGAGTTTGCATCATCATAGTAATAGACCTTGCTGCTAGGGCGACACTCAGGCCACGAACAACCTTATGCAGTGGTGCTTAGGTGAGAGAAAGTGCCTATGTAGTGGTAGGGTTGCGCTCAAGCCACCAATAGCCTTGAACAATGATGCTTAGGCGAGAAGGAGCCCGAGTAGGTGGTGGCGACACTGACCAGTGGCCTTAGCAGGTAAGAGAAGCATCGATCGATGGGCAGGAGAAGGTGGCGATGTTGGCAACGCCAATCAATGCGAGAGAGGTGGCGATGATCGGTTGACAGGAGGAGGTGGCGATGCTGATCAAAGGGCAGCACCAACCAGTGTGAGAGAGAGAAGTTTCTCTCTCCTAGGGTTTATTGTTGGTGGTTAAGGGGTACTAGAGCGCGAAAAGGCTAGGATTCACATCGCTCTGATACCATGTTGGAAGGCGAGAATAAAATGTCTTATTCGAGAATAAAGCCCTAAGCCTCTATTTATAGAGAGAGGCTTTTGGTAAATTACATCAAATATCCAAGCCACTATAAAACTTAACACGCGCACCTTTACATATTAGAAAATTAATAACTCTAACAATCTCCTATCTTTAGGATGAAAATAAAGATTAGAACATTTTCCAAAGGTCTATCTTCTACTCTTCTTGCCTTGAGTCTAGTTAGGACTCTGTGACTACATGTGAAATTTGTCATTCCCAATATATGCTAAGCGAGCTTATGCCTCCAATCTATTACATACACCTATGCAACAAATCTGTGCGATCCTTTTGAGAGATTATGTGTCTCCTGTCCCTTCCTAAATACATCAGCTTTCCAGTGTCAGCACCAAAGTAGGTGCATCAATTATTGGTCTGCCAAATGTATGTGTTCGTGAATAGAGGCACATATTTTCTTAGATTCAAGGATGCACCTTATCGATGACAGCATCAAAGAAGGGGTTCCGTTATCTCCTATTTAATCAACTCCTTAACCTGACTCGCGTGACATTTCTCAAATCTCCATTCGAGAACATCGATCAGGCGATGACCTCTAGAGAAGGTGTCATCCCAACTCAGACCAGAAACATATGATTGAATCAGATAGTTTCTTTATGTGCTATTAGATCCTCTAAATCTTTTAGATCTTCGAATCAACAAACATCGATTTATTCGATCTGGTCAAGTACATAACCCTAATCGTACTAAAAAATAATTGAATTCTTCATTAAAATAAAATGTAATCTCATAACAAAAATTTGAATGGCTCGCTTAGGGTATACAAAATCCAACACTCTTGCATAAGCTAAAGCATCTTCCCCACATGTCCATTTAAAACTCTGCCCAAGAAAATCATCTGTGTGGGATTATTTGAATCATCATATCAAGCTCCTTCCAGAGTTCTTTCTTTATTCTTTCCTCCAAACCAACATGAGGTGCATAAACTAAAATATTGAAGATATCGTCCTTCAAGACTAATTTTGTCAAAAATTATTTGATTGCCCATCCTCTTAACCTCAACCGCATTTTCCTTCAAATCCTTATGAACAATAATTCCAACTCCATCTCTAGTTTTCTTCCTTCTTGAGTACAACATTGGATATCTGTCCTTTCAATTTCCTTTGCTTTCTCTGCTACCTACCTAGTCTATCAATGTATCCACAATCTCCACGAGCTTGTCAGTTGAAGTATCAACATTCCAACTACTAAATCTTAATTTCTTTTGTGGCACACTTCAAAGGTGAACTAGTGGGACTAACTTCTTTACATGCCTGCATTCTGATAAATGTGTAATTAACAGATATAAAATGCCTAATCTTGCTTAGTCTTAGCATGTTTCATCATGTATTTAGATAATGGATACATGTTTAGATTAATAAGTGCTTTTATAATACTAATTGGTGTGTTTTAATTGCAAGAATAATGGAGCTCAAAAGAAAAAACAAGACAAGGAAGGAAGAAAAGACAAGGGACATGTGGCAACTCTACATTTACCCTTACCTTTGACCTAAGACAACCTATTCTATATATAGCCTTGTCCTAAACCTCATTTAGATAAATCCCCCTTTATCCTTCAACTAAGGGCCACTGAACACCCACCTAATTTTAATAACAATGCCCACTCCATCTTTACCAGAAAACCTCCATCCAAGGGCTTAGATTAACATCCTAAATATAGCCAAATCTCACGCCATCTCATCTTACTCCATCCTCTCCATCCATTGTACATCTAAGGGCCTTTAATCCACCATCACCTAGTCACCTCCTTAGGATCACAATATCTACCATCTAACTTCAATCCTAAGGCTAGGTTTAAACTATAGAAAACCAACATTAGTTAATCAACCAAACCCAATCCAAACCCTTTATCTATAATCCTATGCCCTACGTCCTTGATCCTAAAAAACACACCATTAGCAAATCAAATTAGGCCTTACATAAAAAGACCAACCCTTCCAATACTTAGGATCATCTCTTCCTTTCCATCATCTCCACCACTTTCTTCTACCACCTTCATAAGCCTCCCTATGTAGAAAATCTAGTTGCACTATGGCTAACTGCCTTCTCCCTTAGCTTCCTTTAGGTAAGCCAACTCCTTAGTTCCCTCCATAGCCACCTCCTAACCTTAAGTCTTCCTTCACCTCCACATCACCTTAGCCTAGGTCTACCTTAGATGTTCCCTTAGGTTTCCTCTCCTAATTCCTTCCTACCATCTCAAGGGAACGAAGATTGGGTGGAGCCTCTACCACTACCCAGTGGACTCTACACCCGCTCCAGATCTTCGAAGAATTTCTACTTTCATTTTGCTTTTATGCTTTTCTCTTAGTAATAGTTTTATTGTTATCGTCATCAACTCTTTTGTTTTCTTAGTTGTAGTCAACTAATGAAAAGTTTTATTTCTAGTCTTCCATTCCTATTCATCCTTTTCTTATTTCTCTTAGTTTTAATGCTCGTAATTAGATGTTCGCTTTTGTAGCTTGATTTAAATCATAGTTTGTTAAAGTATGTGTAGTTGGCTTAGGCCCACATCATCTATTGTGGAATTATGGAGTGTGTGGTGGCCTATAAATAGGTATGTACCACTCTAATTCTTTGAGAAGATCAATACATAAACTCATCTTATTATGGTTTTCTCCCTACTTCTCATGAGTGAGGTTTCCACGTAAACCCAAGTGTTATTTCTTGTTTACACTTTGAAATTTTGTTAGGTTTCTACTTATTCATATTTTTCATCTTGGTATCAGAGCAATTCAATTCCTGGGCTCATTTTATTATCATGTTTATCATTATGTTGGAATTCCAATTTCCATGATTCATCTAGAGGAGCTAATCGTAGCAAAGAAGGCGACGATGATATGTAGGCACAGTAGATCACAGGAAATTAGGAGTTTTGAGGAGTTGCTGCAAGGTGAGGAGGCTCTGATGTTGTTGTTGCTTCAATGCTGATGATGGGTCGTGGTACAATCCATGTGCAAAGGTGAAGCAATCGAAGAAGGTAAAGGTGAAGAAGGGGAGCACCATATAGGAGGTGGTGAAGAGCCTCAGTAGCACATAGACGATGGATAGCTATTTATGGACGCAGGAGGCAATCTTGGCTCAACTAATGGTCGCACTTCAGTCATGGGGGACGTGAGAACCTACACCGCTTCCACCTGGGGCACGTATTATTGGCTCACATTAGGTCTTTGCCTTCAAATACAATCCTGATGGATCTATTTCTTGGCATAAGGCTCGTCTTGTGGAGAAGGGATTCACCTAGACATATGAGGTGGATTTCTTTGACACCTCGCATGTTGCCAGGATTCCTACAATATGGATTCTCATAGCAGTTGCAGCGCATCTAGATTGGGCACTATATTAGTTGGACATGAAGAACGCCTTCTTATATGGTGATCTTCACAAGGAGATATACATACAACAACCCTCTGGTTTTGAGGTTAAGGAGGAGTGTGTATGGAAGTTCAAGAAGGCAATTTATGAACTCAAGCAAAGTCCACAAGCCTAGTTCCAGAAGTTGTTGAAGGTCTGGGGCTCAGTCGGTCATCATCATATCACTCTTTATTTGTGTAGAAGACCGAGAAGGGGGTTGTTGCCCTTCTTTTCGATGTAGATGATCTCATTGTCACCAATGATGATGCAACCAAGATAACTAAGGTCAAGTAGAGCTTAGCTAATAGATTTGTCATGAAAGACTTAGGTCCTCTGTGATACTTTTTGGGCATTGAGGTGGCAAGAGGCAAGAAAGGCATTGTATTTAGTCAGCGAAAATATGCGCTTGATGTATTACAGGAGATTGGGATGTTGGGAGCAAAGCCAGATAACATACCTATGGATCCTAATATTCATTTATATGATGCAGAGTTAGAAGCTGTAGAGAGCAAAGGGATATTATAGGCCACTACACACTCCATAATCCTACAATAGACGATGTAGGACTGAACCAATTACACATAGTATAGTTACCCCTCATATCAGAGTTCCTTTATTTGAGTTCACTACATGAGAAATGACAACTCTAAGAGGTCCAAAGTTTCGAGGTCTCTAGGAGGGAGATCCAATTTCGAGTCCTCAAAGGAAGGGCTCATGTTAGGTTTCTATTTGGGAGATCCAGTTTCATGGAATCCAAAGGAGAAATCCAATTTTGAGATCTTCAGAGGAAAGCCGATGACAGGGATACTGAATGAGGAGCCACCGGCACCAATTGAGGTCTCCAGAAAAGAAGCCGTATCAGAGCCAACTACATCAATTCATCTAGCAGTTCTAGCCCTGATATCATTAGCACACCCGCCTACAAGAACCAAATTGAGAGAGTTGTGTTCTGTTGTGTAGCATAAGACTTCTGTGTTGTACATGCTGAGCATTGCATGCTCTAACTTAAGGGGGAGTGTTAGAGTATGTGTAGTTGGTTTAGTCACACATCATCTATTGTAGGATTATGGAGTGTGTGGTAGCCTAAAAATAGGCATGTACCACTCTACTTATTCTTTGAGAAGTTCAATATAGAAACTCTCCCTATTGGAACCTTCTGTGATTTTCTCCTCGCATCTCGTGAGTGGGGTCTCAATGTAAACCTAAGTGTTATTTCTTTACACTTTAATATTTTGTTATGTTTCTTCTTATTCATATTTTTCAACTTAGTTTCTCCTCACATTGTTGACTTACTCATACTCTTTGCCTTTCATTTATCATGTTTTGTGGCTTTTATTATTTTCTATTTGTTATCTACACATGTAGTGTAATTTTTCCCTCACTTCTCTACATAAAGAGACGTAGGACTTATTGAAATAACATATTGCTTCATTTTGTCCTACTTGGTATCAAACCGTGGTCCTAGGCCAGGTTTTGATATCCCACCAAGATCCATGTTCAACTACTAATTTCAAGGTTCTACTATTTATTATGATTTGAAAATAATTTTAGATCTTGGTTTGTGGCATTCCATGTCTGGAGGTTCGTGATGGCGTCGTCTCCTAAATCAGAGGTGACTTCAGATGCCACATTAGAGAACGTGACTTATAAGAGTATTTTTCAGGCCAATAGTCAAGCTTGATGAAACCAATTATCCAAGATGGTCTCAAACGTTCCTTATGACAGTGGAGAGGCACGATAAGGAACATATTTTGCTTAAGCCAGAGACTACGGATAAAATAGGGAAGAATGCATGTTGGAAGAAGGATAACACTATGGTGAGTGCTTGGTTAATGAATAGCGTTATACCTTGTATTGGAGACAAAATCATGTATTACAAGACAATCAAGCAGACGTGGGATAGCCTCAAAGACACCTATTCTCATGAGAAAAATTCTTCCATGATTTTCCAGATACACAATAAGCTATTTGAGTTGAAACAAGAAGGTTGTTCTCTCTGTCAGTATTGTTCAGCCTTAAAAGGGCTACTGGAGAAATATAATGCCTACCGACCTACATGTATTTGCTCTACACAAAGGGATCATCGCAATGAATTTGTTGTTCATATATTCTTGTTTGAAGTTGGTCCAGATTATATTGTTACTTGTTCACAGATACTGACTTTGTCTAAGCTCCCTTCTTTGGAGGAGGTTTATAGTTGTCTGAGTAGTCTAGTATTGCCTCAGCCTCAGATTGGAGAGAGCACCAGACAAGCTTCTACAATGGCTATTATGACCGAGCATGGAGGTAGAGGTACCCAGTCTACTCGTGGTCGAGGAAGAGAACATGGTGTCTGGGAGGACCCACACCACTTGCACCTTCTGTAAGAAGGTTAGACATGTTGAGGCCTCATGCTGGGCCAAGCACGAGAGGCCACCTATTGCTAATCAAGCCTCTGTGTTAACTATTGAGCAGTCTGATACGGTTTCATGAGCTGACAATGATGCTTTGGTTCAACACCTTCCCTAGCTTACTCAGGAGACAACTACTACTAGTGAGACCGCTGCCTTTGCCTCCTCATTAGGTACTAATATGTCTTGGTTAGTGGATTCAGGTGCTTCACATCATTTGACTGGTGATTAGGGATGTTTTAGGAGATTACAGACTGTTCCATAGGGAAGGACTATACAGGTGGTAGATGGTAGGCATGCACAGATCGATGGTCAAGGGTAAGTGTCAGGCACCCCTACCATGTTTTCACTTGATGTGTTTTTTGTCCTTGATTTCTTCATGAAGCTTTTATCCGGTAGTAAGACCACCAAGCAGCTTAATTGTAGAACTATTTGTGATGATGTTGGTTGCATCTTTCAGGACAAGCTGACGTGGAGGATGATTGGTGGCAAACATGAAGAAGGGGTATCACCTTATCCAAACACCTCTTACTACTACATTTTAAAGAGGGGTTCAGGCCTTAATTCTGGTAGTGGTTTGCAATGGCACTGTCGTCTTGGTTACCCATCTCTGGATAGGCGCTGACACATCATCCCACACTTGTCACCAGCCACTGAGATATATTATGATGCATGCCAACAAGTATCACCGTTCATCTTTTCTAGCCACTATTAGTCTGAGTTCCTTCCCTATTTTTGAATTATTGCATTTAGATGTTTAAGGCCCTAGTCGAATACCAATAAAGTCACTGTGATTATTTAGTTGCAGTGGATAACTTCTCTCGCCTTTCTTAGTTGTTTCTTACGAAGAATAAGCCTAATGTGAGACATGATTGAGTATTTTTTATTGAAATAAAAAATCAATTTGATGCGCAACAACAATAACAACCAAGTCTTTTCCCACACTAAGTGGGGTCGACTATATGGATTCTTTGCCTCCACACAGATCGATTTTTAGCAATTTCAGGACATAAATTAAAGTAATTGAGGTCATACTTAATAGTTTCCTTCCAACACTTGTTTGGTCTTCCTCGCCCCCTCTTAGCGGGTTCAGCCTCCAACTTTTCGCATCTCCTAACTGGAGCATCTAATGGCCTTCTTTGTAAATATCCAAACCACCTTAGACGTGTCTCTCTCATTTTATCCTCTATCGGTGCCACCCTAACCTTTTTTCTAATAATCTCATTTGAAATACAATCATTTCTTGTATGACCACACATCTATCTTAACATCTTCATTTCTGCCACAGACATCTTCTGTACATACCTATAGTTTATAGTCCAGCATTCAGAACCGTACAACATGGCTGGTCTTACCACAGCTCGATAGTATTTTCCTTTGACTTTTAAAGGAACCCTCTTATCACAGAGAACACCAGAAGCACCCCTCCATTTCAACCACCCTGCATTAATTCTGTGTGTAACATCTCCATCAATTCCACCATCATGTTGGAAAACGGATCCCAAGTACTTAAAAACATCTTTCATTGGAATGCACTCTTCTATAATTTTTACATCAATCCCTTCATGGTTCCCTCCACTACTAAACTTGCATTCCATATATTCAGTCTTCGTCCTACTTATACGTAATCCTTTATCTTTCAGGGCTTCTCTCCAAAGCTCAAGTTTTTTGTTCACTCCATCTCTTATCTCATCAACTAACACAATGTCATCAGCAAAAAGCATACACCAAGGCACCTCAACTTGGATATGCTTCGTCAACTCATCCATGACCAAGGCAAAAAAATAAGGGTTTAAAGTCAAACCTTGATGCAGACCAATGGTGATATCAAAGTAGTTCGTCAAATCATCCTTAATCTTTACACAAGCTGCTGCTCCATAGTACATATCCTTTATGAGGTTAATATATATAACTGGCACTTGTCTTTTCTCTAAAATTCTCCACAAGATCTCTTGGGACAGAATCATAGGCCTTCTCCAAATCAATAAAAATCATATGTGAATCCTTCTTCTTTACTTTGTATGTCTCCATACGTCTCAAGAGATGTATTGCCTCAATAGTAGACCTACCTGGCATAAAGCCAAACTGATTTTCAGTTACCATAGAGACTTGCCTTACCCTTCTTTCAATTATTCTTTCCTAAAGTTTCATCGTATGACTCAACTTAATACCTCTATAGTTGGAACAATCTTGTATGTCACCCTTGTTCTTGTATAAAGGTACCACAAAACTTTTCCTCCATTCCTCTGGCATCTTCTTGCCTCTCCACACAATATTAAATAAATTTGTGAGCCAAGCTATACACTATTCTCCCATCATTCTCCAAACGTCTATAGGAATATCATCAGGCCCAACAACCCTCCCACTTTTTATCATCTTCAAAGCCTCCTCTATTTCTTTTGTATCCTTTGATAATATGCCCAATTCACATACTCTTCTGAGTTGGCTAACTCCCCTAAGATGATATCATTCTTTTGTTTTTCATTAAATAGCTTATGAAAATGTCTTTTCCATCTTGCCTTTATATCCTCACTAGCTATAAGTACCCTTCCTTCTTCATTCTTGATGCATCTTACATGTGTAAGGTCCTTGATTCATCTATTCTCACTAGCTAAAATCAATTTGATGTGAATGTAAAAAATGTAAGATCGATAATGTTCTAGAATTTTGAATTGCATGGTTGGCTGGGTTCTACAGGATACATGGAATTGTGCACCAAACCTCTTGTCCACACACCTCACAGAAAAATGGCTTAACAGAGAGGAAACATAAGCACTTGTTGGATCTAGCACGAACTTTGTTGATACAACATTGTGTTCCACAGTTGTATTGGGGAGATGATGTTCTTACAACATTATTTCTTATTAACAGGATACCTTCCTCAGTTTTACATGAGCAAACTCCCTGACATGTTCTTTATCCTGAGAGGGAGTTATTCCAGTTACCTCCATGTGTATTTGGATGTGTAGCTTTCGTACATTTGATGGTCCTAGAAGGGACAAGTTAGCACCACATGCAATGAAGTGTGTATTCCTTAGATATTCCCAAGTTTAGAAGGGATATTGATGATATGATCTAATGGCAGGAAGGCACTATGTCAGTGCAAATGTGACATCTCATGAGACCGTACCTTATTTTTCTTTAACAGCTCGCCAATTGTCTCCTAAGGCTAAATTTGCACCAATGCCTATTCCACATGTTCCAATGGATGGAGTTATTGACTCAAGAGTCATCCCTTACACCATTTGAGCATATGGGTGATAATAATAGATTTGGACAGGTCTATCAGAAGTCAGTGACTTACAGGCAGCACAATGTACTAGGTAGCACACCCCCCCTTCCCTACTTCAATCCCACCTTCCTCCCTAGATTAGGTATGTGTTGAGCCATCTAACTAGGTGTATGTTAGTGGTGACTGTGCAGGTGATGACACTCCTAAGGACGATCTTCCGATAGCTATCTGGAAGTCACCACGATCTTGTGCACATTATAGAGTAACATGGTCAATATCGACTAATAAGATGAAGATATCCTTTGGTCTATCTACCATGACTTTGTTAGCTACAGAGTTACTATATATTAGCAAGCCATGCTTGATCCGAAATGGCGAAAGGTCATGAAGGATGAGATAGTTGCATTACAAAATCGACAGACATGGGAGCTTACATCTCTTCTACCAGGCGCTACACATGTTGGGTGCTACTGGGTTTTTGCATTGAAGTACAACCCTGATGGGTCTATTTGAAGATACAAGGCTCGCTTGGTAGCAAAGATATTCGCTCAAACATATGAGGTAGATTTCTTTGATACCTTTCCTCTAACTACTTGTTGGTCCACTATCAGGATACTTATTTTTTTGGCCGCTCATAGGGATTGGAAACAGTGGGAAGAAATAAGCAATCTATTATTCCCTGGAAACCTTACACCTCTTTATATATAGCGAAAGCTGTGGGTAAAATACACAAGATGACCTAAAGAATATAGTAAAGCATAAACGGTTCAAATAAAGAAAATAAAGAGAGGGAAATATCCTATAACACTCCCCCTCAAGCTGGAGTGTAGATGTTCATCAAACTTAGCTTGTCACAGCAAATATCAAAGGTAGCTCTGCTAAGTGGCTTTGTAAAGATATCTACTATCTAGTCCTCTGAAGCAATGGAGATGTGCAAATAACACTCTTCTAGATAAGTTCCCTGGTGTAGTGACAATCGCTTTCCTTGTACATTCGTGAATCATAACATTATTTGCAATATATGTAGCTGCAAGGTTATCACACATCATCTCCATAAGGCCCTTTATCTGTATATACAAGTCTCGTAGGATAGACTTCACCCAAACCATTTTTGTTGCTATTTAAGCTATAGCTCTATATTCTGATTCAGCACTAAATTTGGATACTACAGTCTGCTTCTTGCTTCTCCAAGTCACCAAATTTCCTGCAACATATGTACAAAACCCTGTAGTAGACTTGCGATTAGTAAGACAGCCAGCATAATCTGCATCAGAGTATCCTACCATTGTCATAGGACACCCCTTGCGAAATAATAACCCACAGCTTAGGCTTTTCTTTAAATATCTGAGTCTTGCATTGCAGCATCCCAATGTTGCTTAGTTGGCTTCTCCATGAATTGGCTAAGTTTTCCAACAGCAAGTAAATATCAAGTCTCGTAATGGTAAGATAGAAGAGTTTTTATTTCGGCAATAAAATCTTCTATGACATTGCCCACATCGAACTTATTCTTCAAAAGAAATAACTAGCACATTCGCGAACAGTCATCCACAATAACAGGATAATACTTGTTCCAATGTATCAGGAACACGACTGGGACCCCAAACATTCAAATGAACTAAATCAAAAACAGACTCTGGCAAAGAGGAAATAGAAGAAAAGAAAGCTTCTGCTATTGGAATCGCCTCTAGTGGAACAGGAGGAATAAGCATGGGAGCTGCATCATCATGAACACTCGTCTGTCTAGCAATAGAAAAATATGATGTAGTCTCATGAAAGGTCACACCAGTGCTGACATAATGCCTGTGGTGGATGGGATCATAGCATTGGTATCCCTTCTAACTCATGGAATATCCTAGGAAGATGCACCTGGTAGCCCGACGAGCAAGCTTGTCATAGCTTGGTGATGGCACATGAACAAAAGCAACACACCCAAAAATCCTAGGAGACACATGAAAAAACTCAACATCTGGATGTAACAGAAGGATTGGTATCTACTCATGACAGACAGAGCTTAGCATCTTGTTAATGAGATAGCATGCCGTCAAAACAGCATCCTCCCAGTATCTCTATGGAACACTATGGTGGATAGGAAGAGTACGTGTAACCTCTAACAAGTGTATGTGCTTCCGCTCTACAACCCCATGCTGCTGTGAAGTATGGGGACAAGTAGTCTGGTAGATAATCCCACAAGTCCTGTAGAACACTATAAGTCTAGTAGTGCAGAACACGATGGCATTATATGTCCGAACAATCTTTAATGTAGCGGAGTACTGAGTCTGGATCTCCAAAAGAAGAGTCTATAACACCTCCAGCCTCTGCCTTGTTCTTCAAAAGAAACACCCAAGACACTCTAGTAAAATCATCGACAACAAGATGATAACGATGTTCCATCTTGTCTGGAACTCTACTTGGTCCCCAGACATCCATATGAAGTAACTCCAAAGCTATTGCTGATCCCGAAGAAGTACTGGTAGGAAAAGAGGAACAATGATGCTTACCTAACCGGCAAGCGTCACACCTAATAGTAGGGGCAGGTGAAATATGTGGAATGACTCTCCTGAGATGATCCATAGGCAAGTCACCTAGACGTAGGTGCCACTATAAGGCACTCTTACATCATACCTGCTGGTTCTTGCAAACGGTTATTGGCCAAGGTGATAAAGACCATTCTCCTCTATACCTCTGGCAATGGTCTTCCCAGTGAACTTATCCTGGATGTGCATCCAACCTCATAAAAAAAACCCTGCAATGAAGATCCTTCGTAATCCTGCTCACGGACAACAAACTCATAGGAAACTCTGGTACATGTAGTGCACTCAGTAGCCGCAACGTAGGGGCTACAGTCACTTCACCTTAACCAACAATAGGAGCATGCCTGCCATCAGCAACCTGCATCATTCTCCCTAATGCAACAAAACTGAGTGACCGGAAATAACCCTAATCCCCACACAGATGCTGTGAAGCACCAGAGTCAGCCAACCATCCTACACCATGGTGACTCCTATCATGCCCCTGCAGCATCAAGCCTGCATACTCCACCATCCCCGTCGCAGTAGCGGTATCCAATGCCATCTCTGCTCCTCTTGAGATTGGCATTGTGCCTAGCAAGGACAAAGGGGATCACCAAGGGCTAGAACTCGCCATCTCTGAGCCAAATACCCGGAGAAATATGCCACAAACAGATTTGAAAAAGCAATTTCAAATCATAAAACTCTGAATGAGCAACAAGGGCCTCAGGCGTGAAGATCCAAGATAGCCAGAGTCGGAAGGTTCACGCCCAAGGCGAAAGAAGGCCCCCTAGGTAAGGCTACAGGTGCACATAACCCGGGGAACGCTCTACACACCAGTAGCATGTGGAGAAGTCCCTTTGTGGGGTCTCTTAAGGGATATCAGCCCCCAGCAATGCCGCTGAAGGCCTTCTCAAGCAAGGGGGTGCCACCTACCACCACTGCTTGATGTTGTGAGGCACTATAGCAGGAGCGTCGCCCGCCACAACCGCTTGACACCACTGAAGGCCTGCTCAGGCGAGAGAACGCCACCCACCGCCACTGCTTGATGTTGCTAGGCACTGCAACAGGAGGAGCGCTGCCACCGCCTGAAGTCGTTAGGCACTGTAGCAAGAGCATCGCCCTCCTCTAAGCCTTGTAAGCCCCTCGGACAAACCCTCCCGTCGATGAGGAGGACTGGCAATGGCCCTCTGCACCGACGAGGAAAAGGTTGGCGGCGAGGAAAAAATTAGGGCTTTAGGTGGTTGGGGTTTTGAGGGTGATTTTTGGTGGGATACCAGAACCCGACCTAAGATCGCGCAATGATACCAAGTGGGAGAGAATAACCAATTTTATTTCTCAAAAGAAATCCAATACCTCTTTATATAGAGAGAGGTTTGGTTAAATAACAATGATGGTGTCTCAACAGAAACACCCAAGATAAACGGGAAAAATCATCAATGATAAGATAAAAACAATATCCCAAATGATCAAGAGATCTACTGGGTCCCCACACATCAAGATGAAGAAGCTTAAATAAATTAGCACTATGACACGACCTGCTAGGAAAGGAACTTCTGTGGTGCTTTCCAAGTTGGAAGGTCTCACACTGAAACGTAGCAGTAGGTGCTATTTGAGGAATAACAAGATGAAGCTTTGACAAAAGGTGTCCAAATCTTAGATGCCACAAGCAACCAGTGCCTCCTCCAGAAATCTTTACACGGCCTGCATAAGGTGTCTAGAGTAGACGGTAGACCCCCCCTCCTCACGATCAAAACCAATCATGTTCCCCATCAGTATATCCTGAAACACCGTCGTAGCAACAAAAATGGCCCAACAATTCATTTTTTTAGTAATGCGACTAACAGAAAGCAAACTCAAAAGGAAATCAGGAGCATCAAGAACATCCTGCAACCTTATACTAGGAGATGGTTGAACTTCCCCATGACCAGTGACAAGAGAACTATGCCCATCAACCACAACAATGATCCATCTTGTGGAGTCTGGATGTAACCTGGAAAATTGCTAAGTCTTCCCACATATATGGCAAGATGCTCCAGAATCCACCAACCAATCTAATGTATTAGTATTGGAGTGACAAGCTAGACATATACCTGAAGAAGTAGCAATAACAGTTGTCTCATTCTGAGGTGTCTGACTGGATGTGGTAGAAGCAAGCTGAGAAATCCTATGAACCAAATCATCATACTCTGACCGTGTGATAGGAGAATCTAGGGTAGTCTCAATACCAGCAACAACCTGGTGAGCAGTAGCAGGTCGTTCATGCTTGGACCAACAACTGTCCACCAAGTGCCCATTCTTCCAGCAATATGAGCACTAGACTCTAGGGCGACTCTATCCTCCCCGTCCCCGACTACGACCTTAGATGGCTTGACCAGATCCTCTACCTCAACTAGAAGGCACAGTCATAGCAGAAGTGTGCTCCCCCAACCGAGTAGAAGCAAGAGTCACATCAAGATGACTCAGCCTGTTGTATGCCTCCTCAATAAAGGGATCATTGGTAGTGTCAACATTTGACATCTAGCTGCTTCATACGATGGATCCAAACCAACCAGAAAATGACCAACCATGGTCTGAGCATTATACTCCTTCTGACTCGCACAAGTACACACAGGATTATAGGCATGGAGCCTCTCAAATGCAGATTTTAAGCACGAGTAGTACTGCGACAATGATCGTCTGTCCTGCCTCATGTGGGCAATCACATGGTGCATCTGAAGAATCCTAGAAGCATTCTTGACCTATGAATAAGTGTTCCACAGATATTCCCACATCTGCTTAGCTATTTTGTAATACATTATCTCAGTGGCTATTCGGCTAATGGTCGTGTTCATAATCCATGCACAAACCATAGCATTATCTTTCTTCCAGGTAGCATACTTGCCTACCTTCTGCTTCGACTCCAATTATAGGAGGATATGCTCTTTGTCAAGACCCTTGACTACATTGAGGATCGATTAAGACCAGAGAGGGTAATTTGACCCATCCAACTTCACAATCGGACCAAAGAAAGGGCTCTTGAACTCTCCTTGGCTCCTATCGTTACCCAACAATGTCACTGTCGTCTCGAAAGACATTCCTACTAATCAAGAGTCGGAGAAACAACACCAACAGCAGAAAGAGGAAACTAGGGGCTCATATCAGTGCCCGGTGACATTAAGGCGGAGCAATGGCGCTCCAGTGGTAGCCCGGCGAGGTGGTGGCTAAGGGTAATCGCCTGAGGTAGGTCATGGTCACCACAGGGCTAAAGCAACCCTAACAAACCCGAATTGAGCCTCTATGAGGCGATTCGAGGTGACAGGAGCTGGAGCGATGCTGGGTGATGCTCAAGCCCTAGCGGCTTCCCGGCAAAGCCTGCGTCGGCGACAGATCACCAGAAGAGGTCGACGTGGTCAGCGGTGGTCTAGCACCCCCTACCAGCAGAACGGAGGCGAGGCGATGCTCCAATGACGAGAACAGTGAGTTCTTGAGGTTTTGAGGCTGTCAATGGAGAAAGAAGAGCGAAGAGAGAGCAAGAAGGTTCAGAGGCCAGCCTAGGACTGTCGCTCTGATACCATGTGGAAATACAAAATAAGCATATTCTATTATCACAAACCCTAGGTCCCTTATATCGACACGAGACCCAAGGAAACAAAATACGAAAATACCCCTACAAGACTCAAAATAAACAAGAAGATAAGCTGGTCTAGTAATAAACAAGGCCACTACTTTCTTCACAAATAACCTAGTATTTTATGAAAGAACCAATCATATTAAAGTGGTCAATCACTTCAGGATAGATAAAGTACCATCTAGCAAGATCTCCACACCATACAAAGGGCAAATTGTTGATATTTTTACCAAGGCTCTTCCCCATTGTAGACTACATATCATCCATTCCAAGGAAGCATGTAGAATGTTTATTCTCTAACTTGAGGGCGAGTTTTAGAAGGTTTAATGTTTGTCATGTCTTTACTATGGATATTTTGCATTGTCTTTGATCTTTTTCTTTTTGTATTTATTTCTTTAGATATTGTCATTCCATTTTGGGCCTCCTATATGGCCAATAAACAAGGTGCAACCCTAATGATAGATAGATGTAATGTTTTAATGGATAAGGGTCTTGGATTTAAAAGTAATGAATTTTTATTTTGATACCCCCAAGTTATCTATTTTCCCCTTCTTTTCTTCCACCTTCCTCCTCCCTCCTCACCATTGTCACCTCTAAACTTGTCTAGACAACCTTTGTCTCCACCTCCTTCCCCTCCATTGGTGTACTTGCTGACACCACCTTGCCCTATCTCCCTCAACTCCAGCTCCTTCCCCTCCACCACCTTTTCCTCCACCAACTTCACCTCTAACAGAGTACGCACCACCACCACCACCTCATCCCTACCTTTCTCGCCTCCACCAGCTTCTCCCCTACTACCTTCCCAACCACAACCTTCACCTCTACCAATATACTCACCCACCACCACCCTGCCTCTACCACCTTTGCCTCCATTGTTGTACTTAACACCACCACCTCACTCCTTCCTTACCTCCATTACCCTCCATCCCTCTAGAAGTACACTCAACATCACAACCTTGCCTTTTCCACCTTTCCCTCTACATTTGCCTCCACTGATGTGCTCACTGCCACCATTTTGCCCTTAACCCCATCTCCCTCGCATTCCATCCACCACCTCTCTCACTTGTCTCTTTATCTCTCTTTGGCTTGCTTGCTTTCCCCCTCTCCATTTCTCTTTGTCACTCACTCTATCGCTTGACTCTCTCTCTCTCTCTCTCAAGACACACACACTCTCTACGACTAAAGAACCAAGGGAAGGGAGGAAGGAGGCATGGGGATGAAATGCCCTCAAAAATCTATTCAAAGGTCCCTTAAGTACTTTATATAGAAAGCAACCTAAGGGACAAAACATATACAAGGACCAAAAGGAAAATAGCAGAAAAGACAACAAGGATTGAAATGTAAAGGCTACAAAGCAACAATAGAGAAAAAATAATTATTATAACACTCCTTCAAGTTAGAGCATAAGCATTAGACATGCACAACTTGGTGGAAAGATACTCTAACCATTTCCGTGAGAGAGCCTTCGTGAAAATATCTGCTAGTTGGTCCTTGCTAGAAATATACGAAGTAAAGATCTTGCCCAACATCATGGATAAAATGACAACCCACCTCAATATGTTTTGCCCTTTCATGAAAGGTTGGATTATTAGCAATGAATGTAGCAGCTTTATTATCACAATACATGGGTATAGCTCCTTGGACATCCACTCCAAAATCATGCAACATTTTACCTAGAGAAGGTCACATGTTGTATGGGGCCATAGCTCGATACTCAGATTCAGCACTTGACCAAGAGACAACCTATTTCTTACTTCTTCATATCACAAGATTGCCCCTAACAAAAGTACAAAAACTTGTAGTTGACCGTCAATCCTCATGAGCCCCTGCATAATCAGCATCTGAATGTCCCAATATGGATACTCCCCCTATCAGCTCTATAACATAAACTTTTTCCAGGAATATTTTTCAAATATCGTAACACCTACAAACTCTAGACCAATGTATTTCCTTAGGAGCTTGCATAAACTAACTTAAACAACCAACAACAAATACAATATCTAATCTAATAATAGTAAGATACAACGTACCAACCATGGCTCTGTATCTAGTTACATCCTCAAAAAGAGGACTGTCATCATCTACAAACTAAAAAGAAGGATCAAGTGGCACATTTGTAGGTTTCCATTCTACCATACCAACCTCACGCAACATATCAAGAACATACTTTTTTTAAGATAAAATCATACCATCTTGCAAATGATGTACCTCAATACCCAAAAAGTAATTGATTTGTCCCAAATCCTTAGTAATAAACTGTGAATGAAGGAAGCCCTTGGTATCTTCAATACAACCCATATCACTACCTATCAACAAGATATCATTAACATGTACAATAAGAATAACTGATCCAAACTGAATATGCCTAGAAAACACAGAATGATCTGCAGAAGATCTGGACAAACCAAACTCATTTACTGCCCTACTAAATCAACCAAACCAAGCATGAGGGATCTACTTAAGTCCATAAATTGTCTTCCCCAACTGACACACTTTACGACACTCCCCCTAGCGCACAAAACCCAGACGTTGTTGCATGTAGACCTCTTTATCAAGATGTTCATAAAGAAAAGCATTTTTAATATCCAACTAGAAAACGAGCTAATTCTCATTCACCGCCAAAGAAACAAGAATGCGAACTAAATTTAGACATGCAACAAGAGAAAATGTCTCAAAAATAATCAATACCATGTATTTGAGTATAACCTTTGCTACTAACCAAGCCTTGTACCATGTATGGATCCATCATGTAAATATTTTAGAGTAAACACCCACTTACATCCCACAACTGATACTCCAGGGGTTGGTCAACTAACTTCCAAGTGCCCTAAGGGGTAAGTGCCCCCATCTCCTCCTTCATAGCTATAGTCCATGCCTCATCCTGAAAAGCCTCAACATGATCACGAGGTATACACTGATTATCAATAGCAGTTGAAAGCACCTATCCTGAAGAAGAAAAACCATCAAAACTCATATGATTAGAAATATCATGTCGGGCACAAGATCTAGTGCCTTTCCTTTAGGCAATAGGAAGATGCAAAATCTACTCATCATTGGAAGAACTTACCTGACCACCATCAGCATCCACAGAAATGGTAGTAAGTGACTCAGCAATAAGTTTAGGTCAATGGTGTTAATGATAAGGATAAGAAACAAGATCATAGGGTGTCTGCTCAATAAAATCCGGTGGACACATAATGGTGATAAGAAGCTTAGAAGGCCCTGGAGGTGTTACAAAAGGAACAAGCAAAGGGATACTAGTGGAAGGAGTGCTTGAGTAGTCCCCCTTCTTAGAAGAATAACATGGAATCTCCTCAAAAAAATGCATCAATACTCATAAAATTTTCTATTCACCGGATCATAACACCGATCAACCTTCTGAGTTTGAGAATACCAAAGAAAAATACATTTAACTGAGCGAGGAGATAAGTTATCCCTATCTAAAAGATGAACAAAAGAAACACAACTAAAAACAACTAGCGGTAGCAAAAAAGGTTCTTGATCCGGAAACAAAAGCAAAAAAGGTGTACAACCACCTAAAACAGGACAAACAACCCAATTAATGAAAAACACGACAGTCAAAATAGCATCAGCCCAGAAGTGAGCAGGAACATGCATAAGAAACAATAATGTTCGGGCAACATCAAGAAGGTGTCAAGGCTTCTGTTCAACAACCCCATTCTGCTATGAGGTGTGAGCACAGGAGGTATGATGAATAACACCATGCAAAACAAAGAAACTAGACAATCGGGTATTCATAAACTCCATACCATTATCACTTCAAGACACGTATAGTCATAGAAAATTATGTCTTAATTTCATTGAAAAAATTTTTAATCGAAACAAGGACCTTCGACTTTGTTTCATCAAGAAAACCCAAGACATTCTTGAATAATCATCAACAAGAACAAGGAAAAAATGAAAGCCTCTAACACTAGTGACCCAACACGGGCCCCACACATCAACATGAATCAGAGAAAAAATAAAACTAGTCCTCTTATTAGAGAAGGAAGCGAGGACCTACGATGCTTGCCTAACTGACAGGCATCGCAAAAGAACCAATCAGGAACATGAAGATCCGGAGACTGGCAGCATAGCATAATGGGATTAGGATGACCTAGGCGAAGATGCCACTGTAAAGCAGTAGTGGCACCAGAAGCAACAATTGTAGGTAGAAGAGAGATAGTACAACACATTCTGTTCAAGTCCACCAATCTGCTTCGTCAACTGAAGGTCCTGCAAGAAGAAATACTAATCATAAAATACCAACCTGCAATGAAGATCCCTAGTAATCTGACTAATAGACATCAAGTTCATAGCAAAACTAGTTGCATGCATTGAAATTTCGCACTAAAGGGGGGATGAATAATGAAGTATAAAAATTTGATACAAATAAAATTAATCACACAAGCATTCACCAACAAACAAGAATTTTAAGGTGAAAACCCAACCTAGGTAAAAACCAATACCTAAGTCTCTCAACTTAGTATTCTTCGATCTACCAAGCAGATCAAATCCATTAAACGCACCACTTTAAACCAAGGATGGCACAACCTCAATACCATACTACTTTAAATAGAGGGTAGTTTACCTCAAATCACTCTTCTTCACGAAGAGAATTTTGTCTCACTCATGAGACATGAATTCGTAACACAAAGACCCAACAAAATAACAAAAATAAAATACAAGACCTATAAAGCCACAAAGTATAAGTTAACACTAAGCTCCTATAGGCAAAGATTACTTTCCTTGAGGTGAAAATGGATGGGAGTGATCGTGTAGCGTTTTGGTGCTCTCGAATGCGAAGTGTAGATCTCAGAGAACAAGGACAAGTTTCTTCTTAGATCTCTCGAAATAGTATAATGGTGGAAAGAATTGTCACTAATTGTGTTTAGCCAATGAGAAGTTCCCCTCCATTTATAGAAGTCTTAGGAAGGCTTAAGAAGGCTTGGGGGAGGCCTTGTAACCGTTGGGAACAAAATCAAAAAGCTTTAGTCGAAATCTAAATCAGAATAGGTAATAATTAGGTCTAATAGTAAAATCAGATGACTGAAAAAGGTGTCAAATGTCTGACATAAGGGTTTTAGACGTCTGACCATAAATTTAGACGTCTGAAAACTGGAATTAAGTGGATCAAAACTATGTACTTGTCAACATAAATCAGACATCTAGATTTATGTTTTAAGTCATCCGGGATAAAGTTTGGATGTCTAAAAATGAGAGGAGTGGTTCCTGGAAATGATCCAAACAAGATTCTTGTATCTAAAGATCAAACATCTATAGGACATTTGAAGATCTTATTGGACGTCTGGAACTAATGATCATCCTCAAGAATGGATTTTCTAAGAATCTAACAATCATATATGATCTGTCAAATATAGATTTGGGTCAAACTAAGTGTAACGTCTCTTTTCTAGACGTCTAAGAGAGTCTCTGGATGTCTAGAAATATTTATAAAATATTTCTAACAGGTCGTGAGAAGATTATACTCTGACATTAGGTAATTAGGGTCCAACGGTCCTTTTATTGGACATCTGATAAGATCTTTAGATGTCTGAATATTAAGATTACAGGCTCAGGTTTTCCCGCCAAAGTTATTGGATGCCTAGTTTAAGCATTGGATGACTTAAAGATGATTATTAGACATAATAGTTTTGGAAGTCTAATAGAGAGGTCTGTTTACTATTTTAGTTTTCTAAATCAATTCTAAGAGTTGCCTAAGTATCCTAAAGATAGGTGAGTGTGTCTAGGACCTAGGGATTATATTTGGGCTCTTTAACATGAATTTAAGGAAATAAAGAGTAAATAAATACATAACATAAGAACAAAGTATTCTATCATATTCTTTTTTCTTCTCTTCATCTTCAAGATTTAATCCCTCTTCTTTTGCTCCATCATGCTCTTGATGCTTTTATTTTAGCCATCAAATTCCTCCATTTCTCCATGGACTTCAACTTGAGCTCCATCACACTTGCTTTCATTTATAATTTAGCATGAAATCTTAATCTCAAATGCAAACATTAAATAACAAGTATTTTGTTATCATCAAAATCAATTATCATAGTGCATTTACACCAACATGCATAACATCAGAAAGAGGAAGAATATCAATCAAGGTCACATCACCCAGCCTAGTGACAAAGGACAATCCACCATCAGCAACACAAAGCTGGAAAGAGTTAAATGGGCGAAGAGAGGTAAAAATAGATAAATCACCCATAATATATGAAGATGCTTAAGAGTCAGCTACCCATTGTGGACCACGAGATCTAGCTAACAATGCAACCTGGTCACCTTGCTGAATAACAAATGCTAAAGTAGAAGACCGAAAGGCAAGAAATCGAGCATATTCATCTCTACAAATCAAGGCCTTCTATGAGAATTGATTGGATTTCTCCTTAATAACAACCTAATTAACACGAGTTCCTTGAGAATACCAATGCCTTGCCCAGCATCGATTGACTGTGTGCCTGATCTTGTGACAATAGTCATAAACAAAAAAAGCACGAAACCACAAAATCGAGCACCTCTTCTAGCTAGGCGATCACTATCTAGACCTCTCCTACGCCCAGAAACAACATGAGCAGACCAATCAAAAACTGTTGGGCTATCTCCAATACTTCTCACAACCACTATCAACAACAATAATCTTGCACTACACAATTACATCAACAACACAAGCTGAAACATCTACACTCGTGGAGAGGTATCAAACCATCTTAGACCTCTCCACGATTACTTCATTATAAATTTATAAATAAGAGGAAAGAAAGAAGACCTTCTACTGTTGTTGGATAAGAAGGAACCCTACAACAATCTTCACAACACTCCTACAACCTTCACACTATGGCAACTGATCAAAACAACCAATCGATCAACAACTAACCAACAATAATTAACAACCGTAACAACCAACAGCAACTAACCGATTAGATCAACTGAATCGTCAGTAGCTCAAGACCAACAATAGCTAAACCAACAAATCTGTTGTTAACCAAATCAACTAAATTGATCAAATCAACTTTGATGAGTTGAACAACAAGATGAACTGACTTGCTACAAGCAACTCTTGTAGCTGCGAGCAGACCAATTGTGATAAACCGATCAGAATTGCGATCAGCTACGAGCAACTCCTGTAACTCTATTTCAACGCTGCAACCCCAACAATCTGATTGTTTGCTAGAACAGCTCTAATCCGGTGGGTGATACCAAGCTGGGCGATATTAGAGCGCCAATGGTGAGAGAGAGAGAGAGAGATAGGCGTGAGGTAAAGGGTGAGACGGGTTCGTTTAGGTGGGATATCAAGCCCCCATCTAGGATTATTTCTCTAATACCATGTTAGGATGAACTATCCTCAAAAATCTATTTAGGGATCCCTTAGGTCCTTTATATAGAAAAAAATCCAAGGGACAAAACATATACAAGGACCAAAAAGAAAACATGGACTAAAGTGTAAAGACAGCAGGGACTGAAATGTAAAGACTAAAAAGCAACAATAAAGAAAAAATAATTATTCTAACAGGGGGAAGGAGAGTGAAGGGGGTTAAGTAATGAGGAAGAAGGGGGAAGGGAGGTGGAAAGAACAAAAAAAGAAAACTTAGGTGTGCAAAATAAAAATTTATTACTTTTAAGTTGGAAACCATTATCCACAAATGTTGACACTGAAACAAAGTGGAAATTGTGCAAATGGACAACTTTCAAATGGTGCTAATATCATAAACACAATGGCAACACGTAATTTCACATGTTTACAATGGCATCTATGTAAAACCCCCAAAGGAAAGATACAACCATTCCTTTAACATTCCCATCAAGGTAGAGAATATATTTCTCTTATGACATCTTGGAAATGATATCTAAGGACCAAAGTCTAGCAAGAGCCTTTCATAAAAATATATGCTAGGTAGTTTAAGGATAAGAAGAGGAAGAACATATCTAGCCACACTGCATCTCCAATAAAATGGCAATCAACTTCTATATTCTTGGTGCTGTTATGTTAACAAGGCACATGATTGTTGAAAAGAAGGTTGTTGCCTTGTTATCACAACAAATACGCATTGGCAAGTTGATTGTAACAACAAAATCTAACGGAATAGGTAGAGATAATTTCACAAGGTATTTGTGCATTGCACCATATTTAAATTTAACATCAAATCTTGAAACTACATTTTCTTTCTTCCTTTGCCAAGTGAAAGATTCCCAACAATAAAAGTGCAATGTGCAGTAGCATGTGGTTGATTGCTAATTATCATGCAAGTGTACATAGTATGCGTAAGAAAATCCTTCCATTTTCATGCATCCATTATTCTAGGAGAAAATTTCCTATTACGGGGAAGATTTCAAATATCTAAGTATACGAAGAATTGTTTCCTAATGACCATGGTTGAATTATTGAAGATGGTAATTAAAATGAACTACAAAAAGAGATGTATCTAGTTAAGTTATAGTAAGATATAAAAGCTTTCCAACTAAAACTTTATTCTATCCTGAAAAGATGGTATATTGTCTTAGTCTTTAAAAAGCAAAAATTTGGTTCCATGTGTACAAGGGAAGACATGTCACGACTCGACATATGTTCGAGACTTATTTTCTTTATGCATGTCTATAATGTTTTTCTCTTGCCTCTTACCCAACTTGGGCCTTCCTGTCACTTTTCCAAGCACTCCTTATATATAAGAGCCTAGGGTGTTGTGCTTTGTATATAAAACACAACTCTTTCTCTACATGGAGCGATGACAAGAACCAAGGTGCGCACACCATCAAAAGAGGAGAACCCTCCCTATGCCACAAAGGTCCAACCATCCCCCTACACCTCACCGACCACTTTGAAGCCAGGCGACACGACCATCTTCAGTGACCAATGCCCATACATCTCAAACACACCTCCTGGTCCTGGCAAACTAATGCAAGATGCCCCTTTCTACAACACCAAAAGCAAACAACATCCCAATCGACACCGCAAAACCCCTTCGCATTCGTATTGGACCTCACCGACCTCCTTTGACAATGCCCCACAACCAGCATCCAAGCACCATCTCTATCCTCCTCCACAATCCGATGAGGTTCCTCCCCCTTCTCAATCCTTAGCTCCCTTCCCCAACCATCCTCTCTCTGCTCTCACCAGTCTCCCTCTCTCAAACTCCATCCTCCTGAATGCTAACCTATTCATGGAATATATCACTCTTATGCTTCCATGTTTATTTATTGTTTTGAGACTTGGGACATGACAAAGGGTGACTAAGTTCAATGTCTAATCTGTAGAAGATGAATTGGAGCATTATCCTCACTTTAAGTTCCAGCAGCTTGGTGGCTTGAGAATCAAGCATGGGTCAGTTGGATAAGCTGGTAGAGTTGTAGTACTTTTACAAGATTCAGTCTGTAAGGTGTATCCCTCATCATATAAATATGATATGGTCACAAAAAAAAAAGAAAAAAAAAATCAGATCTGCTCTCACAAGATTTCTTTAATTTGGGATATAGGACCTTTAACCTTTCTACATCCAAGCATAACCCACGACAAATGCTTGTATGAATCTAATAAGACCTCTTGAAAATTTTGTCACATTAAATTGAACTAAGCTTTGACTTCTTATTTGAAGAAGAAGAAGAAGAAGAAGAAGAAGCAACTTTTGAGGTATCTTGAAGCATTCACTTACAGGATGGGCTCCTTTTTGAAGAAGATACTCTAAAGCTGCATGACAAAAGAAACCAAATCTTTCCCCATCATTTCTACCACCATAGATACACCCTGCTGAAAACATCCTGAAAACAAGAATGCGCCATGATTTCAAAGACTATCATTGAACATATTTATCAAATAGTTTTTAATTTATCTCAAAAAAGTCAGAAACCACAGTCATGATTGTCTGACAGGGCATGAATCTCATATATCATTCTAAAAAATATTCTTCATTGGCAATCTGCAAAAGCAATTATCCATACATGCCATTGAAGTATTAGATGAAAGACAACAGGATGATGAATATTTCTAGAACTGATATAAAATTATATTAGCATGGGCTTAATCTTCTAAGAATTCACAGCAGCCAGTGTATTTTTCTTGGAAAGGAAATAATGCATAATACAAAAAAAAAAAGCTGTGTATACTGTATGCAAAAAGGATTGCATTGTGTTGGGAATAAAGGCCATGTGGACTGACCATGTGGCAGCCAGCAGGCCACATGGTAGTCCAGGTGGCAGCTTCTAGAAGGCCCAGCAGGGCTGGCGACTAAAGGGTCCATAGGACCAATTTTGAGTGTTTTGTTTTGAAGTTAAGTTTGCTACTTTTCGTAAATGTGTTTTAGAAAAATAGTTTGGATTTGATTTGTTTTACATGATCTTTCCTTGTTTAGAGATATGATTTGTTTCCAAATAGTTTGGATATGTTCCCTCTAAAAAAGAGTCTTTCCTTATAATCTAATTTGAGTAATAATAATATTTCCTACTCAAGGCTCCTCTCCTCTCTCTTCTTCACATCACCACCGCCTGTCACCAGCAAAGGCAGCTAACCCCACTACCGGCCACCCAAACAGTCGGCCGTGCTCCTTTCTCCATGTCCACACGCATGCACAACTGATGTGCATACATCTAATTGATCTAAAATGCATATTTATGCATGTTTCTAGAGTCATAGAAGCATTCATCAATATAAATATTGCATAGCATACATCATCGTGCATTTAGGTTAGATTGTATAAATCTTAGGTTAATTCTCCCTCTTTGTGGTCAGGGAACAGGGCAATATTTATCAAGGCTTCGGATTGAAGATCCAACCGTACGAATATGATCAAGGCAACAATCAAAGTTCAACGACTCTGAGATCGCCCCGATCGGATTTCCATAGCATTAGATACAGTTCTAGAAAAATCACAGGATAAGGGCCAAGGTGGTGTTGAATCCGTACCTCAGACGACAAATCCAATCGCACGGATAGGTTCGAATCAACGATTGCAGCCCAACGACGTGAAAATCGATCCAATACGACATCCGTGGCACCATTTGCAAGTTAGAGAAGATGGATGGCCAGGATGGTACCATATGGTGCCATCCCAGCAGCCCAACACCGGCCAAGCCTCCCGCTCAACCTCTGAAGGCATAATCAAGATGCGATCTCGGCCGTTCAATCGAGATCCAACGGCTGAAAGCGAGTGAACGTTAAATCCAAAACACGCCTCAAACGGCCATGTGGCACATTAGTTGCCCACATTCATGCAGAGAAGAGGGCATCAGTTCGAAGCGTGGCATGCCTCAATTGAGGTGGCGAGCGGGCGCGGGCGAAATTCGCCCATTGGATGGCGATTGTGCGGCAGCAGGAGCAACAACGCGGCATGCGGAGAGGTGTGGATCGCGACGCGCGCGATGACGCGTGATCGAACGTGCCATGGCACGCAGGCGCACTTAACACTCGAAGGAGTAGCGCTCAAGGATCCTAAGTCGTCCGATCTCTTGATCGGACGACTAAGATCGTGTAGACATGGGTGCACACACGAAACGGCTAAAGGAGGCACGCCTTCACCGACGTTCACCTAGAGTGACGATTATATCCATCACTAAAGGCCTAGCATTTAATGTTTAAGGCCTTAAAAGACCCTTTTGCACCCAAGTCCTACAACTATAAAAGGGCACCCCTACTACACATTTTCTAAATCCCTTCCTCTCTACTCTCACCCCTTCCAAAGCTCTACGAGCTTGTCCCAAACCCGGGATGCTCCATTAGAGTCTTAAATACAATTTTTCCACCTCACCCCCATTCGTGGAGTGCCGGCAGTTGTCCTCTCACTGTCGTTCGAGAAGTAGATCCCGCTGCGACGTCGCCCTGCTCCGTCCTCCCTCCATCTTCATTCTCCCTCGTCCAGCATCTCATCACCCTCATCCGGGCACCTCATCAATGCGGTTCATCCTCCAAGCAACCGTCGAGGATGATAACTTCTCATCACCTTCTCTTTTATCGCTTTCTAGCATAGATTTCCTGCTTTCTAGTGTAGCGATTAGATGCAATGAACTTGATTCTGTGGTTATGAAATATTTGTTTCTCTCCCTATTTTCTTTTTATTTATATTATTATTTTTCTCTTCTATTAATTATTCTTTAAGTAGAATAGCTAGCAGATTAATTTCAACCAGCTAATATGCTTTCGTGACAATAAATCCAACCAATTTTTAATCAAACGTTCGCCTCCCAGTATTCGACCCGAGACTCACCAGAGTTTCGGTTAAATTATCTGTATAACGAATTTTTATGCGACTACAACAACAGCGTTTTCAAACTCAAATTCTTAGCATAAAAATCACGTTCCAACAACCCACTTTTGGGGTTATTTTCCCACGCACTCAGGAGTCTCTATGCTCCAGATTACAGGATTCTTGACATCGTATCAGATCCTTCAGTCTAGGCTCCTTATGCGTACGCGTTATTTGGCTGTACGTTGGTGGTCCACCCATCTAGAAAGTCCTCAAAAAATTTGGTGCCTTATGCAAAAAAGAAAGACTAGAGAAGATGGCATAATCAACCATAATGGTCAGAGATGCCACACTTGGTGATGGGAACACCATCATGAACCCTAACTAGCCCAATTTGGTCTGATAAAGTTAATAAAAGCTCCTACATAACCAACAGAGGATCCCATGTGCATGCTATTCTGTTTTAAGAAAAAGAGAACACAGGGTTATTTCTGCAATTTTAACAGCATTTCATAAGTACAGAATAACCACGGGGAATTCCAAGGGTTAATTAAAAGCTAAATGGTCATTAATATCTAATAAGAGGGTTCATGCAAACATAAATGGGTTTTCCTACATTTCAAGAATTAATGGACATCTGAAACCCTAATTTCAGATCCGCTTAATTAACTGAGCTTTTGGTTAGGATAAAACTCACCTAAACCTTCTAAAAATCGTAGAAAAATATTCTATAAGGTTTGGTATCCTTGATTTGATCATTCGAACCCATTTTGACCTAAAACAGAGTCTCAGACAAGAAGTTACCCTAATTTAGATTTTTACGTAAATTACCTAGTCAAACCTGGTCAAAACCAAAATCCGACTTCACCATCAGATTCCTTAGTCCAAATTAGGTTTGTGCCAAAATTTGGGCTCAATCAGAGATTATTTTCACCTAGTTTACATTTTGGTCTAGTCTGACTCTTCTCTCAAATAGCCCCACAGCTTTTGAAATCCTTGCGAACAACCCCCTAACTTAGTCATCTTCTTCACGTTTGGGTCCTTGCCACCATGGCCATGTGAACACACCCGCAACCGACCTTCAATCAAAAAATCTCCCTGATTTCACGCCTAAACCCTTCCAAAATTGGAAGGGGAACTCGTGAGAAGATCCTCTACAATCTGAGCTACATCTTGGGCTCTATGTCTTGCCCAAAACCTAATGCAAACTCTTGGAAATCACCAAATCCTAATCCCTGATTTTCGAGTTTTCAAGCATGTTTCTAAGGTTGGAAGCTCGTCTAATGGCCTATATAAGACCCTCCTCGCCTACCTCACCTTCTTAGCGAGTTTTTGGGCCACAAATCTCTTCCTTTCTCCCTCTCCAACCCGCTCCAAGCTCCACTCAGGCGACCACCTTCTTCTGACTTCTTCGCCTGCCGCCACATACAATAAGCGGCCGGTTCTTCTTCCCTGTTGCATTCCGCACTTGTCATACCTGCGATGAGTTCTCCAGTCCCTTCCTCATCGCCGTACCCTTCCTCGGAGCATTCACCTTCTCTGGCATCGGCTCATCACTGCCGACGCCTCCTCCGCTTCCTCCTCGTCAGCTAGCTACCCTCTTCGACTCCTCTGCTTCTACTGACCACCCCAACATCATCAAACCTCGCCTTCGACCACGAATCCGCCCACTACACCATCATCCTCCAACTCGCCGGCGTACCTCCGGTGATCCCGTCTGACCACTACACCCCACTAAACCACACGCCACCAGTCCCTACATCGCCAAACCCTCACGAGCAAAACCGCTCAAGAAATTAAGGGGATTGCTCGCCCTAGCCCTCCACCGAACACCTTCACGTGCTTCGACCTTCTCCGCCTTCACCACACTTACGCACTCTCACAGCACGCCACCGCCACCACCACATTTACCGCACTCGCGCGAAGCTCCTAAGCTATTCTGATAGGTCGAGAGGCTGTTTTCTCCGTTTCAGGTGCTCCTCGACTCTCCGCCACTACAGGTCATCTTCCTCGACCTCAGCTGTCGTGTTCTAGCCGTGTTCTTCATCACCAACACCTCCAGGTGGCGCAGTCTTCTTCCAGGAGAGTGCCCAGGTCTCCAATTGGAGTTGCCCTCTCCTTCGACTACAATCAAGAACATCATCAGTAGCAGCTTCACGCGAAGAACTGTAAGGACTTTAATCCCACATCGATGCCTAACGAGCCCTTCGTGTCGCATAAATTGTTTTTCTACATTGGACCCCTCGCCCGGTACATGAAGGGTCGGGTCCCTCCTCACGCTCTCCTCACTCCTCGGCTATCACTCACACTCGGTAGCCTTGGTCCCCTGCCCAGATCCGTATACCTGCATGTTTACCCGATTATGGTTGGGTCCTTAATAGAAAGAAGAGAAGGAAAGAGAGAAAGGGGGGTTTTGCCTCACCCTTTAACTCTCTAACACTTAGACGAATTTCAGAGGAGGCCTTTGCCTCTATTGTGACGCTGCTGTCTCTTTCTTAAGGATCAAAAAGAAGAAGAGAAGGCTCTATCTGAGGAGCCTTGTGCTGTGCTGCACCTCTTTCTCGAGGCTTGAAGGAAGGAAGAAGAGACCTTTGCCTCTGTTGAAGCTACTCCTCCTGAACACTTAAGCTATCTGGGGCTTTATCCCTGCCGTCTGATATATGGTGATTCTAAGCTTTTGTGGCTATATTGGTTACTTAAGTGACGTGGAATATCTTATTGAGTTTACTATTCATTTATTTGAGATTATTATGAGCTTAATTTCAGGGGTAATTGGTAATTTAAATTACTATTTTACCATATTCTTTTTGCACTCTAATATTGACTCATATATATCATTTTTTAATGAAATTTTGATTATAACTGCTCATATTCGTGCTTATAATTATGATCTTTGAAATTGAATTGCTATCATTGCTCCCGGTGAACGACCACTTGCTTTCTCGAGATTATAAATTTAAGTGTTTTTGCTATTTCTCAACTATACTATGACGCATTTCTTTAGATTCGATAATTTCACAGTTAACACTTGGTCCAGGAGAAAGTAAGGTGGTTGTCTCTAGAACAACCATCAAGCTTAGTGGCACATCCAACTATGTCTTGTCGACTTGTGTCTTTAAGATATTTGTTGGAAACCAGGAAGAGCTTAGCATTCTCCTTGAGCCACAGAGTTAAAGGACAGCAAGAAGATGTTCGAGAAAGAATTATGATGTCATAAACTAGCACATGAACTCGATGGATCTGTCTATCGTCTCAAACATGCTATACAAAAAGAGTGTGTATAAAATTTGGACAACCCTCAAGAAAAGGTATGCCCGAACCTCAAATAACGCATGTATTACTGTTCTCTACACTCACATGTAGGCATCTAATCAAGGAGAGCTCTCCTTGACTAACTATTACGAGAAGACAGGCGTTGTTTGAGGAGTTGGATATCTACAAGCTATTTTCTTGTGACAAGCAAGGGGAGACACGGACGGTTTGGCAATCCGCCAAGTTTTTATCAGGATTGCATTCCCATTATCGAGCCACCCGAGATCAAATCTTAGCTTCCAACGAGAGGATGAATCTTGAGACCATCTTCTGCTGTCTCCTCAAGATGGAGATCCCCAAAGATGAAGACACGTAGAAAGGCGATAACTCCGCACTTGCTACTCCAGAAGCAAGTGTGGGGCATGGGCATGGATGTGGACATGGACCTGACTGCATCTACCCAAAGTGCCAACACTGCGGACGCAACGATCATCCATAAGACAAGTGTTAGGAGAAGTTCGAGAGGCCACAACGTGGGGCTACTAGCACCTTACATGTGGACTCCCTAACTCATGAAGATCTTGAGAAGCTACGGGCTCTACTTTGAGAAGACAAGTCAACGGCGACTGTCGCGACGACTACTCAAGTTGCCACAGAAGCAACGACTCCAGAGGTCACAAGAGACTTCGCCATTGACTTGTAGAAGGAGAAGATCGAGAGCTTAGCTCTAAAAGAAGAATAGTCGGGTGTCTAGCCTTACAACTAGAAGACCAAGTCGTCAGCCTCCCGGCCTTCGACTTGAGGGGAAGTGTTAGGAATAAAGGCCACATAGCTAGCAGGCCACATAGCAGCTTCTAGAAGGCCCAGTAGGGCTGCCGGCTAAAGGGTCCATAGGATAAATTTTGGGTGTTTTGTTTAGAAGTTAAGTTTACTATTTTTAGTAAATGTGTTTTAAGAAAATAGTTTGAGATTTGATTTGTTTTAAAGATATGATCTTTCCTTGTTTAAAGATGATTTATGTCAAAATAGTTGGGATATGTTCTCTATATAACAGAGGGTATTCCATTGTAATCACATTTGAGCAATAATAATATTTTCTACTCAAGGCTTCTCTCATTTCTCTCTTCACATTACCACCGTCGACCACCACCAAAGGCAACCGACCCTACTATCGGCCACCCAAACAACCAGCTATGCTCCTCTCCCCCTGTCCACACGCCCACTATTGGGGCTATTTTCCCACGCACACAAGTCTCCACGCTTTGGATTGCATAATTCTTGACACAATGAATAGGTGGGCAACATGACATTGATGAATTTATGAACCCATATTACCAGTTATATCTCATTTGCAATTTAATACTCAACTATTTTAGCTAAGATCCATAGGATAATGCAATACTTTTTTTTACATCATTGTTTATCGTTATAAACTCTTTGCAAAATTATTCACATGTAGGAGCCTTAGTTTGTAACGAAGGTCCTACTTATCTTTAAATAGAGAGAGAAAAAAGGTAAATTACAAAGTAACCCCAAGATAGATAAGGTGACAAATACACCCTTACAAATAAATGTAAAATCGAAAATAGAATACTACCGAAGTTTACACTCCCTCTTTTAAGTTGGAGCATATATATCTATCATGCTCAACTTGGAACAAGACTCAAAAGTAGATTTAGGAAGTAACTTGGTAAAAATGTCTACCATCTGATCTTCTGTAGCAACTGGGGTTGTATATATCTATCCTTTCTGAAGTAGGTCCCTAGTGTAGTAACAATCCACTTCAACATGCTTGGTTCTTTCATAAAACATTGGATTGTTGGCAATGTATGTGATAGCTAGATTGTCACACTTCATCTCTATAGGGCCAGTAATCTGAACATGCAAATCTCCCAATAATGAATTCACCCGCATGAGTTCCGTAGCTGTTTGAGCCATCGCTCCATACTCTGATTCTGCACTTGATCTAGACACTGAAGCTTATTTCTTACTTTCCCAAGTCACTAGATTTCCAGCCACATAAGTACAGAATTCAGTTGTAGATTTCCTATCTGTCAAGCACCCAATGTTGTCTGCATCAGAGTACGCCACTACAGTCATGGAAGTGCCTCAAGTAAATAGAAGGCCAAGTCCCAATACCTTCTTAATATACCTCAGAACCATCATAGCATCCTTTCAGTACTGCTTTGTGGGCTTCGCCATGAACTGACTATGCCTTCGCACAGCAAATGCAATGCCTGGTCTAGTGATAGTGAGGTAGAGTAGCTTTCCCACAATCTATTTGTACTGTCTACTATCCACTGAAGGTGCCTCTGCATCATAGAGGTGTGCCTTTGGATCCAAGGGTATGCTTGCTGGTTTTACCGCAAGCATCCCAACCTCTTGCAAAACAACTAATGCATACTTCCTCTAATATATAACTATACCATGGTTACCACGAGCAACTTCCATCCCCAAAAAATATCGTAACAGACCCAAGTCCTTCATTACAAACTGACTAGCCAATCTCTCTTTAATCTACACTATACCATCTGCATCATTACCTGTGATAATTAAGTCATCCATATAGACCAGGAGAACAACCACACCTTTCCCTATTTTTCTGACAAATAGGAAATGATCCGCCAATGACCTCTGAAAACCATCAACTACCACCACTTGGTACAATTTCTGGAACCACGCACGTGGACTCTGCTTGAGTCCACAGATAGCCTTCCCTAACCTGCCAACACACTCCTGTGTCTCATACCCCATTGGTTGCTACATGTACACCTTCCTCATGCAAGCCACCGTATAGGAAAGCATTCTTTACATCAGGTTGGTGCAACTACCAATCATAATGTACTTCCACTGAAAGCAGGATCCACACAGTTAACAACCTGGCTACAGGGGAGGTGTCAAAGAAGTCCACCCCTTAGGTCTGGGTGAACCCCCTTGCTACAAGTCGGGCCCTGTATCTAGCAATGTTGCCATCAAGATGAAACTTGAGTGCAAAGACCCATCTGCACCCAATACGGCTAGCCCCTTGTGAAAGTGAGGTAAGCGTCCATGTGCCTCTGCTCTGAAGTGCAACCATCTCCTCCGCCATAGCTTGAAGCCATTTTGGATGAAGCATGGCTTCTTGATAAGAAGCAAGTACAGTAGTGGAGACCAGGGCGTTAGTAAACCCCGAAAATGTTGTACCGAGATTAGCTATGTGTAGATATCCTGCAACATGGTACTTTGCACATGACCTAAGAGCCTTTTGAATGATAATGGGAAGGTCACTATCCACTTGTGAATCATCATCTACAAGGTCATCATCTATCCCCGTATCATCACTAGACACCAAAGTGTCAGTGTCTAAAGACCATGTACTCACCTAAGCTGGGGAGGCTGGTGGCGGAGGGGACATCTTGAATGTAGTATGTGGTCTCTGATTGGTAACAATAGGTGCATGAAACCTCTCCTTAGAAGTAGTCAGGTGCTCATTCACCGAAATAGACCCAAAGGGAATAGGTTGAATAGGCATAATGGCCCCGTCATTCACAGGAAGCAAATCACAGCTAATGGTAGAAAAGTATGGTCTGACTTCATGGAATGTCACATAGAAGACACAAAATGTCGAGAATTGATCAGATCGAAACATCTATACCCCGTTTAGGTTCTAGAATAACACAAGAAAACACACTTGGTAGCCCTTGGTGCCAACTTGTCCCATCCAGAACTCAAATCATGGACAAATGCAACACACACGAAAATACGAGGAATAACTGGAAACAAAGGGCGACCAGGATATAGAACCTGCCATGGAATTTGCCCATGAATGGCAGCATTCGACATCCTATTAATCAGAAAGCATACCGTAAGGACAACGTCCCCCCAATACAAAGCTGGCACAGTATGACAAATAAGTAGGGATCATGCAACATCAAGGAAATGTCTATGCTTCCTCTCAACAACACCATTCCTCCAAAAGGTGTGAACACAAGTTGTTTAGTGCACCATTTCATTGCTGTGGAAAATTTGCATCAAGACAGAAGTACAAAATTCGAAAGTATTGTCAGTTGAAGAAAAGAATCGTTCTTATTATTACCAAGCCGCCTCTACACCTCTTTCTATTGAGAGAGGTGAGGGAAAAATAACATAAGTCCACCAAGGGAAAATAAAAAAACAAATAGCCCCTCAACAAGAGGCATAACTCAACACTCCCTCTCAAGCTGAAGCATATATATCCATCATGCTCAACTTGTTTCTACACTTCTCAAACTGGGGGCGAGGCAGTGGCTTGGTAAACATATCAATAGACTGGTCGGTGGAAGCAAGACATGTAGTATGAAGTAGACCCTGCTAAATCAAGCTCCTAGTATAGTGACAGTCTACTTCCACATGTCTTGTCCTCTCATGAAACATGGGACTGTAAGCAATGTATGTAGCAGCCCGATTGTCACAATGCATCCCCATAGGCTTCTGAATATCAACATGAAGATCTCGTAGCAGAGATCTGATCCATATCATCACAGCTGCAGTATGAGCCATAGCCCTGTATTAGGACTCAACACTAGAGTGTGAAACAACACTCTGTTTCTTACTCCTCCAGGTCACTAAGTTTCTAGCAACAAATGTACAAAAACCAATAGTAGACTGCCTATCTCCAACATCACCAGCATAATCAGCGTCAGAGTAAGCAGCTACAGACATAGGAGCCTTCTTCTTCTAGAATAAGATGCCTCTCCCTGGACATCCTTTGATGTACCTCAATACCTGCATAGCAACCTACCAGTGAACATCAGTAGGCTTGTCTAAGAACTAGCTTAGCTTACCCACTACAAGACTGATGTCTGGCCTGGTGATGGTTAGATATAGTAGCTTCCCAACCAGTTGTCGATATAACTTCTTGTCCTTTAGCTTCACTATGTCCTCAAATAGATGAACTTTAGGATCCATAGGAATGTCAGCTTGGATCCTAGCATTCCTGCCTCCTGAAGAATGTCAAGTGAATACTTCCTCTAAAACATCACTATGTCGTGCTTGCTCGTGGCAATCTCAATGCCCAAAAAATATCTCAGCTTCCCAAGGTCCATGACAAACTAGAGAACCAAATAATCCTTCACCTAAGTAATACCATTTGCATCATCACTTATAAGGATAAGGTCATTAACATATACCAATAAAGCCACAGTATCAGTACCAATCTTCCTAACAAACAGGGAATGATCAGAAGAAGATCTTTACATCCCAAAAACAGATAGTGTACCAAACAAACACTGAACCAGGATTGGGGGCTCTGCTTAAGGTTATAAATGGCCTTACGAAGCCTACACACACACTCCCCCTTAACCTTAAAGCTAGGTGGTTGCTGCATGTAGATCTTCTCCTCCAAGTCTCCATATAGAAAGGTATTTTTAACATCCAGCTGATGTAAATGCCATCCATAATGAGTTGCAACAGAAATAAGAATGCGGATAGTGGAGAGTCATGCCACTGGAGAGAAATTATCAAAGAAATTCACCCCATAGGTTTGGGTAAATCATTTGGCCACAAGGTAAGCCTTATACAAAGCAATAAACCCATAAGGGTTGTATTTCAAGGCAAAGACCATCTAGCCCCAACCAAATGTGCACCAGAAGGTAAAGCAGACAACTCCAAGGTGCCTCTATCAGTAAGCACAAACATCTCTTCCATAGCCTCCTTCCAATGTGGATGTAAGAGAGTCTACTGGTAGGAGGTAGGGATCTCAGCACTAGAGACTACAACTGTGAATGCATGGAACTTGGATCCGAGAGAGCCCGCAGAAACAACACTGCCAGCAACACGATATTGTGCACAAGATCGCGAAGCCACTTCCTATGCCAGCACACGATACTGTGTTTGGTGTGCCAGCAGGTGAAGGCCGAGCATCAGAGGCCTGCAGGGCCGTTGCAGCCACTTCCTATGCCAGAGTGGAAGTGAAAGAGTGCCACCATGGACTTAGTGGTGGGTCTACCAGTTACCCACCTTGGACACGACGCAGTCTGAGTAATAGTAGACAGATTAACGAAGACGGCACACTTCCTACCGATCCGAGTCACCCTTGGACCAGCACAGTTGGCAGAGAGATACATCAGAGATGTGGTATGCTTACACGGAGTTCCACGTGAGATTGTATCTGACAGGAATACCTGTTTTACTTCCTAGTTCTAGGCTGACTTTCAGCAGGCTTTGGGGACACGTTTGAGGTTCAGTACCGCTTACCACCCCCAGACGAACGGACAGTCAGAACGCACCATAAAGACACTTGAGGACCTTTTACGCGCCTGTGTACTAGATTGGGGAGGCTCCTGGGAGGAGCATTTACCCCTGGCAGAGTTTGCATATAATAACAGTTACCATTCAAGCATCGATATGGCACCTAAGGAGGCTCTGTACGGACGAAGGTGTACCACACCCTTGAGTTGGGTCGAGGTGGGGACCAAGGGCAGGTTGGCCCCAGGCTGATCTGGTAGAGTCAGGAGATGATAAAGCAGATTCACAGACGACTCCGCACTGTCCGAAGTAGGCAGAAGAGTTACACTAACCGAAAATGCAGAGAGGTGCAGTTCGAGGTTGGAGATCACGTCTTTCTCCGTGTTTCGCCCATGAAGGGAGTACAGCATTTTGGGATGAGAGAGAAGCTTGCGCCGAGGTTTGTGGGGCCCTTTGAGGTCCTGGAGCTGGTAGGACTCGTTGCTTACCGGCTTGCCCTTCCTCCCCAGCTTTCTAGAGTGCACGACGTGTTCTATGTGTCCAACCTCAGAAAGTACGTCACTGATCCTAGTCACATTCTGAGCCACGAGAGCGTCAAGGTGGGTGACGACCTGACCTACCCCGAGAGACCAATACAGATACTAGACAGAGCCGTCCAGAGTCTAAGACGGAAGCAGGTACCACTGGTGAAGGTCCTATGGAAAAGCCAGCGGTACGAGGAGGCGACCTGAGAGCCTGAGGTGGTGATGCGAGAGCGGTATCCGGAGCTTTTTGAGGGTACGTCTTTTCATACCTACTTCGATCCTCTTTAAGTTTGTTATGCATTTTATGTTCCTTTTTCCACACCCTAGCTAGCTCAAGTTTCGAGGACGAAACTTTAAGTTTGTTATGATGTAATGACCCGTTACACTTTTAGTGATTTAAGACGTCTAAAGTTTCAGTCAAACGTCTAACCAGCCATCTGGACCCATTCCCAGACGTCTAAAAGTGAAATTTTTGTATTGCCCACTGCACTCTACCCGCGGCCGGCGCGCAGAGACCGTTCCTTCCTCTCTCTCTTCCTCATCTCCCTCGAACCCTAAACCCCACACCCTCCTATTTATACCCCTTCTTCCCTTCCTCCTCGCCTCACACCACCGACCACCACCACCTTCAGATCTCCAGTGAGGTGAGTAGAGGGCGAGCGAGGGAGAGCGAGAGGGAGGAAGGAAGAGAGCGTAGGAGGAGGAAGCCCAAGGTCGGTGGACCTTCGGTAGAGCTTCGGCGGAAGCCCGGCGGAGCTCCGGTGAAGGCTCGGAGGGGCTCAAGGAGGCAGCTTCCGACCCTCTGCAGCCGCAGGAGGGACTGTGGGAGCTCCTGCGAGCAAGCTCTCGAAGGAGACAGCACGCGAGAGAGGTTCTGATACTGGGTTTTTTCTAGTATCAAACGTCTGAAGAGTTGACCAGACGACCGTAGCGGCAACTGGACGTCCGGATTTGGAGCCAAGCGTCCAAAAGTACGCGCAATGCTGAGGTACGTGCTTTTTCGCGGTTACGGCCATGCAGGCCTCACCGCAGAAGCTTCGTTTGGCCTGATTTGGACCTGCGATTTTCGTACACAGGTAAAGGTCCTTGGGAAGGCGTGCGGAATGCTTTCCCATGCATTTTTGAATGTCTGATCACATCACCAGACATCCGAAGGTGCGTCTAGACGACCGAAGACATTGTCCGATGTCTGGAACTGTCTTTAGACGATCGCAGAGAAGGTCTAAACGTCTGAGGATACCACAGGAACATAAGGTAAGATCTGACACCTTTTAAGACGTCTGAGATTATTCCCATACGTCTGATTTCGAACAATAGACATGTTTTTGACCTGTTTAGGGTCTGATCGGGGTTCATTTTACGCAAATGAAATACCTGCACTTTCCTCTCAAATTCCTCTACGTACTAGAATATGTTATACACTGTTCTAAACTCTCCTTTTGTGATGCATTCTCTGGTATAGGATTTCAGCCTGCTGTGCGTTTGGGGCTCGCAGAGACGTTTGGGTCTGCATGCAAGCCCCCATTACTCCTGTGTTTCCTAGTAGAGTGATTTAATTTCGTTAATAATATTTAAATAAGAATGTGCTTGCGGAAATAGCCGAATGTAACCCTAAGATGTGACATGAACCCTAAGGTAGAGAAATGAATGAGCCTATTTGTATGGTATAGTTTACTTGCATGCGTGAGTAAGATGAATTGCTAGCAAATACCTGTATTATAATTACGAGTTGCCTGCTAAAATAGGAGCTACCTGTATTTAATAAACAATTACCAGTGAAATCCCAGCTGTATATTATTGGGAATTGAATTATGAAAACACGAGCTGCCTGAATATGGATGAGAAATGAAGTATGAAAGATGAGATCTGGATATGGATAAATGAGGTGAACATGAGCACGAACCCTACGGGGAATTATGAGTAGAACTCCTGTGGTTAGATGGAAATCTGGAGTGTAGACGGGAAGTATGCTGGCCTTTGAGTACGTGGTACCAAGGAGAGCAACTGTCTCCTTTTTGTGTAGAGCGGAGCTAGCCTTCCTTGAATTGAGACCCGGGGCTAGGATTGGCCACTCTACACCGACTCCTGTTGGCCCTCGTGTACGTGATACAGAAGCGAGCTACTAGTGTAGGGAGGGAGCTAACCACCCCACGGGGCTCGGGGTTCAGCTAGCCACCCTACACCGACTTGTTAGGCCCTCTGGGCAAACCAGGGTAGTCAAACGAGGGTGCGCGGACTGTGGAAGGGTGAGACCCTTGTTTGGTTCGAGGGGCGAGAACCCTATTCTGAGAAGGCAAGACCCCATACTGTTCCGTGCTGTACTCTGGGCGTACCTGCTAGCGGAAATGACTGACCGCGTGTCAGTGCGGGGTAACTACCTGTGCGCTTATCACGTGTGCGGTAGTCACCGCTACATCTTGACAGTGACCTCAAGGTGGTTAACTGGTGGACTATCACGGGGGATTCTCCTGGCCAGGAAAGCACCACGTGTACCTTCTACTTTACGGAAAAGGCTGCAATCAAGATCATTCCCATAAGGAACATGCAAGATCAAGAAATATCTAGATACTTTGAGAAATGGGTGAAATGGAAATATATAAAATAGATAAATAGAAATGAGAATCAAACATGTTGCTTTTACTGTTTTGGTACTTAGATAATATAGATACTACTCTACTCAGCGTTCGCTGACTCTGTCCTTTCACAACACTGTTCAGGACCAAGAGCTGAGCCGCTCGAGTTTCCGTCTACGGAGGGTGCTGGACCCAATCGAGTCCAGTCGTAGTTTTCCTTCAGCACTTCCTTTCCTTTTCCCTACTATTGTAGTAAGTAATGGACTCATAGTTACTGTTCTGCTACTACTGTTTACTTTCCGCTTTCCGTCGTTGTGGAGGTATGTACTGAGACAGATGTTCTATTTCCTTTACTACTTTATACGTTTCTTCTGCTTAGTTATATCGTATGTGTGAATATGGTTTATTTTCCTACTTTTGGTTATTTCTTGTTAAACGACTAGGTCTTGGGATTAGTCGAGGCGAGCCGGTCTCGGATCCCGTAGGGATCCGGGAATCGGGTCGTAACACATTGCCTCAGTAATCACACCTGGAGTTGCTGTAATGGAGGCTTGGTTGGCAACAGCAGGACGACCAAATTTATTCCAACACTTGGTCTCAACATGGCCAAGTCTACAACACTAAGCGCAGGTAGGCTTGCCATGACTATCATCAGTTCACCCCCTGCCTTTACCACGAAAGAAGCCATCTCGACCACCACAAGTGCTAACAGCTGCATGCGCCGAAGATGTGTTGGTAACAACTGCATCATGAATAGGCTGAATCTGCATCCTACTCAGCCTCCTATAAATTTCCTTAATAGGAGTAAGCTTGACGAGTGTCAGAATCTGAGATCGAGCCGCAGAATAGTGATCACTCGGCCCTCCAAGAAACCTGTGGGCAATAAACTCCTTCCTGTGATCCCTGCATGTAGAGGAACAATACATCAGCCTACATGCATTATATTTCTCCAAAAGCCCCTTCATAGTAGAGTAGTTCTGCAACAGGCTCATCTCCTCTTGCATGAGAGGATCTGGAATAATTGAGTTGAATCAACTCGTGTGAATAGGCAGTCTTCAGGCATCCCACATCTTTTTGGCAAAAGTGTAATACATAACTTCATCACCAATCCATGGAATAACGTTATTCAGGATCGAGGCTCTTACCATAGCATCATCTCAATTCCACCTTGCATATTTTCTTATTTTCTACTCCGGTGGTGCTTTCCATAAGCATATGTATCTTCTCACGACCCTCAACAGCTACAAGGAAGGTTTGAGACCAACGGAGGTAATTGGTCCCATCCAACTTAGTAATCGGAGCAAAGGGGCTTTTGTATACTCCGCTTTCTGTACTCTGTCTTGAAGACACCTTAGAAGCCTCGGATAAAGCCATGGTAGCTCCAGACGCACAGAAACAAATCCAGAAGCAAATCTGAAATCCGAGATCAAACACTAAAACATGGGGAATACACACCCCGTAGTCCATAAGCACCAACTCCAAAACTTCATTGGGGAATACACCCCCCAAATCTGACCACAAGATCACAGAGAGTCATACCACACATAGGAAGGCTCTTGATTCAAAACTCTATCTCCCAAACACTCAAGAACCGAGAACCTCCCTACAACATGCTGGTGGCCAGTAGCCTGCCCTCCGGTGGCCTGGGCAGTGACTGGAGAGAAGGCGGCGGTGGCATGCTGCTCTGGAGCAGCAGCGATGGCCTACAAGGTTGCAGCATTTTGCTGCTGCAGTCTTCAAGGCAGCAGCAAGCGGTTGCGTGCTACAGCAACGCGAGGCGACACTGCGGGAAGTCGCTTAACCCTTGGCGAGCTGTAGAGTGGCGGCAGAGGTTATTGCAGCCCAAGAAGGCACTGCAGCCGCGCACCAGTGGCAACTACAACAACGCGAGGAGGCACTGCAGGAAGTTGCAGCAGCGACGGCGATAGACGATGTGCTGCTGCGGCGGCGACGACGCTGCCGCAAGTGGTGGCGGTGGGGTGTGACGATGGTGGGGCTTGAAGGTAGGGCTAGGGTTTATTTGGTGGTCTCCCCAACCTGGAGCGATGATACTAAGTTAAAGAAAAGAATCATTCTTATTATTACCAAGTCATCCCTACACCTCTTCATGTAGAGGTGATGGAAAAATAACATAAGTCCATCAAGGGAAAATAAAATAAAAAATAGCCCCTCAACAAGAAGCGTAACTCAACAATGTCAGTGAGAAAATTAGGTTTTTATTTCCATAACAAAATTGTCAATAATCGTTCCAACATCAAATTTATTCTTCAACAGAAACAACCAAGTAGCACAAAAAAAAATCAACAAGCACAATAAAACACCAAAGTCTAAGCTGGTCAATAATCCGACTTAGACCCCAAACATCCATATGAATTAAACTCAAATAAAGAAAATGATAAACATCAATTTATCATCATCCTTATACCCAAAAACTAATCTAGCTCTTAGGGTTTTAACTTTGTAAACGGGTTTCAGGGCCGCATTTAGGCATCACTTATGTTATGTATGCATTGCATAATTTTTTGTATTTTTGACATGTTTATTTGAGTGTTAGGCATGAACAGATATCCAGATCCCAAAAACCCTAGCATTCAGGAAGGCAACAGGTGAAGAAGCTCAATTCAACTAGATCCTAGCTACATCCAGCTCATCACAGCACCAGAGTTAGGTTTATCTCTCCCTAACTCCATCAAGCTCATCTTAGCTAGATGGTAGCTCAAAGTAGCTCAACTTTGCTCAACATAGCTCAAGTCAACTTAGATCCAGCTCAACTTAGTTGAGTCTAGCTCATCTTAGCTCCAATCAGTTCACTGGGAGCTCTATCAAGCTCAACTTAGTTGACAGGAGTTCGCCTCAACTCAAATACAGCTCTCCCCAGCTCCACTCAGCTCACCAAAGTTGACCTCCTTCCAGCTTAGCTACTACTTGTCAACTTAGTAGCTAAGCTAGCTCGAGAGTTCCCAACAGAAGCAACTCCAGCTCAACCCAACTTCAGACAGGTTGAGACAAGCTCAACTAAGCTCTACCACTCAAGCTTAGTTGCTAGCAAAGAATTAGCTAGCTATGATGAATAGTTGAGCTCTTCTGAAGACCCCTTCAGTCAGAATCAGCTCAAAGAAATTCACTTCAGATCCAGATGAACTTCAGACAACACTCTCTCAGCTCATTCTCTCAAACCCTAGCTTCCTTCTACCTCATCTTCTACTCACCTACTAGCTAAGCTAGCTTAGCTAAGCAAGATTAGCTAGCTTCGTTAAGCTCCACCTCCATGGCATCCAAAACCTAACCCTAATTTCTACCCTCTCCATTTAGCTCCACCACTAACCCTACTTAGTCCACTGAGCTGACCTACTCCCAATTCACTTTGGCATCAACACACACCACCCTTCAACCCACCACCAACACCAAAAGGCACTTCATTTCGGCGCCAAAAACACCCAACACAACCCTTCATCTTGGCGCCAAAATGACCCTCAACCTAACCCTACACATCACCCCACAAACCATCTTAACCCTCCACCTAACCACCTTCAAGAAACCTTCTATTTGTCACCAAACCATGGCAACCTTTCAAGGTTGGTGCCACCCCTTAACCACCATAACTACCCCCTCCTAGCAACCCTTCAATTGGCGTCAATTAGCTACACCCTTAGATCCCTATAACCACCTCTAAAGGCCATCCTAGTCCTCCCTTGTGACCACGAATACCTATCCCCTTTAACCACATCAAATGTGGTGCCAACCCTTCTCCAACCACACCTAACCACACCCTTCCACATGGCACCAATTCACCATAGCCCTTCATCCCACAACTACCACCTAAAGACCTAATCCTAACCCTACATCCACGTCCACGCCAACCCTCCTAAACCCAACAAGAGTTGGCACCAACTCCACTCAACCCCACCATAACCACCACTCAACACAACCCTACACTCCACGCTAACCCTAATCCACCCTCCATCCATTAACCACCTAATCCTAGCCATCCACAACACCCTACCACCCTTAACCCTAGTTAAAACCAACTTCAACCCATCCACTCTATAAAAACACCACTAACTACCCATTCCCATTTCACCCTTGGCTACATCATTCAAGCATATTTCCACCTTCACTCCACAATTCCCAACGACCAAGGAGAAGAGGAGAAGATTAAGGGGGTGCTCTTGCCCTCTTGGTGCCTTCAACTTCCCTTCTACCTTCTATCCACGCCAAGCCAAGGAGTCACGCCAGGCAGGAGGACGACCAAAGGGGAGGAGAACCAAGGGTGGTCCATGTCCACACTAGGAGTCAAGAAGCAGGCCACCTAGGCTTTCTAGGAGCAGGCACACCCACCAAGGGTTTGCCACAAGGAGGACGTCTAGGAGAGAGGAATTTCTTCCAATTCTGGGGCAACCACAACTGGAGCGGGAATTCCGGACAGCATCATCTTCACCATCAATAAGCTTTCCTTTATTTTGTCCTCTTTTTTGTTGCATTGTAGTGTAAGCTTTTTGCAAATTACAAGTGACAACCCCTCTCACTTGTGAGTTCTCCATCTTTTTGTAAAAAAATTCTTTTTATTAAAAGCATTCCTCTAAAGTTTTCTTTGTTAGCTTGTGAATTTTTTTGTTGTGACTTGTTCCTCCGTTATTTCAAACCTCCCGTGTTTGGGGTGAGTTGGAGAAGTAAGACACTTGTTGCCATTAAATTAGCATTTCTAATTTCTATCTTTCTCCGCATCCACCTTTTGCCCAAAACAAAAACCCTAAAAATTATATATTTTCAAAACCCAAAAACAAAGTTGATTTCCTAATTTCAAGCAAGAGACTTCAAATTGCATTTCTACCTCCCTTAGGATGACTCGAATACTTTCCAAGTGCTCGATCTTTATAAATTTCAAAAGAGATGGGAATTACATGGTGCAACGATAAAAACCCTAATTTAAAAATCACGCTTTTTTGCGATCACTTTTTGACGTTGCCGAGGAGGCACGGCTTTGCACTATCCTGCTTCTCTTGCTTAATACGTGGATCCATTCCCTTCTCTTTATTTTTCTCGTGTGTGCAGGTCTTACAGGAAGAAGGTGGGAGTTTTGCAAGTAAAAGCTTAAAGTCCTCTCCCACGGAATCAAGGTTAGTGCTTTCTCTCTTGTCACATAAATTCTAAAAACTATCAAAAAAGCTACTAAATCAGGTAATAAAAAACATTCAAATTAGGTAGAGCGGTGATTTTTAAAAACCATTATTTGCTTGTTAGAGTTAATTAATGCCACTCTACTCAAAGTGTTGGTATTCTAGTTTTCAGGTCTAAACTTCTGTCCAGATTTCAAAAATCAATTCCCTACAACATAGGCCTCTTAAAATCTTGAAATTTCATCCAAAGATTCCAAATCAAGTTAGGAACATCTTTCCAAATTTCAGAGCATTTGAAGTTGTAGAAAATTTTCAAAAATTCGCAGACCATAGAGAGGTCATCTCTTCTGATTTCATTATTTTGTTACTGTTCGCGAATTTTAGGAATTTTTCTACTTGTCCAATTTCTGTAAAATTTAGCTTTCTAGAATCCTTGTAAAATTATATACAACATATAAAATCACAAAATTTTTTGATGGCTGGCAGTGTTACTGAAAAGTCCAAGATACCCACAGGTATCATTTCTGGACTTTGACACCAGCACAAAGAAAAATCCCAAAAGAAATCAAATGAAATCCAAAAATCATAAAAAAATATTTTTTGGAATCCTTGTTTGATTTGCTTTCCAATAGTGGTGTTAATTGCATTGTTTGGACTACTAAAACAAAAAAGCCTGAAAACATTGATTGATAGTTAAATTTCTACTTAGGGTTCAATTCAATTAGGGTCTGGTTTCATTTTCATAGCCCCATAATATATAAACAATCTCATCATCACCAACACAACTTGATTTCCTTTTTATTATGGAATTCAAACTTGGTTGAAAACTTAACTGGAGAACCCTAAAATACATTGCTAATATTAAATCCTAAAAGTAGAAAGACAACAAAAAAATTATGTGACAACTTGATTTGGCATTGGACTCACTCCGTCTAATTTGCACACACCAAAAAAAATTGAAATAACTAGGCATTACCCCATCAAACACCCTCCACATTTAGGTACCTAAGCCTAATTAAAATAAATAGTCACTTGACCACTTAACGACTTCATCCAATTTAGGCTCTATATCCAACATTTAAGAATCATTAAGCGCTCCTAATTCCCATACAAAACACGACGACAAACTTAGAGGGAAGTCAAACGACTTGTAAGGGTTTACACAAGCCCTTGGTGATTTTCTCAGGACATGCTTGGGCCCAAGCCACCTCTTTAGACTAGTCGGGTGCTCTTTGGGAAGTGGGTTCACTTGTTGATCCCTTGCCAAGTTTCCAAATCTTAGGTTTTTAGGGAGTCAACCCTAACACAGAATTAGGCTTGTTTGCTTTATTTACACACTTCTCATCTCTCTTCTCCTCCCCTCTTGTTCTTCCATTCAGTTGTACATGGCCGACGGTCCCAAAATCTGCACTTGGAGGGACCAACTGATTTTTCGTCCCGCAGCATCGCCCGTACTCGCTCGTTTTCTTCTTCTATTTCCTTTACAGAAAATCAACAAAAATGGAAAGAGCCTAAAATCCTACAAAAAATACCAACCCATCCTCATCTAACAATCAAAATGGGAAAAACACGCATCAATTTCATCAACCCAAAATTGAAGTTCTCGAACCACAATTTGAAATGCCACCTTTGAAAAACCCAACAGGAAATTTGAATTGATAATTCAAACCCGTTATTCATGATGGTAACCCTACTCCAACAACTCCAAGCGAATCAACAATTAACTAGGACCATTACAAACCTAGCGAATAACAGACCACCCAATGTTGAACCCACTATTCCTTTGAGGGATTTCAATGATCCCTCAAATTATGAAGACCTGGGGTGGTCCTACCAAATGGAGAATTTGAAATCAAACACGCGGTCCTAAACTTTATTAAACATTTCCATGGTCTTCCTCAGGAAGATCCATTTAGCCATTTAAAGGAGCTCATGATCCTCACCCAAATACTAAATCCCGCAATGTGCAAGAAGATTTATGGCTAATAAGACTTCCCGCTCACCCATAAAGACAAGGCTACTTATTGGTTTAGAACAACGGGAAAATCCATCACTTCTTGGACACAACTAAAGAGCACATTTCTAAAAAATACTTCCCAATTGGTCGAACTAACGCTTTACGCTGCGCAATAACCACCTTCCAACAAAAATCCAATGAGCCTATGCATGAAGCATGAGAAAGATTTCAAGATTTATTAAGAAGCTACCCCCACCACGAGGTGCCACTTTGGCAACTCGTGCAAATATTCTACCATGGTCTTGATGACCAATTGAGGCGATTTGTTCATGCCTCATGTGGGGGTAACTTTTTGACAAAATGATCAAAAATTCTTTCAACCATTCATCCATGGACACCTTTGCCAGAAATGCCAATCCCCATGTAGGTGTTCATAAAGTAGGCATGCAACAATAATCTATCCATGTCACACAAGACGATTTACAACTTTTTATGCAAAAGCTCGACTAAATGCAAATCAATTAAAAGAAAATGGAAAAAAAAATTAATGCGCAACCACAAAACTCTATTCCTACCAATAATGTGTGACCACAAAACTCTATTTCGACCAACCCTCTCGCTTTTCTAACACTAATCCAACCCTCCTCTGTCGAGAAAATTTGCAATAAGTTAAGCAAATTTCAAAACCCTGACCTTACATCTAAATTCACTGGGACTTGTGATAATTCTACTATGTTTCTCCTAGTCAACGAAAACATTTCCACTCTCCAGGATACTTTAAAAGCAATTTCTCCAACTTCTATAACCCCACTTAGAGGAATAACCCAAATTTTTCCCAAAAAAATACTAATCAAGTTCCGCAATTTCAAAATCAAATGGAAAATTTTGGCCAAAACCAACCTTTGCAGGCTGATATTAATAACCAATTAATGAAAACCCTACAAGAAATGCAACAACAAATGAATGGCATTACCCGCGCCATTTCTAATTTACAAAATCAAATTGCAGTAACACCCGATCAAAGGTTAATGAGAAATTTACCCTCCCAGCCTATCCAAAGTCTTAGAAATCAACCGAACCAAATTCCAAGCAGAAATAATCAAGGTAGCAACCAATAAATCCCGCACCCCAATTCCCACCCAATTTTCAAAACCCCCAGCAAAATCAACATTTTCCAAAGCAAAATAATCACACTGCCAATGCAGTCATACTAAGAAGTGCTAAAACTACACAAAATGCGAGACCCTCACATGAAAATAACCTGGGTCAAAGGAAAATTTTTCCAACCCCCGTTCACTCTCAACATAAAGAAGACACCACAAACACAACACCATTCCACAGGCATTAAACTCCAAGAAAAAGAAAACTAGAATAAATGAGCCATTTGAAGAAGAATTACATGAGTTATTTGGCCAAGTGAAAATCAATATTCCTCTCCTAGATGTAATTAAATACGTTCCTGCCTATGCAAAATTTTTAAAAGAAATTTATACACCAAAAAGGCAGCCTAAAAATCTAGGAAAGGTGGTCCTTTCTGAAACAGTCAACTCTATTGTCCAGAGTAAGTTGCCTCACAAAAGAAATGACCCGGGTGCCCCACTAATATCTGTTGTCATTGATGACACAACTTTTGATCGCACTCTCTTAGACTTAGGTGCATCGATAAATCTTATCCCTACCAGACTTTTTATTGAATTCCAGTTCGGTGAACTTAAACCTATGAAGGTAACCCTTCAATTTGCTGACCAATCTGTTATTCACCCAAAAGGGATAGTAGAGGATGTCATTGTTCAGGTACAGAATTGCCTCTTCACTGTGGACTTTTTGGTCCTCAACATTGATGTACTCGAAGCACTTAAAAATGCACCTATCATTCTTAGAAGACCTTTCCTCGCCACCGTTAAAGCTAATATAAATTACGATTCCGGTAAAATGGACATCACTTGTGGTGGCGAAACAATCACGTTAGATATTTTTAGGGCCTCCAAAAGATTCCACGAGCTGGATTTCTTCGACGACTCATATTCTGAAACCTCAAATCTTGTTGAGGAAATGCTTTCTGTGGACACATGTTTTGCGATCGATTCTTTTCTTGAGATGCAGCAATCGTCTAACCCACCCTCACCCACCACACCCAATTTCACGCTAACCACTAACCCAAATCAAGAACCTGACCTACAATTAGATCTGAAACCCTTGCCGGATTCTTTAAAATATGTGTTTTTGGGCCATAATCACACAATGCCCCTTATTATTAATGCACATCTTTCCGGGGTACAAGAAAAACTACTCCAAGTCCTAATCAAATGTCAAAAAGCAATTGATTGGACTTTAAATGATTTAAAAGACATTGACGCGTCCTATTGCACACACCGCATTTTTCTTGAGGACTCTAAACCCTCCCGCCAACCACAACATCGCTTAAACCCTAATATGTAGGTCATAAAATGAGAGATCATTAAATGGCTCGATGCGGTAATTATTTACCCAATCTCCGATAGCCAGTGGATCAACCCTACGCAGGTTGTACCCAAGAAAGCTGGCCTCACTATTATTACAAATGATAAGGATGAAGATATCCCAACTAGGACTACCTCTTCGTGGCGCGTTTGTATTAATTATCGGAAATTAAATACTGCTACAAAGAAGGAACATTTTCCGCTCCCCTTTATTGATCAAATTTTGGAGCGGCTTGCCGGACAAGAATATTACTGCTTTTTAGATGGTTATTCTAACTACAATCAAGTGGCAATCCACCTTAAGGATCAGGAAAAGACCACTTTCACCTGCCTCTTTGGAACCTTTGCTTTCTGATGGATGCCCTTTGGATTATGTAATGCACCCGTAACTTTTCAATGGTATATGTTAACAATCTTTTCTAACTTAGTAGGTGATTGCCTAGAGGACTTTATGGATGATTTTTTCATTTTTTGAGATTCTTTTGATCATTGTCTTCGGAATTTAGAAAGAACTCTCTAAAAATGTATTAAGGTTAACCTGGTACTCAGTTGGGAAAAAACTCATTTCATGTTTCAGGAAGGCATTGTCCTGGGCCATGTTACTTCTGGCAAGGGAATCTCAGTAGATAAAGCTAAAGTTGATACAATCTCAAAACTTCCCCCATCCAGTTCGGTAAAACAAATATGATCTTTTATGGGACAAGTGGGATTCTACTGACGATTCATTAAGGATTTCTCCAGAATCTCCCGACCGTTAAGCCACCTATTAACTAAAGACCAACCTTTTGATTTTGATGACAATTGCTTAGAGTTTTAACATTTTAAAACAAACGATTACTAAGGCACATATTCTGCAAGCACCCAACTGGGCTCATCCTTTCGAGCTAATGACAGATGCCTCAGATTACGCAATAGGAGCCGTCTTAGGGCAACGAATTGACAAGAAACCCGTTGAGATTTATTATGCCAGTAAAACTCTTAAACACAACGGAATTATATTGTTGCCGAAAAAGAACCTATGATCATTTTTGCCTTTGAAAAATTCCATTCATATATGTTAGGGTCATACACCACCATCTACACTGACCACTCGGCCTTGAAATATTTGCTTAACAAGAAAGATGCGAAACCTTGCTTAATTTGATGGATTTTATTATTACAAGAACTTGATTTGGAGATCAAAGATAAAGCAGGTTCGCAAAATATTGTGGCCAATCACCTATCAAGACTTGAGACTGGTGAGGTATTACCCCAAACATATGTTTTTCCGGACAAAACACTCCTAACACTGTAATCACTCCCTTGGTATGCTGATTATGCTAATTATCTCCCCACTAAACCCCTTCTGATTGGCCTAAACAAAAAAAGGATAAGTTCTTTGCCAAGATCAAATACTACTTTTGGGAGGACCCCGATCTGTTCCACATCTATGCTGCGCAAGTCATTAGACGGTGTGTTCCCAATTCAGAAACACATGATATTCTGAACCACTATCATATCAGGGAAGAAAACAGCGGCCAAGGTTTTAAATGTCGGATTTTATTAGCCTAACATACACAAGCATGCTCACAAATTTTCACAGTCCTGTGTGCGTTGCCAGAGCATCGACAACATGAACCATAAGGATATAATGCCCTCAACCCGATTTTAGAAGTTGAGATCTTTGATGTATGGGGCATCGATTTCGTGGGACCATTTGTCACTTCTTTTGGGTACCAAATCATTTTAGTTGCTTTCGACTACGCTTCAAAGTAGATCGAAGCGGTATCCATGTGCACTAATGACCATCGGGTTGTCATAGATTTTATCAAGAAGAACAATTTTTTGCATTTTAGCGTTCCTAAAGCCATTATTAATAATAAAGGATCACATTTACACATTCCTAATTCCATCAACTTCTCATTAAATATGGGGTGACCTTAAAATCTCTACACCATATCACCCTCAAACAAATGGCCAAGCCAAAGTCTCCAATCAGGAGATTAAAAATATTTTACAAAAGACGGTAAAGCCCGACCGAAAAGATTGGTCAATCAAACTTGACAATACTTTATGGGCTTAACGTATGACTTTCAAAACTCTGATTGGCATGTCCCCTTTTTACCTTATTTTTGGCAAGGCATGTCACCTCCCAGTTAAACTGGAACAAAGGACTTATTAGGCAATAAAAGAATTTAATTACAATCTGGATGTGGCTGGAAAACACAGGAAATTGTAATTAACCGAACTTGAAGAACTTTGCAACAAGGCTTATGAAAACACACGCATTCACAAAGACCGAACAAAGAAATTTCATGACAAATTCATCATTCGAAAATCTTTTGAACATAATCAAAGCGTGTGGCTTTTTGATGCAAGGTTAATACTTTTTCTTGGAAAGCTTAAATCTAAATGGACCGATCCTTACATTGTAATTCAAACTTATCCCCACGATGCCATTGAAATTTTGGATCCTAAAACAAATAACACTTTCAAAGTCAATGACCGACGACTTAAGCCCTAGTTTGATAACACTATTGACGCGAAATCTGACCCTCAAGACCTCCATGGTGTACCCGATAGTGACTTCACGCCCGGCTGAATGGCATAAAAGATAGCACTGATGGGAAGTAACCCATCGTTTTTCCTACTTTTCATTTTTTTTATTTTTTCAAAGGTTTTGACCTTCACCAAAGTGATTTCTTTTCCCTTATGCATGAGGACATGGCATATCTTAAGCACGAGGGTGCTTTTAAATTTTGTCACTCGATTCAGAATTTTTCAAACCTAAAAACATTCAAAACTTTTGTTTCATTTTTGCACGCATACCCAAAAAAATTAAAATATTGAAAACTTTTTTAGGAAATTTTGAAATTGGGACCAAGGTTAAAGATTCATTTTAAGATTCAATAGGATTTAATCTTTAAAAAATTAAGCATAAGGATAAAGATCTGATTATTAGAATCTCTGGGTCTATTTTTAGACTAGATCAAGTATCCTCCTCTGAATTCCACCTGAACTCATGATGATTCAAGTGACTTGATCTCTTTTTGTGACCTGGAAACTACTTGGCTTAGTTTTTGATCCAAAAATTTGCATTTTTAGAAATTCTTGTGTCAAATTTCACGCACAAGCCAACACCTAAAAACATTTAGAAATTAGAAAAACCCCTTGTTCAACCTTAGTGAAATCTCAAGCAGATGATCAGTTTAAGTTCCCACCACCGAGAAGGAAAATGCCTTCTTTGAGAATGTAACGTCAACATGTTACCACATCGACGCTGCCTATATCTATATTTCATATCTTTAAACGGAACATTAAGGTGCATTTTGCGACTCAAGTGTCTTGGACGATGCACTACCCATAGCGTCGGAGCAAGAGCTTGAGTTTGCTTAAAGCACCCCTTTACACCGCATTGTGTTTTGGGGTTGTGAGCTCTTAGGTGGTGTCTTAGACAGTACTATGTCGAAGTGCTGGTGCCAGAGCCCCCTTAATGATTGGTAACGGGAATGATGATCTCAACACATCTATTGTAGGATTAAGCTAGGAATAAGCATGGGAAGAAATATATATATATATATATAAATATTTCAAAAGCACGACCTTATAAATGTTGGCATTCACAAGCACCGACACAAGATTTTAAAAGACTGCAAGTTGCGAATGGAATTCAAGAGCCAGTGAAATCCTAACTACAAAATAATTCTAGGTCATTTGAATTAACATGGAGATAACTAATGAATTTTTAGAAGATACATTGATTCCAATTCGTCTACTTTTTGGATCCAAAGACAAATCACGATATTTATTTATAACAAATCCCGTGCCTTTCGTGTTTTAACTAATCAAGGTCCCGTAATCTCCTTTTCCTCAAAAGTAAAAAATTAGTCATTCCCAAAAATCCGTTTTAAGAAAATAATTTTGCTAAGAGACAAGCAAAAGATAAGAATGAAGGTGTGATAAACACCAGTTTATCATCATCCTTATGCCCTAAACTAATCTAGCTCTTAGGATTTTAACTCTGCAAACGAATTTCCGAGAAGCATTTAGGCATCAATTAGGTTAAGTATGCATTGTATAATTTTTGGTATTTTTGACACGTTTATTTGAGTGTAAAGGATGAATCGATATTCAGATCCCAAAAACCCTAGCATTCAAGAAGGCAACAGGTGAAGAAGCACAACTCAGCTGGATCCCAACTAGATCTAGCTCATCACAGCATGATATCAGCTCACCTGAGTTAAGTTTAGCTCTCTCTAGCTCCATCCCGCTCATCTTAGCTAGATGGTAGCTCAAGATAGCTCAACTTAGCTCAACTCAACTCAAGCCAGCTCAGATCCAACTCAACTTAGTTGAATCTAGCTCATCTTAACTCCAATCAGTTCATTGGGAGCTCTAGCTAGCTCAACTTAGTTGACAGGAGTTCACCTCAGCTCAAGTCCAGCTCTCCGCAACTCCACTAAGCTCACGGAAGCTGAACTCCTTCCAGCTTAGCTACTACTTGTCAACTTAGTAGCTAAGCTAGCTCGGGAGTTCCCATCAGAAGTAGGTCCAGCTCAACCCAACCTCAGATAGGTTGAGATAAGCTCAACTTAGCTCTACTACTCAAGCTTGGTTGCTAGCGACGAATTAGCTAGCTACGATGAGTAGCTGAGCTCTGATGAAGACCACTTCAATCAAAATCAGCTTCGAGAAATTCACTTCAGCTCCAGATGAACTTCAAACAGCTCTCCCTCAGCTCCTCTCAAACCCTAACTTCTTTCTACCTCCTCTTCTCTTCTACTCACCTACTAGCTAAGCTAGCTTAGCTAAGCTCCACCTCCATGGCATCTAAAACCTAACCCTAATTTCTACCTTCTCCATTTAGCTCCACCACTAACCCTACTTAGTCCACCTAGCTAACCAACTCCCAATCCACTTTGGTGCCAACACACACACCACCATTCAACCCACCACCAACACCGAAAGGCACTTCATTTTGGAACCAAAAACACCCAACCACATCCCTTCATCTTGGTGCTAAAATGCCCCTCATCCTTACCCTACACATCACCCCATAAACCATCTTAACCCTCCACCTAACCACCTTCTAGAAACCTTCTATTTGGCGCCAAACCATGGCAACCTTTCAAGGTTGGTGCCACCCCTTAACCACCATAACTACCACTCCTAGCAACCCCTAGGTTGGCGCCAATTAGCCTACACCCTTGGATCCCTATAACCACCTCTAAAGGCCATCCTAGCCCTCCCTTGTGTCTACACCTACCTATCCCCTTTAACCACATCAAATGTGGCACCAACCCTTCTCCAACCACACCTAACCACACCCTTCCACATGGCACCAATTCACCATAGCCCTTCATCCCACAACTACCACCTAAAGACCTAATCCTAAGCCTACATCCACCTCCATGCCAACCCTCTTAAACCCAACAAGAGTTGGCGCCAACTCCACTCAACCCCACCATAACCACCACTCAACACAACCCTACACTCCACGCCAACCCTAATCCACCCTCCATCCACTAACCACCTAATCCTAGCCATCCACAACACCCTACCACCCTTAACCCTAGTTAAAACCAACTTCAACCCATCCACTCTATAAAAACACCACTAACTACCCATTCCCATTTCACCCTTGGCTACATCATTCAAGCATATTTCCACCTTCACTCCACCATTCCCAATGACCAAGGAGAAGAGAAGAAGATTAAGGGGGTGCTCTTGCCCTCTTGGTGCCTTCAACTTCTTCCCTTCTTCTACCTTCTGTCCACGCCAAGCCAAGGAGTCAAGCCAGGCAAGAGGACAGCCAAAGGGGAGAACCAAGGGTGGCCCACATCCACCCTAGGAGGAGTCAAGAAGCAGGCCATCTAGGCTTTCTAGGAGCAGGCACACCCACCTAGGGTTTGCTACAAGGACGTCCAGGAGAGGAATTTCTTTTGCTTCTGGGGCAACCAGAACTGGAGTAGGAATTCCAGGCAGCATTATCTTCACCATCACTAAGCTTTCCTTTACTTTTGTCTTTTTTCTGTTGCATTGTAGGGTAAGCTTTTTGGAGATTACAAGTAAGAACCCCTCTCTCTTGTGAGTTCTCCATCTTTTTGTAAAACAATTCTTTTTATGAAAAGCATTCCTCTACAGTTTTCGTAGTTAGCTTGTGAATTTTTTTGTTGTGACTTGTTCCACCATTATTCCAAGCCTCCCATGCTTTGGGTGAGTTCGAGAAGCAAGGCACTTGTTGCCATTAAATTAGCATTTCTAATTTCCATGTTTCTCCACATCCACTTTTTGCCCAAACAAAAACCTTAAAATTTATATATTTTCAAACCCAAAAAGAAAGTTGATTTCCTGATTTCAAGCAAGAGATTTCAAATTGCATTCCTACCTCCCTTGAGACAATTCAAATACTTTCCAAGTCCTCGATCTTTATAAATTTCAAAAGCAATTGGAATTGTGTGTTGCAACAATAAAAACCCTAATTTACAAATCACGTTTTTCGCGATGAGTGGACGACCCAACATGAGATGAAGCGAGAAAGATGGCATCATGGTGCTTTCCGAGTTGGCAGGCATCGCAAGTGATGGTGGTGCTAGCGGGAATATGAGGTAGAGCATGCCTAAGTCTCTCCACAGGAAGGTGGCCAAGTCGAAGATGCCACTGGGTTGGGGACCTAGTGGCCAAGGCAACCTCCCGCTGACACACAAAAGCAACAGTAGAGATAAGAGAGCAACTTAGATAATACACCCCTCCTTCCTCACGACCTCCACCAATCATCCTCCCCGTGAGTCGGTCCTGTAAGACACAAGATGAGCAGACACAAGATTAAGCATTTAAAATAGCTCTGCAATTAAGCTCTCTGGTAATACGACTAATAGATAGAAGGCTAAGTGGAAAATTTGACACATAAAGAACATCTGGTAACTGCAAAGAGGAAAGAGACACCCACCCTTTTCCAGCCACCTAAGATAATCCATCGACCACTTGTACTGTCCTACTTGGGGGAATAAACCTCAAGTCTGAGAAGGCACCAGGAGTACCACAAAGATATTGCGAGGCACCAGAATCCACCAACCGGTCTCCTGTAATGAAGGGCAGACAATGAGTATGCATCTATTATACCTAACGAGGAGGCAACAACTGCGATCTCTAGGGTAGGCTGAGATAACTGACTGAACTTCTACAACAACTCCTGAAATCCTACTCTAGTCATCGTATCAGCCACAACTAAGGTAGTCTTTGTCGCCTGGTGAGCAATAACTAGCTTCCCATGCTTCTGCCAGCACGTAGCCTTAGCAAGACCTAATCTGCAACAATAGGTGCACGAAGGTTTAAGACCACAACCTCCAATACCTCATCTACGACCATAGCCACGGGTGTAAGAGGCCCCTCTCTAAGGACTATGAGGGATAGCCAATGCAGTAGTCTGACCTACAATCTCAAGGGAAGCAGCAGTCACTATAATCCTACTAAGTCGACTATATGTTTCCTCAAGTACAGGCAAATCGATTATACTCAATATCTGATCTCGTGCAGCAACATATTCTAACCACAGACCAGATAGGAACAAAGAAACTGCAAGCTCTTTTGAAGGCACGCCAAGAGGAGCATGCACAACCAGGCCTATAGGAGTTATGACACACCAATAACCCCTTCACCTAAGAATAATACTGGGCCAATGTCCTCCCATCCTTACGGAGATGGAAGAGCTCATGATAAATCTAGAAGATCCGAGCAAAGTTCTTCTCGTAGGAGTCTTACTAAGGGAGTCCCACATCTTCTTGGCTGTAGGACGGTACATGATCTCATCGCCAATCCTAGGTATCACCGAGTTCATCATCCAGGTGCAAACCATGGAATTATCACGATCCCATGTAGCATTGATTAATGTTTTCTCTGTAGGTTTAAGCCGACCCAACATATGCTCTTTTGCATGAACCCTAACTATCATCAAGAGCATCTAGGACCATTGTGGATAGTTAGTCTCATCTAACTTGATCAGGGGGCAGAAGAACGAACTCTTGTATCCCTGATGTCTATAAAGGTGTCTGATGTGACTTCAAACGAACTAAAGCCACCTATAGAACTAGAGGATGCCATCTTGTTGTCCTCTACCACCCGTTAGACGAAAGAGGAACCTCCTGACATAAAAATCAGATTTGAAATCACCAAACCATGATTTGAAAATCAATTTTCAGATCACAAAACAGAATCGGCATAGCAACCCTTCCCAAGGCACGATCTAGCGAGAACGGGTCACCTCTCCCTGTAGAGATCTCCCAAGGAGATCAAATGAAGGAGGGTGCTCGTGGGCACCCCTACCGATCAACAATGGAGGAGCGGCGATGGCTCACAGCCTCAGGCGATGACGGCAATGGCGGCAGCAGCATGCAACCAAATCAAGCGAAGGCCAATGGTGCCCCCCCTTTCAGAGGCACGATCAGCAGCGACGGCGATGGGATCGCCGCCGCCTCTTCTACTCTCTGCCTCGCGATGGTGATGATGTTGGGAGAGCTGGCGGCGACAACGAGTTCTTGGTGAGGCGCCACTAGGGTTATGGTTAGGGTGGTGTCAAAGGCGTATTTGAGTGAGGTATCTAGGGCACCGGTCTAGGATTGCTGCTTTAATACCAAATGAGACGAAATGAAACGCCTTAATTTATTATGAAGGCCCTACCTCTCTTTATATAGAGAAAAGAAAAGGGTAAATTACAAGTAACCCCAAGAAAGACAAAAGTTGACAAACACGCCCTTACAAATAAATGTAAAACAGAAAATAGAATACTACTCAAGTCTACATGTGCTTGTGCCATTAAATCTTTGAAATAGAATAGGTGGTCAACATTTCACAGATGAATTTATGAATTTGTGATACCTCTATTAGCTTATATCTTATTTGTAGTTTAATAGTCAGTTAATTTAACTAAAATCCATAGCTCATTTGTAGTTTTTCTTTTCAATGTTGTGAGAAGAAAAAATAGTTCATCATTCTCAAAAGAAACCCTAGCCTCTCTTCTATATTATAGAGGTTTGGGTAAATTACATAGTCATCCAAAAAGATATAAAAATGACAAACATATTCCTAATCTCAACACTCCCTCAAGTTGGGGCATAGATATCAACAAGACCCAACTTGTCACAGAAAATCAAACTGCTTCTTCAGAATCTTGGTGAATAAATCTACTAGCTAAAGCTCGGAGGAGACATGCGAAGTATTGATCTTCCCTGCAAGGACTGTATCATGAATAAAGTGACAATCTACCTCAATATGCTTGGTTCTCTCATGGATAACTAAATTCGAGGCAATATATGTAGCTGACTTCTTGTCACGTAGAAGTGGAACTGGCATAGAAGCCTAAACACCTGAATCATGTAAAAAGGAAACAATCCACATAATCTCACAAGTAGCTTGTGCCATTGCCCGATACTTAGCCTCCGCATTGGAACAAGCAACAATGCTCTGCTTCTTGCTCCTCCAGGAGACAAGATTCCCGCCAATATAAACTGCAAAACATGAAGTAAAGCACCTATCATCCACAAACCCAGCATAATCTACATCAGAGTAGGCTAGAATATCTAGATTGCTACTATCTCTATAATATAGCCCTCTGCCTGGTGACCCCTTGAGATAGTTACGTATAAGACATACCTCATGGCAATGATTGTATCGTGGTGCATGCATATACTGGCTAGCTCTGCATACTGCGAAGCTAATATTAGGCCTTGTGATGGTAAGATATAAAAGGTGTCCTACTGTGCTGCGGTATCAAGTGACATCCTCAAATGGTGGATCGTCCGTATTAGAAGAACCTGTAGATTTAGGCTCAATAGGTATAGCAGAAGGGTTGGTCCCAAGCAAACCAGCCTCCTCAAGAATCTGCAACATGTACTATCTCTGTGACAAGGAAAGACACGATCCTTGTCTAACGGCTTCAATTCTCAGAAAATATCTAAGATCACCCAAGTCCTTGGTGACAAAGGTAGACTGTAAAAGGACTTGGTCTGAGCAATCCCTTCCTTATCATCACCTGTGAGAATCATATCTACATAAATAACCAGGATAACTACACGAAGAGAATCACCATACCTAATCTTCCTGATGAAAATAGAGTGGTCAGAAGTAGAGCGCTGAAACCCAATTTTCCATCCTCAAAGCTAAACCACTCAAACCAGGCACAAGGACTCTGCTTCAGGCCATATATGGCCTTCCTTCGGCGACAAACAAGCTCCTCCTAACTACTATAACCTGGTGGCTATCTCATGTACACCTCATCAGATAAGTCACCATACAAGAAGCCATTCTTAATATTGAGCTATGATAAAGACCATCCTCTAACAACTGCCATAGACAGAAGGATCCTAATAGAGGTAATATAGGCTATAAGAGAAAAGGTCTCAAGATAATCTATCTCGTAAGTCTGGGTGAAGCCTTTGGCCACTAACCTGACCTTATAAATGTCCACAGTCCCATCAGCTCTATACATGATGGTATAGACCCATCTGCAATCAACTACTGTAGCATCCGAAGGAAATGGTACAAGATCCCATGTCTCTTATAACTGCAAGGCCTACATCTCATCCATCGCTACACGCCACTTAGAGTCCTAAGAAGCCTAAGTAATATCTCTGGGGATAACAGTGGTAGTGATACTAGAGGCAAACTGGCGAACATCATCCTCTAAATGTGCAACCCCTGTATGCTGTGTAATACAGTGCAGTGTACATGCCCTAATAGTTCTCCTCGAAACAAGCTACTCCTTTGCATCTGACCTGCTCTCATCTATCAAAATAGGACACGACACTGCATCTGGTGAAGTCCGTGACCGCTGGTAATAAACCTGTCTCCTCCAGGGCAGGCTGAATACAAGTCCCTTCTTCTAAGAAATAAGGGGTTTCTCAAAAAAGGTGATGTCTATAATAACAACATACCTCCTACGAACTGGATCGTAGCACCTGTATCCCTTTTGTGTCCTGGAATATCCAAGAAAGACACATTTAGATGCCCGAGGAGAAAACTTGTCCTGATTACCATATGCCTGAACAAAACAGGTGCACCCGAAGACTCTCAGTGGAAGAGAACGGTCTGTCGCAATCAGGATGGATGACCTAGAAGGGAATCTGTCCTTTAAGAACTAAAGAAGGCACCCTATTAATCAAATAGACTGCAATAAAGTATGGCATCCCCCCAGAACTGGTTAGGAACCTCCATATGGATCATTAAGGTCCTAACAATATCCAGGAGATGTCAAAGCTTGCGCTCAGCCACACAATTCTGCTGAGACAGGTGAGCACAGGAAGTCTGGTGAATAATGCCCCTGCAGAAAAGAGACTCTGAACGTCTCACTGCATAAGCTCCAGGGCATTATTACTGCGAAAAACTCTGACTGTATTAGAGTACTAAGTCTAAACCTCTGGCAGGAACTGTTGAATTACCTATGGTATCTTAAAGCATGTCTTCATCAAGAAGACCTAAGTCAGGCAATTATGATCATCCACAAAAACAGTGCACTACCGATGTCCTCCTAAGGTAGGAACTCTAGATAGTCCCCAAACATCATAATGCAGTAAGGAAAAAGGAACAGCTCTTACCCTATCAACTCTCCATGGGTAAGTACCCCTATGGTGCTTCCTAAGCTGGCTATCCTCGCACTGTAGGGTCAAGGAATCTCGCAATTCAGAATACATCTGCGCATCTTCTTCAGTGACAGGTGTCAAGTCTCTTGTGCCACAGCCAAGGATCAGAGGCTATGGGCACAGCCCAGCAAACAGAGTATGTGTGTCTAGGTAATAGAGATCATCTTGCTCTATACCCCCACCAATAATCTCTCCCATATGTCGATCTTGAAAATAGCAATGATCCTCATCAAACACCACACGACATCTGTGGTCCTACATATGACTCACGGATAACAAGTTTATTGGAAACTCTGGAGCACAATGGGCCTTTATAATCACCATCTTCTGGGAAGTGCACACACTAATGACTATAATCGGAGATGTGGCTCCATTAGCCACTCTAACGTCGCAGATCCCGTGTGGACTAACGAAATTCTCCAATCTCTCTATGTCCCCCATGAGGTGTACGAAGGCACCAGAGTCAACAACCCAAACTCCTCTTGCCCTTATCTTCTTTGATCCTTCTTGGGCTGCACACGCACGCCCTTATTGGACTAAAATAGGCCCTCCAATCAGTCCAAGAACATCCATCTGCACGAGAGAAGACTCATCGTGCTTGAGACAAAGCCTCCATCAACAATGGCAAGAGAAGACTCATCATCATGCATACTAGGCATGAGAGAAGATTCATCACACTTCTCAAAAATCCACCAACAAAAGACTGACAGACCAACCAGATCAACAGATTAGCGAGAGGGTGGGCCAGCAGGCTAACGACGGTGGCGTTGGGCTCACCGGCAGCACCACCAGTAGCTGCGACAAGAAGTTCAAGGGCGGCGACGCTGGGAGAAGTTTCTCCCAAGTTGCTACTGTTGCTACTTTGATCTGTCCTTGATTCTTCCATTGAATCACCATCTAGTTGGTGATTTAATCATGTTTTTAGGGTGGGTATTTAGTGGGATATCGGAGCACCAACCACTGCTCTGGTATTGTATAAGAGGAAAAAATAGTTCATCACTCACAAAAGAAACCCTAGCGTCTCTTTTATATTAGAGAGATTTGTGTAAATTACATAGTCATCCAAAAATATATAAAAATGACAAATATATCCCTAGTCTTAACAAGTGTAAACGATGATTACCAAAGATTGATAATCATCTAGAATGAATTAAATAAAAAGTAAAAGGAACAAACTTAAAGATGTTGAAGCCACAAATCAGAAATAAAAACAACTTGCCTCACCACATTTTCAGCCCACAACCATTCCCCTCTAAAGAGTACATTATTTAGTTGTATCCATGGGCACCATAGAACAACAACCTTTATCCATTCATACATTGATGTTGAAATCGTGCTTTTAAAACTGCTATAGAATGCCAAAGAAGAGAAGTCAACATGCTACATTTCCATCCTTTATTTCGTTGTATCCATAGAGACCATAAAACATCAACACACCATAGAACAGCAACAACCTTTATCCATTCATACATTGATGCTGAAATAATGCTTTTAATGCTGCTCCAGAATGCCAAAGAAGAGAAGTCAACATGCTACATTTCAATCCTTCCCCAAACCTCCTCAGAGAACTTGCAACCCTGAAAGAGATGGGAAGTATCTTCAATATTCATACCACATAGGAGGCAAGATAAATCAACGTCAAGAGCCCAAGTAAATCTAAGAACTCTTGTCACCAACTTTTCTCTTCTCAATAACATGATCTGGGCCCTTCCAAAAAAATGCTTCCTAGCCAACTCAAGCTTTTTAATCACTTTCTTTGTCTGCCTGAACATAAATAAAAGATAAGTGTAGCTGATAGAACAAATCTAACTAACAGGAGCCTTCCTCCTCTAGATAGCAACCTATCACTCCAACCATTAAGTCTTCTTTGCACCCTCTCCACCACATGTTCCAATCTGCACCCAATAATCGTTTCCCCTCTAAGGGGAGACCCAAATAAACCAACGACAGACGAGCCACAAGAGTGCCAAGAACCTCTGAACTTGCACCCTTATTGTTTAATATTGTGGTGGACACTTTGGCATGTCTTACTTTCAAAGGCTATGAGGGTGGTCTGTTTTCTGGCTTTATGCTACAATATGACAACTCTGCCCTTATACTAATATTATAGTAAGCAGATGATACAATCTTCTTCGTACAGGGAGGAGTTGCCCAAGTGGAGAATCTAGCCGCTTTGGTAAAATTTTCTGTGGAATTTCTTGTTTATCCATTAATGGGAGAAAGTCAACTTTTGTTCCGTTAAACATGGATAGAGGACAGGGTCTATTTCAGTGGTTCTTGACACTCTTGTGGCTTGTCTGCCATTGGTTTATCTGGGTCTCCCCTTAAAGGGTAAATGATTATTGGGTGTAGATTGGAACCCTATGGTGGAGAAGGTGCAAAGAAGACTTAGTGGTTGAAGTGGTGGATTGCTATCTAGAGTCGTGTTAGTTACATCAGTTCTATCAACCATACTCATCTTTTATTTATCTATGATCAGGCCAACAAAGAATGTTGTTAGGAAATAAATAAATTAGATATTTGATTAAGTTGTTTACTATTTTTAGGTCATAAGTATATTACCATGTATGCCCTTAACTCTATATAAAGAGGGCAAGAGCCTCTCTTTTATAAATAACAAGATAGTTTATCCCCCCAAAAATATCTACATAACATCAGAGTGGATTTGATCACGTAGGAAAAGAGAAAAAAAGGGAAAGGAAGAAAACCCGAGAGGGAGCCCTCCGACGGTGCCGCCAACCTCCGGTGAGCCACTAAGAGGCCCTCTCTTCTCCCACACATCTCTTTCCTTCCTTTTCTATTCTTCCTCCTCTCCTTCCCCCATCCCTCTTCCACTATTGCTGCTGCTCGTCGCTGGGAGGAAAACGCTCACTGACGCTGCCACCAGCCATGCACCGCAAGGGACCCCCTAGCGTCCACCTTCCACACCGACCATCTTCAGTAGCCCACAAGGCGACCACGCACCACCGTGAGGCCTATCATCAACCGCCGCTTCCCATGGAGGTAGTGGACCCAATTCAACTTTTGGACTCTCAACCTTCATTCATTCGTCCGTCCAAGGGGCTATCTCGACTCCTTAGAGGTTGAGCCATCAGACCAAGGTGGTCCAAATCTCTGGCTCACTGAAGCTTCGCCACCGACCTCCAAGCTACTGTGCGTCGCTGCCCAAGAAGAAAAAAAAGGGGTGCTGCCGTTGTTGTCGTGAACAAGGAGAGGAAGAGAGCAGCACCGATAGAAGAAAAGGAAAAGAAGAGAGCCAACTAAGGAAAAAGAATCCTCTTCGATCAAGGATTTGGTGGAGTTTCCTTTAAAGAAAAAAAATGGCTATTTGCTTATTAAGTTCAGTTGAGTTTCAAGTTTATGTTTTAGTGTTTTATTTTAGGGCTTTTGTGTGTAGCCCATTCAAGTTCTAGGTCTATTTTGTTTGAGTCCTTATATGTTGAGTGGAAGACAAAAGATGAAGACGAGAGCATCTAGAAGATGTCAAGAGTATGGGTAGTACTCTCATGCACCACAAGAGAAACCAAGCATTGACTGGCTCTGCAAAGGTGTACAAGAAGAGACACCAAGGGCTAAAGACACAACGAAGGGATTACCACGTCAATAAGAAGACGTAAGCCACCTCAAGATGTCAAGTCGAAGATACAAAAAGGACTACTATGTTGACAAGAGTTGATATTCACTACCTTAAGGATCTAAGTCTTCGTTGTCTCCTACATCTAGACTTGTGGGGGAGTGTTAGGAAATAAAATAAATTAATTATTTGATTAAGTTGTTTACTATTTTTAGGTCATAGGTATATTACGATGTATGACCTTGCCTCTCTCTATTTTTATAAATAACAAGAATCATTTATCCCCCCCTCCCTCCCAAGATCTCTACAAAGGTGATTAAAAAGCTTGAGTTCATTAGGAAGAAATTTTTTTGGAAGGGCCCGAATCATGAAAGTCACTTTTTACAGTTTGTTCCATGAAATGAGATTTGTAGGCCTAAATCTAGGGGTGGCTTAGGTTTGAGGTCGATTAAGGCTTTCAACAGTGCTCTGCTTATGAAATGGCTCGCTAGGTTCCTTGGTAGTGGTGGTGGACTTGTAGGGAGGCTGTTGTGTGATTCCTATGGTTCTACTGTGGAGGTTGTGTTGGGCAATTTTACTCTAACAGGCCCTCCGACCTTCTGGAGTAGTCTTTTAACTGTGTTGCAGCAAGGGATCCATTCCTCATTTTTTAGACTGGCTCTGGAACAAGCCATAATTTTTGCTTTTGGAGAGATAATTGGACAAGTTGCGGCACTTTCAGCTCGTTATTTCCATGTCTATTTCGTCTTGTGGCTGATAAAAATATAAGGGTTCACGAAGTATGGGATGGGGCTTCCAACTCTTGGGCATCTGGGGTTGTCTGAGGCTTCTATGTTGGAGTTTCAGGGCTTGATGGCTATGTTCGAACTACAGGCATAAGGCTAGTCTGCTTGACAGGTAAGTCTAGAATGGTGGTCGTTGTACTATTCCAAGGATTTATAAAAGGTTGCTTTTGGAAGATGATCTGCCTTCAGATCTTTGGATAGCTTGTTCCTTGATCAGGAAACTTCCTATCTCGCCAAGGATAAAAATTTTCGCTTGGATGCTCAACAGAAGGAAATTGATCAGAAAAGTTTTCAGATGAAGATGGTCGGTTGATCTAGATGTTTCTTGCCCCTCATGTGCCCTTGTTGATGAGGACATTGATCACTTGTTCTTCTCCTATCATTTCTCCACAACATTACAGAGGGAATTGCATATTTGAGGCTTAGACTATTCCTTTTTTGATAGCTTTTGGGCTTGCTTTCCGCAGACATTTGATTCAAATAAGGCTGGCTAGGTCAACGGTGTGATTGCTTTCTGGCATCTCTGTCTTCAATGTAACATGTGGTCTTTAAAGGAGATCTTGAAGGAGATCAAGCTTAAGTGGATAATGTATTGAGAGACTAGTTTTTTGTTTGATTTGTATCTCCAAAATCTTTAAGTCCATTCCAATTTTTTTTAATGAAATCCTTTGGATGATTAGGTCGGTAATCTTCCTTTTTCTTCTCAAATAAAAAATCACATAAATATATTGACCTTTAACGGGTATCTTCGGCTTCCAAATCATTGCACAATCAATGTCAATCACATCACATGGGACCACTACACCACATAGAAGCTTGTACGCCTTGCTCACTAGTTACCAACCATGTAACCACTCCAATTGATCCGGTACAATTGCATTAGGCTGCATCTCCACAATCCTAGTCATAAGATTTCGATAAAGTCTTTCCTCTGAAATGCCTTCCTGAATCACTGGTGACCAAGCCAGTGAAACGTGATCCCAAATGTCATTAACCAAAGCATTTTTTTTTTCAACCAAGAAATAAAGCCTCGAGAATAAGTAGGAATAAGTCTAAGAACTTGCCACCTTCAAACCAACATCCTTCCAAAATTTAATAGATAGCCATCACCCAAGGTCGATGTAAAAAAGGAGGCACCTCTTAGCATGACAAGAACCAAAGATCTATAGAAAGCTGAATCCCTAGGGTAAGTAACAACCCTTTTATGAAGTACAAGCATCCCTCCAACAGAGTCGTGTGTCAACCTATCCCACATGCCATCTCCATTGTTGAACAACTTAACAACCTACTTCATCAATAACGCAACACAAAAGCCATTAAGCAATCTAACACACCCAACCTCCCACTGCTCTTTGGCTGACAAATAACATCCCAAGCTACCGAATGCAAGAACCTCCCATCATGGTCCAACCCCTTAAAAAAAGGCTCTTTCGCATCACTTCTAACTTCTAGAGCACCTACCTGGAGGGTCTAAATACAAAAAAGAAGAAAATGGGTATGCAATGAGAGGAGCTTCCCACTCCAAGAATCCAATCTTTTACCAATACATTCCACCAAGCTATTCCAATCACCAACTGCTAAACGCTTCCCTTTTTAGAGGCAAGATCAAATATGAGATTGGCAATTGAACAATTAGGGATTGCAAGTAGAAGTGCTACCATATTAAAAGGCGATTTTCAATTATTCACTGTCAATCCAAAAATCTAACCAAAAATTCTTACCACAAAGGCCAAGTGTTACACTAGTAGTACCGTCTATGTACTATAGAAGCAAAGTAAGAAGAGTGCATGTAGACCTCGGCCTAAAACCTAACATTAGTCCTCCTTCACACGCTGTTAAGTTGAAATACAATAGTTTATTCTAAAGAGACCCTAGTGCCTTTATATAAAGAGGCACCAGATAGAAATTATAGACACACCCCTTCAATATAGAACAAAAACAGAAAAGACCCCATACAACTCAACACTCCCCCTCAAGCTGGAGTATAAGCATCAAACATGATCAGCTTGGAACAAATATAGTGCAACCATTTCTTAGGAAGTGCTTTAGTGAAAATGTCTGCTAATTGATCTTCAGTATATATGTAGGGTGTAGAGATCTTCGTTGCAATTGCCTCCCTAATGAAGTGACAATTCACTTCAATATGTTTAGTTCTCTCATGGAAAACAGGATTGTTTGCAATGAAAGTGGTAGCTTTGTTATTACAATACATAGGAATAGGTCTAGAAGCATGTACTCCAAAATCCTCTAGGATATATCGGACCCAGAGTAGCTCACAAGTTGTCTAAGACATGGCCCTATATTTTGACTCAGCACTTGTTCTAATGTGTAGTATCCTATAGTGGACCTCCTGTCCTAATGTGCTCCAGCAAGAAGTGTCCATTGTTTCTAAAATAAAGTCATTTCCCAAGTGCACTCATCGAGCACCTAAGAATCTAGCAAATTCCATCCCAATGGACTTCCCTTAGTGACTGTATAAACTAACTCAAACTACCAACAGCAAAAGCAATGCCAGGTCGAGTAATTGTCAAATACAATAGCTTAGCAATACTTGCACGGTGTCTAGCCGTATCCTGCAGTAAGGGGCTCTCATCATCTGTAAGAGGCAAGGGCATGCCCATAGGCACATACACTAGTTTGCAACCCAACATACCCATGTCTCTCAACATGTCAAGCACATACTTGCACTGAGACAGCACGCGTCCTCTTATATGTTGCACCTCAACACCAAGGAAATAGCTGATAGGGCCTAGATCCTTGGTGACAAACTGTGAATGTAGCAACTTTTTTGTTTCTTCTAAGCCTTGCCTGTCACTCCCAATTAGCAATATATTATCAACATAAATAATGAGTGTAACAAAACCTGTCTTCACATGTAGTGTAAACACAGAGTGATTAGCCAACGATCTGGTAAAACCATAGTCCTGAACAACCCTACTGAACCTCTCAAACCAGGCTCTGAAATTTTGTTTCAGTCCATAAATAGCCTTCTTCAACTTACACACCTTATATCACTCCCCCTAAGTAGTAAAACCCGATGGTTCCTCCATGCATACTTCCTCCTCCAAGTCTCCATAAAGAAACACATGTTTTATGTCTAACTAATGAACCGTTCAGCTCCTGATGACTGCAAGAGAAAGCAAGGTCTTGACAGATTTGAGATGAGCCACAAGGGAGAATATCTCAAAATAGTCAACTCCAAAGGTCTGAGTGTTTCCTTTAGTGACCAAGTGTGCCTTTATCTTTCCACTGTGCTATCTGGACGACATTTAGGGTAAAAGCCTATCTACACCCCACAATAGCAGCACCTGGGGGTAGATCAAGAAGAGCCCATGAGACACAAGACTGCAAAGCTACCATCTCCTCTTCCATAGCCAATGTCCAGGATGGATCTTGGAATGCCTCGCAATGATCCCATGGTACCTATAAACCGTCAATAGCCAGAGAAAACCGACGTCCAACTACAGGCAAATTGTCAAGTGACAAACTGAGATACAGAATATTTGGCACAAGACTGTGGAGCCTTCATTATGCAATAAGAAGGTCCAGAGTAGTATCCTCAATAGTAGTAGGTACCTGCTCCTCAGACTAAAAATCAGCATTTAGTGGAGACTTAGCAGAAATAGTAGACAATGGCTCCTCCACCTGAAAAACATCCTGAGTCCTGCACTGAAAATGCTTTGAAAAAATATCTGTAATAGGAACCTCAGGATGACATTGGAAAGGACCAGGATCAAGGTGATTGGCCCTTGATGTAGGTGGCTCATTGGGCTATGGTGGCTTAGATATGACAGGAAGAGGTACATCACTAGGCTGAATAATGGACTGCTCCCCTTGCTTCTATTAGTAGGGAATCTTATCAAAGAAACATCAGCAGAGACATAAAACTTCTATGAAACAAGATCCTAACAACGCTACCCTTTCTAAGTTCTAGAATAACACAGAAAGATGCACTCACGAAACAAGGAGAAATCTTATCTACATGATGTAGATGGACAAAGCACATACAACCAAAGACAACCAGAGTAGTAGAAAATGTCCTTGCCAAGAAACAACAGGGAGGATGGAGTTTGACCCCCTAAAACAGACAAAAGACACGATTCACCAGATATGCAGCAGTAAGAACATTAGCCTAAAAGGACAAAGAAACATTCATTTGAAACATAATAAAACAAGCAACATCAAGCAAATGTCAAAGCTTACGTTTAGCTACCCAATTTTGTTGGGAAGTATGAACGCAAGTAGTCTGGTGAACAATACCCACTGACTTGAAAAAAGTAGAGAAGTCCTGACACTCACAAATTCTAACCATTACCACTCTGAAAAGTAGAAAACTGAGTCTTTCTACAACAAAATTTTTCACAAAATCAAAGACTTTAGACTTTTCTTTCATCATAAATACCAAGGACATTATGGTATAGTCATCCACGAGAACATAAAAATACCAAAAGCCTCTAACACAACTCTATAAGGGCCCCAAACATCAGCATGAACTAAACCAAAAACAGATTCAACTCTTTTATTTTGAGATGGAAAGAAGACAACGGTGCTTGCCCAACTAACAAGCTTCACACTTAAAAGCTTCAGGAAAGACAACTCGATGAACTGGCAATGAAGAACATGCAAACTGGGATGACCAAGACAAAAATGCCACTAGAGAACAGAAGTGGCACAAATGGCATCAGCACTGAAGAAATGTAGAACATGAAGATAGTAGAGATCATTCTGCTCAAGTCCACCAATCCACCTCATCGTCTAGAGGTCCTACAAGAAGAAATATTGGTCATAAAACACTACCCTACACCTCAAGTCTTTTGTAATCTGGCTAATAGATATAAAATTAAGAGTAAACTTAGGAGCATGCATAACATTTGAGAAAGGTAAAGTAGTAGAAATAAGAGATATTTCCAAGTCCAGTAACTAATGATAAACCCCATCTACTACCTTAACCTGGAAAGTAGTAGCAAGATCTCATGAGAAGAGGATAGTATCACCTGTTATGTGAGAGGAGGCACTTGAATCTGCAAACCAAGCAGGGGCATGGGATCTCACTGACATCACTCAAGCACTTGCAGACCTCTGAACTATGGCAAAAGTAGATGCCTGAGAAGCCATGAAGTGCTCATAATCTACTCTGGAGACTGAAATCTAGCTATCATCTTCTTGCACCTAAGAAATATCCTCTGTAGATACCTGATGAGCATGTGGATCCGTACCTTGTGGATATCCGTGCTTCACCTGACATCGGTCCGCAATATGTCTGTTTATGTGACAGTACTCACAAAAGGAGTTCCTGCCTCGACCACAACCACGTTCTAGTGCTAGGGTCCAAACCAGCCAACATTCCCATGGACCCCAAGGCACACCTTCACGATGATGAGGTAGAGGTAGCTGATAGCAGATTATATAGACAATTGGTTGGCAAGCTACTCTAACCATGAGACGACCCAATATTGCACTTGCGGTAGACAAGCTTAGTCAGTTCCTGGATAAATCATCCAAGCAGCATTGGCAAGATGCTATGCAAGTGCTTAGGTACTTGAGAAAAACACCTGAACGTCATATTCTCTTTCATGCTGGGGCTCCTATATCTGTGGTGGGATACTCAAATGCAGATTATGCAGGGTGTGTTGTCAATAGAAAGTTCACTACAAGCTTCTATACTTTTGTTGCAGGTAACTTGGTTACTTGGAGTAAAAAGCAAGTCGTGGTCCCTCGTTCTAATGCTAAGTCAGAATGCATGGCTATGACCGAGACCGCTACTGAGATGGTTTGGATTAGATCATTGTTGCAGGATCTGCATGTTCAAGTTGAGGAGCCTATGGAAATGAGAAATGGCAAATAGGGTCGCCACATACATTGTCAACAATCCCATGTTCCACAAGTGCACCAAGCATGTGGAAGTTGACTGCCACTATACTAGAGATTTGATCCAATGTGGGTATCACGCACAACATTTATTGCTTCAGAGGACCAGACGGCTGACATCTTCATGAAGCCTTTGCCACGTGGAGCATTTGATACATACTATTCCAAGCTGAGCATAATCGACATCTATGCTCCAACTTGAGAGAGAGTGTTAACATATCCCGACTACTTTATTTCTTATTATGTTGCATGTTATTTACTTTTTTATTTCCTCTAGACATGTGTTATTTTCCCACATCTCACTTCTACATAAAGAGGTGTGGGACTCTTTAGAATAATTCAAGTCATATGTTTCCTTCCACTATGTCTATTCTCTTCTTAAAGATAAAATCAGGGGATACAATAGCCTTTTACACGAAACTCACTCAGACACAAACTTGTCCACACATGATGTGGGACTAAAATCACCTTAACAACATTCCATCCCTCAACACTATCCTTACAAGAAGACCCATCAGCCTTCATTTTGAAAATCTTTCTCTTGTAGCATGAGTTATATAACAAACGTTGTCTAGGTTGCACTGATTTGCTCGACTTGGATGCCTTACTCAAGTTGTAAGACCTTCTCAAGATCCCATCATGATCACCTCTGCCAATAGTAGCCGAATTAATTGCATTCGATCCACCACTTGAGTCACCATATATTTGTTGTTGTACCAATCCCACCCTTGTAGTTGCCAATAGACACCCAACAGCATCATTGCTCTCAGTTGCTCCATTAACCCCAACTGCTCTATTGCTAGTAGCACCCCATCACCCCAACTCCAAACTCGACAATAACAATAGTGTGGGCACCTCTAAGCACTCCAAACCTGCATCACCGCAAAAGATGATATAGGGTCTCATCACCACAGACTGCACCTGCAAATCACAATAAGGAGAGCAAGTAGGCTTGCCAACCGAAGAATAGGCAGAAAAAATAGAATCTTGGAACTCAAAAGGGTTATCCGAGTTTTCACAAGACTCACCAACTCCACAGATCCATTTAAGGATCTGGATCCCATCTGTAGAGAACAAGAATCAAGTATCGAAGATTTCATCATTGAGTCATGGCCACAATTGGCTTTGATATTTAGCCCTACCAAAAAAGGCAATGTAGCTGGAGAGTCAACAACCACCGAATTTGGTGCTAATTCAAAATCTCCAAGATGCTTACCCCGATTTGCCGATTTCCATAACTGCCGCATCACCTTCTTCGTTGTCACCGGCAAAACAGGAAAAGCTGCTCCTTCGACAGCCGACTATGCATACAATCAAGTCATAAGCACATCTCTATGACCTTCACGCAAGGAAAGGACCCATGCAAATTCACCATGTCGAAGAATCGCCTTCCGAGTAACCACCTTGCCATGCAAAAGCTCCACTTCAACTTGTACATGAGAAAGATCACCTTCCTTGATCCCAAGGCCCATATAACTCTTAACTCTTGCAAAGGAGGCACAAATGGCCTCCACCACCTCCACTGTTCACAGGCAAAGTGGGATAGAAACAATAACAATATTGATAACCGCCGTAAAAGGAGGCCACTCATCCAAAGCTCCATCATGCACCGATGGCCTCTTCCATTAGATCGCAGCACCCCCTAACATCATTTCCTTAAAGCACAGTTTCTCAATGTCCCCCCTCGTAAGACCAAAAACCAAACAACACCAAGGGGAGAAAGAATCAACCTTCTAGCTCCATGGCCCAATCAACTTCTTTGCTAGACCACCCTCCACATCCTTGACAAAAATATTACTACTTCGAACCACTCTTACCAAAGTCGATGAGAGAATGGAGTCAAGAGATTCCACCATTGAAGATCATGGAGAATTCATCTCTATGCTCAACAGTGTAGAAGGTAGAGGAGGCAAGCCTATCTCATATCTACGCCTAAAGGGATGATGCCCACACCCTTTACTACAGGATCACAACAGTACTTTGCAAAATGCCCTCTCGACCTACAATTGAAATAAATGATGTCACCATCTTGATCACAACAAATGACCCCCACACCCACATGTGTCCTAGAGATGACCTGCACCCAATCTCCTCTACTTTCACCACTCATACCAAGATCTATAAAAAAAAAAAAAACCTTCTTGCATTATTGTTTATTGTTATAAAATCTTTGCAAAATTATTTACATACACCCACACCATTAAACCTTAAAATAGGGTGGAAAGCATCTGCATTCCACTTAAGCAAGCAAATACTTTTCAGTTATGTACTCTTTTCTTAAATAATGAAATAAGGGCCAGTTTAGAACCCAGTAGGAGAATAAATGATATTAACCATAGCATACCTATTTTGTGGTTCAAGAAAATAGACAGGAAGCCCTTCAACATTTCCAAAATAAATTTTCATTTCATTGCCTCCCCATCCAAAACTTTGAGAAAAGTGAAAATCCTTTACCTGCAAAAAAAAGACGTGTTTATATTAAGAAGAGTTCAATCAAAAGCAATGAGATAATACTTAAAACTACAAATGAATTGTTACTTTCAATGCTAAGGAAGAATCCTAGCATATAAGGCACAATAAATTCATCTAAAATAAGGATGAATTAAAATTTAACAGGCACAAGATATCCATATGCTGATATCAAAAGCAAGTAACCACAAGATGCAACCATAAACACAAGGGATTACATGGTAGCTCCACAATGAGAGGGAAAAACCACATGAGCACCCTATCATAAGTACTTATAGATTTTCTTTTGTTAAAGAACAAATGAAGGAGGTGTATACAGTAAGGGATGCATGGGTTCAAAACTAAAATCTTCCTAATTGCATCTAATTCACTCTTCCCTCTTGTGGGACATAGATGTCAAGCATACCCAACTTATCAACTTTATTTTCATACTCAGACATGCAAGTCATTTAGGGAAGACAATAGCAACTGTCTTGATATAAGGCCTCGAAGCTTGTACCTTTTTACTCTAAGCTTCTCATTTAGTAGTTTTTTCTTTAAGCCTTTTTTTACTCCACACCCAAGCTACCATTTTCCTTTATTCCCCTTTTATGTACCTATAGCACCTTTTTGGCAATCTTTTGAATTCATGTCACCAGTCTCTACATCTCATTGGCACTTCCATTACCCAACTTCTCATGGAAATCTTCTTGCTCTTTTTGTGATTGCACCATTTAGTTCTTACAATCTACATATCCATTATGTATAATAAATCTTGAGTCTCAGAATTACCTTGCAAATTTGCAATTCTCAACGCTAAACCACTTAAATTCCCTCCAAGTAATTGACGTGATCCCACTAACCATTCTTAAAAGTAACCAAAATGCTTATTTCTATTTTCAAAGAAAGTATTTAGTACGGAAATCATAAAGAGTGAAAATAGTAAGCAATAATTAAGCCGTCCAAGTTTCACCAACAATACATTCAAACCCAACAATATTTTAACTCAAGCATTAAGAAAGTGATTCTTCTGTACCCAAACTAATTCAGCGAGCCCTTCCGAGAGACAAAAAATCAATAAGATGAAACAAATTTACCAACACTCAGATAACTCTGGCCTTGCATGTCATTTATTCTTTGAGTTCCTACTATGGTTAAGGTGTACATCTCATTGGATGATATTTTGCTTCAGAAGATTCCTTCCAGCCCATACTTTCAAAAAAATATAAAGAAAGGCTCTTTACAGCACAACCGTATGCTTTCAGATTGGTAATGATTGTCCAGATGTGATCGATGTCTTCGTGAAGAGGGCAAAGTCAAATCCACAGCGTATTATGGGTGCTCTTGTTCCGGCAAAATTCAAGATGGAAGATGTTGAGTTATATTATAGGCTGTTTGTTGCCCTATTATTGCATCGTATCTCAATGGGAAAGAATAATACATCTAATTGTTTCAAGAAACCCTACACCTTTTTATATAGAGAAGAAGTGTGGAAAAATTCCACATGTCCAATAAGAAAATAAAAATGACAATGAGCCATAAAAATGAAATAGAAGAAATAAAAGAGCATGTGCATGCTAACACTCTCCCTCAAACTAGAGCAAAAGTAGCTATCATGCTCAACTTGGAACAGCATGCATCAAAAGCTTATCGTGGCAATGGCTTCGTAAATATATCAACAGTCTAGTCCTCTGAAGTAACAAAAGTAATATGTAACACTCCCCACTGTATTAGATCTCTGGTGTAATGAAAGTCCACTTCAACATGCTTTATTCTCTCATGAAACATTGAATTATTAGCAACGTAAGTAGCTACCTTGTTATCACATCTCATTTCCATAGGACCATCAATCTAAACATGTTGATCCCGTAGTAAGAATTTTACCCAAACCATCTCAGTAGCATTCTGAGCCATGGCACAATACTTAGATTTTGCACTTGATTTGAAATGACCCCCTACTTCTTACTCTTCCAAGTAACAAGGTTTCTAGCCACAAAAGTAAAAAAACCAATGGAAGATTTTCCGTCTGCTATATTACCTACATAATCAGTGTCCAAATATCCCACAACTGTCATAGGTGATCCCTTTCTAAAAAGTAATTCACGACCAGGTGTTTTCTTCAAGTATCTAAGTATTTGCATAGCTGCCTCCTAATGTAACTTAGTAGGCTTATCCATAAATTGACTCAACCTCCCAACAACCAGTTGTCTATATGAATAATTATCAACCACTTCTACCCCTTCATCACATAAATGTGCCTTGGGATCCATAGGTATGTTAGCAAGTTTGGAACCTAGCATGCTTGTTTCTTTGAGTACATTAAGAGCATACTTACGTTAAGACAAGACTATCTCATCCCTGTTGGTTACAACCTCAATCCCAAGGAAATAACGCAGCTAGCCAAGGTCTTTCATAACAAACTGCTCCGTTATGAATCTTTTAACTTCTACAATTCTAGCTTTGTCATCCCCTATAATAATCAAATTGTCAACATATACTAGGAGAACCACCACACCTCACTCTATCTTCCTAACAAACAATGAATGGTCTGAGGAAGATCTCTGCAGGCTTATATCTTCACCACTTTTGACAATTTGTGAAACTACGCTCTTGGACTCTACTTGAGTCCATAATTAGCCTTCATCAACCTGCATACACACTCTCCTTGAACCTCAAATCTAAAAGGTTACTACATGTATACCTCTTCCTTGAGATCACCATAAAGGAAGGCAGGTTTGCCATCAAAATGATAAAGTTTCCAATACTTATGAGCAACAACAAGAACAAGTATATGGACCATAGATAACCGAGCGACTAGGGAAAAAGTATCAAATAAATCCACCCCATATGATGTCAGGGTGAATCCCTTTGCTACCAGACGTGCCTTATACCTTAAAATAGATCCATCTAGATTATTTCAAGGTAAAGATCCAGTGACAACCCACAAGTGTAGCGTCAAGTGGAAGAGAAGTAAGCTCCCATGTTTGTCGATCCTACAAAGCAACCATCTCATCCTCCATGATCATCCACCATCTGGACAAGCATAGCCTGCTGAGAAGTAGCTAACAACTCCATAGCTGACAAAGTTGTAGTAAACAAGCCAAAAGATTTCCCCATCTTTTCAGTAGACACTACCCCTGATGCTTTATAATGAGCACAAGACCGTGGTGCCTTCCGAATTGCTATCAAAAGGTCATTCCCAGGAACACCATCATGTGTACCTACAAAATCACCACTAGCACACAACTGATCAGATGGCTCAATACATACTTGACCTAGGGAGGAAGGTGGGACTGAAGTAAGGGGTATACTAGTTGTAAGTCATTGGCTTCTGATAAACAAATCCATATCTATTATTATCACTCGAAGGCTCAAAAGGTGCATGAGATACCTCTGTGTCCATAACTCCATCCATTAGCACAAGTGGGATAGGCATGAGAGCAAATTTGACCTCAGGAAACAACTAACTAGCTACTAAAAGGAAATAAGGTACTACCTCATGGAACGTCACATTAGCACTAACATAGTGCCGCCCTGCCACTGGATCGTAGCAACCATATCCCTTCTGGACTCGGGAATATCCAAGAAAGACACTTTATTGCACGTAGTACCAACTTGTTCCTTCCTGGACCCATCAAATGTACAAAAGCTACACATCCAAACACGTGAAGGTAACTTAAACAACTCCTCAGGATAAAGCACATGCTAGGGAGTTTGCTCGTGTAGAACAAAGGAAGGCATCCTGTTAATAAGATAGCATGTAGCAAGAACTGCATCACCCCAATATAAATGTGGAACACAATGTTATATCATTAAAGTACGAGCTACATCCAACAAATGCCTGTGTTTTCCTCTCTACCACACCATTTTACTGCAACATGTGTGGACAAGAGGTTTGATGTACAATCCCATGTGTCTTATAAAATCCAGCCAACGATGCAGTATAAAATTCTAAAGCATTATCAGATCTCACATTTTTCATAATATTAGCAAATTGATTTCTTATTTCTACTATGAAATGCTCAATAATTTGTCCTACATTACACTTATTCTTCATAAAAAAACAACCATGAAAAATGAGAAATCATCCATGACAACCAAATAATTGTAGTAACCCTACCGGTCAGGTATCCAACTAGGACCTCTAACATCTAAATGTAACAACTCAAGAACAGCAGCAGTACTCAGATTAGTAGTGGCTGGAAATGAAGATTTGTGATGCTTTCCCAGCTAGCATGCAACACAATGTATCTCAGTAGATGGCGACAAATGTGGGATGATGGGTCTGAGCCTGTCTAGAGATGGGTGACCAAATCTCGATGGTGCCACTACAAGACACTACCAGAGGTAAAGTCTGAACCACCCTGACATGCAGCAGCTAGAGGTGTCTAGACCAAGCGATACATACCCCATTTTCATGCCTGCTACAAATTGTCCTCGTCAGTTTATCCTAAATAATGCAACCAACATCATCAAATATAACTGTGTAATAAGTGCTTAGTGATCTTATTAACATATAACAGATTCATGGAGAAATCAGGAACAAAAAACACATCAAACAATCGCATAGTATAAGTAACAGACACCTCCCCCTCACCATCAATCTACGCACATCTACCATTTGGCACCTATACTGTTCTTCCTTATGAAACAATTTATAATGATGTGATGCACTAGAATCTACTAACAAGGACATATCAGTACCTGATGATAAGGCTAAAGTAGCAGTCTCAGTAGTAGTAGTAGTAACCTCAATAAGTTGAGAAAGGCGTTGAACCACAACATCATAATCAACACGAAAACCAGTGTCAGACTGCTCAACAAAAATCATAGAAGCTTGATTAGCTACCGATAGCCTCCTATGCTTGGCCCAACAAGAGGCCTCAACATGCCCAACCTTCCTACAGAAGGTACAAGGGGTACGAGTCCTCCGAGATAAACCACGTCCTCTTCCCCGACCACGTGTGGAAGGGGCACCTTTATCTCCACATCCAGCCATAGCACCCATAGTTGATGCTTGTCCAACACTCTCTCCAGTTTAAGGCTAAGGCAAAACAAGCAACATAATGTCAAACGACTATAAACCTCTTCCAGGGCAGGGAGTTCAGATAATGTAAGAATCTATAAACGAGCAACAGTATAATCTGGACCAAGTCCAAACAAGAAAAAATGAACAAACTCCTTACGGTAATCTCTTTGTGCAGAGCAAGTACATACAAGCCAGTAGGTATTATACTTCTCCAGAAGGCCTTTTAAAGCTGAAAAATACTGAGAAAGAGAGCAACCTTCTTGTTTCAACTCAAATAACTCATAATGTATCTAAAACAACATAGAATAATTTTTCTCATGGGAATAAGTGCCTCTAAGATTGTCCTGCATCTGCTTTGCCGTCTTGTAATACATGATCTCATCTCCAATGAGATGAATAACACTATTTATCAACCAAGCATGCACCATAGTGTTAACCTTCTTCCACGATGGATTCTTCCGTCTTATCTGTAGGCTCTAGCTCCAACAAGATATGTTCCTTATCGTACCCCTCGACCGTCATAAGAAACGTTTGAGATCATCTAGGATAATCGGTCTCATCAAGTCTGATTATGGGATCAAAAAACACTCTTATAAGTCACGTTCTCTGATGCGGTACCTAAAGTAACCTCTTCTTTAGAAGATGAAGCCATACGAGCCTCCGAACAGAGAAACAACGCAATAACCAAGATCTAAAAAGACTTCCATATCATAACCAGTGAGAGAAACTCGAGATCAGTAGGTAAACATAGATTTTTGGGCACTAGACAACCCAAAAAAACCATGTTGCAATCCCCAACAACCTCTGCAAAATCATATCATCACTGCAAGAGCAACAAACAACTCAAGCAGAATGTGCAAAGGTCGTCGGGGGGCCTCGCACTCCTCCACCTGGGCTACTGGCGGCATGCCTGCAGCACCAGTGCAGCCCTACAAGGGCAGCACTGGTGACTGCAAGCTCTACTTTGGTGGCTTGGGTTGTCGCTAGTGAATCTCAACGGTAGCGGCGGCTGTTAATGGCCTTGCAGTCACTGCAAGTGGCTACTATTGCTGTCAATGAAAGGAATATGAAGGAATTTAGGGTTAAGGTGAAGGGTTTCGGGGCTAAGTTTAGGTGGGATACCAGAACCTAACCTAAGACCACTTTAATACCAAATGGGAAAGAATAATGCATCTTATTATTTCAAGAAACGCTACACCTCATTATACAAAGAAGAGGATTGGGAAAATTACACCACATGTTCAACCAGAAACTAAAAGTAACTATAGACTTAGATATTATGTCTCTTATTTTACATTTAATTGTAAGGTTACGTTAGCCACTTTTTATCTGTCTTGGGGTTGTTTTGTAATCCGCCCTTTTCCTCTCTCTATATAAAGAGAGGTAGGGCCCTTAAAATAATCTAGAGCCTTTCATTTGACACTACTTGGTATTAGAGCAACGATCCTAGACCGATGCCCTAGATACCCTACCTAAATAAGCCTCTGAGACCTCCACCCTAACGCTAACCCTAGCAGGTAGCCCCCACAGCCCTACTACCACCGCCACCACTGACTGGCAAAGAGAAGAGGAGGCGGCAAGGCAGCCTACCAGTGATCGCCACCCAGCAAGGGCTGCTACCAAGGCGATCTAGGGGTGCCCAGAAGGTCAAAGCGCCGCCCAAATGGTCTGAGCGTTGCCCAACAGCCTTTACTGCATCCGATTGTCATCACCCCTTCTTCAGGAGGCCATTGCAAGGTTCCCTCACCTCTGTTCCCTCCTTGACCTGTTCTCGGTAGATTATACCTTGAAAAGGGTCACTACGCCATTCCATCTATTTTTCATGGCCTAAAAATCTATTTTCATATCATGATCAGGTAACTTCAAGTTTGATTTTTGTTTAAAGGGCTCCGTTTTCATATAGTTGGTGGTAGAGGATAGCAAGATGGCATCGTCTAGTTCTTCTAGTGGCTCCAGTTTGTCCGAACTCACGTCGGACACTTCTATGGACATCAGGGGATACAAGAGTCTGTTCTTTGGCCCCATGATTAAGTTGGATGAGACCAACTATCCTGGTAGTCCCAAATGTTTCTAATGACCATTAGGGGTCATAGGAAGGAGCACATCCTGAGTCAGCCTAAACCTACAAAGAAAACAGGAGCCAATACTACATGGGATCGTGAAAATGCTATCATCTGTACCTAGATGATGAACTCGGTAATACCTAGGATTGGCGACGAGATCCTGTATTATCTTACAGCTAAGAAGATGTACGACTATTTTCGTGAGATATAGTCCTACGAGAAAAATTATGCTCGAGTCTTCTAGATTTATCGTAAGGTCTTCCATCTTTGTCAGGATGGGAAGACACTGGCCCAGTATTACTCTAAGGTCAAGGGGATATTCGAGTGTCATAACTCCTAGACCTGGTTGCACATGCTCCTCTTGGCGTGCCTTGAAGAGAGAGCTTGCAGGTTCTCTGTCTCTCTAGTATGGGACCAAAGTATGCTACAACACGGGACCAGATATTGATCATAACCGATCTGCATATACTTGAGGACACATACAGTCAACTTAGCAGGATTACAATTACTATTGCTCCCCCTGAGACTGCAAGTCAGACTACTACATTGGCTGCTTCTCATGGTGCGTACAGAGGGGTCTCTTCTACCTATGGCCATGGTCGTGGACGAGGTGCTAGAGGTCATGGTCCCAAACCTTCATGCACTTATTATGGCAGACTGAATCATACTGAGACGACATGCTTGCAGAAACACGGGAAGCCAATTACTGCTCACCAAGCGACAGAGATTACCACATCTATGGCCAATATAGTGACTAGAGAAGAATTTGAGTTGTTGCAGAAGTTCAATCAATTGTGTCAACACACTCCAGAGACCACAGTTGTTGCCCCGTCGTCAGGTATAGTTGACACATTCATTATCTGCACATCGTACAAGAGGCTGGTTAGTAGATTCCGGGGCATTGCAACATCTTTGTGGTACTTTTGGTGGATTCTTAGACTTGAGATCCGTCCCTCTAGGCAAGACATGGTAGATTATCTCAAGTGGATGGAAAAGGGGGGTGTCTCTTTCCTCCACTTTCCAGCTACCAAATGTTCTTTATGTGCCGAATTTTCCACTTAGTCTCTTGTCTATTAGTCGAATTACCAGAGAGCTTAATTGCAGAGCCATTTTTTATGCACGATCTTGTGTCTTGCAAGACCAACTCACAGAGAGGATGATTGGTGGAGGACATGAGGAAGGAGGGGTGCACCGTCTAAGTAGCTCTCCTATCGCTTCTGCTGCTTCTATGTGTCAAGGGTAGACTGCCTTGGCCACTGGGTCACCAACCTAGTGGCATCTTCGCCTTGGCCACCTTCCTATGGAGAGACTTAGGCGTGTTTTACTTCATATTCCTACCAACACTACCATCACTTGTGACGCCTATCGACTTAGCAAGCACCACCGTGCCAGATTTCCTGTTTCATCGCATGTTCGGTCGTCTGCTTTATTTGATTTAGTTCATATGGATGTTTGGGATCCAAGTGGACATTGGTATTTTCTTGCACTTGTTGATGATTTTTCCCATGCTATTGGATTGTTCTTGTTGAAGAATAAATCTAATGTTGATTTTTCCCATGCTACTGGATTGTTCTTGTTGAAGAATAAATCTAATATTTGAACTATTATTGAAAATTTTGTTATGAAAATAAAGGCCCAAATTTCTATTACGGTCAAAATAATGTTTCGTTCTGACAATGCTTTGGAGTTTCGTACTTCTCATTTGATGCAGTTCTTTAGCACCAACGGTATTGTGCATCAAATCACTTGTGTTCACACCTCTCAGCAGAATGATGTTGCTAAGAGGAAGCATAGACATCTCCTTGATGTTGCACACACCCTACTTATGTATCATACAGTACTTGCTTTGTATTGGGGGGATGCTATCCTTACAGCATGTTTTCTCATAAATAGGATGTCGAACTCTACTATTCATATGCAAATTCCATGGCAGGTTCCATACCCTAGTCGCCCTTTGTTTTCTGTTATCCCTCATACTTTTGGATGCATTACATTTGTCCATGATTTGAGTCCTAGATGGGATAAGCTGGCACCACGGGCTACTAAGTATGTTTTCTTGGGTTATTCTAGAACCCAAAAGGGGTATAGATGCTTTGATCCAATCAATTCCTGACATTGTGTCTGCTGATGTGACTTTTCATGAAGCCATACCATATTTTTTTGCCACTAGTAATGAGTTGCTTCCTGTGAATGGAGCCCCTATGCCTATTCCCCATATTCCATTTGTGTCGATCCCTATGGATAAGCACTTTACTTCTGAAAAGGAACGGTTTCAGGATCCCATTATTACCTAACAAAGACCACATACTACATTCAAGATGCCCCCTCCTCCGCCTCCAGCCTCCCAAGCTTAGGTAAGTCCACGATCTTTAGACAGCAATGCTTTGGTGCCTGGTGGTGATACAAGGATAGAGGACGACCTTGCAGATGATGATGTTCAGGTTAATAGTGACCTCCCATTGCTATCTGGAAGGCTCCGAGGTCGTGTGCCAAGTAACATGTTGCAGGATATCTACACAACGAATCTTGGCACAGCATTTTTAGGATTTACTAGAGCCTTGGTCTCCACTATAGTACGTGTTTCTTATCAAGAAGCCATGCTTCATCCATAGTAGCATCAGGCCATGTAGGAGAAGATGGCTACACTTCAAAGCAGAAGCACATGGCAGCTTACCTCATTCCCACCAAGAGCTAGCCTTGTTGGGTGCAGGTGGGTATTTGCACTCAAATTTCATCCAGATGGCAACATAGCCATATACAAACCTCGACTAGTAGCAAAGGAACCCAAACTTATGGGGTAAACTTCTTTGATACCTTCTCCCTTGTAGCCAAATTATCGACTGTGAGGATCCTGCTATCAGTAGCAGTTCATTATGATTGGCAGCTGCATCAACTTGATGTAAAAAATACTTTTCTATACGGTGACTTGCAGGAACTGTACATGCAACAACCACTGAGGTATGAGACACAGGGGGACTATGTATGCAGGTTATAGAAGGCTATCTATATACTCAAGTAGAATCCACGTGCGTGGTTTCAAAAATTGCTCCAGGTGGCAGAAGGCAATGGTTTTCAGAGGTCGTCAGCAGATCATTCCTTGTTTATTAGAAAAATGGGGAAAGGTGTTCTCCTGGTCTATGTCGATGACTTAATTGTCACAGGTGATAGTGCAAAGGGTATAATGCAGATTAAAGAAAGATTGGCCAATCACTTTGTAATGAAGGATTTAGGTCCATTGCGATTTTTTGTGGGAATAGAAGTTGCTTGAGGCAAACATGGGATAGTTATATCTCAAAGGAAGTATGCATTAGCTGTTTTGCAGGAGGCTGGGATGCTTGGGCAAAACTAGCCAACATATCCATGGATCTAAAAGCATATCTTTATGATGCAGAGGCACCTATAGTGGATACCAAATAATACAGACAACTAATGGGGAAGCTATTTTATCTTACTATCACCAAACCAAACATTACATTTGTTGTGAGAAGACTGAGTCAATTCATGGCTAAAACCGCAAAGCAGCACTGGGAGGCTGCTATGATTGTTCTGCATTATATTAAGGAGCCGAGATTTGGCCTTCTATTCACTCGAGGCACTTCCATGACTATAGTGGCATACTCTGATGCAGACTACGTTGAGTGTCTGGCAGATAGAAAATCCACCACTGGATATTTATGTGGCTGGAAATTTAATGACCTGGAAGAGCAAGAAATAAGATGCAGTATCTAGGTCAAGTGCAGAATCAGAAAATAAAGCGATGGCTCAGATAGCTGCGGAACCCATGTGAGTGAAATCATTATTGGGAGATTTGCATGTTCAAATCATTGGCCCTATGGAGATGAGGTGTGACAATGTTGCTACTACATACATTGCCAATAATCCAATATTTCATGCAAGAACAAAATGTCTAAGTGGACTATCACTACACCAGGGACTTGATTCAGAAAGGCTTGATATATAAGTCACTTCCTAAATCCGCTTGAGTCTTGTTATTCCAAGCTAAACAAGATAGATATATATGCTCCAACTTGAAGGGGAATGTAGACTTAGATATTATGTTTCTTATTTTACATTTATTTGTAAGGGTGCGTTAGGCACTTTTGTCTGTCTTGGGGTTGTTTTGTAATTCGCCCTTTTCCTCTCTCTCTATATAAAGAGCGGTAGGATCCTTATAATTATCTAAGGCCTTTCATTTCATCCTACTATAACAATAAGCCATAAAAATAAATCATAAGAAATAAAAGAGCATGTGCATGTCAATAATCTCCATAGGTCCACCAATCTCAACATGTAAGTCAATCAGGAGAGACCGAATCCACATCATCTCATCAGCGGTCTAAGCCATCACCTTGTACTCTGACTTTACACAAGACCTGGAGACTACTGCTTGCTTCTTGCTCTTCCAAGTCACAAAATTGTCAGCAACATAGGTACAAAAACCTGTAGTAGATTTCCAGTCTAGATGGCATCTAGCATAATCTACATCTAAATAGCCTACCACTGTCATGGAAGTCCCTCTGATAAATAGAAGACCCTGCCCAAGAGTCTTCTTGAGATATATAAGGAACATCATCGCAGTATCCCAGTGTTGTCTAGTGGGCTTAGCCATAAACAAACTCAACCTACCAACTGCAAACAAAATGTCTGATCTGGTAATAGTAAGATACAACTTCCCAACTAGCTATCTACTCTGCTTGCTGTCAACAGCGTTTGCCTCAGAATCATATAAGATCTATGGGTATATTTGTTGGCTTACACCCAACATACCAACTGATGAACGAGATTTTGTATGCGTAAAGATAAGTTAAAAACTCGTCGCTGTAGTTGCGTAAAAATCTGCTTTCAAATAAAATTTATAACCGAAACTCTAATGAGTCCCGGATCGAACATAGAAAGGCGAACGTTTGATTAAAAATCACGTTTAGAATTATTATCACAAAGTAGATTAGCTAATCGAATTAAATCTACACTAGCTATTCTACTTAAATAATAAACAATAGAAGATAGAGATAGAGCAATACAATGAAAGAGAAAATAGGGAGAGAATGAATAAATATTTTATAATCATAGGAGCATATTCATTACAACTAATTTCTACAACTAGAAAGCTGGAAATCTACACTAAAAAGCGATAACAAGAGAGGGATGAGAAAATCTTCTTTGATGACTGATTGAAGGACGAGCTGCATTTACCAAGCACCCGGAAAAGGGTGGTGAAATGCTGGACGAGAGAGAACGAAGCTGGAGGATGGAGGACGAAATAGGGCGGTGTCACAACGAGATCCGCTTCCCGAATGGTGGCGAGAAGACAACCACGGGATGCTCCACGAAGGAGGTGAGAAGATGAGAAAACTTATTTTACTCTAACTCTAATGGAGTATCCCGGGTATGAGACCAGCTCGTAGAGCTTTGGAGGAGGTGAGAGGAGAGAAAGGGATGAAGAAATGTGTGGTAGGGGTGGTCCTTTTATAGTTGTAGGAATGGGGGAATAAAAATCTTTTTAAGTCTTTAAAATTAAGTATAAGGCCTTTAGTGACGATACGTGCTTCACTATAGATGCACGCCACTAAAGTCGTGCGCTTAACCTCCGCCGGGCGATGGAGATCGAAGCGTCCACACACAGCCACGTCGACGACTCTTCAGTCGTTCACCGCTTCATCGCGCACAACCGATCTCAGTCGTCCAATCGTTCGATCGGACGGCTTAGATCACGCAAGCACGCTTTGTCTTCGACTCACATAACGCCCGCATACGATGGCACGCCTGATGGCGCGTCATTGCACGCGTGTGGTGCGATCATTCATCCAATGCATGAGAAGGCGCCACGTCACTACTCCATCAACCGTTCGCGCTGCATCCAACGGCCCAATTTCTCCACGCACCGCTTCTCGCTTAATTTGAGGCGTGCGAGGATTTGACCCCTCACCGCTCTCTTCATGAAAGAACGCTCAACCACTAAGTTGAGGTGCTTTCTTTGTCGCACTCCTGATTTTATAATCGCGGCACTCTCAGCCGTTGGATGGAGAACCAACGACTAGGATTGATCGAGCGATCAAAGAAAAGGTCCTGCAAGCGATCTTGGGCAATTAAGATGGCACCATGTGGTTCTCTTCTTCGATCGCCATCCTAAACGCCCAAGATCGCTCAAAGGACCTCTTCTTCGATAGCGCCATCTGGTGCCACGGATGTTAGATTTAGTCGGTTTTCGCGTCGTTGGGCTACGATCGTCGATCCGAGCCCATCCATGCGGTTAGATTTGTCGCTTGAAATCTGGATTTTCACCACCTTGCCCCTTGGCCTCAAATCTTCCTCGTATTGCATCTGATGCTACGGAGATCCGATCGGGGCGATCTCAGAGGCGTTGGACTCCGACAGTCGCCCTGATCAAATCTATTCGGTTGAATCTTTATTCCAAGGCCCCGATAAATATCACACTGTCCCCTGACCACAAAAAGGGTAAATTAACCTATAATTTGTGCCATCTATTCTAAATGCAGAATGATGCATGCTATGCAATATTTATAACGCATAATGCTTCTATAACACTAAAAACATACATAAATAGACATTTTAGGCTAATTAGATGTATGCACATCACCAACCTCCAACAACATCTAGAGCATATTTTCTCTAGGAGATAACAATATCACTTTTACTGTGAGCTACTTTCATCCCAAGAAAGTAGCTCAATGGACCCAAGTCCATCACAAATTGATCAGCCAAGCATCTCTTGATCTCAACTATTCCCTCATAATCATCTTCTGTAGCAATCAGGTCATCCACATAGACTAGAAGAACAACACCCCTCCCGATCTTTTTGACAAATATGGAATGATCCGTAAATGACCTTTGAAAGTCAATAGACTCCAACTGAGATAATTTCTAGAACCAAGTGCAGGGACTCTACTTAAGGCCATAAATGGCCTTACGTAGCCTATACACACACTCCCCTAAATCTCATAACCTGGGGGCTGCCACATATACACCTCCTATATATCTCCATAAAGAAAAGCATTTTTGACATCCAACTGGTGTAATTTCCAATCTCTATGAACTACAACTGCCACAAGAATCCTTTTGCCACAAGCCTCAAAAAAGTCTACTCCATAGGTCTGAGTAAACACTTTTGCCACAACCCTAACCATATATCTTGCAATCGACCCATCTGGATTATACTTGCATGCAAAGACCCAGTGACAACCAACAACAGTAGTTTCCTCAAGCAGTGATGTCAACTCCCATGTGCCTCTACTCTGAAGAGCAGCCATATCCTCCTCCATGACCTAATGCCACTTTAGATCAAGCATGGCCTCATGATGTCACAGGAATATGAGTGGCTACTAAAGCACGACAGAAACTAGCAAATTCTATCCCGATATCATCTGTCACAAGAATTCTTGCAACCGGATATCTTACACAACTCCGTACAGCCTTTCGAATAGCTATCAAAAGATCAGGATCATCCTCCTCAACTGAGTCAATAGGAAATTTATCTGCATCGTTAAGCACATAATCGTCAGTGTCTAAAAGTGTAGTGCACACCTAGCCTAAGGAGGCTAAAGGAGGAAGCAGGGGGGTAGGGAACCTGCGATGTGGTATGAGGCTTTTTATAAGGCCGAATGGGCTCAACATATTTTTGTATCTCAATGGACACTGTGGTGGGTGTCTAAATATCTGAAATAGCCCTAAGGGGTATAAGAGGTATAAGCATAGGAGCAACATCAACAGTGGGAGGTAATTCACAACCAGACATGGAAAAATACAAAATCTCCTAATAAAATGTAACATAACCAAACACAAAATGACAAGATGCAATAGGATCAAAACATTGATATCCATTTTAAGTCCAAAAATAGCCCAAGAAAACACACTTCACTGCTCTGAGTGCCAGTTTATCCCATTCAAAACTAAGAAGATGCACAAAGGCAACACAACCAAATACCCGAGGTAATGTGGTTGCCTGCGGATCTTAATGGTATACTAAAGGGGAAGATTGAATAGTATCGCTTACAAAATTAAATGTAATAGAAGTAGAAACAAATCAATCCACAGAATAATCAAGCACAAATAATACCTGGATTTATAGTGGAAACCCTTCCCAGGTGAAAACCACTACCTAAGCCTTTCAACTTAGGATTTTTCCGACTAGACAAAGCTAGTCAATCCACTATCGTCCTACTTGAACGAGAGTGACAACCTCTTACAACAATCCCTACTCCTTACAACCTAAAGAGAAGCAAAACAACAAATGATCTTCCCAACAACTTGGAATCCATAATCAAAGTACCAAGTAAAATGAAAACAACATAATCCTATGGAACCTCAAGGAAATTCAAACCAAATTTTTGTACAGGTTCGGATTGACATTCTTTGAAAAGCGTAGAAGCAGAAGCACAAAAGCACTTTCAGAGAAAGCACGAGAGATCTTTCTCTAGATCGATATCTCTTTTAATGTGTTTGAAAAAGGCTACCTACAACCTCTATTTATACCAGAAAGTCAACCAGAAAAGGAAAATAGATTGGTCGATCAATTAAGGTAGTTTGGTTTATCAAAATGAGGTTTCGTCAATCAAACTAACTATTTGATCGATCAATAATTGATCAATTAATTAAGCTAAATGGTCAATCAAAGGTGTATTTATCAACATCCTAAAATGGGATGTTTTGATCGATTAACTAAGCTAGTTAGTCAATTAATTCATTTGGTCGATTAATTAACCTAATATCTTGATTTTTACGTTAAGTGCAAAAAATCATTTGAAGCTTATTTGAGGTTCCTTACAAGATAATCTAAACTCAATAAAAAAGATAGAAGAAATCAACAATCTTCTAGCTTTAATCAAGAATCCATGAGTGCGTCCTGAAAGATTAGTCTAGCAGATAACATAATTTTGGTGCATCAAAACAGAGGTACTTATAGGTGAAACATGAAACAACTATTTATCAGCATGCAAAACTTGCCATGGGATCCATTCATGTAAAGTAGAGTTTGGCATCCTATTAATCAAAAAAGACGCGGTTAACACCACCCCCCCCGATACAATGAAGGAATAGAATGATGGATCAACAACATACAGGCAACATCAAGCAAATGCCTATGCTTCCTGTCAGCGACACCGTTCTGCTAAAAGGTATGAGGATAGGTAGTCTAGTATATAACGTCATTAGAGTTATAGAAGGATTTTAAACTAGTATAAAATTCTAATGCATTATCAGAACGAAATATTTTAACAACAATAGAAATTGGGTCTTTATTTCAATGACAATTCTCAACAATGTTCCCAACCTCAAACTTATTCTTCACAAGGAAAGCTCAACAAACTCTAGAGAAATCATCAACCATCAACAAAAAGTAACGATGGCTTAACCGATCGAGAATCCTACTAGCACCCAATACATCCATATGTATTAGCTCAAAAATATAACTAGACCCAGTATGACTAGAAGCAAAAAAACCAACATGGTGATGCTTGCCAAGTTGACAAGGATCACAAAAAATAGCAGCGGTGGAAGGAATATGGGGAATAACGCGTCTTAGTCTCTCCAAGGGTAGATAACCAAGGTGAAAATGGCACTAGAATGGAGATCCAGAAGCACCCTCCCTATGACCAACAACAACTGCAATAATAGGAGCACGACTCAGATGGTATAACCTCCTTCACATTCTCCACCAATCGTCCTCCCAGTGAGCTTGTCCTGTAAATATAGCTCAACAATTTAATTTCTTGGTAATTTTGCTAACAGAAAGTAAACTGAGAGGAACATTTGGTACATAAAGAACATTAGACAATCTTAAGGTAGATGATAGGGGAACATCCCCCTTTCCAACCATAGGTGAATGTCGACCATCAACAACCTATATAGTTTTCCCTGGTACAACAAGACTCGTGGAAGAGAAAGAGTCGTGATCTCCACATAAATGTATCGAGGCTCCAAAGTCAACTAATCATTCATCAAATCTCATCGAAAAAGAGGAGCAAACCAAGTCAATACCTGAGGAGGTAAACGCTGCAGTATCTACAGGTTGAGAAGTGGAAGCATGAGCTAACTGGGAGAACCACTGAAGAAGATTGTCAAATTCGACCCTAGAGACCACCTCTGTAGATGTATCTGAAGTATCTGTCGCCTAATTAACAATGACAATCTTGCCATGCTTCTACCAGTAGGTAGCCTCAGCGTGCCCTACTCAACCACAATATGTGCAAGGAGTACAATTACGGCCCCCAAATCCACGTCCACGACCACGTGTAGAAAGTGCACCTCTACCACGTCCAAGGGTCGTAGCCAAAGTAGAGGTTTAACTCGTAGTATCAGGTACTGGAGTCTGAATAACTATCCGACTGAGCCTACTACAGGTCTCCTCCAGTGATGGGAGCTCTGGTAAAGTCAAGATCTACTCCTTAACAACTGTGAATTCAAGACCAAGACCTGAGCGAAACAATAAGATCGTTAACTCCTTGAAATCACGCCAAGTGGTGCAGGTATGGCCAAGCTTGTAAGAGTTCTCTCCAAGAGACCCTTCACAATGGAGTAATACTACACCAATGAATGTTCCTCTTAACGAAGATGGAACAGTTCATGATAGGCCTGGAACACTCCAGAGGAATTCTTCTCATGAGAATACGTCTCACAAAGAGAATCCTACATCTGCTTAGCTGTCGTGTAGTAAATAATCTCAACACCAATTATGAGGATAACGCAATTCATCATCTAAGCACATACTATTGCATTATCTCTATCCTAATTAGCATTTGCACCTGTCTTCTGTGTAGGTTCTGGCTTCCTCAGCATGTGCTCCTTCCCATGACCTCTAACGGTCATCAAAAAGATTTAGGACCATCGAGCATAATTGAACTCATCAAGCTTAATCATAAGACCAAAGAATAGACTTTTGTAAGTCCCGGTGCCCACTGTGGAGTCCGAAGTGACATCAGACGAACTTGAAGAAGCCATCTCTCTCTTGCCCACGAACCCGCACTACTTGAGAACTCTTCAAATCACCAACTAAAGCAATGAACATCTGAATTGAGATCTAAAACCACAAAAATTAGACCAACCAAGGCGTAGGGTGCCCTGTAGAGATAAGATTTTTCCCTACAAGAACAACCACTTCTCCCTAAATGTTGGACATGGAGGAGGGCACAAGAGCACCCCTACCAAGGCAGAAACCCCTAAAATCCAATCTAAAAAATCATATCGAAGACAACAACTGAGTGGATCCACCACCAGTATATCTGCTAGCAGCCTGATCTACCACCACCAGCAATGGTGGAGGTCCTGAACAGCCATCAGCGACGGCGTTGGTGGCTTGAATCTGTTGGGAGATGACACCAACGACTAACAAAGGCCGATTGGGGTGGCGCCAATAGGTCTGCACCAAAAGCAATGGCGTTGGTGGGTGCTAGGGCACTGACAAGGGAGATCGGCCAATGAGAAGTGGGAGATCAGTGAAGAGGTTTGAAAGCTTATTTGGGTGGGATATCGAAAGCTTCGATCTAGAACCGTCGCTCTAATACCAAGTTAGGAGAAACGAATGACTTGGTCTTATTTCAAAACCCTACCTCTTAACTCCAAAAGGAAATAAAAACTATAAAGACACCCTTACATAAAAATAAAAACATAATGGACTGAAGGGTACAACAAAGGCACCTAGGTTTCTTGAATGCAATAACACACTCATTTTTTCTGCAAAAGACATTATGTTAACAATGCCATCAGATGTGCAAAATAATCTCTTAAGACTAGATGAGGTTATCTCATGAGTCTTGTAACTTTTTTAATGGTTCTTCAAATGACCTTCGGGTATGACAAGGGTACTTGTCCTTCCTCCTTTTCGAGAAAAAGTAACTACCAATATAATGGAAGATAACACACATTGAACAATAACATGGATAAATTTGGAAGTGAAATCTATAAAAGCTAGAAGCCTTACATGGCTAAGATTAATACAATCATATTTTGGCAGAATAATTTCAACATTGTGCCCCAAGTCCTGAACAGCACGAGAAAGGCTTGTAACAACATCACCTAGGCCTCCCACCTGCAAGTATCACATGAAAAATTGCAAAATTGAATGTTGGATATGCATCAGACAATATCTAGGTATTAATCCATAGGAGTGAGTTATAGAGAAGTTTAAAAACCAAGAGAACATAGCAATGCGCAACTACTGTAACCAATGCCAACATGGTCATCACATTTTCCTAAAATCATAAGGGATCAATAATCTGGATAAAAGTTATCATATTTACGGACTCTTCTTGTCATGCATGTTTCCCAGATATACAAAGGACACTAGTTGGAAAAGCACCCGTGAATATTTCATCTGGACATCCCTGTGTAACCTATGAGAATTGGAGTCCAAACCGATAATTACATTTCCCATTTGGCTACATAATTTATTTTTTTTAAAGAGTATAGCATGATTACCAAAGGTGGATAATCATATAAAGAATTGACTACATTTTTATTTTTTGAGAAGAGAAACAAGATTACATTAAAACCTAAAGAAGAGGAATGTACTAACAGGTTGTCAAGCCACAACCAGAAGGACCACACGCCTCCCTTACAATATTCTCAACCCACACTCGTTCCTTCTAGAAAATCGTAACATTACACTGAAGCCAAATCACCTACAAGGTCGCGACTAGTTTAGCCCAACCAGCTGTATCCACATGACCCAATGAATGGAACGAAGCCCACCACGTGTTGGAAGACGTAACATCAGCTCATCGGACACATTCTCCACCAAACCTTTGTAGACATATGTCACGAAAAAAACAAGTGATCCAAACTCTCCCCCACAGCTCCACAAAAGATGCAAACCAAGTCTAGTTCTGCAGTCCATCTCAACCAAAACACCTTCATAACCAACTTTTCTCTTCTAAATAACCATAGGAAAATCTTTTTTTGAAGAGAATTACCATAGGAAAATCTTGACCTTCAAGTGCAGAGGCACCTTTGAAATTAAAGAACAATCTTCCTAAACCAACAAAGCTCCAAACAAATCATCTTAACCTCCCATCCTTCCAAGCAAAACCATCCTCAAGGTTGTCGCCAATAGATATCCCATGCAGCATCCCCCAATAAACCCTGCAACTCCACCATTAAGGCCTCAGAAAGCCTTAGCTATAAAACCCTAGCTATAAAACAAGAGATCAAGAACCAGAGAGAGCATCCCAAACAAAAGCACCTTTGTCAAGTATCAATCCAAACAAATGGGGAAAGAAATCCGAAATAAAGCCACACCTTGTCCAATCATCCTTCCAAAACAAGAAAGAGCTGCCTTTTACAATCTTTAGACCAAACAAAGTGAAGGCAATACACTGCTGAACAAACGGCTCCACAGAGCACCAGAAAGCTAACAGCTGAACTGCCAGGGATCACCTGTACACCACATCCACATGATCACCATAAGAATCCCTTAAAAATTTGTCAAGAAAGCCATCACCAACAAGTAAAAATCTAGCCACCCACTTCAACAATAGCGATTCATTAAACTCATCCAACAATCTAATCCCAAGCCCACCCTTCTTTTTCGACTTACAAACTTCCTTGTGTTAGGAGAAAATGAGCAATCAATCTTATTTCATAACCCTAAGAGTCCTTTATAGAGAGAAACTCCGTAGAGCAAAATTACAAGGGGCCCTTACATAATATGAAAAATATAAAAGTCACCAAAATAGACAACCAAGACTTCTAACACTCCCTCTCAAACTAAAGCATAAACATTAGACATGCTTAATTTGGAACATAGGTTACATTCTATTTCTTGCTCCTCCATGGAAATAAGTTACCACCAACATAAGTGCAATACTAGTTGAAGAGAATAATCTTTTCTACCATTACCAAGAAGTCCCTACACCTCTATATAAGTGTGGGAAAAAGTACATCATAAATCAGCTACTCGAAATAAAATAACACAGCACCCCTTACACACATAAACATAACTTAACACTCCCCCTCAAGCTAGAGCATATATATCCATCATGCTCAGCTTATTTCTACACTTTTCAAACTGGGGACGTGACAACGGCTTGGTAAACATGTCAGAAGTCCGATCTGAGGAAGCAAGACAAGTAGTACGAAGCAGACCCTGTTGAATCAAACTCCTGGTGTAATGACAATCCACTTCCACATGTTTTGTTCTCCCATGAAACATAGGATTGTTTGCAATATAGGTGACAGCCCAGTTGTCACAATGCATCTCCATAGGTTCCTGAACATCAACACGAAGATCTCGTAACAGAGATCTGATCCATATCATCTCAGGAGCAGTATGTGCCATGGCTCTGTACTCAGACTCAACATTAGAGCGTGAAACAACACATTATTTCTTGCTCCTCTAGGTTACCAACTTCCCAGCATCAAAGGTACAGAAACCAATAGTAAACCACCTATCCCCGACATCACCTGCATAATCTGCATCTGAGTATGCAACAACGACCATAGGTGCCTTTCTTTGGAAAAGAATGCCTTTACCTAGACACTCCTTGATGTACCTCAACACCTGCATCACAGCCTGCCAATGAACCTCAGTGGGCTTATCTAAGAACTGACTCAGCTTCCCCACAGCAAGGCTAATATCTGGCTTAGTGATAGTCAGATATAACAGCTTTCCCACCAGCTGTCGATATGCCTTCTTATCTTTTAGCTTTACATTATCCCTAAACAGATGAATTTTAGGATCCATAGGAATATTTGCATCTTTGAATCCTACCATGCCTATCTCCTGAAGAATATCAAGGGCATATTTCCTCTACGACATAATTGTCCCTTACTTGTGGCAAACTCAATGCCTAAAAAATATCTCAGCTTTCCAAGATCTTTCATGACAAACTGGTGTGCCAAGTATTCCTTTATCTGAGATATACCCTCTGCATCATCACAAGTAAGAATAAGATCATCTACATACACAAGTAAAGCCACCATACCCCTACTGGTCTTCTTTATAAATAGTGAATGATCCGATGAAGATCTCTGCATCCCAACAACAAACAATGCCTCAAACAGGTGCTGGAACCAAGCTCGGGGGCTCTGCTTAAGACCATAAATGGCCTTACGGATCCTACATACACACTCCCCCTGAATCTCAAAGCCAAGTGGCTGCTGCATATATATTTCTTCCTCCAAGTCTCCATACAGAAATGCATTTTTAACATTCAACTGATGTAACTACATCCATAATAAGCTGCAACAGATACAAGAATTCGAATAGTAGAGAGTCGTGCAACAGGGGAGAACGTGTCTAAAAAATCCACCCCATATGTCTGGGTGAATCCTTTGGCCACTAAGCAGGCCTTATACCTTGAAATAGACCCATCTGGGTTGTATTTGAAGGCAAAGACCTATCTGGCTCCAACAAGACGCGTGCCAGACGGTAAAGGTGACAACTCCCAAGTACCTCTGGTAGTAAGTGCAGACATCTCCTCCATAGCTGCCTTCCAGTGTGGATGTAGTAGAACCTGCTGGTACGAGGTAGGTAACTCAGCACTGAATACAACAGCTGTGAATGCATGAAACTTTGAACTTAGAGAATCAGTAGTAACACCACTCCCTGCAACACGATACTAGGCACAAGATTGTGGAGCCTTCCTAATAGCAATAGGAATATCCTCATCAGTACTCATGGAATCAGGATCTGGAGAACCATCCTCAGGTGGCAGACTCCCACATGTTTCATCTGCTGACACTGTGCCTAAAAAAGTCTCCTGAGTAGAAACCGCCTCTAGGTTATCAACACGAACCTAAGGAGTCTGTAGAATAGATGGAAGGGGCTTTGTCCTATATACAACTGGCAACTGATAGGTGTAACCCTTGAAGGTCCCTTCATCTGCTGAAGGGCTACTAGTATCTATAAATATACCAAATGGTATAGGAGCAACTGGTACAGGCGCACTCTCCGGCACACTCTGCACCTGCCTGGCAACAACAGAAAAATAAGGTACAGCTTCATAAAAGGTGACATTTGCACTGATATAATGTCTCTGGTGTAGGGGATCAAAACACCAATACCCCTTCTGAGTACGAGAATAGCCAAGAAACACACACTTGACTACCCTAGGCGTTAATTTATAACGCCCAGGTCCAAGGAGATGTACAAAAGCCACGCACCTAAATGTCTTAGGTGGAAGATCAAACAACTCATCATTTGGATAAAGCATCTGCCATGGTATTTGATCGTGAATCACTGAGAAGGGCAATCTATTAATAAGGTAGCAAGCTGTAAGAACTGCATCTCCCCAATAGTTCTGTGGCACTGTTATGAATAAGAAGAGCTTTGGCCATATCAAGGATATGTCTGTGCTTCCTTTCTGCGACTCCATTTTGCTGAGAAGTGTAAGGACATGAGGTCTGATGAATTATACCATGTATGCCATATAATTCTGCCAACCAAGTACAAAACTCCAGTGCATTATCAGATCTGAGAGTCTTGATGCAAACATCAAACTGATTTTCTATCATCAACATAAACTTTTCAATTAGTGGACCCACTTCAGACTTACTCTTCATGAGAAATAGCCAGGACAATCTGGAAAAATCATCAACCACAATCAAATAGTACCAATGTCCTGCTCTATCAAGAGTCCTACTGGGACCCCAAACATCAAGATGCACTAACTAAAAATATGAAGTTGAATGTGGTCCTATAGCAGTTGGAAAGGAAGAGCTATGGTACTTCCCAAGTTAACATGCATCGCAGGAAAGTTGTGCAGTTGAGGACACATGAGGAATAAGCATGCGTAACTTTTACAAAGAAAGATGGCCCAACCGACTATGCCACTGTAAAACACTCCCAGATAGGGTACCAACTCGACATGTTACAACCATAGGACCCTGCTGAAGTCAGTAAACTCCTTCATATCCACTACCAATAGTCTTCCCTGTCATTATATCCTTGAAAATACATCCACGCTCATCAAAGATGACCCGACAATCCATCTACTTAATGATCTCACTGACAGAGAGCAAGTTCATGGATAAATTTGGAACAAACTGAACATGATTAAACTGCATAGAAGGGGTAACATTAATTTCCCCTTGACCACTAATAGGAGCAAGTCGCTCATCAGCCACCTGTACTGTACGACCACAAGAGACGGGTTGAATCTGTCCAAAACACTACAGATTCCAGGATAAATGATTGGACGCACCTAAATCAATCGACCATGTCACACCAGTGGTTTGAGTATTACCCACGGGAGTTCCTAGTGCAATCTCTGACAGAGACACTGCCATGTTTACTGAACCACACTGCCACAAACAAAGTTCGACGTGCCACAAAGAAGGGTACACACCCCTAAACTTCTTCACACTTCAAATCTGAAAATTGACAGAAAATGAGGACTACACACCCCAAGAAACATACCAACTGGGGAATACACACCCCAAAAATCTCCGCTCACACGCAGTCAGTACTCAAGGGGACTACACACCTCAAAAACATGCATCAATGGGGAATACACACCCCAAAACTCAAACCACTAGATCATAGAGAATCATACCAAGCGTAGGAAGGTTCTTGATTCAAAACCCCATCTCCACAACACTCAAGAACCTCCCTACAACGAACTGATGGTCAGCAGCCCACACTCTGGTGGCCTGTGCAGCGACTCGAAGACAAGACGGCTGGCAGGAGGCGATGACCAGCGAGTTGCTCTACTGCAGCGTCAGATGAGGCAGTAGCATGCTACTCTCGAGCAACTGCAGCGGCCTATAGGATGGCAGCAACCTATAGCGCACCACACAGCAGCGGCGGCGGCGATGTGCTGCCCTGCAGATCTGCCGCAGCGTCTACATAGCAGCAGCGACCACGATGTGTTGTCCTGCAAATCTGCTGCAACGCGCTACACAGCAACAGCGGTGGTGGTAGGCTGCAGCAATGGCGATCTGTGAGGTTGCTGCTGCAGCGGCGCCGGGGAGCTGGCCTGCCACCGCAAGTGGCGAGGGAGGCCGATGGTTGGAGGCTTGAGGTAGGGTTAGGGTTTGTTGTTTGGTGGAGTCATCAACCTGGTGCTCTGATACCAAGTTGAAGAGAATAATCTTTTCTACCATTACCAAGAAATCCCTACACCCCTACATAGGTGTGGGAAAAAGTACATCATAAACCCACTACTCAAAATAAAATAACACAGCACCCCTTACACACATAAACATAGCTCAACAATACCTCATAGTAGATCGTCTGTCCTCACAGAACTAGCATAATTTGTATTACAATACTCACAAACATCAAGATGACCATGCCTCTGAAAGAATAGACCCTTTCCATAAGCTCTCCTCAAACATCGCAAGACCTGACACGCTCCAGCTTAATGTGCCTCTCTAAGCTCTTACATGAACTTAGTCTCCCAACTACATAGAATATATCTGGTCTCGTCACAATCAAATAAAGTAACTTCCCAACCATTACTCTATATCTAGTGACATCTTCCAAGATAGGGTTGTCAGTATCTACTAAATGAGTGGCAGGATCCAATGGTATGGTGGTAGGTTTGAAGCCTAATGTCCCTGCCTCATGAAGCATGTCCAACACATATTCCATTGAGAAAGAATCATTCCTCCATCTAGGTGATGTATCTCAATGCCCAAAAAATAACTAATTAGCCTTAGGTCTTCGGTAATAAACTTAGAATGTAAGACGGCCTAGACTGCCTCCATGCCTTTCTTATCACTTCCTGTCACTAGGATATCATCCACACAGGCTACCAAAATCACAGAACCTACCTCAGTATGCTTCACAAACATAGAGTGACCAGCTGTAGGCATTAAGAAACCAAAACTCTGAATGGCTATGTTGAATCTATCAAACCATGCTCTTGGCTTTGTTTCAATCAATATGGAGCTTTATACAACTTACACACCTTCTGACACTCCCCCTGGCTAACAAACCCAAAAGGTTGCTACCTATATACTTCATTAAGATCGTCATATAAGAAAGCATTCTTAATATCCAACTAATAGACAAGCCATGCGTAGTTGACTAAAAGAGAACAATCTGGACTAAATTTAGTTTGGCTACCAAGGAAAATGTCTCAAAGTAATCAATACCAAAGGTTTGAGTATATCCTTTGGCAACCAATCGCACCTTGTAGCATTCAATAGAACCATCTGGGAGATATTTGAGGGTAACACTGACCTACACTTCACTACAACAGCACCAAGGGTAGGTCAACCAACTCATGTTCCTTGGGATTGAAGTGTTGCCATCTCTTCCTCCACAATCTGTCTCCATAAAGGAACCCATAGGGCCTCTATGAGCTTGATGATTGTCAACTGCAAGAAATAATAACTATCCTACTGGAGGTAAATGGTCAAAAGAAATATACTGTGAAACATAATAGTGGACACATGACCGTTGGGCCTTCCATTGAGCAATGGGCCCTACGGTAGAATGTCTGTAGGTAAGAGGTAGAGGGCTTTGGTGTAGGATCCGATGATACTATATTTGATGGATGGGATGGATCAGAGGGTTCTGAAGGCAATGTAGATGACATAGGAAGAGGGATATCCTATGACACTGGAAAACTGGCCTTCCCCTTCTATGAGTAGAAGGGAATGTCCTCAAAAAATGTAACATCTGCACTGACATAAATCTATGAGCCACCAAATCATAACAGCTATATCCTTTTTTAGTCCTTGTGTATCCCAAGAAAACATACTTCACAGACCGAGGAGCCAACTTATCCACCTTGAACAAGTAGAAAAAACAAACGCAACCAAAAATAGTCGAAGAAAATGAATAGTCTTATTTCTCAAAGGAATCCCTACACTTCCTTATATAAAGAAAGGTGTTGGGTAAATAACATAAGTCCAGGAGAGAAAAGTAAATAAGAAAACAATCCAAAATTAACAAAAAGATAACTAAAGAGTGCTACACCAACATTCCCACTCAAGCTGGAGCATATATATCCATGATGCTTAACTTGGAACAGCATATGTCAAATGAGGATCTAGGAGGCTTCGTAAATATATCTGCAATTTGATATTCAGAAGAAACTGAATTAGTATAAACATCAACGTGCTTCATACGTTCATGGAACATTGGGTTGTTTGCAATGTAAGTAGGCAACTGTCACACCTTACCTCCATCAATCCCTCCACCTGGACATGTAGATCCCGTAACACTGATCTGACCCAAACCATCTTTGTAGCAATCCGTGCCATAGTACGATACTTTGATTCTGCACTTGACCTGGATACAACCTGTTATTTTTTGCTTTTCTAGGTCACAAGATTGCCTACCACATAAGTATAGAAATAAGTTATCGACTTTCAATCAGCCATGCAACCTGCATAGTCTGGATCAAAATAACCAACAATACTTATAGACATGCCCTTCTGAAATAAAATGCCTCTACCAGGTGCTTTCTTCACGTATATAAGCACCTGCATAGTAGCGTCCTAATGCTGCTTGGTTGTTTGTTCAAGAACTGGCTAAGTTTTCCCACTGCAAGAGAAAGATCAGGACATGTAATGGTAAGATAAAGTATCTTACCAACCAATTACCTATAAGATATGCTATTTATAGGCGGAGAGTCTATACAATAGAGATGTCCTTTGGGATCCACGGGTATATTAACAGGCTTAAACCCCAACATCCTTGTCTCCTACAACACATCAAGAACACACTTGCACTAAGGATAATACCTTCTTCACTGTGTGCCACCTCAATGCCTAGGAAATATCTGAGTTCACCGAGATCCTTTATCACAAAGGCCCCAACCAACCACTTCACCTCAGTTATCCCAGCAAGGTCATCCCCAATAAGGATGAGATAATCTACATAGACAAGTACTACAACTCCTCCCATCCTCCTGACAAAGAGTAAATGGTCAATGAAATGACCCTTCCCAAGGGTCATTTGGGAATTTCCCGGAATGGTGAGGGTGTTACTGCAATTTTTAAAACCCCTTGGGTTTTAATTTTGGGCTTTGTGGGAATATGAGGCTTCCACGGGGTCAACTTTGCAAAAACCCCCATGCCCATGCCCCTAAACACCATACCTCACTCCTCACCCCCATACCCATGACACCCATACATCTCCCCCATTCCTCCCCATACTCCACCATACCCCATGCCTCACGCCATCCCTTCCCCCACACCTCCCACATCCATAAAAACCCCCATCCTCCATTTACTTGCCACACAGCGAGCCTAGAAGAGGAGAGGGAGAGCGAAGAGCGGGAGGAGCACGGAGAGGAGGGGTGCATTCGAGAGCAGAGGGGGAAGCGGTAGGAGAAGCTGTTGCTGCGAGGGTCCTTGCTATTGCAGCGGAACGCAGGGAAGAGAGCTCATAAATGGTTCTGCGGAGTCATTTTTCCGCAGAATCAGACGTATGGAGAGACCATCAGTCGTCTGTCCAGACGTCCAGAGGTAATAACAGACGTCTCATAGCGCATAATTTTCAATTATTTTTCCTTGCCGAGTTCTGACCGTACATGCGCATGACAGAGGTTGGGGAGGTGCATCGGTGCGAGGACTGAGGTAGTTTCAGACATCCAGGAGTGTCTCCAGACGTTTGAAAACACCCTCAGACGTCTGCACGGAGTTCCAGACGTCCGAAAAAGGCGCCCCGAGCATCTGAGTTTGTTTAAGATGTGGACTCTTCCCAAACGTCTGATTTTAGTCAGGGTTGGTGTTTTTGGGCCCATTCAGGACACAAACGGAGTCGGATTTCCACAAATGAAATTTCGTTGGATTCCGTTCGAGTTTCTCTACGTAATGATATAGTGTCTATGCAGTTTTAAGCTCGTTTGACCTGTTGGTCCATGTTATAGGTCTCCAGTCCGTAGAGCATACGAAACCTGCGGAGACGTCGGGAGCTACCGTACAAGCCCCCATTCCACTTGATTAACCTAGTAAAGTGGTTCTCTTAAATCCTGGATTTAATAATTAAAATGTATGCCTTAGAAATAATTGATTGAACCTTAGGTTGTGAAATGAATTCTAGGAAATAAGATGAATGTTTAATCTGTTGTGTTGTAATGTTTCCTGGATGTGGTAAATCATAAGTTGCCTGATTACATTTATTGAACCTTGATTAAACTAAAATGCATGTTGTATCTTGTATAATTGATTGATGAGATGATTGCCGAATAGTGAAACCATGAGCTGCCTGCTATGTGTTTAAATTTGTCATGACATGAATATAGATAAATGTTATGCTATGGAAATGAAAATTCATGCATGAACCCTACGGGGAATTTGAAAGGAAACCAAAACCCACGATGTGGGAAAATCTAGTGAATGATTGAGAAATGTTGCCTACAAGCAGCTATTCGAACTTGGTTAAGGGAAGTGCGTTGGCCCTTGTATACCAAGGAAAGCAAGTATCCCTTTAGTGTAGGAAGTGAGCAGGCCCTTGTGCATGCGGTACCGAGAGCGACTGTCCCTTTAGTGTAGTGGGGAGCTAGCTGCCCCTTAGGTTAAGACCCCGAGTTAGGACTAGTCACTCTACACCGACTCCTGTTTGGCAGTGTACTGTTAGAGGAGCCATTCCTGATTAAAGGCCCAGTGGACAGGTATTTATCGTCGAGGAGGCCTTCACTGATTGTGAGGTCGATATAGGGGGACATAGTCTTCCAATTGACCTTATCATGATCCCGATGGAGGATTTCAACGTGATCCTAGGGATGAACTAGCGTGCTGCTTATCATGTCCTAGTAGACTGCTTTAGAAGGAAGATCGTCTTCTCCATACTAGAGTTGCCTCCCTTCAAGTTCTACGGCCAGCTAGTAAACGAAGGATTCAGGTGCATCTCTGTGCTTCAGGCTGCAAAGCTACTGAGCCAGGGGTGTGAGGGCCTCCTAGCTTGTGTCGTAGCAGAGCCAAGCCGCGTAGTCAACTTACAGAATATCCCGGTGGTCCGTGAGTGCCCCGACGTCTTTCCAGAGGAGCTACCAGGATTGTCACCTGAGCGTGAGATCGAGTTTGAGATTTCACTGGTATCGGGGACCGACCCCATCACTACTGCACCATACAGGATAACCCTACTTGAGTTGCGAGAGCTCAAGTCTCAGTTACAGGATCTATTGGAGAAGGGCTTTGTGAGGCCCAGTGCATTCCTATGGGGAGCACCTGTCCTGTTTGTAAAGGACGGTACCCTTCAGCTGTGCGTCGACTACAGACAGCTGAACTGGGTCACCGTCAAGAACAAGTACACACTGCCTCGTATTGATGACCTCTTCGACCAGTTGAGAGATGCCACATTGTTCTCCAAGATAGATCTAAGGTCGGGTTACCATCATTTGAGGATCAGGGAGACCGACGTCTCCAAGACAACCTTCCGCATGCGGTATGGTCACTACGAGTTCTTGGTCATGCTATTTAGGCTGACCAACGCCCCCGCCGCCTTCATGGATCTAATGAACCGCATCTTCTGGTCGTACCTAGATCAGTTCGTCGTAGTATTCATTGACAACATGCTTGTCTACTCTCGGAATCAGGCACAACATGGACAGCATCCCCGCATGGTCCTAGACACTTTGAGACGGCAAAAGCTATACGCCAAGTACAGCAAGTGCGAATTCTGATTGAGATAGGTTACCTTCTTGGGCCATGTGCTCTCGGGAGATGGGTTGGCGGTGGATCCAGCTAAAGTTGAGGCCATCCTCAGGTGGGAGAGGTCGCGTACAGTGACAGAGATACGCAATTTCCTGGGGTTAGCAGAGCACTACATCCGAGACGTGGTGCGCCTTTACGGAGTTCCTCGCGAGATTATTTCAGACAGAGACTCGTTTCACTTCCCAATTCTGGGCGGAGTTTCAGCGGGCTTTAGGGACTCATCTGAGGTTCAGTACAACCTATCACCCCCAGTTCGACAGACAGTCGAAGCACACCATTCAGACCCTTGAGGACCTCCTACGCACTTGCGTGCTGGACTGGAGAGGCTCCTGGGGGAGAGCATTTGCCCCTGGAAGAGATTGCATACAACAGCTACCACTTGAGCACCAGCACGGCACCATATAAGGCTCTGTATGGGAGGTGTACTGCTCCCTTGGGTTGAGGTGGGGACCAAGTGGGAAGTTGCTCCCAAGCTGATATGCCAGAGTCAGGAGGTAATCGAGCAAATCCACAGACGACTCCGTACTGTCAGGAGCAGGCAGAAGAGCTACGCTGACCTGAAGCATAGGGAGGTACAATTTAAAGTTGGAGATCACATCTTCCTCCGTGTTTCTCCCATGAAGGGCTTGCAGCGATTTGGGGTGAGAGGGAAGCTCGTGCTGAAGTTTATAAGGCCTTTTGAGGTCTTGGAGCAGGTAGGACCTGTTGCTTACCAGCTTGCCCTTCCTCCCCAACTCTCTAAAGTGTATGACGTGTTCCACGTGTTCAACCTCAAAAAATACATCGCCGACTCTAGTCATGTTCTAAGCCACATCGAGGTGTGGAACGACCAAACCTACCCTAAGAGGCCAGTACAGATACTAGACAGAGCCGTCCGAAGTCTGAGACGGAAGGAGGTACCCCTGGTGAAGGTCTTGTAAAGAAGCCAGCGGTACAAAGAGGCCACTTAGGAGCCTGAGGCGACGATGTGAGAACAGTACCCGGTGCTTTTCGAGGGTGCATCGCTTCTGACCTACTTTAATCCTCTTTAAGTTATGCACATTTACGTTTAATTGTCCGTACACTAGTTAGCTCAAGTTTCGAAGATGAAACTTTCTTTAAGTTTGTTATGTTGAAATGACCCTTCCCAATGATCGTTCGGGAATTTCCTGAAATGATGGGGGTGTGACTGCAATTTCTAAAACCCCTTGGGTTTTAATTTTGCACTTTGTAGGAATAAGAGGCTTCCGCGGGGCCAACTTTGCAAAAACCCCAATGCCCATGCCCCTAAATACCATACCCCACCATACCTCACCCCCACACCCACGACACCCATACATCTCCCTCATTCCTCCCCATGCCTCACACCATCCCTTCCCCCACGCCTCCCACATCCATAAAAACCCCCTCCATTTGCTTGCCACACAACGAGCCGAGAGGAGAGGGAGAGCAAAGAGCGGGAGGAGCACGGAGGGGAGGGGTGTACTCGGGAGAGGAGCGGGAGCGGCAGGAGAAGCTGCTGCTGCAGGGGTCGCTACTGTTGCAGCAGAACGTAAGGGAGAGAGAGCTCGCAAACGGTTCTGCGAAGTCAGTCTTCCGCAGAATCAGATGCTTGGAGAGACCATCAGACGTCTGTCCAGACGTCCAGAGGTAATAACAGACGTCTAATAGTGCATAATTTTCAATTATTTTTCCCTGCCGAGTTCTGACCGTACACACGCATGTCAGAGGTTGGGGAGGCACATCGGTGCGAGGACTGAGGCAATTTCAGATGTTCGGGAGTGTCCAGACGTTTGAAGTCACCCTCAAACATCAGCACGGAGTTCCAGACATCCGAAAAAGGCACCCCGAGCAAGGTGAGTCTCTGAGGGTGTAGGGTTTAGGATGTCTAGGACTCTTCCCAGGCATCTGATTTTACTCAGGGTTGGTGTTTTTGGGCCCGTTCAAGACCCAAACGGAGTCGGATTTCCATAAATGAAATGTCATTGGATTTCGTTCGAGTTTCTCTACGTAATGATATAGTGTCTATGCAGTTTTAAGCTCGTTTGACCTGTCGGTCGATGTTATAGGTCTCCAGTCCATAGAGTATACGGGACCTACAGAGACGTCGGGAGCTACCGTACAAGCCCACATTCAACCCGATTAATCTGGTAGAGTGGTTCTCTTAAATCCCATATTTAATAATTAAAATGCACGTCTTAGAAATAATTGATTGAACCTTAGGTTGTGAAACGAACACTAGGTTGTGAAATGAACTCTAGGAAATAAGATGAATACTTAATCTATTATGATGTTTCCTAGATTTGTAAATCATAAGTTGCCTGATTACATTTATTGAACCATGATTGAACTAAAATGCATGTTGTATCTTATATAATTCATTGATGAGATTATCGAATAGTGAAATCATGAGTTGCCTGCTATGTGTTTAAATTTGTCATGACATGAATAGAGATAGATGTTATGCTACGGAAATGAGAAAATCTATGCATGAACCCTATGGGGAATTTGAAAGGAAACCAAAACCCACGATATAGGAAAATCTGGCGAACGATTGAGAAATGTCGCCTACGGGCAGCTATTTGAAGTTAGTTAAGGGAAGTGCGCTGACTCTCGTATACCAAGGAGAGCAACTGTCCCTTTAGTGTGGGAAGTGAGCAGGCCCTTGTGTACACGGTACCGAAGAGAGCGACTGTCATGCGTACGTGGTACCAAGGGAGCCACTATCCCTTTAGTGTAGAGGGGAGCTAGCTGCCCCTTAGGTTGAGACTCGGGGTTTGGACTAGTCACTCTACACCGACTCCTGTTTGGCCCTCGCGTACGTGTTACCGAGGTGAACTACTTACCATAGGGAGGGAGCTAGCTGCCCCAAAGGGCTCGAGATTAGGACTAGCCACCCTACACCGACTCTTATTAGGCCCACTGGACAAACCGAGATAGTCTGATGAGAGTACACGAACTGTGGAGGGGCAAGACCCCTGTTCTATTATGAGGGGCGAGATCCCTATTCTGAGAAGGCAATGTCCTGTGTTGTTCTGTACTGTACTTTTGGGTGTACTCGCTAGCAGAAACGACTGACCGCATGTCAATGCAGGGTAGCTACCCATGCACTTATCACACATGCCGTAGTCACCGCTACATTGCGACCGTGATCTCGGGGTGGTACATCGGGTATAGGACTACCACAAGGAACTCTCTCGGCCAGGAGAGTACTACGTGTACATCCTGCATCGCGGGAAAACAAGTAAGATCTTAAGTGAGATCGTTCCCTTAGGGAACAAGAAAATTAAGCAATTTTTTGGATCCTAATTAGAGTACTCGACCCACAAACGCATAAATGAGATAAACGGAAATGAATGATAATAAATAACCGGCAATGTATGATTAGCTAGTTGCATGTTTAATTATGTTTAGTTGCATGTAAATGACTTAACCACCACTCTACTCAGCGTTAGCTGACCACGAATTTTTATAACCATGTTCAGGTCAGGGATTTAAGCAGCCAGTGCCACCGACTGTGAGGGCGCTGGGCCCAGTCGTAGTCCTTTTCTGCTGCAGAGTTTTGTTAGTAGTGAGTAGCCTGTAGACTGTTCTGTTATATTCGGTTATATTTCTGTCAGTTTCTATTGTATAACTATGTTCGTAACTGTACTTTTTCACTTGTGCCATGTTATATCCTTGAGAAATACTATTCTGTTTCCTTTACCGTCTCTTACGTACTTTCTGCTTAGTTACATTACACGTGCAGTTGTGGAATGAGTATACATTTGGTTGTTTCTCGTTGGACGACTAGGTCTTGGGGTTCGTTGAGGCGAGTCATTCTCGAGTTCTATAGGGAGTCGGGAACGGATCGTGACAGTCAGTAGACGACCTCACAAGTCCCATGTCTGTACCTCTTCTAACAGTTTTTAGAACCAAGCTCTCGGGCTCTGCTTTAGGTCATAAATGGCCTTCTACAATCTACATACACACTCCTGAGTCTCAAACCCCGAAGGCTATTGCATATAGACTTTCTCCTGAAGATCTCCAAATAAAAAAGCATTCTTCACATCAAGTTGATGAAGACGGCAATCATAGTGAGCAATAGCAAACAGTAGAATACGAACAGTAGAAAGCCATGATACAAGAGAGCTTTGAATCCAGGATGACTTACTGATAGGAAGTAGGAAGCTGTCGCAGAGAGAGAAACGATGAATATAACAAAAGATCTCCCAAGGTTAGCAGTAGACACTGCTCCAGCAGTATAATAATGGGAACAACATAAAGTGCCTTCCGAATAGCAATTGGAAGGTCAAGGTCCTCTATAGACTCAGTAGTAATAGAAGGTGAAGCCTGCTGCTCTGTAGGAGGAAAAACCTCATGAGAAATACCAGCACAGTCATCACTAGGACAGCTTACGTCAATATTAATACATACCTGACTAGGGGAGGAAATAAGTGGCTAAGGTGGTGGGGGGTGTGTTCTGTCTGGCACCATGTGTGTTGTCTGTATGTAACAGGTAACATATACATGACTAATGCCTACCTCCTGCTTCATAGGAACCTCTCTAGTAGTGGTATCTTCACTATAAGTAATAGGAATTTACTCCAAAGGAACCGGTGGTACAAGCATAGGGACTGAGTCTCCCTTAAACGTTAACTGATGACCAACTGTAGAGAAGTATGGGATAGACTCATGAAAAGTAATATATGTAGTCACATAATGCTTCTTGCCTCGTGGGTCAAAATCTACATCCTTTCTAGGTGTTGTTGTATCCTAGAAAGACAAACTTCACTGTCCTCGGAGAAAGCTTATCTCTGCCAAGTCCAAATATATGGACAAAGGCTACACAGCCAAAAACATGAAGTGGCACAATAAACAATTCCTTCTCTGGATGAACCTGCCAAGGAACCTGTTCCTGAATAGTTGAGTTAAGCAAACTATTAATCAAATAACATGCAATTAACACTACATCACCGTAGTACACCTGTGGTACGTTATGTTGGATAAGTAATGTTGTAGCCACATCTAACACATAACAATGTTTCCTCTCAACTACCCCATTCTATTGCAAAGTATGGGAGCATGATGTCAGGTGAACAATCTCAATAGATCTATGAAAAGATTCTAACTTGGCTATATAAAACTCTAAGGCATTGTCAGAACATACAATCTTCAGAATGGTAGAGAACTGAGTCTTTATGTACAAAATGAATGTCTCAATCACATATCCAATATCTAATTTATTCTTTACCAAAAACAACCATGACATTTTTGAAAAATCATTCACAATAAGTAAATAAAATCTATGACTCAGTCAATCTAATACTCTACTAGGACCCCATACATCCATATGTAGTAAATCAAAGATAACAGCAGAGCTCTGAGAAGAATTAGAAGGAAAACTAACTCTGTGATGCTTCCCCAGCTGGCATGCATCACACAAAATCTCAGTGGTAGGCAAAATATGAGAGATGACACGTCGCAGCCTGTCCAGTGAAGGATATCCAAGACGACGATGTCATTATAGAGTTGTACCAGCACTAAAAGCAACATTGCCCTGACACAGCAGCAAAAGGAGTCTAAATCATGCGATACACACCCCCTCCTCATGTCCACCACCAATCGTCCTCCCTATAAATTTGCCCTGAAAGATACAACCCAACTTATCAAAAAATAGCACAACGATGTAAGTCGTTTGTGATTCTGCTAACTAACAAAAGAATTATAGGAAAATCAGGAACATAAAGAACATTAGGCAATGTCAATGGAGTCACTACTACATCTCCTCTGCCATCTGCCACTTGAACACATCTACTAGAAGGAACAATCTAAACCTGCCCAAAGCATGTCTGATCACCACTGAGATGTTGGGAAGCTCCTATGTCTACTAACCACAAGGTGCTGTCAGAAATACCACTATCAGAGATATAAGCAGAGTCTATACCTGAGGAGGCCAATGCAGCAATATCAGTAGTAACAGTAGTCTCTCGGGTCAACTGGTTGAGACACCAGACAACAGGATAATAGTCAACAAGTGACACTATGTTGCTCGCCTCATCAGAAGAGATAGCTTGGTTGGCCATAAGAGGTTCTACCAACAAGAAGCCTCCACGTGACCAACATTGCCACAGTGTGAGCATATCGTGCGAGGCCTCCCAGTCATGCCCTAACCACCACGTCCTCCCCCTAGTAGATGGAGCTCCACATCCACCATATGCAGTAGCCACTAAGGCAAAAGTCTTCCCAGCATCTGACAGGGGTAGTTTAACAACCACCCTACTCACCCAACTATATGCCTCCTCAAGAAATGGAAGCTCACCAACTATCAAGATTTAGGATCTAACAACCTCATAATCCGATCTAAGTCCATCCAGGAACTAAAAAACTGCATACTCCTTCCTGTGTGTCCTCTGAGTGGCACAACTGTAGACAAGGCAGTAGGTATTATACTTATCCAAAAGCCTCTTCAATGCAGCATAATATTGTGACAGTGACTGGCCCTCTTACTTCAGACCACCAATAGCATGGTGGATCTCAAACACCCTGCTAGAATTCTTCCCGGGAGAATACGTGTCATGCAAAGAATCCCACATCTCCTTGTCCGTCTTATAGTACATGATCCTATCTCCAATCTGAGGCTCTACAGAATTCATGATCCAAGCACGAACCATTGCATTGTCTTTCTTCCACGTGGCATTTTTCCCCGTCGTCTTGTGGCTCCAACTCCATCAAAATGTGTTCCTTATAATGTCCCTCAATAGTCATGAGAAACGTCTGAGACCATCTGACATAATTGGTCTCAATCAACTTGCCGATAGGAACAAAGAAGGGAGTTTTGTAACTACCGATGTCCGTAGCGGTAACCGATGACACCTTCGAAAAGCTTGAAGAGGCCATCGTGCCTTAGGACTACCACAAAATACCACAAACATGATCTGAAACCAATATTCAGATCAGGAAAACTCGGAAATCAGAGAGAGCATGATCTCTTGATCATGAGATCTAAGATCTAGAGATCCTAGATAACATCCCAAGAGTCACAAGCACCCCTTAGATCAAGACTTAGCGCATGTTATGGTGCAAGGAAGGCCCTAACAGTGCTTCTAAGGGGCATTACTCCCCCTTGCCGACATGAACCCGTCACCAACCACCACCACCTACAGCCAACTGCAAGCAGCAACAGTAGGAAGCCCTGTAGGGGGCGATGCAGGGACAAACAACGGTGCACCTGAGGGCCTGGCGGTGGTCTCCAAGTGACGGCGACACCCTGTGAAATGGGGCGATGGCCTACTTAAATCGGCGGAGGCGGATGGAGCGCCGGAGGGGTTGGCTGCAAGTACCGACAAGGATAGAAGGGATTAGGGTTTTTGGTGGAGAGGTACGGAGGCTAGTGCGGGTGGGATATCGGAGCACCAATCTAGGATTGCCACTCTGATACCAAGTCGCAGAAAATAAAGTTTTACGTTGAGAGAATTGAATGGTTGTTTAGTGCAACATTAGAAAGTGTGGCCTTTGTGTATGAGTGGTGGCCAATAAATAGGTGTGTACTCCTCCCATTTACCTTTGAGAAGAAATACAAAGAAAGCACGCCCATAAGGGCACTTCTCCCGTGGTTTTCTCCCTGCTCCTTGTGAGTGGGGTTTCAACGTAAACCCAAGTATTTTGTAATGCTTATATACTTTGATATTTATGCTTACGCATTATTTAAATATTTTAACATGGTTTCAGAGTGAGTCGTTCGAGTTATTAATTTTCTCTTAGCATCTCCATTTCATTATTCTTGGAGTTCTTTGTTGATAAGGAGATGGAGTTCGATGGCAAGAGGCACCACAGTTGCGTTTACGATCATGTTGGTGACATCGGTGGTGGTCATGTTGGTAATCGCACCACCGCCGGAGGTAGATCTGCTCCTCTGGATGGCAAAGGCAGGCAGCACACGACAACGGTGGTGTACGAGGCTGTGCACGGCGGCAGGCAACAACAGACGATGGCAACGACGACAGCGCTGCAGGGGTTCTCTCCCTATGGCAACACTGTTGGTCACCAAAGGGGGAGGTCTATGGTGGTGCACGGCCTGAACGCGGCCTAAAGCAGCGACGCGACACGACAGTACTCGTAGACATCTATCGACCACTCTATGGCAAGGCATTGGCGGGGGCGATCCTCGAGCGCTTATGGCACAGGGACCCGTTGGTGCAGGACACAAGGGTGGCACGTAGCTCTCAGTAGGAGAATGAGGCCGCGGCGAAGGTCGAGGCGATCGAACGGCGATCGACAACCTCCCATGGAGGAGGGGTCAACAGCACAGAGGTGCGACAGAGCCGCAATCGGCGACATAGAGGTGCGGCCGCTCGCTCAAAGGCGCGTAGCAGCAACAAACAGCCGATGTGGGTGTAGGAGCCGGAGGTGCCGCCGTTGGGTTCTCTCAAACCCTAAGGAGACCGAGCCTTCTTTTAAAGGAGAAAACGAAGATGAGAAGAGTAAAAATAAAGCAGAGGAGAGAAGAAATAAAAGGGAAAATAAAGAAATGCCATGAATAAAAAAGGAAAACAGAAACAACAAAAAAAAGAAAAAAAGGCAAAAAAAAATGATGATGAGGTTTATGGTTGAGAGATGTGAAGTCCTCTAGTTTTTAATATTTCATTTTCTTATTATTTTTTTCCCATACGAGTATGGGAGAAAGGGAGAGTGTGGGAGCTTGTTGTAGTCACCTCCATTTGGGAGTCCCTTTTGTTCATGGACTCCACATGAGAAACTCTGGAAGGTCCAGAGTTTCGAGATCCTCAGAGGAAGGACCCATTTCAGGTTTCTATGTGGGAGATCCAGTTTCATGGACTCCAAAGAGGGAGATCCACCTTTGAGGTCTTCAGAGGAAGATCTAATTTCAAGGATACTGAACGAAGAGCCATCAGCACCAAATCTTCAGAGACAGCCACAATTCCTTCAGCAACTCCAGCCTATGTTCCCCCGCCTGTGTAGAGTGGGTTCCTTTGTGTTACAAACTGAGCATTTCATACTCCAGCTTGAGGGAGAGTGTTGAGAGAATTGAGCAGTTGTTCGTACCACATTGGAAAGTATGGGCTTTGTGTATGAGTGGTGGCCTATAAATAAGCGTGTACTCCCATTTACCTTTGAGAAGAAATACAGAGAAAATACACCCATATGGACACTTCTCCCGTGGGTTTCTCCCCGCTCCTCGCGAGTGGGGTTTCCACGTAAACCCAAGTGTTTTGTGATGCTTATGTGCTTTGATATTTATGTTTTCACGTTATTTAAATATTTTAACTTCTTATTTATCAAAAGAAACCCTACACCTTTTATATAGAGACGTGCTGGGTAAATAACATAAGTCCAAGAGAGAAGTGAATAAGAAAACATTCCAACATTAACAAAAAGATAACTCGAGTGCTACAACAACAAAAACCATAGGAGTAGGAACAAAAACATCTCCGTTAGGAAGAAAATAGAAAATAGTAACTTACCCCCAAAGAAAGAGGAAGATACCCTATTAATAAGAAAGGCAGCTGTAAGAATAGCACCAGCACAAAATTGAGAAGGCAGATGCATTTAAAACATCATAAGCCGTGCTACAACAAGTAAATGCTGCAATTTGCATTCAATCACCCCATTCTGTTGTGAGGTATGAACGTAGGAGATCTGATAACCCCCAAAGAGAAAATAGAGATAAGGTGGCATTCACAAACTCAAACCCATTGTCACTCCTAAAAATACGGACAGTGGTTGAAAATTGAGTTTTATTTAATTGAAAAAAAAATTTAATGAGCACAGGACTTTCCAACTTTTCTTTTATCATATAAACCTAACACACACAAGTACAATGATCCAGCAAAACAACAAAATATCAAAAATCCCAAACACTATGAACCCTGTAACACCCCAAAATTTAGGTTCTGAGTCATCCCAAAGTAGTTCGGGTCAGTTCAAACCCAAAACCCAAGTCAGGGTTTGATACTAGTGTCAGAACCTCCTTAATTGCCAAGAATGGTGTATTTCGAAGCAAATTCTAGTCAAACATTGTCAAAAGGGTGCTATATATGATGTCATCGGATTCCTCTCGTCGGAAGCTTTCTGACAACATTTGTTTCGTGCCATTTCGAGTTGTGTAGCCCAAGTTATGACCAAAAGAAGTCGTCAAGGACCTAAATGTAAGGTGGATCCAACCCTAGGGGCAATTTGGATATTTCACCCACCTAAACCTATGTACAACCGCCGCTAAGGCCTATATAAGGATCCCCTAGGTCCCTTGGGTGGTCATTAGCCTCCAAACCTTTCTAATCAAGAGAGAAAGGTTTTTCTTCTCCAAAAATCAAAAAATAGTTTTCAGGACCAGGGTGCGAATCCACAAAACCTGAGGTTCCCACCACAATTTACATGGCGGTGGTGGCGGCGCACAACATGACACGTGGAGGCGATGCGGCATGCAGGCACGATGCATGGCAGGCAGCAGCGCGTGACTTCGCACGAGTGCACACGCGCTCATGAGCAGGAACGTGGCAGATTACACCGTACAACGCAATCAAACAGTGAGGGCGCATGCAGGCAATGATCCGTTGGTGAGCGCACGGGTGTGTGAGTGTACAACGCGTGGCTCGTGCACGGGCACGTCAGGTGGCACGTGCGAGGGCGGTTCAGTCTGACTCTGGACCCCTCACGCTGTTTCTTTTGGTTCGAGGCCTTCTCGACCATGGATTTCAACAAATAAGGTACCGTTGGAATCATATCCACGCATACTATGCGTTGGTATGGTTTATTTCAACTTTTGAGTTCGTTATACATATTGAAAAATTAGAAACGTAATTAGGTGTCTCCAACCCCATCTTGGGTCCGTTTGAACCAGGTCTTCTCTCCGATGCATGCGTGGATCCCAAGGTAGACTTGGAGACTGTTTTCAGGCCTCGTGCGCACGGTTAGAAGTCACCGTGACCCTCCTGTAACATTAGAAAGAGTAGTCTATCCCTCTTTTCAATCCAACCGATTTTTGGATAATTGAGGACCCATCCTGTGGAATTTTCGTGTGTACTGCCTTGAGCAACATGTGTTTGTACTTTTTGCTCAATTGGAACCCTTCGATGTTTTCCTAATTTTTAGCACTATAAACAAAAAATAATGAGTTTGCATGGATGATAAAGAATTAACAAGTACATATACCCACGTTATTATATGCATGAAATGAACCCTACTTTTCATAAAACAAGTTCTATTATCTTTAGAACTTTTTAAAAAGTATGGAACCACTAGTAAAAGATGGAAATTACTTGTGAATGAATAATTTGGGAAATAATATGAATGATTGTTAACCCTGGAATTAGTAATACGAAATTACTAAGAGTTATCGTGATTGACAAGATAAGAAATACTGTTATCTAGAAATTGGATAGATAATACGACAAATATGTCGAGAAAATAAAAGGATTAGATAACTGGTTTCAGCCACCACTACTTGCCGGGTTTTTGATCGTAGCTTTAGGTCTTTTTAGATCGAGTTCAGGGGCTGGTTTAGGGAGTGGTTGACCTCCCTACGACTCTTTGGTTAAGCTTAGCGACCAACTGGAATAGCGGACTGCAAGGCTCGAGGTTTGGAGCAATTCTTTTCGATCGATGGATGGGTCATTAGCTATCTGTAGTTTAGCGTACACAATGCTTCTACATGTTCACACTACATGACATAGTCGCCAACCCTTTTCGCGAAGACCCAAGGGTGACAGCGTAGTAACTCAACAGGTATAAGCAGTCCTCTCGGCCAGGAGGGTAGCATATACCAATATTGCACCACAGAAAGTCACACGAGATCATCTCGTGCCTGAGACGTTGATTAACAGTTTAAGACCAATAAGAATATGGGCAAACTACATAAAAGGTACTAGATATGAAATAGATTGTAAAACAGACCAATTATCAACATAGTGTCTTTTTCATATACTCTGTTACTTGAGTTACATGTTTAGTTCTACTCTACTTAGTTTTCACTATCGTTTTGTCTCGGGTTCCATACTCAAATGTTGCTGAAGAGTCGGGTGCCGCGGCTGCTATTGGTTCGACCTCCACGAAACCGAGTCCTACTTGAGGAAACAGTCTGTACTGAGCCAGTGGCTCATAGGAGTAGTTTCTTTCTACTATTAGACTTTTATTTCCTGTCTTCTTGTTTGTACGAGACTTTTTAATTTCTACTCAAGGTGAACTTTGATTTTATTGTCAACACTTCAGTTTTCTTTCATTTAATCCTTTATGAATGAATGTTGGCTATTGATGTTTTATAAATCTATGTTGGGTGACTACGACCTTGCAGGTTTTTGTGCTAGTTGTTACAACAAGGTGACTCGAGTCTTGTCGGTTAGCGGGACTTGGGTCGCCACAGATGGTATCAGAGCAATATCACTCCATTTAGTCATAGGACAGTCCGGAAGAGCCATATAGACATTCAAAATGCATTGAATGACAGGTTCTCATTCTCCAATCAATGGGAAACCCGATTCACATGAGTCCTGTATATCCTGGAAATTGTGGATATGTGGTTGCTTGCAATTGTTTTTCACCATGCAGAGAAAGACGGCTCCACGTAAGTCTAAGCAGGCTAGTGCTAATAGCCAGACAAATGGAGACCTCCAAGTAGATCCCCCTCAGCAAGCTCCGAAACTGGCCGCCCAATTTCAGGCCTTTACGAAGACTTTCCTCCGGATGCTGGAGCAAAGACTACCCCCCGCACCTCAGGTGGGAGGAAGGGGCGGTGGGGATCAGGAGCAACCCTCGGTCACGAGTGTGCGTGTTCCACTGCATGAGAGTAGGAGAACTATGGGCCTCCCCCACCAAAGGACGAACCGGTGGATCCTTTGCATCAGTATCGGAAAATCTTCACCGAGTTTAGGAAGCTGAAGCACCAAACTTCAAGGGGGAAAAGGATCCTACAGGGGCGGAGGACTGGATACAGTAGATCGAGAAAGCTTTCGACACTATCCACCCATCGGAGGATTGCAGAGTGCCCTTCGCGACATACCTGCTGACCAGTGTGGCGCATCGCTGGTGGGTATCCATCCGCAAGCAGGAGGGTGCTCAGGTGGTGTCTTGGGCTCACTTCCTCGAGCTTTTTAGCAATCAGTATTACCCCAGGACCTGGCAAGACCAGAGAAGGCTCGAATTCCACAACCTTAAGCAGGGTTCGATGACAGTTACCGAGTATTGGACTCGTTTCATCGAGCTCTCACACTTCGAGCCAACTGCAGTCACTTCAGAGGCAGATAAACGTTGGAAGTTCATTCAGGGACTTCGGCCAGAGATACAGAAGTATGTCAACCCACTTCTGTTGGACACTTTCGCCCAAGTGGTGGACACCACTATGAAGTATGAACAGGGCGATGCTGAGACCCGCAAGAGTTTTGGCAAAGGACCAGGGCAAAAGTCGAAGTTTCAGGGCGTATTTCAGAAGCGAAGGGAGCAAAGGTACCAGCCATATAGAGCACCACCACCTGTACCCCCGGCCCCTCAACAAAAGGCACCGACTTCGGCTTCGGGGTACACTCAGTCCCACCGTGCCGCACCTTGGGGCGAACACGATCAGGATAAGAGCTGAGATCTTGTTACAAGTGTGGCCAGCAGGGCCACCTTAAGAAGGATTGCCCAACCAAGACAGTGACTCAAGGTGGCCAGAATGGAGGAGCGGCTCAGACGTACTAGACCCTGGCAAGGATTCCCATCGTTCCCGTGGAGGTGGGAATGCTCCTGGCCAAAGGCCCACTCAGAGCATGGTCAGTTCTTCTGCACCCGCACCCGCAGGACGAGTAAAAGCACTATCTCTAGGGATGCACAGGCTTCGTCATCTGTGGTGGCAAGTATGGTGACTATTGACCAGCATTTAGTGTTTACCTTGTTTGACTCCGGTGCTTCCCATTCCTTCATATCACCTGAGTTTTCTGCGAAACTAAAGAAACAACCAGTACTGCTAGATGAACCGTTAATCATCAAGGGTCCAGCAGGGCAGCCGTAGGTAGCTGAGTCGGTATTCAGGAGTTGTGAGGTAGACATCGGGGACTACATTTTGTTAGCCAACCTGATGAAGATCGAGATGGAGGATTTCGATGCCATTCTGGGCATGGATTGGTTGTCATGACAACATGCATCAGTGAACTATTTTCAGTAGAGGGTCGTCTTCTCGATTCCTAGAGCACCTCAGTTGGAGTATTATGGCAAATTCGAGAGCAGACCGATCAGGTGTATCTCAACCATGCAGGCAGCCAGGTTACTGAAAGGGGGGTGCAACGGATACCTTGCTTATGTATCCACAACTCCCAAAGAGAAACCAGAGATGGGGAGTGTACCTGTCATACGAGAATATACTGACGTATTCCCAAAGGATCTCCCGAGACTTCCACCTGAGCGAGAAATCGAGTTTGAAATCTCTCATTCCGAGAACTAATCCTATATCAATTACTCCATACCAGATGGCACCTGCGGACTTGAAGGAGTTGAAGACGCAACTCCAGGAACTCCTGGAGAAGGGGTTCATTCGACCCAGTGCCTCACCCTGGGGGGCTCCAGTTCTATTTGTGAAGGATGGTACCTTACATCTCTACATTGACTACAGGCAGCTGAACAAGGTAACCATCAGGAACAGATATCCCCTTCCGCAGATCGATGACTTGTTCGACCGAGTCCATGGGGCAACGATCTTCTCCAAGATCGATCTGTGTTCACCTTACCACCAGCTCAAGATAAGAGAAGGGGATGTATCGAAGACCATCTTCCGGACTCGTTATGGTCATTACGAGTTCTTGGTGATGCCGTTCGGATTGACAAATGCCCCTGCCGCATTCATGAACTTGATGAACCGGATCTTCAGGCCCTATCTTGACTGCTTTGTTGTGATATTCATCGATGATGTCCTCATCTATTCCCGTGATGAAGCATAGCATGAGAAGTATCTCCGGTTGATCTTGTAGACGCTAAGGGAGAATCGATTATATGCCAAATTCAGCAAGTGTGAGTTATGGCTACACCAGGTGGAGTTTCTAAGACACGTGGTGTCAGGTGTAGGGATTTCTGTAGAACCTTCTAAGGTTAAGGCCATGCTGAGGTGGGAGAGACCCAAGATAGTGACAGATATTTGTAGCTTCGTAGATCTAATCGGTTATTATAAGCGATTCATCCAGGACTTCTCACATATCACCCTCCCATTGACCCAGTTAACAAGGATACTCCTTTTGTCAGGACCGGCGAGTGTGAGATTAGTTTCCTGACACTCAAGGAGAAGTTGACTTCAACCCCTGTGCTTACTGTCCCGGACAGCGGTGGCGGATTTTATCGTATACACGAATGCTTCCCTCCAGGGACTTGGCTATGTTCTGATACAACATGGGCATGTGGTTGTCTATGCCTCGAAGCAACTGAAGCCTCACGAGAAGAACTATCCGACACATGACTTGGAGTTAGCAGTCATAGTCGTCGCCCTAAAGATTTAGCGCCACTACTTGTACAGGGAGACCTTCGAAATCCACACAGATCACAAGAGCCTGAAGTATCTTTTTAATCAGAAGGAATTGAACCTGAGACAAAGACGCTAGATGGAGCTCCTCAAGGATTACAACTGTTCGATAGTTTATCATCTAGGGAAGGGGAATGTCGTGGCAAACACTCTCTGAAGGAAACCACCAGCAAGGTTGGCAGTCTTCAGGCACAAAGAGGGAGCAGTATGGTTGAGGAAGCCCAGTGGAAGCCTTTACGAGTGAGAGGACATCTGGGGGAGTTGATAGTAAGGAGGCGCACCAGTCCTGATCTGATCTCCCGTATAATTGACCAGCAGATGGACGATGCCGAGTTACAGATTCTCCGAGATCAGATGCTTACAGAATGCCCTGGAGAGTTCACCTTTGAGGACGAAGTGCTCAAACTCCATGGTATATTATCTGTTCCCAAAAATGAAGCACTTCAGATGGAGCTATTGTCCGAGGTTCATTGCAGCAAGTTCACCATCCATCCCAAGAACACTAAGATGTACCATGACCTGAAGAGGGACTTTTGGTGGCGTGGTATGAAGAATGTAAGCGAGTTTGTGAAACAGTGCCTGGTATGTCAGCAGGTGAAAGCCAAGCATCAGAGACCAACCGACCAGTTACAGTCTCTTGCCATCCCCGAGTGGAAATGGGAGAGTATATCCATGGACTTCGTGACTGGATTACCATTGACTCAAAGGGGACATGACATTGTCTAGGTGATTGTGGATCGTTTGACAAAATCAGCATGATTTCGACCGATTAAGGTGACTTATGGTCCTTCGCAGCTTGCAGAGTTGTATATACAAGAGATTGTACAAACATACAGTGTGCCCAAGGAGATCATTTCAAATAGAGACACCCGTTTCACATCCCAGCTCTGGGAAAGCTTTCAGCAAACATTGGGTACACAGCTGAACCTAAGCACATCTTACCACTCGCAGAGTGATGGACAGACAGAAAGGACCATTCAGACGCTGAAAGACTTGTTGAGGTCTTGTATACTGCAATGGAGAGGCTCTTGGGAGCACCTACCCCAAGTGGGGTCCACCTACAATAACAGCTATCACGTCAGTATCGACATGGCTATGTATGAGGCGATGTATGGTCGAAAGTGCACTTCCCCGCTTGCTTGGGATGAGGTGGGTGTAAAGTGGGAGGTAGGCCCCCAGACTGATCAGGCAGACTAAGGAAATCAACGAGCAAATTCGAAAGAAACTCCTTACTGCACAGAGCCGGCAGAAAAGCGATGTAGACTGCCGACGGTGAGACGTGCAATTTGAGGTTGGTGACTCGGTATTCCTCAAAGTATCACCAATGAAAGGGATTTAGAGATTTGGGGTGAAGGGTAAGATGGCTCCACGGTTCATAGGCCCATTTGAGATACCAAAGCGGGTCGGACCAATTGCATACAGACTCGCCCTACCACCTCAGCTAGCTGGCATCCACGATGTCTTCTATATCTCCAGTCTGCGAAGGTACGTGTCGGATCCAAACCATGTTCTCAACTACGAGAATGTAGGGATAGAAGAGGACTTGACCTATCAGGAGCAACTGGTGCGGATACTAAACCATATCATTCGAAGGCTACAGAAGGAGATCCCTCTAGTAAAAGTTCTTTGGATGAGCCAAAAGTACGAGGAGGCGACATAGGAACCAGAGGCAAAAATGGAGTACCTAGAGCTATTCATGGGTAAGTCCATAACTCCCTAGGTTGTTTCCCTTTAAGGTTGTTATACACCTAGCCGACTTTCCCTTTTACCTCCACGTTCGCTCGAGTTTCGAGGACGAAATACACTTTAAGGTTGTTATATCTGTAACACCCCAAAATCTAGGTTCCTAATCATCCCAAAGTGGTTCGAGTCAATTCGAACCCAGAAACCCAGTCATGGTTTGATACTGGTGTCAGAACCTCCTTAAATTGCCAAACGTGTATTTCAAGTCAAACTCAAGTCAAACATTGTTAAAAGGGTGCCAAATATGATACCATTGGATTCCTCTCGTCACAAGCTTTCCAACGATGCTTGTTTCGCGCCATTCCAAGTTTTATAGCTCAAGTTATGGCCAAAAGAAGTTAAGGACCTAAATGTAAGATGGACACAACCCTAGGGACAATTTGAGTATTTCACCCACCTAAACCTATTTACAATTGCCCCTAAAGCCTATATAAGGACACCGGGGGTCCCTTGGGTCGTTATTAGCCTCCAGCCTTCTCTGATCAAGAAAGAAAGAAAAGAAAACCCTAGACTCAGTTTTTCCTCTCCAAAAATCAAAAAATATTTTTCAAGGACCCAAGTAGGAATCTGCAAAACCTGGGGTTCCCACCACAATTTACACGGCAACGGTGACGATGCATGACAGCACGACACGTGGTGGCGATGCAGCGTGCGAGCACGACGTGTGGCGAGAGCAGCACGCGACTTCGCGTTGGCACACGCGTGTTCGCAAGCGAGAGCAGGAGCGCGACAGATTGCGTCGCTTTACGAGCATGTGCAGGCAGTGATCCGTGGACAAGCGTGCGGGCAAGTGAGGTGCGACCCGTGGCGCATGCGCGAGCGCGTCAGGTGGTGCATGTAAGGGCAGTTCGATCTGACTCTGGACCCCACATGTTCCGTCTGGTTCAAGGCCTTCTCGACCTCGTATTTCGACAAATAAGATATCGTTGGAATCATATCGATATGCACTACGCGTTGGTATGATTTATTCAACTTTTGAGTTCGTTCTACATATGGAAAAATTAGAAACGTAATTAGGTGTCTCCAACCCCATCATGGGTTCGTTTGAACTAAGTCTTCTCTCCTGTGAGTATACAGATCCCGAGGCGGGCATGGAGACTGCTTCCAAGCCCAGTGCGCATGGTTCGAAGTCACCATGATCCTCCGGTGATATTAAGTAGAGTAGTTTGTCCCTCTTTTCAATCCAACTGGTTTTCGGATAATTGAAGACCCGTCCTGTGGGATTTTCGTGTGTACTGCCTTGAGCAGCATGTGTCTCCTTTTTCTAAATTGGAACCCTCTGATGTTTTCCTGATTTTTGGCACTATAAACAAGAAATAATGAGTTTACGTGGATGACAAAGAATTAACAAATACATATAACCATATTATCATATGCATGAAACGAACCATACTTTCCATAAAACAAGTTCTATTGTCTTTAGAACTGTCTAAATAGTATGGAACCACTAGTAAAATATGAAAATCACTTGTGAATGAATAATTTAGGAAATAATATGAATAATTATTAACCCTGAAATTAGTAATATGAAATTACTAAGGGTTCTCGTGATTGACAACATAAGAAATACAATTATCTAGAAATTGGATAGATAATATAATAAATATGTCGAGAAAATAAAAGAATTAAATAACTGGTTTTCAGCCCCCGCTACTTGCCAGGTTTTCGATCATAACTTTAGGTCTTTTCAGACCGAGTTCAGGGGCTGGTTTAGGAAGTGACTGGCCTCCCTACGACTCTTTGGTTAAGCTTAGCGGCCAACTGGGATAGCGGACTGCAGGGATCAAGGTTTAGAGCAGTTCTTTTCGACCTGTGGGTGGGTCATTGGCTGTCTGTAGTTCAGCATACACAACGCTTGTACGTGTTCACACTACACGAGGTAGCCGCCACCCCTTTCTGTGATGACCCTAGGGTCACAGAGCATGGTAACTCGACGGGTATAAGCAGTCCTCCCGACCAGGAGGGTGGCTTATACCGATTTTGCACCATAGGAAGTAACACGAGATCGTCTCGTGCCTAAGATGTTGATTGACAGTTTGAGACCAATAAGAATATGGGTAAACTACATAAAAGGGGCTGCATATGAAATAGATTGTAAAACAGACGAATTATCAACATCGTGTCTTTTTCATGTACTCTGTTACTTGAGTTACATGTTTAGTTGTTCTACTCTACTCAAGTTTCACTGACGATTTGTCTCGGGTTCTGTACTCAGGTGTTGCTGAGCAGTCGGGCACCACGACTGCTGTTGGTCTAACCTCCACGGAACCAGGTCTTACCTGAGGAAACGGTCTGTACTGAGTCGGTGGCTCATAGAAGTAGTTTATTTCTACTATTAGACTTTTATTTCCTGTCTTCTTGGTATCTGTACGAGACTTTAATTTCTGCTCTAGGTGAACTTTGATTTTATTGTCTAGTTTTCTTTCATTTAATGCTTTATAAATAAATGTTGGCTATTGATGTTTTATGACTATGTTGGGTGACTGCCATCTTGCGGATTTTCGTACTAGTTGTTAGCACAAGGCAACTCGAGTCTCGTCGGTTGGTGGGACTTAGGTCGTCACAAACCTGACATGGTCTTAAGAAATCAACATGAGTAAGAGCAAAAGGCAACTTAATTTTCTTATTCTTACTAGGAAAAGTAGACCTGTAATGCTTACCTAATTAATAAGTCTCACGATAAAAGGACTCAGGGAATTGTAACTATGGAAATTGACAACGCAAAACTAGAATGCTGGGATGACTCAAGCGAAGATGCCACTGTAAGGCACTAGTGGCTAAGGTGACAACAATAGGTAAATGTATAGGTAGCAGACTAAGGTAGTGCAAGCCATCCTACTCAAGTCCACTAATCTGCTTCAGCATCTAGAGATCATGCAGGAAGAAAAACTCATCACAAAAAAATGTCTAACAATTTAATGCCTTGGTAATGACTAATAGACATTAAATTTAAAGTAAACTTAGGTGCATGCATTACTTCAATCAGAGGCAAAGAACTAGACAAAGAAATATCTCCAAGGCCATTAACATGAAAAGGTGTGGCAAGAGATGCTATAGAAGAAAATAAGGTAGTATCGCCTGTAATATGGAAAGCACCTGAATTTGCAATCCACGCTGAAGCACGGGTATTGGCAGATATAGCAGCAATACCTACAAGATGAACTACAAAGGCTCTAGCCGCAGACATAGATTAGGAAGTCCTGAGTCTGTCATACTCCTCTCCAAAAATAACAATCGAGCAACTACCAAGGTCCTCCTGATACTGACTCTCCTCTCCTATAGTAGATACTTGATGTGCCCGAGGCCCCTAAGGGAAACCATGCTTGATCCAACCACGATCAATAGTGCAACTCATCATATGGCAGTGCTTGCAAAAAAGTGGGGTGCGACCACGACCATGGCCACTGCTACCTCCATTAGTAGCACAACCTCTCCCCCTTCCTACAAGGGCTCTTCGACCATGGGGTCCACAGCTAAAGGATGCCATAATAGAAGAATTAGAAGTAGGCCAACATCAGATATCTCCAGGTGTGAAAGACGAGCATAAATTTGGGCCTATGTGGAAATCTCCTCCAATGTCATAAGCTAGTCTTTCATGACCTTGAACTTAAAACCCAAGCCTACTAGCAACTAAACAAATCTGGTGGCTTCCGCAACTTAGCCATAATAGACACATCTGATGAAAGTGACTAAATGATGTCTTGCTCATCCAAGAGATTCTTCATAGTACCATAGTATTCAATCAGACTTAATGTTCCCTTCTAAGATGTATATATCTCCTCAATGACCCGGTAAAGGCAAACAATATTACTCTGATGAGAAGGAATCTCATGGAGTATTTCCCACATCTTTTTGGCAAATGAGTAGGACATCTGCTTCGCTATGGATTTTCTCATGTTAATCAGCATACAAGTCACTACCCAATCATTACCGACCTCCCAATCATTTGTTTTGATGGTCGGTTCATCCCTCATAAGAATATTGTTGACAAAGCACTTTAGTTCTCTTTCCTTACCGTTTTGGACTATTTTATTATTTATTTTGTCTTCTTAGACTTATGTTGCAATCTACCCAACACTTCTCTCTATATAAAGAGGTGTAAGGTTTCATTTAAGAAATAAGATTTTTCATTTTCTCCGACTTGGTATCAAAGTCGTGATCCTAGATTGACGCTCCAGCATCCCACCCACACTAGCCTTCGAAACCTTTCCACCCTAACCCTAAATCCACTGGGCGGTGCCGATCTCCTCTCCTCTCCACTAGGTGTTGCCAGCTAGGGCCTTCAACAGGCCGTCGCCACTGCCCAAGAGGGAGCAGTGTCGCCCAGAATGGCCTACAACGCTCCCAACAGGCTGTAGTGCCACCTCCCCGCACTCCTGCATGCATTGCCAGACAGGGCTGAGCCACCCCTACCACCCGACGCACGTTTCCCCTAGTGCCCTTGCGTGCATCACCCAGCAGGCCATGCCGCTCCAACATTCCCTACGCGCACCCAACAGGGAGTAGTGTTGTAACTATTGCTACTACCATCCGCCTCTTCTACGGGTGGTAGTAGGTGTTGGCGGCTAGAACTTGTCGGCGAGGGGGAGTGGCATCCCTTAGGAGCAGTGTTAGGGTCATCCCCGTACCCTAACATCCACTAAGCATTAATCTAAGGGGTGCTTATGACTATTGGGATGTTATCTAGAATCTTTAGATCTTAAATTTCATAATCAAGAGATCACGTTCTCTATGATTTCAAATTTTCCAGATCTAAATACTGAATTCAAATCACGTTTGTGGCATCTTATGGCTGTCCTAAGGCACGATGTCCTCTTTAGGCTCTTCAGAGGTGTAATCGAGTACTGCTACAGGCATCGGGAGTTACAAAACTCCCTTGTTTGTTCCTATCACCAACCAAAATGAGACCAACTATGCTAGATGGTCTCAAACGTTCATGACTGTCGAGAGACATGATAAGGAACACAACCTGTTGGAGTTGGAACCACAAGACAAGACAAGGGAAAACATCATGTGGAAGAAGGATAATGCAATGATTCGTGCTTGGATCATGAATTCTGTGGAGTCAAATTAGAGATGGGATCATATACTAGAAAACAACCAAGGAGATGTGGGATTCTCTATGTGGTACGTACTCTCACGAGAAGAATTCCAACAAGGTATTTGAGATCCACTATACCATTGGTGATCTGAAGCAAGAAGACCAGTCATTGTCCCAATATTATGCTACTTTGAAGGGGCTCCTAGAAAAGTACAACACATGTCGTCCTGTCTGCACCTATGTAACTCAAAGGACGCACAGGAAAGAGTATGTTGTCCTCCAGTTCCTAAATGGACTTGGACCAGATTATGAGGCTGCAAGGTCCCAGATCCTAACTTTGGGGGAGCTTCCATCGCTTGAGGAAGCATATAGTCAGGTGAGTAAGGTGGTTATTAAATCACCCCTGTCAGATGTTGGATAAACTCTTGTCTTAGTAGCTACTATACGCGGTAGACGTGGTGCTCCATCTACAAGGGGGAGAGGACGTGGCGATCAGGATACAACTAGCAGACCCTACACCATCTACTCACATTGTAGGAAGGTTGGTCATTCAGAGGCCTCTTGTTGGACAAAGCATGATAGACCTCCTATAGCCAACCAAGCTATTTCTTCTGCGGAGGCGAGCAACTCGGTGTCACGTGCTGACTATGATGCAATTGTCCAGCATTTTGCTCAGTTGACCCAAGAGACTACTACTACTGAGACTGCTGCATTGGCCTCCTCAAGTATAGCTCCTACTTATAATTCTAGTAGTGGTATTTCTAACAGCGCCTTGTGGTTAGTAGATTTCAGCGCCTCCCAGCATCTCAGTGGTGATCAAACATACTTTAGATAGGTTCAAATTGTCTCTTATGGTAGATTTGTTTAGGTGCCAAAAGGTAGACAGTGCAAAGTACATGATAGAGATGTGGCAGCGACTCCTTCACTAACTCTACCCAATGTTCTTTATGTTCCTAAATTTCCAATTGGTCTTTTATCTGTTAGCAAAATTACAAAAGACTTCCACTGTCGCGTTATTTTTGATGAGTTGAGATATATTTTTCAAGACAAATTCATGGGAATGATGATTAGTGGCGAACATGAGAAGGTGGGTGTGTATCGCCTGATCTAGACTCCATTTACTGCTATGTGTCAAGGAGGGGTTGCTTTTAGTGGCATCATCGTCTTGGGCACCCATCACTAGACATGCTACAATGTATTATCCGACATATATCGCCTACCACTAAGATTTTGTGTGATACATACCAGCTGGTAAAGCATCACAGAACCAGTTTTCCTTCCCATTCTCAGAGTTCTGCTACGATTTTTTATTTATTGCACATGGATGTATAGGATCCTAACAGAGTCTCAGATAGACTTGGTCATAAATTCCATTTACTTATTGTGGATGATTTTTCCAGGATGTCATGGTTATTTCTATTAAAGAATAAATCAGATGTTGGCTCTGTGATTGAGGCACTTATTTTACAAATAAATACTCAATTTTCTACAATTGTGAAAATTATACAATCTAATAATGCCTTGGAGTTCTATATAGCTAAGTTAGCATCTTTTTACAGATCTCTTGGGATTGTTCGCCAGACATCATGCCCCCATACTGCGCAACAGAATAGTGTAGTTGAGAGGAAATACAGTTATGTGTTAGATGTGGCTAAAACATTACTTATACAGCATAATGTACAAGTTTACTGAGGAGATGCAGTGATAACTACATGCTATTTGATTAATAGATTACCCAACTCACTATTTAGGAATAGGTTCCATGGTAGGCTCTTCATCCAAATAAAATAACTATTTGTTGGTGCAAGGGCACCACGATCGTTAATTTTGATGATAACAAAGCACTTGTGATTTAACATTTGCATTTAAGTTTATAAGTTTTAGGATAATGCAAATGGATACAAGTGTGAAGGAGCTCATACCCGCATCCATGGTGGATTGGAGGAGCTTGATGGAGGAAAAGGAGCTTCGCGTGGAGCAAAAGCGTGAAGATCAAGGAGAATAGGATAGATACATTTGTTCATGTATTCATTTGTCTTATACTTTGCTCGTTTTATTTCTTAGATTCATGCAAGGAGCCCAAAGTACCTTACCTTAGTCCTAAGAGACCTTACACCTCACTAGGACTATTAGACAAACACTTAGAAAAATCAGAAAGACAAAATAGGCTTCAGACAGCCTGATCAGATGTCCGATCTGGACTTCAGACGTCTAATCTGTGACTTTAAGACGTCTGACCTTTTGTCCAGACGTCCAAACACTTAGGCTGGACTTAGTGTGTTATGTCTATTGTTTTCAAATGACCAGCCTATAATTCAGACGTCTTTAAAGATGTCTGATGCCATTAACAGACGTCCAACAATAGGACTGTTGGACTGTCAGAAGATAATTCTTAGAGATTGCCCTATAATTAATTTAAAACCACTTTCAGACGTCCGTGGAGCATTCAAGACGTCTGATAAATAGACATTAGGCTAAGATCCGAACCAAATCACTTTTGTGAGAGGTTTTAGCCGTTTATCCTCTCGGGAAATCCATTCCAACAGAAGATTGCCTTTCCAGACGACCAGACATCATGCCAAACGTCCGACCTGTAGTTTGTGCAACAAAACACTTGATCCCTGTTTCGATCTAGTGAAACCAGGAAGCAACCCGTCTAAAGCTAGACATCTGATTTTTGCCCCAGACATCTTAAAAAGTATTCTTAGACGTCTGTCTTAATCCAACCCAATTCAGATCAACCCTTCTAGATCAGACGACCGATCTTTAGGTTAGACGAAGTTCCAGACATCTAACTTTAAAAACAAGCGTATGATAATCCTGTCAGAATCATTATGACCCTAATTTCGACCTGATTTGCCTTGGATTTGTGTCCAACGGCTACTTAGACCTTCCAAGACCTTCCTACCATCTATAAGTAGAGGACTCTTCCTTTGTTAGATACACCAAATAATACTACTTCAACCACTATTATGTCAAAGAAGAGCTAGAATCAAAGAAGAAAGTGTTGTTGCTCTCCAAGCCCTTTAGCATCCATCCAAGAGCACCGTTACGCTGCTGACTTCACGTCGCACCACTTCCACTAAGGGAAGTTCTTTGGCCTATAGGAGCTAGTTTGATTTACACCTATTTTGGGCTCTATAGAATATTGTGTAATTTTGCCTTTGTTGGATATTCTCCTTACGAATTCCCGTCTCCCTTGCGAAACAAAATACTCCTCGTGAAGAGAAAGGGTTTGAGGTATACTACCCTCGTACAAAGTAGTGTCAATTGTATTCAGGTTGAACTACCCTCGTTTTAAGTAGTTTAGTTAGTGGATTTGATCTACTATGTAGATCAGGAAATCCTAAATCGAGAGATTTAGGAGGTGATTTTTACCTAGGTTTTGGTTTCCACCTAAATATCTTTATGTGCTTGTGAGATTGCATTCTTGTGTAATTGTCGTATTATATTTCCGCATCTTATTTTCATACCACACATCTCACCCCCCTACGTCAGGAATTACACTATTTACTGTACCGCCTCGTGTTTTTGGCTTTGTAGCCTTTGTCCATGTTCTAGGACCTAACAGAGATTAGTTGGCACCAAAGGTAATGAAGTGTCTTTTTGGGCTACAGTAGCACACAGAAAGGATACAGATATAATGACCCACGGGCAGAAGGCATTATGTGACTGCAGATGTCATTTTCCATGACCCCATTCCCTACTTCTCTACGGATGATCGTGAGGTGATGTTTGAAGGAGGCTCAATTCTTATTCCTATTCCACCAGTTCCCATGGAGCAGATTCCTATCACACAGTGAGGATACTGATGAGGTATGACTCATCATAGTTAAAATGCTCAAGTTAAGCTAGAAATTAGGTTAAATACTACATAATTAACACAAGAAATGAGTCAAGTGTGAGAATTAATAGAAATGACCTAAATTAGCAAATCAATGTTAAAAACACATAATTAGGTCATAAATAGAGATATTCTATTCAAAGTGTAATATGGTGATCCAAATTGCGAATTGAACACTTATTGGATTCAAAAGTTCAAATTGAAAATAGAATCAGCTTCCTTAATGTTCAATTGAGTTTAAATAAAAACTTGGTTGCATTTGGACATCATTAAGACCTTGCATTAATGATTTTTCACTTAGGTCATTCACATTCTTCTATGTTTAAAACACTCAAGGACCTAATTGCAAGCTACCAGGGGTCTCTTTGTAAACCACATGGACCGCGCTGCACTCTTGCTCGTCACTAATGAGTCCTGCTGCAAATTTCCTACCCCTTTGCTCTTAAGGGTGTTTGTGCAAAATCAACTTCACACTTGATGGAGCCGGCGAGTCACTGTTCACTCACATGAACTCGAGCCATCACAGCCGTCACTCCCGTGCACCTTGATCCTACGATCGATCCTCATCCAAGCTTCCCACGCCTTTGCACGTGGAATCACCCCTCACCCCAGATCCCATCTTACGACTGTGAATTGGATTGAACTTTCCAGTGCCCCTCTCAAGCCAATTCCACCGCCCAAACCCTACCCGACTAACCCTACCCTCGCGGAGTCATGATTCACTACATCAACTACTTAAACACTCCCTTGAGCATGCACGCGAAGCATCGACCTCCCCTCCTACTTTCTTGAGGCGATCCCTTCATCCTCTCCAATTCACTCTCCCCACACACCCTTGTTCCGCTGCCCATGGCGAAGGAATCCACCTTCCTACGATCTGTCACCATTAAGGACCACATAACACTTGAGAGTGAATCTGAGCTCCACTGGAGAGCTTTCCAACGGCTAGAGACCTCCTCCCTCCCTTCTTCCTCCCTAGCCGCCGGCTTTGGATCCAAAGGTCCAATTCATCTAATAAGATTAGGATTTTAATTGCTTTCTAGATTAGTTTTAGTGTTAATGTAATTTAGATAAGTAGATTTAGTGTAGTCGCCGCTAATTGCTTCCCCTTCAGAAGGAGACCTAGATAAACAACAGGAAGCCAAACCACAAGCACATCAACAGTCGTAGAAATAGCATCCTTCCCTACCCCATCCATAAGGAAGGGAACAACTACAAGCTTTCTCCCATTAATAAGTAAACCAAAGATATCACTAAACATTCTAACCAACTGCACAACATGCTCCGCCAGGCCTCCTTAAATGAAGAAAATCGTGCCAACCACATACTACAACAAAGGGGCAAGCAAAGACCTATCTGTCCTCAAAGTAAAGCCAAAAAAGCATCACCCCTTCAAGCCTTGAAAGCCAAAGAAGCCAACTTGTCAACTATTATGTTGAACGGTGCCAAACGGACAACTTTGCCTAACACCCCTTTTGTAGGATCTTTAAATCACAAGAACACCAGAAAGGGGGATAAATAATGTGATAAAAAAAAATTCAATACAAAGTAAACCACAAAATGAACAAGATATATGGTGGTTCCCCTCACTTGGGTACTCCACTACCTAAGTCTCTTGACTTAGGATTTTTAACCCAATTCCCTCAACCCGGAGGGAATCAATTTACTAAAACCTGAGGTAATTAACGGGTTACCTCAACCCAATTACAAGATATAGAAAACAAATAAAGATAAGGTGTAAGCAAAATACAAATAAGAGCTTACAACTAATCCCTAAGTCTCCAACAATTATATAGCTTAATTAGAGTATATAAATTGATCTAACGAGAAAATTGAGCCGTAAAACAAATTGATTTTTCAGGTAACACAATCGCTTTGAAGACTTGTTGCAAGTGGAGAATGGCCTTAACAGAATTGCAACAAGACAAGCTCTTTTGCAGCTATAAATATGAGAAATGGAGGTATAGGCAAAGATAGAATTTTTTACTTCTTGGTTGTATGCAAAAGACACTCAAGGAGTGCTTATATAACCCACAAAGCACCTTCCCTACGTTTACTAGCCATTAAGGGTAATTTGGGAAGTTTAAGGATAAGTTTAATTGCAAAATAATCGTTCAGGTTGGTCATAACGGTTAGTTGGTACTGGTACTAAACTTTTGGTACCGGTACTGACTGCTTACAGTCAACCCAACTAAGTCACCAGGTACCGGTACTCATGATGAGTACCGGTACTTGTGACTCACAGATTTGGGTCCAGTGACCTACAAGTACCGGTACTAGTGATTAGTACCGGTACTTGTAAGATCCAGGCAAAAACCAAGTCCACAAACTGTGACCACTTGGTACCAATACTCATGATGAGTACCGATACTTGTTGCTCACTATTTGGGACTTAGGCCCAAACCTGTGCCTAGTATGTACCGGTACTTATTACCAGTACCGATACTTGCTACAAGTACCACATTTTGTAAGTTTTAAGTCATTTTTTAGAGAAATCCAACTTACTCTAAACGACTTGATTTTGGAAAAATGGATTTTGAGTTTTGAAACGAGTGAATGAACAATTTTTTTAACCCTAATTATCTCTACTTTGTTTTTAACTTTTAGATTTTGTTTTACTTGTTAGGAGGCATACAAAGATTCTACAAAAACAATAAATACAATAAAAACAAGTCTTCTAATCTTCTTCCATATGCAATCTTGTTGCTTGCCACCATAGGTTCTTTTGACCTGTAATGTTTCATAAACACATTAGATTTTACCATTGTTTTGTTAACACCAAAACACAAAAGAGAAATGGAACTAAGTTCCAACACCTCTAAGGCTACATCCACAATCTGACAGTCTTCAATTAATAAGTACAAAAAAGGAAGTCGTCACGATGTATCTCTTCATTATTCGAACCCAACCTCAGGAAAACCCCATCTCAGAATCTCCTATAAGTAAACCCAGGCCACCAAATCATATGCCTTCAAGAAATCAACCTTCCACATAAACGGCAGAAACTCAGATCTAATCTAGGCAGCAACCATCTCTTCAGCCAAAATAAAAGAATCACAAAGGGACCTGCCAGAAATGAAAGCGGATTGGATTAGCGAGATCAACCGCAGAAGAACTACATGCAACCAATTAGTGAAGACCTTCCCCACTATCAAATAAATTACATTCTACAACGCTATATCCGCACCATCTTTCTTCGAGAGAAAAAAAGAACCTATTAACCACTCAAAACCAAGGTTGCCATGAAAAAATTCTTAGACGTTGAAGAAAATAACAAGTCTTATTTCTTAAATGAAACCCTACACCTCCTTATATAGGGAGAAGTATTGGAAAAATTACACCATAAGTCTAACAGGACAAAACACATAACATAACAGTCCAACAATAATAAAAAGATAACTAGAGTGCTCCACCAACACTTCCCTTCAAGCTGGAGCATATATATCAATGATGCTCACCTTAGAACAACATTTATCAAATGCGGATCTTGGAAGGGGCTTCGTGAATATGTCCACAATCTGATCTTCAGAAGGTATAAATGCGATGTAGATGACTCCACACTGTATCAAGTTTCTGGTGCAGTGGCAATCAACCTCAACATGCTTCATCCGTTTATGGAAAATTGGGTTGTTTGCTATGTAACAGCGTAATTACCACACCTCATCTCCATTAGTCCCTCTACCTAAACATGGAGATCATGTAGCACTGATCTAACCCAGGCCATCTCTGTAGCTATCTGAGCCATAGCCCGGTATTCGGACTCTGCACTAAAATTGGATACCACATGTTGCTTGCTTTTCCAGGTCACTAGATTTCCTGCCACATAAGTGCAGAATCTAGTTGTTGACTTCATGTCTGCCATGCATCCTGCATAGTCAGCATCAGAATACCGAACAATACTCATAGGTGTGCCCTTCTGAAATAAGACACCTCTACCAGGTACTTCACATATCTAAGCACCTGCATAGTAGCATCCCAATGCTGTTTGGTTGGTCTATCCATGAACTGGTTGAGTTTTCCCACTGCAAGAGAAAGATCAGGACGTGTAGTAGTAAGATACAATAACTTACCAACCAACTGTCTATAAGATCTACTATCTACAGGCGAAGACTCTGCATCATAGAGGTATCCTTTGGGATCCATAGGTATATTAGCAAGTTTGGACCCCAACATTCCTGTTTCCTGGAAGACATCAAGGGCATATTTGCGCTGACTGAGAACAATTCCCTCTCTATTGTGCACCACTTCAATGCCAAGAAAGTATCTGAGCTCACCTAGATCCTTCATCACAAAGGCTTCAACTAGCTTCCTTTTCACCTCTACTATCCCAGCAATGTCATCTCCAGTAAGGATCAAGTCATCCACATAAACAAGGAGTACAACCACTCCCCCTTTGCTCTTCCTAACAAACAATGAGAGATCAGCAGAAAACCTTACAAGTCCCATGATCTGTACCTCCTCTGAGAGTCTCTGGAACCAGGCTCCTGGACTCTACTTCAAGCCATAGATGACTTTCTTCAATCTACATACGCACTCTCCCTGAGTCTCAAATCCCAGGGGTTGTTGCATATAGACCTCCTCCTAAAGATCTTCATACAAGAACACATTCTTCACATCCAACTGATGGAGAGGCCAGTCGTAGTAAGCAGCTACAGACATCAAAATCCAGACAGCAAGCAGTCAAGCTATAGGAGAGAAGGTATCAAAAAAATCTACCCCGTACATTTGAATAAACCTCTTTGCCATAAATCTCTCCTTTTAATGAGAAACTGTGCCATCTGGGTTGTACTTGATAGCAAAAACCCAATGGCACTCCACTGTTTTGGCATGAGAAGGCAAGGTGGTCAAGTCCTACGTCCCTCTAGAGTGTAGAGTAGCCATCTCATCCTCTATGGCCTCAAGCCATTTTGGATCCAGCATGACTTACTGATGAGATGTAGGAACCTGTGTCTCGGAGAGATCAATTGTGAAAGTAGCAAATGAACTACCAAGATTGACAGTAAAGACAGTCCCTGCAGTATGGTACTGAGCACAGCTACATGGAGCCTTCCAAATAGCAATCGAAAGGTCAAGATCCTCCTTTACATGCTCAGTAGCAATAGGAGAAGAAGACTGATCAGAGGAACCTGCATAAGCACCACTAAGACAACTCTCGTCAGTATCAACCCATACCCGACTAGGGGAGGAGACAAGTGGCTGAGGTGGTGGGGGTGTGTGTTCTTCTCGCCATGCATGTTGTCCGTATGTTACAGGTAACCTGTAGACCTGAGTGATCTTAGCCTTCTGCCTCATAGAAGTCTCTGTAATAGTGGTATCCTCACTATGTGTAACAGGGATCTATTCCAAAGGAACTAGTGGAACAAGCATAGGAGTTGGACCCCCTTCAAATGTTACATGATGACCATCTGTAGAGAAACAGAGAATAGGCTCTTGAAATGTGACGTCTGCAGTCACATAATGCTTCTTACCTCAAGGGTCATAGCATCTATATCCTTTCTGGGTGCTACTGTAACCCAAAAAGACACTTCACTGCTCTTGGAGCCAACTTGTCCTTGCCAGGTCCTAGAAGATGAACAAAGGCTACACAGCCAAACATCCGATGTGGTAAAGTAAATAAGTCCTCAGGATGTCTGGTGTACAATTCCAAGAGATCTGTAAAATGCTGCCAACTTAGCTGTACAGAACTATAAAGCATTATCAGATCATACTATTTTCACAGTGGTAGAAAACTAAGTCTTTATTTGCAAAATAAATGTTTCAATCACAGACTAACATCAGATTTATTCTTCAAAAGGAATAGCATGACATCCTGGAAAAATCATCTACAACAAGTAGATAAAATCTATGACCAAGTCTATCTGAAACTCTACTACGACCTCATACATCCATATAAAGTAAATCAAAAATAACAGCAGAACTCTAAGAAAACTGAAAGAAAAACTAGCTCTGTGATGCTTTCCCAACTTGCACGCATCACACAAAATCTCAGTAGTTGGCAATAGGTGAGGGATGACACGTCAAAGCCTATCTAGTGAAGGGTGCCCAAGATAACGATGCCACTGACGAGCTGTACCAGTACTAAAGGCAACATCACTCTAACACATAGCAGCAAATGGAGTCTGGATTAGGCGATCACACCCCCTTCCTCATGTCCACCACCAATCGTCCTCCCCATGAGTTGGTCCTGAAAAATACATCCCAACTCATCAAATATTGCACAACAGTGTAGATCTTTTGTAATCCTACAAACTGATAAAACACTAATCGAAAATTCTGGAACATAAAGAACAGTAGGCAAAGTCAATGTAGGAGTGGCTATCACATCTCCTCTACATGAACTCGGCACTACCTGCCATCTGCCACTTGCACAGATCTACCTGAGGGAACACCCTAAACTTGTTTAAAACATGTCTCATCACCACTGAGATGCTGAAATGCACCTGAATCCACCAACCACATGACACTGTCAATGCTACCAGATCTATAGGCAAGAGTTATACCTAAGGAGGCTAAAGCAGCAGTATCAGTAGTAATGGTGGTCTCCTTGGTCAACTAGGAGAGACGCTAAACCACAGAATCATAATCAGCACAAGATACCATGCCACTCGCCTCCTCTGAAGAAATAGCTTGGTTGGCCATGGGAGGTCGGCCATGCTTCATCCAGTAAGAGGCCTCTGAATGACCAATCTTCCCACAATGTAAGCAAACGGTGCAGGATCTACCAATCGTACCCTGACCACCACGCCGTCCCCTCTAGTGGATGGAACACCACATCCTCCACCTGCAGCAGCAAGAACAGGGGTCTGTCCAACCTCTGGCATGGATGGCTTGATAACCACCTCCTCACATGGCTGTAAGCTTCCTCAAGTGATGGAAGCTCAGCCAGTGTCAGGATCTAGGACCTTGTAGCCTCATAGTCTGGTCCAAGTCCATCAAGAAACTGAAGGACTGCATATTCCTTCCTGTGTGCCCTCTGAGTATCACAGGTGCAGACAGGACGACATGCATTGTACTTCTCCAGTAACCCCTTCAGAGTGGCATAGTACTGGGAAAGGGAGAGGCCCTCTTGTTTGAGACTACCAATAGTATGGTGAATCTCAAACAACGTACTGGAATTCCTCTCATGAGAGTACGTGTCACGTAGGGAATCCCACATATCCTTGGCCATCTTGTAGTACATAATTCCATCACTGATCTGGGGCTCCACAGAGTTAATGATCCAAGCCCGGACCATAGCATTGTCCTTCTTTCATGTTATATTCTTCCCAATCTTGTCTTGTGGCTCCAACTCCAATAAGATGTGTTCCTTATGTCCCTCAATAGTCATAAGGAATGTCTAAGACCATCTACCATAATTAATCTCATTCAGCTTGGCAATAGGAATAAAGAAAGGGATTTTGTAACCCCCGATATCAGTAGCAGTAACCGACGACACCTCTGAACTACTTGAGGCAATCACTGTGCCTTAAGACAGCCACAAGACACTTCAAACTTGATCTAAAATCACTATTCAGACCATAGATCACTAGAAATTAGAGAATACTCGCACCCCGTAGATCAATTTAGCGCATGTTAGGTACGAGGAAGACCCTAACACCTCCTCAAAGGAGCGCTACTGTTTCTGGGTAGCAGAACCACCCCCTACGGCCCACACAACCCGCAGCAAGAAGTGTTGCAGGATGATGGCGACCTTAAAGGGGGCAGCGGCAACGGCAAGCCACCCTGCAGGTGATGGCATAGCCTGCAGTAGGGGCTGCAACCGTCAGGAGAGCTAAAGCAGGCTAGCAGCCACGCCGCTCAAGCAAGAAGTGGCGGTGGCAGCGATTTTGATGACCGGCAAATGGCAACAACAGCGCTGCTCAATCAGCAACAGCACTGCTCATGCGAGCAGCAACGATAGTGGAGGATGGGGAGGGGCCAACTAGTGGTCAGTGAGAGCCAGCTGGGCAGTCAACTAGTACCGGTGGTGACCACTTGTGGGCCCTAAAAGGAAATTAGGGTTTTAATGGAGGTGTACGGAGGCTTATGCAGGTAGGGTACCCGAACATCAATCTAGGATCGCTGCTCTGATACTAAGTTGGAGAAAATAACAAGTCTTATTTCTAAAATGAAACCCTACACCTCCTTATATAGGGAGAGGTGTTAGGAAAATTACACCATAAATCCAATAGGACAAAACACATAACATATCAGTCCAACAATAATAAAAAGATAACTAAAGTGTTCCACCAACATAAGATCATAGCCACAACATCACCCCCCACAACATTCCAAAACTCTTTAGAGAAAAGGACCTGAAGACTATCTGGACCAGGGGACCTCTCACCCTTAAGGCCACGTAAAGCCACCAGGACCTCATCATCAAAAATATCTCCAACCAACTCTGACCCAGATTGGTCATCCAACCTCGCCATGTCTGAAGAACCCAACCTCCATGCCCCAACTAGCCTTTCTCCTAATAAAAGCATGTAAATGCTCACCTTTATGGCCTCACAAATCTACTCCCTCAACTTAAGAACCTTATCTCTAACACGAAGCGAGGAAATCATGTTGAATCTTCTTCTAGCTCTAGTCAACAAATGGAAGAACCTCATGCTGGAGTTGCCTTCTTAAGCCACAATTCACTAGACTTTTGCCTCCAATCTATCCCCCTTTTTCGATCCTCCTCCCAGATAACATTCTGAAAAGCATTCCTTCCCTGTAGTTCATGTAGCCCCAACTACCCTAATCTTCCTTCTGATCAAATCGAGCCAAAGCCTCCAAGGCTTCCCTTACATCTCGCCCACACCTCCTTCTTAAACTCAATCAACGCCAGCCTAATTGCCTTGATACAACCAACCAAGGTGGACATAGCAGAAGAAGATGTTGGAACCCCACATCATTTCTCTCTCACAAAGTCACAAAAACTAGGCTCCAAAAACCAAGACTTCTGAAACTTGCGGAGTATGTAGAAAAAGCCCTACCTTCACCACTATACCACAACAAAGACGTGATCAGAAAATTGTCTTACCATGGTTGTGACAAATGCTCCATGGAATGCCTCCGCCAATGAAATATTACAAAAGAAGCAATCTATGCACAAGGCCTAACTCATACCATTTCTATAAGTAAAGTGTGCCCCTAAGATTGGGAGATCAAGCAACTCAAGCTCATCAACAACCCAATGAAACTCAACAGAAGATCCATCAATCTTCCACCAAGCCTACCATCAACTAAAAGAGTAATAATGAAATCCCCCTACCAACTAGGGGCAACCATTGACAACCTCCGCCACCTGCCTATTTCATCCCACAACACTACCCTCATAGATACGTCACAAGGTCCATAAACACCTAAGAAAGCCCAAGTCAAACCACCAGAGATCTGGGAGAGAATTCACGTAACAACCGGTGAAGCCACCCTCGAGTTTCAAAGTCGAAGTTGCCATTCCACATTAGAACCTATCCACTTGACCTACCAACTACCTCAACCACCAACAAATTAGAAAAAGAGTTGCCACACAAACTTTTCTTGATCAACTCAACAATCCCCTCCAAATGGGTTTCCTACAACAATACAACATCCACTTCGCCAAGTACCTCCTCAACAAAGTCGGATCCCAAAGGCTCCTTACATTCCAGGTTAGAACTCTAACCATAAGCACCAACCAAAACTCCATTAGAATGCAAGCACGACACCTTCTTAAGATTAAGCATCTTCGCTACTCTAAGCTCCACATCTAACCCCTAATCTCTGCCATCTGTTAGCTTGGTCCTGACAAATTTTCTTTCATAGAAGGAATGATACATCAAACCATTCCTCATAGAGAACGATCTACATGCACCTGAATTCTTGGACCCAGAAGTCGAAAGTTTACCACCTCTCTTGCCCTCAACCAACTTGGAAGCTATCTGAACCACTGCCCCATCCATCTACGCATCATGCTGGACTTGCACCTCACCATCTCCAATAAGCGCAACAGGCCTCTGCGGAATCATCAAGCAATCCCTAGCCACTCCAGTAGCCACTACAACACTAACATCACCAAAACTAGCCCCCAAGCCTCTGTCAACATCCGAAGCAACAAGAACGAAGCTATACCTTCCATCAACTCGACCTCTTGCCGTGCTGTAATCTGAGGGGGAAGATTCATCACCAATCACTAAATCACACCTGGTGGAGTCAACCGAAAAAATGCCAACGTTCCTCCATAAAGGAGAAGCATGCATTGGGCCAAAAGGAGAAGAAAAGAAAATATCCGAGTTATTGGGCCCAAACAAACCTCATCCAAAAAAGGGTTAGATGGATAGTCACCAACTCCAGATCTAGAGGCACACTACATAGCGCCAAACATATTGCCACATGGGCCCAAACATTCTCTACCACAACACCAAAGGGATCAACATTGAGAACTGAAGAGGGAACACCATCTACATCAAGGAAGCACTCATTCTTGCGATTAGGAACATGCTAGCGTTGGTTGGCATTTCCTACAATCACAACGCCAACTTTGGAAGGGTCAACCAAGCGAGATTCAAAATTTGAATCTCCCTGAGACCCTTCAACTTCCAAATCTAACGCACATTCCTCCTCACCCAAACTGCAGCACTCTAGTTATCGCCACCAATGACCCTTCGACCACCACAAACCACCACCTTAGCGAAAGAGACCTAAAGAAAGGATGCATCGACATTCTTCTCAAAGAATACCAACCACGAGCAACCACCATGCCTCATGACAGCCTTTTTAAGCATAGCACAACCATGAAGAAGCTCTCCCTCCGCAAAAACACAAGAAATATCACCTTCAAAAATACCAACTCCATTGCACCACCTCATAGTCGCGAAAGGGCCACACCCCCCCCCCCCCCCCCCCACTACATCTTGACTCTTCAATCACAACAGAATACCAACAATTGAAAACTGAATAGCAAGTCTCATAGGCACTTGACCCTTAAGAGCTCCATCGTACAAAGATGGGGGCCTTCAACAAATCACACTTTCACCAACCTTCATCTCAACAAAGCGAAAACACTTAATATCCTCAACTTTAGCCTGAAAGGAAGGGATTGACAAGCAGAAAAGGATGCAAACTTCCACTCGTTAGAAACAAGATGAAGCTTCTCAATACAACTCTTAACCCCCCCAATGTCAAATGCCCTCCAACCAAAACTCCAACAAGCCCACGACATAGCACATCATCCGGACCCCCAATGACAAAAATGTTGTCAATCACCACGACAAGGGTAGGAGGAACTGGAGGAGGAGGAATTTTCCTCCCTGGATGGTCCCACCGCCAATGGCCTACACCTTTTCACACTACACAAACCACCAGATCATGGCAATCCACCGCCATATGACCACGACCTCTACAATTGAAACAAACCACTACATGATAGCCCCACCCCGAGGGACCTCAACCCCCTCTCAACGCTTGCCTCACTATCCCCCCTTCTCCTTCCAAGCATCATAGTAGTCTCTTCTTGCCAAGTGCTTCTTTGGCAAACACGATTACCATCAAGACTCCTCTAAATGCAAACATCCATCCTACTAAGAGATAAAGTTCTTGCATTCCACCCTAACCCTAGGACCCTATATATATAGAAAGGGGTCCTAGGTACATTGCAAAAGTCCCTACTTGGGAAGAAAGCAACAGAAAAATAGCAAGAAAATACATAACAAAAAAGGTGCTCTAAACGCTCCCCTTTAAGTTGGAACATAGATTGCAATCATGCTCAGCTTGGAATTGCCTCTCGAATGTCGATCGAGAAAGAGACTTGATGCACATATCGGCTGCTTGTTCCTCTGAAGAGACATGAGAGGTGTAGATATAGCCTCGTTGGAGCATATCTCTAATGTAGTGACAGTCCACCTTCACATGTTTTGTTCTCTCATGAAAAGCAAGGTTGTTGGAAATAAATATAGTGGCTCAATTATTGCATTTCATCTCATAGGTTCCATGACTAGCACATGAAGGTCCATGAGAACTGAATGGATCCACATCAATTCTGTCCTTACCTACGCCATAGCACGATACTCAAATTCTACACTTGATCTGGCTACCACAGTTTGTTTCTTGCTTCACCAAGTAACCAGATTTCCATACACAAACGTCCAAAACCCTAAGGTGGATCTTTTGTCCTTGGAACACTCAGGATAGTTTGCGTCAATGGAGACCATGACCTCGAGAGTATCTCCATGAGAAGAACCCCTTGCCTAGAGGAGATTTAAGGTATCTTAATATCATGAGTTTTTTTTTTTTAGGAAAAAGAAGGAAGATTACCTAAGCCGAGTAATCATCCCGTAACTATATTAATTCAAAAAAGGAACATGCTAAAAAATGTTGAAGCCAAGAATCAGAAAAATAGCAAGCCTCCCTCACCACATTCTCCACCCAAACTCGCTCATTATTAAAAACCTTATAGTTCCTATACAACCAAATAGCCCAAAGAATAGCAAAAGCTTTGCACCACCCAGCCATATCAAGATGAAGATGGTCCCTGAAAGTCGACCAGAGAGCCTCAGCTCGTATGATCAACCGTGCATATTCCACACTGCTCCCAGACCACTTTAAAGAAGCTACATTCAATAAACAAGTGCTGAAATTTTCCTTCCGACTAGTCATAAAGCGGACAGGTTGTATCTCCATTAGGACACCACTTGGCTCTATAAACCTTAGTTACCAATTTCTTCCTTCTAAAAAATCATAGGAAAATCTTGATTTTGAGTGGAATCTTGCAGCCCCAAATCAAATTAGAATCAACCTCCAACGGTGTCACCTGCACCTCATTGGATATTAATAACTTGTATGCATTCTTAATAGAGAACTTTCCATGCTTCCAACACAGATTATCAGGTTCTATTGATGACAAGAAATCCTCTAAAACGGCCAAGAGCTGCTGAAATTCAGAACATGTTGCATTTGAGAGACCCAACGGTAGCCTAACATCCCATGCATGATGCTCACTGTCCCACACATCTGCCACCCATGCATCCTTCTCCATAATGTGCTGAAAAAGCCTTAAAAACAAGTCTGCAAACCTCCCATTTTCAGATCAATCATCAAACCAAAATTTAAATAACGCCCCATTGCCTAAACAAGGCCTGAAGTGATATGAAAATTCAGATAGAATCGATCGTAAAGAATGCCAAAATGTCAAAGATCCATTTATTGGCGCAGCCCGTAGGTTTAAATCCATGTCTTCCCCATAGGAATATCTCCAACTAGATGTAAGCATGTCTTGCTCAATGGAAAACAATTTGCACATTCATGTTAATAACAAAGCTTTATTAAAATGTTCCCACCTGCCAACTCCAAGACCTCCATCTTTTTTAGGTTTGCAAATATCCTCCCATAAAATCAATTGTGCAAATCTCCCCTCACAATCTATCCCTTTCCAAAAAAACTTTTTTCTAATCAAATCAATCTGCTTCAAAATTTTCTTAGGTGGGGCAAACACCGACATGAAGAGGATCGGAATGGAAGAAAGAACTTATTTAAGTAGGACCAAATGTCCCCCTTTAGAAAGAAGTCTACCACGCCAAGAAGACAATCCCTTCAATAATCTCTCAACAAGTGATTTCCAATCTGTGGAAGTCAATTTCTTCCCCTTTAACGGCAATCCAAGATACCGAATAGGGAGTCTAACCACCAGCGTCTCCAGGATATCAGAAATCACATTTTCCTCCAGCCTTTCCATGCCAAAAGGGACCAAAGTGGACTTTTTTCTATTAATTTTCAGACCTGAAATTTCTGCAAATATTCTAACAAGAGACATGAGTCACCTCTCTACTTCCCCCTTCAATGAAAAAAGTCGTATCATCAGCATACTACAATAACGGCATTATGAGACAACCATCCTTCTTCACAGTAAATCCAGAAATCAAGCCACCATCACAGGTTCTAAAAGCCATGTTTACAAATGTATCCACCACTATGTTAAACAACATCGGCGCCAGCAGACAACCTTGTCGCACACCCCTCTGTGACTGAGTTCAAGAACCACCTACCCGACCGTTAACCAATACCAAAAAGGTGGAAGTAGTCACGCACCTTTTCATCAGCATTATCCACCGATCTGGGAATCCCCTTCTCTTGAAAATGTCCCACAAATAATTCCATGAGATGGAATCATAAGCTTTTGAAAAATCTACCTTCCATACAAACGCCCTAGACTTGCATCTCTTCCAGGAAGCCAGGAATTCTTCCTCCAACACATAGGAATCCTGCAATGATCTCCCCTTAATAAAGGCTGACTAAACAGGCAATATAATGTTGGGGAGCACTTGCCGCAGACGGTTGGTCAAAATTTTAGCAAACAAAAGGTAAATGGAGTTTGATAATGCAACTGCCAATCATCACATGACTGCCTTCTGGTAAACTCCTGAAAGTAATTCTTAAAAGTACAACAAATCTTATCCCTTTTTCTAACATCATTATCACCGATTCTCAAGCTATTAATCAAATTTTTCCTTCTTCTGGTGTTGGCTGACGAGTGAAAGAATCTAGTGTTAGCATCCCCTTCTTTTAGCCACAACTGTCTCAACTTCTGTCTCCAGTCCATCTCCATTTTATAATCTACAATCGACTGAAAACGCTTTCTCTCATGGTTTTCCTCCTCAGAAAGCACCACTCCCTCCTTGCGGTCCAACGCAGCCACCTCCTGAAGCGCAGAATTCCCTCTTTCATCTCTACGCACTCTAAGATCTCGTCTAAACTCCATCATAGCTGTCCTTACCGCCCCAATCTTAGCCACTAAAGTTTGTGTGGTGAACGTAGAAGATGGGGTTGTGGACCATTTGTCCCCAACCATCTCCTTGAAACTAGGTTCCTGAACCAAGATTTATGAAACTTAAAATAAGTTGAGAGATTACCATCCACATTACTGCACCACAAGTAATTATCTGAAAAAGGCATGTCATAAGTCACCACACCATGATAGTAGCTTCCCAATGTGTCCTCTGAGACTTATTTATGAATTGGCTTATCTTACTAACAATTAAGGTGATATTGGGTCACGTTACAGTCAAATACAACAACTTACCCACTAAGGTCCGAAATTGCCTTGCATCAATTGGTTCAAAGTTATCCTCATAAAGATGTAGGTTGGAATCCATTGGGATCTTGGCTGGCTTGGCTCCAAGCATGCCAATCTCATGGAGCAAATCCAAGACATACTTCCTTTGAGAATGTTCCACCTCTTTGGCATTCCGAGCAACTTTAATGCCAAGGAAATACTTAAGTGGGTCTAAGTCCTCAGTGATAAAATGCTACATCAAAAATTCTTTAGTTACAACAAACCCAGTCGCATCATCTCCTGTAAGGATGATGTCATCCATGTATACTAGCATCACAACTCTTCCTGGTGTGGTCACCCAATGATGTACATACATCTGATTAACCTAAAATATCTATTAATACATGTTCTTAATGTCACATTATCATTATACATTGTAAATAGTGCATAACATACATAATCATGCATTTAGGTCAAGTTGTATAAATTGTATAGTAATTGTCTCCTTTTATGGTCAGAGACAGGGCACTTTTTATCGGGGCCTCTGATCGAAGATCCAATTGTACGGATTTGATCAGAGCGATGATTAAACTTCAACGACTCCAAGATCACCCTGATCGAAATCCGTAGCACCAAGTAGAGACTAAGGAACCCTAAAGATCAAGGGCCAAGATGGTATTAATCCGCACCTCAGACGACAAATCTGACTGCACGAATGGGTTCGGATCGACGATCGCAGCCTAACTGTGCGAAAATCGATCCAATCCGATACCCGTGGCACCATCTACAACACTCAGAAGATGGACGGCCTAGATGGCACCATGTGGCACCATCATAGCCGCCCAGCACTAGCCGCAGCTCTTCTTCTTCACCCGCTCGACAAATCTCTGCCATTGGATGCCCATCCAACGGCCAACAATGTGCCACGTCGCCGCTCATCCAGCACCTCTCATCATCTGAAATCACAAGCAACGCTTGATCTCGATCGTCAAATGAAGATCCAACGGTCGAGATCAGTCGTGCGCAAAATCCTCAACGTGCCTCAACCGTACTCATAGTGCAGCGGTTAAGGCCCTGCGTAGGCGAATGGCGCGGGTTCAAGTCGCAGGCGCAGGTTCAAGTCGCAAGCACAGTGCCTCTCCTCGCGTGAGGGCGCGCAATTGGAGCCGCGGATTCACATCGAATGACGCAAATCAACCGATAGTGCCCACGTGTGATCAAACACGCAGCGTAAACGCCCAATCGTACGCGGGCGCACGGCGCTGGCGAGGGCGGTTTAAGCCGTCCGATCTCTTGATTGGACAGCTGAGCGCGTGCGGTTGTGCGAAGGCATTGAGAGCACGAAGGCGAAGGGGCGCACGCGCGACGTGCACACGTCGGCCATGTTCAGGACCTTATGAATTAATGTTTTTTATGTTATAATGTCTAAAATGCCCCCACTCCTGGCAACTATAAAAGGAGACCCCTACCATACGAATTTCCCATCCCTTCCTTCTCTCTCCCTCTCCAAGCTTAAGAGAAGCTTGTCCCACACTCGGGATGCTCCTCAAAAGCTAAAACCAAGTTTTCACCCCCGTTCCAGAAGCGGATCCCGCGACGACGACGTGCTGCTTCGTCCTCCTTCCCACTCTGTTCCTCTTCTTTCAGGCATTGTCTCGTCCGACTCGTCCTCCAAGCGATTGTCGAGGAGGATAACTTCTCTTTCCTATTCTTTTTACTGCTTTCTAGAGTAGAATTTTCCTGCTTTTTAATTGTAATAATTTCTCGCTTTCTAGTGTAATCATTTCTCGCTTTCTTAGTTGTAAAAAAATTATGCAATATCAAGTGATTGTTCTTTCTCTCTCTTATTGTCTATATTGATTCCATTGTAATTATTTCACCCTTTAAACAAAAATACAAAAAAAATAAAATTATGAATTTTGATCGACGTAGCCTCCCTATGTTCGACCCAGAATTTCTTTACAGATTTTTCAGTATAAATTTTATTTGTTGAACGGATTTCTTCTCGACTCAAACTACAACGATGGGTTTTCAAATCCAATTGCGAACGCGCAATCATTCGCCAATCAACACCCAAACAAACAAGTAATGGCCAGCAGCCGATCTCTTAAACAATCTCCTCAACCTCAAATAATTTCTGAAACCACACCTGTGGGCTCTGCTTGAGGCCATAAATGACCTTATAAAACCTGACACATTGGGACACTTCCCTTAAGTCTTAAACCTAGGTGGTTGATGCATATAAACCTCCTCATCAAGATCACCATAGAGAAAGGCATTCTTCACATCAAACTGGTGAAGACCCCAATCGAAGTGAACTACCGCACAAATAAGGATTCAAAGTGAAAGAGGTGTTATCACTCTTTTAGTTTACGTTGATGATCTTATCATTACTGATGATGATAATGTGGGAATAGTGTAGGTCAAAGAACAGTTGGCAACTCAGTTTGTCATGAAAGACTTGGGGGTTTCTGCAATATTTCTTGGAAATTGAGGTGGCCTAAGGAAAAGAAGGAATAGTGGTGATGGGATGGCTTTTAAGGCTTGCAATGGAGAGCTCTTTTCTGGGTTTCTACTAGTAGTGTTGGCAGATTACTTGCTCCTATTCTACAGTATGCTAATGATACGACTTTCTTCATTGAAGGAAGAAGAAGGAAGGCAGATCATGTTTCATCCTTGGTGTGGATCTTTACGGAAATTTATGGGTTAAGGATTAATAGGAACAAATCAAGCTTGGTTCCTTTTTCTATGGGGAGTGTGGAGGAGATTGATATATCTACATTTCTTGAGACTCTAGTGGTACGCTTGCCTATTAAATATTTGGGTCTTCCTTTAAAAGGTAAGAAGTTGACTTCTTATTGGAAGCCTTTAATTGAGAGGTTCTCTAGTCGGCTTTCCTTGTGGAGCGGAAGATTGTTATCCAGAGGGGGGAGATTGATTCTCCTTAAATCAATTTTGATCTTGTTTTCGTCTATATTTTCACCTACCAAGAAGATATTGAAGCAAATTGATATGATTAGGAAAAAAAATTTCTGGAAGGGACCTAACTTTGTGGGGAGATTTGCTTAATTGGTCCCTTGGGAGGATGTTTGCAAACCAAAGAAGGGCGGTGGCCTTGGTGTTCGTTAATTGCTACCTTTTAATAAAGCACTACTGTTAAAATGGGTGGTCAAATTGTTGTCAAATGAAAGATCTATGATAACCTCTCTTCTGAAACTCATATAGGGATTCCATGAATATATCTTAATGGGCAGATGCGAATGGGAGGTGCATTGTTAGTAGTAATAGTCACAATTGTAACTAACATAACTGTCAGTTGTAAAACAAAAGAACAGCCTTGGTTGTTAGCGGTTGAGAACTACTCCTGTATAAATAGCAATAAAGAGCACTCTTGGGGTCGTGTTGTTGATTGGCCAAACCCCCTTCCAAACTCTCTTCTCTATTCCTCTGTTCTTCCCTCTTTGCCTGTGTTCTTCCTCTGCTCCTTTACGCTAGCTATTACTCGTTCCCAAAGTAGAGCGCAACCTTCCTCTTCTTCCATTTCTCCTAATAATTCTTCCCCTAACAAATTGATGTCTGAGCCTACCTCAGGCCCCTCTTCAACCATGTCACCTAAGTAAATCGAAGCTATGAAGCAGCTTCTCATGGATACAATTGACAAGGCAATGGATGACCATCGTGCGGAGTTCAAGGAGCATATTTCACAGCACTCAGGATCGTCTTCTTTCAACAAACCAAAGTTGATGCTGGGCAATGTGGAGCCTGGATTTATGTTACGTTAAAGGAAAGAGGTTAGATTTCCCTCTTTCGATGGATCTTCAGATCCAATGGCTTGAAGGTATAAGGCCGAACAATATTTTCCATTCTATAGCATTCCTATAGCACAACGTTTACCACTTGCTTCCACTCATTTGAATAGGGATGCTTTGCAATGGTATTGGTGGTACACAAACAACAATAAAATTTCTGATTGGGAGTCTTTTGTTGTGGCTTTAAACTCTCGATTTAATCATGATGCCTTAGAAGACCCTCATGGGGCGTTGAGTAAACTTAAACAAGAAGGATTATTGGTTGATTATGTCAAGGAGTTTGAACAATTGTCTAACAAATCCCAAGGATCATTTATTGGGAAACTTTATCAGTGGGTTACATGAAGATTTGGCATTCAAAGTGGAGTCTTTTAAACCTGCCAGTTTGTTAGCCGCAATGGAGCTTGCTAGACTCCAAGAAGCTACGTTGTTAGCAAAGAAAAAGCCATTTGGTTCTTTTAATAACCAAAAAGGGTTATTACCTATACTTGATAAACCCCTTTTATCTGTTCCACGAGCAAAACCAGTAGTTAAGAGATTAACTACAGATCAATATGAAGAACAAGTTAAAAAAGGGTTGTGTTTTCAATGTGGGAAGAAATGGTCCAAAGGACATAGATGCAAAACTCTATTTGCAATCCATTTAATACCAGATGATGAACAATTGGATGACCCCCCTGATGAAGAAAATTCAGGTTTAGGAGATGTTACTTGTCCAGAAATTTCTTCACATGCCATAAATGGCACTGATGGTAACTCCACAATGCATGTTGAAGGCAAACTTCAGGGAGTTCCTACGGTGGTACTAATTGATTCAGGAAGCTCAGATAACTTCCTTGATCCAAAAAAGCTTTCTAAGTCGGGATTAAAAATTTCTAATCCATCTAAATACCAAATGATGGTAGCAGATGGTCATCATATATTGAGTACTGGAAAATGCTCAGGGGTGGATACCAGTCTGCATACTTTGCGCATGACAGTGAGTTTCTATGTTCTACCATTGGGAGGATGCCATGTAGTTCTTGGCACTGATTGGCTGAAACAATTGGGAACCATTGAATGGGATTTCAAGGGACTTTCCATGCACTTCACAGTTAAGGGTAAAAGGCACTCCTTGAATGGATTGTGGCCAAAACAACTTTGTATGTTGGATGCTAACTCTATTTCCAAGGATTTGTCAGTTACTAAAATGGCATATATGCTTCAAGTCACTGATTGTAAGGATTTTAATAATTCTGAGGCACCAAGGGTGTCTGATTTACTTAATCAGTATCAAGATATTTTCCATTTGCCCCATGGATTGCCCCCAAGCAGACTTTGTGATCATAAAATTCCTCTATTAAATGAGTCTGCATCTGTCACCCGAGCACCTTATCGTCATTCTCCCTTGGAAAGGCAAATAATTGAACAACAAGTACAAGAAGCTTTTAACAAAGGACTGATCAGGCCGAGTTCTAGCTCATTTGCAGCTCCGGTTCTCTTGGTAAAAAAATCTGATCGATCTTGGCGCATGTGTATTGATTACAGGGGACTAAATGCCAATACTGTCAAAGCCAGATTTCCCATTCCATTAATTGATAATCTGTTGGATGAATTAGTTGGTTCCACATATTTCACTAAATTAGCTCTTCAGCCAGAATACCACCAAATAAGAATGCATGAAGGGGATATCCACAAGACAGCATTTAGAACTCATGAAGGGCACTACGAATTTTTGGTAATGCCATTCGGCCTCACTAATGCTCCTTCTACATTTCAGCATCTGATGAATAGCTTATTAAAACCTATGCTATGCAAATTTGTCTAGGTTTTCTTTGATGATATTTTGATTTCCAGTAGAGACTTGCAATTACATCTCCACCACTCAGCAGCTGTATTTCAGATATTGCAAGATAATAAACTTTTTTTGAAGCTTTCTAAATGCCATTTTGCTGTCCAATCAGTAACATACTTGGGACATATTATTAGTAAAAATGGAGTGGAGATGGAACCCGAAAAACCCTCAGCCATTCAACATTGGCCACCTCCTTCCACAGTAAAAGCTTTACGAGGTTTCTTAGGCCTTGCAGGATATTATCGCAAGTTCATTCGAAACTTTGGTATTATCTCCGGACCATTAACTGAGCTACTAAAGAAAGATTCTTTCCAATGGGATGAAGAAGCTTCCAAGGCATTTATGGCTTTAACAAAGGCTCTTACTTCAGGTCCAGTGCTAGTCCTACCAGATTTTTCTCTTCCTTTTGTTCTTGAATGTGATGCAAGCGGCTTGGGAATCAGAGCAGTACTATCACAAAATGGCCGACCATTGGCCTATTTAAGCAAAGCTTTTTCTGTACGACAGCAAGCTTGGTCTACTTATGAAAAAGAGCTCCATGCCATTTGATTTGCAGTAGAAAGATGGTGCCATTGCCTCTTGGGGAGGAGATTTATCATCCAAACTGGCCACCAAAGTCTTAAATATCTCCTACCGCAAAAGCCAAATACACCCGCCCAACATAAATGTTTGATCCATCGTATGGATTTGGATTTCCAATTGGAATACAAAGAGGGAAGGCATAATCAGGCAGCTGATGCTTTGTCTAGATTGGAGGAATATGCCTCACTACATGCCATCTCCAAGCCAATTCCGGAATGGATTGAGGGTCTTAAGCAAGCATGCAAGTCTGATCCCATGTTTTTCTAGCTTGTACATCAGTGGGATACTGACCAACTAAATAAAAATATATACCATTTGCGTGATGATATTCTTTAGTATAAAAATCGCATATTATTAGTTCCATCTTGCCCATTCATTGTACAAGCCATTCATGTGGCACACAATTCTCCAGTAGGGGGCCACGCTGGATTTCACAAAACAATAGCTAGGCTCAAGCAGAATTTCAGTTGACGGGGAATGAATTCAGATGCCAAGACTTATATCCAAGAATGTGATGTATGCCAAAGATGCAAGAATTTAACACAGGCTCCTGCTGGATTACTTCAGCCTTTGCCAATTCCAACTCAAATTTGGCAAGATATAGCCATGGGTTTTATTGAGGGTCTTTCCACATCTAACCGAAAGTCTGTAATACTTGTGGTTATTGATAGACTCTCCAAATATGGTCATTTTATTCCACTTACACACCCTTACACAGCTCATGATATTGCTATGATATTCAACAGAGAGGTGGTCCGTTTGCATGGTATTCCTTCTTCAATTATGTCAGACAGAGATGCTATATTTTTTAGCACATTTTGGCAAGAGCTCTTTGCTGCACAGCATACTAAACTGAAAATGAGTTCCTCGTATCACCCTCAAACAGATGGTCAATCAAAGGCCTCAATAAATGCTTGGAAACTTATCTACACTGCTTTTGCTATCAACAACAGCATGAGTGGGTCCACTGGTTTCCTTGGGCCAAATATTCTTATAATACAAGTGTACAATCTTCGACTCAGATGACTCCATTTGAGATTGTATATGGCTGTGCCCCACCAACATTAACCACTTATGTTACGGGTACTTCATCAACACCAGAGGTTGCTATTTCACTACATACCAGGGATCAAATTTTAAAGGAGCTTAAAAACCATCTTCAGAGGGCACAACAAAGAATGAAGCTCCAAACTGATAAAATACGCATTGAGAGAACATTCCAAGTGGGTGATTAGGTTTATTTGAAGCTTCAGCCCTATCAACAAAACTCTGTTGTACGAAGGCTTAAATTCAAGTTGGCTGCAAGATATTTTGGCCCATACCAAGTCATTGCACGAGTTGGACAGGTAGCATATCGCCTTCGGCTACCACCAAATTCAAAGATACATAATACCTTCCATGTATCACAGCTAAAAAAAAGTCATGGAACACATTCTGTACAAAGCCAGCTCCAACCAGAACATCTACAGGATGACCCTCAACCACACCGACTATTAGGAAGGAGAATGGTCAAGAGAGACAACATTGCAGTAACCCAATTGTTGATCCACTGGGCAAGCCAACCAGTGGAGGAAGCAACATGCATCAATTACAAAACTTTTCAACAAAAATACCCTGACTTCAACTTTGAGGTCAAGGTTCCTTAAGGGGAGAGGATTTGTTAGTAGTAACAGTCACAATTGTAACTGACATAAATGTCATAGCTGTAAAACAGAAGAACAACCTTGGTTGTTAGCAGTTGAGAACCTCTCCCGTATAAATAGCCATAAAGAGCACTCTTGGGGTCATGTTGTTGAATGGGCAAACCCCCTTCCAAACTCTCTTCTCCGTTCCTCTGTTCTTCCCTCTTTTCCCCTGTTCTTCCTCTACTCCTTTATGTTGGCTATTACTCGTTCCCACAGTAGAGCGCAGCCTTCCTCTTCTTCCATTTCTCCTAGTAATTCTTCTCCTAACATGCATTCCTGCATTCTGGCAGTCTGTACACCGGCTTTTCAGAGAGCTTTCGGCAGAGTTTAGCCCAGTATTGGGTGATGGGTCCTCCTTCAAATTTTGGCTTGACAACTGGACTGATTTGGGTAAATTTTCAGACCTATTCAGTAGGCTTTTTCAGCAGATTTTGCATAAGGGGGTTGCAGTCAAAGAGATGTGCGACGAAGGTTTGAAAAGCTGGGAATTCAGACTCCCAAATGGTCTGTCTGACCCAACATTCGCTGAATTCCAGCAATTGTTACAGTATTTAGAGGATTTCTCCCCAGATGCAGCAATGCCTGACTGTTTTCATTGGAAGGAGGGTTTGTTTAAAGTCAAAAAGGCCTACAAGTTCTTGGCTGCAGGTGGTCCACAGAATAGCATGGTTGATGAGGATTCAAAGCTTATTTGAAGGTGTAGGATAACTCTCAAAATTAAATTATTCTTGTGGTTTCTCATAAGAAAACATCTGGTCACAAAAATGTGCAAAAGTAGGTGTACGGATGATGACACGGCCTACCCATTGTGCCAACATTATGATGAAGATGTGCAACATCTATTCTTTGACTGCAGCTTCTCTAGAGACGTTTGGGCACAGCTCCATCTCCCTACAGTTGATATTACAGACTTTGATGGCTTTTGGTCAAGCTTCATAGACCATATTGATCTTGATATGTCAAGATGGTGTTAGGAGATTGCAATTATTTGGAGCATATGGTTGCAAAGGAATGGAGTTACGGAAATAAGTTTCTTGATTAGAGAAAGAAACTCTACATCTCTTTGGTAGAGAGAGATGTGGATAAATTACTACAAAGGACCACAAGAATAACAAGAGTACTAATAACTCTACCAAAATAAATAAAAGACACTAACACCCCTACTGTAACACTCCCCCTCAAGCTAGAACATAGATATTTATCATGCTCAGCTTGTCACAACAAATATCAATTGCAGCTCTGTACAGGGGCTTGGTGAAGACGTTTACCGTTTGGTCCTCTAATGCAACTGGAGAAGTATAGATGACTCACTTCTGAATGAGATCTCTAGTGTAATGACAATCCATTTCCACATGTTTCGTACACTCATGTTATTGGCAATATATGTGGCAGCAAGATTATCACATCTCATCTCCATTGGTCCCTATATCTGAACATGTAGGTCCCATAGAATAGATTGTATCCACACCATCTCAGTTGTCGTTTGGGCCATGGCCCGATATTCAGATTCTGCACTAGATCTAGACACTACAGTTTGTTTCTTACTCCTCCAGGTAACAAGATTACATGCCACATATGTACAGAACCCTGTAGTAGACTTCCTATATGCCAGACATCCTGCATAGTCAACATCGGAGCATCCTACAACTATCATAGGACACCCCTTCCTGAAGAGCAATCCACGACCTGATGCCTTCTTTAGATATCTACAAACTTGCATTGCAGCATCCCAATGCTGCTTAGTAGGCTTCTTCATGAATTGGCTGAGCTTCCCAACTACAAGAGAGATTTCAGGTCAGATAATTGTAAGATACGATAGTTTTCCAATCAATTGTCTATAACTCTTGCTTTCCACAGGTTCTGCATCCTCATCATATAAATGCATCTTAGGATCCATGGGAATGTTAGCTATCTTAGCTCCTAACATCCCAGTATCCCGAAGAACATCGAGTGCATATTTTCTTTGGCCATCTACAGCAATATTAAAAGGCATTAGTGCCAAGGGGCAACCTTGATGCATACCCCTTTGTGGCTATATCCAAGATCCATTAGCCCATCCATTGATCAAGACTGAAAATGATGATGTGGTAACACATCTCTTCGTCAAAAGAATCCATTGATACAGAAAACCTCTCCTTTTCAGGATATCCCACAAATAATTCCGTGAGATGGAATCATAGGCCTTTGAAAAATCCACTTTCCAAAGGAAAGCAGAACTCCCCCTCCTCCGTGCCATCAAAATCTTAGCCAACACATAAGAATCTTGCAAGAATCTCCCCTTGATAAAAGCATATTGGACCAGTGAAATAATGTTGGGCAAGATGTTGCGCAACCGATTCGCAAGAATCTTTGCAACCAACAAATAGATAGAATTTGATAACGCAATGGGTCTAAAATCCTTTACCTTTTCCGGACCTAGTTTCTTCGATCGCAAGAACAAATCAAATTTATTCAACCTCTCAAAACCCTCATTCCCTCTGAAAAACTCCTTGATCATAGCCACCACATCTCTTTCAATGATATCCCAACATTCTCTAAAGAAGATAATCTGCAAGCCATCAAGACTAGAAGATCATCAGACCTCGCAAGGCACACAAAATCTCCTCATCAACGTCCCTAATAAGTGCAACTTTCGCCTCCTCCCCAACTTTTTCCAACTCCAGGTTTCCCACATGCCAATCACCACAAGGTTGTCTTCAAGTAAAATCATGGAAATATGATTTGAAAGCATTTCAGATTTAGTCTCTTTTCTTCAAAACAACTTCACTAACCTTTAAAGTATTTATCAAATTCTCCCTCCTCACACTAGTTGCCAAATAAAAAAATCTCGTGTTGGCATCACCTTCTTGCAGCCATAGCTGACGCGACCTTTACCTCCAATCCATTTCTTTTTTATGGTCTTCTTCTGACACAATTGCCTGACATCTACACCGCTCTTAGCAATCATCAACACTAAGTGGTGTCACATTCTCCTTCCTATCAAAAGAAGAAATCTTCAACAGAGCTTCATTTCTTCTTTCCTCTCTACGTGACTTGAGGTCACGTTTGAACTCCATCATAGCCTCTCTTAGTGCTTTGATTTTGCATGCTAAGGTGCATGTGACGGAGGTAGAACAAGTAGTGCCAGTCCATCTGTCCTTAATCAAATCTTTGAAACCTAGTTCTTTGAGCCAAGATTTATGAAATTTGAAATAAGTTGAAAATCTAGCATCTTCATTACTCTCCATAAAAGGGGTGTAGTTAGAAAAAGGCCTATCACAAGCAACCATGTTTGCCATTTGAAAAGATTCAGCCATAGCAATGTTACAAATAAATCTTTCAATACAAGATGCTGCGCCACTACCATTCCTCCAAGTGAAATGAGTCCCTGCAATAGGCAAATCAATGAGCTCAGGATCTTGCACAACCTGTTGAAATGGGGTTGTTGAAGCATCGAATCTCTCATCCGGTCTATCCTCCGAAAAGAGTGTCACATTAAAATACCTTCAATCAACCAAGGCATCCCCTCCACAGTGGATGATGCCTGTCTAAGCTCCTCCCAAAAAGACACCCTAGAGATGTCATCATAAGGACCATAGACTGTGGAAATGGCAAAGGATAGACCATCAGATTTCCTAGAGAAAATCACCGTCATCACCCTGTTGGCCAAACTAGAGGCACAAAAATCAAAGAAATCCTCATGCCACAACATAAGCATGCCCCCAGATCTACCTTCAGCTTTCACTTCAATAAAGTTCGTATATAGGTCATTTCTCCTCAACATAGATCGCCTGCACGACATTAAAAGTAGCAGTAGACAGGGAAAAAACCAAAGGACTATTATAGACCTCCTGCCACATAGGGTGCGCATAACAAGAAGACTCACCACACCCGGACCCATGCCTGGGTCCGATCGCCACCTATGGATAGTGAGAAGCGCATGCACAGTCCTCCACAACCATCTCGAGATCAGGGGCAGAATTGGGGTCCACGTCCAGCCAAGAACGCACATCCGCTGCCTCGAAAACTCTAACTTCCGAACCCACAGCCAAGTGTCCAGCAGTGGGAGCACACATTGCCATCTTAACGAATGACAACTCGTTGTCCTACATAGAAACATCTAAGGCAGCAAAGAAGCCCACCTCACGATGCAACAAGTAAAATGGGTTATTAGTCAGAGAATTAAACTCACCACTTCCGGATCCGTAAACGGATCCGGACGCCACCTGTTTAGTGCTAGGAAAATGCCCTGCCACCTCAGCACCCATTTTTGGATTGTCCAAAAATGGAAAACCATCCGCCCCAAAATCAGGGAGGCAATCATTGCCACCAGCTCGACTCCGCCTTTTAGAATTTCGAACTGCCAACTCTAATTTGGAAACTTTTTGAACAGGTCTCCACTCCCATTTTGGAGCTCCACACCTCACGTCGACTACAAACCCCACCGAAGCATCGCTCAACACCACCAATGTTCCAGCACCCACGATGGCTCCACCCATCATCGAATCAGCCTCCACAGCCGCATCAACCACAACACCTGTAGTGACTCCAGTTGCGACGACCTTCGCCTAGGAGAGTCTTTCTCGTCCCTCCAGCTTCATATCCTCAAATGTGACGATGCAAGCATAGCCTCCAAACTGCAGGATCTCCTTCACCGAGATGGATTTCCCCACCAATAACTTACCCTCCACAATCACAAAGGAGGCATCCCCATCATGTAAACCAACCCCAAGGCACCTCCTAACACATGCAAAAGACGAACAAAAAGAAACAACAGTCCCCATAGATCTCAACCTCAGCGAGATTCCAAAAATTCGAAAACTAACACGTGGTCATAGAGGAATCTGTTCATCGATAGTCCCTTCGTAAAGATCGAGAATTGACAATCAAATACAACATTCTCCAAATGAGAACTCTTTAAATTTGAGACACTCAATATCCGAATTTACCAAACCAAAAACCATCACCCTCTTCTCCGACAAAAGAGAACCTTCCACCCATCAAATGTCAAACCACAACATGATTAGAAAGATCTAACCTCATTAAGATCAGCCACACCATTCTGAAAAACACCAATCGGAGAAGAATCTAACAGAGATTCAAGGTCCATCTCATGAGACCATAGAACCTCAATGCCAGAGGTCGAAGGTACCCCCAGCGGTGGAGGAGGCAACGCACACACTAAGGGATCCTTCTTCTGGAACCTCAACGAACAAAACCACCTCCAATGTCCCCAAACATGGCAAAGAAGACAAACTAATGGCTCACAACAATCCCTCACCCAATGCCCTTTCCCACGACACTTGAAGCAGACCACGTTCCCAAGATGAGAGGAAGGAGCCTTTGCATCTCCTCGCCTTCTCCCTCTCGCGCTTCTCCACCCAAACGCCTGCTCCCTCATCTCCCAAATGGTCGAAGTTGAGATTTTGTAGGAAAAGGGAATAAAGAACGAATCACCTTCAAGACTTGCTATTAAGATCTCTCCAGCAAAAATAAAGATTCAAAAATAGAAGACTGAGGAATACTAAAGATACAAGTTAAAAAGTCATGTGGGATCTAAAGACTCGACCACCTAATTGCATGATAAGAGGTAACCAAAAACCAATTTGGGTGGTTACCACACTCCCACGAAAGTCTATAAATAGGGATGGGGTATGAGGTCCTCCAGAATGGCAGGAGAAGACATTCGCTATTTCTTTCTCTTACTCTTGAACTCAGTACAAACACTTTTCTTTCTTCCTTGTATTGTGGATGTAATTCTAACACCACAAAAAAATTTCTTACTACTGTTGTGGTGTGCTTGTCCTTTGAATTTAGAGAAATATTGTTGTTGAGGTGAAAATAAATGATCTATTTCTTAGAGAAACTCTAGGTGTCTTTATATAAAGACACCAAGGGACAATTACATAGTGGACTCCATACAAAAGGCAAAAATACTGTTAGGAAAAAAATAAGAGTCTTGTCCTATTTCATAACCTTAGGAACTCTTATATAGAGAAAGCCCTTTAGGCAAATAACAGTTAGACCCTTACGTAATAACAAAAATAATGAAACCAAACAAGGAAAAGACTCCCAACGCTCCCCCTCAAGCTAGAGCATAAACATCAGACATACTCAACTTGGAACATAGGTACTCCAATTGCTTCCTTGCTAGGGCCTTAGTGAAGATGTCAACAATTTGATCCTTGATAGAAATATATGGAGTGGAAATCTACCTAATCATCATAGCATTTTAGACAAAATGCTAATCAACTTCTACATGTTTGGTCCTCTTGTGAAAGGTGGGGTTGTTAACAAGGTAGTCGCTTTGTTGTTGCAGTACATGAGAATAGACCTAGAAATATCAACACCAAAGTCATGCATAATTGACCTAATCTAGAAGAGCTCATAGGTGGTATGGGCCATATCCTGATACTCTGACTTGACACTAAATCTAGAAATAACATTCTACTTAGTTGAAAAATATGATAAATGAAAGCAAATCAATAAAATATCAAAGCATAAGCAGGAAATAACACTTAGGTTTACATGGAAACCACACTCACAAGGAGCGAGGAGAAAATCATGAGAAAAGGCCCTGATAAGGCAAGTTTCTGTATTGATCTTCTCAAAGAATAAGCAGAGGGGTACATGCCCGTTTATAGGCCACCATACACTCCATTATCGCATAATAGATGATGTAGGACTAAATCAATTACACATACTCTAACACTCTCTCTCAAGCTGGAGCACGTAATGCTTAGCTTGTACAACACAAAAATCCCACTCTACACAAACGAACACGACTCTCTTAATATGCTTCTTGCTTGTAGGTGGGTATGCTAATGATGATAGGGCTGGCGCTGTTGAACGAACATTGTAGTTGGCTCTAATAGGAGCCTCTCCTATGGAGACCTCAACTTGTACTAGTGGCTCCTCACTCAATATCCCTGTCATGAGCCTTCCTTTGAAGACCTCAAAATTAGATCTCCCCTATAGAGTTTACGAAACCAGATCCCACACATAGAAATTTAACATGGGCTCTTCCTCTAAGGAACTCAAACCTAGAACTCCCTCCTCAAGAGACCTCAAAACTCTGACCTCCCAAAGATGTCATTTCTTATGTGATGATCTTGAACAAAGGAACTCCCAAATGGGGGATGACAATAATAGGATCCACACTCCCCCTTTCTCCTATACTCTATGAGAGAAGAAAATAACATAGAGAAGAAAGAACAAGAGAAGAGCTTCCCCCCCTATTCTCTTAAAATTCATTCTTTTTCTCTTTTTTTTCTCTTTTTTTTAATTTTTTTCCCATTCATTTTTTTCTTTTACTCCTCTTCATGCCTTTGTTTTGTTTTGTACTACCAACCAAGGCAAACTTAAATAGCAGAAGGATAAAAATAGAAAAACCTACTCATTAAGGTTCCCGGAACCCAAAGAGCACATGCCATACATGCACCTTTTCCTTGTTGACAGGGGGCAAGTCGATGCTTGTATGCCCTTCTCGATGTAGACCTCCAAGACTTCTTCCTCCTCCCTTAGATCTCCCACAAGGTTGGCGAGATTGCATCTCCTCCGGGATACCAAGTCATCCACAACCTCTATGATGGCCACCTCACCTACAAGCAATACAAGGCTTGTGTCAAATCTGGACCTCCACTTCGTATGAAGATCTCGCACAAGATCTCCGCCGAGATCTTCTCCAAGAGCATCACCAATCTTGCCTCGATAGACGCCGCCTTCATCGCTCTCGCAATCGAGTGTGAGATCTTCGGTGAGATCCTCACTACGATCTTCACCGGAGATCCTTCACCTGATCGCAATCGTCGGTGCTTCCTCTTCTTCGTTCCTAATTGTCGTTGCTGATGGCCATCAACTCCTTTGCTCATCGCAAGGAGCATCGCCTGGGCTTCTCAAGCACCACCCGCACTTTTCTTCTTATCTTCCTCACACACCACCTTGTGCACACCTCCATCGATGGTCGACACTATCTGTTAGAATCATTATGTGGGCATACATATATTATTATAAAGAAACTTACATTAATACATATCATATATGCATATATACGTATATATGGTCGTTATATGATCCATTAAGAATTGGGTAAATTGCACATCTAATAATTTGGGGTTAATTACATAGAAACCCTTTGGGGAATTAATATTTGTTAATGGAATGAACCGTTAATTCCAATATGGCAGTTATGGTCCCCGAGGGGATGTGAGTAGTGGGTGGTTTTGGTTTCCCGCACCCCATCGCTAGAAACATAAGGGCCTAAGGAGAGAACTGAATGGTCATAACGTCACTCTCTTATGCACTCTCTCTAAACCTCTGGAAGATCCATCGCCGAAGCCGTAGGAATCTCTACGAGAAATCAGAGGATCATTGCATGTGTCCATTGATTAAACTAAGCGATGGATTCAGGTATTCTTTTCTCTTGTTTTGATTTTGGATTCTCAATACAATGAAATCAGAGATTTTAGGATTAACGAAAACATTCGTTAATGATTTGTTTATATTTGATTCGAGGTTTTCATTCATTTAAATCCAACACTATCGCCTTCAACGAGTGCACTGCCACACATGGAGGCACATCGTGCGCTCCTTCACCCTCTTCAGCTGCGTGCACCACCTCACCCACGCCATCGAGCATGCTACTGCTGCATGAACAATGGCTGCAGCCACTGCTGATCTTTCTCCATATGGCGTGCCTCATGATAACCTCTTCGAACTCGAACAGAACTTCAAGAAAAAAAATATAATCTCTAGAAAAAGATAATTCAAGAAAGAAACCCAAGAATGACTTGCTCTGATAACAAGTTCAAAAAAAAAAAAAAAATTTGACAGGGAATCAATCAATGTAAAAAGGAACACACTTCCAGATCTTGCAGTCAAAAATCAGACAAAGAAAAAGTCTCTCAACACATTGTCAACCCAACAATGCTCAGATCTAAAGATCTTTCCGTTCCTCTACAGCCAAACACAGCAGAGAGTGGCAAAAGACTTGATCCACCCTGCCACATCAAGATCATAATGGTCTCGAAAAGACTCCCAAAAATTTTGCTGAGTAGAACAATCAGATGTACTAATCTGAAGCCGATCCCATAGGTCTCTTGAAAAATCACAAGTGAAGAATAAATGCACCACACTTTCCTCCGACTGGCAACAGAAGGGGCAGGTTGTGTCAAGTGTCAACATCATCAAACCATCTTTTCAAAACATCTCTAGTAACCAAACGTTCCCTTTGAAGCAACCACAAAAATATCTTAATCTTCAAAGGAAGATTAGTCTTCCAAATCCTTCCATAGTCTAAGCGGATATTCTTCCCAACTACATCATTTGATAGCAGCTTGTCATATGCCTTTTCTAACTGTGAACAGACCATCAGTCCAGCCAAATTTGTCCCCCTCACCAGCAGCAGGCTGCGGATCTGAAATCAAAGTCAGAAGTTGCAGAAAATCCTCAAAAGTCTGCTCAGACAGCCCTGTAGGTAGCTGAAAATTCCATGTCTCTCTTTGATCATCCCACATATTTTGCACCATAACATCTTTATTTTAAACTAACTGAAACACCCTTGGAAACATCTCTGAAAGGACCCCCAGATCACTCCAATTCTCAGTCCAAAATTTAAAATTTGTACCATCTCCCAAAATGGGTTGAAAAGCACCGATGCTCTCCAACAAAATTGGGTGTATGGAATGCCAAAAAGCCGAAGAACCCCTTCTATTTACTGCTATATCAGAGAGACTTTTTAAGCAATGTAGTAACCATAGAGTTTTCCCCAGAAAGCAACCTAAGCACCACTTTAAAAGTAGTGCCTCATTAAAAGTTTCCAGACATCGCACCCCTAGACCCCCATTCTTCTTTGGTGCACAGCTCTCATTCCAAGGGACCAACTGGGCAAATCTCCCCACATGATCTGGCCCCTTCCAGAAATTTCTTTTTCTAATCACACCAAGCTGCCTTATAATCTTCTTAGGAGGCTTAAAAACAGATAGAAAGAAAACTAGGATGGAAGAGAGAACCGACTTTAGCAAGACAAGTCTTCCACTTCTAGAGAGCAGCTTACCACTCTAAGAAGACAGCCGCTTCATGATCTGCTCAACAACGCAACTCCAGTATGAAGCTACCAATTTCTTACCTTTTAGAGGGAGTTCAAGGCATCTAATCGGCAAGCGACCCACCGGCAACTCCAAAATATGTGCAATATCCCTCAAGAACAGACTTCCCTCTGTTTATCCCGAGGCCGGACAAAGAAGTAAAAATTCTCACCAAGGATGATACATACTCTACCTCAGTAGTGTTGCCCTCAATGAAAAAGGTCGTATCATCCGCACATTATAATAAAGGTGTTAAGATGGACCCCTCCCCATGACAAGTGAAACCCGTGAATAGATTTGCACTACAAGCCCTTGAGGCCAAAATAGCAAGCGTATCAACCGCAATACCAAAAAGCAACAACACCAAAGGACATCTTTGCCTCACCCCTCGCTAAGGCCGAATCCATCCTCCACCCGATCGTCCATTCAACAAAATAGAAAAAGACGATGTAGTAACACATATTTTCATCAACTGCACCCATCTCTCCGAAAAACCCCTCATCCTGAGTACATCCCATAAATATCTCCAAGAAATAGAATCATAGGCTTTCGAAAAATCAACCTTCTAAAGAAAAGCTAAAGTGCCACTTCTCTTCCACGCTGCCACCATCTCCTCCGCCAAAATGGAGTCCTACAGAGATCTTCCCTTCATAAAGGTCGACTAGACGGGAGAGATAATAGCAAGCAAAATCATTCTCAATCCGTTAGCTAAAACTTTGGCCACCAATAAATAAATAGAGTTTGATAGGGCAACGGGTCTGAAATCATCAACACACTCTGCACCCTACTTCTTGGGCAACAAGAACAAATAAAAACGATTCAGCCTCTCAAAACCTTCATTTCCCCCAAAAAATTCATGGATCATGGCCATGACATCTGATCCCACCACCTCCCACATCTCCTTGAAGAAAATAATCTGCAGCCCATCCAGTCCTAGGGATCCCTCTACCTTCAAGCCCCTAAGTGGGCACAAAACCTCCTCTTCAACCTCTCTCAGGAGGTTGATCTTTGCTTCCTCGTTCACCTACCCCATCTTAAGTGTGCCCAAGTGGGTCCCCATCAAAGTTGTCTCCGAGTAAAATCATGGTCATGTGAATGGAAGGCCCCACATATTTGATTTCTCTAACACAAAACACAATCTCCAACCTTCATAGCGCTAATCAAATTTACCCTTCTATTACTAGCTGCCAAGTGGAAAAAGTTTGTATTAGCATCTCCCTCTCTAAGCCCAAGTTGTCTGGATTTCTGCCTCCAGTCCATCTCATTTTTATGATTCTCCTCCAGCACCACCTTCTACATCTCCCTTTTCTTGTGACTTTCAACATTTGAAAGCGGGGACACCTCTTCACGCTTATCTAGCTTAGAAATTTTCATCAAAGCTTCATCTCTCCTTACCTCTCTACGTGTTTGGAGATCACACTTGAAGTCAATCATAGCATCCCAAACAACCCAAATATTACACGCCAGAGTTCTAGCAGCAGATGACAAGGCAGGCGTGGAAGTCCACCTGTTCTGTATCATATCCTTAAAACTAGGTTCCTTCAACCAAGATTTACGGAACTTGAAATAAGTTGAAAATTAACAGCTTCATTATTAGACCACAAAAGGGGCGTGTGGTCAGAAAATGGCCTGCCACAAGCCACCACCTCTACGCCATGAAAAGACTCCGCCATAGAGACATTGCATAAAAATCTGTCAATGCAAGATGCCACACCACTCCCATTCCTCCAAGTGAAATGCACCCCCACAATAGGTAAATCCATCAACTCTAAATCCTAGACTATGTACTGAAACTCAATAGTAGCTCTATCACCTCTGTGTCCGGTCTGTCATCAAAATGCAAAGTGGCATTGAAATCCCCACCAACTAACCAAGGCCTACCATCCACAAAATGAGAAGCCTACTCAATCTCCTCCCAAAAGAGCAATCTCATAGAGTCATCACAGAGACGATAAACACAAGAAACCGTAAAAGTAAAACCATACATCTTTCTAATAAAGGTAGTTGTAGCCGTTCTCCTTGCCAACTAAGGAGAATCTAACTCAAAGGAGTCACCATGCCACATAATAATAATACCACTAGATCTTCCATCCACCTTCACCTCAAGATAGTTCGTATATCTATCACCGCAAATACAATTTTTCATCTAAGCAAACAAAATATCAAGGCGAGTTTCTTGTAGTAGCACAATATCCGCTCTCCAATCCGCCAAGTACCTCCGCAAAACCGATCTTCAACTCGCATCTCGAAGACCATAAACATTCCAAGAGAGGATTCTAACCATTAGAAACATGGTTAGCCCTCCCTTGTGAACCTTCTTCGCGCCAATAGCTTTAGCCACACGATCAACTTCCAAAGTTTCCCCCTAACCATCAACGAAAGTTTTCTTTGAATTTAGCTTCTTTACTGACCTCTTTCGTTTATAACAAACACTAAGGACCAATTTATGCTTTAGAGCCAACAATCTAGGATGTGTTGATGATCCACTAAAGGAGGATCTTATCAACACGCTATGCACTAGGCCATCGTTTCTCTCTTGCCGCCCCCCTGTCCCAACGTCAAAGGCAACGTCTTCTAAAGTTGTGATATACAACTGAGCCTAACCCATCAACTCAACCATACTCAAGGGATGCACATCCTCACAGCTAGTCCCAACCTCATTTGGCAATAAGATGGATCTAAATGAAGGTTCTACGACGGAGGGGGTGAGATTTGTGTGATACGAAAAATAATGCGAAAAATATAATTACAATCTCACAGAAGCATGCAATCACAAGTACACAAATATTTTTAAGTGAAAACCCAAACCCAGGTAAAAACCACCACCTAAAGCTCTCGGTTTAGGATTTCCTGATCGACCGAGTTGATCAAATCCACTATCAAGTCACTTAAACGAGGGTGACTTAACCTCTTACAACAATGCTACTTAGACGAGGGTAGCGTACCTCAAACCCTCCTCTTCATGAGGAGTATTTTGTCCCACGAAGGAAATGGAAATTCACAAAGCGAATACCTAACCAAAAAAAAAATAAAACAGCAGTTCTATAGAGCCACAAAGTATTTCTTAAACTTAGCTTCTATAGGCAACAGGTACTTCCCTGAAGTGCATGATCCATGCAATGGCATAACGACGCTCTTGTATACGTAGGCGGGGAGCGGGTACACAGTTGAGAAGATGCTCTCAAGATGTAGACTAAGGCTTAAGCACTTCTTTGATTCTAACTTCTCTTGGACACAAAAGAGTGTGGAAGTAGTGTTACTTGGTATGTCATGACTTAGGAAGGGTGCTCATCTATTTATAGAGGTCCTAAGAAGAGTTTAGAAGCCTCTTCTAACCATTAGAGGGCTTATCTAGTCGTTGGGAACAAATCCAAGGCAAATCAAGCCAGATCAGGGTCATTTATGATTCTGACAGGGTTATCAAACATTTGAATCTATTATCAGACGTCTGGGTCTTCGTCTGATTTAGGAATTAGTCGTCTGATCTAGAAGGGTGGGAGATCTGAACTGGGTTAAATCAAGACAAGCGTCTAAAGGTTACTTTTAAGATGTCTAGACTTAAAGTCAAACGTCTAATTTAAGACGGGTTTCCTTCCTAATTTTGTCCATACCTAAACAGCGTTCTAGGATAAGTCGGTCAGACAACAGGTCGGTTGTCTGGCACAAAATCTAGATGTCTGGAAACACAATCTTCTGCGGGAATGGATTTCCGAGGCTAAACAGCTATAATCATCTGACAAAAGGTGATTTGGGCCTAACATCTACTTAACAGACGTCTAGAGCTCACTACGGACGTCTGAAAGTGAATATGGATCAGATTAAAAGTAAATCCTCAACGATTAGTCTGATAAAACCAACGGTCCTCTAGTTGGACGTCTGGCAAGTTCATCAGACGTCTTCTAAGACATCTGGACTAAAGGCTGGTCGTCTGAAATCAATAGACAGAAGACACTAAATCCAGCCTAAGTGTTTGAACGTCTGATCAAACAGTCAGACATCTTAAAGTCAAAGATCAGGCATCTAATTTCCAGATTAGACATCTGATCAGGTTGTCCGATGCCTATATTGGCTTTCTAAGTTTTCTACGAAAAGCCTAAGTATCTTAGGTTTAAGTAAGTGTTTCTAGGACTACAGTTTAGTAACTTTGAGGCTTTTTAACAATTATCTAGACAAAAATAAAGAGCAAAGGAAATAACAAAAGAATACATGAATAGAGTATCTATCATATTCTTCATCTCCTTCCTTCTTCAAGCTTTCGCTCCAAGCGAAGCTCCTCCAATCCACCATGGACGCGAGCTTGAGCTCCTCCATTTGCACTCTCCTAAAATTTCTAAACTCAATGCAAATGTTAAATAACACATGTTTTGTTATCATCAAAATTAACGACCGTGGTGCCCTTGTACCAACACTAAATGCATCAGGAACATCTTCTTCCTATACAAAAGCACAAGTGCCAGCAGCAACCCCAAACTCTTGGAAGATTTTATCACAAGGAATTTCCGAGAATAATGCATTAGGGGTGAACTCACGACGCCCGAACCCAAACATGGGTTCGGTATCCACCTACGGAAAACGCCTTGCACCATCCCTACCACCTTCATGCAGCGCATCATCGTGGATTGAATCACTGGTCACCTTCTCTACAACATACTGACCAACTTCGACCAAATGAGAGTCCACTGCATCAACAATCACTAGGTTTGCCACCTATTCTGAACTCGCCGTCATCACTCCCAGCCACATCACACGTTTGTTCTGCACCAAGTAATCTGCAACAACGAAGGAGCGTCCAAACTCGATGTGTGAATTTAGAAAGAATTTGGGATTTAGAAAGAATTTAGAAAGAATTTGGCAAGCAATCATTGCCAACACCAACCTTGTCATCCGCCAACGATACCTTGTTTGAATTTTGAACGTCGGTTTGGCTTCCTCCTGATTTGGAAACCAACCACCAGACCCAGCGAAATCGATGCTGGCCAAATTGGGCATCCTTCATGGCCACGTCAACCAACCGTACGTTGGTGCATATGCCGCCGCCCACCTCCATCGGGGATGTACCACCACCAAAGTCGCCTGAAGCCTCTCCATTAAAGACCCAGCCACCACCTGGGCGTACGACCCTGGCTCACCAAAAGACCTAGATGCCACCTTGAAGGAGACCACGCATGCACAACCACCAAAATGGAGGACCTCCTTGTTGGGGATACTCCTCCCAATCAGTAATTCTCCCTCTACCACCACTGAAGACAAATCGCCTTCCTGAATCTTAAGGCCATGACATTTCTGAACCTAAGCAAAAGACACGCATAAAGAAACCATCATCTCCACCGTTCCCCATCTCAAAGGGATTCCAAAGATATGGAAAACAATACTAAGGTGCAAAGGCACCCGCTCATCAAAAGTGCCTTTGTAAATACCAAGGGAAGACCATCGGACACTAATTCCACCAAAATTCATAACTTGAAATTTTAAACGAGAAACATCGAAGCTATTCAAACAAAAAACTAACACCTTCTCAGAAAAGACCACCACTCTCCACACAAAAGAGGACAATCCAGCGTTGAGCAACATGGACCTCACGACCTCCACCGACGAGGATCCACCGAGAAATGTCCCCACTGATAAATCCACTTTAGTGAACTAAATTAGAGCCTAAGTACATTATTATTGAAAGGGGAATTTAATTTAAAGTATGCATTACATTGATAAATCATTTAAGCTTTAAAATTATCATTCCATACATTTCATTCATTTTCACATACCTTGATTATGTAATTTAATTAATTACTTATATTTTATTCTTGGGATGTAGCGACATTACATTTTGGGAACACATTGACATCACATCAAAATGCTATTTCTATCCCTCACAAAAAGAAAAAAGGAAAGAAATCCCTCTCACTTCTTTTTGGTAGCTCTCATGTGATCTCTCAAACACAACAAACAACCACATCAAATTATTCACCTTGCTTCTTTTCTCTCCCTAAATTTCTCTCATTTTCTCCTTCCCAAAATGTCTCAATCTCTTCCACACATCCCTCTCACAAGAAACACACAAATAAAAACACACACACGCATCCCTCTCACGTGATCTCTCTCTCTCCCTCTGGTAGAGATCTCTCTCTTCTCCCTGAAGACTGCGCACCAACGACCTCCACACCACGAGCCTTCACCGATCTCGACCTCCAGCATTCTTGCACCATGCCATTGACACCACTATAGCGTGCTAACCACCACCACGTCTCGCCCACATCCTCGACATTTCCATCACCACGGTCGGTGGTCACAGCAACATTTGCAACCGCGATGACTCGTCATTGACTGCATTCACCCCGACGACTCCACCACCGCGGTCAGAGGTGACAGCGCCGACGCCACTACCGCATATCGTTCTTCCCACCACTGCAAGCATCCATCCTCGACGCCACCACTGTGCTCCACTCGATTTCTCTGCCACCGCGAATTCCTCTAACAACCACACCTCCACCCTCGACCCTCCAGCGCACACCACCATCATGCCTCCTCCGCTCGCGATGGCAACAGCAACCACCATCGCCCTCGCCATCACAACGCCAACCACTCCATCAACGACCTCCCCTCGGCTCATCTCCTTCCTCCCCCACGCCAACAAGGAGCACGTCCCCCTCTACAGGACAACAACCGTAGCTGCACCCTCCACCGCGAGCGCAAGCCACCTCCAACAACCGACCCTCCGTCTCCCACACCACGCAACAGCAGCTACCCCTCTGTCCCCTCCACTGCGACAGTAGGCTAACGATCGACCACCGCCAACCATCCTCTTCTTCGTGCTTCTTCATCTTTACCTCCACCACCTGCACCAAAGAGGGACTCAACATCCTCCTACTCACAGCCACCCCTCCTAGCCACCATCTTCTCTGCCAACGTCACTAAAGCAACGATCTTGAGCCTCCAACCAACCGCGGCCACGCACACGGACACCTCAATCCATGCTCCACCGCTAGTTGTCCTTCCCACCGTCGGTCTCCTCTCCAGCCATCCACCATTGGCCGCCGTTCATCCTGTTGTCACCACCAACGCGTAGCTGTCGTCCAACTCAACCTTCCTCGAGATGGAACCTTTCTTAAATTTGTGAATGTCCTCGATAATGCAATACAGACGGGCTACATTGCTCTTGTGGGAATTAATCTCATATAGAACATTACACATCCTTTTGGCAAAGGAATAGGGCATGACCTACTTTACATTAGATTGCTTCATAATCTTCAACATACACGTGGCTACCCAATCATCATCTATTTCCCAATCACCAATTTTGTCCCTATCTACAAGATCATCCTTAAGAAGAATATATTTCTTTCTGTGTGATCCTACAAACCGGGCAAAGGAAGTGAACCATAATAGGAAGTTGGAGGTACCATTCAACTTTATCGAGGTCCCCTTCATATGAGATGATGAACTTGTGGTAGACACCCTCCCCGACGAGTCACTAAGAACATGTTTTCGTTAATCCATAATAGCCCGATCTTCTAGAACTAGAGAAATAGAACAAAAAAGAATGAAGAACTTCGTCAAACAAACTAAGTTTTGGAGCCCAAACAAACTGCCACCATGCAAGAAATACCAAATAAAAGATGATCATAGGTATTGGCCGATCATTGGAAGGCTTAGGCAACACCGCCAGAGATCATTAGACCACTGAAGATGGGGTTAGCGGTGGGCAACAGCCAGGCGATGCCAGTGCAAGGGGTCCCGAGGCAAAGGAACACCTGTAGCGAGAAAGGCCCGATACCCTACAACAATGAGATCGAGGGGCTGTAGCCTAGATAGAGGCCACAGGAGCCCAAGCAACGTCAACGGAGAGATCATTGAGGTTGGGCAATGCCAGTAGCCGACCCTCTGAAGCCTCTGATGAGGAGCAGCTGTTGCTAGAGGTTTGATTCTCGCACGGAAAACCTAGATCTACTTTTTTATGGGATATCAAAACACCAACCTAGCGCCACCACTCTAATATCATGTTAAGGTGAAAAACAATGATTTATTTCTTAGAAAAACCTTAGGTGTCTTTATATAAAGAGACCTAGGGGCAATTACATAGTGGATTTCATACAAAAGGTAAAAATAGAAAAAATAGATCATTGCCTACAATACAAATGACAGCTGGTTATAATCTATTCAAAACTTTCAAGTTTCAATCCTTCATGGAGATTCGAGAAAAAAATGAATTTGGTTGATATGAAAAAAGAGTCATCGGTCCTCTTTTTATAGATAGAGGTCGAGGACAAATAAGGAAATCACAATTATATTTTACTAAAAATAATAATTAAAAATAGAAAAGACAATTAAATGTCATCTCTGATTTATTTCCTAATATTTAGAAAAGACAACTAAATATTATTTCTGGTTTATTTCCTAACAACACTTTGTTGAGTCGTTTATATTTTTTAGGGTTGCTTTGTTATTGTTTATTTCTGATTGGTTTTCCTCTGCAATTGTTCCCACACCTCTCTCTATGTAAAGAGGTGTAGGGTTTCTCTTTGGAATATGATTAATCATTTTGTCCAACTTGATATCAGAGCGCGGTCTTGGGCCGGGTTCTGATATCCCACCCAAATCAAGCCCCAAAAAACCGTCCACCCTAACCCTAATCTCTTCTCTCCTCCCACCGAAGTCACCAGCAGCCACCACCGATAGCAGCAGCAGCGGCAGCAGCAGTCGGCGCCGCCTAGCAGGGCTACCGCCGCCGCCCATGTAGGGCAATGCTGGTGCTGCTGGGTGCGCCGACCTGTTGTAAGGCATGTATGTTGAAGAGGAGGGCCTCCTTTATGGTAGATTTTGGGTCCCCTTTTGCCTAAAAAAAAAATCATGTTAAGTTCCTGATTTGCTTCTTTCAACACTAACATCATGTTTCTTGGCATATTTTCCTTGGCTTTCATATGACTTGGTCGAAGGAAGATGGCCTTCCCTAATGTTGAGACAAGTATCTTTGCTGAACAGAGATTGGCAAGTGATATAGTAACCATCACCCGGAGTGAGTATGAGAGACTACTCCGAGGTTGCGGCCATCATGATGGTTTTAGGGGAAACTCCGACTTGGTGTCTCTTGTAAATGATAAGAAACATGACAGCACCAAGTGGTTGGTTGATTCAAGAGCCTCAAGACACCTTAGTGGAGATCGAAGTTGGTTTACTAATCTCAAACCCGTGTCTGCGAGCAGGACGGTTCAAGTCGTAGATGGCAGGCACTCCAGAATAGAGTACCAAGGAGAGGTGCCAGTGACCTCCAAGTTGAGATTGCCTGATATTCTGTTTATGCCAGACTTTCCCACTGGCCTACTCTCGATCAGTAGTATCACTAAGGAGTTTAATTGTCAGGCTATTTTTTATGAAGTGGGATGTGTCTTTGAAGATAAATTGACAAGAAGGACAATTAGCAGTGGTCATTTGAGGGTGGTGTTTATCATTTGGTTCAGTCTCCGTTTGCTACTGCATGTCACGGAGGTCTCTTTTACTGCTAAGAGTACTTTTCAGTGGCATCTTAGACTTGGGCATCTTCCTCTAAATAGTCTTCAACGTGTTATCCCACACATATCCCCTACAACCAAGATCACTTGTGATGCTTGTCAGATGGGCAAGCACCACCGTGCCTCTTACCTAATGAGTACTCATCCTAGATCACAGCCTTGTTTGAGTTGCTACATATGAATGTATGGGGTCCAAGCCAAATTCCAGACAGGCAGGGTTATCGATATTACTTGGTGGTTGTTGATGATTTCTCACGCCTATCATGGGTATTTCTCTTAAAAAATAAATCAGATGTTGGATCTATTTTTTAGCATTTTTTGTTGGAGATAAAGAATCAATATTCCAGATAGGTAGGGTTATCGAGGGGTGGAAGGTTGATCTTGCTCAAGGCGGTTATGGCGGTGATGCCATCGTTTTTCACCTCTGTCCTGAAGTTGCCCCAGCAGATCGTCATGAGGATGGAGAGGCTTATGAGGAATTTCTTCTGGTCCAATCAGGGATCGAATGGGCCTGGTGCCAGGTTGGTGGCGTGAGAGGAGGTTTGCAAGACGGTGGAGGAGGGGGGGCTTGGGGTGAGGGATCTAGGGAGGTCTAATGATAACCTGTTGGTGAAGTGGGTTGGGGGCCTCTTGGAGTGTAGGGAGGATTTGATGGGCAGGGTTTTCAAGACAGCTTATGGTGGCCCGCTGCGTTGGGATATCCTAATATCCCAGCCGAGGGATGCTTCTCACTTCTTGAAAGGTTTGTCGATGGTGGCTCCTAAGGTGCAGAATTGTTCTGTACCGGTGGTGGGGACGGGGGAGATCTTCAGGTTCTGGCAGGATGATTGGACGAGGCAAGGTGCGCTTTCTAGAAGATTTTCGAGACTTTTTGCTTTGTCCCTAAGCAAAGAGGAGTCTGTGGCCGAAGTTTGGGAAGGTGGTTGGTGTCCGTCCTTTGCAGGGAATCTTTCATATGCGAGAATTCACGATTTCCAAAGATTGTTTGAAGAGTTAGAAGGTCTGCAACCGACATCCGGAAATGATATGTTTGGTTGGGATGAAGATGATTTCTCAGTGGGGGCTGCGTACAGGAGATTGTCCGGCGGGGGTCCCACTGGTGATTTGGATCTGCTGAGAGATTGCAGACAGGTTTGGAAGGCGGCATGTCCGTTGAAGGTCAAGATTTTGTTTGGCTGCTTAGGAGGAGGAGACTCATGACTAAAGTTTGGAGGGCAAGATGGGCTCTTAGGGAGAGTAAGGTTTGCCCGTTGTGCGGAGGTAAAGATGAGGAGGTTGACCACCTTTTCTTCTCTTGCCTGTTTGTCATGCAGGTTTGGAGCCATGTAGGAGCGGGGTGGTGGAAATGTCGGTCATTTGATGATTTTTGGTGCAGTTATAGAGGTGGAGGGGGTAATGCTGGGCAAAATGTCTTCCGTACGGAGAGGGCCAGACCGTTGGCAGTCCTCTGGGGTGTCTGGTTAGGAAGGAATGTTGTCTTCAGAGGACAGAGGCCTTATGTGGAGAATTTTGTGGAGTCTATTATTGTTTTTTTTAAGCTCTAGAGTAAGTCCTTGTGAGTGAGGGGTCTTGGTGTTTGCCCCTTGTGTTGGTGTTGGCTGTTGGTTTTCTCTTTAATATATTTGGGTAGTTATCATTTTGGATAACTACCCTTTTCTCTTTCAAAAAAAATATATTTTTTCAACAATTGTTAAAGTAGTGAGATCTGATAATGCACTTGAATTCTACACCATCAGGCTATCTACTTTTTATAAATCCCATGAAATTATACATCAGACCACATATCCTCATACTTTTCAACAGAATAAGTTGGTTGAGAGGAAATATCGCCACCTTTTGGATGTAGCCCGTACTTTGTTAGTTCACCATAGTGTACCACAGTTATACTGGGGAGATGCCATTCTTACTGCGTGTTACTTGATCAACAGAATGCCCAGTTCAGTACCTCATGAGCAGAATCCTTGGCACATCTTGTATCTTGACCAAGAGCTTTTTCATGTGCCACCACGAGTATTTGGCTATGTTGCCTTTGTTCATCTTCTTTCCCCAGGCCAAGACAAGCTTGCACCACAGGCAATTAAGTGCATATTCTTGGGGTACTCATGGACTCAAAAAGGGCATAGATGCCTGAATCCCATTACTGGGAGGCACTATGTGAGTGCAGATGTTACCTTTCATGAGTTCATTCCGTATTTTTCCACGGCTGCTCGAGGAATAGCTCCTGAGGTTATGGACATGCCCATGCCTATCCCACCTATTCCCTTGGAGCAGATACCTATTTCTACTCGCCCTGTTGCTACTACTGGACTCGTTAGGTTTTCTGAGCCTACTGTTATCTACAAACATCCTCATAGCACTTTGCAGGTACCAGATATTCCAGTAGCTACACAGGCACCACCCACTCCAGTTCAGGTGACCATGGACAGTTTGCATACTGATGAAACATGATCTAGGGTGATGCTACAGGTCCAGATATGGATGCTCTTGCCCCAGAGTTAGTACAGAATAATCAGTCAGATGATATTGACCTTCCTATTGCCATTAGGAACGCACCTCGCACATGTGAGTCCAGATACCGTGTTGCAGGCAGTCTGGCTACTGATGGACTTGGATCTACTTTTGGAAGCTTCTGTCGTGCACTCTCTACCACCCAGGTTCCCACTACGTACCAGCAAGCCATACTTGATCCAAAATGGCGTCAGGCCATGGAGGATGAGATGGCTGCTCTTCATTCCAGAGCAACGTGGGAGCTTACTTCACTTCCTGCAGGAGCACGAGTGGTTGGATGTCGTTGGGTCTTTGCCTTAAAATACAATCCTGATAGATCTATTTCAAGGCATAAGGCTCGGTTGGTTGCAAAGGTATTCACTCAGACCTATGGGGTAGATTTCTTTGACACCTTTTCTCCAGTGGCACGGCTATCGACAGTGCAGATTTTGATGTCTATTGCAACCCATCTTGAGTGGCCTCTCTACCAGCTTGATGTGAAGAATGCATTTCCATATGGTGATCTTCAGGAGGAAGTTTACATGCAGCAGCCTCCGAGATTTGAGATTCAGGGGGAGTGTGACTGTAGACTCCGGGAAGCCATTTATGGAGTTAAGCAAAGTCCGCGTGCATGGTTCCAGAAGCTGTCTGAGGTGATACAAATGATAGGTCTTAAGAGATCCTCTGCAGATCATTCCTTGTTTGTTTGGAAGAGTGACCGGGGAGTTGTTGTAATTCTGGTATATGTTGATAACATCATTACTACTGGTGATGATGAGGCTGGGATAGTTGAGGTAAAAAAACCTTGGCCGATAGGTTTATAATGAACTTGGGCCAATTGAGATATTTTCTAGGCAGTGAGGTAGCAAGAAGCAAAGAGGGCATTATACTTTTACAGCGTAAGTATGCTCTTGATATACTACAAGAGACAGGGATGTTGGGGGCTAAGCCTGCCAACATACCTACGGATCCCAAGGGGCATCTATTTGATGCTGAGTCAACACCTGTTGACAGCAGATCTTATAGATAGCTAGTGGGCAAGCTGTTATATCTTACAATCACCAAGCCAAATATTTCTTTAGCAGTTGGGAAGTTGAGTCAGTTCATGGATAGGCCTACCAAACAACATTGGGAGGCAGCAATGCAGGTGCTTAGATATCTAAAGAAAGCACCTGGCCGTGGTATATTATTTACTAGAGGCACATCGATGGGGGTAGTTGGCTATTCTGATGTAGATTATGCTGGTTGCTTGACAGACAGAAAATCAACTACCAGTTTCTGCATTTATATTGCTGGGAACTTAGTCACATGGCAGAGCAAAAAGCAAGGAGTGGTGTCTAGATCCAGTGCAGAGTGTATCGTGCTATGGCTCAGACTGCTACAGAGATGGTGTGGATGAGATCAGTTTTACAAGATTTACATGTGCAGGTGGAGAAGCCTATGGAGATGCAATGTGATAACCGTGCTGCCACTTATATTGCTAACCCTATGTTTCATGAGCGCACCAAACACGTCGAGGTTGACTATCACTATACTCGAGATCTAATCCAGCGTAGAGTCATCTATACCACTTCTATTTTTTCTAAGAACCAGACAGCAGATATTTTCACGAAGCCTCTTCCTCAATCTACGTTTAACGTCTATTGTTCCAAGCTGAGTATGATTGACATCGATGCTCCAGCTTGAAGGGCAGTGTTGAGTCGTTTATATTTCTTAGGGTTGCTTTGTTATTGTTTATTTTTTATTGGTTCTCCTCTACAATTGTTCCCACACCTCTCTCTATATAAAGAGGTGTAGGGTTTCTCTTTGGAATATGATTAATAATTTTGTCCAACTCACTCTCTCGCAAGTCAAGACGTAAGAGATGACGAAGACTTGGATCCTGTAGACATTCATGATGGCTCAGACCAACGGTAGTCAAAGGTAATAGAAGATAGAATAATCAGCTTCGACATCCGCATCAACTTGTGTTTCTACTTGTACGTCTCACGTAAGGCGCTGAGTATGTGAGAAATCACAACTATAACTTAGGTGTTATTGCTCCCACGTCCAAGAGTCTGAAGATGATGAGGCTTATTCTTGAGTGCACATAAGGTCACATGGGTGCCATTGCTCCTATACCTCACGAGCCAACATACCATGCTTGGTTCTCCAGGTGCATAAGGTCACCTCGCTTCCATTGTTCCTACGCCCCAAGAGCTAACCAAAACACTCTAGGTGCGTAAGAGTGCATCCCATTTATGTGATGATGCGAAGGTCGACGATGATCAAAGCAATGATTGGTGGCAACAGTAATGATCTTCAATTGTCATTGTAACTGTTGTTGGTGGGTTCCGACGTTGAGAAAAGGAGAGAAGATCAGTGGAAGAGAAGAGAGGAGAAGATTGACATGGAGAGGAGGGGCCTCCCTGGTGGCTCGCCGGAGGTCGATGGTGTCGCCGAAGACCCCCCTCCCCTCTGTAGGGCTTCTTCTCTTTTAACCCTAAGCCACAAAGATCGGTGGCTCTGATATTATGTGGATATTTGAGGGAAAAATTAATTTAGTTGATATGAAAAAAGAGTCCCTGGTCCTCCTTTTATAGATAGAAGTTGAGGGCAAACAAGGAAACCACAATTACACTTTACTAAAAATAACTACAACTAAAAATAGAAAAGACAATTAAATGTCATCTTTGATTTATTTCCTAACACACCAATAGTCAACTAGCTTAATTGTTGTTGAGAGAGATGAATGTTAGTAGTTGAGTAATTGGATAATGTGGAAATCCAATTACATGTTGCTTAATACTACATGGTGGAAGTGAGAACTAGAGAGGTGTATAATGGCCTATATAAAGGCTCTTGTACCCCCCTATTTGTCTTTGAGAAGAAATATTACAAGATCATACCCATAGAGATGTTTCTCCCGTAGTTTTCTCCCCTATCCTCATGAGAAGGATTTCCAATGTAAACCCAAGTGTTCCATTGTGATGCTTTGATATTTTTGTTCATTTTATCGTGATTATTTATTGCAACATGGTATCAAAGCCACTCACTTTTGGGTTTGTTCTCGAGTTTTATCATTGTTTATGATTGATGATGTTCCATGTGGGTATCATTGTTTTCATTATTCTAGAATTTTTATCATTGTTCGTGTCTCCATTTTCTTATTCTTCTTTATGAGTTCTTGGAGGCATAAGAGGATCAACTAAGGAGCTCTCTATTGCAACTTTGATGTGTCCCATTCAAACACCAACTAGAAGACTTGAGACCAAGATTAAAAACCATCAATGTCAAGGATCCACAACAAGACGTGTCCAGTGACAAGGACATGCCAACAAAGATGAGTAGCAGGAAGAACATGGTTGTGGAAATCTACTTACTAGCCCCGGTGCTAATCAAACTACATCTGAGCTTTGGCAATTCCCTCGACCCTGATAGACTCCTGCAATAGTACCCCCTCCATGAGGAGGGCCTCATCAATCCCTGGCATGTGGATAGCAAGATCTTCATCAACTACATTAAAAATTTCCCCAAAAGTTGCATCAACTCCTCAACAATGGCCCAAGGCAGAAAATAAAGGAAAGCAAAATCTCACGAAATAAGCACCCACTTGATCTCACACTATCACACGTGAGAAACAACAAAGACCAATGCTCGAGGTGCTAATTTATAGCAAGGGGCAACTAGAATAGCAGAACAATAGCCGAAGATAACAAAGCGACACCGGATCTGACCTTGCAGCAACTCGACAACACCAGAGATGGTGCTGCGATGACTAGAGATGATGCTACAATATTAGAGATGGTGCTGCAGTGGTCGGATCTAGGGGAACAATTAGATCTAGAAGATGTGAGCAAATCTAGCTCCATGCTCTTTAAGAGATGGGTCGAAGCAATGCAAAGGAGTTGTAGCAATGCACATCTACAACATCGAAACTACGATTAGCGAAGTTCTCAACAGCTTAGGTGAGCAACATAATCCCTCATGTAAGATCAATGCACGACGATCTCACACAATAAGATTGCAATGAAGATTTTGTACAACGAAGATATTACTAGTGATTGCACATAAAGATCTCAACAGTACATAGCAAAACTTGGCAAAGATCTCGTGAGTCAAATCAAATGGAGGTCTCAATAGAGATCTTAGCAACAATGTCACAGTCAAGATTGCAGGGAGAAGACACTTCGACCTTGATGTCGTTGGTTGGACCCAAGCTTTTGCTATCCTACGATGCATCTAGCTGCAACAGAATGGCAAGATCTTCAAGAATGATAGGTGTTGGGTAGATAATGTTGTGAGGCAGGTTCATTTTTTTTCTGAATTTTGGCTCGATAATCTGTAAGTACATTCCAACTCTTTAATACAATTCTCTGGATGATTACTAATCTCCGGTAATCTTCCTTTTTCTTCTTCTTCAAAAAAAAAAAAAAAGATTGCATGGAGAGATTGCCAAATTCCCATGTAAGGTCATGAGAATGATGGCCTCCGAGGACTGGTTTCAAGCGACAGCATGGTTGGGTTCTTCGAACCCTAAATTAAGGAGGAAGGCGTGGACATTTTGCATCTTTGGCCTTCTTGTTTCCTTTTATATTGATTTTGCTTGTTATCTTTACAAGAAAAGGGGGTTGAAGTTTACTAAAACAAAAAGAAAGAAAGAAAAGTGAGTTAAAAAAAAGGGAAAAAAGTGAAGTGGAAGAGAAGAGGAGGTCTTCTTTGTTTATTTTCTGCTCTATATAGTTTCTTCTTCCATACGAGTATAGGAGAAAGGAGTGTCAAGCATATATGAGAGCCTATTGTAAACCCCATACAAGAGAGACTCATTCTTCGAGGTCGTTACATGAGAGAAGCTCAATATTGGTCCCTATATATGAGGAACATATTCCTAGTTCCTATGTGAAAGGATTTTACTACAAAGGACTGCACCGACACTATTTGAGGTCTCTATAAGAAACTCCAATTAGAGTCAGCTTTAGTAGTTCATCTACCAGACTCCAGCCTATACTAATGTGTACAAGCACGAACGAGGATGCAACTGTCGTCATTCACCATGGAGGGACATGACTCGATTGCACCAATTGAGAGTTGTGTTTTACTTATGAGGGAGGAATTATGTTGTATAAGATGAACATTTCATGCTCTAATTTGAGAAGGAGTTTCTTTTTTTAGAAGGAGGGAGTTTCTTTTTTTAGAAAGGAAAAGATGATTAATGGAGGTGAGTAATCATCCAAAGAATTGTTTTAGAATTATTTATTGGAACACACTTACAAATTAGAGAGCCAAAAATCAGATAAAAGAAAAACATTATCCACCCAAGAATGCTCATTCCAAAGAACACCATTGCATTGAAACCATAAACACCATATAATAGCAATCACCTTGGTCCATCCAGTCGCGCACACTTGAGTTCAAAAAGAAACCCAGAAATTATCAAAGGAAGAGACGTCCACCATTTGCAAGCTGAAAGAACACCACACCTCCTTAGCAAAATCACACATCAAGAACAGGTGGGATACATCCTTATCAGCATGTGGCAATGGGGGCAACTCACATCCAGATCCTCAGACCAGATTCTTCTCAATGTCTTTGTGACAATCTTGCCACTCTGAAGGAGCCAAATAAAAACCTTAATCTTCAATGAAACCTTCAACCTCCAAAATTTAGCACAATCATTTCTGATATCACTTGATTCAGGTGCAACACCACTAGTTTTTTTTATACGCTCAACTAACAGAGAAGGTACCATCTCTCTGGGCCATCCTCACTTAAATGAGGTTGCAAATCTGAAATCAGAGTCATCATGCCCTGAAATTCAGCAAGAGCGACCTCCAACAGTTCGGGGGGGATCAAATTCCAGGATCTTGATTGATTGCCGCGCACATCAACCACCACATCATTCTTGTTGCTGACCAGCTAGAATAGTCAGGGGAAAAGGCTCACAAAAACACCATTATCTGTTTAGTCATCCTTCCAAAAACGAAAGCAATCACCCCTACCCAATACTAAGGCAAAGTCAAATGCATGGTCCTACAATATCAAAAGCAGAGATCTTGAGGGGCAGTGTTAAGAGATGTGAATATTACTTATTGGGTAATTGGATAATGTGAGATATGAATATTACTTATTGGGTAATTGGATAATGTGGAACTCCAGTTACATGTTGTTTAGTCCTACATAGTGGAAATATGAACTAGAGAGATGTGTGGTGGCCTATATATAGGTTCCTGTACCTCACATTTGTCTTTGAGAAGAAGTATTACACAGCCATGCCCATAGGAGTGCTTCTTCTATGATTTTCTCCCTTTTCCTCATAAAAAAGGTTTCCACGTAAACCCGTGTCCCATTGTGATCCTTTGATATTTTTTTTTCAATTCATTTCGATTATGTGGAGATTTGAGGGAAACATGAATTTGGTTGATATGAAAAAAGTCATTGATCATCTTTTCATAGATAGAGGTCAAGGGCAAATAAGAAAATCACAATTACACTTTACTAAAAATATCTGCAACTAAAAATAGAAAAAATAATTAAATGTCATCTCTGGTTTATTTTCTAACAAATAAAAAAGATAACTAAATGTCATCTCTAATCTATTTCCTAGCACTCCCCCGCAAGTCGAGACATGAGAGACAACAAAGACTTGGATCTTGTAGACGTTCATGATGGTGCAAACCAACAGTAGTCAAAGGTAGTAGAAGATAGAATAATCGGCATCTGCATCAACTTGTGTTTCTACTTGTACGTTTCACGTAACTAAGGCACTGGGTACGTGAGAAATCACAACTATAACTTGGGTGTTACTTCTCCAACATCCAAGAGTTTGAAGATGATGAGGCTTGATCTTCTTGAGTGCGCATAAAGTCCCACAGGTGCCATTACTCTTACACCCCACGAGACAGCATACCACGCTTGGTTTCTCCAAGCATGCATAAGGTCACCTCACTGTCATTGCTCCAACACCTCAAGAGCCAACCGAAACACTCTAGATGCGTAAGAGTGCATCCCATCTACGTGACGATGCGAAGGTCGACGATGATCAAAGCAATGGTTGGTGGCAATGGTGATGATCTTTGATTGTCGTTGCAACTGCTGTTGGTAGGTTCCGACATTTAGAAAAGGAGAAAAGGAGATCAGTGGAAGAGAAAAGAGCAGACGATTGACGTGGAGAGGAGGGGTCTCCCAGGTGGTTCGCCGGAGATCAACAGCACCGTCGGAGACCCCCCTCCCCTCACTAGGGTTTCTTCTCTTTTAACCCTAAGCCACAGAGATTGGTGACTCCGATACCATGTGGACATTTGAGGGAAAAATGAATTTAGTTCATATGAAAAAAATGTCTTTGATCCTCCTTTTATAGATAAGGGTCAAGGGTAAATAAGGAAATCATAATTACAATGTATTAAAAATAACTACGACTAAAAATAGAGAAGACAATTAAATGTCATCTCTGAGTTATTTCCTCACATTTATTTCAATAATTGTCAAAGGTGGCAAGAGCCACTTGATTTTCTAGTGGCCCTCACTTTCAGATCCTCTAGAGACCAGACAAGAAAACATGTTGGACCATTTATTTTCTTGGCATCACCCAAATGGGTGCAAATTATCCCCTCCATCGTGGTTGCATGGATAGGACTTTTTGCTATAAAAAGATTGATAAGGGCAATGGGTAGATTAGATTTATTTTTTTATTCTTGAGGTATATTTTACGGGATCCATGTTATTGTTGGCTGGTTTGTTCCGTATATGTTGTAGTGGGAAGAAATGACCAATCTACCTTATAGAGAGAGATGTTGGGAAAAATACATAAAAGAACCAAATAAAATATAAAGATAACAAAATAGTCCCCAGTAAACATAAACAATATAAATAGGAGTATCAACACTCCCCCTCAAGTTGGAACATAGATGTCAATCATGCTAAATTTGAAACAACAGTAATCAAATGCCGATCGAGGTAGAGGTTTAGTGAACACATCAGCAGTCTGATCCTTATATGCAACATAAGTAGTATGTAGCAAACCACGCTGTATGAGATCTCTGGTATAGTGGTAGTCAACCTTAACATGTTTGGTGCGCTCATAGAACATTGGGTTGTTGGCTATATATGTAGCAGCTCGATTGTCGCATCGCATCTCCATAGGTGCCTCAATCTGGATGTGTAAATCATGCAGTAGAGACTGTATCCAAACCATCTCTGTAGCAGTTTAAGCCATCGCCCTATACTCTGACTCTGCACTGGAGCGAGAAACTATCCCATGTTTCTTGCTTCTCTAAGTAACCAAATTACCAGCCACAAAGGTACAAAAACCAATGGTAGATTTCTTGTCAAGCACACATCATGCATAATCTGCATTAGAATATCCTACCATTGTCATAGGAGAGCTTCTTTGGAAGAGAATAGCACGACCTAGTGCTTTCTTCAAGTATCTAAGCACCTACATAGCTTCCTGCTAATGCAGCTTCGTTGGCTTCTCCATAAACTGGCTAAGTTTGCCTACTGCCAAGGCAATATCTAATCTGCTAATGGTCAGATACAACAGCTTGCCTACAAGCTGTCTGTACACTCTACTATCAGCTACCTCTACCTCCTCATCATGTAGATGTGCCTTAGGGTCCATAAGAATATTGGCTGGCTTGGACCCCAGCATGCCTGTCTCCAGAAGAACATCCAACGCATACTTGCATTGAGAAAGAACAATCCCAACTTTACTCCTAACAACCTCAACCCCCAGAAAGTATATAAGCTGACCCAGATCCTTCATAACAAACTTCTGTGCCAAAGACTCCTTGGCATGTCTTATCCCAGCCTCATCGCTGCCGGTGATAATCAGATCATCTACATAAACCATTAGTGCTACAATGCCATTCTCTGTATTCCTAACAAACAGAGAATAATCTGAAGAGAACCTCTGCATCCCCATCCTCTGCAACACATTTGACAGCTTCTGAAACCAGGCTCTCAAGCTCTACTTTAGGCCATAAATGGCCTTCCTGAATCTGCACACAAACTCCCCATGAACCTTAAAACCTGGGGGCTGCTACATGTAAACATCCTCCTGAAGTTCACCGTAGAGAAAAGCGCTCTTCACATCAAGGTGTAACCTCCAATCTCTGTGGGCAGCAACAGAGATGAGTACCGGAATGGTGGCAAGACGTGCAATAGGAGAAAAAGTATTAAAGAAGTCCACCCCATAAGTCTAGGTGAACCCCTTTGCCACCAACCTGACCTTATACCTTGAAATAGACCCATCAGGGTTGTATTTCAAGGCAAAGACCCATCTGGAACCAACAAGTCTCGCACCTGTAGGAAGCGAGGTGAGATCCCAAGTATGTCTGCTCTGGAGTGCGGCCATCTCATCCTGCATGGCTTGACGCCACTTAGGATCAAGCATGGCCTGCTGGTAGGTAGACGGAATGTGTGACGTTGTAAGTGCCTAACAGAAGCTGCTAAACTGAGGAGCAAAACCATCGATAGCCAAACTTCCTACAACACAATATCTGGACTCACATGTACGGGGTGCCTTCCTAATAGCAATAGGAAGGTCAAAATCATCTAGTAACTCTGACTGAGTCGCTGCAAAAGGAGCCTCACTACTGTGGTGATCTGCACTATCAAGGGGATCAAGTCTAACTGACTCACTGCCACTAGAGTCAGTCTCAACCACCTATGAAACATCAATCATTAGTGTGGCCGGTGGCCTCTGTAGTGTCGCATGAGGTCTACTATATGTGCATAGAGGACCATGCTATCTCTGGTAGTCATCCACAGGGGTAGTGAAGCCTGAAGAGGTCAGTTCAGGGATGGAGACCAGAATATCCTCAAGTGAAATTGAAGGAATAGGCATAGAAGCTGTATCATCATGAACACTCGTCTGTCCAACAACAGAAAAATATGGTGTCGTCTCATGAAAAGTCACATCAGCGCTAATATAATGGCTGTGGTGGATGGGATCATAACATCGGTACCCCTTCTGACTCCTGGAGTACCCTAAGAAGACACACTTAACAGCACGAGGAGCAAGCTTGTCACGTCCTGGTGAAGGCACATGAACAAAAGTAACACATCCAAAACTCCTAAAAGACACGTGGAAAAGCTCACCATCTAAATGTAACAGGAGAATCGATATCTGCTCGTGAAGAGCTAAACTCGGCACCCTGTTAATGAGGTAGGTCGCCGTCAAAACAGCATCCCCCCAATATCTCTGTGAAACATTGTGGTGGACAAGAAGAGTGCGAGCAACCTCTAACAGGTGTCTGTGCTTCCGCTCGGCAACTCCATTCTGCTACAAGGTATGGGGACAAAAAGTCTGGTAGATAATCCCATGAGTCCTATAAAACTCTGCGAGTCTAGTAGTGCAAAACTCAAGGACATTATCTGTCCGTACAATATTCACTGTAGCAAAATACTGAGTCTCAATCTCCAAGAGAAGAGTCTTTATAATACCTCCAACCTCTGCCTTGTTCTTCATAAGAAACACCCAGGATAGTCTGGTGAAATCGTCAACAACAACGAGATAGTAACGATGTCCTGTCCTGTCTGGAACTTTACTCGGTCCCCAAACATCTATATGGAGTAACTCAAAGGGAGCAAATGCTCCAGGAGAAGTACCAACAGGGAATGAAAACCGATGATGCTTACCCAATTGGCAAGCATCACACCTAATAGTAACAACAGGTAAAATATGTGGAATCACCCTCCTAACATGATCCAAAGGCAAATGTCCTAGATGAACGTGCCATTGTAAGACACTCCCACCATTATGTCTACTAACACCTGCAAATGGCTCCTGACCAAGATGATAATGACCATTCTCCTCTGTACCTTTTGCGATGGTCTTCCCAGTGAACTTATCCTGAACAATACATCCGACCTCATCAAAAATCACCTTACAATAAAGATCCTTCGTGATCCTGCTCACGAACAACAAGCTCATGGGAAACTCCGATACGTGTAGTGCTCTCGACAGCCACAACGTGGGGGTCACAGATACTTCCCCTTGGCCAACAATGGGTGCATGTCTACCATCAGCAACCTGTACCGTTTTTCCTGATGCAACAGAACTGAGTTATCGGAAATAACTCTGATCTCCACAGAGATGCTGTAAAGCACCAAAATCGACTAACCATCCTGTACCATGGTGACTCCTGTCATGCTTCTGCTGTATCAAGCTTGCAACTCAACTACCCTTGCCATAGTAGCGATGAAGTGGATCACCAAGAGCTAAAACTCGCCATCATAGATGTAAAATCACCAAGGCATCACTCTAGATGCAAAATTTGATTTGGAAGCACCAAACCATGACCTGACATTAAGTTTTTCAAATCATGGGTGGACTCCAGAATGACACCAACCCCCTGAAATTAATACAAGAAGCAGCGCAGCCTCCAATCAGCCCTCAAGCGATCTCTGAGGAGGTGATCAGACAAAGCATCAGTGGCACAGCAGCCCCAGAGCTGCCGCCGCAACCTGCTGTAGCCTCAAGTGTCCTGCTACTAACAGCGCAACAACCCTAGGTGCACCGCTGCCCCTCGCGACCTCTGGTGGCTGCTGTGGCGATGTTAAGGCGAAGCACCAGCCCAGCAACAGCCTCAAAGGTGTCACCGGTGACCAAATCAACCTCCAAGAGGTCGCAGCGCCGCCACGAGCGCCTCTTGATGTTGCTGCACCGCCGCTAAGAGTCATGAGCAACATCGCAGAGCCACCACAATCAGTGTGGTGACTACAGCGCCACTGCAAGCGCCTCCTAAGGGTGCTGCCGGCTCACTCGCACCGCTGCAGCACCGCCACGAATGCTGCAGCGCGCCGTCAGAGCTCCACCAAGAGCTTCTGCTACTCTCGAGGGAGAAAGGAGGATTAGGGTTTTGGTGGTTAGGGTTTTAGAGGCTGTGAGGGGTGGGATATCTAGAACCATAGTCTAGGATCGATACTCTAATACCAAGTGAGAAGGAATGACCAATATGCCTTATTGAGAAAACCCTACACCTCTCTATATAGAGAGAGATGTTGGGAAAAATACATAAAAGAACCAGACAAAATATAAAGTTAACAAAACAATCATCAGTAAACATAAACAATATAAATAGGAGTATCAACGGTTGTTGACAGATTACTCAGTCTTGAATGCTCAATCGTAAGCAAGGGTCGTAAGGGTATCAAGATGTAAAACATATTTTAGAGGTGTCTTTGACCATCATACAACAATATCTAAGGATGAATTTTCAATTCTTTCAAGCTTCTCCTAGAAACCAAAAGGAAGAAATGGGTATGTTCCTGTAACATCCCCAAGCATGATACTGAATCGCTCTTGAAATGAGTTCATAGTGCCACATTTACCTTTGCAATTGGCGCCATTTCAACAGCTATATGTACAATATGCATAGGCGGTTCTTTAAAGAGGCCACCACTGACAGGAATGTGGTAGTCCATCCCATATCTGTTGTCATATGTTCCGCCATGCTCTTGTTCAGAGAAGACGAAATCCATCATATAGGCATCCAATGGAACGCTAACTGCAAGCAGATTTTACACACAAAAATAGAGATCATTCAAAGTAGAAAGTGTACAAAAGTTCCAACTCAGGGAAAGCTCAGTCATTTCACCCTGTATACGGTGGTCGGATAAATTTTGGATTAATGCCAAAAAAAAAAATTCTACTTAAATGCCATGTATCCAAAAAAAAGGTAAAACAACAAAAGATTACAGGATAGCTTTTGAAGAGTTCCTGATTGTAGAACTTTACAGAATGTTTCCACAATATCAAATGTATTATGCTCGTCAAAAAAAATATATTACACAGATTATCCGTAACAATTCAAGATCACTAAAAACTACAAAGGAAAAGGAAATGGGCAACCCAATTTAAATAGTTCACCAATGTGGAGGCAAGCATCGTTATATAAGTGACCTCAAGTTAAGAGGGCAAACATTCAGAGGATCAGGGTGAAAGTGTCGAATCTCAAGCTCATTACGAAATACATCTTCAAAAACTGTTTTCCATATATGAAAACTGTAGGCATTTCATTACTGTTAGATATTTTAGGGCCTAAGTAGTTAGGATTAGGTGTGCTACCATTTTTAGCCTTCTTATTTTTGATGTGTTGTTGTGTTTTATGATGTTTACTTGTATACCTAAGTCCCCTCTCTATATAAAGAAGGCTAAAGCATTCTTTTCAAAATAACACAAAATAATTAAGTTAATCTTTTTCAACATAGTATCAAAGTAGCAATCTTAGATCGGTGATCTCATATCCCACCAACTATCCACTAAAACTTGATTTTCGAATCCCCAATGTTGTGGTTATTGTTGAAAGGATGATTGGATCGTTGAGGATGGATCAAGGATCTCCAGCAATGCCACACAAAGCTGCAGCAACAACATTCTCGCAGCGCAGAGTGCTGGTGACGTTGATCTGCAGGACCAAGTGGCAGCGGCATAACTACTATCCCTGGGTGCAATAGTGATGTCGCGTAGGGCGGGGCTTCACTCGTACGCATGTATGCTATGGTCTAGACTCATTTGTTAGATGGTAATTTTGGTACTTAGACTTCTATCTCAAGTTGTATCCATATGTATGTTTTTTGGAAGACTATGGACAGTTTGCCTTAGTCATAGGCATGAACTAGACTTGCATGATCTAGCATTTTCAGTCCAAAAGAAGTTCAGAGCATCCAGAGATCAATCCTGACAATGGGTCATAGATTCTAACGCATCAATTCACCTCACTGGAGATACCATAGAGTTGAAGAATCCTATTAAACCACACAAAGTTAAAGAAGTCGGAGTGACGAATGGGGAAACTTCTCCTGTGACCGCAGTTGGAGAAGTCTAGGTATCTCCAAGATTCCATGTTAGTGATCTGCATTGCACCCCAGAGTTCCCAATGAACTTATTGTCAGTTAGCAAGATCTGCAAGGATATCCAATGTCATGTAGTATATTTGATGACATTGTTATTTCCAAGATAAGAAGACAAATGAGATTATTAGTAGAAGCAGAGAGAGATGGTCTTTGTTTCCTAGACATTCCTACGGCCTTTGTAGGAACGACATTGATTGCAAGTGATCCATGGTTGTGGCACAAACAACTAGAGCATCCTTCCACTAGAAAGATGCGCCAGATGTATCTAGAGATACCTGACACCTTAGCTCTGGAGTGCGAGGATTGTTAGTTAGGGAAGCACCACAAAAGTTCCTTCCCATGCCGACTTGATGGGGTCGGCACAAGTCCGTTTGCTTTAGTTCACTATAACATATGGGGTTAGCACATGTGCTCACTATTGGTGGCCACAAATATTTTGTTGTTTTCATGAAGGATCATAGTCATTCAGCTTGGTCAGGTTTTTTGGAGCGATAATGCTCTGGAATTTATGCAGAAGGAGATGCAGGAGTTTTTGAATACACGTAAGACTATTCTTTAGAGATCAAGTGCTTACATGTCACAGCAAAATGACGTGGCAGAACGCAACCTGAGACATCTTCTGGATATTGCATAGACTTTGATGATTCATATGAAGGTACCTAAATCATTCTAGCACGATGCCGCGTTGACTATAGCTTATTTGATAAATAGAGTGCCTTCTTCTATGCTTCGAGGGTGAATTCCCTATCAGGTTTTGCATTCCCATTGTGATAGACCCTTTGCTCTACTGCTGCATGTTTTTGTTAGCACTTGTTTTGTTCAGGCATTTGGTACTCAAGACAAGTTTTCTCCATATGAAGTAAAGTGTATTTTCTTGGGGTACTCTTGGACTTAGAAGGCCTATATGTGCTATGATCTGATCCATAGGCGTTATATAGTGACTGCTGATGTCTGATTTTTCGAGCGGGTACCCATTACTCAGAGGAAGGAGCTAACATTGAGTTCGCTCCTAAGAAGACCTAGGTTTACCACTGTTTCGTCAGAATCCACCTCCCACTGCCCTAGAGACTCTTCCTCCTGTGGTACCAGCTGATTTTGAGGTAGATAATGCCATACCTATTGCGCTGCGTAAATCTAGCTGTTCTTGCACGTTACATCCAATGCCCCACTATACCAAGACCTCTCACTTATAGGAGTAGGCTTGACAATTTGCCTTCATTCTTACTACCACTATTGTTCCTAGGGACTATACTCAAGCATCCAAGGATCTCCGGTGGCATACTACTATGGATGAGTAGATGGAGGCACTTCAGTCTAAAGGAACATGGGAGTTGGTCCCATGCCCCCTTGATGCTACTGTGGTTGATTGCCAATCGGTTTACACCATCAAAAACTAAGTGGATGGCGTTATTGATAGATTCAAAGCCTGACTAGTAGACAAGGGATTTACATAGACTTATAACATTGAATACATGGAGACCTTCGCTCCAACAACCTGTATCTCTTCTATTCAGATTATCATCTTTTATGGCAGTCAACCGTAAGTGACCACTATATTAACTTGACATCAAAAATGTGTTTCTGTATGGTGATTTGGTAAAAGAAGTGCAAATGAAGCAGTCACCTGATTATATCACTCAGGGAGGAATGTGTTTGCCACCTGAAGAAGGCCATTTATGGTTTAAAGTAAAGTCCTAAAGCCTGGTTTGAACATCTAAGTACAGAGGTCTAGAGGACTTGTTTTTGGAGATCACCCTCAAATCACTCAATCTTCATTCGGAGGACCAGAGTTGGCCTTACCACTAGAGCTGTGGTGCTGGCAATTTATGTGGATGACATGATTCTTACAGGGGATGATCAAGAAGGCATTCGACAATCCAAAGCATTCTTACATTCTATTTTTGTGACTAAAGATCTTAGTGACCTGAGATATTTTCTTGGTATTGAAGTGGTTTGACAATGATCACATCTCTCTTTCCCAGAGACAATACACTCTGCAACTGTTAAAGGACGATGATCCTCTCTAAGCTAAGCAAAGGATGATCCTTTCTTCTTGGAGCTAAGCCATCAAGCATACCATTTAAGGCACCGCAAAAAGATGGTCCAGATGCAGATGATCCTCTCTATGAAGATGTCACTAGATACTAGAGTTTGGTTGGAAAATTGTTATACTTGACAGTAACTAAATTGGGTATCAGCTTTGTTGTTAGTAGAGCCAGCCAACCAACACATGCAAGAACCCTGCTATAGTCATTGGCACGAGGTGTCTCATCTTGAGATATCTCAAGGGCAGTCCTGGCTCAGGACTCTACTATCGGGATAATGGTTCCATAGACATTATGGCCTACTCTGACATGGATTATGCAGGCTCCATTGAGTATCGTAGATCTACTTCTGGATATGCAATTTTCCTTGGAGGGAATCTTGTCTCATGGCGGAGCAAAAAGTATATTGTTGTAGCCAGATCTAGTACAAAAGCAAAATACACAGTTATGGCCCATGCTGCGTGTGAGATAATGTGGGTTGTTGGTTTCTTACAGGACCTCAATGTCTCTACTTCTGCTCCAATCTCATTATATTGTGATAACAAATCTGCCACATACATTGCTTCCAATCTTGTTTTCCACGAACTGGCAAAGTATATTGAGGTAGACTACCACTTCATCCATAATGCTATTCTGGAAGGGAGGATTAGTACCCCATATGTCTCCTCCAAGCTACAACTGGATGACATCCTTATGAAGGCCTTGAAGAGGAAGTGTCGTGATTGCTTATGCAACATATTGGGGCTGATAGACATCTATGCCCCAACTTGAGGAAGAGTGTAGACATTCCATTAGTGCCAGATATTTTAAGGCTAAATTAGTTAGGATTATGTGTCCTACTATTTTTAACCTTTCTTATTTTTTGTGAGCGAGTTATTGTATTTTATGAAGTTTCCTTGTATACTTAAGCCATCTCTCTACATAAAGAGAGCTAAGGCTTTCTTTTCAAAACAACACAAAATAATCAAATTGGTCTTTTTCAACCAATTTAGTGGCTCAAAATCTGGAAAGTAATTTCTATTCCACTTAAGAAGATAAAATGTCTTGTTTCTAACACAAACCCTAAACCTCCAATCAATGTTCGATGGAAGGTTCATATTAAATTATAGATCCAATTAATGGGGCTCAAACTCGTATCCCACATGATTGTCAAGAGTCATGCTGGATAAACTACACTCCAGTGTGCAAATAGCTTAATTTAATTCCTTGCAACTGTCATTTTCATATTATGACACCATGGACCCCAACATAAAAATCTCCTTTTGTTTATGAAAGCTAATATTCTAATTGTTCCCTACCTACCAAACTGTATTATAAAAAAAAAGCAAAAGTATTGTATAGGGGTATCCACATCGAGGATTCATGACTCATTACAAAAATAAGTTTACCAAACTCACTGGATGCTTTGACATGTGAACCACCATCAGCAGGCACCATCTTCTGAGGTGGAAAGGCACCTTTCCGATGGGTCCAACGGTTAAATGAGCATCTAAACCACACATCAGGCTTCCCATTCAGAACTGTGCTTGAAGGATTATAAAAAACTGTAACAGGTTTTCCTGCTTGCACATCAAGTGGATGAGTGTAAATAATATGTTTTTGAGACAACAAAAATGCTTCCATCGTTTTCTTCTTCATTTGAGCTCTCATTTGCTCTGTTTTTTCTTCCTGCACAAGGAAAACCAAATCAGAGGAAAAACTAAGCACGCTATAAAGCTGCAATTGGAGTGTTATAATGCATAATAATAACCTTTCTTTTCATGGCTTCCTCCTTCATTCTCCTCTCATCTTGGAGACTTTGAAATATCCTAGCTTCTTCTTCAGCCCAGTAAATGTCTTCTGACGCTGTATTTGGAACAATGGCATGAAAATCTCGATAGTTGTTATTATCATATACCTTGGCTTTCTGAGGTGGTCCATCAGCAAAGACCCAATCTAGAACAAGGGCCCTGGGAGGTACAACAACTGCAAAAGGGAAATTTATAGTAATGCGCTTCTTTTAGAAAGGGTTCTTGGATGCATTATTTATTGTACTTTAATGCACTACTTTAGACATGCATGTCAAACTACAATAACCAAGTTGCCAACAAAAGTTAATCATTATGAAACCAAGGAATTCCTTATGTAGTCTTCCTTTTACTTGTCATAGAAAAATCATCATAAAACCTAAATCATGAAGATGGAACTGAAAAGAAGCTATGTAAGCTAGAAGAATAGACTTGCTTATCCTGGAGATGCTCTGTATATATAGGAGAGCACACAAGTACAAAATAGGAATGAGATCACATAAATAAACAAGATAATTATGAATTTTAAAAAAACAGAAAAGAAAAGAGATATCAGGTAATCAGGGAGGATCAAAAAGAATCTAGATCTTAGGTGATATTAAAATATCAAACATCCCCCCAAGTTCAAGCATAGATGTCGATCATGCTAAGTTTGGAACGACATTTGTCGAATGAAGACCGTAGAAGTTGGATCACAGAGAATCAAGATCTCAAGTGATATTCAAATATCAAACATCCCCCTCAAGTTAAAGCATAGATGTCAATCATGCTAAGTTTGGAACAACATTTGTCAAATGAAGTCTGTCGAAGCTTGGTAAAAATTTCTGTTGAAACATGAATTTACAAATAAGCCCCTATGACCCTGTCGTAAATAGTCTCTAGTACAAGAAACAAAAGGACTGTGTTATCATAACGCATGTTCTTGAGATGCTGAAGGAGACTGGTATGCAAGGATGTAAGCCGGCATGTGTGCCTATGGATGCCTCTTTGCCTCTTGCAAATGTTGATAGCCCCCTATTGTAGGATGTGACCAAGTATCGTGTCATAGTAGGAAAGTTGTTGTATCTAATGGTTAATAGGCCTGATATTGCCTTTGTAGTTGAAAGGTTGGGCCAGTTTATGCAGGAACCCAAGGAGATCTGCTGGGATGGAGTGTGTCAGGTACTAAGTTACTTAAAACATGCCCCTAGGAGTTAGGTTACTGTAATTTTCCCAAACCTCTCTATTATAACAGATTTCTTTTCAAAATAATGCATCTTTTATTCTCCACATGGTATCAGAGCAACGATCATAGGTCGGTGCTCCGATATCCCACCAAATACTCACCCAAAAGATGATCGAATCACCAACAAAAGGGTGATTCAATGGAGGAGAGACCACATAATCGCAGCAGCAATATGGGAAAAGCATCTCCCAACGCTACCGCTGCTGATACAAGACGTGGCAACGCTGCTGGCGATGCCACTGCCAGACCCAGCACCGCCACTGGTGGTCTGCCTGTAGAGGTGGTTGTGGCTTCCAATTCTTGGTGTTGTGACCTGCGTAATGAGACTTCTCTCACACAGTGCATATGGTGATAAGTCTTCTCTAACCATGGTTGATGAAACTCCTCACTTCAAGCATGATGAGCCTTCTCTCATGAAAGGAAGATGTATGGGGTCATTTGAAGGGTCTATTTTAGACCTACAAGGGTGTGCGTGTGCAGCCCTAGGAGACTCGAAGAAGAATATGAGGATCAGGGGCACATGGATAGTGATTCGAGCACCCCTATACATCTTACAAGAGATGTAAAGCGGTTGGTGAATCTCATGAATCCACGTGGGATCAGAGGATGTCTGAGTGGTTAATGGGGCCACATCACCAATCACAGTAGTTGGAAGCGTGTGCGCATCCTTGAATATGATGATTGAAGAGGTTCATTGTGCTCTTACATTTCTAATGAATCTGTTGTCTATGAATCACATTTGTAAGGACCTCGGATGTTGTATAGTGTTTGATGAGGCTCACTGTTACTTTCGGGATCGTCGGATAGGAGAAATTATAGGCGGGGGTGTAGAATGAGATGGTCTCTATTACCTTGACACGCCTACACTGTTTACTGGAACCGTTTCCATAGCTACTAACCCTTGGCTATGGCACAAGAGACTTGGACACCTAACACATAAGATGTAAATATATCCTTATTTGCCAGACTCCTTGACTCTATAGTACAAGGATTGTCACCTTGGGAAGCATCACAAGAGTACGTACTCATGGAGAGATGTTAAAGGTGAGTATTGTTCCTTTTTCCCTTGTGCATTGTGATGTTTAGGGGCCATCCAGAGTTTCCACTCCAGGAGGACATCGGTATTATGCAGTCTTTGTGGATGATCACAACCATCTTAGTTAGGTCTTCCTAATGAAGGCACATTCAAACATTCCTCAGATTATATAGTAGTTTCTTTTAGACGTTCAGGCCCAATATACAACCACAGTCAGAGTTTTCCGCAGTGACAATGCATTAAATTATATGCAGCGACATACAGGAGATTTTCTCTTCCAAAGGCATTATTCATTAGACGTCTTGTGCTTACACATCCCAGCAGAATGGTGTGGCCGAGCGCAAGCTTCGACATTTTGATATTGCTAGGACCTTGATGATCCACATGAAGGTTCCTAAGTAGTTTTGGGGAGATGCTATACTCATTGCAGTTTACTTGATTAATCGAGTGCCTTTGTCTATGCTTGGACATATTCCATATCAGGTGATTTATCTAGATTGTAGCAGGCCTTTTGCTCTTCCATTGAGGATTTTTTGGTGTACTTGCTTTGTACAGGAATATGGCAAGCAAGACCAGCTCTCCCCCCAGGCTATCAAATGTGTTTTCCCTGGGTATTCCAGGACACAAAAGGGATACAGGTGCTATGACCCGATCTGCAGGAGATACATTGTTACAGCAAATGTTATTTTCTTTGAAAAAAATCCATACTTCTCAGAGGAATGAACCTCTATATAAACCGCCTTGAAGGATACCCAGGTTTACCATCGAAGACCGCAAACTTCACCTAATACAATGCATGTCCTATTATGTCAGAAGAGAGTGGCTCAAATACTAAGGAGTAGTCAATTCCGAGGAGGTTCAGTAAAGCATGTACTCTTCATCTGCTATCTTAGTATATAGCAGTTGCCCACCTAGAAGATGGGGTTTGTCAGCTTGCCTTAGGCATTACCATCAATTATCCCTAGGAATTTTGTTCGAGCCTCTCAAGACTCTAGGTGACATGTAGCGATGGATGAGGAAATGCAGGATTTACAGTCTCGGAAGACATGGGATCTTGTACCATGTCCTCTGGATGATTGTAGATGGGTTTATACCATAACATCTAGAGCTGATGGCAGTGTAGATAGATATCAGGCCAGGCTTGTTGCCAAGGGCTTTACTCAAGCATATGACGTTGAGAGAATTGGGTGATTGGTTTAGTGCCACATCGTAAGATGTAGACTTTGTATAGTGAGTGGTGGGCTATAAATAGACGTGTACCCCCTACTTATTCTTTTAAGAACAAAGAAAAACACATGCGCATCCAATGGTTTTCCACGTAAACCAAGTATTATTATTATTATTTATGCTTGATATCATTTTCCTTCCGCTTGATTTATTTTATTCAACTTGGTATCAAGGCAGTTCATTCCTTAGGTTATCTTGTTTTGATTATCACGTTTATCCTTTTGTTCTTGTGGTAGATCTGCCATGTTCATGCATCCACTCCTTGAATCATTCGGAGGAGTTGATCTAGAGGATGTCTCTTTTTTATCATCCAGAGGAAAGCACCATCCCCACAACCCGGATGGCCATCCAGCAGGACAACCTGAAGCGCATCACGGCCCACTGCACTGTCGAGCAGTTGAAGTCTGGCATGGTGTTGGGCCTCACCACACCGTCGAGAGGCTCGGCAAGCTCCTCCGCCTTGGAAAGCTCCGCAACATCGTTTGCATCCCAACCTCAAAGAAGACGAAGGTCGACAAACATCAACCCATCGCCCCCTCACGCCTCGACTCCACCACATGTGCTCACCCACGTCCCCCTACCCCCCGATCTTCTAGGGTTCCTCTCTCCTTGATCGAACCCACCCACTACCATGGAGCCCTATCCCATCAACCAGAGTCAACTTCAAGTTCAAATCCCCCTCGTTGTGCGGTAGGTAGAGAGCACGGCGAAGGTGTCCCCCGTAGAGGCGTAAGCGACGCTGACGATGGGGTGGCCAAGCTTGATGAGGCGATGTAAGGGGTAGCAAGGGGTGATGCCTCCGAGACTTGCACCCTCAACCTCATCAACGCCAAGTGCGAACATGAGGTCCTCAAGGACACAGGAGATGGCAGTGGAGGTGACATTGTCAGGCTTGAGGCGGTGGTGTCGGAGTAGGCATCGCAGTGGGCAGTCTAGAGGAGGAGAAGATCCTCGAGGCAACGAGGCAGTGATCACGCACGAGGTGGTCGAGGCGAGGAGATCTCACATCACGCGATCACGCGTGATGATTGAGATTTGTGGCGAGATCTTGCAGTGAAGATTGCGAGGACTAGCATTGATGACGACGAAGATTGCGGAATGATCACTGCGAAGATCTCACATCCAAGATTAGCGACATCGATCTCGCACTCGATCATCCACAGTGATGATGGTGTTGACATTTATGGTGGCTGAGTGTGTAAGAGATGGATGGCAGGGCATGTTTCGATCTAGGTCTTTGGATTCAACGGTGGAGAGAAGAAACATGAGAGAGCCACGACTGGTATATGTTTAAGTTAGCGAAAAGCAAAGCAAAAAAAAAAGGAAAAAGAAAGGGCATGAAGAAAAATATCAAGAAATAAAACAGAGGGAGAGAGATGAAAAAAATAAATAAATAAAAGGTCAAGAAGAGTTAAAAAAAGGGAAAAAAAAAGAAGAAAAAAATTAAAAAAAGGAACAGAGAGTTTGAACTGAAGAGAAGAGGTGAAGTCTTCTCTAGTTTTTTTTTATGATCATTATTTCTTCTTGTAATTTTCTTCTCCCATACAAGTATGGGAGAAAGGGGGAGTGTTGAGCCTATTATAGCCATCCCCCATTCAAGAGTCTCTTTTTTTTCTTGGACTCCACATGAGAAATCATAACTCTAGGAGGTCCAAAATTTGAGGTCTCCAGAGAGGGAGATCCAATTTCAAGGTCCTGAGAGGAAGGACATTTCAGGTTTCTATGTAGGAGATTCAGTTTCGTGGACTCCAGAGAAGGACATCCACTTTCGAAGTTTTCAAAGGAAGACCCATGTTAGACACGTTGAATGGAGAGCCACCAGCACCAGTTGAGATCTCCAATGGAGAAGCCCTTGTTAGAACCAGCTACAGCAATTCATCGTCAATCTCCAGCTGGTCTGATGTGTCGTCATCAGCATACCTACCTACAGGCATGAACAAAAGTGCAACTGTCGTCTACAGAGGAGAGTCAGTTGTATCTGTTGAGAGTGTTGTTTATTCTACTATGCATAAGGGTTTCTTTGTGTTACAAGCTGAGCATTTCATGCTCCAGCTTGAGAGGGAGTGTTGAGAGCATTGGGTGGTTGGTTTAGTGTCACATCGTAAGATGTGGACTTTATGTCATGTGTGGTGACCTATAAATAAGCGTGTCCTCCCACTTATTCTTTTGAGAAGAAGCACATGCCCATAGGGTGCTTCTCTCATGATTTTCTCCCCGCTCTTCATGAATAAGGTTTCCACATAAATCAAGTGTTATTATTATTTATGCTTGATATCATTTTGCTTCCGCTTGGTTTATTTTATTCAACTTATGGGATAGACAATCTTGAGATGTTCCCTCATGTAACCGATATTACATATGTCAGGATTATCATCTCAATTGTTGTCAAGAGATAGACTTTATATTAGCTGAACATTAAAAATGCCTTCTTGTAAGATGACTTATCTAAGGAGGTGTACATGAGACAACCACCTGGGTACAGAAGTCAAGGGCAGCTTGTGTGTTGTCTGAGGAAGGCTAAATATAGGTTGAAGCAGAGTCCTCATGCTTGATTTTAGAGGCTTGGCTCAAAGATTGAGAAGATTGGATTCCACCACTCTAGTTCAGACCATTCTATCTTCATTAAGAAGACTAGGTATGGTGATCATGTTCAAGTTATTCTTATTGTTTATGTAGATGGCATGATTCTTACTGGTGATGATAAGGATGGGATTATCTAGACCAAGTCCTTTTTGCAATCCATATTTGTTACCAAGGACTTTGATGATCTTCGATATTTTCTGGGGATCAAAGCAGTTCAACAAGGATCAAGTCTTTCCTTGTCATAGAAGCAGTAGACATTGCAGATCCTTGAGGAGGCCGATTTGCTTAAGACCAAGCCCTCTGGTATACCTGTTGAGTCTCTACCTACACATTCTTCTAATGAAGAGGATCCATTGTATGAAGATGTCACTAGATATTATAGTACATTTAGACGTTTGCTTTACCTTACCATCACGAGACCTGATATTAATTTTGCAGTGAACATAACCAACCAGCATATGCAAACTCCAAGATACAATCATTGACGTGAGGTTTGCCTCATTCTTAGGTACCTCAAAGGGATATCAGGTAGAGAACTCTAATACAAAAATGGAGGCAGTCTGGACATTCTGGCCTATTCTGATGCAAATTATGCTAGATCTGTAGATGACCAACATCCTACTTTAGGTTTTGTAGTTTATCTTGGTGGGAATCTAGTCTCTTGAAGAAGTAAGAAGTAGAGTGTTGTTGCTCACTCAAGTATAGAGGCTGAGTACCAAGAGATGGCTCACACTGCTTGTAAGATTATCTGAGTTGTCACCTTTCTACAAGATTTGGGCATACAGGTCACTATGCCAGTTCCACTCCTTTGTGACAAGTCTACAACATATATTACTTCTAATCCGGTCTTTCATGAGAGGACCAAACATATTAAAGTAGATTATCACTTTGTTTGTGATGTAGTCCTTACAATGAAGATTAGCACTCCATATGTCTCATTTGAGCTTCAGCTAGAAAATATATTCACCAAAGCTCTAAAGAAGAAATGTCTGAATTTTCTGTGCAACAAGTTGGGTCTCGTTAATATTTATGCCCCAACTTGAGGGGAAGTGTTGAACCTAGGGATGTATTTTGTATTTTACGTTGTTGTTGGATGACTTTTTAAATTTTCCCAAACCTCTCTATTATAAAAGAGAGGCTAAGGTTTTTTTTCAAAACAATGCATCTTTTATTCTCCACAAGAACCATGGTCACATGGATTTTTTTTTTGAAGTATGGTAGTCAATTTTATTCATCCCCACTCCCTGGAGGCATAACCTAGTCACGTGGATGCATGTGGCTATTCTAATGCCAATTATGCTAGGGTACATGAGGACAGGAAGTCTACTACTGAATACTGCACCTATGTAGGGGGTAATCTTGTTACTTGGAGGAGAAAGAAACAAGCAATGGCGTTGAGGTCAAGCGTTGAATCAAAGTATAGAGCAATGGCGCAGACTACTTGTGAGTCATTATCGATCCAGTCTATTTTGCAAGATTTTGGTGTTCATGTTTCAGGGCCCATTCCTATGTGTTGAACCAAAAGGATGCATTGGCCTCCAAAAGAAACCTTAGCCCTCTTTTTATACAAAAGAGAACTAGGCAAATTACATAAGTACCCCTAAGGATAAACGAAATAACAAATACCCCTTACAACTCAACACTCCCACTCAAGTCGAGACATATATATCAATGAAGCCCAACTTGTTGCTCAAAAAATCATGACGCCTCTTCAAAATTTGGTGAGAATGTCAGCAATCTGTAGCTTAGAAGATATAAGTTAAAAAATATAATAAGTGGAAACATAATAACAAGATATCAAAAGCATGGAAGCGATCAAAGGAACACTTGGTTTACGTGGAAACCCCACTCACGAAGAACAAGGAGAAAACCACGGAAGAAGGCCCCAATAGGGCACGTGTGTATATTTTCTCGAAGAATGAAGAGGTACACTACTTATTTATAGGCCATCACACACCACACAGTCCCACAGTAACCAACGTGAGACTAAACTACACACACTCCAACACTTCCCCTCAATCTGAAGCATGTAATGCTCAACTTGTATAACACTCAAATCCCACTCTACACAACGGAACATACACTCTTGGTCGTCCTCGCCTACAGATGGGTATGCTAATAACACATCAGTGAGCGCTAAAGCTGCTGGATGCTGTAGCTGACAAATAGCCTCTCCTCTGGAGACCTCAACACGTGCTGGTGGCTCCCCATTCAGTATCCCTATAACGAACCTTCCTCAGAAGGCCTCGAAAGCTGGATCTCCCTCTTGGAGTCCACAAAACTGGATCTCCAACGCGGAATCTAAAGTGGGCCCTTCCTTTGAGGACCTCGAAATTGGATCTCCCTCCTAGAGACCTTGAAACTTTGGACCACCCAGAGTTATGAATCCTCACGTGGTGATCTCAAACAAGGGACTCCCTCCTGGAGGATGACTATAATAGGCCTACACTCCCCCTTTCTCTTATACTCGTATGGGAGAAGAAATAAAAAATAGAGAAATACACATATATAGAGAAGAGTTTCTCCCCCCTTCTCTTGAATTCTCCTTTTTTTTCTTTTTTTAAATTTTATTTTTTTAATCTCCCTTCTTTTTACTCCTTTTTTTCTTTCTTTTTGTTTTTTTTTCTCCTTTTTTTTCCCTCCCCTTTTTTTACTCTTCCTTTCCTCCCCCCCCCCTTTTTAAAAAAAAGCTCCTCAACACTTAGGGTTTTACCGAGAAAGGGGGGCACCAAGCTCCCCCTCCTCCGCACCAGAGTACCGCAACCTCTCTCTACTTTGCCGCTTCTCCCTGACACATCATAACACCTTCGAGCACGCTGTCACCCCACCCTGCAGGGCCTCCGCTTGCCATGCCATCGACTCCACCTTCGACGACCTAAAGGATCTTCATCGCCATCAACACTCCAAGTCACCGTCGTCGCGTCGCCGTGATCCTCGCTACTCCACACCGCAATCTCATGCGAGATCTCCATAGCAATCTCCACCGACTCGACCTCATCTTGCGCGAGATCGACGCCTCATGCATCACTTCCATCAGCAACGTAGATCAAGCGAGATCTTCCTCATCCTCGTGAAGCTCCTCTGAGTGCCACCTCGTCTTCTTCATCTCGAGTAGTGTTGCTAGGGTCTACCTGGGCCCTAGCAGCACTACCTAGCCTGCTCCACCTTCATCTCACGCGTGTCCTAGCAACGATGTTAGATCGACAAGTCCCCTCACCGCGCCGCTTCTTCACATCATGCATCGCGATCTCAATCAGCGCAAGACCTCCTTCGGACTAACGTGAGATCGTGAGTGTGGCTTCAACACAGATCCACGATGAGGTCTCCTCGCCTTGACCTCGTGCGAGCCCTAGCAGTACCGCCATCACCTTCTTGTCGAGTCATCATCTCCTTTGCATCGTAGCGACTACGATCCTTAGTGTCGTCTCTCTCTTCGATCTCCAGTAGTAGAGCGCCACCTCCTTACCGAGTTCCACCTTGTGTCGATCTCCCCCAAATGATTAAGAGGAGAATCTAACAAAATAATGATAATCTAAAAGAGAAATGAACCCAAGAACAACTTACTCTCATACCAAGTTAAAAAATATAATAAGCAAAAATAGAATAACAAGATATCAAAAGCATAGAGGCAATCAAAGGAACATTTAGGTTTACGTGGAAACCCCACTCACGAAGAGCAGGGAGAAAACCACGGGAGAAGGGCCCAATAGGGCACGTGTGTATATTTTCTCAAAGAAGAATGAAGAGGTACACTGCCTATTTATTGGCCACTACACACCACACAGTCCCACACTAACCAATATAGGACTAAACTACACACTCCAACAAAAGAAACCCTAGCACTCTTTTTATACAAAAGAGAACTGGGCAAATTACATAAGTATCCCCTAAGGATAAACGAAATAACAAATACCCCCTTACAACTCAACACTCCCTCTCAAGTCAAAGCGTATATATCAATGAAGTCCAACTTGTTTCTGAGAAAATCATTACACTTCTTCAAAGATTTAGTAAGAATGTCGGCAATCTGTAGCTTAGAAGATATATAAGGGATACTTATTTTGCCTTCTAAAATTGCATCCCATATAAAATGGCAATCAACTTCAATATGTTTAGTCCTCCCATGGAAAACTAGTTTAAAGGCAATGTAGGCAACAAACTTATTATCACAATAGAGTAGAACAGATGTATCAACCTTCACCCAAAATCTTGTAGGAAACCAACCATCCACATGATCTCACATGCAACTTGAGCCATTCTCCTCTCCCTCCCCTGCCGTGATCATCTACTCGTCATCCGTGTTGCCGTGCTCTTCCAAGCAATACAACAAACCTTCGATTATCTCCCTCTCTCCCTGTAGAGCTTCCTACTCCTCATTGATCTCCCTAATCACTTCTCTCAATCTAATATTCTCCTTCTTAAACTTCTTTAATTCTTCTTCAAGTAATTCAAGTACCTCTCATCAACTAATATCAGCTTTGCTTTCTCCTCATCATTTACTCCCTTCTCATCAGCCCTTTCTCCGTCGTCATTTGCTCTCTCCCCTCCCACTTCAGTTGTTGTTAGCTACCCCCTCCTTTTCTTCTCTTCTTGCTTCTTCCTCCGAGGTCCCCAATGCAAACGCATCTTGCTTCCTTTCTATTTGGTGATAAACCTCACCAAATGGGGCTTCTCTCAGCTTTTCCTTTGTTACTGCCCTCAATTGAAGACCAACGCTATTAGCTCGCTCTATGAAGGTCTACTCATAGTTGCATTTTTCATGGAAAAGTTGTGCATCCTCATTAATTAGGTCCATAACCCTGAACATCTCAATTGCCCACATTGACAGCAGCATGGTGCAACCTTTGAGATGGGCTTGATCCTTAACCTTATTCTCTTGGAGCCCTTCATGGAGGAAGTCATGAACCACTTCAGCCTAGTTATAGGAATTCAGAGATTCCAAATCTTCAATCGTATCAAAGACCAATGTGATGATGGCTTCGTCTCCATAGGGTAATAGGAACAACCTAACTGTTATCAACACCAACTCTGTCTCTTTCTCCACTTGTGCCTCCCTCCCATCTCCTAATCCCTTGTTTTCCCCTTCCCATCTTAATTTAAGTGTTGTAATTTCTTCGCCAAAATCCTCACCTTTGGCTTCATGCTCGAGAAGTTCTTAGTCCATATCTTCGGTCTCTCATTAGGATTTTCTTCCAATCAATCAAAACCAGTTTCCTTCATTTCTCGACCCTATCATCTTCTTTATATGTGTTATGAAGTCTAATTAGTTATCTGCTTATTGGTGTTATGTGGTGCTATGTAATTTTTATTTTCTTCATGGGGTTGTGCTGTAATTTGCACCAACCCCTCTCTATATAAAGAGAGGTAAGGTTAGAGAATAAACTAAGTTGATTATTCTTCCTAACTTGGTAACAAAGCGTCTTAGATCGGAGCTCGTGATATCCCACCCAAATATGCCTTCGATCCCCTCCACCGATTCCCCATCTCCTCTCCCACCAGTTGGTACCTCTTACCGGCACTCTCGGCACCACTGACACCACTGCTGGTGGTGCTCTCCAAGCAACGCTGCCCATCCAGCCGAATCCTCTCCCTCTATGCCGCCAAATCAGATATAGCTGCTAAGATCTGATCAGATCTGGTTGCTGAGATATGATCGAATCCCTCTACTATGATATGATATGTTGCCTATCTGTTGCGATTAGATCGCTCTGCTGCAAATCTAATCATATAAGAACCAAAGATCTAATCGCCCTCCTACAAATTTGATCGTCGTGCAGATCTGATCGACCTACAGCTCTATTGCCAATCTAGTCTATTTGAGATGACCTGTCTAATCCTGTTGATCACTCGTCGCCTGGGTGATTTGGTTTAATCTAATTTGTTGTCACCCTGATCTCCATCGTCAGCCTGATCTGGGAGAACATGCAACATCCTTGGGTGATCCCTTTCCACATACTATGATCTGAGTTCTTTTCCAATCTTTCATCTTCATTATATTAGTATGATCTACCCCTGATTCAATGCTTTAGAATATGGTTTCCTTGTGGTTTTGTGGTTCTACTATAGTGGTACGGCCTCCTTTGATAGTGAACCGAGCACTTCTACCACTCAGAGATTCGCATATGATGCTGTGACCATTGCTTGGAGTATGAGAGACAACTCTGAGGCACTAGCTATCATGATGCATTTCAGGGAGCAACGGAGTTGGGTTCTATTACACATGATAGGAATCAGGGTAGCTCAGAGTGACTTGTTGATTCAAGTGTGTCACGACACCTTAGTGGAGATTGAGATTACTTATCTCCAATCAATACCAACAGGTAGGACAATACAGGTTGCAAATGGTAAACATTCCAGGATAGAAGGTCGAAGAGAGGTACCGGTGACTTCTACTTTGAAGTTGCCTAATGTTTTGTATGTTCCATATTTTCCTATAAGTCTACTCTTAGTAAGCAAGATTACTAAGGAGCTTAATTGTCGTGCTATCTCTGATGATGTGGGATGTATTATTCAAGACATGTTGACAGGAAGGTGATTGGAAATGGAAATGTGGAGGGTGGAGTTTATTGTCTTGCTCAAACTCCACTTGCATCTGCATGTCGAGAAGTATCTTCTGCTCCTGGGAGTGTATTTCAGTGGCATCTCAGGCTTGGACACCTTCCTCTGAACAATCTTCGTAGAGTCATTCCGCATATATCTCCTGCAACCAGAATATGTTGTGATGCTTGTCAAATGGGCAAGCACTGTCGTTCCTCCTACCCTGTGAGTACTCATCCTGGATCCACAGCCTTATTTGAGTTGTTGTACATGGATGTATGGGGGCCAAGCAAGATACCAAATACGCAAGGTCACAACTACTATTTAGTAGTTGTTGATTTTTCACGCCTATCGTGGGTGTTTTTGTTAAATTAACCAAATGTTGGATCTATCATTGAGAATTTCATGTTAGATATTAAGAATCAGTATCCAGCTACTATTAAAGTAATGAGATGATGTGTACACATCTAATTGGCATAAAATGTCTATTTATGCATGTTCCTAATGTCATAGAAGCATCATGCATTATAAATATTGCATAACATATATCATTATGCATTTAGGTTAATTTGTACAAATTATATAGTAATTCGTCTCTTTTTGTGATCAGGGGACAGGGCAATATATATCTGGGCCTCGGATTAAAGATTCAACCGTATGGATCTGATCAAGGCAACGATCGGAGTTCAACGCCTCCGAGATCGCCTCGATCGGACCTCTATAGTATCAAATGTAGTTTCAGAAAAATCAGAGGTTAAGGGGCAAGGTAGTGCAAATCTGTACCTCAGATGACAAATCCAACCGCACGGATGTGTTCAGATCAACGATCGCAACCCAACAACGCGAAAATTGACCCAATCCAACATCTGTGGCACCACCTACGAGCAAAAGAAGATAGACAGTCACGATGGCGCCACGTGGCACCATCATAACCACCCAACGCCGCCAGCCTTCATCTTCTCATCAAGCGCCCCTTGATCTCAGCCGGTGGATCTTCATCCAACGGCTGAGAGCGTGGGGAGCTTTAAAACCAAAGCCCGACACAAGTACTTGTATGGCGCAATGGTCGGAGGAGGTGCTCCAAGCCATGGGCGCATGTTCAATTTCCGCCCATGGGATTTTTTTGCGTAAAGCTGCAAGCTCCGGTCGATTAAAGCTGCGTGATCCTTATCGAACGATGGCGACTTCTACACGTGGCACGCGGAGATGCGCACGCGATGCACGCACGATTCGACACACTATTCCACGCGAAATCGTACGTGCAGTGAGAAGATCTGAGGCGCACTCTTGCAAGCGATCAAGGCCCCACGATCGAAGATCAACGACCATCGAGCCAGCTAGTCGCACACTAGCCGGGTGACCGGCTAAGTGAGAAACCAATCGATCACGCATAAATGCGTGCCTCTCTGCACGATGAAGCCTTGCAACCGGTTGGCTAGTAGATTGACCAGCTAACTTCTCAATTAGCCGATGATAGCCTCCTCGCACACATGAAGATCCAGCAGGTTAAGACGTCTCCAACACACATCAGCCATCCGATCTAGATTTGGAGTGATCTAAGCACGCATGAGCATTGCCTTCGAATCGTTCGATTCTCATCTAACAGACAAGCAGCACCTGGCGGGAAATCAATTGGCACCCTGTAGCGCATGCTTTTTAGACGTGCAGACGTGGGAGCAGGAGGCATGGCCCTTATCTCATGCCATGAACACACTATCCCTATGGCCTCAAATGACCATTTTAACCCTCTCCAAGAGCCTATAAAAAGAGCCCACATTCCCTCCATTTTCTTCATCCATTCATCTCTCAACCTCCAAAAGAGCTAAGAACAGCGTTCTCAAGCTCGCTCTAGTGCTCTCAAGCTATGGGAAGCTCCGCTAGAGTTAAAAATCAAAATTTTCCACTTCCCATCCCCCTTCGCAGAGCTCTCACCAGCCGTCCTCTCGCCCCTATTCCGGAAGCAGATCCCGCGACGTCGATGCCTTGCCTCATCCCTGGGTCTTCCAAATTCACCCTCCTTCCTTCATCTTCGCTCTCCTTCTAGGCGTCATCCGTCCAGCTCGTCCTCCAAGCATTCGTCGAGAAAGATAATTTCTCATCCCCTATCTTTTTATCGCTTTCTAGTATAGATTTTCAGCTTTCTAGTTGTAGAATTAGTTGTAATCGACATTATCATAATTATTAAGTTATCTCTCTCTCGTTTATATTTCAAGTAGTTTAGTTACCAGTGTGAAGGTTTCCTTTATAAAAAAAAATACAAAAAAAATATAATTACAGATTTAGAATCGATGTTAGATCCCTGTGTTCGACCCGGGACTCACTTTGAGTTTCGGTAAAATTATCTGATTGGCAAATTTTTACACAACTACGACAGATTTTTAACTCAATCTTTTTCGTGTATAAAATCTCGTTAATCATGAGATCTAATAATGCATTGGAGCTATGCACCACCAGGTTGTTTGCTTTCTACAGGTCCCATGAGATAGTGCACCAAACCACATGTGCTCAAACTTCTCAACATAATACGGTAGCTGAGAGGAATCATAGACATCTTTTAGATGTGGCTCGTACTTTGTTAATCCATCACAGTGTGCCTCCATTATATTGGGGAGATACAATCCTTATAGCTTGCTATTTGATCAACAGAATACCCAATTCAGTACTTCATGAGCAAATACCTTTGGCATATATTGCATCCTGAGCAGGATCTTTTACACATACCACCACGTGTGTTTGGTTGTGCTACCTTTGTACACCTTTCTCCAGGGTAAGACAAGTAGACACAACGAGCAGTCAAGTGTGTTTTTGGGATATTCACGGACTCAAAAAGGATATAGATACTTCAATCCTCTTACTGGTAGGCACTATGTGAGTGGTGATGTTACCTTTCATGAGTCTATTCCATATTTTTCTACCATTGCCTAGAGTTTATCCCCTGAAGTTACGAAAGTTCCCATGCCCATACCTCTTGTTCCCTTGGTAGAGATACCTATTTCTGCTCCACCTACTACGACTGGTCCTGTTAAGTTTTCTGAGCCTATTGTTACATATCAACGGCCTCACAGTACTTTGCAGCCACAGAGACACCATCTTCACCTCAGGTGACCGCAGACAGGTTGCGTAGTGATGGTGCGATACCTGCTGATGATGCTATATGTCCATATGAGGATATTTCTGCTTCCCAGCTAGCACAGAAGGATCAGATAGATGATCTTGACCTTCCGATTTCTACTATGCCAGAATCCAATTACAAGGAGTTTGACCAGCGAGGGACTTGGTTCTACTTTTGGGAGCTTTTGCTGTGCACTGTCTACTACACAGATTCCTACTGCCTACCAACAAACCATGCTTAATCCAAAGTGGCACCAAGCCATAGAGGATGAGATGGATGCTCTTACTTCATGGCGTACATGGGAGCTCATACATTTACCAGAGGGTGCTACGGTTATTGGTTGTGAGTGTTCGCACTCAAATACAACCTAGATGGCTCTGTTGCGCATTATAGGACACGACTTGTTGCAAAAGGACTCACCCAGACATATAGGGTGGATTTCTTTGACACTTTCTCTTCAGTAGCTTGACTCTCTATAGTGAGGATCCTTATTTCTATTGCAATTCAACGAGATTGGCATTCTCATCAACTTGATGTGAAAAATGCCTTCTCTATGGAGATTTACAAGATGTCTATATGCAGTAGTCCCCCAGTTAGGAGGTTCAAGGAGAGTGTGTATGCAAGTTGCAAAAAGCCATCTATGGCCTCAAATAGAGCCTAAGAGCTTGGTTTCAGAAGCTCTCTCAAGTGGTAGAGTTTGTGGGGTTTCTCAAATCATCTACAAATTATTCTTTATTTGTCAGAAAGACAAGGAAAGGTGTTGCTGTTCTTTTAGTATATGTTGATGACTTGATTGTCACTGGTAATGATACAACAGGTGTGGCTAAAATCAAACAGACTTTGGCATATCAGTTTGTAATGAAAGATTTAGGGCCCTTGTGATATTTCCCTTAGATAGAAGTAGCCCGTAGTAGGCGTGGTATTATTCTATCTCAATAAAAATATGCCCTAGATGTGCTAAAAGAGACTAGTATGCTAGAAGCCAAGCCAGTAAATATTCACGTGGATCCTAAGACACGACTATATAACAGTGATGCAGAGCCAGTTGATAGTAGATAGTATCACCAGCTGGTGGGGAAGTTGCTTTACTTAACAATTACTAGGCCAGATATTTCCTTTGCAGTAGGGAAGTTGAGTCAGTTTATGGAGAGACCTACTAAACAACACTAGGATGCAACCATGATGGTGCTTAGGTACTTGAAGAGAGCACCAGGGCAGGATATTCTCTTCACTAGAGGAACATCTATGACAATAATTGGATACTCTGACGCGGATTATGCAGGCAATCATGATGACAAGAAATCTACCACAGGTTTTTGTTCGTATGTTGTAAGCAATCTAGTCACATGGAAGAGAAAAAAATGGATTGTTCTGTCCAGATCCAATGCTGAGTCTGAGTATCGTGCTATGGCTCAAACATCAACAAAGCTAATGTGGGTGAGATCCTTGCTAAGTAATCTATATATACAGATTGATGGGCTTATAAAGCTACAGTGTGACAACATGGCTGCCACTTATATTGCCAACAGCTCCATGTTTCATGAACACACCAAACATGTAGAGGTAGATTGCCATTACACCAGATATTTAATTCAGAAGGGGTTTATCTTTACCTCTCAGGTTACTTCAGAGGCTCAGACTGCTGATATCTTTACCAAGCCACTAGCTAGATCCGCCTTTGATACATGTGTGTCCAAGCTAAGCATGATTGAGGGGGAGTGTTACGGAGTCTAGTTAGTTATTTTGCTTTATTGGTGTTATGTGGTGCTATGTAATTTTTATTTTCTTCATGGGGTTGTACTGTAATTTGCAGTCACTTCTCTCTCTATATAAAGAAAGGTAAGGTTGGAGAATAAACTAAGTTGATTATTCTTCTTAACTATATGCTCACAAGTTAGTTTCAAACTTACATCTCCTAGCTCGAACTCCTTGCTCTCTATATTGTAGACCTGAACGAGCTCTCCATATAATTTCCTATCCTTTAATTAAGGGAATAACTTTTCCTTCTTCACTATTTCAGCAAAAGGTATCTTCCCAAACTCCTTCACATCATCTCTAACTAGCTTAAGTGTTTTTTTAATGAACTGGAGGGTGCATTTGTGATCAATCTCCCCGCAAAACGAATAAGATGTCAACTTTATCAATCTACCAATGGATTATGTACAATCAACCAATGGATTGTTGTAATCACCAGATGCATTCTTGTTTTCTCCCGATAGATTCTAGAAATCCCCCGATGTAATACCATTTCCCACCGGTGGATACCTCGAGTCAACCGGTGCATTACATCAATCCACCGATGCATTAAAATTTCCTACTAGTAGATAATTCAAATCCACCGTTTGATGGATTATACCAATCAACAAATGGATTTTCGAAATCAACTGGTGGATTCTTCCACACGCCTTATCAATGTCCACTTGTGGATTTCCAAAATCAGCCAATTGAATCTCCCACTAGAATTGTTAAGGTCCACTGGTGCATGCTCATTCTCCACTGGTAGATTCTCTTAAATAAAATGCTTACACAGTACTAAAACGATTTCAACAAGAGCCTTTGCCTCCCAATCAATCCTTATCACCCTATCAACCGATGGATTGCCCTTTCCCATATGTGGAAAGGAACATTCAATCAAATGATTGTCACATCAAAACGCTTGAGCCTCACCTATCCATTGCCCTATCTGCATAAAATAGTGTCCATCAATTAATCATAGTATTACACGAGCGAAATACAGGCTCCAACCACTACCTCGATAATCCTAATAACTAGTACATACAAGAGGGATTTTCTAACCCTATATTATGGTATTCAATTTGCTGCTTCTAAAATAAGTTAATTGTGCACCTTGGTTTGCTGCTACTTGCCTCTATTGTTATTTTCGAATAAGCTTTGAAGCTCGATGAACAGAATGAGGGTTTAATCGATTGTAGCGACTTTTCCACTAGTGGAAAGCATATCAAGTGACGATTACATTGTTTGAAAACAAGTTTCCATACTAATGACTCTTCGGATCCACCGGTGTATTTTATATTTTTTGAAGTCCGTGCGTCCGATTGCAACTACCTATTTGTTGCATACAAGTTGGAATCCACTGATGGATTATCACTTTCCACCGGTGAATTTAATTACTTATTGCGTCATTGTATGTATCCAATCCCTACAAACAAACACTCTAATCCGGTCAAACATGGGATTACTCACTACAATCCATGGGATTGCCACGTATCGTAAACAAACATCTAAAGCTTTTAATCCCAAGAATTGGATACAATCTTGCACCCCTAAATTTCTATCCCGATAAACCAATCCAGCGAAATAAACAATGTTGTAGAGGTGATCAGATGGGGAACGACTTTTGCATCACCACCACCACCACCAATAGTGGCAACACCAGCCAGAGAGGCAGCAACTACACTAGTTGCGCCACCGCTGGCCTATTCGGTACATCATGCATCGCCACCTGTGGGCTGCCACTGCCGACAATAGCCATGCCTGCTGTTGCTGGTCGTCGATCTCCCGTTGTTCGAGTTATGTCATGTGTGATGAGTCTTCTCTCACGCTTAATTTGGATGGCGATGAGTCTTCTGTCACCCATGTTGAAAAAATTTGATCCAAGAAAAAGATCGACTTCAGTTTCTACTAGGTTTGCGTATGCAGCCCAAGAAGTTGTGGAGATGAAGAAGAAGGCCAGGAGCGTGTGTGTGATTGACTCTAGCACCTCTATTCATCTCACCAAAGATAGAGATCATTTACAAGACCTCGTAGCTCAACAAGGGATCCAAGATGTAAGGGTAGCCAATTGTGCTACCTCCCCAATTACTGTAGTTGGGTGTGTAGATGCCACACCTAAGATGAAGATAGAGAATGTATATTACGCTACCGAGTTTCCTATGAATCTCTTGTCTGTGAGTCGCATTTGCAGGGATCTTGGAAGCCTTGTTGTCTTTGATGAGAAGCACCATTACTTCCAAGATCGTCAGACAAGAGAGACAGTAGGGGGAGGCATAAAGAGAGATGGATTGTACTACTTACACACACCTAACTTGTTTGCAAGGGCTATGTCAATCACTCGTGATCCGTTACTATAGCACCAAAGACTTGGCCATTCCTCCATGAAGAAAATGTGTCAAATATACCCAGAATTATCAGATTCGTTGATTTAAAGTGCAAGGACTACCAGTTGGGGAAGAATCGCAAGAATAATTACCCTCGAAGAGATGAAGTCAGTGCAATACCTTTTGCCCTGGTATATTGCGATGTACGGGGACCTTCTAGAATTGTCACTCCTGGCGAACATAGATATTTTGCAGTGTTTGTTGATGACCATAGTCGTCTTACCTGGGTCTTCCTGATGAAGGACAGCAACGAGATTCCCTCTATTGTCCAACAATTTCTTTTTGAGGTGTAGAAATAGTATGACACCATAATCCGAAGCTTCCGCAGTGATAATGAATTAAAGTTTACACACAAAGATTTACAAGAGCTCTTTCATTCCAGGGAGATTATTCATCAAACATCATGTGCTCATGCTTCCCAGTGGAATGGGGTTGCTCAGCGTAAGTTGCGACATCTCCTTGATATTGCTGTAAGTTGCGACATCTCCTTGATATTACTAAGACTTTAATGTCCCATATGAAGGTTCCCAGGCAATTTTGGGGTGATACCATACTAACTACAGCTCATTTGATCAATCAGGTGCCATCCTTTGTACTTCATGGTTAGATTCCATATCAAATTATATATCCTGAGTGTAGCAAGTCATTTCCTTTGCCCTTGCGAGTGTTCAGGTGCATATGCTTCGTTCAGAATCATGGCAATCAGGACAAGTTTGCTCCCCATGCGACGAAGTATGCTTTCTTAGTTACCCTAAGACACAGAAAGGCTACAAGTGTTATGATTCAGTCCATAGAAGATATGTTACTGTAGATGTAACCTTCTTTGAGAAGATTCCTTACTTCTCAGAAGATTAATCGACTATAGAGGTTGCCATACAAGAGACACGAATCTACCACAAGAGGTCATAGTTAAGCAATGCCCCAAAAGACAAGCATATATAGTGTCTTGCCTCCTCAGATAGGAGTGACTCAAATAGGGATGAGGAGCCCATGCAGAGGAGATCTACTACCATATGTACTCTTCATCCCATGTCCCAATACATTACGATTTCCTATCTAGAGGAGGGAGACAGACAGTTTGCTTCAGCTATTACTAATACAATTGTTCCTGGAGATTTTATCCAGGCTTCTTAGGATCCCAGGTGGAAAGCAGCTATGGATGAAGAGATGCAGGCTTTATAGTCTAGAAAGACATGAGATCTTGTTCCACATCCTGGGGTTGCTACTGTTGTTGGTTGCAGATGGGTGTATACCATAAAATATAAATCTGATGGAATAATTGATGGATATAAGACCAAACTCATTGCCACGGGATTCACCCAAACATATGAAATGAATTATCTTAAGACTTTTTTGCCTGTTACTCGCATTATCTCTATTAGAATTATTCTTTCTATGTGTGATCCAGGAGTGGCCTTTATATCAACTTGATATTAAAAATACTTTCTTATATGGAGATCTGGCTGAGAAGGTATGCATGAGACAGCCACCAGGATATAATGTTCAGGGGGAGCTTGTGTATCGCTTATGGAAGGCCATTTATGACCTGAAACTCTACAAGCCTGGAACAAGAGGCTCAATTCAGATATCAGGAAGATGGGCTTTCAGTGATCTACTACTGATCATTCTATTTTTATCAGGATGACAGAGTATGGTGGCATTTGGAGGGTTGTCATCCTAGAAATCTATGTTGATGATAAGATTTTGAACAGTGATGATATATATGGGATAGTGCAGATGAAGGTGTTTCTACAGTCTACCTTTGTCACTAAGGATTTAGGTGATCTTCGCTATCTCTTGGGGATACAAGCAGTCCACCAGGGAACTAGCTTATCATTATCTCAGAGACAATATACCTTGCATATTCTTGAAGAGGCTGGGCGACTTGGGTCCAAGCTATCAAGGATACCAATAAAGTCACCGTCTACCCATAACACTGATGAGACGGATCCCTTATTTGAGGATGTTACTAGATACCGTAATTCTATTGGTCGCTTACTATATCTGACCATTACATGGCCTAATATTAGTTTTGCACAGAGTAAAATCAGTCGGTTTATGCAAAATCCAAGATATGGTCATTGGCAAGAGGTGTGACTCATTCTGAGATACTTAAAGGGCACCCCAAGACTAGGTTTGTACTATAGAGCAGGTGGCTCTCTTGATCTTTTGGCATATTCAGACACTGATTATGCAGGATCTATAGAGGACAAAAGATCTACTTCAAGCTTTACTGTTTATCTGGGAGGTAATCTTGTCTCATAAAGGAGCAAGAAGCAAAATGTAGTGGCTTACTCTAGTGCAGAGGCAAAGTATAGATCTATGACTCAAGCAGCTTATGAGATTATGTGGATGGTGAGCTTCCTATAGGATTTAGGGATAAAGGTTGACATTCTTGTCCCACTTTATTATGACAATAAGTCCATTACCTGCATTGTGTCGAATCCAATCTTCCATCAAAGGACCAAACATATTGAGGTTGGTTGTCATTTTATTCAGGATACAGTGTTAGGAGGAAAGATAAGTACCCCATACACATCCTCCAAGCTTCAACTAGCAAATATTCTCACTAAGTCATTGAAGAAGAAGCACCATGATTTACTTAGTATCAAGTTGGGCCTCAACAACATATCCACCCTAACTTGAGGGGGAGTGTTGAGATATAGGGGGTGTTTGATATTTATTTAGTTCTTGTGGGGGTACTTATGGTATTTGCCCAATTCTCTTTTATATAAAAAGAGGATTAGGGTTTCTTTTTATTGTTAATGCATCTTTTTCAGTTCCATAGCATACATATTCAAATGACTAGCCTAAATCCAACAATTCCCTAATCATAGCAGGAGTCCAAGTTGATAAAAGATGACTATACCTATTACACTAATTTTATTCATTAAACATATGGCTTCAATTGTGATGGTGCCAAGCAATTTCTCATACATTCCAACAACAGTCATTATTAAGAGATGAGAGTTGTAACAGGTCATATTTAGTCTCACATTGTGTATTATGAGTTTATGTGTGAGTGGTGCCTACAAATAGGCTATTATACCTCCATTTACTGTTTGAGAAGAGTACAAAGAAACACACCCATAGGGGCACTTCTCCCGTAATTTTCTCTCTATTCTTCCTGAGTAGGATTTCCACATAAATCCAAGCATTCATATCGTGAAACTCTTAATATTTATGTTATCCATTTTATTCTGCTTATTTTATGTTTCAACATATATCAGGGCAAGTTCGATCTTGGGTTTTATCATCACTTATGATTGATGATGTTCGACATGAATATCATTATTTTCCACCATTCTAGAGTTTTCTTTATCATTGTTCATAAGATCAACAGAGAAGAAACCTGCCAAGAAGGCCCATGCCTCTACTACAACAAAGAAATGTGATGAAGGCAATGAGATTAGTGGCTACCATGGCAACAACGAAGGAAAAGGCAGAGTAGGAGAAGACCGAAGTGCACCTCCACACGTGGACGATGGCAGCAGCAGTGACGATAAGCTCCTCGTCCAACCCCTTCGAGGCAGCAGCACTCGACCTCGAGCATTATTACCTCACATGATCTCTACAATAGGTTCATGCGAGCAACGTCGATCTCATATGAGATTGCAAGATCAAAGGAGGTCAATGCATGGTAGAGGATGCGTCGCTATCAGCAATGATGATGGCAAAACAAGAGTTGAAGAAGCCAATGGAATCTCCACGTGGAATCAAAGCTGGAGGTGTCATCATTGATGGTGGAACTGATGGAGGCGATGGGCTACAATCTATGGCATCGCCTGCGAAGAAGCAATGGCAATGAAGGCGATGGCAATGGCGCTCGAGTGAAAGAAATCCGTGCGTGATCTCGTGCGCAATTGGATCACACAAGATTGGTTGCAATCGTAAGATCAACCTAAGAAGGAGATGGCAACGATGGGCTACAATTAGCAATGCCAATCTCGCGATCTCATGCAAGATCTTTGCAATAGCCTCGTGATGAAGAAGGTTGAGAACCGAAGAAGGCAATGATGGTGATGGCAATGGCGTGGGATGCGAGATCCCCACATCAGCAGCAAAGATGGAGCCGATGACGAAGGTGAGACTGCAGCGTCAAAGAAAAACGTATCTCTTGGGTTCTTTTGAACCCTTGAGAAACTTTGGTAACTTTTATTTATTTATCCCTTAGTTCTCTTTTATTTTTGAGTCTCTTACTATTGCAAAGGAGGGGCAAGGAAAAAAAAGGAGAATGTAGAGAGAGAGAAAAAGGAAGGAGAAGAAAAATAGCAGACAAAAAAGGATGAAGAAAAATAAAAGGAAGTCTCACATCGTGTATTGTGGGTTTGTGTGTATGTGTGGTGTCTATAAATAAGCTATTGTAAATTCATTTACTCTTTAAGAAGAATACATCGAAACACACCCTTAGGGATACTTCTCTTGTGGTTTTCTCCCCACTCTTTGTGAGTTGGGTTTCCACGTAAACCCAAGCGTTCATGCTCTTGATATTTATGTTATCTATTTTATTCAGCTTATTTTATATTTCAACAATCACACCTGACTATTGAAAGTTGTGCAATTACAAAATCCCAAGATCCTCCTTGATTGATGCAACTTAATGAGTAGGATGACCGTAAAGAAAATATGTTAATTCAACACAACTAGGCAAGGCAGGATTATGACTATGTGACTTGAAAATGAAGCTTGTTACAGAAAAAGGTGTGAGGAAATACAGAGAAAGGTTATGGCTGAAAAAAAAAACAGCACAATCATTTCAAGTAAACCCTCAATGTGCAAAGGCAATGCTTAGATATAGCTATTGATATAGTTTAACTAAAAAATAAGTTTCCAGAATATACCATCTGCATACCACCAATCATCACCTTCTTCTCTTGATGGAAAGAACTTCGCAATGATCGATAGGCCCTCGTTCCAATTATTGTGGCCCCCATGTATCCAGAGCTCTTCTCCATGAACAAGGGAACTGGTGCTTCTGTTAAAAAATACTCTGACTTGGTCCCCACCTTTGAAAACATCAGGATGAATATACCACAAGTTATCAACAGAATTTACAGCTGCATCCATCACATTTTGCAAAGTGCCCCATTTTCTTTCAGCCTCAAGCTTTGCCTGTGCTCTGTCAACTTCTCTAGCAGCAATTTCTGCTTCCCTTCTTCGCTGCTCTTCAGCCTCTCTCTCTCTTTCAGCTTGCTCAGCAGCAAGTTTGTCAAGTTCTTTCCTTTTCTCTTCCAGTAGAAAATCTTCAAAAGTGCGTAAATCCATTCCACCATCTACAGGAATACGAAAATCTTTTGAATCGTTGTTCTCATAGACACTTCCTCCATTGAAGAAAACAAAGTCCATTTGATATGCCTCCTTAGGAACTTGGAGTTCGCAAGACCACCAATCTCCTTGAAGATCAGATTTCTGCAATCTTTCAGTGAAAAAATTCCATCTCCAACCATTAAAGGCACCCATGATCAATATATCAGATTCATTTATCAAAGCCGATGATCTTCGGTTAAAATAAACTTCAATCAATTGATCGGCTTTCGCCGCATTAGGGTAGATAAACACCTTAGTCTTCTTAACCATGTTCTCCTCAGAAAGTTCCACTATTGCCTTAGTCTTCGCTTGTGCAACTTCCTCTTCTTTTTGCTTGGCCAGTACATCCTCGAGGTCTTGTTGATTGCTCGTTATGTCCTCTTCAACATTTCCATCATCCTCCACTACACTTCCTTCATCAATGCAAAGAACAGGCTGACCAAATCCTGAACTAAAGCCATTCTTTTGTGTCTCACCAACATCAACAGCAGCTTCAGTTGGCATGTCCAATAAAGATGAAGCTTCCTGCACCTCTGAAACAACTCCTTTATAATTAACTTGGTTTCCATCACTAACAACCATATCACTTTTGTCTGGAGTATTCTCCTCTATCACATCTCCTGCACTATGTAGCCCAACAGAATGGTCCCCTGAAATTGTCTTGTCCATTATATCCTCTGAACCAGCACTATGAGGTATCGATTCATCTACAATATCTTCTCGCCTTTCCGTTGCTCTCCTGGAGGTAAATCCCTTCTTATGTGCTTCTCCAGAAGTAGCACTATAGCCTGATGTTCCTTTCCCATGCTCCTGAATATTAAATTGATCTTTCTTCCTTGCACGTGTGCCAACCTGAGTTCTTGGCATAAACCCTTTAGGACCAGAGGTACCAGTCTTGGGTATCAAGCTCTTTCTGTGCCGCCTTCTCAGGTATTCTTCGAGAATAATAGCAAGTGGCAAGCATCTATATCAACAAAAAATAACTACAAATGCAACCAGAAAAGTTTTAGTACGAGCAAGTTTACCTGAACTTGCTGTGATCCGAGACAGACTAACAAAGCCTTTGTGGCAAAGAGAAGACTGAAACATGCACAAAGGAACAATGAAAAACAGGTAAGCGCTGAAAAACCAACGACCCGAAATAGAAAAAATTGAAATCACAAAAGGCAGCAAACAAATCACTATCACCATGAATTCACCAATTTAACCAAAATTAACTTGCAAAAAATGTAAACCACGTTTATTTTTCAGTTCAATCACCAAAGTATTGATTTCTTTTGTTTTGTTTTTTTTTTTTTTTAGAAAAACGAAAAGGCGCAACAAAACCAACAAAGAAGGTGGCTCTTGTCCTTCAAACAAAATCTCTGCCAAAGCAAAGGCCAAAACAACTTCCGCGCAGAAATTTTCAGATACCCAATTCAGCATACAGAAAATCCAAATCAATCCAGCACATGAAACGCAAAACCCCAAAGCCACTCGTCAGTTTTCACGGAAAGAGCCGCAAACAGCGACGTCTGAGCAACCAAAGCGCGCACAACCAACCAAACGATCATATCAGTGACGGAGAAAACGAAACCCATCACGTAGATCAACATTGACAATGACCCATGAAGCAAAAAAAAAAACCAGAAAAGAAAACCGATTGAAACACGGGAAAGACGCGAGGTCTCGGCGATGTGCGAGGAGGAGGGGGTCGCACTTGGGAGAAAGGCACCGAGATGGGGGAGCGGATCTTGCGAGGGGAGAAGGAGGGCCTTGTGCAACAGAGGAGCGCTTGGGATGGGACAGCAGTGCTCTCCATGTCTGCTCTCGACGCTTGGGAGCCACACCTCAGTCTCTCTCTCTCTCACCATATACAGAGCTCTCAAACACACGAGAGGCACCCTGCGCACTTTGACGGTGGTGTGTTGTGTGCTTTGTTGAGGTCGACGATGGTGCACGGACGACGTTGACGCCAGAACTTGGGACTTGGGAGTGGAGACGAGTAGCGTCACTTAAATAAATGAAGGGAGAGTGACCTGAGTGAGTGCGGGGGCCCACTGAATGGAAATCGTCCGTGCTTATTTAAAGGGAGGATCTTCTTCTCGCTCGTAAATTGAGGTAACTTTGCAACAATGCCCTCCTCTTCCGTTGATTTTGTTTATACCATATGCCTCGTGGTTGCAATTGCACTTGCCTAGTGAACAAACATTGAATTAATGGTCCGATGGAGCATTTCCTGGGTGGTGGGGACTCTAACCAACCATGGCAGAAGACTCCTGTTTGAGCCCCACCTTGCCTTACCCAACGAAGTGAGTGTACAGGAGTCATTTTCCCCTAATTTGCCATGGCATTCTATCTCATGTGTTTTGGGTAACTATCTAGTTCTATTACTACCATACTAAAAGGGTATCATAGATGCCAAATTCTCAGTAATTTCGACAATATGCATGTTTACATTCTTTATTTAAGTGCCAACTGCATGTTGCCATATGTAATGCTCATTTAACCTAGTGTGCATATTTTGGTAGCCATGGGATGGCTTTCAATAATAAATTAGTTTTAACTGCACTCCCCTAGCTCGTAAGGTTGAATCAAGTTAAGTAGTTTGGATCTCCAAAAGCAAAGTTCAATTAGAAGATGTAAGGTAGGAGAACAGAGGCAACCATGCACCAAAATACCAGGTAATTACCAAGTAGAACCTGCTAAAGGGAATGTACATCCAAGGAAAGTTAAAGCTTCTCGGTTATAAGTTTGAAACCTTCGAAGTTGGCAAGTGTACCCTGTAAATTAAAGAAGAAATCAAGAAAGCCGTCAACCATACTCGAAATCACATGGAAAGACTATTTCTTTCCGTTTCAATCACTACAAGTGTCAAGAAATATTGTGCAAGAATGTGGAATTGCCTAATTGTAACACCTCCTATTATAAGTTCAAACATGCAAGATTTGAGAACGTGCGCGAACTCTTCAATCCACAAACTTCATGCTCCTTATACCCCAACAAATTTCTTCATGTCACGAGGAAGGTTGTGCACCACAACCGAAAGTAAGCAAAGGGGGATGGCCACCAATGAAGGCACACAAGAGAGCGTGCCCTTTTGGTGGAGTAAAATATAGGGTAGGTTTCTTTTGGTTGTAATGCTTGGAATTAGTTCCACTTGATAAACATCACATGTCCCTTTTAATTAAAGAATTGATTGCATTCCAATATGCAATAGGTACCTAATTGCCATCCAAATATATTTGGATCAAAATTAAACTCTTTAGCTCAATTAAATATCCAATAAAGTATTATTCAAATGTTAAAAGAACATTTGATTATATGATGTAAAACTCCATTGAAATAATTATTGATTTTATCATATTAATACGGAAGGTCTAGAAATAAGAAATTAAGCACAATGCTACCCTCAATTATCTCTTGTACTTATGAATCCTTCATATTAAGGGACTTAAATAACTTTAAGGTTAACTTCTCAAATCTTCAGTTTTCCCCCATTAAGAGTCACACTTTGTTATATTCTCTTTGTATCATTTGACGGGGAACTAAGACCTTTGCCTTTTTCAAAAGGACTATCTTATTCTCAATTATGTATGAGACACCTGATACTGTGTTTGGAATTTGTTCATCCTAATATACCCCTAATGATTTCATGTATTCTAAGTTACCAAGCACCTAACTAAATAGACTTCTATGTGCTCCTTGCCCTCACATAACAACCAACTTTCTAGCATTAACACCAAAGTGGATGCATCAATTATTGATGCACCTAATGTATACATGCAAGCATAAAAACACATACATATCTCAAGTTAAAAGATATACCTTCTTTTAATGATAGTAATAAGAGAAGGATTTCCCATATCTCACTCTCAATTATTGAACTCTTTAACTTAAGCTGCAAAGATAGTTTTGAATCTCTATTCATCATGCAAAGGATATGCATCTAGAGTATCAATCTAGCAACAGTCTTTTAAACAATTTGCCAACTCTTCTTAAATTGGAGATAATTAATTGGATATCATGATAGTTCTTAATAACTCATTGAAATTCTCAATCTAAATTATTTAGATCTTCAATACCAATCATTTGTATATCTAACTTAGCCACATTACTTTATCCCAATTGTATTGAAGGGCTAACTATGATGGTTATAATAATAATAAAATAAAATAACTTTGGTGGCTTAGTGTTACGACCTGATCCCAAATTTCTATAGGACCCGAGATCGGCTCGCCTCAACTAATCTCAAGACCCAATCGTCTAACGAAAAATAACCCAAAAGAAGAAAATATACTACAACCACACATATAATGCAACTAAGCGGAATTAATAAAAAGGCAGTAATTGGAAAACAGAATGAGAAGTCTCAAAAATATTACATGTCACAAGCGGAAGAGTATTATAATATACATAGCCATCACAATTACAACAGAGGGAAATATAACGTGATCAGAAATAACTAATACATGGTAAAGTACTAACTACTAGAAAAGGGCTCTGAACAGAAAAGGGGAAAAACACTACGGCTAGGCTCAGCAGTCGGTGGTGCTGGCTACTCAACTCCCTAGTCAGCTAACGCTAAGTAGAGTGATGGTTAAGCCATTTACATGTAATTTAACTTAAGGAAACAAGCAAGTAACTAATCATTCATTTCCATTTATCTCAACCATGTGTTTCTGTTTCGGTTATTCTAATAAAGATCCACAACATTTCTTAATCATCTTGTTCCCTAAGGGAACGATCTTAATTGCAATTTATTCTGCGATGTAGGATGTACACGTGGTACTCTTCTGGCCAGGAGAGCCCCCGTGGTAGTCCTACACTCGGTCTACCACTCCGAGGTCACGGTCGCGACGTAGCAGTAACTAGGCACGTGCAATAAGCGAACGGGTAGCTACTCCGCACTGACACGCGGTCAGTCGTTTCCGCTAGTAGGTACCCCCAAACGTACAGCACAGAACAGAACAGGGTCTCGCCCTTCAACAGTCTACACACCCTTGCCCAACTATCCCAGTTTGCCCAAAAGGCCTAACAAGAGTCGATGTAGGGTGGCCAGTCTTAACCCCGGGCCCCATGGGGCGACTGGCTCCCCCCCTACACTAAAGTAACCAGAGTCAATGTAGGGGGTCATTCCTAACCCCAAGTCTCAACACAATGACGGCTAGCTCCCCCCTACACTAAAGTGATGGTAGCTCTCTTCGGTACCGCATACACGAGGGCCAACTCACTTTCCATGCAAAAGGGATAGTTGCTCTCCTCAGTACCGTGTACTCGAGAGCCAGCTCACTTCCCTCCTACATGCGATATTCGTTCCATACACGCGAGTTCCTTTCTAGTTTCTCATAGGGTTCGTACATAGACTTTCTCATTTCCACATCCGATTTATTAAATGCATAACAGGAAACTGAAGATTCGCAATCGATTATTCTGTACACCGCAGATATTTTCATTCATGTCATGGTTCATTAAATGTGGTACAGGCAACTCATAGTTTACTATTTTCCGTAAGCATTACAACAATTTAATCATTCAATACATGCACATGCATCTCTTTTCATCTCTAGTGTTCATTTCACAACCTAGGGTTCAATTGAATATTTCTAAAGTAGCATGTATTCATCTCTTTCAACCCTCGGATTCATCTCACAACCTAGGGTTCAATTGAATATTTCTAAAGCATGCAATTTAATTATTGATTCTGGAATTTAGAGAGAGAACCACTTTACCGGGATACATGGGTGGAATGGGGGCTCGGATCGCAGATCCCATCATCTCCGTGGGTCCCATGTACGCAACTGGTTGGAGACCTATACAATTGATCAACCACATCAAACGAGTTCAAAACTGTATACAAGTGACACTAACACGTAGAGAAACTCAAACGGAAACCAACGATACTTCGTTTGTGCAAAATCGACTCCGTTTGGGCCCTAAACGGACCAAAAAAGTGCATGCTAACTAAAATCATACGTCTGTGACTAAGCCCACATGTCTTAAACGACCTCAGAATCTCACCTTGCTTTCCTACGGATTCCTCAGACGTCCGAACCCCTCCGCAACTATCTGAGGGAGATCCCATACGTTTGACACTCCCTCCAGTCGTCTAGGAGTGCAATCAGACATCTAAAACTGTCTCTAAACATTCTAAAGCACCTCAAAGGGTGTGCCACACTCCTTTCCCACGTCCTATACCTGCACATGCGCGCGGGTTTAGAAAAACGTGACACGTAAACATAAGTACGTGCATGCAGGCACGTACGCAGGACATACCTCAGCACTCTACGTACTATCAGACGTCCGTCGCCAGCTCCAGACGTCCCAAGGATCCTCCAGACGTTTGGATGGAGTTCCAGACGTATGATACTGCGGAAAATGGTTCTGCAATATCCTCCTGCGAGTTTCTCCTCGCTCTCTGCTCCGCCCGCAGATGTCGCAGCAGCACCACCCTGCGGCTGCAGGAGGTCGCTCCTCCTCTCCCAAACTCCTCCGAGCTCCTCCTCTCACCTCCGACTCCTTTCCCGAGCTCCTCCGGTCGCACCTAATCTCCTACGCTCTCCCTCTCCCTCGCCCACGCTCTCCCGCTCCTCCATGTTCCCACTCTCCCTCTCTCCCATGCTCCTCCATCTTAAGCTCCCCTCCTTCCTCCCTACTCAGGGATGCAGGGGGGGACGGGGAAGGAATGTCACCGGCAGGGTGGTGGAGAACGAGGGTGGAGGTGGTGGTGGTGGTGGTGATGGTGAGAGTGGTGGAGATGGTGAGGGTGGTAGGGGTTAAATAAGGAGTGGGTTAGGGTTTGTAAGAGAAGGTGGGTGTGCATGGGTGGTGTGTTGGATGGGAAAAAGAGAGAGAGAAAATTGTGAAATCTCCCCTGCAGAACCTTTCTCTTCCCACAATGCCCACACACCTAAACCGAGGGGGTTTAAATTTGCACCTATACCCCTACTTTTCTGGAAAACTACGAACGACCCCCTAGGAAGGGTCATTTCAACATAACAAACTTAAAGGAAGTTTCGTCCCCGAAACTTGAGCTAACTAGGGTGCGGAAAATAAACGTAAAAGTGCATAACAAGCTTAAAGTGGATCAAAGTAGGTCAAAAGCGGCGTACCCTCAAAAAGCTTCGGGTACTGTTCTCGCATCGCCTCCTCAAGCTCGCAAGTTGCATCCTTGTATGACTAGCTTCTCCATAGGACCTTCACCAATGGCACCTCTTTCCATTTCAGACTCGGGATGGCTCTGTCCAATATCTAAACGGGTCTCTCAAGGTAGGCCAAGTCATCCCCCACCTTGATGCTCTCGTGGCTCAGAAAGTGGCTGGGATCGACTATGTACTTCCTGAGGTTGGACACATGAAACACGTCGTGCACTTCAGAGAGCTAGAGAGGAAGGGCAAGCCGGTAAGTAACGGGTCCAACCCTCTCTAAGACCTCAAAGGGCCCCACAAACCTCTGCACAAGCTTCCCTTTCACCCTAAAACGCTGCAAACCCTTCATGAGAGAAACACGGAGAAAAGCGTGATCCCCAACCTCGAACTACACCTCTCTACGCTTCTTATCAGTATAGCTCTTCTACCTGCTCCTGACAATATAGAGTCGTCTGTAAATCTGCTCTATCACCTCCTGACTCTGACGGATCATCCTGGGACTAGCCTCCCACTTGGTCCCCACCTCGACCCAACTTAAGGGTGCAGTACACTTTCTCCCGTACAGAGCCTTGTAAGGTGCCATGCCAATGCTCAAATGATAGCTGTTATTGTATGCGAACTCTGCCAGGGGAAAATGCTCTTCCCAGGAGCCTCTCCAGTCTAGTACACAAGCGTGTAGGAGGTCCTCTAGTGTCTGTATGGGGTGCTCCGACTACCCGTCGGTCTAGGGGTGGTAGGTGATACTGAACCTCAAACGAGTCCCCAAGGCCTACTGAAACTCTGCCCAGAACTAGGAAGTGAAGCAAGTATCCCTGTCGGATACGATCTCACGAGAGACTCCGTGAAGGCACACCACATCTCTGATGTATCACTCTGCTAGCTGTGCTAGCCCAAAGGTGACTCATATCGGCAGGAATCGTGCCGTCTTCGTCAACCTGTCTACTATCACCCAAACTGCTTTATGTCCTCGCTGTGTAACCAGTAGCCCCACTACCAGGTTCAGGGTGTAGATGCCTACGGGAGGGGGTGAGATATGAGTGACGTAAAAAAATGCAGAATAAAAAGATAACAATCTCACAATGTACACAAGTATTTTTAGGTGGAAATTCAAATCTGGTGAAAACCACCACCTAACCCTCTCGAGTTAGGATTTCCCGGTTGATCTAGTCAATCAAATCCACTATACGAACTACTTATACGAGGGTAGGTCAACCTCACTTACAACCACGCTACAAGTACGAGGGTAGCGTTCCTCAACCCCTCCTCTTCACAAGGAGGATTTTATCTCACGAAGGAGACAGGAATTCGTAACGCGAATACCCAACAAAGAAAAATACAACAGACCTATAGAGCCAACAAAGTATATAAATGAAACTAACTACTATAGGTGAAGAATCTTTCCTCAGGTGAAAGTGCGTCGGCGTGACGACATAGGTGCGTGAACTATGCAACGACACAACGATGCTCTCAAAATCTTTGGCGAGAGAGCGGGTGCTTGAAAGATGTGGTGCTCTCAAGTGTGGGCTTGATGAACTAGGAGAGCAACAGCACTTAAGAATGATCTTCTTCCTCACTTGGACATAAAAAGATGTGGAAATGCTATTCAAGGTGTGTCTTGGTGTGTGTTTGCAAGGCAAGGATCCTCCTCTACTTATAAAGGGCCTAGGAAGGATTTAAAAGCCCTTAGAAAGCTTCCATAGCCGTTGGGATTGAACCCAAGGTAAAACAGGCCGTAATCAAAATCAATCATGATTTTAACAGGGTCATCAGATGTCTGGTCTAGGTATCAGACGTGTGGCAAACCTGTTTAAGACGTCTGGGAACTAAGTCAGACGTCTGATTCTAGACGGGTTTCCTTACTGACTTGATTCATACCTAAACAGGGTTCTAATGTATTTGCATCAGACGACGTACAGGACGTCTGGCACTAGGTTTTGACATATGGAAACCTATTGTACAACGGGAATGGATTCCCAAGATAGGTTAACGGCTAGAAAATCTTACAAGGAGATTTTGGGTCAGTCGAGGCAAAACGATCACATATTTGACGTTTGGGGTCCTCTACGAACGTATGATATAAGCCTAACGGTCATTTCCCTCAACATTTGTATAGGAAGCCAACGTTCCACTAATTGGACGTTTGGCACAAACATCAGACGTCTTCTAAGATGCCTGGACTAAGGTCTGAACATCTGATTTCACCAGATAGAAGCTACAAAGTCCAGCCTAAGTTATTGGACTTCTAAGTCGACAGTCAGACGTCTTAAAAGTCACTATCAGACGTCTGATTAGGTTGTCAGAACCCTATTTTGATTTTCTAGGTTCTCTACAGAAAACCTAAGTATCCTAGGATTGTACAGGTATTCCTAGGATTACTTTAAGGGTTCTTTGAGGCTTTTTAACATAAGATCTAAGAAAGAAATAAAGAGTAAAACAAAGAAACAAAATTACGTAAAACAAGATAAAAGGAAATCTATCATATTATTGTTTTCACGCTTCTTCGGGCTATCGCTTCTCGCGAAGCTCCTATGTTCTCTGTCAAGCTCCTCCAATTCGCCATGAATGCAAGCTCGAACTTTGTCTAAACACGTCTCTATTTGCAATTAACCTGAAATCTAAGAGTTTAAGTGCAAACGTTAAATAACACGTGTTTTGTTATCATCAAAATAAACGATCGTGGTGCTCTAGCACCAACACATGGTAATACTCTCCCATTTCCACTCTAGCACAGGAAGTAGCTGTAGCGGCCCTACAGGCCTCTAGTGCTCGACCTTCACCTGCTGGAATACCAAGCACTGCTGGACGAACTCACCAATATCCCGCTTCATTCCCCTCCACCAGAAGTCACAGCGCAAATTGTGGTACATCTTTGTGTTCCCAGGATGTATGGTGAACCTGGACTCATGTGCCTCAGTCAGAAGCTCTCTCAACAGCTCCTCATCTCTAGGAACGCACATACGTCCCCTCATACGCAGTATCTCATCAAAGAAAGTAAAATCTACTGGGTCCCTTGTCAACACCCTGTCCCGCAGTGTCTGGAAATATGGATCGGCCATCTGCCCTGTAATGATATGGTCTATCAGCTTTGGTCGTGCCTGCCGCATTACTGTCACTGCCCCACAGTACCCTCGTGACACCTGGGGTTGCCAACTACCCACCTCCTCCACGAGTCTCCAACTTTGTGCCTGTAAGTTGGCTAAGTGGGCGGGTGCCTTTCAACTCAAGGCGTCGGCCACCACATTAGCCTTCCTTGGGTGGTAGGAGATGCAGCGGTCGTAGTTCCTTAGGAGCTCTAACCAACGCCTCTGTCTCATGTTGAGCTCCTTCTGGTCAAACAGGTACCAGAGGCTCTTATGATCTGTGAAGATCTCAAATGTCTCACCATACAAGTAGTGCCTCCATTTTTTCAGCGAGAAGACAACTGCTGCCAGCTCTAAGTCATGGGTGAGGTAGTTATGCTCATGGGGCTTTAGTTGCCAAGAAGCGTAAGCGACGTGGCCCCGCTGCATGAGCACACCACCCAACCCCTACAACGAGGCGTCAGTGTAAATCACGAACCCGCCATTGCTGTCTGGGATGGTGAGTACAGGAGCTGAAGTCAATCTCTCCTTCAACTCCTGAAAGTACGACTCACACTCGTTTATCCAGGTGAATGGCACGTCCTTCCAGGTCAGCTGGGTCATAGGACGCGTGATCTGAGAGAATCCCCTGATAAACTGTCAGTAGCAGCTTGCTAGTCCCAAAAAGCTGTGTATCTCTGTCACTGTGCGTGGCCTCTCCCACCTGAGCACGGCCTCGACCTTGGCTGGATCCACAGCCAATCCATCTCCTGAAATCATGTGACCCAAGAAGGTCACCTGTCTCAACCAGAACTCGCACTTGCTGTACTTGGCATACAGCCTGCGTCGTCTTAATGTATCCAAGATCATATGTAGATGTTATCCATGCTGTGCCTGATCCCGAGAGTAGACTAGTACATCATCGATGAATACCACCACAAAGTGTTCCAGGTATGGCCTGAAAACACGATTCATCAGATCCATGGAAGCAGCGGGGGCGTTGGTCAGCCCAAACGGCATGACCAACAACTCGTAGTGTCCGTACCGAATATGGAAGGCTGTCTTGGAGACGTCGGTCTCCCTGATCCTCAGATGATGGTAACCTGACCTCAGGTTTATCTTCGAGAACACAGTGGCATCTCTCAACTGGTCGAAAAGGTCATCGATACTAGGCAGCGAATATTTGTTCTTGACGGTGACTCGATTTAACTGCCTGTAGTAGACACAAAGTCGAAAGGTACTGTCTTTTTTCTTTACGAATAACACAGGGGCTCCCCACAGGGACGCACTGGGCCTCACAAAGCCCTTCTCCAACAGATCTTGTAACTGAGACTTGAGCTCTTGCAGCTCAAGCGGGGCCATCCTGTACGGTGCAGTAGAAATGGGGCTGGTCCCCAGTACTAGTAAGATCTCAAACTCGATCTTATGCTTAGGCAGTAGTCTTGGCAGTGCCTCTAAGAAGACGTCGGGATACTCGCAGACCACTGAAATACTCTGCTACGACACATGCTAAGAAGCCCTCACACCCCTTGCTTAGAAACTTCGCTGCCTGAAATGCGGAGATCGATTACTTCTTCAAACGTCTAATAAGCACTTCAAACGTCCTAAAAGACATTTGACCTCTCTCCCAGATGTCATTTAAGACGTCTGACCCTACTAACCAAACAACCTTGTAGGCCCCCTACCACTCGACCAAAGTCTAATAACTTCTAATCACTCTATCAGATGACTAATTTTAAAATCAAATGACCCTTATTGTCAAATAAGTTGTTTGATGCTCTTGCAAGATGTTTGATATTTCACCTAGTTTTGGCCTTGTTTTTGCAACTAAAAATCAGTTGACACACACTTCTCCTTAGATGATTTACCCTTACTTATTAGACGTCTAATAAGTCCATTGGACGTCTAGCCATCTAATCGGGCAATGTTATTTGTGAATCTTTTGCATCTGTTTTATATTCTTTTATAAATACCCCATAGCACTTCCAAACATACACAGAACATTTAGAGAGTAAAACACACTTGCTTACTCGGTAGCATTCCAAGCTCTCAAAGCTATTTCACTTAATTTCTGAAAGCATTCTCCCTGTGGACTAAATTATGATATACATACTTGAAAGGGAAGTAATCCTAGACCTATAGAAGTTAGTGGTCATGTTTATCTTGGACTTTGTATGATTGTTCTTATATTTTTATTTTTGTTATTATACTTTATTATCCCCATCTCTTCCTACGTGAAAGGGTAAAACTCTTCGGATGGGATCGAAAATGGGCTTTGCATATCGAGGTACATCATCGTTATTTTAAATGTAATTAGGATCTTACAACCTTGACGTTGGAAAGATCCTAAGTGAGGGAGACTTAGATGCTGATTTTTTTCCCTTGAGTATATCCCACCTAAAATTTCTTATGCCCCTGTTGTGTGATTTCATTTGTGTAATTTTTATTTCTTAAATTTTATATTTATCCTTAATTACACTAATCACCCACTCTGAATGGTTGTCGTTTATTTGGGAGAGAACAATGCATAGTCCCATGCGAAAGAAATTAAAACATTCCTAAAAAGACATGGTGACCCACCCCACAGTACAATCGTTAATGCAAGCAAAAAATTTACAAAAAAAACATTTTAAAAAAAAGAAAACACGATGCTTAAGAACACATAATACATACAAGAAAAGGGATACTATATATATATATATCTATATATATATATATATATAAATATATATATATATATGCTAAAAAGAGTATTTCATTGTAGGGAAGATCTTGATATAAGAGATGCATCTCACAGGGGAAGGGAAAAGACAGAGAATCCTCACCAAGAAAGAGAAAAATACATCCTGTAGAAATGGGAGAACATAAAAACAAAAAAAGAGACAAGTAACGAAGGAGAAAGAAAAAGAAAGTATTGCAAGATCAAGAAATGGAAGATCACCTGAAGGAGATCGACCTTACGTTCGTAGAATGGCAAAGCGTTGACGGGATAAAAATCTTGAAGACCGCGCTAACGAGAAAATCGATTAAATCGACTTACTAACTTGCATCAGAAATCTTGACTGTGATAAGTACAGGGTCATACGTGGTCCCAAACAAAATAAAAACTACAACAAAAAAAGAAGAAGACCAATTTACCCTAACAAATAAACCCTCCTACAACGACAAAACAACCAACTCTCACCCTCCAATGGCCGCACCACGGACGCATTACGCCACAACACCCACACCATAAGCTACAGTTTGTCGCAGCCAAGCACGCCAAATCGAAGGTCACTGCATGCTGATCTGAGCCCGTTGCTCCGTACACTGCAACAACGATAGCTTCGCATCACAATATCGTAGCACACTAGCCGTTGCATCTCGGCCGTGCGCGACTGCGATAGTAAGAGTGTACTACGAGCTTCCACACACGTGGAAAGCGAAGGATTGGAGGGAAACACGTGAAAGATGCAGGTATGTATTACGTTATTTGACCTTTGAGTGCTAAAATAATAATATTTTGTTGTAACAAAGCCTCGTACAAGTTGTGATGGATTGATGTTGAGTTAGTAATGGCAACGCAAGCAGATGCATATGCAACTCGTAGCAGATGCATATACAAGGTATGTTGACTTGACCCATCAATCAATGTATATATTGAAAGGGCGTGTAAGATTTAGCCTATTATAATGTGTATTTATTTTATTGAAATGATCAAGTATATTATACAGAATGATTTTCAGTGTAGGTGATGCCTACATCTTGCGTAAAAGTCATAACATTGTAAGGTCGTGGGTTTGAGTGATTTTTTTGATTTCATGGTTTTTCTTAATTTTACTTGCATGCATCAGTCGATTATCTCTTTCCTTATTTCAAATAAACAATTCCTTACCTCTCTCTCTCGTCTTTCATTTTATATTTTACTTATTTTATTATCATTGCATAGTGTGCGATACATTTTCGTTATCAATTTTCTCATGTTTTTATATTAGAAATCAATATTGAATATTTTCCTACAAATATATGAAATAATATATAATTAAATAAATATTTAATTAGATATATGAAGTAATATATTTTTAGATGTGCGATATATTTTTAATTTACAATCTATATTTTTAATTTTTTATCGATAAAAAATTATAATACATTGATCTTGATTTTCTGAAATAAATTCTTATGTCATTTTTTTTTAAAATTTTCCTTTAATCAAAATTACAATTTTGATCTCCATAGCAACGAAAAACTAATATATTGTAATATAATTTGAAAATAGGAAACAAGTAAAGAGAAAATAAAAAATAACTAACAATAACGTTACTGATCGCGCGCCGTATCATTGAAGGGAAAAAAAAACTTTTGAAACATATAAATTGTAATACAAACCTATGACTTAAAATATAATAAATGTATAAGATTAATAATTAATTATCCCATATTACAATGGAAATATTATTATGGTCAAATAAAAAAACAAATACCATTATGTTTGCGATAATTGTGATACAATTATAATATGTTGTAATACAAGCGACTGCAACTGAATTACCAGAAGGCAGAGAGCTATATATTAGTTGTAATACAATAATAGATAAAAAAAATAAATTATTATAAAATATGAGGTATATGCATAATATAGACACAAAATCTATCTATAAAGGTAGGTGCGGGCTCCTCTGATCCAACACGTCACCCCACCTTCACCCATGTCACAACATTTTTCCCTGACCCTCTCTCTCTCTCTTCCTTGCTTTTCTCTCACACTATCACACCCACGCCAGACAGCCCTCCTACATTTCTCCCTCTATACCCCTACTACTCACGTGAAATTTTCCATCTCTTTATCACACCCTGACCACCATCTCCTGCTACGCGTCCGAACTCTCTTCCTTCCTTTTCATCTGTCTTCCCATTGATCACTCTCATCTCGTTATAAAATAAAAAAGACGTGAGTTGAAAAATAAAAAATAAAAATTGACATAAAATTAATATATAATTATAAATATGATTTTTTTATATAAAAAATATCGACAAAGGGTGGAATTTATTATTATTAAAATCAACAATAAATCATTTTCATAGGGATGGGTGATTATAAAAAATTATATTATACATTTAAAAAAATTTTATACGAAGTGAAATTTTACTTTTACAATCTTATTTTGAACTATTTTATACCGATATAATAAATTTTTTGTATGAATGCAAAATTAAATTCTAAGTATTTCTTCACATATAATAAGTATTTTTTACTTGAAAGGTGATTTTTCATCTTAGGATTTAGAGTTTAACATTTAGCGTTTAGAGTTTAGCACTAAACCATAAACCCTAAATCCTAGATCCTAAACCCTAAGGTGAAAAGTCACATTTCAAGTGAAAAATCACTTCTTATACGTAAAATTACTTTTTATAAACTTAAACCCTAAACCTTAAATTTATAAGTCAAAAGTACTTTGAACAGATACAAAATCACTTTGGATAGGTAAAATTATCATTGGAATAATTTATCAACAGTGTAAAATTTTTTATCACCAGTGTAAAATTATTTTATCACCTATGCATTTTTTCGATTAAAGTAACGTGGTAATTTTTTTAAATGTGATGAAAATTACCATATAATAAATTTTAGATTTTTTTATCTCTTTACATTAAATATCAATTATCAAGTAAATCAATATTATATAAAATACAAAAATAATAATTACATCACTTTTCACGTCACAATTTATATTTTCATACCTTTTAGCAAACAAAAAATAAGAACCTCTCTTCCCCCAACCACCGTAACGTCATCCCATTATTAAAAAAATTCTCTCCTCCCCGTATTTGAGTAATGAATTTGACTGGTTAAAAGAATAGCATTTTTAACATTATAAATTTTACGTGCAATATCTTAAAAAAACTTTCTCCCCAAAATCAATTTCGTGAAATAAACTTTACTATTTCCTTAAAGGCTCCACTACTATATATTTTTATTATAAAATCAACCAGATTGTTGTTAATTATAAAAAATCATGTATAACTTTTACTACATTTATTTAAAATTTTGATAATTCTCCCATAATTATTATTAACCATTAAATTTTCTTATCCTATAAGGAAAAAAAACAAATCCCTTTCCTCTCTTAATTTGATTAAGATCATCTCATTATAAAAAGAAAAAAGGAAAATCTCTCCTCTTCTTATTCAATTAATGTCTTCCCATCATAAAAAAAAATCCTCCTCCCTTTATTTGAGTAATTAATTTAATTTTTTAAAAGTACAACATTTTATTATTATTAATTTTACCTTTACATCTAAAAAAAATACACAAAAAGATCTCTTCCTCTTAAACAAATTTCATAAAGAAATCTTCACATTTTCTCTAAAACAAATCCCATAAAAGGTTCTATGATTATACATTTTTACTTTAAAATCAACTAAATAGTTGTTAATTGAGAAAAATCATGTGACTCTTACGATATTTTTTTTAAATTTTGGCAAAATTCTCATAATATAAATAAAAGTTGAATTATTGATTAAATTTCATTGGAACGAACTTTTTAGATTTATGTTTCGACAAATTATATGCTGTAACTACATGCGTGAAAGTTTCATAAATTTTCACAATGAAGTGGAGGTATATGACGAGTAAGGGAAAAAAAAGGAAAAAACGAAAGCTTCTGAAGCAAAAACAAGACGAGTCAAATCAAATGTCATGCTGGCGCCAAAAAATTAAAAAAGGGCAGAAAAAGAGAGGCCAAATCGAAGCAGCCGAAGAGTTGCTTATTGAAGCCGCTGCTTGACCGCTATCTTACACCGACGCCTAAAGCATAAGGGCGTACAAGGAAGAAAATATTGGGGATGCTGATACTAACTGAAAGGTGTGACGAATTAGGTAAGGGATCTTCACTTGTATGGTATACTATATTTATCGAAAATATTTTGTCATATTGTGAAATCTACGTCATTTAATCAAAGGATGTTAGTCGGAAAATATAAACATTGACATAAAAAATAATATATAAAGTTAAATGTGACCTTCACATGATATATTTTATTTTTATATAAAAAAAGATACTCATATGTGATGAGGTTCACCAATATTAAAATCAATAATCACTTTTATATGGATATAAATCACTTAAATTATATTCAAAATTATTTTATATTGATGTAAAATTAATTTGTACCTTCAAAAATAATTTTACACCGGTGTGGTTGTTGAAATTAACAATCACTTTTGTATGGATGTAAATCATTTAAATCATATTCGGAATCATTTTACATCGGTGTAAAATTACTTTACACCTTCATAAATAATTTTACACCGATGTACAAAATAAGATTACACCAGTATAAAATTAAATTCTCAGTATTTCTTTACCTATAACAAGTAATTTTACACTTGAAAAGTAACTTTTCACCTTAAGGTTTAGGATTTAGCAAAACCCTAAACATTAAATATTAAGTCCAAAACTCTAAGGTGAAAAATCACTTTTCATACGTGAAATCACTTTTCATAAGCGTAAATCCTAAACCCATAGGTCAAAATCACTTTGTCCGGGTGCAAAGTCACCTTACACCGATATAAAACCACATTTGGAATAATTTTGCAACGGTACAAAATGAGATTACATTAATGTAAAGACACCTTAGAATAATTTATCATTAGTATGACATAATTTTACATCGATGCAAATCAACTAGAATAATTTATTACCGATACAAATTGATTTATCACTGAAGTAAACTTATTTATCATTAGTATAAAGTATTTATCATCTATGCATCTTAGTTTAAAGTGGTATAGTGACTTTTTTTAATATGATGGGATCTACCACGTAATAAACCTTATTTTTTTTTATTTCTTTAATTAAATAATAATTATCAAGTAAATTCCATGTTCACATCACCTTACTTCATTTTTTACATTAACTTTTATGTTTCCCTACATTTTAGCTTAATTTAATTTGAACATAAAAATTAAGGTTTTTAGTCTTCTCAATACAAATTAGATTTTAATTTGTATTTTCCTGCTTGAATGTAAAAATTAATCATATGAAAATTTAAAATAATTTTCAATTGATACATATTGATTTTCAATTGATGACAAATTAACTCACTGTACATTACAAAATATATTATCTAATATATTTTGATTTTTTACTAATAAAAAATTAAAAATATTAATTGAAAATCAAAATATATAATATATTATAAAATATATTATCTGATATATTTTAATTTTTAATCAGGATATATTTATAATATATAATTATATATATATTATTTTATATCTCGTGAAAATATACTCAATATTAACATCCTGTGAAAGAGTACGAAACGATAAAACCGACGAGAAAAGCAGAAGTCGAAACAAACGTCAAAATGAATGTGTGTAAGAAAATTAAAATGAAAAAAATTAAGAGAGAGAGAGAGGTACATTAAAAAAAAAGGAACGAACTACTCTGCACGTTTCCGCCGCAAAACAAATAAAAAAAAAGGTAAAGAACGTCGTGGACAGTATCGCGTCCAGGAAGCTTCACTTATATTAAGGATGCTTATTTAGAAAATAGTTTAAGCACTGATATATCCATGTTCTAATCATTATAATAGTTTGGATATGAATTTGAAAACAGATAATTAGGAAGAAGTAAATGAAAGTTCTTGAAAAGTGTGGGAAATTGAGGGGAAGTCAATATGGAAGGTCCAACGCATAAAAAAAAAATGGATTGCTGATGGAAAAGGATTAAAATAGTGTCAGTAGAAACCATAACACAAGTTCTCGTTAATGGATATAACTAAAATACAACTTAAAGGAGTCTTAATACAACTATAATATAATTTCAACTTAGAGGAAGGATTTAAAAATATAAGAAGTGATGTTTAAATGATTCGTAATACAACTACAACTAATACACTATTATTGCGATAAAAAGATCTAAGGTGACCAATATTTTATGAAGATAGCACCAAATAAATTATCATGATACAACTTGATGATGAATAATTTATTCGTTGTCATATTCATCGTCATACAAGCCAATGTTAGCCACAATGAATAACTTTTTCGTTGACAAATCCAAGATAATGAATAGAGTTGTTGTTCAAATCCTCACTTGTTTTAAGTTTAAAAATGATTATCTTCATTGTCTTGTAGAAGTATGTGACAACGAATAATTCATTGTAGTATACAATAGATATCAAAGGTAATTAATCATCCTTTAATACACATCTTATTTATAACTAAATGTAATTCATCAAATAAGTAGAATTTTGACAACATTCATTACAAGATTTCTACCAAATTAAAAGTTCATGATGAAATTTTATAAAAATACACCTGAAAATTATGAATAAGTTTCCAATACAACATACATCTAAAATAATTTTACATGATGGCACCATAAAAAAAAGAAGAAGAAAAACTAAACTTCTAATAAAATTGCAAAGAACAAAAAAACAAAGATTTACAATGTGAAATCCAGTCATTAGTACAAATATTTCAAACAACACCAATTCCATTGGAGTCACCTGTGCATCACCAAATTTTAACCACACCTAAAGACCATCTTTGCCAACCTAGAAAATAAATGGTTGCTTAATATGTGGGAAAATTGAGTAATAAAATATAAGATAAAATATTCTATTAAAGTTTTAAAAGTTAAAACTCATCCATGAAGTCAAAAAGCTTGTCAATAGCTGCATTGATATCTTTTTTGCTTCCATCAAATGCATGTCAAAGCCTTTTGATTTCTCATCCATTGATTGCTCTATGTTTAGAAAGATAACAGTTAAGATGGGCTTATGAATTTTTCTTCTTTGGAAGTGTATAACAAGTATCATCATGTCAACCTACTAAACCTAAAAAATATTAAAGTACAAACCCTTCAAATCGAAACAAGGGGCAATAGAACCAAGTCACAAACTAAGGTTGTGCTCACCATAGCGATAATACTCCAGGTTATCCCCTTTGGGTAGGTTATCTGATATAGTTCACATGTATTAACTAAGAGGGTTAATTGGTTATCATAGTTCCCAAGTTCACTACTACTACCCATGAAAACACCAACCTAACATCAAGTATACAAAGTTCAGTGCTTACCCCACAACAGAACCAAGCAATTAAGAACAAAATAACATCGAATATAAAATAAATAAAATACAATGTTTAATTTGCTATGATATGGTGAGTTCCTCCAGTTGGAATGAGTGAAAGTGGTGAGAGCGTATTCATTCTTGGTGATGATTGATCAATTGCTATTGTGATTGATCAGAGTACCCCAGTGAATATCGTGGTTGGTTCGCATGTGTGGGCTTAGAATCTAGACCCGAACATCGCTTGGATTGATGAGCAGGTTACAGATATCAAGGTTACGGAATCTGAAAAGTGCACATTTGATGGCCACCTTATACTGGAGGCCTACGATGTCAATCTTGTATATATGCTTAAAATTTAAAAGAATATACTTGAAACTACTTGGCATCCTCGTAATACTAGAACTTGAACTTTATATATGAGTTCAAGGTCAATCTCCCACCATACAGAAGGCATTCAACAATTTAGTCCATGTTTTGACCTGGAAGCGATGAAAATTTAATGTTAAATACGAGTGGAAGATGACGATCATAATTATCAGTGGGAAAAATTATTATTAAGAATCATTTTGGTTCAATATTAACACAAAATTTTGGCACCTTCTAATTTTCTGGACAAATTACTAAAATTTTCGTAGTTTGACCACAAGTGACAAATACAAGTTGCAGTTAAAAATCAATTGCCATTCTTCCTTCATTAATGAATAACTTTAAAACTCACCAAATCCAAAATGAAAAATTCTTGACTTATTCATACCGCTGTAACATGATTTTGATAAGTGGCAAGTACAAGTTGCAGTTCAAAATCACCTGCCATTCTTCCTTCATTAAAGAATAAATTTAGAAACTCACTAGATCACCGGCATCATCCAAGTATATCTGGACCACTACATCTGCAAAAGTTGTGGGGCCCGAAGGAGCTGTTATATTTCATTTGTGGGTGTTAATCCGCGTGCCACACTGGATTAAAGAAAAGAATGAAATACAGTTAACCACATCAATATACATAAGCATCACACCTAAAAAGTTCACATTTACCCTAGTGCCCCCATGATCACTTTACACTCCAGCTGACAATGTTTGATAATCACTGCCGGACCCTGAGGCCAGAAGTTGTTGCTCAATCCTGACCAAGACCAAGTGCAGTAGGAGTGGATATTCAAATTAAAGAAAACATGCAAACAGTTATATTTGCTAGAGTTCTTCATCAATTATTTCAAGGAAGTGCCATCATTGCAGCAAAATTCTGCACATTGGCTGTATTGACCAAGGCCGAATTCAGTGTTCAAGATAGCATAGATCCAACTTCTTGTTTCTTTTCTTTTTATAGCATACGCAAAGCATTTATAGGATTAACTTAAGTTACTTACCAAGAGTATTTTAAAGAGTAAAACAACATATTAGATTTGCTCTTGGGAGTTAATATAAGCAAACAAAAAGCAAAATTTAGTAGTCTTTCTAAAAGTAAAAAATCTAGTTAGGTTACATGAGGTTCTAGCCAGTAGAACAAAGATCTATATCATACTATATATCATACTTGGACTTCATAACAAGAGGTGAATTGTTTGAAAAATAGTTAATGAATGGAAGCTTTCCGAGACAAAATCTAGGAGATATTTAAGAAAATAATTGAAGCTATTGATTATTGCCATAGCAAAGGTGTCTATCATAGAGATTTAAAACAAGTGCCAACGTGAAGGGTGAAGATGAAGGAAATTCTGTATAAGCAAGTGCCCTCTAGGAGATCATCTTATGCCAACGTGGAGGGTGAAGATGGAGGAAATTCTCTATCAGATGATACAAACAACAGTCACTACTCGACAGTGACAGGTCGGAACAACATGCCATCTGGTTCACCAGCTCTTGCCATTGCTTTTACCATTTGGTAATTGGTGGATTCTTCTGTTGAATAAGTGCGAGAGGGTTCTCTGCTGCTTGTTTTCCCTGATTGAGGTTTTCAGTAATGAATTGGTGAAGCGTGCCATGAGTTTCTATTCTTAGTTTTCCACGTGCTAGTTTGCTCATCACTCTGCGTCACAAAAATAGACTTTTTATATTCAAAGAAAAACAAAACCTATATTTTAACATTGATTACCACATTGATATCTGTATTAGTGCAAGCCGCCTTTTTGGTTATAGAGGGTGTAACACCTGGACATCCATCTTTATGAAATTTTGTTGCCTAGTTATCCTACATTCTAAATAATGGCCAGGTTTTGGGTAAAAAAATGCCTTCAATGTCAAACATGTGCAAAATATCATACCCCACAGGTACCATCACCCAAGATACCACAGACAATTTGCATCGGATGCATTGAATAGTTCATGTGAAAATTCAAATAGCAAAACATTACATCAACCTCTTGACCCATTATGGCATTTCATCGAATAGTTCACCTACATGACGTCGACCTTAAGCCTCCACATAGCCATTTTGTGGAGCACCCCAACTACAACCATTGCCACCACCAAGACAACACCACCCCATCACAGCCACCCTTGCACCACCACCTGGACACCACCACCATCATGAGAACACTACCAATACCACATGAACACTACTACCACTATGATGGCCCTCCCACCTCCATCACAGCCACTGCACCACCACCGAACCACCACAACAGCCACCCCACCACCACAATTGAACCACATATACACAAACCTTAAGAACTGAAGTACCTTAGAGGTGACGGTGGGGGCAGATCAGTGAGTTGGTAATGGGGCCAAGCAGTGGGGAGTGAGAAATTCATCATTCAAAACCTAAAAAGGGATTAAGAAACACCAAATCAAAAACATAACAAACGTAGATCCACTAGTAGAAAATGTATTGTTCTCGACGGTACATATTCGGTCGTTATACCACCGTCAAGCATAATAATATTATCGACCATTATAAGACATAACGGTTGCCAAAAGTACGATCATTAACTTTCCCACCTATCCATGAAGGTAGAGTGATTGAAACCATTCTCGTCGATTTATATATAACTGACGAGAATAATATTATACTCATTGGTAATAATAAAATGGTCGACAATAGTCCTTATTAGAAATCATTGATGTTAAAAAATTATTTTTGAAATACATTCGTCGGCTGTTCCATCGAAAATGGTCGAGAAAAGTCGATCTAAAACCCCAACACGCACCCGACTCTTTCCCTTTCCTTTCTTCCCCAACCGAGTTCTCCTCCCTCGTCGACTCTGACGTAGACTCCAACGACTCCACCCCCTCCGTCGATGGCAGCGCACCAGCTCGACGCCACTCAAGAAAGGAGCCCCTCGCGCGAGCTGCCCCCCCCCCCCGATAAGGATTTGATAACCTCTCCTCTGGCCCCTCGTCCTCTCCTTGATGTCACCGCTCTTCCCCACTTCCCCACTTCCATGTTCGCCGCTGCCCTCCCTCATTTCTCCGTTTACTGTAGCCGCCTGCCTCCTCATCGCCCCCCCTCCCTCGCCACGTGGTTGGCCAGCTCCACCAACAACAACCACCTCCTCCCACCACCATCGCCACCCTTTACTGGCACGATCGCCCCTGCCTCCCCCTCCGTGCAGCACCCCCAAACCCTATTTTTTTTTAAAATTTAAATTAATTGTATGTTTTATAATTGTGTTTTACTTGTATTTGTTTGTATTATAGATTCAAGTGTAAATTGTTGATAAATTAATTTTGCATGTTAATTAATTGGATGTAAAGTAATTTGTATGGAAATTATATTTTTGTTAAATTTACATATAATTTATTGTATTTATGAAAATTATTAATTAACTAGTTATTTGATTTATAGGTTAAATGTTAAATGTGGGGTATATCCGCATGTTTAATTTTTTTTGTTAATTGAGTTAAAAATGGGGTGTGCCTATGTATGCCGTGATGTGTTATATCCAGTAAATGGAAAATGTGTAATGTTATCGGGGGAACGTTACCGAAAATTTTTTGGCTTTGAGTTTAACAACTAGGTTTATGGTTTAGGATATTGGTTTGACATTAGCATTTATGATTTTAAGTTTAGGGTTTAGGCTCTTTCATTTAGGTATTAGGTTCTCGATTTACGATTTTTTGGTTTACAGTTTAGAGTATTGGATTTTAGGGTTTTGAGTATAAAGTATTGACTTTATGATTTTAGGTTTAGAATTTAGGGTTTTGAGTATAAGGTTTTCAAATTTGGATTGAGTATTATTTTGGGTTTAGGGTTTTAGATTTAGGTTTTTACATTTAGGGATTAGCGTTTAGGTTTTAAGGTTTTGCGTTTTGGATTTAGGGTTTCAACTTTCAGCTTTAGTTTGGTTTTCGATTTAGGATTTTCGGTTTAACTTTTAGGGTTTTGAGTTTAGGATTTTAAGTTTAGGTTTTACGGCTTTAAGTTTATGATTTTGGAAAGAGGTTTTAGGGTTTCAAGTTTACGATTTTGGGATTAGATTTTATAATTTTTTGTTTAGGGTTTAGAGTTTTGAGTTTAGCATCTAGGTTTTAAGTACAGGGTTTAATGTTTAGGGTTTGTGGGTTAAGGTTTAGGTTTTTTGTCGATGAAGTTTATTTACAAAAATTTAATTCAAAAGTTAAATATTTGATTATCAGCTCATAGTACTACATACACTTGCATAACTTTAGATACACCTAATGACAAACAGTAGTTTTAACCCCTAAGATATTAGTTGTAAGAGAGATATAACTATATCAAAATACTTATCCGTCGAGACTTATGATCATCTTATACGGATAATGCGGAGTGTGTGTATAGTTCACTTACATGCACGATGTGTTGTCTTTATAGCATACCATAAGACTCGATTGTCTTTAGTTCGGTGAAGATCCTGGGCTAAAGATGATCCTTGAAGATTTGAGCACAACTTCGGATTACTTTTTACATGTAGTTAGTGTTTGGAGAAATTTCAGTCGCATTTTCTCGCTCTTCTCTAGTATACCAACTAATCTTAGCTGCATTTTCGAAGTGCCCTTTAGCGGGAGCTATTAGAAATGTGTTAAGGTTAGTCTTGGGAGGTATATTGAAGAAGCGCGGGTGCTGAAATTTCTCCAAACACTGGTTACATGTAAGAATAACGTTGTGATCAAATCTTCAAGGATGAGTTATGAAGTGGAAATCTTTTTAAAATACACATTTTCCTTATTTGACTCTAACTTATGAGTGGTTGGCATTGAAATTTAGGTATCAATGGATAAGTCAGATTAGTCTGAGGAATTTGAATTACTACGAATACAAGAATGAAGTGATTTCATTTATGGAGTGGGTATTTAATGATAATAGGAAGACATTTACATGAGAAGAATTTCTTGAGCTGATTTTTTGCCCTTGTAGTTGTTTGAATGGGTTCTTCCATGACTGAGACATTGTCTTCAAGCATGCGATATGTAATAGTTGGTGGCAGCATTACGTAAATTAGACAGCTCATGGTGAGCAAATCACAACAGAAGTCAGATATGATAGAATTGAAGATTTAGAACAAAGTGATGATACTAAGGGAGATGAATAGATGAAATGTTATATGCTATGAGAGTAGCAGACCCTGTGTATGCAGATGATGATAAGACATTATGAGATTGTAATGAGTTTTACGATGTAGTCAAGGCAGCAGAGGATTCTATTACTTTTGGAATAATGTCAATGTCGAAGTTGTCGTTCCTTCTGAAATTATTTTTGATGAAAGTGATGAATAAAGCCACAACGAAATTAATGTCTGAGGTCCTTCAATTCATTGAGGAGCTGGTAAATGATTCTACTAAGTATCCTGTGAAATTACACTAGGGGGTGAATAATAAAATTGAAAAATAATTACGAAATTAAAAATTCAATCCCAAATATGAAGGCATAAGATTTTTAGGTGGAAACTCAAATTAGGTAAAAACTACCACCTAAGCCAATCCCTTGACTTAGGATTTAAGATCACAAATGTGATCAATCTACTATTCACACTACTTAAATGAGAGTAGTGTACCTCAACTACAAATCCTACATCTGATCACTAAACGGAGTTTTCTCCCTTCATTATGAAGAGATGGGGATTTGACAGGCCGCACACCCAACTATAACAAGTATATGAAACTGAAAATAAAATGCACTCTATAGAGCACCCCAAAAAATATATATAATTCAATTTAAATACTAAGGGCGAGTGAGACTCCCTGATGGTGAGGATTTGAAGCACAATAGGAGTCAGCACTAGGGCAATGAAACAATGGAGCAAGAGAGCAAGTAATTTTCTATGTGAATTGTTTCACTTGAATGTGTAGTTTGTGTAAGGGGGGTTAAGGTCTATTTATAGAAATGTTTGGAACCTTAAAGAAGGCTTGGGAGGAGACTCCTTGCCATTGGAGGCAAGTCGTAAGAGATTGAGGCGAAATCCAACTCGAATCAGGGTCATAATAATTCTAACAGCAGAATCAGACATTTGATTTTTGGGTCAGATGTCATGTAAGATGTCTAACTTTAAGTTTGGATGTCTAATATTGAAGATCAGAGTCCCTCATTCTGTTAGACGGAGATAAGTTCTCTCTTAGACATCTAGGAAACAATTTTAGGATTTCTAGGTATAAAATTGGATGTCTAATTCTGGGCAGATTTGTTCCTGTTTTGATTGGATCTAAACATGTTTTTGATTTAAAGGATTAGACGACATATTGGACGTCTAGCCAATGTTATAGACGTTTGAAAAGTAATTATAGCTTTGTGTTGGGATTGTTTATGAATCTGAAAAGTGAGATTCATATCTGATAAATCTTCGCAAAGTTTTGGACTAACCGTTCATTATTGGATATCCAGAGACATGTCCAGACGTCTAAAAATCTGTTAACCGTTGGATTTGAAAATCTAAAAGGAAATTCTAAGGGGTTGAGCAACGGTAGGCTTCTGAGACATCTAAATCATGTATTGGATGTCTGAATAAGCCTATGAACGTTTGTATATAGATTCTGTCGTCTAAGACCTAGGTGTTCAAATTATTAAGGCAAGGCTATAGGCAACTGGACGTCTGATTTCATGATCAGATGTCTTAAAGTTGGATAACAGACGTCTGATGAATATGTTGGACGCCTGATAAGTGTTTTCTGACTTGATTTTTGTTTCTAATTTTTCATAAGTACTGAGAACTTAAGTTAGTTATGTGTATATTATATTTTGGGGGCTCTTTACAATATTTTTAGACTTAAATAAAAAGAAGATTACAACATTTTAAAATATAAAATAAAAGGCTAAGACCTATGACAGAGTACGTCTTCACGTTATTTTTGGAAATCGCAAGACCTGTAATGATGTTATGACAGAAGAAAATACGCTATTTCTGGTTTTTATTCCTTTTACTTTATTTTGTAAAATTATTAAAATATTATTTATGAGAGGTTAAATTAATAATCTCTTCTTTTTTTTATGATTTTCAAGATATGTCTTAGGATCTTATTTTTTCCCTTTGAATATTATACTTAGTGATCTATACTTAACTTGATTAAGTTTTTAGTTAATTTCTATGATTCTAAGTTTTTCTCCCTCTTTTTAAATGTCATCAAGAAGGGTTCCTAAAGGGGTTGAACTATATTAGAATGAGCATACATCATGCTAGTTAAGCATGCTAAGCAAAATAACATGAGTTTGAGTACAACATGCTTTATAAATGAACATAGAAAGTTGCATATTATGGAAGATAAACATGTCATGCTTGATGCATAAGCAAAGTGTTTTTACAAAGTTTAAATCGGGCATGAAAGAGAAATAGCTAAGGAAATGTATGTGCCCTAATCCAAACTAGCTATTGTTCCCATTAGAAACATAAGTATGGGGTTAAGGCCCCTTAATGCATGCCAACATAAAAAGAAAGAAAGAAATAGCAACTACAATTGAGAGTCAGGCTAGTCATCTTGATCCTGGCGGCGGCGTCGATGAGTAGTTCCTTGACTGAAATGACCCTTTCTAAGGATCGTTCGGAGTTTTTCCGGAAAGTTAAGGGCATGAACGCAACTTTTGACCCCTTGAGTTTAGATGTGTGGGCCTTGCGGGAACAAGAGAGGATAGCGGGGAAGTTTCCACAATTTTTCCCTCTCTCTCTCTCTTCCCACTCACCCACGCACACATACACACACACGCACACTTCCCTCTTCCTCACCAAAACCCTAACCCACTCTCCCTATAAAACCCCACCATCCCTTCCATCTCCACACCACCACCACCACTTCCACCACCTCCATCACTGTCGGTGACCTCCCTCCCCCATCTCCTTGCAAGCGGCGGGTAGGGAAGGAGGGAAGCTCAAGGCGAAGCTCGGAGGAGGGAGGGGGAGTGTGGGCGAGGGAGAAAGGAGTCGCGGTCGGGAACGGAGCTCGAAGGAGCTCAAGAGCAAGGGCGAGAGGGAGGAGGCATGGCCGAAGGAGCCATGAGCACCTGCGGGAGCTACAGTTGCAGCCGCGAGGATCTCAGAGGTGCGAGGACCTTCGAGGAGTTTGGAGGTGCGAGGAGAGGAGCCGCGGCCAGAGTTGCGGTTGTGGGAGCTCAAGAGGACGTGCACGAGGAGGAGCTCGTGGATAAGAGCTTTTCGACCTCTTGCAGCTGCTGGAGTGCTGCTGCAAGGGTTGCAGGTGGAGCTCGCGAGAAGCAGAACCTCGCGAGGAAGTTATGTATACTGGATTTTCCAGTATCAGATGTCTGGAGCATCTGCCAGACGTTTGGAGCAGTAGTGGACGTCTGAAGCTGAAGCTGGACGTCTGAGAATATGCGGAGTGCCGAGGTATCGATTTTGTATGCTCATGCATGTCCATATGTGAAATACATAAATATTTGTTGGCGCAGTTTTGAACTGCGTCTGCATGCGCAGGTACAGGCCTCGAAAAGGCGTGTAAGTAAGCTCTTCGAGGTGCTTTAGGATGTCTAGACGTCTCTACAAACGTCTGATAGTCTTATTAGACGTCCGGACAAACTGACAGACGCCTGGAACAACGTAAAACGACTAAAAAGGGGTTCCAGATGTTCGCCAGCAACGCAGGAACACAAGGTAAGTTACTGACATAGTTTAAGACGTCTGGGCCTATTCCCAGACGTTTGATTTTGGTTTGTGTGCATGATTTTGGCCCGTTCGGGGCCCAAACAGAGTTGAATTTACCCAAACGAAATACCATTGTTTTCCGCTCGAGTTTCTCTACGTGTTAGTGTCAATTATATACTGTTTGAAACTCGTCTGATGTGACTTGGTCACTAGTATAGGTTTCCATCCTGTAGCGTGTTCGAGGCCCACGGAGGCGATGGGATTTGCGTTTCAGGCTCCCATTCCACCTGTAAATCTCAGTAGAGTGGTTTACATTAATATTAAGATTTAAAGAAGTAAAGTGCATGTTTAGAATAGCTTGATTGAACCCTAGGATGTGAAATGAACCCTAAGGTAGAAGCGAATGAAGATTGCTTGCGCTACACGGTTTACTTTGAGATACCTGTTAAACCCTAATTGCTAGAAATGTTATAGATACATGATGTGATGCTTCTTCAGTTGTAAAAACACGAGCTACTTGCTATATGAATGAGAATCAGAGGGTGAACAATGAGATCTTAATATTGAGAAACGAAATAAAATGAATACAGCGCATGAACCCTACGGGGAACTAGTGGAAGAACTCCTATACACGGAAAGAATCTCGTATGTAGATGAGAAGTGAGCTGGTCCTTATGTATGCAGTACCAAGGATAGTAGCTGTCCCTTTAGTGTGATGGGAGCTAGTCGTCCCTTGAGTTGAGACTCGAGGTTAGGAGTAGTCACTCTACACCGACTCTTGTTCGACTCTCGCGTACGTGGTACCGAGGTGAGGTACTTAGTGTAGGGAGGGAGCTAACCGTCCCATGGGGCCCGAGGTTTGGACTAGCCACCTTACACCGACTCTTGTTAGGCCCACTGGGCAAATTAGGATAGTCGGACGAGGGTACGCAGACTGTGGATGGGCGAGACCCCTATTTTGAGAGGGCAAGGCTCTGAGCTGTTCCGTGTTGTACTTTTAGGCGTACCCGCTAGCGGAAACAACTAACCGTGTGCCGGTGCGGGATACCTATTCATACGCTTATCACGTGTGCCGTAGTCACTACTACGTTATGACCGTGACCTTGGGGTGGTTGACTAGGTGTAGGATTACCACGGGGGACTCTCTCAGCCAGGAGAGCACCACGTGTACATTCTACATCACGGTAAAGACTGCAATCAAGATCGTTCCCTTGAGGGACAGTCATGATCAAGAAATGATCGGTTTCTTAAGAGAAACAAATCAAAACCACTTACTTGAGCTAAATGGAAATAAATAATTAATTAGTTGCTTGTCTTATGTTAATTGCATGTAAATGGCTTAACCACCACTCTACTCTGCATTAGCTGATCACGGATTTTATAACCTTGTTTAGGTCAAGGAGTTGAGCAGCCAGCGCCACCAGCTGTAGAGGGAGCTGGGCTTAGTCGAGCCCAGCCTTAGCTGTTGCTCCCTTTTTGTTCCGAGCTTTCTATTGTTGTAATGAGAACTCTAGCATGTAATACTATTTTCTATTATCTTTCTATTCTACTTTCCGCTGTTGTAGTTGTGATGGCATGTATTATTATGAGACTTTTTGTTCTATTTCCTTTACTGTCTCTTAGTTATTTTTGTCTAATTACATTGCATGAGTTGTTGTGGATTATTTTCTGCTTTTGGTTATTTCTCGTTGGATGACTTGGTCTTGGGATTAGTCGAGGCGAGCCGATCTCGGATCCGGTAGGGATTTGGGATCGGGTTGCAACATTGACCCATTTGTAGGTTGCGGATGTCGGTGCGAAGTTCGTTGATTTCTTGGCGCATGCCATCTATGTATGTGTACATCTCACTGGTGCGCCGCATCAAGAGAGAAATGCCTGCGGAGCTGGAATATGTGGCTGGATCCCATGTCTCTTCAAAGCTTGATCTTGGAGCTTTTATCTGTGGAGGGCGCTGAGCATAAACATCTAGAAAAGGTGGGAGTGGTCCTTCATCGATTGGCTCTTCTTCGTGGTTGAGATGTTCCCTAAGAATGTGCATCTTGGTGGCTGTGGCCCGATTGTAGGGCTCAACCTTTTTATCAACTGCCTGATCATCAGTGGGAATCTTATGGATTACAAATAGCTTGGATAGGATGGACCCAAAAGGTAGAGATGCCTCATGAACCTCATTCATTATAAGCAAGACGAGGTAACAAACGTTAAAAGGTATATGACGAATGGCGGCAAAAAGGAGCGCCTTGTGTTGGCGTGGGATGTAATCAAAACCATCCGATTTGTTGAGAAGCTCCTAGGTAAAAATGCGAAAAAGTAATCGAGGAAGGGGTTTAAGATGCTTGCAAGGTAGAGTACCAAGGTTTTCTTCATACTTATCGGGTATAATCAATTCTTGGTTAATGGCTTCCGAGTCATATTGCCTCAGAATGTCATTAAAATCATTCCCCTCATTTGGAATATCAAGAAGCTCAGAAATGGAGTCACAGGTAATATGAATCTCGCAACCAAATAGACGGGTGTGTAATTCAAGCTCATTATTGCTGTAGTCCTCAACGATGTTGGTATAGAATAATCGGACGAGGTTCGGGAACACACCAACAGTCCCAACACTAGAGTGGAACGGACGGTCAAAATAATGAAACAGATGAAGAGTGTCAAAGTGCTCCCGGAGGTTCAAGTGTGCAAAATCGTTCCACACAATGAACTGTGGACTCTTACGTTAGCATTTGCGAAGCAACGAAACCGCTATCTAGTGATGTTGCCATGCAATTGATCAGCTAAATAGGCGAAAGAGGAAGCGGAATAGCCTTTGGCTTCTTCCTACTGGGAGGCATTTTGGGTAGGGTGGGTAGGATGGGTTTATGAGTAAGGAAAAAGAGGTACCTGCAACACAAGATTCATTCCATTCAAACATTGTGCAAGAAACATGCATAAACCATCTCATTCACATACATCATAAAAAAAAAAAAACATGGTGTGGCAGTATGCCTTTGGGCAATACAACTGGCCATAATGATTGTGGCAATATATCGTTAGATTCAAGCCACTTAGGAGACAAATTGAATCATGTGCGGTAATACCCTTACCATAAGAACATCTCACAACATATCTAAAATGAGTTTTATCCCCTAAGAACCTATCTTAGGGTTGCTAGGGCAAGAAGAGATAAGACACATTTGAGCCCTAGATGGAGATCTAGGCAAAATAGGGCCTTAGATCAAGATCAAACCAAGTATAGACATGACTATTGTAACATCTCAAAATCCAGTTTTCGAGTCATTTCAAAGTGGTTTGGGTCAATTTACACCCGAAAACCCAGTTGTGGTTCGGTGTTGGTGTTAGCACCTCTTTAAGTTGTTCAACCATGAGTCAAACATTATCCAAAGGGTCCCATGTATGGTATCGTTGGATTCCTTTCGTCATAAGCTTTCCGAAGATGCATGTTTCACATAAATCCGAGGTATATAACTTAAGTTATGGCCAAAATAAGTCAGTAAGGACCTATATGTTTGGTGCATCCAACCTTAGGGGTATTTTGGGTATTTCACCCACTAAATTAGATCCCAACAAACCTTAGGTAAATACTATCACCTTAAAAAATATATACATAGAAAATAAATCACAAGAGATTTAAGCACAAAGTACACCTAATTTATAGTAGAAATCCAAATCGGGTGAAAACTACTACCTAAGCCTCCCAACTTAGGATTTTTCTAACTATTCGAAGCTAGTCAATCCACTAATCGCACTACTTGAATGAGGGTGACACAACCTTTTACAACCACTTCTCTTTTTACCCTGAAGAGAAGAAAAAACAACTATAGATCTTCCCAACAAACTTGGGATTCGTAAATCAAAGCAACAAGATAGAATAACAGAAATAACTTCTATGGAACTTCAATAAAAGATTAAACCGAATTTTTCATAGAGGTTCAAGGCATCGTGCTTTTAAAAAGATGAAGAACGGGGCACGAAGACTTTTGGAATAAGCATGAGAAGCTCTACTTTTTTAATGGTATTTCTCTTTTAAAGCTGTGTAAGGATGGGCTGCGTACGACATCTATTTATGCTAAAAGTTTTTCCTGAATAGGAAGTTAAATTGGTCGATCAATTAAGGTTAATTAATCGATCAAAAGGCAATTTGGTCGATCAATTGAGATGGTTGGTAGATCACTAATTGATCGGTCAATTTGCTTGGTTGTCGATCAAAAGGATATTTATCAAGTTCCTAAAATGGGCTGATTTGATCGATTAATAAAGTTGGTTGGTCGATTAAAATAATTTGATCGATCAATAACCTTAAAAACTTGATTTTGAAAAGATACTCGAAAATCCATTTTTAACTTTTATTTGAGGTTCCTTACAATAATGTCCTAAACTCAAATAAAGATAAAAAGGCATACATTAGCAACTATCTACACTTTTCTTGAAAGACGATTTAATGCTTTACTCTGAGATAGTCTTGAAATGTTAATCTAGCAATAAGCATAATTTTGGTACATCGAAATAGTGGTGCTTATATTCTCCCCGTTTTTTATGACAACAAAATTATAATTATGAAATTGAAAATAGTTTTGCATAATATCTCCCCCTTTTATTTTAGCAAAAAAAGTAAAACATGCTACTGTTGATTTTACATTTAAGTCCCTCTTAAGCATGTAACTTAAGCATCAAAAACTTAAACATGCATTGACCAAGAGAGTAACATTTAATTGAGAGAGATAACATTCATGCATATTTTATATTTCTCCCCCTTTTTGTTATCAACAAAAGATCTATCTCAAGTGTCTTGTTATTAATCATGCTTAAACAAGTAAAATTCTCCCCCTTTTACATTTTTAGAATGAAATTTACATTTTTCTCCCCCTTCTTCAAGTAATATTCTATTAAGCATGATGTCAAATTTATCATATGAAAGTTATCAAATTCATGGTAAGGAGATGATGAAATTCATGATAGTCTAACACAATGACACTATCAAAATAAAATGAAGTGTTGAGTAAGAGTTATACAGTCCAACATAGACAAATATGCTATATAAATGCTACTAAGAAAGTGATCTTGATTCTCCCCCTTAAACAATGATCCCTTATCAAGGTTTGATTCTCTTTATTCTTCTCCCCTTATCAAGTTGTTATCCCAAATTAATTAATTCAATGCCTAGTCAATTTTATATTAAAAACTTACTTATAACTAAGCAGGTAATAAAGATTTAGTTTTAGGAATCATACCTACTAAGGTATAAGGAGTTAAACATAATAGCAGTAGCCAGGTGGAGGGGGTTGATGGGAATACTATCATGAGCCATAATTAGCTCATTTTGACCTAGAAAAGAGAACAAAAGCTCATATATAATCAAATGAAGGGCCTAACTCAAGGAATAATTAGTCTGAAAGAAAAGCAAGAAACAAAGGGTAAAATTGTAATTCTACCATTGTAGTATAACATGATTTCTCAGGGGTTAAACATGGGTCAATTGGTCTTAACAAGATAAAAAGTGGGTTGGTTCAATCAGAAAAGGGTTAATGTGAGATGTGAGAATTAAATGACTTCTTATAACCCCAAAACAGACCCACTTAATTAAATGACTTCAGCCAGTGATTGGCTTTGGAGAACCTTGCAGCTGCAGCAATTAAGCGCAACCCCTGCAGACGCGAGTGAGGAAGCAGGTGGGACATTTAGTCCCACCTCGATAACTTTAGAGGAGGTGGAGTGGTATAAATTGTAATTGTCTCGGGGGTTTATCGCCTCCTGACACAGGGTGAGGTCCCACTCACCTTCCCACGCCTCATCCGCAATACACTCCTTCACGGACCTGGAATCCGACCCGACTATCCCCGCACTCCTTGCGCACCACCCGCGCCGGTGCACCTGGTCCCGGGCGCGCTGACCCGACCCGTTTACTCGAGAAAGGCTTTGGGAGAGCGAGCCTAAGAGAGAAAAGAGAGAGTTCGCGGGGGAGGGTAGGGGTAGGTTTTGCACTTACTTGCAGGGAAAGGAAGAAGGAAGAGGAAGTTGAAGGAAAAGCTAAGGAAGAAAAAGCTAAGGAAAAAAAATCGCAGAGGAAGCTAAGGCAAAGAAGAAGGCTGAAGAGAAGGCACAGTTGAAGAAGAAAGCTAAAGAGAAATAGATGCCAGAGAAAGTCAAGGTAGAAAGGAAGACAAAGGAGAAAGAAGCCGCAGACAAAGGAAGAACCAAAGCCAAAGAAGAAAGAAGAAGGAAGCTTCAGCAGAAAAGCAAAGGAAGAAGAGGGCTCGACTGAAGTCAGAAGCAAAGAAAGAGAAGGAAGAAGAAGAAGAGAAAAAGAAGAAGCCAACATCAGACATCAGAGGAAGGAAAGAAAGAAGAGAAAACTCGAGCCAGGAGCAAAGAAGAGAGAATTATCTAATTTTTACATCCATATTCATATTTTTGAGCTTCTATATACATTGAAACTTTTTTTTTTGCTTCATAATTTGATTGATCATCACATTTTATCAAATTGAAAGTTGTATTCTTAGTTTTTAAATCCCAATTTGCTCCCCGTATTTGATCTCAGATTCATAGTTTTTCGAGTAATAAATCTTTATTTGTTTTTCGAAACGATTTTAACTATACTGCGACGCAATATTTACAAACCCGATTTCGCTTTCGACTAAACATTTTGACGTCGTTGCCGGGGAGCAATGGGCAATTTAGAAACTTTCATCACAACTTCTGATTCAATACTGACTTGATCTATTTCTTCTGTTGTGATTGTTTCAGGTGAAGAAAAGAAGACAACCACACAACAACCAAACCAGGGGCAGGTAATTTCTCAGAAGCCCTCTCTCTTATTCCCCTCAATTATGAAAAGGAAAACAAAGAGAAAATTAATCTAGGGCTACCTACTTTCCATATCTAGTAATTCATCAAAGTTGCCTGATTTTAATTTCAACACATTTTGCACTGTGCATCCATTTAAGGTAACTAGGGCTAACACCTTCTTGATTGAGCCGTAGATACCATTTTTGTGGCAACTAAATTGAACCAAGTAGAGCCAACTTAAGGATTCCAATTTAAGGTTTTAGAGACACATCTTCTCTAAGCAAAGAATCAAATTTTCAAAAAGAGGTGTGCCTAAGCCTTGTTTAAAGAGATTTATCCAAGAGAAACCCTAAGGAAATCAAGCTCTTATGTCACTTGAATCCTAAAAGAAAGGACCTAAAAGCTCTCAAAGGACAAAGAGGTGAAGTTGACCCCTTGGGTTAACCAACCTTGAAATTAGGTCACTGTTTGCATTCAAAAGATCTAAAGTTCAAGTGGAATCCTAAGCACCTTGATCTTAATTAAAAGTGGTAGACCTAAGAGGTCAAGGTTCCCATTCTGGTCTACCTGGAATCTCAGTGACAAGAGAGGTCGGGTAGGGGAAACCCTGTAAGTCGTGGGGATGCTCTACCGTATAGGGGTCTTTGCGGGACTCTCCCTCTCTGGCTGCCCAGGTATTTCTCAGGTGGACGGCCTTTTTGACTAAGGGGTATCATCTGCCCTGAACCTCTATAGTCATCCAAATTTTTTAGGTGTCTCGATTGGGTCCAGCACATTCTAATCTCGTCTAATCCTTCGGTGCATGTTTGGTAGGAGGTCCTTAAGACCTCCTTTAGAAATCCACTCCCGCTGAGGCCAAGCCTCAACGCCCGTGTTTGTGTAGCAACCCCACCACATAGATCTCTCATTTGATTCATCAGAACCAAGTTCCCCTTCCATCATGACACAACCAATTGAAGAAGAGAACAACCTTGAACACCAACTTCAGCGCTTGAATGATCTATTCTAAAACTTTGTAAACCCGCCGCAGCGTCCTATGATGCGAGATCACTATAATCCTGCTATGGTGGCAATCGAGCCTCGAGTCCAAATCCTGGCTAGAGGTCCTGATTCTGAACGCAAGCCCAACATGATTCACGCCATTCCAAAATTCCATGGCTTAACTCCGAGAATCCCTTCTAGCACATCAAACAACTCAAACATCTGGCTCAGACCTTTCGGTCAGATGTACAAAATCAGGATATTCTGCTCATGAAGATGTTTTCCTTCTCCCTCATGGATAAGGCTGCTCATTGGTATCAGGCTCAAAGACGTCCGATCAACACATGGGTTGAACTCCATTTCGAATTTTTGAAAAAGTTCTTCCTCGTTGGCCGGACGAATGCCTTGCGCCACCAGATCGCTCACTTCACTCAACAATCGGGAGAACCTCTTCATGAGGCATGGAACCGATTCTTGGATCTCATGCGAAAGTGCCCCAATCACGGAGTTCTTAAATGGGAACAAGTCCAGTCTTTTTACCAGGGACTCTGTGAAGACATTCGATTGTTCGTCAATACAACCTATGGAGGAAACATCATGGGTCAACACTAGGACACGATGTGGGAGATTCTCGAGAATATGTGCGAGAACTCCATGAATAACGACTCCATGGGCTTATTCGACCGGACGAATGCTTGCGCATCGACGAATCCTAGGGGAGCACATGAGACGCAGGGCCTGTCTGCATCCGTCGACTTGGAACTGATGGCCAGTCGATTGGACAAGGTCTCTATTATAGAGAAGGTGGACGAGCTGACTCGGCATCTGTAGCGAGCCACCTCTGCGCAAAATGCGTTTGCACAACCACCTCTTGCAAGCGAAACTGTGCAGAACATCTATCACCAATCTTCTAAGGGGATGGACCCGTATTCACCCCCGTCTGACTTCAGGATCGGAGGGACCTCTAATCCAAGCTATTCTTGTTGGGGGAACTCTGAACCCTCATACTCTGATTTTCCTGAGGCTCTTCAGACCTGCGAGGACCTCAATGCTATCCAAAATGATCCATTCTCCAATACCTATAACCCTGGATGGCAGAATCATCCCAACTTCTTATGGGCGGGAAATTCTCAGAATCAAAGACCACCTTATCAATCCCGTCCACAAGCTCCTCATCCATATCAGCTGCTTCAGCCTCGGCCCAACCCCACTTATCAATCTGGACCAAACTAAGCAGATCAAATGACTTATCCTTCAAACTCTGGCTAACATTCAGAAAACGAATGCGGCAATACAAAAACAGATCATAGAGGTTCATAATCAACTTTCCTAGATGGCGAATTCCCGCCAGCCTGGCACACTTCGTAACCTCTGCTGAATCCAAATAACGTGCCGACCCAGAGGCGCGTTATGAACCCAAATCCAGGCCACACCCTCATGATTTATCATGTCCCTTCTGTTCCATCACCCGATGGGATGGAAGCTTCGACATCTTACGCGGGATTTCAACAGCAGCCTCCTATTTTACCAACCCCAAACCAAAACCAGGTAGGACTAAACTCTGTAACAACCCGTAGTGGTAAAGCAACTTAAGACCCATCTTATCCAAACCGCTCCAAGCTTGGTAGTAACCCAAGCCGTAGGATAGTTATCCAGGATAGCCCCATCCTAGATCAAGAACCTAGACTTATTCTAGAGGGACCAACCAAGGTTCTATTTCCCGAGGCCTTGACCAAGGGAAAGAGGATAACCAAACCAGTGGCTCCTGAGGAGGATCTGGTTAAGCTCTTTGAACAGGTCCAAATAAACATCTCCTTGATAGATGTAATCCGCCACGTACCGGCTTACGCACGATTTCTAGAAGACGTGTGTACACCCAAGCATAAGCCGCGAATCAAAAGTGGGAGTCCGATCGTATTATCAGAACAAGCTAGCTCTGTAATCTTGAGCAAACTCCCACTTAAGGTTAAAGACCCAGGTACTCCCCTAATTTCATGTACTATTGGTGATACCCAATTCGACAGAGCCTTATTAGAACTAGGTGCCTCCATAAACCTAATATCTACATCCCTCCTTGACCACCTTGAAGAATCTGAGCTCAAACCAACAGAGGTGACGTTACAGTTAGCCGATCGATCCATCAAGTCACCTAAAGGAGTACTCGAGGATGTCATCGTTAGGGTACGGGATATCTAGTTCTCGGTGGATTTTATATAGTCTTGGATATGGATGCACCTGAAAACCCAAGGGATACATCGATTATGCTAGGGGGACCTTTTCTGGCCACTGCTAGGGCCAATATAAACTGTGAGGAGGGCCAGATAGAACTAAAATTCGGGAACCAAACACTAAAGATTGACATCTTTAAGGTCCAACAAGGGATTAATTACGGTGTTATACAACAAATATGTGATATCAAAGCCGTGGTTGATGAACCGTATGTCGAGGACAACCTGATTATTCCCGATCAACCACCAGAAGATCAAAACCTGCAAGTGGAGGAGTCTGAACCTGATCTAGATGCACCCATAACTCCTTCCCTTGCTCGTGACACACACCCTGAACCGTCCGTTGCTGCTGATAACCTCGTCCTGGAACTCAAGCCTCTTCCCGACCATCTGAAATGTCTTTTTGGGTTCCAGTTAGATGTTTCTTGTGATTATCAACTTCAGACTCACACCTAACCAGGAATCCCGTTTGATTACTGTTCTCCAACGACATCGTAGAGCCATTGGATGGACTCTCGATGATTTGACTGGCATTAGTCCCTCTTATTGCACACATAGAATCTACACTGAAAAGGGCACACGACCTTCGCGAGAAATGTAGAGGCGTTTGAACCCTAATCTTCAGGAGGTCGTGAAAAAGAATATCATTAAGTGGTTAGATGCGATGATCATCTACCCGATCTCCGACAATCGGTGGGTGAGTCTAATCCACGTTGTGCCTAAGAAGGCAAGACTCACCGTCATGACGACTAAAATCGGAGAGGTCATGCCGACCCGTGTGGCTAACTTGTGGAGAGTTTGCATTGATTACAGAAGACTCAATTCCTTCATGAAGAAGGATCATTTCCCACTACTGTTTATTGATCAGATCCTCGAGAAACTGGCGGGAAATAGGTTCTTCTGCTTTCTTGACGAGTACTCCGGTTATAACCAAGTGGCAATCCATCCTGAGGACCAAGAAAAGACCACCTTCACCTGCCCCTTCAGGACGTACGCGTTCCGAAGGATGTCGTTCGGTCTCTGCAATGCACTCACGACTTTTTAGCGATGCATGCTTGCCATATTCTCAGATATGGTAGGTGATTATCTGGAAGTCTTCATGGATGACTTTTCAGTATTCGGAGCATCATTTGACGATTACCTCCTGCACTTGGTCCAAATCCTCAAGCGGTGCATTGACGTGAATCTGGTTCTTTCCTGGGAAAAGAGCCATTCATGGTGCTTGAAAGAATTGTCCTGGGACATCTGATTTCAGAGAAAGGCATCCAAGTCGATCAAGCCAAGGTGAACTTGATTTCCAAACTCCCTATGCCTAGCTCGATCAAGGACATCTGATCTTTTCTACGGCACGTCGGTTTCTACCGTCGATTTATCCCTGATTTTTCGAAAATCCCACACCCCTTGACCACTCTTCTCTCCAAGGATGTACCTTTCGAAATCTCCAAGGAATACACTCAAGCATTTGAGATCCTCCGTGATCGAGTTACCCAAGCCCCGATCCTACAGTCCGTTGATTGGTCTCAACCCTTTGAGATCGTGTGCGATGCATCTGATTTCGCTGTAGGAGCGGTATTGGGGCAGAAAATTGACGGGAAACCCGTGGTCATTTACTATGCTAGCAAAATACTTGACGAGGCTTAGCGTAACTACACAGTTACTGAGAAAGAGCTGCTAGTCGTAGTATTTGCCCTGGCAAAATTCAGGTCTTATCTCCTGGGTTCCCGTGTTATTATCTACTCGGAAAAGCTATGGAAAAAAAAATCGCAGAGGAAGCTAAGGCAAAGAAGAAGGTTGAAGAGAAGGCACGGTTGAAGAAGAAGAAAGCTGAAGAGAAATAGAAGCCAGAGAAAGTCAAGGCAGAAAGGAAGGCAAAGGAGAAAGAAGCCGCAGACAAAGGAAGAACCAAAGCTAAAGAAGAAAGTAGAAGGAAGCTTCAGCATAAAAGCGAAGGAAGAAGAGGGCTCGGCTAAAGTCAGAAGCAGAGAAAGAGAAGGAAGAAGAGAAAAAGAAGCCAACATCAGACATCAGAGGAAAGAAAGAAGTAGAAGAGAAAGCTCGAGCCTGAAGCAAAGAAGAGAAAATTATCTGATTTTTACATCTGTATTCATATTTTTGAGCTTCTATATACATTGAAACTATTTTTATTGCTTCATAATTTGATTGATCGTCACATTTTATCAAATTGAAAGTTGTGTTCTTAGTTTTTAAATCCAAATTTACTCCCCGTGTTCGACCTCGGATTCATAGTTTTTCGAGTAATAAATCTTCATTTGTTTTTCGAAGCAATTTCAATTATACTGCGACGCAATATTTATAAACCTGATTTCACTTTCGACTAAACAGGGGTCTCCACCAAAAGTCTGGCATCCATTGACATTGTTGGTTCCACCATCTTTAATAGCCAAATTGATGATTGTTAACTTGTTGAAGGTTGCCTCTCCAATTGTAATTTCCATGTTGATCGTTTCCATAACCTACAACATAATTTTCTACAAATTTTTTCGGTACCCATATTCTTTGAGTCTGTGGCTGTTAATTCCTTTCAAGTTAGAGGGTTCATTAGACACTCTTTTGTTGGCCTTTTGATATAAAAATGCACGTTTAATCTTCTTTTGATTCTTCTTTTTAATGTCCTCATATTTTTCTATATATGTTCTAGTAGATTATTTGAGGTCATTAAATGTATCTTTAAAGTGAATATATTGTTTCTTGAGATCTACTTTCTCATAGAACTCTACATTTACAACTCTTATTTCACCTAATTCCCCTTTTTTATTTTTTAAATCTAGAAATAAACCATCCTTTTCATTTTCTAAACTTGAGCACTTATTCTTAAGTTCCTTATTTTCCTTCTTTAATCATTTAGCCAATTTGTATAAATTATGATATGCTTCTAATAATTCATCTAAAGTAGGGTCAGAATTTACCTCTTTTTCACTTGATTCTGTTGGTGCTACGAGACATAGATGAGTAAGTCCATCTTCGTGCCTTTATTCCTCAGCATCTGATTCCGAACATAGGTTGGAATCATCCTATGTTATTTCTTCGTCAGTGCTTTCTTTGTGCATGACAGAGAGTTGGTCCCATATCTTATATGCACTTTTGCATGAAGCAACTTTTTCAAATTCCTCTCTTGTTAATGGACAAAATAGTGCATTCATGGCTTTGGCATTATTTGTTGCTTTCTTCTTCTCTTCCTTCATTAGCACTTTTTCTTCTTTCTTCTTTCTTCTTTGGCATATATTTGGACTCAATGATATGCCAAATCTCAAAGTCCATTGCTTCAAGAAAAAATTGCATTCTTCTTTTCCAATAATCATAATCTGATCTGTCAAATAATGGTGGTTGGAAAAATGATTGTCCCTCCATAAAACTTGTTGTGGCCATGTGAAGGTGAGGTGTGATGTCTTCTTCACGACTACGCTCTGATACCAAATGAAAGTAGGAGGATATTCTGCGGATCGCAACGTATACTAGAGAAGAGAGGTGAATAGTATCACCTTAAAAAATATATACACAGATAAAAAATAAATTACAAGAGATTCAAGTACAAAGTATACCTGATTTATAATGGAAACCTAAATCGGATGAAAACCACTATCTAAGCCTCCCAGCTTAGGATTTTTTCGACTAGTCTAAGCTAATCAATTCACTAATCGTACTACTTGAACGAGGGTGACACAACCTCTTACAACCACTTCTCTTTTTACCCTGAAGAGAAGTAGAAACAACCACGGATCTTCCCAACAAACTTGGGATTCGTAAATCAAAGTAACAATATAGAATAACATAAATAACTTCTATGGAACCTCAATAAAAGGTCAAACCGAATTTTTTGCAAAGGTTCGAGGCATTGTGCTTTTGAAAAACGTGAAGAATGGGACGCGAATGCTTTTGGAATAAGCACGAGAAGCTCTACTTTTTTAATGGTATTTCTCTTTTAAAGTTGTGTAAGGGTGGGCTGCGTACGTCCTCTATTTATACTAAAAGTTTTGCCTGAATAGGAACTTAAATTGGTCTATCAATTAAAGCTAATTGGTCGATCAAAAGGCAATTTGCTTGATCAATTAAGGTGGTTGGTTGATCACTAATTGATAGGTCAACTTGCTTGGTTGGTCGATCAAAGGATATTTATCAACTTCCTAAAATGAATTGATTTGATCGGTTAATGAAGTTGGTTGGTTGATCAATATAATTTGGTCGATCAATGTACTATTTTGGTCGATCAATAACCCTAAAAACTTGGTTTTGAAAGATATGCGAAAATCGATTTTTGAGTTTTATTTGAGGTTCCTTACAATAATGTCCTACACTCAAATAAAGATAAAAAGACACATTGGCAACTATCTGGACTTGTCTTGAGAGATGCTTTAATGCTTTAATCCGAGATAGTCCTGAAATGTTATTCTAGCAATAAACATAATTTTGGTGCATCAAAACAGAGGTGCTTATATGTGGGTGGAGTGATAATCAATCAACTAATTCTATCCTAAGGTTTATGAAAGCTCCTAGGTTGATTCGGGTTTGATTTATTAATGTGACGAAATGAATCTAGTGGGTGGGAAAGTAGGGGCACTTATAGATTATCTACCCACACTTTACTTCGATCTACCGCTTTGGTGCACCTTAGTCAAGTACTTGTAAGACAATAGATGATCTCAAAAATATGCGTTTTGTTAAAAGTGGATTTTTAATGTCATAACGCGTATCTTTGCAATCAACTTTTACAATTATAATACCTAGATAGTGGAGTATCTAGAGTCGTCCAAGGAGGCCAATTTGTTAGTCACAAAGAATGGGTTCTCTTTTTTGCTTCTCAAATCAACACATATATTTTTATGATTTTCGTTTTGTTTATTTTTATAGCTTTGGAAATAATCGAGATTGATGTGAATATGAATTATACTGCAACTAACCCTAAGTGACAAAGATGAAGCCTTCTTCTCTAAGTTCACCCTAAGCAAGTGTGCCTAGGGTAATTAGAAAAGAAGGGGTGTGATGCACTAGTAAACTAATAGCAACATGAAAGACAGCTAGAAGGCATAAAATTGAAGGTAATAAACAACTTTGTATTACTAGTAGAGTTGATGACAAGTAGTTACATGCTTCTTAAAAGTAAAAGAGAAACTACATTAGATAATACAAAGAAAATAGAGATGAAGAAAAATCCTCAAGAGATGGTGAAGAAGGAATGGTCCTTGCTCCAAGCACAGTAGCTCCCGTGCTTGAAAAGAATGCTTCCTTGCTTCTAATATGATAACTCCTCCAAGCTTTCCTCCAAGGTAGGCATCAACCACGTTGCTCCTCCTCCTACCTGGCCGTCCCTTTAGTATTGAAGATCACCTCCTTTGGCGTGGCTAAGGGAGAAGGAGAGGAAGGCACCAAGGGGGCAGGTGTGTGCCCCCTTGATCTTCTTCTCTTCTTCTTCCTCCTTGCAGTGAAGATGGAACCTAACTAATGGAGAGGAGATGGGAATTATGTGGTGGTAGGGTAGGGTATTTATAGGATGGGAAGGGGGGTGGTTATGATATTTTTTGGAGGGAAATGAAGGGGCGCTTGGATATTTTTGGAGGGAAAAATGGGAAGGAAATGAAGAGGTGCCTTGGTTTTCCCTCCAAAAATACCTTCTAGAAGATGTTGATTTTGGAGGGAAAAAATGGAGGGTGGAGATGGGTTGAAGGGGTAGGTGTAGGGTTGGATTTCAAGGGTTTTGGTGGTAAACGATTGGCACCATTTTTAGGTAGTTTTGGAGGGAATTTGGTGGTGTCTTTTGGTGGTAGAGAGGGGTGAAGGGATGTATAGGGTTGGCACCAAGATTGAGGTGGACTTAGGTAAGGTTAGTTGGTGGAGCTAGTTAGGTGGGTTTTAGGGTTAGGTTTTGGTGGCCAAGGAGGTGACTAGCTAAGCTAAGATAGCTTAGCTAGTAGGGAGTAGGGTAAAGAGGTAAAGGGAGCTAGGGTTTTGGAGGTGACGAGCTGGAAGTAGTCTTGAGTTGCATTGGAGCTGGTGGCTGCTGAAGAGAGCTGCAAGGAGCTACCTTAGTTGGCTTAGCTTGCTAGTTCTTTACTAGCTGCTAAGCCAAGATAAGATAAGCTAGCTTCTGCTGATGTGAACTAAGGTGAGCTGGGTCTGGTCTTCCTGGAGATTACTGAGCTAGCTAGAGTAGCTAGCTTAGGTCAAGTAGCTCAACTCAACTAAGTTGAGCTTAGTTGAGCCTCCGAGAGCTGGACTTAAGATGGCCTGAGCTAGTTAAGGTTATCTTCAACTGACCAGGTCTAGCTAGTGGTTAGTCCTGGTCAGGTTGAACTTCCAGTGAACCCTTCTGAGTTGGAGGAGCTGGGATCAACAGACTTGAGCTAGTTTGAGTTGCCATCCAGCTGAGGTGAGATGAATGGAGCTAAGGTGAACTAGCTACAACTACCATTCAACTGAGATGAGCCGAATGGAGCTAAGGATGAGTTGATCTAGCTAGAATGAGTTGGGATCCAGCTGGGATGAGTTGGATCTAGTTGAAATCTAGCTGAAAGGAGTTTCTTCATCTTCTGCCTTCCTGAGTGCTAGGCTTTTAGGGATCTGACTATCTGTTCATCCCTAACACTAAAATAAACGTGTGAAAAACACAACAAAACATGCAATGCATGCCTAATCTAATTGATGCCTAAATGCAGTCCAAAAACCCATTTGCAGAGTTAAAATCTTAAGAGCTAGGTTTGTTTTAGGGCATAAGAATGATGATAAATTGACGTTTATCAATAGATCAGAGAGAAGATTGGTTAGAAAATAAATCGGTGCGGAGAAAATGTGGAAAAAAAAAATCAAAAACTATTGCCTCCCAGGTAACGACATCAAAATGATAAGAGATTTTGCACGAGGAAAAATAGAGGTTCGGAAAATCCATTGTCGTAGTTGCGAAAATCCGGCTATTAGATAAAATTTATAATCGAAATTCTGGTGAATCTCGGGTTGAACATGGGGAGGCAAACATTTGACTTATCAAAATTCGCATTTATTTTATTTATTTTTGGTATTTTTATCTTTTGTAATTTTTTGGGTAATTTTTAGGGTAGAAGACCAGGTCGAAGAAATATCTTAGTTATTCTACTCTACTTGCAACATAAAAGAGAGAGAGAGAGAAAGAGAAAGAGAGAGAGAGAGAAATAGATATTATAGATATTTTAAATGTTTATTACAACTAATTGTAAAAATCAAAATCTACTCTAGAAAGCTGTAAAAGAGAAGAGGTAGAAGAGTCCCCTTTGATGGTTGCATGGAGGATGACTTTCTCTGCCAGTGCTTAGACGATGGAGGTGAGAGGCTAGAGGAAGAAGGATGAAGTTGGGGGAAGAGGGATGGGGTAGGACGGCATTGCAGTGAGGATCCGCTTTTAGAATGGGGGTGAGAGGACGGGCACGAGTACTCCACGAATGGGGACGAGAGAGGGAGTAAAAATTATTTTCTACACTCTAATGGAGCGTCCTGGGCTTGGGACAAGCTCGTAGAACTTCAGAGAGGGTGAGGAGAGAGTAGGAAGGGATGGTTTGCAATGGGAGGGGGGTAGGGCTATATATAATGTTCATACCAAATCATTTGCCACATAGGGCAGTGAATGCACGCACTAGGCATGGTACTGCGCGTGGCACTCACACACACAGTGCATGCATCGTGCGGTGGCATGCTGCTGGTGTGTGCAGGCATGTGATAAAGGAATGCCGGATGTCCATTCTTGATCAAACGGCCAAGAGAGGCACGATGATCGCTCGTTCAAATCGCGCAAGTGTGCACGCTTTCCATCGCTGGTAACATGAGGCTACATCATGATCGTTGATCACACACCTCAATCCTCCTGATCGCACGCCTCAGCTAATGCGGGTTCTTTTCCACCGTCTGATCTTCATTGTGCGATCTTGATTGCAATTGATCTGCACTGAAGGAGGGTTGTGAGTGGGATTCGAACCCGTGCCCCTTCATTAAGAGGGCAGGGTTGCCACTGTTGCGCTGAGGGCACTCTTATGTTTAAGGAATAATCATTTGGATGGTGATCCAACGGTCCTGATCATGTGGAGGATGTGCTTTAGGAATTGAGTGGGAGTCTTGGCTGGCTTTGGGCATTCTGGATGGTGCCACGTGGTGCCATTTGGACCATCCATCTTCCATTGTTTGTAGGTGACGCCACGGATGTTGGATCAAGTCAATTTCCACTGTTGGGTTGCGAATGTTGACCCGAATCCATCCGAGCGGATGGATTTGTCGTTTGAAGCTCCGATTTACATTACCCTGTGTTGAGCGGTATCTGTCGTAGTTTAGAAAATCGCGTTGTAGTATAGCGACGAAATTGAATCGACATTTAAATTTATAGTGCTCGAAAATGTGAGTTTCGAGGTTGTTTGCAGGGAGAAAATTATAATTTAACCATTAATCAATGGGCAAACTTGTAGTAAACTCTTGAAAATTGCACTTTAATAGGAAAATTAACGAGAGAAAGTCAAGTGCAGGGAGAAATCTGATCAAAGAGCTATTTGGTCAGATATTCATTCGATTGAGCAATAAATGGACTTTAGCAATAATGTGCGGACAAATGATATGAAAAGTGATACTCAAATATTCAATGATCAAGACAAATTAAAAATTGAGAGATACTACTCATTTGTCCCTAGGAATTTAGAAAGCGTTGACTCTTGTGTTTAGGTCCTTGTGAAGTCGCGATTCAGTCCCTGCAAAAATTTGTTCTTCTAGCAGATCCTTCTCATGGGTTGCAGGAGCACAAGCTCCTTCGTGAGTTGGCTGTAGAGAGGCTTGGAGGAGGTTGGCCACAAGGGTTTAGGGCTCTGAAGTCCTTGTCGAGGGTCCCAACTGATTCCTCATAGCTCCACGAGGCTCCTCATGTGGGTTAGCGAATGTGAGGACGGTGTTGAATTTTGTGGTGAATGTCGACGAGGACGATGGTGCTGGGTGTTCGAGGGATGGTTGGAGGCGTCGATACCCTTAATAAATTGAGGGGTTTTGCTCCTCGGAGCGTGGTGATGCTTCATGGGTGGTTGGTGAGGGGGGAGGATAGGTGGAGCGTCGAGGGCGTGTGGCCAGAGTTGCACCGGTGACGAAGAAGACAAGGAGGAGGAGGGTATCGAGGTCGAAACCTGCAAAGAAAGGGCCCAAAATGATCTATAGGAAGAGAGGAAGAAGTGAGGATATCTAGGAGTGTGGCCGAACATGAGGAAGTTGTCAACTCCAGCATCCTCATTTGGAGTGATGAACAGGTCGAAGAAGGCTGCTTCTTTGTTGAGAAGAATGGTGACGATGAGGGGAAGCTAGATTGCTACTCGGTTGACGACGAGGGATAGCGAGGAAGGTGGTCGACGAAGCTCTAGGTGCTCAATAATGGCATGTGAAGGAAGGAGAGGGTGAGATTTCACGTTTAATCTTGCGCACCAAAAGCTTGGAAATGATCTTGGGTTTAAATGGAACTCAAATGGGAATTTAATTGTGTCAAATATGGTATTCATGATTGTGATTTGAATGGGATAAAATCCCCCAAATTTCGGCTATAATGGTGGTCGTTCTTGCGAAAGGAAGCAGCTGGAAACATAACGAATCAAAATGGCTAAGGATCATCTCCACCAATTTTGGTGGAGATTGGCTGCGGATTTGTCGAGATTTTCGTCCCTGGAGATTCAACCATGGATGGCCTTGCAAGTTGCTGGAAAATGAAGGAAGAAGGAGAAGGACCTGATTGTAGGAAAAAATAGACTTAGGGATATGTTTGCAATAAATAGGATTAATTGGGTTAGAATGCAAATTGAGTCGAAATGGACTCTGATTGGGCTCAAAATTTATGGTTAACATAATTTTGACCTAAGGAATCTAGTAGTGACCTCGTATTTGGGTTTTAACATAGTTTGATTGGTTAATTTATGTAGAAGCCTAAGATAGAGCAAAATTCTCGTTGAATCTCAGTTTTTGTTCAAACGGGTTCCAATGGTCAATGTGTTATGACTCAGTTTCCGAATCTCTACAGGACACGAGACCGGACCGACTCAACTGATCCCAAGACCTAGTTGTGCAACGAGAAAATAACCAAAAAGTAGGAAAGTAAACCACATTCACTATGCTAAGCAATTAACAGTAACAAAAGTGCAGCAGTAAAGAAGTAAAACTACTACAGTACACACCACCACAACAGTAGAAAAGTAAATGGGTACAGGAATATAATGTTCAAAATGTAAGAGTACAGAGGTGCAAGAACTACTCACTACAACTGAAAAAGGAGTACAATAGAAAGCTACAACTACTGGGCTCTACTGGGCCCAGCATCCTCTGTAGCTGTAGGCTCTGCTTGCTCAACACCTGGACCTGAAAAAGGGTTATAAGTATAAAACGTCAGCGAACGCTTAGTAGAGTGGCAACCAACTAACTAAAGCAGTAAAGGTGGACAGGTAGCTGTTGTTTTTCTATTTCTTTCTTTATCTAATTATTCTTTCTTTCACCACTTGGTTTATTTATCAGGTCTTTTTCTTGATCTCGAATGTTCCTCATGAGAACGATCTTGATTGCAGTCTTTTCCGAAGAGTAGAAGTCGCACGTAGTGCTCTCCTGGTCGGAAGAGTCCCCCATGGTAGTCCTACACCCAGTCAACCACCCCAAGATCATGGACAGACGTAACGGTGACTACGGCACACGCGATAAATGCACCGGTAGCTACCCTGCATTGGCACGCGGTCAGTCTTTTCCGTTAGCGGGTGCGCCCAAAGCACAGCGTGGAACCAGTATAGGGCATAGCCCTCTCAGTAACAGGGGTCTAGCCCCTAAGAACTAAATAGGGGTCCCGCTCCTCCACAGTTCGCGCACCCTCGCTTGACTACCCTGGTTTACCCAGTGGGCCTAACAAGTCGGTGTAGGGCGGCTAGCTGAACCCCAGGTCCCGTGGGGTAGCTAACCCTCTCCCTACACTGGTAACACTTCCCGGTACAGTGTACACGAGGGCCACCAAGTCAGTGCAAAGTGGCCTAACCCACCCTAGGTCTCAACCTGAAAGGCGGCAAGTACCCCTCTACATTAAGAGGTAACGTGCGCTCCCTTTGGTATCACGTAGTCAAGGCAAGCACACTTCCCGAAGCATTTCCAGAGCCATTCCATATATTTCTCAGGAGCTTTACTCCTACTCCTCCCCATAGGGTTCATGTTCAAATGCCTAATTCCATTCCATACTAGGTTTCATCATTTCTATTTCCATTCTCAGGTTATACACATGCACATTGTAATATTATCGTTCACATTTATATATTCAGGTTATTCACAGGTAGCTAGTACTTCCAACATTCACCTTTCCATTTACAAATTTATATATATGCAGCTCATATTATGTTAATTCACTTGTGCGACAGGAAGGTTACATTTAATAGTTAACTAGAACAATTACTACATATTTTGCAGGCAACTATTATTCATTTATAGGCAGTTGTTATCATTCTATTTACTCATTCAAGACTGCAATCCATTCATTCAATACAAACATTCCAGTATTTATAGTCCTAGGATTCATGCCATACCCTAGGATCTAATCATTCATTCCACACATGCTTTTAAGTTTGAATCAAATTAAGGGGAAGCCACTCTACCAGTAAACCCAGGAGTAATGGGGGCTTGAACGGCAGACTCACGTGCCTCAGCAAGCCCCGAACCCGCAACGGAAATCAGTCCTATCACAAGGATCAATCACAAGAGAATACTCAGAATAGTATAGAAAGTCTTCTAATAAGTAGAGGAATTCATACGGGAAACATCGGTATCTTAATTGCGGAAATCGGACCTCAAATGGACCCTAAATGGGTCAAAAACAGTGATTCTGACTCAAATCAGACGTCTAGAACAACTTCCAGACGTCTTAAAAGTGTCCAGTGCTATACCTCAAGTCTTGCGCCACTCCTCAGACGTCCAGGAACTCCGCTGGACCGTCTGGACCCAGTCCTAGACGTCTAACCACCTTGTCGGATGTCTGGAAGCGCTTCTTGTCGTCTGGTAGGTCACCCAGACGTCTGAAATGCGTGGGAGGGCGTGCCTCGCGCCTTCCCGAAGTGTATCCTGCATGCGGAAATCTAATCTTCTCAAATCGGACATGAATCAGTGCATCGGCGGAGCACCCTGCATGGTCGTATCCGTAAGGAAGACATACCTTCACGAGGCCTCCTTCTCAGACATCTGGTGCCACCTCCAGACGTCCGCACCGTCGTCTGGAGGTCACTCCAGACATCTGATTCTGGGAAAATCCCAGAACCACAACCTCCTTCCACCCTCTCGCGCCGCGCGTGGCCGCGCCCTCTCGCCTACTGCTCCGGCTACAGCAGTGTCGGGGAGGACCTGATGAGAGCCTCATCATGAACCCTAACTAGCACAATTTAATCTAAATAAGTGTGAAGAAGCTCCTACAAAACCTAAAGAGAAGCTTAACTCAGAGAATTCTGAATTGAAGAATAAGATAAATCATAAGGGGTAAAACTGTAATTTTACCTATGCAGTACACAAATAGGGTAATTAAGGGTCTAAACACATGTCAAATAAGCTTAATAAGGAAGTGAGATGATCTGATCTGAAAAGGGTTATAGCATCTTCTAGGAATTAAATAACATTCTGTAACCCTAAAAGAAATCCACTTTAATTCACGAGGTTTGAGGCAGGATAAAAATCAACTAAACCCTCTAAAATTCATGGAAAAATATTTCCTAGGGTTTAGAACCTTCAATTTGACCTTTGCAACCTATTTTGACCTAAAATGAGAACCATGTCCAATTTATGACCTAATTTGGATTTTTACGTAAATTGACCGATCAAACGTGGTCAAACCTAAAATCAAATTTCACCATTAAAATCCTTAGGTTCAAATTAGGCTGGTATAAAAATTTGGGCATAAGAAAAGACCATCTTGACCGACTTTACAAATTGGTCCTCTTAAATTACTTTTTGACCCGTATCTTTTGAAACCCTTACACATTGCCCCCTATCTTTCTCGTCATTCTTTGCAGAACGGTCCTCCTTGCCATTCTGAGCAGTCACCATACCTCCGGCGACTTTGCGCGGAGGATGGCGCCACGTAGGGTATGGCGCCTGTTCTCAAGAATGAACGGGGGGTTTCCTACGTCGTCCTCTGTCGCAGGGACCCTCCCTTGAGACCTGTAACCACCCATGTCTCTCATGCGAGCACACGAAAGGCATGGGTCTCCATCTCCGGCCATCTTCGACGAGCTCCACACGTCGCTCCCTCGGGCCACTCTCCTCGCCAGCGCCTTTATAAGGAGCAGCAAGGGCTACCGTCCAAGGAAAGCCATTTCTGGCGGAGAAAACCCCTCTCTTTCATCTCCCCTCTCTTCGGTCAGATTGCCCTAGCTTCCGGCGAACTCTCCTCCTCATCGCTCTGTTGCCATACCTGCAGCAGAGCCCACTCTGCCTCATCGTCTCACGCCAGCCTGCACCAGCTGGCGTCCTCAGATCTCTTCCTCGTCGCCATCACTCCTCCCCTGGGCACCTTCGTCCTCAGCTCCGGCAGGCACGCGCTGGGCAGTCTCCCTCTCCCTCTTCGTCGACTAAGTAGGTAGGAATTTTCTCCTTACTCTCCTTTCACTTTTCCCTTCTTGAATTAGTTTTTTTTAAACCCCTCGACTGCCACAACCACCTTCATCTGCTCCGCCTTCGGCCACCATCTCCGACGAGATCGCCCCACTTCCACAGACCTTTCCACCCCTCGCCAACAAGCCCAGAAGCTCCCCCTCACTCCACTCTAGCGATTCCCCTACTCCATTCATCACCCTGCACACTTTGAGCACCCCCCGAACACGCCCACTTCCGCGCACGCAGTTTGCCCTAGGTGCACGACCACAGGCACTCTCACCGCACGCTACCCCTTGCACCGCCTTCGCCACACTCTGGCGAAGCTTCCTGTGTTGTCTGACATGGCTGTGAGGCCGTCTTCGCGATTTCAGGGTTCACCCTCCTCGTCGCCATTGACGAGCTGCTGGAGCTTCTTCACAGGCAGCTCCAGGTCTCTTCGATGCTTGGCGAGGGCTCCAGGCAACGCGGGGCAAGTCCGCAAAGGCACCCAGGTTCTCAATTGGGAGCGCGAAGCCTTCACTGCTGCCTAATTGACGGCTGCTTCTCGCTCGGCGGGCGAGCAGAGCGGACTTGGGAATTTAGTCCCACCTCGTAAGTGTAGAGGCAAGCGCCACAACTTAAATTGAAAAAGTGGTATAGGCTCTTCGCCTCCGATTATACACGGGGTGAGGTCCCTCACCTATCACCGGGTCTCGTCCGCGGTTCACCTACGCGGATCTGACCCGACCCGACACCCTCCTGTGCACTCCTCGAGCACCACCTACACCGGTGCGCCTGGACCCGAGCACACGACCCGACCCGATTACCCGGCTCTGGGAGAGCTTCCTAAAGAGAGATCCAGAGAGAGAGACGCGGGGAAGGGGTAGGGTAGGTTTGCGCTAATGTTTGCGTGTGTGCGGAAGAGAAGAGAAAGAAGAGAAGCAGCAACCAGGAGTTAGCCGCCAGGAAAAAGGAAGGAGAAGGAAGAAGAAAGGAAGGAATGAAGCTGAAGAAAAAGAGGAGCTGCACTGTAGCAACCGAGCAGTTAAGTCGTCTGAGCGCTGAATCAGACGTCGGTGAAAAAGGAGAGTCAGCAGCAAGAGAAGAAGAAAAGAAAGGAGGGCCAGAGCAAAAGAAAGAAGAAGAAAGAGGAACCGCAACTGCTGAAGAAGAAGAAGAAAAAAGAAGACAGGCTGAAGAAGAAGAAAGAAAAAGACAGGAAGAAGAAACAAAGAAGACAGGCTGAAGAAGAAGAAGAAAGAAGCAGAGAAGAAGAAAAGAAGAATGAAGAAGAAAACAAATTGAAGAGAAGAGCCAGCTGAAGAAAGAGAAGAAGAAAAGCCAATTACCCTCTCTCTTTCTCTCTCTTAAATTTTTGTAAAACCTTATATATATTGTGAATTTATATGCTTCTGGAATTTGGTTTGCTCCCTGAGTTCGACCTCGGGAAACTTTTCATTCCGAGTAATAAATTGTATTAGACTGGTAATCGTTTTTGTTATATACCACAACGACTATAATAACCACAAAGACGAACGAAGTGGTACCAGGACCTCCCTGACGCACTCCTCCACCTTGCGCATGCACCGCTCCGGCCGCGAGCTCACCGGCGAGCTCTCACGCGAGCTCACAAGCTCTCTCCTCTCCTTCTCATGCTGCTCCTCTCCTTTTACGCTGCTCCTTCTCTCCGTTGTTCTCGCTCTGCTGCTCTCGCTGGAGGAAGGAGGAAAGTGGCTGGGAAGTGGGGGTGGAATGAGGGAGAGGAGGGTTTATAAGGGTGGGGTTTTAGGGTTTTTGCTGGGAGCTGAAGGGAGAGAGAAGATGGAGGAAAACGAGGGGTAATGTCTGCGGGCAGCACGCGCGCAGACATGAGTTCGTACCCAAGATTTTCGATTTTCAGACGTCTGCGAATGAGTCTAGACGTCTGACCCTCAGTCCAGTCGTCTTCCCAGACGTCTGACCTAAAGTCCGAACGTCTTAAAAAGGCTTAACAGCACGGGTCTTAACATCATAACGAACTCAAAGGAAGTTTCGTTCCTGAAACTTAAGCTAGGTAGGGTGCAGAAAAAGAACATACGCATAACAAACTCAAAGAGGACCGAAGCTGATCTGAAATGACGTACCCTCAATGAGCTCTGGGTACCACTCTCGCATCGCCACCTCAATCTCCCAGGTAGCCTCCTCGTACCTCTGGCTCCTCCACAAGACCTTCACCAGGGGTACCTGCTTCCGTCTCAAACTCCGGACGGCTCTGTCTAGTATTTGCACTGGTCGCTCGGGGTAGGTCAGGTCATTACCCACCTAGACACTCTCGTGGCTCAGAACGTGACTGGGATCGGCTACGTACTTCCTGAGTTTGGACACGTGGAACACGTCATGCACACCAGAAAGCTGGGGAGGAAGGGCAAGCTTGTAAGCAACGGGTCCCACCCGCTCCAAGACCTCAAAGGGTCCCACAAACCTCGGCGTGAGCTTCCCTTTCACTCCAAAACGCTGAAGGCCCTTCATGGGCGAACGCGAAGGAAGACGTGATCCCCAACCTCAAACTGCACCTCTCTGCGCTTCCGATCGGCATAGCTCTCTTGTCTGCTCCTGACAGTGCGAAGCCGTCTGTGACTCTGCTCAATCACCTCCTGACTTTGCCGGATCAGCTTGGGGCCAACCTCCCACTTGGTCCCCACCTCAACCCAACTCAAGGGTGCAATACACCTCTGTCCGTACAGAGCCTCGTAGGGTACTATGCCAATGCTCAAGTAATAGTTGTTATTATATGCAAATCCCGCCAGGGGCAAGTGCTCCTCCCAAGAGCCCCTCAAGTCCAGTACACAGGCACGCAAAAGGTCCTCAAGCGTCTGTATCGTGCGCTCTGACTGTACGTCTGTCTAGGAGTGGTATGCCGTACTAAACCTCAACCGTGTTCCCAAATCCTGCTGAAACTCAGCCAAAAACTAGGACGTAAAGCGGATATCCCGGTTGGATACAATCTCTCGCGGAACTCCGTGCAGACGTACCACGTCATGAACATACCTCTCTGCCAACTGTGCTGGTCCCAAGGTGACTCGGATCGGCAAGAAACGTGCCGTCTTTCTCAATCTATCTACAATCACCCAGACTGCGTCGTGTCCTCGCTGGGTAACGGGGAAGCCCACCACCAACTCCATGGTGATGCTCTCCCACTTTCACTCTGGCACTGGAAGTGGCTGCAACGGCCCTGCAGGCCTCTGATGCTCAGCCTTACCTGCTGGCGCACCAAACATTACTGTACGAGTTCACCTACATCCCGTTTCATTCCCCTCCACCAAAAGTCGCGTCTCAGATCATGATACATCTTTGTATTCCCAAGATGTATGGTAAACCTTGAACCGTGTGCCACAGTCAGGAGCTCTCTCAATAACTCCTCGTCCCTGAAAGTGCACAAATGTTCCCTCATGCGCAACACTTTGTCAGTAAAGGAGAAGTCTCTAGGGTCCCCTGACGGTATTCTGTAACGCAACGACTGCAGGTACGGGTCTGCCATCTATGTTGTGATGATGCGGTCTATTAGCTCTGGCCTCGTCTGTCGTGTCACAGTCACTGCCTCACAGTGCCCCAGTAACTCTAGGGATTGCTAACTGCCCATCTCCTCCATGAGTCTCCAACTCTGTGCCTGTAACTGGCCAAGTGGGTGGGCGCCTTCCGGCTCAAGGTGTCAGCCACCACGTGGGCCTTCCCCGGATGGTAGGAAATGCTGCAGTCATAGTCCTTCAGGAGCTCTAACCAACGTCTATGTCTCATGTTGAGCTCCCGATCAAACAAGTACCTGAGGCTCTTATGATCCGTGAATATCTCAAAGGTTTCACTGTACAGATAGTGCTCCATGTCTTCAGCACGAAGACGACAGCTGCCAGCTTCAGGTCGTGGGTAGGGTAGCTGTGCTTATGGGGCTTCAGTTGCCGCGAAGCGTAAGCAACAACGTGACCCCGTTGCATGAGCACACCCCCTAAACCCTGCAAAGAGGCGTCCGTGTACACAACGAACCTGCCACTACTGTCTGGAGTGGTAAGCACAGGAGCCGAAGTCAGCCTCTCCTTCAACTCCTGGAAGCATGCCTTACAAGCATCTGTCCAAGAAAAGGACACGTCCTTCTGGGTCACTGTGTCACAGGACGTGCAATCCGCGAGAAAACCCTGATAAACCGCCGGTAGTAGCCTGCTAGTCCCAAGAAACTGCGGATCTCTGTCACTGTACGTGGTCTCTCCCACCTGAGTACTGCCTTTACCTTAGTTGGGTCCATAGCCAAGCCATCCCCTGAAATCACATGACCTAGGAAGGTCACCTGCCTCAACCAGAACTCGCACTTGCTGTATTTGGCATATAGCCTATGTCACCTCAACGTGTCCAAAACCATCCGCAAGTGTTGTCTGTGCTGCGCCTGCTCCCGCGAGTAGATGAGCACATCAATAAATACTACCACAAACTGATCCAGATACGTTCTGAACACCTGGTTCATCAATTCCATGAAAGCAGCGGGGGTGTTGGTCAGTCCAAACGGCATGACCAAAAACTCGTAGTGTCCGTACCGGGTGCGGAAAGCTGTCTTGGAGACGTCGGTCTCCTTGATCCTCAACTGGTGGTAGCCAAACCTCGAGTCTATCTTGGAGAAGACCATTGCACCTCGCAACTGATTAAACAAATCATCAATCCTCGGCAGTGGATACCTATTTTTGATGGTGACCCTATTCAGCTGTCTGTAGTCTACAGAAAGGCGTAGGGTACCATCCTTGTTCACAATAATATCGGGGCTCCCCACGGAGATGCACTGGGCCTCACAAAGCCCTTCTCCAGAAGGTCCTACAACTGGGACTTGAGCCATCGCAGCTCAAGCAGTGCCATCCTGTAAGGTGCTGTAGAAATGGGTTGGTCCCCGGTACCAGTGAGATCTCAACTCAATCTCACGCTCAGGTGGTGTCCTGGCAGCTCCTCTGGAAACACGTCGGGGTACTCTCTGACCACCGGGATGCTTTAGAAGTTTGCCACGGGGCTGGACTCTACCACTACACAAACAAGAAAGCCCTCACACCCCTGGCCCAAAGATCTCGCCACCCAAAGTGCAGAAATGCACCCGAAGCCTCCATCCACCAGCTGTCCGTGAAACTCAAAGGAAAGTATCTCTGGTGTGAAGAAAACAATCTTCCTCTCAAACCCGTCCACCAAATCGTGGTAAGCGGACAGCCAATCCATCCCCAGAATCACGCCAAAGTCCTCCATCGGTATCACAACTAGGTCAGCGGGAAGGCTGTGTCCCCCAACACTGACCTCGCAGCTTGTATTAATCTTCCCAGCTACAAACAGCTGGCCTCCTAGGTCTTTGATCACAACGGATCCCCTAATGGAGTGCTATTGGACCTCAAAGTAGCGATAAACTGGTGGAGCAAGAAAGTATGTCGTATTATAAGCAAGATATACGTACTCCAAAAAGACCAAACATTGTAACCATACCTGTCACCGAGGAAACTGAAGCTATGATGTCCCCGTGAGTCACGACGTCGCGACACCCCTCAATCCTGGGAGCGGACAAAATAGCCAGGCCCGGGGCGGAGCTAGTGATAGCTGGCCGGTATCCTCCCCGTGATGGTTGCCCTCCCTCATGCACCTGGAACCCATGACCACCCGATCGGCCTCCAGCGCTCGGTGCGGTGGGTGTCTGCTGTGCTCTAGCCCTAGATGGGCAGTCCCTCCTGAAGTGGCCCGGCTGGCCGCACTGGTAGTAGAGGGGGACTCGACTCCCTCCCTCGGTAGGTCCCTGCTGGCGGCTGGGCGGGGGTCCAGTGCTGATAGCTGGCCCCTGTCGGGAGCGCCCCCAGAGGCTACTGATGGCCCCGCAAAACGAGACGGCTCTCCTGCAGGCGTCGCGTGCCTCCCTTGAGCTCTCTTGACTCATCTGACGCTACGGTGACATTGCCGTCCCACGAAAAACTCTCCCTCCGTACCCTCAGAAGGGAGATGAGGGGGCGGCGGAGTAGGCGAAAGCTGAAATTCTTCTCGAACGACCTCCCGAATCAACTGGACGAGGTCCTGAGACCATACGCTCAGGAGGAGAGAAGGGGTAGCGCGTACTCCAAGCTCGACACGTCTGCCCCTCTGGCCTCGTCCGCGACCACGTCCATGGCTTGTCTCAATGGTTCCACGTCGAGGCATCTCCTGCGAGGAGACACGAACAACAGAACAAGAAGACATCAATTCTATCGGACATTCAGCAAAAGAACCTCATGACAGATGTAAAAAGGTACGTTGTGGTGGTCACTCTTGTTACAAGCACGTGAATTGGTTATTCTCAAGCTAGTTGATTCACTTCTCGGGATGACCTTCCTCTGATACCATCTTGTTACGACCCTGTTCCCGAATCCCTATAGGACACAAGACTGGACCGACTCGACTGATTCCAAGACCCAGTCGTCCAACGAGAAGGTAACAAAAAAGTTGGAAAGTAAACCACATTCACTATGCTAAGCAACTAACAGTAACAAAAGTACAACAGTAAAGAAGTAAAACTGCTACAGTACACACCACCATAGCAGTAGAAAAGTAAACATGTACAGGAATATAATGTTCAAAATGTAAGAGTACAGAGGTGCAAGAACTACTTACTACAACTGAAAAAGGAGTATAACAGAAAGCTACAACTACTGGGTCCAGCACCCTCTGTAGTCGTAGGTTCTAGCTGCTCAACACCTGGACCTGAAAAGGGGTTATGAGTACAAAACGTTACTGAACGCTGAATAGAGTGGCAACCAACTAAAGCAATAAAGGTGGACAGGTAGCTGTCGTTTTTCTATATCTTTCCTTCTTTAACTAATTATTCTTTCTTTCATCACTTTGTTTATTTATCAGGTCTCTTTCTTGATCTCGAATGTTCCTCGCGAGAATGATCTTGATTGCAGCCTTTTCCGAAGAGTAGAAGTCGCACGTGGTGCTCTCCTGGCCGGGAGAGTCCCCTGTGGTAGTCCTACACCCAGTCAACCACCCCAAGGTCACGGATAGACGTAACGGTGACTACGGCACGCACGATAAATGCGCGGGTAGATATCTTGCACTGGCACGCGATTAGTCGTTTCCGTTAGCGGGTGTACCCAAAGCATAGGACGGAACCAGTATAGGGCATAGCCCTCTCAGTAATAGGGGTCTAGCCCCTAAGAACCAAATAGGGGTCTCGCCCCTCCACAATTCGCGCACCCTCACTTGACTACCCTAGTTTACCCAGTAGGCCTAACAAGTCGGTGTAGGGCGACTAGCTGAACCCTGGGTCCTGTGGGGTGGCTAACCCTGTCCCTATACTAGTAACTCTCCCCGGTACAGTGTACACGAGGGCCACCGTGGGGTGGCTAACCCTCTCCCTACACTAGTAGCTCTCCCCGTGGGGTGACTAACCATTTCCAAATTTATATACATGCAGCTCACATTATGTCAATTCACTTGTGCGACAGGAATGTTACATTTAATAGTTAATTAGCACAATTACTACATATTTCGTAGGCAACTGTTATTCATTTACAGGCAATTGTTATCATTCTATTTACTCATTCAAGATTACAATCCATTCATTCAATACAAATATTCCAGTATTTCTAGTCCTAAGATTCATGCCATACCTTAGGATCTAATCATTCATTCCACACATGCTTTTAAGTTTTAATTAAATTAAGGAGAAGCCACTCTACAAGTAAACCCAGGAGTAATGGGGGCTTGAACGACAGGCTCACATGCCTCAGCAAGCCCCGAACCCGTAACGAAAACCAATCCTATCACAAGGATAAATCACAAGAGAATACTCAGAACAGTATAGAAACATCAGTATCTTAATTGCAAAAATTGGACCTCAAACGGATCCTAAACGGGTCAAAAACAGTGATTCTGACTCAAATCAGATGTTTGCAACTTCCAGACGTCTTAAAAGTGTCCAGTGCTATACCTCAGACGTCCAGGAACTCCGCTGGATCGTCTGGACCCAATCCCAGACATCCGACCACCTCTTCGGATGTTTGGAAGCGCTTCCCGTCGTCTGGTAGGTCACCCAGATGTCTGAAATGCGTGGAAGGGCGTGCCCCGCACCTTCCCGAAGCGTATCCTGCATGCGGAAATCGAATCTTCTTAAATCGAACATGAATCAATGCATCGACGGAGAGGCCTGCATGGCCATATCCGTAAGAAAGACGTACCTTCGCAAGGCTTCCTTCTCAGATGTCTGGTGCCACCTTAGATGTCCACACCGTCGTTTGGAGGTCACTTCAGACATCTGATTCTGGGAGAATCCCAGAACCAGAACCTGCTTCCACCCTCTCGCCTGCTGCTCCGACTGCAGCAGTGTCGGGGAGGACCTCCTTGACGCACTCCTTCGCCTTGCGTACGCGTCGCTTCGCCGGTGAGCTCACCGGCGAGCTCCCACGCGAGCTTGCAAGCTTGCTCTCCTCTCCTCACGCTGCTCCTCTCCTCTCATGCCGCTCCTCTCCGCCGTTCTTGCTCTGCTGCTCTTGCCGGAGGAAGGAGGAAAGTTGCTGGGAAGTGGGGGTGGAATGAGGGAGAGGAGGGGTTTATAAGGGTGAGGTTTTAAGGTTTTCGCTGGGAGCTGAAGAGAGAGAGAAGACAGAGGAAAATGAGGGGTACTGTCTGCACGCAGGACGCGCGCAGATGCGAGTTCGTACCCAAGATTTTCGATTTTCAGACGTCTGGGAATGAGTCCAGACGTCTTACAAGATGTCTGACCCTTAGTCCAGACGTCTGACCTAAAGTTCAAATATCTTAAAAAGGCTTAACAGCACGGGTCTTAACACAATGTGAGGGTACCAAACCTCTTAGAATATTTTAAAATAATTTTTAGGAGGTTTAGTTTGCATTTATTTCTACAAAACCAGTTTAATTGAAGTGAGGTTTGATAATTAGGGTTTTTGTGTAATATTCTAATCTTCAAAATGATCTAAACCTTGATTCAGTCAGCTCAAGCCCACTTCTTGATCTTTTAAGTTCATTTGACCTTGAATGAACCCTCTACTAGTCCCGTAGGTAATCTGCATTAGTGATGTGATGTTAAAATAGCAAAATTAACCCATTTTCTTAACTTCTCAAATGAGTTCAACATGGATTTATGATCCTCAGATAATCATTTAGGACCATTTAACACTTGAATCTAACTAATTTCAGTTAGTTTTGGAGGATGATGGTGTTACCATCATACCCCCTGCCTAACTTTTGTTAGTCCCTGGCAAAATCTTATGGACCCAACTAGATGTCTAAACTAGATTTTAACCGTCAGGATGCCTTATTGAGCTGTATCTCTAAAAATTAGATCAAAATACCCATAGTAGGCCTAGAGGTATTCAAGTACCAACCAAGATGTAGACCTAACCATCCTCGGCCTTGGGTCCACTGTGAAGGTTTCTAAGGCCCACAAAAATTGCCTAGAGGTTTGTTTACCCTAGCGGTTAAAGCACCCATGCATATATGTAGCAAGTCCAGGTTCAGTTTGCTAATGCATTTTTTATAAGAAAGATAGAGAGGGATATATATTTTGAGAGTTTTCTCTCTTTTCTTTTTACGTTCCCCTAAATCCAACATCAGATTGTCCCTAAACACGATCTGTATCAGATTCTTTGTCCTCACCATCAATCCTTGCAGGGTCCTTGGTTTTTTTTACCTCGGGATAACATCGCCCATGGAAACCCCCAGAACCCTGACTTTCGACACTTTGGGATAGTGCCTCCCATGGCGCTCTGTAGCTAAATTCAGGCCCTGGCAATCGACTTTTCGGGATAATCCTGCCCATGGCACCTAAACCAGCACACGGTGCTTACGTGCCCTAATAGGACATTTGGATATCCTAAAAGACAAGCACTGAGGAGACGATGTGTTATAATGTATCTTCAAGGGGATTATTGTTCATTCCTTCTTTTGCGTCGGGAACTCGTCTAATCAACTTATGTCTTCGAGTCGCTCCTAAGTCGAATCTTCGGAAAAACATTTTCAGAACAGAACACTTGTTGGCATTGTTTTTCATTAAGCACATTGAATCATATTGGTGTGTGATTTTTGGATGCCTAGGTTACCATGTATCACAAATCAAAGGGCAAGCAACGGGACCAAATAATCTCTGAGCCTAGACTTAATACATCACCCTTGCAGCTTTCTCAACCTCTTGTGGAATAGTCCAGATCTTAACAAATACATGAGTGTTTAAGCCCTAGAATAGGTCTACGAGGCCTAAGGTCGGTATCTTTCACTTATCTCCTAAGGTTTAGTCCTTCAAGTCTTAATTCATCATCTAATCAGCCTAGAACTTAGGTAAGTTCCATAAATAATTATAGGACTACCACAATTTTCTTTTGTTTGCTCTTTTTCTCCTCTTTTTCTTCCTCAACTCTGATCTTTCAATTCAGCTCTCCTCTCTTCATCTTTTGTTTTTTTTTTGCGGGAAACCCCCTTAACAGAATTGAATTTCACAGCGTTTTGCACTTTAATACCTATTTGTGCCTAAGATTTGTAATGTCCTCATTGTAAATTAGGTGGGTTTGAGTTCATCCCAGAATGCACATTAGAATAGGTTTGGGTGGGTGGTGACAGGTGGAGGTGACTGTTGTGGATGATTTCAAGCTCTGACATGAATATCAGTGGTGGACTCGGCTGTTCTAATAGATGAACCCGTAAGTGCAATGTGAATTCTTCTTAGAAAATAATAAGGAGGGTGTTGGGCTTTTCAAATGATGGGTTGCCTCTCATTAAGTGCTAAGTTTGACGCCACTAGCTGGGCACAATACAACTCAAAAGGATGTGTCATTTGGCATACTGTGATGAGTGGTAGGAGAAAATATGTGATCATGGTGAATGAGAATCAAATGGCCACAAATGAGCACCAAATCATGAAGAGTCAATTCAGAAGGTTTATGATATGGGTCAAGTTGATTCATTTCTAAGTGTCTCTTATTGAGTTTTTCCGGAGGTATCACCGAGAAGATGAAGTGATCACAGGGCTTTGAAGTAAGATTGTGGTGAGTCCAAGACCCAACAGAAGTGTACCTAGTCAACATAGCCCAAATGTTCGGTTCCTCTCGTATAATGTGGCCTAATAGATCATTATCCAATGAGTCATCTTGATCCTTTTCCAGGGGGTGCAAGATCAATTCCTCAAGAAATGGCTCGAAGATTGGTTCATCTAATGGATCTTCTCAATAATTTTCATCCCAATCAAAGGTGAATGTCTGGAGAGTGACTATTGGATCATAGAACTCTGATTCTGTAAATGATTCAAGCTCTGGATTGTGGTCACTCTTGGTACCTACTGTGCCTGATTTCTGTAGATCCTCAAAATGATTATTATCATAGAATGTCTCCAGTTTGATGGATTACAAATCCGAATCCCGTTGAATGTTGTCATCCTGTTCCCTGAAATCCATGTGTACGTCTTCAAGATCAAAGGTGAAAGCCTCCAATACTCTCAATTTGCTAAAATCGTGCTCGGTTGAATCGAGATCCTTCGTAATATGGAAAACTTCTAGTTCTGGTTCTAGGTTTTCTACTATTGAGATGGTCATGAGTTGCTGAATCAAACCTAGTTGTTCTACCAAGCATTTTTCCTTTCCTTTAGATGATGCCTCGAAAATATTGATTTCAGTTCACTTATCTCCAGAGGCAATTGTCATGTGCCCTAATTCACAATTGATTATGGCTCCTTCAGTGGCCAAGAAAGGTCTCCCCAAAATCAAGGTCATATCTTGTATTTGTTGTGGCGCATCCATGTCGAGAACTAGAAAATCTGCTAGGTAGCTGAAATCTTTGACTTTAATTACCACATCCTTTACCAGCCCAATCAGGGTGATTACGGTTCGGTCAGCTAATTGCAGAGTAACATCAGCGGGTTTTAGCTGTCCTATCTATAATTTATCTAATAGGGTGATCGAGATTAGGTTGACAGATGCAGTGAGATCCAGTACAACCCGCTTGAAATTTGTATCATCGATCTTGCAGGGGAGTAACGGGGTTCCTAGATCAGTTTTCTTAGGAGGTAGACTGTTTTGGATTATAGCACACATTTTCGGATAGTGCTACCTTCCTTTGAGAGGATGTCTCCACCTCTTTTTTGGATAAGTCAGGTGAGGTGGAGTAGAGAGTGAGGATATCAAGTAACGGGATAGTGACTTGTGCATTCCCCAATAATCCCAATATGTCTAATTTAGATAATCCTCTAGTGTGGAGGTGAGGCAAGATTTGGGATAGGAGAATGGATTGACTAGCCTGCGGGATGGGTTTCTACTTCTACCTCTTGGTTTTGTCCTCAATCTTGTTGTGTTGATCATGAGTTGGGTGAGATTTGTGAAGAGGGTCACGGGGCCTGGTCTTGTGATCTTTTCTCATGCCAACAACCTTGATCATAGCACAGTCATAATGTGAAGGTGGAGGAGAGATGATTGGACCCTGTTGTGGAACAACAAGATTGATCATTGAGGCTTGATTTAAATCAACAATGGAGGTGGAAGCTCCAAACATACAAGTATGAGTCAATGGGCCTGGCTGGGTGTAGCATGCTTGTCCCTGGATTTGGTTCACCACGTGTTTCTGGGTCGAGACGTTGTTTGGATTTGGCAGAGGTTAGGAAGGAAGTGCACCAGGCTGGCGACTCCCAGCCATTTGTGAGAGTTGATTGCAAACCTCTGTGATTTCTGCATTATGTTGTTTCCATATAGTCACATTGGTCTTCTACATCTTAGCCAAGGTCTGCAAAATCAAACTCATCTAATCTTCCTTGGTAGGCCCTATTTGAAAATTTGGGTTGGGCTTAGGCTGAGTAGGTTGATACGAGTGCAGATTTTGTGGTCAGGGTTGGAATTGAGATATGGAATTCTGATTATTCCCTGACCAGCAAAAATTGGGATGATTGCGCCATCTAGGGTTATAATAATTACAATGACGATCATTTTGGATGGCGTGGAGCTCCTCGCTGGTCTGAGGGGTTCCTGAGTAATTAGCGTACGAGGGTTCAGAGTTCCCCTAACTAGAGTGGGAAGGTCTAGAGTTTCCTCTGAAATCAAGATCAGACGGGGTTGGATATGCACCCATCCCCTAATATACGTGGTGATGAATGTTATGCATGGTCTCCCTACCTGAGGGCGGCTGTGCATACGAGTTTTGTTGCGAAGAGGTGGCTCTCTGCAGATGTCAAGTCAATTTGTCCACCTTCTCGATAATGGAGACCTTATCCAGGCTACTAGCCACCAACTCCAAGTCGACGGATGCGGATAGGTCTCATGTTTCATGTGCCTCTCGTGTGTTTGTCAATGCACGAGTGGTCGTCTGGTTGAACACACCCATAGACTCATTGTTTATAGAGTTCTCACACATGTTCTCAAGAATCTTCCAAATGGTGTCTTCATGCTAATCCATGATGTTAACACAGGTTGCATTGACAAATAATCTAATGTCCTCACGGAGTTCCTGGTAAAAAGACTGGACTTGTTCCCATTTAGGAACTCTGTGGTGAGGGCATTTCCGCATGAGATCCAGAAAGCGATCCCATGCCTCATGAAGTAGTTCTCCCGCATTCTGTGTGAAATGCATGATCTGGTGCCTCAAGGCATTAGTGCAACCAATCGAGAAGAATTTCTTCAGGAATTCAGCTTGTAGTTCCTCCTATGTGTTGATCGGTCAAGTCAGGGTTTGATACCAATGGCAGCCTTGTCCATAAGAGAGAAGGAGAATATCTTCATGAGCAGAATGTCCCGGTTCTGAATAGGTGGTCCAAAGGTCTGGGCTAGATGTTTCAGTTGTTTGATGTGCTGGAAAAGATCTTTAGAGTGCAAGCCATGAAATTTGGGGATCGCATTGATCAGATTCGGCTTCAATTTAGTATCAGGTCCTTTAGCTAGGATTTGCACCCTGGGTTGGATAGCTACCGCCATGGGATTGTAGTGATTCGCATCTGCGTACGCGGTTGAGGGTTTATGAATGCATAAAATAGATCTTGGAGATTCTGCAATTGATTTTGAAAGTTGGGCACTTGGCCTTCTTCAAGATCTTGATTCTCCATCGAAGCAGAGGATGGAGAACTAGGTTCAGAAGTGGAATGATCAGAAAAGATTTCGATCTGATTAGAAGGGAACCCAAATAATTGAGTTAAGGCTTGACCCTGACGAGAGTGAATTACTAATGGAGGTCTCAAGACTGATCTTAAGGACCTCCTCCCGTACATGCACTATGGAATCAGATAAGGGACAGAATGTGTATTGGACCCAATTGAGGCACCCAACAAGGCTGGGCGACTATGGTAGTTTGAGGCAGATGGACCTTTGGATTAGAAACTCACCTGAGAATTACTTGGGCATCCAGGAAGGGAGAGTTCCACAAAGATCCCTGCACGGTAGAGCATCCCCATAGGTTACAGGGTTTCCCCCACCCAACCTTCTTTGTCACTGCGATTCTAAGTAGATTGGAATGTGTGAGCTTGAATCCTAAGTCTACTAGTTTTAATTCTATTTGTGCCTTGAATTTCACTTGAATTTGAAGTTAATTCGATTATGACCTTATTTGTAGGTTGATTGATTCACAAAGTGAACCAACTTCACATGACCTACCCTAAGGTTGAGGATAAAATTTGGGTTAAATCACCCAAATCACCCTGAATTGGTTCTCAACAGGTTATTAGGTCCCAAGTTTTAAGGTTCAAGTGAGTTTAGAGCCTTGATTTTAGGGTTCACTTGATTAGATCAGTTTAGACAAGGATTTGGGGTAGCACACAAATGCTGGAAGATCAATTTCCTTAATTGCAGGCAAGTGTGTACTAATACTTCAAAAACCTAATGTGTAACCTGAATTGGCTCTATTCTAAGTCAAATTTGAATACCAATATGACACCTTGGATTCAAACAAGAAGATGAGTAGTCCAAGGTATCAAGAAAGTTTAGAGTGAATCCCTAATAGGAACAATAAGTATGGATGGGTTCTTTCTAATCAAACCACCTCGACTTCAATCTGATTTCAATGAATTTCGTAAATTAGGAAACTCTTTGCCTTTAAATAATAATTACTAGGAAAGGAAGGTAAGTAGATCATAATTGATTTGTTTCCCTTTTTATCTTCCCAAGATTAGGAGGGGGTTAGGGAAGAAGAGAAAATTTACCTGCCCTTAGAGTTGTTGATTGCATGGAAGATCTTCTCGTGATTTATCTTGCAATAATAAAACAAAGCAGATAGGGTAAGTTAAAAATCAACTCAATAATCAAGAATAAGACTAGTGGTGATTTGTACATTGCTCTCCGGCAACGACATCAAAATATTGAGCAGTATTCATCGTAGTTTAGAAAATCATGTTGTGGTATAGCGACAAAAATCGAATCGACATTTAAATTTATAGTACTCGAAAAATGTGAATTCTGAGGTCGTTCGTAGGGAGTAAATTGTAATTTAACCACTAATCAATCAACAAACTTGTAGTGAACTCTCAAAAATTGCACTGCAATAGGAAAATTAACGAGAGAAAATCAAGTGCGAAGAGAAATCTATCAGAGAGCTATTTAGTCAGATATTCGATTAAGCAATAAATGGACTTTAACAATAATGTGCGAACAAATGTTATGCAAAGAGATTCTCAAATATTCAATGAACAAGACAAATTAAAAATCAAGAGATACTACTCATTTGTCCTTGGGAATTTAGAAAGCGTTGAGTCTCTTGTGTTTGGGTCCTTGTGAAGTTGCGATTTAGTCCCTGCAAAAATTTGTTCTTCCTTCCAATAGATCCTTCTCGTGGGTTGCAGGAGCACAAGCTCCTTCATGAGTTGGCTGCAGAGAGGCTTGGAGGAGATCGGTTGCAAGGGTTCAGGGCTCTGAAGCCCCTATCGAGGGTCCCAACTGATTCCTCATAGCTCCATGAGGCTCCTCGTGTGGGTTGGCGAATGTGAGGATGGTGGGCGATGTTGAATTTTGTCATGAATGTCGACGAGGATGGCGGTGGTGGGTGTCTAGGACGGCGGTTGTTCTTGCCAGAGGAAGCCGCTGGAAATGTGACGAATCAAAATGGCAAGAGCTAAGGATCATCTCCACCAATTTTGGTGGAGCTTGCTGCAGATTTGTAGAGATTTTCGTCCCTCAAGATTCGACCATGGATGGCCTTGCAAGCTGCTGGAAAAGGAAGGAAGAAGAAGGACTCGATCGTAAGAGAAAATAGAGACTTAGGGATGTGTTTGCAATAAACAGGATCAATTGGCTTAGAATGCAAACTAAGTCGAAATGGACTCTGATTGAGCTCAAAATTTGGGGTTAACCTAATTTTGACCCAAGAATCTAGTGGTGACCTCGTATTTGGGTTTGACGCAACTTGGCTGGTTAATTTACGTAGAAGCCCAAGATAGAGCAAAATTCCCACCGAGTCTCAGCTTTTGGTCAAAACGTGTTCCGATGGTCAATGCGAAGGTAGCAAACCTCTTAGAATATTTTTAAATGATTTTTAGGAGATTTACTTTACATTTATTTCTGCCAGAACCCATTTAATTGAAGTAAGGCTTGATAATTAGGGTTTTTATGTAATATTTTAGTCTTCACAATGCTCTAAACCTCGATTCAGTCTACTCATGCCCACTTCTTGATCTTTTAGATTCATTTGACCTTGAATTAACCCTTTAGTTAATTTGCATTAGTGATGTGATGTTAAAATGGTAGAATTAACCCATTTCTTCTCTTCTCAAATCAGCACAGATTTACGATCCTCAGATGATCATTTAGGAGCATTTAACACTTGAATCTGACTAATTTCAGTTAATTATGATAAATGATGGTGTTACCATCACCCTATCCCTTGGCCATTAATCTTATGTGGCTTGAAAAGATATTACGGAGGTCCGATCAAGGTGAGTTCAGAGGCGTTGGACTTCGATCGCCGCCTTGATCATATTCGTAGTTGAATCTTCCATCTGAAGCCCAGAGATGTATCTCCCTATTTCCTAGCTAATAAACGAGAAAATTAATATACAATTTACATAATTTAATCTAAATGCAATGCGATGAATGTTATGCATTATTTACAATGCTGAATGCATCTATGTGCCTAAGAACACGCATAAATAGGCATTTTATGCTAAATAAATGTGTCTACATCAAGGGTCAAAGAGATTTAGTCATACCCCAATTGTACCCAGATTAGGTCATGTAGGGTTACATATTAAGGCTAGATATTATTTGCTTGATTTGTTTAGTTAGGAGCACACACATCTTCTTTTGTCTGTTCCCTCTGCATCCTGATATTCCTCTATTGTGCATGAATGGTAGGAGATCACTTCACCTGCCTTTGGAAGAACCTTTGGATTGGGAACCTAGGAAGAAGCCTGAACCAAGAGATTTTGACCTGATGGAATAACCTCAAGGGAACCCCCCACCTCAGATGCTGCCTAACCAGGACAAATTGATTCAATAATTGCATCAACACTTTGAAGATTGGCTTGCTAACTCCCACTAGAATGTAGAACAACCTAGGCCCTTGTAGTACTTCTACGATCCACCACCTACAATGAAGTACCGTTTGTGCATGTTCTTGAGGACGACTCTGAGCTGAAATCACAGTGGATAGTTCTTATCCAAACTTATTTCCATGTTCTTAACAGTAAAGACCCATTCCATCACATCGAGGATCTTACCACTCTTGGTCAAACCATTAAACCTAGGAACATGAATCTTGATGCTCTAATGATGAATTTGTTCCCCTTCTCCTTAAGGGATAAAGCTGCCAACTGCTATAGAATAATAGAGAGATCGATTAACTCGTTGGAAGAGTTGAAAAGTGCTTTCCCTAGAAAATTTTTCCCTATTGGAAAACTAGTGCCCTTAGGAGAGCTATCAACACTTTTACCCAATATTCAAGGAATAATTACATGAAACCTGGAAGAGATTCAATGATTTAACTAGAAAATGCCCACACCATGGAGTTCCAAAGTGGCTCCTATTACCTTGGGCTAAATGAATAGATGAGAAATTATGTGGACACTGCTTGTGGGGGTAACTTTTTGAATAAGGATGAGAATAGTGCAAATGAGCTTTTTGAAAATATGGGTGAAAATTCCCTTAACCAAGCATCCATGAACACTTTTGGAAGAAGCAGTCAACCAAGGGGAATGCATGAGATTAAAAATAATAATAAGGTTGACCTAAAAACTCTATGTGAAAAGTTAGGATCCACGGTCACGGCGAAATTTGATGAATTCCTAAAGCAAATCATGACCAGCTAATCTGCACTGAATCAGGGAACACATGGGTTTCCGCTCTATTTTGCACAGACTTCCGCATAGGAGTATATTCACAACCTGAACTCGACTCACTTAGTGAATTTGAGTTATGTAGAACCATCTTACAATTTCCACCCAAGAACCTTTGTTCCTGTTTATGGTAATACTTCCAATCCTTTTGACCTGTCCTCAGAGTTTAAGGAAATCCAAGCCACTTAAGGATATCCCAAGAATGATCCCTTTTCCAATACTTACAAACCTAGATGGTGTAATCATTTGAATTTTTTGCGGTCTAACCAAAAGATTAGACAAATGACCCACCCAACCCAGACTCAAGCTAGACAACCATACCCTAATTCATTCATCAGGATTAAACATCCAAGCAAGCATACACCCAAAATCCTTATTCCAATCCTCTTGTACCCACTCACCCTAACTAGTTGGAGACGATTAAGATGATGGGTAAGATGTTGAAAACATATCAAGAACAGATTAATCAATCTCTAAAAACCCAGAAGGAAATGAGATAAATAAAGGGGAAACTGAGCCAATTGATTAATAATAGACAATATGGTGCTCTACCATCCCAACCCATCTTGAACCCTAGGAATGTGCCAAATCGAGCTAATATTTCCCTAGGGTAAAATCCAGGATCTTGCTTGATGTTCTGATTTTATCCATAAGTACCATGGTGAGCCTGACTTGATTAAGAAATTTGAAGAATCTGAGGAAGAAATAGAAGAAGAAAAGGCTCCGGAACCCGTGATTTAGGACACTACTCACATGCCCTTCCTTGAAGCCTTAGATAATGTAAAGAGTAAGAAAAACCAAGCTACCATCGAGGAGCTCCTTGATTTGTTTAAACAAGTGTAGATTAACATCATGCTCCTCAATGCTATTAGACACAAATCAGCCTACGCTAATTCTTGAAACAATTTTGTACTCCAAAGTTTAATGCCAAGACCAAGTCCCTTAGGAGGGTGGTGTTATCTGAACAGGCTAGCTCAGTGGCTTTGAATAAACCACCCCTTAAGAAGAAAGACCCTGGAGCCACCTTGATTTCATGTGTTATTGGTAATATGACCTTTGACAGGGCTCTACTTGACTTAAGTGCTTCAATCAACCTAATTCCAACATTGATTTATGAGAAATTCAGACTCAGTGATTTGAAACCAACCACTGTCACACTTCAGTTAGCTAACTGATCAATTAAAACCTTGAGAGGAATGTTGGAAGATGTGATAGTTAAGGTCAAGGGATTTTATTATCCTGTTGATTTTCCTATCCTTGACATGGAAGTGCCAGACCAATTAAGCAACACACCAATCAAATTAGGTCATCCGTTTCTAGCCACTATGAAGACTCATATTGATTGTAAGACTGGGGACATGGAGATTGTCTTTGGGGATCAAAGGATGCAACTTAACATTTTCAAGTCATCTTGGAAATTAAAAGAAGGTAGATCAATTGAGGAGCTTGGAAAAATTAAGTTAGTGCTTAAGGAAGAAATGACCATACAACCAACAGAAGAAACCACACCCAAGGTTATTGAAAAGAACTATGCTACCTACCTGCGACAGTGCGAAGAAGATATTCGTGAGCTAGAGAGATCATTGGGAGTGAAAGAGGAAGAATTACCTACCACTACACATGTGGAGGAGTTGAACTTTGAATCAAATTATGAATCACTTGATTTAATCCTTGATGATCATAAAGGTCAAGTAGATGAACACATGATTATCTATGAAGATCCAAGGGTTGACTCAATATCTATGGATAGGTAGTTAGATTATGAAGCAAGTGCAAGATCCACTTGGAAAGATATTGAGGAACTGGAAAAGTTGTTGGGAATAGAATCTGAACAAACTAAACCTAAGTTAGATCTGATTACAACCTAGCGACAGGTGAATGAATTCGACTCCTTAGCAGATGGTTGGTCAAACCAGGCTCAAGACAATATTAGAATTGAATCTAACCACTCAAGGGAGGAAGCAAAAATGAACAAGCCACTTACATTATGAATGATTTCTTGAAACCATTTGAGGATGATATTCATGAAATAGAGGCCTTATTAGGAGTCACTAATGACCAACTTCCTCTTGAGTCCAAAAATGAATTTAAGCTATGCCCTGAGATTGAAATCATAGGATTTGATGATACATTTGTCATAATACATGATAATTTTGATGGTCAGATGTTGGATGATTGGGAATTTAGTACCACCAAGGTTTTGAGGATGAATCTGATAACATTGACTGAGAGGTATGGTAGAGACAACAATTGGTTGGAGGTATGGATTCGAACCTGCATTAAATTTGGAAGGTTTATGGACAAAACCACTCAAAGGGTAGAATATACATTGTACAACTCATTGAGACCCTGGAATGATTTCGAGGATCCTTGTTATTCACATTTGTCTAATTTTAAGGAGGATGCTGCTCATAATTCTTTATCTTTGAGACCTCTTTGGGGAGCCCAAGTCATTCCTTGCATTGATCTCTATTGTCAAGCATTTGGTAATGCTTCATCATTAGATCGTCAATATGCTCGACTACCTCTTTTGCAAGCCTGTTGTAGCATCCTCATTTTTAGAACTTACATCTGTCCTGTTTTGTGCTGAAGACGTAAAGTTTAGCGCTTGTTGGGAAGCAACCTAACACAATTTTGCCTATAAAAATATAGGCTCTATGTGGTTAGACGAGCTTCATTGTTGCAACTCAGAGTTTTGCTAGTGATATCCTCCCTTTCTTCCCTTTTCACGTAGTTTTTATAATACAATGAGAACATTGCATTAAATAGGCATGTAAGGGTGGGTAGTATTTCGCTGAGTTTCTTTTTTCTAGTTCTAGACACACTTTCCATATATAGGTTTGAAAAAAATTGAAAAAAATGAGAAAATTTGAAATAAATTTGTGAATTAAGTTAGGATTATTGATAAAAAAAACAAGTATCTAGGAATCACCAACTTTAGGAGTATGTATCGAGAATTTGTCCCTTAGACTCTTTAGGTTTTCAACTTAATCAATTAGGGTATCTCCTTAAATACAAATTTGTTTCTGAGTCCTTGAAGAGACCTATTGATTTAGGTTAGAAGTTGATATAGATGGTAGTATATGGTTTTTTCGTCCCCCCTTCGGTTTGAAATTCTTTGAACTTTGAGTATCTCACATTTGCACTTACACTCCGATTTTGCTTGTGGCAACTACATGTTAAAAACTTAATTTCACAGGTATGATTGTTACATTGCACTGGGTATACTCCCTAAATGTAGGCATTCAGAGTCTAGCTTGACATTTAGGTTCTCGCATAACTCTATTGAAGTGATGTTCTGAAACAGGCTTTTGGATGAATCCTACATATATATTATATTATATATACAAAAATAAATGAGAGAAAAAAATAAGATATATATATATATATATGTGGGATGAATCTTCTACGCAATGTGCTCATAAAAGGTCATATGAGCACAACTTCTCCACCAATAGATCGTGACATGATGGTTATAAATGAAACCACCAATTATAGAGAGGAGTGGTTTCTCAATCACACATTCAATGTAAAAATACAAAAAATAGGAATGAAACAATCAATTACGTATGAATTTTCCTTAAAAGAACGATGCCGTTGGAAGTCATAAATGAAAAATTAAAGCTAATCATGTGTAAAAAATTAAAAACATTCCTTAAAGAGTACATTGATATCACATGTAATAGAATAAGAGTTGTAATACAATCATAATATATACAATAGCATAAAAAAGAGTTGTATTACAACTATATAAAAGTCACAACACATTGATTAGATAAATTTTTAACCACGATACACTATAGGAAAATATGTCAATTGCAACTAAATAATATTATCGCAAAAACATTCACTATCGTCACAAAACCTTTTTGGGATGGTAATCTGAACTGTCACAAAAAGTGACATCTCAGAATATTTTACCATCACAAATGATCTACCATTCATGATGGTTAATAACCATCACAAAAAGCCTTATGTCATGATTAAAAACCATAACAAATTTGCGATCATGATTTACCATCCCAAATTTTATGGTGCTATTTCACAAAACTAATTTGGCACCAATTTAAAAATCACCACAAAACATATATCTTGTCACAAAAATCCTTCATTCATTTTCACAAAAGACAATTTATAGCATTTAAAAATTATCACAAAATATATATACCACCAAAACAATCCTTCATTCATCATCACAAAAAAATTTATTTACCTAGTTAAAATTTTTTAATTACTATAATATAATCTCTTATGATTAACTTTTCTTTCACGTGCATAACAAAAGTATATATTCATACACACAAGTCAAAAAATACACTTCATTTTCAATTCAAATTCTTGTGAAAAGGTACACACACTATATAATAGATAAATACATATCTTCCATAATGTAAACTAGTATAAAAAATAATCTTTGTCAACATCCTCAGACTAATTCTCGTGGACGTCAACCTTGTTTGCTCTACTTCCTACAATGGTACTTCAACTTAAGAAGTACAAGAGTTGATCCACTCTACAACAATTCAGAAAAAGAAATTACAACAGAACAAACTTAAAATATACTAACACATACATCAATTATAAAATAATATAAACCACTCAAGGTTGAAGATACAATAACATTGGTGCATAGACACACCTAGGACATATTAGTTGTTCCATTTTTAAGCTAAAGTAACCCATGATGTAGACTACCTTATATCATACATCATAGAATTGCTTATATCCTATTTAAAAAATTTTATAAGAATAATGCAACAAATTAAACACTAAACAAACCAAATAATTTCTACATAAGGATGCTCCTTATTTAAATGAGAATATGAAAAACAATATTAAATATTGACCTTTTCTTGAGTTTGAACTTATTCCTTAAGGACAACCCATGGAATACAAAAAAATATATTACAGATGCAAGATGTGGATGGATTCAGTGGAAATAGAGTTCATCACATGAAAAAACATAGATTCAAGAATTTTTTTTAAAAGATTATTAACCACTGATATAATAAAGACTATTTTAGGAGTGCATATATTGAAAAGAGAAGTTTAGTGAAGCTATAGTGAGGTTGTACCTCAAATAGCAATTCCCAAACCTGATTAATAAAAGGGTAATGCTAGTTAGCAAATTGCTGTGACAAAACAAAATTGCACCCTATAACACTATTCTAGAACTATTTCTCAAATCGATTTGGTACCCACTACTAGCTACACAATAATAGAAGTTTGCAGCACTAGATAAAAGCCCAGTCAATACTGCAAAATCATGACCTTCGCTTATTTGGTAGGTACAGGTATGGCTCCATATATCCCTAAAATCGATCTTAAAAGACATATCCCTAAAACTGGGGGGATGTATGGTTAAAGTTAATTTTAAATTTATAATAATATGTAGTATTTATTTGATTAATTTGAGAGGTAGCAAACATGTGCATCGAAAGTGAATGAATTGTATGCTTCATGCTAATTAGTACCAATTTGGGTTTGTTGCATGTATCCCTCAACTCATGCATTCATACAAATCAACCTAAGTGCATGTGATCTTAACTTACTATGGTCATGACACAATTAGGATCCTTCAACATTCTCTCCATTGGCTCCCGCTGATCCTACTATCTTCTGAAGTGGCAACTGCTTCCCCAAGGATGTCAAGTTCAGCAAAAAGACTGGGTGCAAACATAGACCAAATATATTGGTAAACTTTAGCATATGTGGTATCATAAGGGAAACCAAATGTAGTAACAAGCTACAAAAAGAAACATCTACATTAAGATATGCACATGCAATATGCAAGCTTTTTTTATTTAAATAAAAAAGAATAAAGAACATATAGTTTGGGTCAAGAAGCCAATTATAAATAGGGAAAACCCAACAGTCATAGTAGATGATGACTTGTTAACAAACATAGACATCATGAAGGCAAATCCAAGCTGCCAAAAAGTGAAAGCATATTTTAAGTCATGCATATTGACAATAGAGTATGTCCTTTGCATCTCAAAAAATTTCTACGATAGCTCATGTAAATCATAACTTTTTCATAAACAAAGAAAAGTTTAGTAAGTACAAAATCTGAAAACGGTATCTGCAGCATCATTTTTGGCAATCTTAGGAGCAACCTGAATTTTGTAAGGTCCAGACAACATTATCCTTAAGGTTGAGAGATGGATGCCAAAGCCAAAACTAAGCCTCTTCGCATATTATGACAGTAAGAGTGATTGATCACATGACTTTTTAGTTACATAAATTTTCAAAAAAAGAAACTAAAATTTGATTGATTAGTACATAAGTAAGGTATGTTAAATAAAATCAATTTCTGAATTAAATTTTCACATTGGAGACCCAGAAACCTTTGATAAAACCAATATGATAGACAAATTTTGACGTGTTGACCAGGAAGAATGTGTCAAACCTGCATGATAGAAATACTAACTGCTCACAAATTTGTGACTTGAGCCAATTTCTAATACCACAATGCTTGAAGATTTTGAACCTGCAAAATGATTTAATGTAACTGCCACCAACTGATAGGGACACATCTTGGATTTCATCTCAATGAAATTTATTCTAGTTCAATTCTATTTGATTCAATGAAAGTTCACTATGTGCTACTTCAATTAAGACAAACAACACTCGTACCTCATACCTAAGTTAGATAAATCGAACCTTAATATGTATAAATTTGATTAAAAAAGTTTGAGTAGATTTAATAGTTATACATTACATAATATATGCTATAACAAAAAAGCATATATATATTTGATATAAATATCAAGAATATACAAGAAGAACACAAATGTTGCTCACATAGTGACAATTAACAAAGGAACTAATGAATCATTCGTCATAAGGTTGAGCACCCACTGAGTAAGGAGAGCATTATTCATGAATCTCAAACTATTGAATTATTATCGAGCCATGGAAGGAGAAAGTAGGTGGTCCTTAAAATGTGTAAAGGCTCGTTTCTAGGAAGTGTGTAGTGGATGTCCAATAATACAAAATATCTTTTGGATGTTGTTCAAAAAAATATATAATGCTATAGATAACAAGGAAACTATCCAACATTAGAAGCTACTGCTACTAGTATGGTATAAGGTCAAGTTAGAAAGGGTGAAAAAAAAAAGAAAGAAAAAATCCACCTATCCAGAGAAGTAAGTTTTCCCTTCATATTCAATAGGACCAAATTGACTCCCACTTGTAAAGATTGCATGACCCTGGAATGAGGAGAATTTGTTCATGACCTGAACTAAACTAAAAATCAAGGCCTGCCAAAAAAATTTCTTTACCTTACTTCATGTGTATGCCTGCTCAGCCATGCACTATGATTGTGATGTAGGATTGGAAAGTGCAAGAATAACAAGCTTTTGTTTTTTGAAAAATAATTAGAAACAACATTAATCATCACAACCCATCAGAGCAAGTGAGAGCATGTAGTGGATGAGGGGAGAGAGATCCACCTCATTGAAAGAAGCCATGGCCTCAAAAACTTCTTGGGCAGATGTCTGACCCACCCTGGAAGATCCTATCAAGATTGTTGGCTTGATTGCTTAGTAGCAAAGCATGAATAAAATCAAAGTCAGTTAACAACCAACACATCATGAAACAAATAGAAGATGCACGCTGAAACGGTAAACTTTAGTAGAATAGATATGGATGATAAGGAATTAATCAAATAATAAAAAAAGAAAGATGATTGGATCAGACCAAGAGAAGTTTAAAAGTAAAAAATCATGGAGAAACTTCACAACTTTATAGCATCTATTAGATCCCTAACAAGTTTATGGTCATAAACCTAAGGTTTTTTAAAGTGTTGGAAGGATTCTTTGCGAGAGCTAACAATCAATCCCTAAGAAAGATGACAATAGGATATGCGAATTTTTTAACTACAAGGGCAGAAGAACCATTGCAATACTTATAGATAGGATAATTTCGTGGTTGATCAGAACCTTTTATGTGTTTCTTCCATAGTGGCCCCAGTCTACATCATATTTAATTATTAGTCTCAACGTAAACGTCTATAATTCCACTTGCCAATGATAGAGAATTAACTTATTCACCTCCTTTGACATTTGAAGAGCTATGAGTTTTGCAATACCAGTACCAGCTTTCAAGAATCAATGCTGAAGTTCTAATTGATATGTTTAGATATCAATCTAGACTCAAATATGATCTCACGAAACTTCTGAAATCATCCAAAGATTTTTCACAAATAAACAAAAGTTTGGATTTTAGTGGGGGGCTGTTATTACAGAGATAAATGGTAAAGGGGATGGAAATCATCTGAGGTAAAATTGACCTCGCCAACACTAAGAAATAAGAATGTGTGCTTAGCCAAAGTCCCATCCACTACTTGCAATGCTACAATCAGCCTTGCAAGCACAACTGAGGCTGTACTTTGAAAAAATTGAACTGTTTCAAGTAAAACAAAACTCCACTATCGTGGAATATTGTTTGAAACCCTGAAAGAAAATATATATTGTCCATTGACTTGAATATCATTGTTGAACACCAGATGCATTTTCCCATATTTTGCCTGTAATTCAAATGCATTATGGTTTGCAAAGTCTTCAAATTGGAGCAAAGTGCAAATTTCAGACACAGAAAAATTTGTGAGAAACCCCATTAGCAGGAGGAATCATCTAGAGTAACAGAAAAATATTTGATGACAAACCTGGATGAGGACTTGCTTTTCATACTTTTGCTTAACTGTAGACATAAACTCTTCTAGAGGTTCATCATACTCTTGCACCCAAAAGTTTGGCATTCACTAACTTAATTTCTCCAAACTAAACATATTTATCAAGATCACAACTCTTACTACCTATCCTTTGACTCTCTTCTGTCTAAGTCCAATGTAGAATTCATCTTGGAGTAACTCTTATTGTTTGTTCCAACATCAATAGTCATAGGCAAACATTGGTAACCAATGTAGTTAATCAGATATCAAATCCACTATGAGAAAGCTTCCAATAGGCACATAAAAAAAAATAGAACATTAAATTCGAAAAGATAAAGAAATTTTGCTTAATGGTTGAATTCCTTCAAGTGCTATATATATATAGAGAAAGTTTGCCTACAGGAATGCCCATACCATGTACACATCCAAAGCCACACGACATAAGATAATCATATTAAAAAATCTATAGATTATACTTCCAACTTTCAAAAAAAAAATCCCACCCAGCATCCCAAATCACCATGACCCAGGATTCTCTCTCCATCTGTACCAACAAACAATAACGTGAATGCTCTTCCCAGGCCAGTTCTTCAACACCTCAAACATCTTCCCCTGCAAAAACCTCACTGGGTCATGGTGTGGCATTGATCTTAAGTGTTGGGACATAAAATGACATACTTTTCTCACTAACTAATATATAGACCCTGAGGACACCTACAGATGGACACATATTTCTAGCATGCCTCACCAACTGTGGGACTATATACAACAAGAAGCAACTTCTCCACTTTGTCAATGAGAAGTTTGTAGAAGAGCCTCTCATTCGTCTCTTGAAATGAATTAAAAACAAGTAAAACTGCCTGTAATAGACAGTTTAACTCAAATAACTATTGGAGAATGGAGAAGAGATGACAAGAACTTGAAGATCCATCATTGCCATGTAACGTTGAAGGGGAACCTTGTAGTCCCTGGGGCTATTCATCAGCTTCTTTTCTTGATTCAAAAGAACACGGTCTATGAGTGAATAATTCCGACTCTAGAAATAAGTAAACATATGGTTGCATGTTTGTGCTTCAAAAAAAGGCAGGGAGAACAGATTCCTACATAGATACGGAAAACTAGGTAGGGAACAAACTTGAAGTTCCTGATTGACATATACTGAAGGCAAGAGTCCCTGCAAGTAGTGGGCATCTCTTTCTTTGACGAGGGCATGCTAAGCAACAAGGAGGCGATGGACGTTAGGCAACGAGGGTTTTGAGGTGGTCGACGTGCGGGGGTTGACAAGGGCTTGATGACGACGGTGGTCCGCAGGGTGAAGGGGACTTGATTCCATTGTTAAGACGGTATGAGGGAAGGCGAGGAGAAGATTGGGAGGGGCAACGAGGTGTTGTTTGTGAGGAGGAGGGGTTCCAGTCATGGTGGATAAAAGGAAGGGAAGAAAGGAGGGAACTACCTGGTGGTGGCTAGAGGCGATGAAGGTGGAAGGCGGCATGGTGGGGTATGAGAGGAGGTGATTAGGGATTGAGAGGGAGAAGTAAAGGTGGTAGAGGCTGATCCTTAGGGGAAGGAAGTCACGAGGTAGGTGTTGAAACATGAGAACGGTTACTTAATTCGTGGTTGTAGTGCGATTTTCGCGTTCAACACAAATCGTAAGTAGTTAACGGGATCCAATTCAATCAACTTTAATAGAGAGATCTCAATCTTATTAATTTTTTATGACCCTTTGGTTGAGATTTTTTGATCTTTTGTTACTTTGCTCCTTTTTTTTTTTTATCTTTTAAATTAATAAAAAGGAAAAGAAACAACACGAGAGCAATTAAATAAAAATTCAACTTTTATTACATTAATAAAAGGAAAAATTGTATAAGGAAATGAAAGTACAATCAACAAGACGACCTTGAATACTTACGAAGCGGTGGGAAGTTGATAACACAAAGGTAATAGTCACATAGACTTAGGAAATTAAAAAGATAACAAGAAATAAAATTGTATCAAAGTCTCAAGTAAGGATTACCACGTTGATTTATACAAAATAAAAGAAAATATAAAACAAAGTTAATTACATATAGCAAAAAGAAAAGAAGATGGTGAGATGAAGATGGCATGCGTAGATGTGGTGGATGGTCAGTGTGATTAGATGGAGGTGAGGGTGAGCGTGTATTGTAAGTGGGTGGTGTGCTTAAGTGGAAGGGGAGTGATGGTGGTTATGGCATGGATAGATGGTGGTGGAAAGTGGGTATAGGTGTGGGCGTGTGGAGTGGTACAAGAATAAAAGTAAAACCAGAAAGGCAAACAAAAATAAGATGAACTCGAACACAAAGAGAAGAACTAAAGCTAACTACTTGTAACAAAATAAACTATACTACAAGAGCATAAAAGAAGAAGAAAAAGAAGAAGATGAGGGGACATCCATGCCAAGGAGGGCTTGCTAGTTGTTGGCTATGGGAAAAAAGGGTGGTAGATCATTGGCCTAAGCCTACACCACCTCAAGTGAGCACATGATGAAGGAGGGCTCATGGCCATCCACCATGGCTATGGAGTGTGGAGAGGGTGGTGTTGGTGTAGAGAATAGAGAGCAAGGGGTGGGTTTTGGCTATGGAGGTGGGCTTTTGTAGATGGGGATTATGGTGTGGTGTAGCTCGAGTTGGATTTAGGCATAGGATAAGAGGCACAACTTAAGGCTTTTAGAGGGTTCTAGCATAGGTGCACATTAAGAGTGGTGTTTGGGATTTAATTGGGTGTCCTAATGGTGGCTTAAGGAGGTGAAAAAGGCTTGGTCGTGAGTTAATGTGCTAGGAAAAGGCTTATTGGACGTCTAGAACGAAGTCTGGACGATTATTAGAAGTCTGGAATGTGTTCTGGATGATCCAATTGAAGGTTGGATCTGGTTTGGACATGCAGAAGATGTTTTGGATGATCTAATTTGTCGGCTTTGGATGTCTAGAGAGTGTGTTGGATGTCCAAATTGTGCCTGGTTGGAGTGTTGTAGGTTCTGGAGTTGGATTTTGAGTGGGCTGCATGGTTTTGGACATCAAGGGGGTGTTGTTGGACGTCCAGAAATGTGCTGGGTGTGTTTTAAGTGTGTTTAGGGATTGGGTTTTTGTCCTAGGTTCTAAGGGACTAATGGGGGATGGTTGAGGACAAGATGGGTGATCTAAATAAGGGTTTAGGTAGGGTTTTAGGTTGGGTTATGTGCAATTTGTGTGCACAAGTGTTTATTCATGTATGGAATTGTAGTGTGGACACATGTGCTTGGAATTAAAGTATGTGCACAAAGGTTAGGGTTGTGGTGTGCATGCGTGTGCTATTGGACATGGATTGGTTTGTCTTCTCCTTCTCTCTTCCTTTGTTTGGATCTTCTTGATATTGTCTCCCTCTCATCTGTCGCGAGAATTGCTTGATGCAGCCTTCACGTATCCTCCCACATTTCCATTTCAGCATGAATCTTGCTCCTCTCCTATGGACCTATTCCACATAAATTGATAGTATCACTAATAGGGCCATAAAATAGATAAATTAGATTAAGAATATACAAAGCTACAAATGCATGAAATGCATGCCCTATGTACAATGTAAGCTAGGTATTTAGCCTAATTTAGTCATTTTGGGACCCATGATTGTGCGGCTACACAATCCACCCAGGATTTGAAAAGGTTTGAAAATGCTAAGCATCTATTTTCAATGTGTATGCGTGTGACTCATTAAATAGGCAACCAGATTGGAATTTAGGTATCCAATAAACTCTAGGTGACCCTAACATAAAATTATTATTGCCTAAAGGTTTATCTTATTTGATTGGTAGCTTTCTCCCTATTGCTTTTTTCTATGGAGTCAACTTAAGGGTGAACATAGTGTATATCTCCCTAAGTTTTATTTCTACTTCCCCAACTTCACCTTATTTTAGGGATATTTTTGTGCATTTTTGTGGGCTAGGCTCTAGACAACCCACCAAAAGGGGTTACCCAAAGGAAACTTGTCAGCCATACTTGTATAGTGAAGTGTGACTATATATTTTTTCTTTTCTCCCTTTGATTTTTCTTTCATATACTATTTTTTTTTCTTTTTGGGTGTTTAATAACAATAATTTTTTTGCTAAGCAAGTTGCTTCCCTAGTCTTAAGATGTACCTAGAGGCAACGAACAAGAGAATTAGGTCTAATGGTTGGGATCTCAACACCCAGCAATAGGAGGCTCTCCTACTGCTATGTGTCAGCCATACCAACCTAGGCTTATTGGCAACCTAATTTCTAATTACAATTGCCCATAAAATGAGTAAGTGCATAAGTGTGAAGATGCTTAGACTTTTAAGAGTTTGCAATTCAGAGGGCGGGTTTATCACCCCTGATTATTTAAACTATTAAGATTGCTTTTATACTGGCAAGGACTCGAGAAATACGTCCACATCTTAATGGACACCCAGGCTATTTAAGTCACTAGACTTGAAGAGTCTGAGTGATAAGACCTTGATTGTATTATTTCCTAAGGCTGGTAACTTCTAAGTACTTGTATAATCCTACCCTGACTCAATTTTATTTCTTTTTGTTTTTATATGTTTTCTCATAAATATGCTTTATACAATGCATTTTTTCTTCAAAGAAATTCAAAAATTCTAAATACTGGTCAACATTAATCAGCATATGCATCTACCCCCTCCCCCCCCCCCCCCCATGCCTAAATTAGTGCATTTCCTCATGCATGAAATAAACAAGGAAAAAGAGGTAGATATCACCTAGAATAGCTTTGATTTGGCTTCTAAGTATGCCCAGTACCTAGAGAAAAAAATGAAAATAGTTATGTACAATAAGGTGTTGAGTTTATGCCTCTAACTAGGTGTAGACTCAGAAATGGATTATTTAAAACAATATGTACAATGGCGATTAAAATGATAAGAATTTTTAGTATAGTTGCCAACCCAAAGAATCAAAAGAATATAGTAATGGGGCTCAACAAGATTTGCAACTAGATATTGCAGAAGAAAGATAGATGAATACAGATTCCTAGATGAAATGAAAAAGGAGGCAACCTGAAAAGGTGATGGAAAATATGGATGGTTGGGGTGTGAGTGGAGTGAGATTGTGGGATAAAATCATAGAGGTTGGGGAAGTTGAGATTGGTGTGGTGAAGCACTTCTAGCAGTATTTCAAGTGCATGAAAATTAGGTGTGGAAGTAGGTACAGAATCGACTCCTGCGGGAAGTGTCTCAAAATATTCATTGGAGTTGAACTCGGGTGTAGAGATTAAGGTATCTAGGCACATATGATCAGCAAAGTTATCAAACAAAATTATATTCGTATTATCTAGGTGTGCTTGGCTAGGGGTGTCAATTGTGTTATCAGTTTCTCTATCTCTTTAGAAGTTTTCTTCTTTTTGTTCATGACCTTCCTCCATGTCATCCTTGTTTTGTTCAAGTTTCCATAAAATTCTTGAAGTATTTGACTCAAGACCACCCTCGGGAAGAAAGATTTCAAAAATTGGGTCCTCCATAAGAGCAGATTGGGCTGGATCATTGGTCGAGTAGTTGTCAAGGTCTTCTAAGTCAAGGAATGCCTGTAGTTGTGGTTCTAAGTTAAGATCTTGAAATTGCTGTTCAGTGTATGAGATCATCTAAACCAGCTCGTCTATGTCTACATGGGTATCCTCGAATACAACAAAATCATATTTGGGCCCATTAATGTTTGGTTCCTCAAAATAAAATGGTTGATACTCAGGGCCTAAATCAAGGTCTAGCTCCTCGATCAGATTTTCCTTCTTCATTTCAATAGGGTTTTTGGATAATTTAAATTTAATGCCATGAACGTAGGGTATCTCCCAAGAGTTACAGTTTTTAGATTTTGATTCCGATTCCAAATTAGTGTTGGCTGTGTCAACCATTTCTTTGTCATTTGCCAAGATGGGGATTTCAGATAATTCAAATATACATGTATCAAAATTAGGTTCAATTACCTTATCCGATGTCTCCTCCATAGAATTATCTTTCAATATAGAATCTGTTAAGACCCGTGCTGTTTGAGCCCTTTAAGACATCTGGACTGTGGGTCAGACGTCTGGACACCTTCCTAGATGTTTGGAAATAAAAAATTTTGAGTACGAACTCACGTCTGCGCACGTGCTGTGCGCAGACAGTACCCTCTTCGTTTTTCTTCTTTTGCTCTCTCCTTCCGCCCCTGACGAAACCCTAAACCCACACCTTATATAACGGTCCCCTCCTCTCCCTCGTTCCACCCCACTTCCCAGCCACCTTTCCCCTTCCCTCCAGCGAGAGTAGCAGAGCGAGCGAGGAGCGGTGTGAGAGGAGAGGAGCAGCGTGAGAAGGAGAGGAGAGCAAGCTTGCGAGCTCGCATGGGAGCTCATCGGTTAGCTCACGGTCGGTTGGCGCGTGCGTAAGGTAGAGGAGTGCGTCGGGGAGATCCACCCCGACACTGCTGTAGCCAGAGCAGCAGATGAGCGGGTGCGGCGCGACCACGTGCGGCGCGAGAGGGCGGAAGTAGGTTCTGGTTCTGGGTTTTTCCTAGAATCAAACGTCTGGAGCGACGTCTAGATGACGTAGTCGACGTCTGGAGGAGGTTCCAGACGATTGAGAAGTAGGCTTCGCAAAGGTACGTCTTCTTTGCGGATACGGCCATGCAAGCCGTTTCGCCGAGGCGCTGTTTCACGTCGATTTGAGAAGATTTTGGTTGATTCGCGCAGGAGTTGCTTCGGGAAGGCGCGGGACATGCCCTCTCACGCACTTCAGATGTCTGGGCAAGGCACCAGACGACGGGAAGCATTTCCAGACGTCCGGAGAGGTGGTTGGACATCTGAAACTGGGTCCAGCGGAGTTCTTAGACATCTGAGGAGTGGCGCAGAACTTGAGGTGTGGCACTGGACACTTTTAAGACATCTGGAAGTTGTTCCAAACGTCTGATTTGAGTCAGAATCACTATTTTTCACCCGTTTAAGGTTCGTTTGAGGTCCGATTTCCACAATTAAGATACCGATATTTTCTGTATGAATTCCCCTACTTGTTGGAATACTTTCTATACTGTTTTGAGTATTCTCTTGTGATTGATCCTTGTGATAGGACTGGTTTCCGTTGCGGGTTCGGGACTTGCTGAGGCACGTGAGCTTGCCGTTCAAGCCCCCATTACTCCTGAGTTTACTGGTAGAGTGGCTTCCCCTTAATTTAATTACAACCTAATTGCATGTGTGGAACGAATGATTAGAATCTAGGATATGGCATGAATCCTAGGACTAGAAATATTGGATTGTCTGTATTGAATGAATGAATTGAAGTCTTGAATGAGTAGATAGAATGATAATAATTTCCTGTAAATGAATAACAGTTGCCTGCGAAATATGTAATATTTGTGTTAGTTAACTGTTGAATGTAACCTTCCTGTCGTACCCGTGAAATGACGTAATATGAGCTGCATGTATATAACACGAGCTATCTGTGAATAAACTGAATATGGAATAGAGTTACAAATTGCATGTGTATAACTTGAGAATGGAAATAGAAATGATGAAACTTGGTATAGCTTGGCCTGAGAAATATGAGCATGAACCCTACGGGAAATTAGGAGTAGAGCTCCTGGAAATAAATGGAATGGAACTGGGAATGTGAGTGGGGAAGTGAGCTGGCCCTTGAGTACGGACTACCAAGGAGAGCGACTGTCCCCCTGTTTAGTGCAGAGCGAAGCTAGCCGCCCTTGGGTTGGGACCCGGGGTTAGGATTGGCCACTCTGTACCGACTTCTTAGCCCTCGCGTACACAGTACCGGGGAGCACTCTACTAGTGTAGGGAGCGAGCTAGCCACCCCACGGGGCCCGGGGTTCAGCTAGCCACCCTACACTGACTTGTTAGGCCCACTGGGCAAATCAGTGTAGTCAGGCAAGGGTGCGCGGACTGTGGAGGGGCGAGACCCCTGTTATTGAGAGGGCTATGCCCTATACTGGTTCCGTGCTGTGCTTTGGGTGCACCCGCTAATGGAAACGACTGACCGCATGCCAGTGCGAGGTAGCTACTCGTGCGCTTATCACACGTGCCGTAGTCACCGTTACGTCTGTCCATCACCTTGGGGTGATTGACTGGGTGTAGGACCACCATAGGGGACTCTTTTGGCCAGGAGAGCACTACGTGTGACTTCTACTCTTCGGAAAAGACTGCAATCAAGATCGTTCCCACAAGGAACATTCGAGATCAAGAAAGAGACCTGATAAATAAACCAAGTGGTGAAAGAAAGAATAATTAGTTAAAGAAAGAAAGAAATTGAAAAACAACAGCTACCTGTCCACCTTTACTGCTTTAGTTAGTTGGTTGCCACTTTACTCAGCGTTTGCTGATTTTGTGTACTCATAACCCTTTTCAGGTCCCGGTGTTGAGCAGCCAGAGCCTACGGCTGCAGAGGGTGCTAGGCCTAGTAGAGCCCAGTAGTTGTAGCTCTTTTTGTACTCGTTTGTAGTAGTGGGTAGCTTCTTGTACCTTTATATTCTGTACTCTTTCGTTCTGCACATTATATTCCTGTACCCGTTTACTTTTCTACTGTTGTGGTGGTGTGCACTGTAGTAGTTTTACTTCTTTACTGCTGTACGTTTGTTTCTGTTAGTTGCTTAGCATGGTGAATGTGGTTTACTTTACTGATTTTTGGTTACTTTCTCGTTGGACGACTGGGTCTTGGGATCAGTCGAGTCGGTCCGGTCTCGTGTCCTGTAGGGATTCGGGAACCGGGTCGTAACAAGATGGTATCAAAGCAAGGTCGTCCCGAGAAGTGAACCAACTAGCTGGAACATAACCAATTCACGTGCTTGTAACTAGAGTAATCACCACAATGTACTTTTTGATATCTGTTCTGAGGTTCTTTTGCCGAATGTCCATTGGAATTGACATCTTCCTGTTCTATGTTTGCGTCTCCTTGCAGGAGATGCCTTGACATGGAGTCATTGAGGCAGGCCGCAGACGTGGCCGAGGTCGAGGTCGGAGGGGCAGACGTGTTGAACCCGACATCTTAGTGGACCAGCCACTACTTCTGGGCGTTCAGGCTCAGGACCTCGCCCAGCTGATATGGGAGATCGTACGAGAGGAGCTCCACCGGCCTCCATGGGTGCCTCTCCATGGGGCTGTGCAGGGGGAGTCCTCTGTGGGACCGTGAGAGAGACATAGCGCTGGACATGGGGGAGGCAGTGGCCCTCCACTGCCCCCACCGTCCTCTGACACTTCTGAGCATGAGCCCTCCTTGCCTGGAGGCGTACCAGTTTCCCCACTTCAGCGCCATTATGAGCTTTTCGGACAGTTCCGGAAGCTGAAGCCCCCCATCCTTCAAGGGGGATGAGGACTCGACCAAGGTGGAGGACTGGCTCGAGTAGATCGAGAAGGTGTTTGACACCCTTCGCCCCTTGCGGAGTGCCGCGTGGCCTTTGCCATGTACCAGCTGGAGAGCGCGGCACACAGGTGGTGGAGGGCGGTCAGAGGTCAGGAAAGAGCTGAGCCAACCTGGGACCAGTTTGTCACCCTCGTCTGCGAGCAGTACTTTCCCCAGACATGGCAGGATCAAAGGAGGTGGGAGTTCCACACTCTCTGATAGGGGACGATGATCGTGAGCGCGTACCACACGCATTTTCTGGAGCTATCTCGTTTCGCCGCGACAGCTGTAGCTACTGAGGAGGAGCGCCTGTGGAAGTTCACCGAGGGCTCCGGCCTGCTATTTGGGGGTATGTCAAACCCCTGAAGTTGCCTACGTTCTCGAGGGTGGTGGAGGCAGCTATGACATATGAGGAGACCAACCTGGTCGCATGTGACACTGATAGCGGATGGAAGAGGCACTACCAACCAGACTACTCACAGGGCCGGTGAGAGAGGAGGCACGTGGCGCCCGCAGGAGAGTCGTCACGCTTTACGGGGCCGTCAGTGGCCTTTGAGGGCCCCCAACAGGGGCCAGCTGCTAGCACTGGACCCCCGCCCAGCCGTCAGTAGGGACCTACCGAGGGCGAGAGTCGAGTTCCCCTTTGATACCAGTGTGGCCAGCCGGGCCACATCAGTAGGGACTACCCGTCTAGGGTTGGAGGTCAGCAGATGCTCCCCGCACCGAGCGCTGGAGGACGAGCAGGAGGCCGTGGTTCCCAGGCGCGTGGGGGAGGTCAGCAGTCGCGGGGAGGGTACCGACCAGCGGCTACCCGTTCGATGCAGAGTGTGGTTGCTTCTTCCGCACCAAGAGCTGAGGGACATATTAAAGCCCTGACACACAGAGATGCCAGAGCTTCAGGTTCAGTGGTGGCAGGTATGGTTACAATTTCCGGTAGACTAGTTTACACACTTTTTGATTTCGGCGCCACGCACTCGTTTGTTGCTGCTAGTTTTGCTGTCATTTTGGGGTAGGACTGTGTGTTGTTAGAGGATCTGTTTGTGATCAGAGGTCCAGGTGGGCAGCTATTTGTAGCTGAGGAGGTTTACACAGGCTGTGAGGTCAGTGTTGGGGGACACAGCCTCCCCGCTGATCTGATTGTGATACCGATGGAGGACTTTGGCGTGATTCTGGGGATGGACTGGTTGTCCGCTTACCACGCTTTAGTGGACTGTTTTGAGAGGAAGATCGTCTTCTCCATACTGGAGATGCCTTCTTTTGAGTTTCACGAACAACCAGTGGACGGAGGCTTCAGGTGCATTTCTGCACTTTGGGCGGTGAGACTTTTGGGCCAGGGGTGTGAGGGCTTTCTGGCTTATGTAGTGGCAGAGCCCAGCACTATGACAGACTTTCAGAGTATCCCGGTGGTCAGAGAGTACCCCGACGTGTTTCCAAAGGTGCTGCCAGGACTACCGCCTGACCATGAGATCGAGTTTGAGATCTCACTGGTATTAGGGACCAGCTCCATTTCTACAGCACCTTACAGGATGGCATCACTTGAGCTGCGAGAGCTCAAGTCCCAGTTGCAGGACCTTCTGGAGAAGGGTTTTGTGAGGCCCAGTGTGTCTCCGTGGGGAGCCTTGGTATTATTTGTGAAGAAGAATGACGGTACCCTACGCCTTTGTGTGGACTATAGACAGCTGAATAGGGTTTCCATCAAGAACAGGTATTCGCTGCCGAGGATTGATGACTTATTTGACAAGTTGCGAAGTGCCATGGTCTTCTCCAAGATAGACTTGAGATCTGGCTACCACTAGTTGAGGATCAAGGAGACCGACGTCTCCAAGACAGCTTTCCACACCCGATACGGACACTATGAGTTTTTGGTCATGCCGTTTGGGCTGACCAACGCCCCCACTACTTTCATGGATTTGATGAACCGGGTGTTCAGACCGTATTTGGATCAGTTCGTGGTGGTATTTATCGATGATGTTCTCATCTACTCGCGGGATCAGGTGCAGCACAGACAGCACTTGAGGATGGTTTTGGACACATTGAGACGATGTAGGCTGTATGCCGAGTACAGCAAGTGCGAGTTCTGGTTGAGGGAGGTGACCTTCTTAGGTCATGTGATTTTAGGGAATGGCTTGGCTATGGACCCAGCCAAGGTTGAGGCAGTGCTTAGGTGGGAGAGACCACGTACAGTGACAGAGATTCTCAGTTTCTTGGGACTGGAAGGCTACTACCTGCGGTTTATCAGGGGTTTCTCACAGATTGCATGTCCTATGACACAGTTGACTAGGAAGGATGTGCCCTTTTCTTGGACAGACACTTGTGAGGCATGTTTTCAGGAGCTGAAGGAGAGGCTGACTTCGGCTCTCGTGCTTACCATCCCAGATAGCAGTGGCGGTTTCGTTGTGTACACGGATGCCTCTTTGCAGGGGTTAGGGGGTATGCTCATGCAGCAGGGTCACGTTGTCTCTTACGCTTTGCGGCAACTGAAGCCCCATGAGCATAGCTACCCTACCCACGACTTAGAGCTGGTAGCTGTCGTCTTCGCGCTGAAGACTTTGATGCATGATGAGTGGCTACTCATCATAGCTAAAAGGCCGAAATTAAGCTAGACACTAAGCAAAACAATATCAAATTAACACATAAAAAGGGTTAAGTGTGGGAATTAAAGAAAAGACCTAAAACTTTTAATGTGTGTTAAAACCTCCTAATTAGGTCACAAAAATGAGATATTCTGAAAACTAAAGAACAAATGATGATCCATGCATCAATTGAACACATAAACAAGTTTGAAAAGATAAATCAGAAGTAAAATCAATGTCTTAAATGTTCAATTAAGCACATGTAAAAATTTGAAAGCAATTGGACATCATTTAGGCTTAGAAATAAATAGATTACAATTAGGTCCTTCATGCATTACATTTCTACCCTTCAAAACTCCTTCTTGGACCTTTTTGCAAGCCGCAGGGACCCTTCTGTATGACTGCAAGGCCCTTCCAGTTATAGTTCTTTTCAGTTTTGGACCTGCACGCTATTCTTCTACCCCTTCGTTCAAGGGTCTTCCTGCAAGTTTTCCCTCATTTCAGAGAGAAGCCTGTGTTCTTCACGCGCACTGTAGCACGCGAAGAACACAGCCATTCTCGACCGTCCATCGCACTTTTGATCTCGATCTGCGGCTGGAATCAAATGGAACCTTCGCGCGATTCGGTGCGTGCGTTCACCTCTCTTCCCAGATCTCATCTGACGGTCAGATCTCTCTCTTGACTCGCCGCGCGCTCTACCCATCTCATCCTCACCGCCGGCCTAATTTTGATTAACCTCACCCTTGCGGTGATCTCAATCACTGAGCTGCTACTTAAGCACCTCAGTGGTGTCGCGCGCAAAGGATCGCTCCCTCCTACATCTCTTAGCGATCAATTCTTCCACTCCAGTCTCTCCTCCTCATCTAGACCCTGATTTCACAGCCACCGGTTGTGGAATCATCGCCTGCTCTCGACCCTCCTCGTCGCTAAGGACCTCGTAGCACCTGAGGATGACCCTGGAGTCTCACTAGCAGACTCTTCCCTCCGCTGGAGTCACCCTCCTCCTTTCTTCCTCCTTAGCCGCCGGCTAAGGACCCATAGGTCCCATTCTTCCTTTTAGTTTAGTTTTTAATTCTGCACAAGTAGTGTTAGATTTAGTTTGCAGTAGTTTAGAATAGATTTAGTTTTAATTGTTAGTGTTTAATGTTAGCTGTAGTTAGATTAGTCTTAGGAGTAGAATTAGTATTAGATCCCCTCCCTCACCTCCTCTGATCAGTCCAGATCAGAGGGGAAGAATCATCTGTTCATTGTTCAATTTATCTCCCTCTTCATGTTTTGTTTTTCCATCATCCAAATTCTGATTCTTGTTTTTTCCTTTTTAACGACGAATTTTTCATCAATCACCCACACATCCTGACCCAATTTCAGATCTGATGGCACACTGCCTCAGATCTGAAAGTGGCGTCACAAGCACCATTTGGGGCTTCTCACTCACTCCATTTGTTTCACAAAAGCCCCTCTGTTTTAAATGGATTGCCTCAGTTTGTCAGAGCACTTTTGATTTGGATTTTAAAGGATTTTTACTCTCTGAAATGTTTCGACAGATCTGACAAATTGAAGGGATTTTTGGTTTTCATTGTAGGCAAGGATTCTGAGAAGTTCTCTGGTGACAGAGAACCAATCAGAAGAGCCTTTCATGATTCTGTTTATACTTTGTTTTGAATGCATTCGCCAGCTTCCATTAAATTTCCTTAATGCATTCTTAGTCTCTTTTTGCTATTTCAGAACTGCCATGCACTATTTGTGTTGATGATCATTTCTGTATGGTGATTCTCTAACCTAAGGAGTTTTCCATACTCCTTAAGGTTGCAAGAAACTGGGATTGTGTTTCTTTGGTTTTAATTGATCGAGCTAAGTCTTCCTTCATGCTGTCTATGGCATTAGGAAGACTAACTCAATGCCATTTGAATGTTGATCTGAAAGGATGCTTCTGATAAGGTTTTTCCTAATGAGTATTTGAGCTGAATTTACATGAGATTTTCGTGAGATTTAAACCCCTTTCAGCTTTGGATTTCATCTCTTCAATGTTTAGTTTGTTTTGAATTTAATCTTGTTCCCAGTTATACAGCAACATGCTGCAACTTGCAGCTACATTTCCCTCCATCTCCAAATTCTCTTCTCCTCCAAATTCCCCTTTCATCTGTGAATTTTTTGTTCCCCTTTCTCCAAGTGGACTAACTGCAGCAGCAGTTAGCCATTTGACAGTGGCTTAAGCCACTGCTGCTACTACAAAAACTCACCCTGAACAGCAACTAAAACCAACACTAAAACAGCACATTCTTCTCTTCTCCATCTCCTCTGACAGTAGCTGCGGCTGCTGTCTAAACTCAAATAAAAACTCAATCAACTCTAATTCCCTAACTTTATACAAAAGCCTAATGACATAGACTTATTTTAAAACTGTAAATATACCTATTCATAGTATTATAACTATAGCATATCAGTTAGATTCATAGTTATACTGTAAATATGTATAAAACCTGTACAGAAATTCATATACATATGTAATCTATGTAAAAATATGTATATATACTAATCTATTATGCATGTATTTACTGATTTATGTATATATATAGATACAGATTTATATTTACTTATTTAGTAGCTAAGTTAATAAGTTAGAGCAATAATCAAGTAAATAAATCTATAAACTTGGGAATATATATATATATATATTAAGTAATTTAAGTTAGTCAAAGTATAATTATACCTAGTATAACTTACTGTAACTTAGTTTTAATTATAAACTACACAGAATTGCTATTTTAGCCTAAATAAAACATAAATAAATTTGTAAAAATACAATAAAAATATGTATTAAATACTTAAGTATGTAAGTTAAAACTGTTTAAGGTCAATTAGACCATTTACTAATTATTTTATAAGTAATTAACTATTTAATCACCTAAATCAACCTGTACAATCAGCCTAGTTTAGTGAATTTATTTGTATAGTAAATATATTTAAAATTCAAAATTAATTAATCAATTATGTAGTATTATGTAAATATTTTATTTACCATATTTTATTTTATTTTTTTTAATAATTTATGGCCCCCAAATCGAGGACCAAAAACGCGCACAGACGCAGCTGCGTCTGATTTCCAGCGCACGATGTGGCGCTGGAATAGCGCCACATCGTGTGCTGCAAACCAAACGCAGCCATATAAATATAATTTATGCTATAGTTGAGGCAGTCGTTACGGCGTCGGGCGCCCGAAACGCGATCCCTTATCCGATTACCCGATTTGTGTTTGACTCTGATGTGTGATGATATTGAATATGTGATGTATGTGTGGGGCTGGGAGCCCGAGCGTTCGAGTATGTCTGGCGTTGGGCTGAGGCCCTGCGCTGATACGAAAACGTAATTAAGGCACCTAATCTGAGATTAGGGCGCGCTTAGTAGAGGTCTGGTCCCACCCGTAGGGTGCTGTGTATCCCTCGAAAAGCGCGCCCGCTAATTAAACACATTTTACAGTAAGGACGTTAGCCTAATAACCCCGTCTCCACCGCAGCCTCTGAAATACCACACAGAACAAATTGAAAGGACAGACGACTTAAAAAAAAAGAGAGAACAAGAGATAGCAAGAACAGAAAGACTTACTGTACATACAGCAGTAGAATAAGTAATATACATACGTATAAGTAAACCCACATAATTACTAACAGAATAAAACGACACCATAAATGTCGCTAAAGACCTCAGTTTGCTTCTTTAGGTTGTATATAGTGTTTTCTGAGATTTAGCGACGTTTATATCTGTCACTAAAATTGATATATATGTCACTATAAATAAATGACTAGTAAGTTAAGTTTTTACACTATGGTATCCTAATGTAGTATGAACTAACATATTAGTGTTAATAGTATAACTTGTAAATACATAGTTTAGAGTATAATAATAGATTGTTTGATGCTTGTTCATAGTTAGTATTTTTTTGCAAGCACTTCTTGGTAACTAGGTAAATAAAACATTCATTCATTCTTTAAATGTAGAGTTTCTTTTTGAATAAGAAGACAATTTCGGAGATAATCAAAGAGTGACCGAATTAAATTCAATAAATTGCCTCCCAGAGAACGACCTGGAACAAAACCAGTAAAAATTAGATAAATAAGCAAATGATAATAATGGTTGTAATGACTGGTACTTACCCATACTCACCACTATACGACATCCTTAATGTTATATTATACACCCTATACTACAACGACATGATCATAACAATAATTATTCACCATTACCAACAACCATAAATCATCACCATTTTTTGGCGCCGTTGCCGGGGAGCATCGGTGTCACCATCAAACATCATCAATGCACTACCTATACGGTGATACTTTTGAGATTTTCACAGATCATTAGAGCCTCAGGTACTTATTTGATCAGAAGGAGCTTAACATGAGACAGAGACGTTGGTTAGAGCTCCTGAAGGACTATAACTGCAGCATTTCCTACCATCCGGGGAAGGCCAATGATGAGAACCTCGTCACAAACCCTAAACTAGCACCATTTAACCCTGATATGCAAGAAAAAGCTCCTACATAACTCTAGAAAGGCTTAGCTCAGAGAGATTCTGAGTTTGCAAAGAAAATAGAAACTAAGGGGTAAAAATGCAATTTCACCAATCCGATTTGAAAATAAGGCAACTCAGGGTCCAAACATAGGTCAAAATAACCTAATAAGAATAAAAGTGGGATGAGATGACTCAATAAGGGCTACAGCAACTCCAAGGAATTAAATGACATCCTGTAACCCTAAAAATAAATCCACTTCGATTTACGTGGTTCGAGGCAAGGTAAAAATCAACTAAATCATCTAAAATTCATAGAAAAATAATCTCTAGGGTTTAGGACTTTCAATTTGGCCTTAGGAACCCATTTTGACCTACATTGAGAACCATGCCCAATTAACAACTTAATTTGGGTTTTCGCGTAAATTGACTGGTCAAACAAGTCTTAATCTAGAAATAAAATTCACCATCAGAATCCTTAGGTCCTAATTAGTCATGTATAAAAACTTGGGCCTAAGAAGAAACCTTCTTGACCAACTTTACACTTTGGTCCTCATATATTTACTTTTTGGCTCTCAACTTTTGAACCCTCACATTTTGGCCCCTAACTCTCCTTCGTTCTTTGCATTTAGGTCCCTCCTGCAAAACCTGAGCAGCGCCATGCTCCGGCGACCTTGCGCGGAGCATGGCGCCGCGCAGGGTGAGGGAGGGGCCCTGGTAAGTCAATGGGGGGTACCCTGCTTCGTCAGCCACCGCAGGGACACCCCCCTGAGTGCTGCGACCGCCCATACCGCCCGTGCAAACGCACGGACGGTATGGGTCTCCTTCCTCCGACGTCCTCCGGCGAGGGAGACACGTCGTCTCCCTCCGCCCTCTTCTCTGATTCTACCCCTATAAATGCCCCCGTCGCTCCGCCGTTCTTCCCAGCTCGGATCTGACGGAGACACCCCCTCAATTCCTCCCTTCCCACTCCGACAGGCGCCCCCTTGCTCCGGTGGCCTCTCCTCCTCCTCGTCGCCCTTCCGCACTACCAGCAGCAGGGTTACCTTCCCTCGATCTTTCCGCGTCACGCCACACCCAGCTGGCGCCTCTTCGGCCCTCTCCTCGCCGCCGCCCCTTCCTCTGGGCAATTTCTTCTCCGGCGACAGTCGATACGACTGTCGCCTGCGCCAACCCCTCCTCGTCCAGCTTAGTAGGTAAAACTTCTCCTCTTCCTCCCCTCTTTCTTTTCCATACTGAAAGCCCTTACTGTCGCCACCGATTTCCCACCGATCACCCTCACCTTCTCCACCTCCGGCCAAACTCCGGCGAACCGCTCCCATTGCTCCAGCACCCCACACGGCTCGTCGACCTGTGCATAACCTCCGCCTCCTCACCCTGATCCTCTTCCGCCCCTCCGCTTCCCACCAAACGCCCTCTGCAGATCCACCGAACACACCCACTTCTCCGCCCGCAGTTTGACCTAGGGCGACCCTTTTGCTCCACCATGCCCCCTGCAGACCCTCCGACCACCTTCGCCGTGCCACGGCGAAGGTCCTCCGCATATCTGATTAGGCCGAGAGGCCGTGTTGTTGTAAACAGGGTCTGTGCTCGCCGCCGCCATTGACGAGTGACGAAGCTCCTTCGACTTGCTGCTCCAGGCACACCACGCCCAGATCAGACTCCCAGGCTGCGCGGGGTAGCTTCGCGAAGTGTCAGGCTGCAGTTGAGGCGAAACCCTCGCCCGAAACCCTCGCGCGAAGTTCGGCTACCGCTGCTTCCTCTGCGCAGGCGCTCACATTGGGGTGAAACATTTAGTCCCACCTCGGAAGGCTTCGAAGAGGCGCGCCGATATAAATTGAAAAAGTGCTGTAGGCTTATCGCCTCAGCACATGGGGTGAGGTCCCTCTCACACCGGTTCACCCGGCCCATCCGCGAGCTCATCACGCGGATCCGGCCGACCCGACCCGACTTGACTGGCACTCCTCGCCCACCACCGCACGCCGGTGGGCCTGGACCCGGGCGCGACTCGTACCCGATTACCCGGTTGCTCTGGGAGAGCCTTCCGAAGAGTGAATACTGAGAGAGAGACGCGGGGGGGGAGGGTAGAGTAGGTTTTTGCCCCCTGATGCTGAACTCTTGAGCGTGCAGGCACAGGTGAAGAAGAAGAAGGATTGCGGAAGAAGAACTGAAGCGACACTGTAGCATCCGCGGGTTAAGTCGTCTGATTGGAAAATCAGATGACGTCCTGAAGACAGGTGAAGACAAAAAAGAAGAAGAAAAGAAGAGAGAAGGAACAACCAAGTGAAGAAACAGAAAGCAGAAGAAGAGAAACGAGAAGCAAGGAAGAAGAAGAAAAGAAGAAGCAGGACCGCGGCAAAGAAGAGGAAAAACAAGAAAGAAGAAAAAAGAAGAAGAAGATCTGAAGAAAAAGAAAGAAAGGAGCAGCCAAGTGAAGAAACAGAAAGCAGAAGAAGAAGAGAAGTAAGAAGCAAGAAAAGAAGAAGAAGAACAGGAAGAACAAAAGCCAAAGAGGAGAGAAGACAAAGAGAAAGAAAGAAGAAAAGAAGAAGAAGCCAAACTTTCATCTCTCTCTCTCTCGCTCTCTTTATTTTTGTAATAGAACATGTATATCTCTAGAATACGACTTGCTCCCTGAGTTCGACCTCGGGAGAATTGTTATTCCCGAGTAAAAAAAAATATATATATATATATTTGAAATGATGGCAATAACTAGCTATACTACAACGCTATAGCAAAAACTAGTCATAGTTGTCGCCGTCCGTTTTCATTTTTGGCGCCGTTGCCGGGGAGCAACGGCTATTCTAGAGGTAGACATTTCTGTTTCTTCTTAGTTCTAATAATCTCCTCTCTTTTGTGCAGCTACAGGAAACCAAGAAGACAAGCAACCGCACAACAACCACTCCAAGGACAGGTAATTTTTTCCTCTCGCTATTAACCCCTAAACTCTAAGGAGGAAGAAAAGAAAAGAACAAGCAATATAGGGCTAACCTGTCTTCTATACTTAGTAAACCATAAGAAGTTGCATGTTTTCAACCCATTATTCCTGCACACTATTAAGGGTATTTAGGGGCTAACACATTCTTGCTTGAGCCCTAATTACCCACCAAAGAACTAACTGGACCAAGTAGAGCCAACATAAGATTCAACATTAGGGTTTTAGAGACACACTACTTAAATCAAGAATGGAGAAAATCCAAAAGAAGTGTGCCTAAACCATTGATTGAACACACTTATTCAGAGAAACCCTAAACAATTGGCTCTTTAAACACCTGAACCCAAAAAGAAAGGACCCAAAAGCTCTCAAAGGAACAAGAGGTAAAGTTGACCCCTTGGGTCAACCAACCTTAAAATTAGGTCACTTTCTCACTCAAAATACCTAAGAGTTCAAGTGTAACTTTAAGCGCCCTGATCTTAAACTAAAATTGGTAGACTTAAGAGGTCAAGATCCCCATTCTGGTCTACCTGGAACCGCAGTGACAAGAGAGGTCGGGTGGGGGAAACCCTGTAACCCGTGGGGACGCTCTACCGTGTAGGGGTCTTCGGGGGACTCACCCTCTCTGGCTGCCCAGGTAATTCTCAGGTGGACGATCTTTCTGATCAAGGGGTCCATCTGCCCCGCAGCTCTATAGTCACCCAACACATTTTTGGGTGTCTCGATTGGGTCTAGCACCTTCTAACCTCTTCCACTCCAACAGTGCATGAACGGTAGGAGATCCTTAAGACCACCCTTAAGATCTCCTTTAAAATTTCACTCTCGTCAAGGCCCAGCCTTGACTCCCGTGTTTGAGCAGCAACCTAACCCCATCATTCTCTCTTCCGATTCCGAATCAAACTCTTCTTCTATCATGGCTCAGCTAGTTGAGGAAGAAAACAATCTGGAGCACCAGCTCCAGCGACTCAACGACCTCTTCCAAAACTTTGTGCACCCATCGCAGCGTCCCATGATGCGGGACCATTATAATCCTACTGCGGTGGCCATCGAGCCTCGAGTCAGAATCCCGATTGGGGGACCTGACTCTGAATTAAAGCCCAATATGATTCACGCTATACCTAAATTCCATGGGCTTAATTCTGAAGATCCCTTCCAGCACATCAAACAGCTAAAGCATCTGGCCCAAACTTTCGGGTCAGACGCACAAAATCGGGATATTCTTCTCATGAAGATGTTCTCCTTTTCTCTTATGGACAAGGCCGCCCATTGGTATCAAACTCAGACCCGGCCGATCAACAATTGGGAAGAACTTCAGTCCGAGTTCCTGAAAAAGGTCTTCCCTTTTGGACGGACCAACGCCTTGCGCCATTAGATTACACATTTCACCCAACAAACAGGGGAACCTCTCCATGAGGCATGGGATCATTTTCAGGATCTCATGAGAAAGTGCCCCCATCACGGAGTTCCTAAATGGGAACAGGTCCAATCTTTTTACCAGGGACTCCGTGAGGACATCCGTCTTTTCGTCAATGCAACCTGCGGAGGAAATATCATGGGTCAACATGAAGACACTGTGTGGGAGATTCTCGAAAACATGTGCGAGAACTCCATCAACAATGACTCCATGGGATTATTCGACAGGACGAATACCCGCGCAGCGACGAATCTCAGGGGAGCACACGAGACGCAGGGCCTGTCCGCATCAGTCAACTTAGAGTTAATGGCCAGTCGGTTGGACAAGGTCTCGATTATCGAAAAGAAGGTGGATGAGCTGACTCAGCATCTACAGTGAGCCACCTCTGCGCATAACCCTTTCGCACAACCACCTTCCACAAGGGAAACTGTGCAAAGCATTCTCCATCGATCTTCTCCTAGGATGGACCCATCATCCGAATCTTTGCCCAGAGGTCCTTCCGATTCCTTCTACACCTACCAGGGGAATTCCATTCCCTCTTTCTCTAACCCTCTGGAGGTTCCTCAGACCTGCGAGGACCTCAACGCCATCCAGAACGACCCGTTCTCCAACACCTATAATCCTGGATGGCGAAACCATCCTAACTTTCAGTGGGCGGGAAATTCCCAAACCCAAAGACCATCCTTCCAACCCCGCCCACAACCTCCTCGTCCTTACCAGCCGCCTCAGCCTCGGCCCAACCCTACTTACCCATCTGGGCCAAATCAAGATCAAATGTCCCTTATCCTTCAGACCCTGGCTGACATTCAAAGAACGAATGCGGCTATCCAAAAATAACATAAGGACGAACTTACAGAGGTCCGAAACCAATTGACCCAGTTGGCAAACTCTCGCCAGCCAGGTACTCTTCCTTCCCAACCTCTGCCTAATCCTAATAACGTGCCAACCCAGAGGCGCGTTATGAACCCAAACCCGGGCCATGCCCATATGATTTATCAGTCCCCCTCTGTTTCTTCACCCGACGGGATAGAGGCCTCCACTTCCTTTGTAGGTTACCAGCAGCAAGCTATCTTACTGGAGTCGGTTGGTTTGATGACCGGGTTTTGGTTTTGTTATAACGTTGTAGTAAAGCCGGTTATTACCAACATTTCAAATATAAATTTTTTCTCGGAAAATAAAAGAGTTCCCGAGGTCGAACTCAGGGAGCAAGTTGTATTCTAGAGATATACATGTTTCTTTTACAAAATAAAGAAAGAGAGAGGGAAAGAATTTGTTGTTCTCTTCGTTTTCTCCTCGTGATGTTCTTCTTTCTTTCTTTCTTCAGAGCTCCTGCTTCTTCTTCTTCGTTCTGCAGAGGTGATGCTCCTCTTCAGATCTCCTTCTTCTTCTTCCTTGGTTTCTGTCTTGGCCTCTCTTCTTCTACCTTGCTCAGCCTCTTCTTCAGAGTTTCTTCTTGTTTTTCCTCCCTGCGGCTAAGTGTCAGCTTCTTCTTTTCTTTTTCAGCCAGGGATGTCACGCGAAGCTTTCTTCCTTAGCTGCTTCAGGCCATCGTCTGATTTCCAAATCAGACGACTTAACTACCTGTTGCTACAGTTAGCTTCCTTCTTCTTCCGCGGGTCTTCTTCTTCGCCTGTGCCTGCACACTTCAGAGTTTTTCGTCAGAGGCAAAACCTACTCTACCCCCCCCCCCCCCCCCCCCGCGCCTCTCTTTCTCTCTGAAACCACTCTTGGGAAAGCTCTCCCAGAGCTACCGGGTAACCGGGTTCGGATCAGGCCCGGGTCCAGGCCCACCGGCGTGCGTGGTGGGCGAGGAGTGCAGGTCAGTCTAAGTCGGGTCGGGTCAGGTCCGCGGGGCGTGAGCGCGGACGAGACCGGGTAACCGGGCGGGTGTAAGGGGACCTCACCCCGTGTACTGAGGCAGTAAGGCTAGTGCACGAAATCAATTTAAACAGTGGAACGGGTGTGAGGCTTACCGATGTGGGACTAAACGCAGACCGTTCCTCGCGTGCGCCTGCTGGGAGACCGCGGCCTGGCTTCTGCAGCTGCGGCTTCTATTTGCATAGGTTGCTGGCTGGCTGCCTTCGCAAGACTCCCCGTACTCCGCAGCAGCTGGAGACCTGGAGTCCTCAAGCCTGGAGCGCGGGAGAAGCTGCTTCAATGTGCGTTAATGGCGGTCGAACCTCAAAACCTGTCGGACACGAATATGGCCTCTCGGCCTGATCAAACCACTGGGGAACCTTCGCCGTGGCCCGGCGAAGGTGAGGAGCTGCGCGGCAGGCCGCAAGGTGGTGTCTGGCGGCAGTCCTGGGTCGGACTGCAACCGGAGGAATGGGTTTGTTCGGGGGAGTGTTACGGAGGTGTGGAGTGGCAGTGGAGGGGTGGGGGGTGCTCAGTGTGATGAGGCGGAGGTTCGGTGAGGGTCGGCGAGCCGTGTGGGTCGCTGAGGTGATGAGAGCGGCTCGCCGGAGGGTGGTCGGAGGCGAAGGAGGTGAAGGTGGTCAGGGTCGGTCGAGGGCTTAATTGAATAAATTGAAAGCGAGGAAAGAAAGAGGAGAAGAAGGGGAGTAGCTCTAGCTTACTTGCAGGGACGAAGGGGGAGGAACAGGGCGACAGTCGTATCGATTGTCGCCGGAGAAGACGATGCTCAGGGAAAGGGGCGGCGGCGAGCAGAGAGCCGGAGAGGCGCCAGCTGGGTGCGGCGTGGCGCGGGAAGAGTAGGGGAGGAAGTCTCTGCTGCTGGTATTGCGGCAGAGCGAAGAGGTGGAGGGGGAGGAAACCGCCGGAGCTGGTGAGCGTCTGCCGGAGGAAGAAGAGAAGAAAGTTGGGGATTTTCTCCGTCAGATCCAGGCTGCCCTGGTCGGTGGAGCAGCGGGGGGTATTTATAGGGATCAAACAGGGAGGAAGGCGGAGGGAGACGACGTGTCTCCCTCGCCGGAGGATGGTCGGAAACAAGAACCCATACCGTCCGTGCGTTCGCACGGCCGGTATGGTGGGCTACAACGACCAGGGGGTGTCCCTGCGACGGTCGACGACGCAGGGCACCCCCGGTTTACTTGCCAGGTCCCCCACCTCACCCTGCGCGGCGCCATGCTCCGCGCAAGGTCGCCGGAGCATGGTGCTGGCAGGTTTTGCAGGAGGGACCTGATTGCAAAGAACGAAGGAGAGTTAGGGGCCAAAATGCGAGGGTTCAAAAGTTGAGGGCCAAAGAGTAAATATATGAGGACCAAAGTGTAAAGTCGGTCAAGGAGGTTTCTTCTTAGGCTCAAGTTTTTATACATGACTAATTAGGACCCAAGGAATCTGATGGTGAATTTCATTTTCATATTAAACCTTGTTTGACCGGTCAATTTGCGCAAAAACCCAAATTAAGTTATTAATTGGGCATGGTTCTCAATGTAGGTCAAAATGGGTTCTAAAGGCCGAATTGAAGGTTCTAAACCCTAGAGATTATTTTTCTATGAATTTTAGAGGGTTTATTCTATTTTTACTTTGCCTCGAACCTTGTGAATTGAAGTGGGTTGTTTTAGGGTTACAGATTTATCATTTAGTTTCTTGGAATTGCTGTAGCCCTTGCTAGATCATTTCATCCCACTTTTATTCTTATTAAGCTGCTTTGACCTATGTTTGGGCCCTGAATTACCCTGTATGCAGATTATACTGGTGAAATTGCATTTTTACCCCTTATGACTTGTTTTCTCCTTAAACTCAGAATTCTCTGAGTTAAGCCTTTCCTTGAGTTATGTAGGAGCTTTTATCCTTTGTATTGGGTCAAAATGAGCTAGTTATGGCTCATGATGAGGTTCTCATCACTTACCCAATCCCAATCAAAACCAGGCAGGACTTAATTCTGTAACAACTCGTAGTGGCAAGGAAACCCAAGACCCACCTCATCCAAACCACTCCAAGCCTGGTAGTGATCCCAAGCCTAGGATAGTAATCCAGGACGTCCCCACCCCTATCCCAGATCCACAACCTGGACCTATCCTAGAAGAACCACCCAAGATCCCGTTTCCCGAGGCCTTGACCAAGGGAAAGAAGACTACCAAACCCGTGGCTCCTGAGGAGGACCTGGTCAAGCTCTTTTAGCAGGTCCACATAAACATCCCTTTAATGGATGCAATCCGCCACGTACCGGCTTACGCACGATTTCTAAAGAATATTTGTACACCCCAGCGTAAGCCGCGAACCAAGCGCGGGAGCCCAATTGTTCTGTCAGAGCAAGCCAGCTCTGTAATCCTCAGTAAACTCCCACCCAAGGCAAAAGATCCTGGTACTCCCCTGATTTCCTGCAAGATAGGTGATACCCAATTTGACAGAGCTTTGCTAGACTTAGGTGCATCCATAAACCTGATACCCACATCCTTACTTGACCATCTAGAAGAATCTGAGCTAAAACCAACCGAGGTGACATTACAATTAGCAGATCAATCTATAAAGTCACCAAAAGGGATTCTCGAGGATGTTATCGTAAGAGTGCGGGATTTCTATTTCTCAGTGGACTTTATAGTATTAGATATGGATGCGCCTAAAAACCCTAGGGATACACCAATCATTCTAGGGAGACCTTTCTTGGCTACTGCTAGAGCCAACATCAGCTGTGAGGAGGGCCAAATAGAGCTTAAATTTGGAGATCAAACCTTAAAAATTGATATATTTAAGGCCCAATAAGGAATTAATTGTGGTGTCATCGAACAGATTTGTGATGTTAGGATTTTGGTTGATGAATCACACCTCCAGAATGACTCGATTATGCCTCATCAACCACAGAAGGATCTTGACCCGCAAACGGAGGAGTTGAATCCAGATAGAAACAACCCAGTAACTCCTACCCTTGAACCTCACATCTACACTGAACCACCAGCTGCTGCTAATAATCCTATCCTCGAGTTAAAGCCTCTTCCTGCTCACTTGAAATACATCTTTTTGGGTTCCAATCAGACCCTCCCTGTGATTATCAATTCCAACCTCAATCCCAAACAGGAATCCCGTCTGATTGCTGTCCTCCAGCAACATCGCAGAGCCATCGGGTGGACTCTCGATGATTTGACTGGAATAAGCCCCTCTTATTGTACTCATCATATCTATTCAGAAGAGGGCGCACGACCTTCTCGTGAAATGCAGAGACGTTTAAACCCTAATCTGCAGGAGGTCGTGAAAAAGCAGATCATCAAGTGGTTAGATGCCGGAATCATCTACCCGATCTCCGATAGTCGTTGGGTGAGCCCAATTCAGGTTGTGCCTAAGAAGGCAGGACTCACCACCATAACGACTGAAACCGGAGAAGTCATTCCTACCCGATTAGCCAATGTGTGGAGAGTCTGTATAGATTACCGCCGACTCAATTCCTCCACGAAGAAGGATCATTTCCCACTACCCTTCATTGATCAAATTCTTGAGAAACTAGCGGGAAATAGGTTCTTTTGCTTTCTTGACGGGTACTCCGATTATAACCAGGTGGCAATCCATCCTGAGGACCAAGAAAAGACCACGGTCACCTGCCCCTTCGGAACGTACGCTTTCCGAAGGATGCCTTTCGGTCTTTGCAACGCACCTGCTACTTTTCAGCGGTGCATGCTTGCCATATTCTCTGATATGGTAGGTGATTTACTGGAAGTCTTCATGGATGACTTTTCAGTCTTTGGAGACTCTTTTGATGATTGCCTCCAACACTTGGTCCAGATACTCAGGCGATGCATTGAGGTGAACTTGGTTCTTTCCTGGGAAAAGAGCCATTTCATCGTGCCTGAGGGAATTGTCCTGGGACATCTAATTTCAGAAAAAGGCATCCAGGTGGATCGAGCTAAGGTGGATCTGATATCTCTCCTTCCTATGCCTGGCTCCATCAGGGACATCCGTTCTTTTTTAGGGCACGTCAGTTTTTACCGCCGTTTCATTCCAGATTTCTTGAAAATCGCGCGCCCCATGACTTCTCCTCTCTAAGGATGTACCCTTTGAAATCTCCAAGGAATGCACACTAGCCTTTGAAAACCTGCGTGATCGAGTCACCCAGGCACTTATCCTACAATCCCCTGACTGGTCTCAACCCTTTGAGATCATGTGCGATGCATCTGATTTCGCTGTAGGAGCAGTCCTGGGGCAGAAAGCTGATGGGAAACCCGTGGTCATCTACTACGCTAGCAAGACACTTGATGAGGCTCAGTGTAACTATACGGTTACGGAAAAAGAGCTGCTAGCCGTAGTATTTGCCCTTGAAAAATTCTGATCGTATCTTCTGGGTTCCCATGTCATCATTTACTCGGATCACACGGCTGTAAGGCATCTCCTTGCCAAGAAGGACGCGAAGCCCCGACTAATCCGTTGGATCTTGCTGTTGCAAGAATTCGATCTTGAGATTCGCGACAAGGCGGGAAGGCAGAATGTGGTAGCCGACCATCTGTCCCGTCTTCCTTCTGAGATCATCGACCCTTCCGGACCCATCACGGAACATTTTCCTGATGAGCACCTGCTTTCTATTGGTACTAAACTTCCATGGTTTGCTGATATAGTAAACTACTTGGCATCTCATCAGACACCGTCTGATTGGCCGAAGGCCAAGAAAGACAAATTGCGTTCTGATTCCAAGTATTACATTTGGGAAGACCCATACCTTTTCCGCATAGGTGCTGATCAAATTATTCGGAGATGCGTCCTGGAAGAGGAAATCAGCAATATCCTATCTTTCTGCCATGACCAGGAATGCGGTGGCCATTTCTCAGGGCATAAAACCGCATCCAAAGTCCTCCAGTGTGGCTTCTACTGGCCTACACTTTTCAAAGACGCATACAGTCACTGCAAGGCATGTAGTAGTTGCCAGACTTTGGGCAACATGAACCATCGCGACATGATGCCTTTGCAGCCGATTCTCGTATGCGAAATCTTCGATGTATGGGGGATTGATTTTATGTGCCCCTTTCCTGTTTCGGATGGTTTCGAGTACATTCTGCTTGCGGTGGACTACGTGTCCAAATGGATCGAAGCCATACCGACCCGAACCTGCAATCACAAGATTGTTCTTAAGTTCATACATCAAAACATTTTCTTAAGGTTCGGGATTCCCCGTGCTATAATCTCTGATGGGGGGACCCATTTTACAAATGCTCAGTTTAGGTCACTGATGGCCAAATTTGGGGTGTCTCACCGAATCTCTACCTCTTACCACCCCCAAACAAATGGCCTAGCTGAGCTGTCAAATCGGGAGATCAAGAAAATCCTGCAAGTCACTGTTCGGCCTGACAGGAAGGACTGGTCGTCCCGACTTTTGGAAGCATTGTGGGCCTATAGGACCGCCCACAAGACACAATTGGGCATGTCTCCCTTTAGACTGGTGTACGGAAAGGCATGTCACCTTCCCGTAGAACTGGAGCATAAAGCCTATTGGGCAGTACGGAACTGTAATCTAGATCTTTCCAAGGCTGGAACCCACAGAAAACTCCAAATCAGCGAGATCGATGAATTACGCCTAGATGCGTACGAGAACTCACGAATCTACAAGGAGCGGGTTAAAGCCTTCCACGACAAGCACATCTCGAGGAAGATCTTTCATCTTGGTCAAAAGGTCCTACTCTTTGATGCCCGACTCAAACTTTTCCTGGGGAAACTGAGGTCCAAGTGGGTCGGACCGTATTTAGTCCGACAGGTTTTTGGAAATGGAGCAATTGAAATCAGTCCACTCAGCCATGATTCCGAACCTTTCATCGTGAACGATCAGAGACTCAAACCGTTCATTGATATGACTTCTACTGATTCGGCTGAATCATCCCTCATCCTCCATTCCCCTTGAGCTTACTGCACCCGGCCGATGGCGTAAAACTCAGCGCTTAACGGGAGGCAGCCCGTCATTTCTTGAAAATCTAAAACCTTTTTCTGACACCATTGTGCACTTAATTTTCACCCTTCAAGACAGCCGACTCCACCTCAGATGGTTGTATCTGAGATTAGAAATCGTCCGCAAAATTCATCCCGACCCATTCACTCACAAAAACAACTGTCTTAAGGAATGAACTAAGTAAATAAAAACCCCTAAAATCACAATGAGGACATTGCAAACCTTAGGCATGGGGGGTATGAAAGTGCAAAACGTGTAAGAAAAGGTTTCAAACAAAAAATTCACATATGTCAAAAACACCATAAAAATTAAAAATTTTTCGAAAAAATAAGAGAATAAGAGGAGAAAGGAAATTTTGGGATATGGGAGGAGAAAAGAAACAAAAGGATAAAAGGAGCACAAATATGAAAGAAAAAGTGATAGTCATTAGTAAGGAACGAAGGAATTGACCTAAGTTCTAGACCTCATTCATAAAAAAAAAAATTTTTTTTTGAAAAGTGCACAATAAGATTAGTAAGAACGCAAACCTTAGGCATTCTTGATAGACTCTTAGTACCCATTAAGATCTAGACAATCCTCAAGAGGTTGAGGAAAATGAAAAGCTTAAGTACTAGGTCCAAGGCTTAGGGAGTATTTGACCTCGCTAACTAACTTCTGGTTTACGGGACTCAGTAACCTAAGCACCCCAACCCCACACACTGCCTGGTTCAGTAAGCATAAAAAAATCAAAATCACGCAGAAGCGTCATTCTGAAAAGTACACCTAGAATAGGAGCGGCCGATCAACACAAGTTGATTTGGACGAGTTCCCAGCGCAGAGAGGCGGGAAATCCCCTCAAAGATGCGTAACAAAATATCATCTCCTCGGTGCTTGTCTCTTAGGATATTCACATATCCTACTGGGGGCATGTAAGCACCCTACTGGTTCAGATTCCATGGATGGCATTATCACGAAGTGTCAACTGCCAGGGTCTGAACGCGGCCACGGAACACCATGGATGGGATTATCTCGAAATCTCAATAGCCAGGGTTCTGGGGGTTGCCATGGGCGGTGCTATCTCGAAGCATCGATCGCCAGGAACCCTTGAGGATTGATGATGGGAGCAATGAATCTGATACAGATCGTGTTGAAAAGCCAATCCTCAGCTAGAACTAAAAAGAAAAAGAGAGAGAAAACTCTCCAAACAGAAAAACTTTCTATCTTTCTCTTATAAAACGCACTGCGAACTGAACCAGAGCTAAAATCATTTCAAGCACGGGTGCTTTAACTACAAAGTCCAATAAACCTTAGGTTAGTTCTTGTGGGTCTTAAAAACCTTTTGCTAAGGACTGAGGCTGAGGCTAGACAGATTTGGATCTTGATTGGTATTAGAGTACCTTTTAAGCCTATGGTCAGCATTCTAACCTAATCTAGGTTCAAAAGAAAAGGCACTTACCTGAAGTTGTTAAGAATATCATGATCTAGAACAAAGGTTAAAACCTTAAGTTTTTGCTAAGGGACTAGCAAAAGCTAGGCATGGGGGTGTGATGAGAACCTCGTCACAAACCCTAAACTAGCACCATTTAACCCTGATATGCAAGAAAAAGCTCCTACATAACTCTAGAAAGGCTTGGCTCAGAGAGATTCTGAGTTTGCAAAGAAAATAGAAACTAAAGGGTAAAAATGTAATTTCACCAATCCGATCTGAAAATAGGGTAACTCAGGGTCCAAACATAGGTCAAAACAACCTAATAAGAAGAAAAGTGGGATGAGATGACTCAATAAGGGCTACAGCAACTCCAAGGAATTAAATGACATCCTGTAACCCTAAAAACAAACCCACTTCAATTCACGTGGTTCGAAGTAAGGTAAAAATCAACTAAATCCTCTAAAATTCATATAAAAATAATCTCTAAGGTTTACGACTTTTAATTTGGCCTTAGGAACCCATTTTGACCTACATTGAGAACCATGCCCAATTAACAACTTAATTTGGGTTTTCGTGTAAATTGAATGGACAAACAAGGTTTAATCTAGAAATAAAATTCACTATCAGAATCCATAGGTCCTAATTAGTCATGTATAAAAACTTGGGCCTAAGAAGAAACCTTCTTGACCAACTTTACACTTTGGTCCTCATATATTTACTTTTTGGCCCTCAACTTTTGAACCCTCACATTTGGCCCCTAACTCTCCTTCGTTCTTTGCATTTAGGTCCCTCCTGCAAAACCTGAGCAGCGCCATGCTCCGGCGACCTTGCGCGGAGCATGGCGCCGCGCAGGGTGAGGGAGGGGCCCTGGTAAGTCAATGGGGGGTACCCTGCGTCGTCAGCCACCGCAGGGACACCCCCCTGAGTGCTGCGACTGCCCATACCGCCCGTGCGAACGCACGGACGGTATGGGCCTCCTTCCTCCGGCGTCCGCCGGCGAGGGAGACACGTCGTCTCCCTCCGCCCTCCTCTCTGATTCTGCCCCTATAAATACCCCCGTCGCTCCGCCGTTCTTCCCAGCTCAGATCTGACGGAGACACCCCCTCAATTCCTCCCTTCCCACTCCGACAGACGCCCCCTTCCTCCGGCGGCCTCTCCTCCTCCTCCTTGTCGCCCAGCCGCACTACCAGCAGCAGGGTTACCTTCCCTCGATCTTTCCGCGTCACGCCACACCCAGCTGGCGCCTCTCCGGCCCTCTCCTCGTCGACGCCCCTTCCTCTGGGCAATTTCTTCTCCGGCGACAGTCGATACGACTGTCGCCTGCACCAACCCCTCCTCGTCCAGCTTAGTAGGTAAAACTTCTCCTCTTCCTCCCCTCTTTCTTTTCCATACTGAAAGCCCTTACTGTCGCCACCGATTTCCCACCGATCACCCTCACCTTCTCCACCTCCGGCCAAACTCCGGCGAACCGCTCCCATCGCTCCAGCACCCCACACGGCTCGCCGACCTATGCATAACCTCCGCCTCCTCACCCTGATCCTCATCCGCCCCTCCGCTTCCCACCAAACGCCCTCTGCAGATCCACCGAACACACCCACTTCTCCGCCCGCAGTTTGACCTAGGGCGACCCTTTTGCTCCACCACGCCCCCTTGTAGACCCTCCGACCACCTTTGCCGTGCCACGGCGAAGGTCCTCCGCATATCTGATTAGGCCGAGAGGCCGTGTTGTTGTAAACAGGGTCTGTGCTCGCCGCCGCCATTGACGAGTGACGAAGCTCCTTCGACCTGCTGCTCCAGGCACACCACGCCCAGATCAGACTCCCAGGCTGCGCAGGGTAGATCCACGAAGTGTCAGGCTGTAGTTGAGGCGAATCCCTCGCCCGAAACCCTCGCGTGAAGTTCGGCTGCCGCTGCTTCCTCTGCGCAGGCGCTCACATTGGGGTGGGACATTTAGTCCCACCTCGGAAGGCTTCGAAGAGGCGCGCCGATATAAATTGAAAAAGTGTTGTAGGCTTATCGCCTCAGCACACGGGGTGAGGTCCCTCTCACACCGCTTCACCCGGCCCGTCCGCGAGCTCATCACGCGGATCCGGCCGACCCGACCCGACTTGACTGGCACTCCTCGCCCACCACCGCAAACCGGTGGGCTTGGACCCGGGCGCGACTCGTACCCGATTACCCGGTTGCTCTGGGAGAGCCTTCCGAAGAGTGAATACTGAGAGAGAGAGACGCGGGGGGGAGGGTAGAGTAGGTTTTTGCCCTCTGATGCTGAACTCTTGAGCGTGCAGGCACAGGTGAAGAAGAAGGACTGCGGAAGAAGAACTGAAGTGACACTGTAGCATCCGCGGGTTAAGTCGTCTGATTGGAAAATCAGACGACGTCCTGAAGACAGGTGAAGACAAAAAAGAAGAAGAAAAGAAGAGAGAAGGAACAACCAAGTGAAGAAACAGAAAGCAGAAGAAGAAGAGAAACGAGAAGCAAGGAAGAAGAAGAAAAGAAGAAGCAGGACCGCGGCAAAGAAGAGGAAAGACAAGAAAGAAGAAAAAAGAAGAAGAAGATCTGAAGAAAAAGAAAGAAAGGAGCAGCCAAGTGAAGAAACAGAAAGCAGAAGAAGAAGAGAAGTAAGAAGCAAGAAAAGAAGAAGAAGAACAGGAAGAACAAAAGCCAAAGAGGAGAGAAGACAAAGAGGAAGAAAGAAGAAAAGAAGAAGAAGCCAAACTTTCATCTCTCTCTCTCTCTCTATTTTTGTAATAGAACATGTATATCTCTAGAATACGACTTGCTCCCTGAGTTCGACCTCGGGAGAATTGTTATTCCCGAGTAAAAAAATATATATATATATTTGAAATGATGACAATAACTAGCTATACTACAACGCTATAGCAAAAACTAGTCATAGTTGTCGCCGTCCGTTTTCAGCCAACGTAGTGGCTGACGCCTTGAGCCGGAAGGCACCTGCCCACTTGGCTAGTTTATAGGCACAGAGTTGGAGACTCATGGAGGAGATGGGCAGTTGCGACCCCTAGAGTTACTAAGGCATTGTGGGGCGGTGACTGTGAAACGACAGACGAGGCCAGAGTTGATAGACCGCATCATCACAGGACAGATGGCAGACCCATACCTGCAGTCGTTGTGTGACAGAGTACTGTCAGGGGACCCTGGAGACTTCTCCTTTACTGACGAGGTGTTGCACATGAGGGGACGGTTGTGCGTTCCCAGGGACGAGGAGTTGTTGAGAGAGCTCCTAACTGAGGCACACGGTTTCAGGTTCACCATACATCCCGGGGACACAAAGATGTACCATGATCTGAGAGGCAGCTTTTGGTGGAGGGGAATGAAGCGGGAAGTAGGTGAATTAATGCAGCAGTGTTTGGTGTGCCAGTAGGTGAAGGCTGAGCATCAGAGGCCTGCAGGGCCGTTGTAGCCACTTCCAATACTAGAGTGGAAGTGGGAGAGCATTACCGTGGACTTGGTGGTGGGCTTGCCCGTTACCCAGCGAGGACACGACGCAGTCTGGGTGATTGTAGACAGATTGACAAAGACGGCACGTTTCTTGCCGATCTGAGTCACCTTGGGACCAGCACAGTTAACAGAGAGGTATATTCACGACGTGGTACGTCTGCATGGAGTTCTGCGTGAGATTGTATCCGACCGGGATACCCACTTTATGTCCCAGTTTTGGGCTGAGTTTCAGCAGGCCTTGGGGACACGGTTGAGGTTCAGTACAGCATACCACCCCCAGACAGACGGACAGTCAGAGTGCACGATAGAGACGCTTGAGGACCTTTCGCGTGCCTGCGTACTGGGCTGGAGGGGCTCTTGGGAGGAGCACTTGCCCTTGGCAGAGTGTGCATATAATAACAACTATCACTCAAGCATTGGCATAGCACCTTACGAGGCTCTATACGGACGGAGGTGTATTGCACCCTTGAGTTGGGTTGAGGTGGGGACCAAGTGGGAGGTTGGTCTCAGGCTGATTCGGCAAAGTCAGGAGGTGATTGAGCAGATTCACAGACGGCTTCGCACTGTCAGGAGCAGACAGAACAGTTATGCCGATCAAAATTGTAGAGAGGTGCAGTTTGAGGTTGGGGATCACGTCTTCCTTCGCGTTTCGCCCATGAAGGGCCTGCAGCATTTTGGGGTGAAAGGGAAGCTCGCGTCGAGGTTTGTGGGGCCCTTTGAGGTCTTGGTGCTGGTTGGACCCGTTGCTTACAGGCTTGCCCTTCCTCCCCAGCTTTCTGGTGTGCACGACGTGTTCCACATGTCTAACCTCAGGAAGTACATCGTCGATCCCAGTCACGTTTTGAGCCACGAGAGTGTCGAGGTGGGTGACGACCTGATCTACCCCGAGCGACCAGTGTAAATACTAGACAGAGCCGTCCGGAGTCTGAGACGGAAGCAGGTACCCCTGGTGAAGGTCTTGTGGAGGAGCCAAAGGTACGAGGAGTCTACCTGGGAGCCTGAGGCGGCGATGCGAGAGCGGTACCCAGAGCTTTTTGAGGGTACGCCCTTTCGAACCAGCTTCGGTCCTCTTTGAGTTTGTTATGCGTATGTTGTTCCTTTTCTGCACCCTAGCTAGCTCAAGTTTAGGGGACGAAACTTCCTTTGAGTTTGTTATGATGTTAAGACCCATGCTATTTGAGACCATTAAGATATCTGGACTGTGGGTCAGATGTCCGGACACCTTCCCAGACATCTGGAAATCAAAAATTTTGAGTACGAACTCGCGTCTGCGCCCGTGCTGTGCACAGATAGTACCCCCTTTGTTTTTCTTCTTCTTCTCTCTCCTTCCACCCCCGACGAAACCCTAAACCCACACCTTATATAACGCCCCCCTCCTCTCACTCGTTCCACCCCACTTCCTAGCCACCTTCCCCCTTCCCTCTAGCGAGAGCAGCAGAGCGAGCGAGGAGCGGCGAGAGAGGAGAGGAGAGCAAGCTTGCGAGCTCGCATGGGAGCCCACCAGTGAGCTCACGGCCGGTCAGCACGTGCGTAAGGCGGAGGAGTGCGTCGGGGAGATCCTCCCCGACACTGCTGCAGCCGGAGCAGCAGGCGAGCGGGTGCGGCGCGACCACGCGCAGCGCGAGAGGGCGGAAGCAGGTTCTGGTTCTGGGTTTTTCCCAGAATCAGACGTCTAGAGCGACGTCCAGACGACGTAGCCGACATTTGGAGGAGGTTCCAGACTATTGAGAAGTAGGCTTCGCGAAGGTACGTCTTCTTTGCGGATACGGCCATGCAGGCTATTCCGCCGAGGCACTGTTTCACGTTGATTTGAAAAGATTTTGGTTGATTCGCGTAGGAGTTGCTTCAGGAAGGCGCGGGACATGCCCTCCCACGCACTTCAGATGTCTAGGCGAGGCACCAGACGACGGGAAGCATTTTAAGACGTCCGGAGAGGTAGTCAGACGTCTGAAACTGGGTCCAGTGGAGTTCCTGGACGTCTGAGGAGTGGCGCAGAACTTGAGGTATGGCACTGGACACTTTTAAGACGTCTGGAAGTTGTTGCAGACGTTTGATTTGAGTCAGAATCACTGTTTTTCACCCGTTTAGGGTTCGTTTGAGGTCCGATTTCCACAATTAAGCTACCGATGTTTTCCGTATGAATTTTCCTACTTGTTGGAATACTTTCTATACTGTTCTGAGTATTCTCTTGTGATTGATCCTTGTGATAGGACTAGTTTCCATTGCGGGTTCGGGGCTTGCTGAGGCATGTGAGCCTGCCGTTCAAGCCCCCATTACTCCTGGGTTTACTGGTAGAGTGGCTTCCCCTTAATTTAATTACAACCTAATTGCATGTGTGGAATGAATGATTAGAACCTATGATATGGCATGAATCCTAGGACTAGAAATACTGGATTGTCTGTATTGAATGAATGAATTGCAGTCTTGAATGAGTAGATAGAATCTTAACAATTGCCTGTAAATGAATAACAATTGCCTGCGACATATGTAATATTTGTGTTAGTTAACTGTTGAATGTAACCTTCCTGTCGTACCCTTGAAATGACGTAATATGAGCTGCATGTATATAACACGAGCTATCTATGAATAAACTGAATATGGAATAGAGTTACAAATTGCATGTGTATAACTTGAGAATGGAAATAGAAATGATGAAACCTGGTATGGCTTGGCCTGAGAAATATGAGCATGAGCCCTATGGGGAATTAGGAGTAGAGCTCCTGGAAATAAATGGAATGGAACTGGGAATGTGAGTGGGGAAGTGAGTTGGCCCTTGAGTACGGAGTACTAAGGAGAGCGACTGTCCCCCTGTTTAGTGCAGAGCGAAGCTAGCCGCCCTTGGGATGGGACCCGGGGTTAGGATTGGCTACTCTGTACCGACTTCTTGGCCCTCGTGTACACAGTATCAGGGAGAGCTCTACTAGTGTAGGGAGCGAGCTAGCCACCCCACGGGACCCGAGGTTCAGTTAGCCACCCTACACCGACTTGTTAGGCTCACTAGGCAAACCAGGGTAGTCAGGCGAGGGTGCGCGGACTGTAGAGGGGCGAGACCCCTGTTTGGTTCTTAGGGGCTTGACCCCTATTACTAAGAGGGCTATGCCCTATACTGGTTCCGTGCTGTGCTTTGGGTGCACCCGCTAACGGAAATGACTGACCGCGTGCCAGTGCGGGGTAGCTACCTGTGCGCTTATCACGCGTACCGTAGTCACGGTTACGTTTGTCCGTGACCTTGGGGTGGTTGACTGAGTGTAGGACCACCACAGGGAACTCTCCCGGCTAGGAGAGCACCACGTGCGACTTCTACTCTTCGGAAAAGACTGCAATCAAGATCATTCCCACGAGGAACATTCGAGATCAAGAAAGAGACTTGATAAATAAACTAAGTGGTGAAAGAAAGAATAATTAGTTAAAGAAAGCAAGAAATTGAAAAACAACAGCTACCTGTCCACCTTTACTGCTTTAGTTAGTTGGTTGCCACTCTACTCAGCATTCGTTGATTTCGTGTACTCATAACCCTTTTCAGGTCTAGGTGTTGAGCAACCAGAGCCTACGGCTGTAGAGGGTGCTGGGCCTAGTAGAGCCCAGTAGTTGTAGCTCTTTTTGTACTCGTTTGTAGTAGTGAGTAGCTTCTTGTACCTTTATATTCTGTACTCTTTCGTTCTGCACATTAAATTCCTGTACCCGTTTACTTTTCTACTGTTATGGTGGTATGTACTGTAGTAGTTTTACTTCTTTATTGTTGTACTTTTGTTACTGTTAGTTGCTTAGCATGGTAAATGTGCTTTACTTTACTGCTTTTTGGTTACTTTCTTGTTGAATGTCTGGGTCTTGGGATCAGTCGAGTCGGTCTGGTCTCGTGTCCTGTAGGGATTCGGGAACCGGGTCGTAACAGAATCAATCTTTGAGACATCATTATCATCCACCTCGGGTGCTTGACCTATAGAATCCTCAATAACCTTAGAATGTAGAGTTTTTGGTGTTTCCTTAAGTGTTTTGATTGGTTGGGATGCCACCATAGTGGGTTTCCCAAGGTCATTAAGGCTAGTCTGAACTTGATGTTGTAAATAAAGTATTTCTTGAAGTGTCGATTCTTGTGAAGTCAACCTAGCCAAAGATTCTAGTTCCTGAAGGGCTTTCATTAATGAGGCATGGTTAGTAATTAGAATCTGTGTCCGCCTCAGGTTAGTAATGGTTTGGGCTTGATGTAAATAAACCACAATCGCATTCTTGAATTTTGCCATCATCCGTTCGAATCTCTGAATAGGTTGTGAATCCGAGGTGGCTCCTCAGTGGTAGTTTGTGTGGATGTGACCCTAGACTGTGAGCAAGATGTGGGTCTTTTTGGAGATGTAGGCTTGGATAAGATCTGCTTTAGAGGCTGGTGGGTGGGCTTGGCATTGTTATAGATTGGGATTAAGTTAAAGGTCATACATGATGTTGCATCCTCAACCTCGAGTGGCTTTCCACTAGATTTTGGCACACCTAAACCAAATTCAAGACTCCTTATGGGAATGGCTTGAGATTTCTGTTGCTCAACCTACATTCTATCAAGCTCCCTGCTTATGTTATCAAAATTTCTTCTATTGGATTCCTTTATATCTTGGAGTATTTGGATCAGTTAAACGATCCGAGGGTCCTTATGACAATCAAGGGTTTGACTCTGGCTAGACCAGTCAAGTTGGTTAATCATATTATTAAGGATTCGATCCTGCATGGAGGGTGGCTTTTGTAATTGAGAAGATTGTTGATATCCATAGGCCTGTGTGGGAAATGTGGGCCTGGCTAAGTTTTGATATGACTTGCAAGGATTGACATGAGTGTGACCTAGGGAATAAGTAGTGGAAGTGAAATGATCATTCCCAGGGTATTGAGGAGGAATCTCCCACCAAACAGAAGTTGGCATCCTGGGTGGATAGGAATGATTATGTGGTCCTACCCGTGTATCAATAGCCATGGTATCCTCTAAATCATCCTCTAAATCATTCTCTGAATCATTTTTAAGATAGTTTGATTTTAATCTCTTGGTAGCCGAAAAATATCTGTGAATCTTCTCTTTGTTGCTTACCATTTCCATGTATCTTGATTTGCAATCTATTCGGGCATTGGGCGTAGCCAAGAACAGGCAACCTAGAATAATGGGTGAATCACTTAACTTCCTCGGTGTTTCCATGTCTAAAACAAGAAAATCAACTGGGAAGCTAAGATTCTATACTTTGATAGTTACATCATGAACTACCCCCTTAGGTATGTTGGTGGATCCATCCGCCAATTTAATGGTCACTGGTGTATGATGCAGTTCTCCAAGCTTAACACGCTCAAAAAGGGTGGTAGGAATCAAACTAATAGTAGACCCCAAGTCCACATGGGTTCTGTTGAAATTGAATCCATTGATGGCACAAGATATGAGAGGTTTTCTAGGGTTGGTCTTTTTAGGTGGTAGAGTGCCTAAGACAAATGCACTCATCTTTGCGGACAACACCACCGGTTTTAGTGTGTAGGTCTTTTTCTTTTCCTTTTTCTTTGATTCTCTCTTGAAAGCCTTGGGAAAGGGTACATATGTGAGGCTAAGTTTGGGGGCCTTATTTTTCTTTTTCTTCTAATAGTTTGAGTAAGAGTTTGATGTAGTTTTGACCTCAGGGTTTTTAAATGAACCCAGATCAAATCATTTGGATGGTCTTCTTGCTTGTCTCTTTTTCCCATGGGTTAGGGAATTGGCACTTGCATAGTGGTGAATGTGATAGATTGGAAGAGGGGTTGGAAGTAAGGGTGGAGGATATGAGTAAGAAGTTTGTATAAGGGGATAAGAAGATCCTTGAAGTCTATTGATTTGGTCCCCTTGAGATTGAAGTTCTTTTGTCAGATGAGTCAGCCTTTCCTTATTTTTCTTGTCCTAGTCTAGTAGTAAATTCATGATAGTCTCAAGTGTAATTATGGGTTGAACTTGACTGGATGGTTATCCTAAGATGGATTTAGTGGAATTCGGGGCTGGCCTAGATTGGTATTCAGTCTGAGTTTGTCTCTGTGGTGGCCATGAAAGATCAGGACTATTTCTCCACTCAGGGTTGCATGAATCTAGATACGGGCCAAATTGTGTACTGCCCTAAATGGGGCAGACTATGTAGTGAGTTGATTGAGAATTGATGTTTGGTCTTGTACCTGTAATCCATTGATCCAATCTTTAGGTGAAATATCATTAGGTACAGAAGTGTCAAAACTAGTACATTCCCCAAATGACTTACCCAATTCAAAATGTAGGTCTAATGGTGCCTTCTGGGTTGGCTGAGTCTAGGATACCTCCTGGGGGTAGCAAGAGTCGGTGGAGTGATAGGGGTGGTGGATTTGTTGATTCAATTGAGCCAATCCCTATATTTGTTGCTGCAGGATCTTAGGGGTTAGATCCTCCTATTTCCTTTCGGACCCCTGGAGATACTTTACTGATTTGGTGAAGGCATTTGATTGGGTCATGGTGCTGGGACCTATGAGTCGGTTCTGGTTTAGATATGGATTCGGTTCTTGGGGGATGGGTTTTGAGAGAACCGGGGAATAAGGAGCATGGGTAACATAATCATATCTTGGATTTTGAGGATGAGTCTCCCAACCAAAAGAAGTTAGAATCATGGTTGGGCTGGGAAAGGGAGCAATCATGGAGTGGAGGGTGTTTGGGTAATTGGATGAAAATGAGTAACGATCCAGATGAGCAGTTGGGGAGATAGATTGTAGGAGAAGTGTTGATGTGCAGCCAACTAATCAAATAAACAAACTAGCCCTAAATGGTATCTTAAGACCTAAGCCTTGAAAAGAATAGCTAAACTTGTTAGCAATTAAATCCTCCTTCACAAAACTAATCCAGCTAGGTTGTTACAGGGATGTTGAGGAGAAGAGTCTTCTCCGCAATTGTAGGGTTCCTTTGAACTCTCCAACCGCGGTCGTTCGACACTACCTCGCAACCTAGACACCAGATTTTGTTATAGGAATTAAGATAATTACTTCACAAGCCCAGGCACACCTTCAAGACTAACAATTCTAGCCTTAGGGCCAACGTCTACTCTCTTTTAATTTAGGCTTGGGATGTAAGTGCACAACGAATGTGATGGGATCTTAAGAGGGAGTTGTTGCCCTTAATAATCATTTCAAAAGTGTAGTGCAAAGCAATCGACAGACAAGGCCCTTGCCTTGAAAATTCTTGGATTCAAATGTTTTAGGATTTAAGCCTCAATTTAACCCCTTTTTAAGGTTTTGATATTTAAATCATTCAAACAAATTTCAAATGGAAACAAAAGAAGTTTGAAATCAACCTAGTTTAGTAGGTTCTCCTTTACTGCATGTCTTTGATGCAATTGATCTACAGGGTTCCCTAAAGGATGGTTTCTAGGGTGATTGGAGTGAATCACTTTTAATGATATAAGCAAGGCAGCCAATTCAGTTGAAGGAGGCTTCTTAAACCTTGCTTATCAAAATGATAACCAACCATGGCTCAATGAAATCAAATTAGTAAGGGTGTCTAAAGAGATTGAAAACTCATAATTTACAACGCCCCTAAAGGATGGTTTCTAAGGTGATTGGAGTGAATCACTTTTAATGATATAAGCAAGGTGGCCAATTTAGCTCAAGGAGGCTTCTCAAACCTTGCTTATCAGAATGATAACCAACCAAGGCTCAATCAAATCAAATCAGTAAGGGTGTCTAAAGAGATTGAAAACTTCTAAGTTACAACACCTAGTGTTTATGCTTGGTCTAATGACCGTAGAAAACACCCAAATAGGAGATTAAATGACTTGCAAAGATGGAAACAGCAACAAATAATTCTTGGACAATGGGTGCTATTTCCTACCTTAGTTAGGATCACAAGAATGATTTTTGTCTAATTTTTGAAAGGGTTTAAATATTTTTAGATTAATTTATAGTGAAGACAAGTTTGAATCAGCAAAACAGACCCTATCAGACAATTTAGCAAAATAGGACAACTATGATTCTTTAAAAATTATACAAACAATATTGAAATTAGCAAACTTCAATAGCTTCTAGATGCCACCAATTTCAATGAAATTGGATTTGTGTGCTATCTGCAGCAAATCAACAAAGCCAAAATTGGTCCATCTCTATTTCGGAACTGATATACCCGCATTGTAGGAATTTTTAAAAATTCCATAGCGCGAGTTTTGGTCTAAAATTTGTGACAAATGAAAGAAGATTTAAAGGTTTAATTCCAAGAACAATTTTAGAATTTTTAGTGCTTTGAGGAGACTATAACTGATTTTTTAAGTTGAAGCTACAGTTCTGCACGAGCTTCAAATAGCACTTGGGATGTGTGGTTGATGATGAGGGTCAAGTACAAGCAAACCACACCGATTTTATCCCCAATTTTTTTGTATTTTATATTTTCAAAATTCTTTTAGGTTTTCTAAGTATTTAAGATTTTTTTAGATTTTTAGTTTTGAAACCACAAGGAAAGGGGTAGAAGACTTACCTTAGGTCTTTACCACGGGCGGTGTGTGCGCGGTCCCTGAATTGGAGAAAAACCTACACACATGAAACAAAGCTGAAGAAAATTGATTAGATCTTAAGCAAGTATGGAAAGAAAATGAATAAGCCTAAGAGAGCGCACGTAATCTCCTTGGCAATGATGAAAAAAAATTTATGCCGAAACGTGAGAAAGGTTACTTAATTCGTTATTGTTGTGCGATTTTCGCACTCAACACAACTCATAAGTAGTTAACGGGTCCCAATTTAATTAAGTTTAATAGTTTAGTGGTGAATATTGAGATTTGATCGTTTCGTCTTTAGGGAGTTGATTTAGTAAGTCATTCTCTCAATCTTATTATTTTTTTTAGACTTTCTCGTTATGAGATTTTTTTGATCTTTTGTTACTTTACCCCCATTTTTTTTGTCTTTTGAATAAGGGAAAGAAACAATATGAAATCAATTAAATGAAAGCTCAACTTTTATTGCATTAACAAAAGGGAGTTGCATAGGGAAATGAAAGTACAATCAATAAGATAACCTTGAATACTCACAAAGGGGCGGGAAGCCCACAACATGGAGGACAATAGTCGCTTGGACTTAGGAAATTAAAAAGATAGTAAGAAATAAAAATATATTGTCCTCATATTTATACAAAATATAGGAAAACATGAAACAAAGTTTATTACATTTAACAAAAATAAAAGAAGATTGTGAGATGGAGATGGCTTGCGTAAATGTGGTGGATGGTGAGTGTGATTAGATGGAGGTGAGGGTGAGTGTGTTTTGTAAGTGGGTGGCATGCTTAAGTGGAAGGAGAGTGATGGTGTTGATGGCATGGATAGATGATGGTGGAAAGTGAGTATATGTGTGGGAGTGTGGAGTGGTGCAAGAACAAAAGTAAAAATCAGCAAGGCAAACAAAAAAAAGATGGACAACTAGAAGAGAAAGACGAGAGCTAAATCTAACTACTTGCAACAAAATAAACTATACTACAAGAACATAAAAAGAAGATGAGAGGACATCCATGCCAAGGAGGGCTTACTAGCTGTTGGCTATGGGGAATAAGTGTGGTAGATCATTGGCCTAAGCCTACACCACCTTAAGTGAGCACATGGTGGAGGAGGGATCATAGCCGTCTACCATGGCCCTGGAGAGAAGTGGAAAGTGGAGAGTGTGGTGTTGGTGTAGAGAATAGAGAGAGAAATGTGGGTTTTGGCTATGGAGGTAGGTTTTTATAGATATTAAGGTGTGGTGGACCTAGGGATGGGTTTAGGCATAGGATAAGAGGGACAACTTAAGGCTTTTAGAGGGTTCTAGAGGATTCTAGCATAGGTGTACACTAAGGGTGGTGTTTGGGATTTAATTGGGTGTCCTAATGGTGGTTTAAGGAGGTGAAAAGGCTTGGCTGTGAGTTAATGTACTGGGAAAAGGCTTATTGGACGTCCAGAACTAAGTTTGGACAACTTAAGTGTCAAAATCGGAAGTTTAGAATGTGTTCCTGGATGATTTATTTTGTCTTCTTTGGACATGCAGAGAGTGTGTTGGACATCCAAACTGAGGCTGGTTGGAGTGTTGCAGGTTTTGGAGTTGGATTTTGGGTGAGTTGTAGGATTTTGGACGTCCACGGGTTGTTGTTGGACATCCAAAACTGTGCAAGGTGTGTTTTTTGTGTGTTTAGGGATTGGCTTTGAGTCCTAGGTTCTAAGGGACTAATGGGGGATGGTCGAGGACAAGATGGGTGATCTAAATGGGGGTTTAGGTAGGGTTTTAGGTTGGCCTATGTGTAATTTGTGTGCACAAGTATGTATTCATGTGTCAAATTGTGGTGTAGACACGTGCTTGGAATTAATGTGTGTGCACAAAGGTTAGGGTTGTGGTGTGTATGACTATGATGTTGGACATGCATTGGTTTGTCTTCTTCTCTCTTCCTTTGTTTGAATCTTCTTGCTACTATCTCCCTCCCGTCTGTTGGGGGAATTGCTTGATGCAATCTTTACGTATCTTCCCACATTTCCATTTCAGCACGAATTTCGCTCCTCTCTTATAGACCTTTTCCACATAAAATGATAGCATCACTAGTAAGTCCATGAAATAGAGAAATTAGATTAAGAATATAAAAAGGTGTAAATGCATGAAATGTATGAAATGTATATCTTTTTATAATCTAAATTAAGTATTTAATCTAATTTAGTCATTTTAAGACTCCTAATTGCTTGCTACGCAATCAGCAGGAGACTACGACAGTTTTGGAAGGGGAATCGGGCAAGGGTCTTTTTTTGGGGAGTGGCGGTCGCGAGGAAAGTAGAAAATTTTGGAGATTATAAGTGCTAAAATGATCGCTCTTGTTTCTTTTGCTAAGGAACCGTACCCGTGACCATTATCCACTATCTCAAAAGATTCCAATGATGGGATTTTAAAGATTAGATTATTATCACAAAACATGAAAACTTTTGTTACGGTAAGATTCCTATGATGGGATTTACCGTCCAATTGTCTTAAAAACCTAATTTTCTTTTATAGTAATACTTGTAATAAAATTATGATAATTACAAAACAATCTTAATACAATTGTATGAAGGTTGTAATATAATTATATAGAAGTTTAATTTAGTTGTATTACAATTATATAGAAGTTGTAATACATTGATTAGGTTACACGATTAGAAAAATGGGATATATCGTCAGTTAGTTATCGTCGGTTAATAAAATCGATGGCAATAAAATTTTTGTTGTCGCTTACTTAACTAAGCAACGGCGAAGGCCTATACTCGACCAATCACCCATTGAAGAAAAGTGATTTGACATGTGGTTGCCATTAATATTCGCTGTCGGTTTAGTAATCAACGGCAAATATATTTTTACCATCGCTTATTAAAGTAAGCGACGGCAAAGGCCTGTACTCGACCAACCGCCGATTTAGGAAAAGTGATTCGGCGCACGGTTGTCGTTAATATTCACCGTCGCTCTAGAAACTGACGGGAAATATATTTTTGCTGACGGTTAGTATAATAAGCAATGGCAAAGGAATGCATTTTTCTGTACTAAATCTATTTCCACAGTGATTTGTCTATCCAGACGTCCGACATATTATCAGATGTCTGACCTGTCTTCTAGGCAACTTAACTAGAACCCTATTTCGATCTTGTAAAAACAGGAAGGAAAGGATCTTTGTATTAGACGTCTAACATTTATTCCAAACGTGTTATAGTTTACTCTCTATCGTCGATTATATGAATAAGCGATAACGAAATGTCGGTTTAAAATTTCCACGGAATGTTTGGGCATGATGGAGGGAGACGTAATTTACCATTTACCGATGGTTTCTTATATAACCAACGATAAATGTTAGTTCAGCGGGTGGTTAAAATTTTCAGCCAAAATTTGGGCGCGATCGGGGGGAGCTTTTAATTTATCCTTTTCGGTCAGTTACCGATATAACCGACGGCAAAGGACTATTAAACATATTCCTGCGCAGAGCCCTCTCCTCCCCCATCATACATTTAGTCATCGCCGCCCCCTCTCTAAACCCTCGCCGCCGGAGCTCCTCGTCGACGCCCCTCCTCCTCCTCCTCCTTAGGTAACTCCTTATCCTCCTCCTCGCGCCCTCCTCCTCTACATCGGTCATTCTCCTCCTCCTACCCTCATTGCCTCGCCTCCTGTTGTCTCCCTCCTCCTCCTCGACTCCTCCTCCCCAACCCCCTCCTCCTCCTCTTCCCCCTCCTACCGTCCTCCTCTTCCTCAATGACCCCTCCTGCCGGCGTCCTCCTCCACCTCCGACCCCCTCCTACTGGCCTCCTCCTCCTCCCCCTCTTGCCATCCTCCTTGTCCTCCTATCGACCTCCTCCTCCACCTCGCCCCACTCCTGTTTGTTGGAACCTTGTTCCACATCTCGTTTTGGTGTTAACACAATTATTATGGATTAATGCTTGCATTAAGTATTTTTCAGATTTAGGTGAAGGAGCAAGGCAAACAAGAAATGATGGAGGCATGATCATGTCATGAAGGATGACAAGGATGAGTCAAGGAGAAGAAGATCATCTTCGACCTTAGTTTCTATAGTTTAGATTTTATTTTCATAGATTGTATGCCTTTTAACAAGGAAATATAACTTAGATCGTAAAAATAATTAGAGATAAATTAGGATTAATATTGCGATCATTTTCAAAGAATGTAATTGATTAAATTACTTAAGAAAGGTACATGTTAACCCACAAGTACCGGTACTAAAGTTTAGTACCAGTACATGTGAGTTACAGGTTTGGATTTTGTCAAGAAACAAACCTGTATCCTGCAAGTACCGGTATTCATGATCAGTACCGGTACTGGAGGTAACAAGTACTAGTACTAATCATGAGTACCAATACAAGTTGGTTACAGATTTGTGTTAAGAGTTTGAAACCCAAATCTGGAAGCAACGAGTACCGGTACCAAGTAGCCGTTGGCTCATTTTTGAATGGCTAGAAAATTAATTCCAACAATGTGAACGTTGGGAATTAATTCCCAACATCTAGTAGATGAGTATCCTAGGTCCTAAACTCTATAAAATGACCCTAGGACTCTTTGTTTGCACACAAGAGACACAAGAAAAGTGAAGAGAAAATCCTAGAGCTAGAATTTCAAATTCCCACCATATTCACAAGAGAGAATGAAGAAGCTTGCCATCCACTCCCATAGTATTCTTGCAAGCTCAACGATGTAATTTTTTATGCATCTATGAAGCGAATCACATTCTTTTTAGGCTCTCAAATCGGTAATATTATTTTATATATTGTTGAGAGGCTTAGGAACTTAGTTGTAAGATTAGTCTTTCTTACACCAGTACTTCTTTTGTATTTGAGCATTTGCTCGTTGGGTTGTAACAAACTCGTTATTATACTTGGGTTGAGGTAACCTGTTAATTACCTCGGTTAGTAAATTGATTCTCTCGGGGTTGAGAGAATTAGGTTAAAAATTATAAGCTGGGAGGCTTAGGTAGTGGAGTACCCAAGGGAGGGGAACCACTATACATATTGTGCCAATTTCTGTGATTGTATGTTGTGCATATCTTTTTTGTTATTACTAACATTGTGTTTAAGTGTTTATGCGCATAGATAGCCATTGACGTGCGCTCGTGCGTGTGTGTTAAGAAGTGTCGTTATAGTTGCACTTGCAACGTCGATTTTAAAATAAAGAAACGGAGGTGAGTTGAGTGTCGGTCTTAGGGAGGCGTGAAAATCGGATTTTTCTTATCGCTTGTTGTCACGGAAAGCGTGGAGTTTTGCTTACGAAAGGTGCGATTTGAAAAGCGAGGGAGAGATAGAGAGAGACTAGGGTTAGAGTTGTTTCTTGCTTGATCATGCAACTCAAACAGAAATTAAAGTGAACAACTGAACAGAAAGTAACTTCATTAATCATGCACTTTTAGTTCATAGCTTACAACATTAAATACATGCTCAAACAAAAGTAATGGAAAGACTAAAAGAGAGGAAGAGAGAGAGAGAGGAGGGAGAGCGGCGAGGCAGCCACGGCGGTGGAGGAGGCTCCGTCGGCGACTCATCCTCTCCGGCGATTACAAGAGGGCCTAAAGCTAGCTAGGAGAGGGGTAGAGTAGTTGCAAGGGAAGTGAATGCCTTGGATGAGTGGTTGGAGGGGGTTTAAATAGGGTTAAGCCATTCCAAAAGCGTCGGTGAAGCCCTCTAGCCCACCGGTCAACTGCCCGCGCCGTTCTTCTTTGCGCTCGATTCGCGGCCGCTGCGTGAGAGTCGTAAGATCGAAGATCGGACGGCTGAGATCTCCCCTTGGATGAGTTCGGATAGCACCTCAGGAAAGTGTGTGCACGGGCGTCATCGCCCGGCGTGCGTGCGCGCGTGAGCGCTCGCGATCTGTGGGCACATCGCGTGGCGCGACCTCGGCCACCCACTGCTGATCGGGCAACCCAATTTTGCCATCCGCTTCCTTCGTCTTCAATTTCTTCCACCGCGCGGCTTGAACCCGCGTCGCGTGCGTGCAGGCGTGCGTGCGGTTCTCGGCCGTCCGATCGAAGATCGACGACCAAGATTTGATCTCAGCTGCAAAACGAGTGGCGTGTGGTGGAGCGAGGGTGACGTGGCGCAATGAGGGCCGTTGATCACCAGATCAACGGTCAGAACTTCTTGGGCCCTTTGTAGGAGCTCTGGATGTCGGATTTGGCCGATCTTGAGTCCATTGGACTCCGTTCGTCGTTCTGAATCCATCCGTGCGGTCCGATTGCTCATTGGAGGCCTGATTTGATAAGTGCTTACACAAATAGCCATTAATACAATTTAATAAGCAATCTTGGTATATGATGCATGCAATGCTCTTATTCTACTTATGTTGTGCCTTTTATTCTTAAGTTGGGCCCTATTTAACAGAGTTATCGCCCCCATGTGCAGTGTTATCATATCCCCATGCTTACTCTTGCTAGTTCCTAGCGAGGTTTATTCTAGCCTTTATCTTCTTTCAGAATTTAAGAAGTAAATGCTTAGACACTTCATCACTTGTCAATAGGAGGAAATATACCAAGATCTTAATCTACAAAGACTAAGCAGCGCCCGGGTGTCTGCCAAAATACGAGTTGCCCGAATCCTTGCTTTAATGTATATAACAATACATATGTATATGTATATATATATATATATATATATATATTTTAGAATTTTTTTGGAATTCAGTGTGTGTTGGTAACTTTTTACGGCTACCCAACCCACCCAAAACTCGGTCAAAACCCTAAGTGCTAGGCATCTTGGTGTGAAGATTGGGATAGACTCACTTAACGGTAATTCAGACAGACTTCGGGTTTCTACGCCCGTAGGTGACCGGAAGAGGAAATATATTTGCTTGAAGGTGTATTTGTTCGATTGGTAGCTTTCTCCCTACGTTTGTTTTAATTGGGGTCAACACAAGGATTTTTCCAGTGTATATCTCCCCAGCTTGTACTACTTCCCCGCTTCTTCCTTAAGTGTTTTGGTTCTTTTTGTGCAATTATTGAGCTGGGCTGTTACCGACCAATGGGTTGTTACCCACGATCACTTGCCAGCCATACTCATGCGGTGAAGTGTGGTTTATTTTCTTTTCTTCTCCTTTTTTTTTTCGTAGGTGGCTTCCCTGATCTCAAATGTACCTAGAGGCAATGAAGAAGAAATGGTGTTGTGGTTGGGTTCTGGATAACCTACCAATGGGCTGTTACCCACGACAACTTGCCAGCCATACCACCCTAGAGAGTTTATTAGCTACACAATTTCTATCAAAATCTCCGAGAAGTGAGTCTGTGCAAAAATGTGTGCAGAAGCTTAGACTCAAAGTTTTTCTGAGTTAGATGGTGAGTTGATAAGTCGTATACTTATCACCTTATTTAGTAGGTGGATTAGAATAGCTTAAGGTTGCAAGGATTCGAAGCTAAATCCATATTTTAACGGACACCGGGGCTGATTAAGCCTGAAGGCCTGAAAAGTCTAAGTGTTTAAGTTCTTTTTTGTATTATTTCCCACTATTAACAAGTTTCTAATGCCTAAGTGTTCTTCCTAAATTCAATTTTTTTTTAATTTTATTTTATTTTATTCAGACTGATTAATGAGCTCAGGATTATGCAATTTACCACCCCCCATGCTTAAGTTGGACAATGTCCTCATTGGCAAGTACATGGATGCATAAGGGTTCAAAAAGATAGTACCTGAGTGACGTAAAATACCAGATCAGTCTGAATCCTTTGGGTTGCTTCCCAGGAAGCGCTAAGTTTATCGCCTCCAACTGGGCGGTGCTCTGAGTCATCCCTCAATGAGGGTGACACTTTCCTTTGGGGGAACCTGGGCCAGGAAGTGCTTCAATCTTTGACCATTAACTGTAAAAGTGTGCCCAGTGTTAAGATCAGCGATTTCAACTGCCCCATTAGAGTAGGGCTTAACCACCCGAAATGGTCCTGTCCATTTGGACCTGAGTTTCCCCGGGAAGAGTTTTAGGCGGGCGTCAAACAACCAGACTTGCTGGTTAGGCTCAAAGGTTTTTCTATGAATGAGTTGGTCGTGGACGGCTTTCATTTTCTCCTTATACAGTTGACTATTTTCAAAAGCGTCCCGACGAATTTCTTCGAGCTCAGATAATTGGGGCGTCCTCTGCGCACCGGCTAACTGGGGATCCATGTTACATTGCTTGACAGCCTAGTAAGCCTGGTGTTCCAATTCGACAGGAAGAGGGCAGGCTTTGCCAAAGACCAGGCGATAAGGCGACATGCCTATCGGGGTCTTGAAAGCGATCCTGTATGCCCACAGGGCATCATCAAGTCGTGTGGACCAATCTTTCCTGTCAGGTCTCACAGTCTTCTATAAAATGTTCTTGATTTGTCTATTTGAGACCTCGGTCTGCCCATTTGTTTGTGGATGATACGGGGTAGCAATGCGGTGGTTCACCCCGTATTTTCTAAGTAGGGCAAGGAATTGGGAATGGATTAAATGGCTTCCACCATCACTGATAATGGCCTTGGGTATTCCAAACTGGGAAAAGATGTTCTTCTTAACAAAGTCCATGACAGTCCTGTGATCGCATCGGCAGGTGGCGACGGCTTCAATCAATTTGGAAACATAATCTATCGAGACCAGGATGTACTCGAAGCCGTTGGATGGTGGAAAGGGGCCCATAAAATCGATACCCCAAACGTCGAAGATTTTGACAATCAAAATGGGCTAGAGGGGCATCATATCTTTTTTGGTCATGGTCCCCAGCGTTTGGTAGCGTGAGCAAGTCTTGGCAAGGTTGTGTGCATCCTTAAATAGGGATGGCCAGTAAAATCCGGATTGCAGAACCTTTGCAGCCGTTTTCTTTCCAGAGAACTGGCCACCACAAGCCTGGTCATGACAAAAGGAAAGCACACTCTGAACTTCGTCTTCGGGGATACACCTCCTGATGATCTAGTCAGCACAGAGGCGAAACAGCATGGGATCATCCCAGAAATAGTGCTTGGCCTCAGCCAAGAACCTGTCCCGTTGCTGTCTGGACCAGCTGTGTGAAATTTGTCCTACAACCAGGTAGTTGACGTAGTCAGCATACCATGGCATTCTCTTGTCTTGCACAGCCAGGACGTGTTCATCAGGGAAGGCGTCAGATAGAGGTAGGGAGAGTCCAATGTGGTCTGGATGAAGTCTAGATAAGTGGTCAGCCACCACATTCTTCGATCCGACCTTGTCTCGGATTTCCAGGTCAAATTCTTGCAAAAGTAGGATCCATTTGATGAGCCTAGGCTTTGCGTCCTTTTTGGCCAACAGGTGCCAAATGGTTGAATGGTCAGTGTAAATAGTCACGTGGGATCCCAGCAAGTCCGATCGGAACTTTTCAAGTCCAAAGACTACAGTGAGCAACTCTTTCTCCGTGACTGTATAATTTCGTTGGGCCTTGTCCAACATTTTGCTTGCGTAGTAGATCACCATGGGCTTCTTGTCTTGCCTTTGTCTCAGGACAGCACCTATGGCAAAATCTGATGCATCACACATAATCTCAAAGTCCTGGGACCAGTCTGGGGGTTGAAGCACAGGTGTGGTTGAGACTAAGTCCCGGAGGGTGTGATAAGCCTGGATGTAATCAGAAGACATGTGGAATAAGGCGTCGTTGGCTAGAAGGTCGGTCAAGGGTTTGGAAAGCTTGGAAAAGTCTTTAATGAACCTTCGGTAGAAGGCAACATGTCCTAGGAAGGAGCGAATCTGTCGGACCGAGCTAGGTAGAGGAAGTTTGGAAATTAAATCAACCTTAGCCTGATCTACCTCGATGCCCCTATGCGATACGATGTGACCAAGGATGATTCCTTCTTGAACCATAAAATGGCTCTTTTCCCAACTTAACACCAGATTAACCTCGATACATCATTTCAGGATTTTCTCCAAGTTGCTTAGACAATGGTCGAATGAATTCCTGAATACAGAGAAATCATCCATAAAGACCTCTAAGTATTCACCCACCATTTCTGAAAAAATGGCTAGCATGCAACGCTAGAAGGTCGCAGGTGCATTGCATAACCCGAACGGCATTCGACAGAATACAAACGTACCATACGGGCAAGTGAATGTGGTCTTTTCTTGATCCTCCGGAGCAATTGCGACTTGGTTATATCCTGAATATCCATCCAGGAAGCAAAAATACTTATGCCCTGCCAATCTTTCAAGGATTTGGTCAATGAATGGCAAGGGGAAATGATCCTTCTTAGTGGCTTCATTGAGCTTCCTATAATCAATACACACCCGCCATGCGGTGGTGGTGCGGGTGGGGATGGATTCGCCATGATCATTGGTGACAATGGTGAGGCCAGCTTTCTTGGGAACCACTTGAGTGGGGCTCGCCTAGGGGCTATCAAAGATAGGATAGATGATGTGGCGTCAAGCCACTTGATAATTTCTTTCTTAACGACTTCCCGCTTGTTTGGGTTTAAACGTCTCTGCATCTGGCGGAAAGGTCGTGCCCTGTCTTCCAGGTAAATCTTATGGGTGCAATAGGTGGGGCTAATTCCTCTTAAGTCGAAAATTGTCCAACCAATGGTGGCCCGATGTTATGAAAGGGTCGCAGTCAACTTGAGTTCCTGATCCTTGGTTAGATGAGAATTAATAATCACTGGGAAGGTCTGGTCAGGTCCCAAGAAGACATACTTGAGATTCTCGGGCAATGGCTTAAGTTCAGGTGCGGTTGGAACCACAGTTGATGGAAAGGGAAAGGGCAGGAGTTGATCAACATCAATCTCCTCAAATGGTGTTGTGTGATGGTACTCAGCCTTACAGAGGTCCACGGGTGATGATGGTGACAGGTCAGAACAGTCATTACGGGTTTGGTGGTCTGATACAGAACTGAGGGTGAGGCATTCCTCGATCAGAGTTTCCACGGGATCATGTTCCTCAACGCAATCGCAATCAAAAGACTTTGTCGCCCGGAAGATATCCAATTGCATTTTCCTGTCCCCGAAGGCGATTTCCATACATCTCGTGTCACGATTAATGTTTGCCTTAGCCGTAGCTAAGAAAGGTCTGCCTAAGATTATGGGTGCGTTCTTTAATTTTTCAGGGACTTTCATGTCGAGTACCAAAAAGTCGACCAGGAAATAGAAGTCCTTGACTCGTACAATCACGTCCTCGACAACCCCCTTCGGGGTTTTCACTGATCTGTCAGCCTGCTGGATGGTGACAGGGGTTGGTGTCAACTCTCCAAAACCAAATTGGTGGTACAGGGTTGTTGGAATCAGATTGATAGAAGCACCTAAGTCCAGGAGCGCTCTATCAAATGTCATGTCCCTGATATTGCAGGAAATCAGGGGTGCTCCTAGGTCAGTTCACTTGAGCGGAAGGTTGCTTGATATTATGGAACTTGCTTGTTCAGAGAGCACAACCTTCCTAGGTGCTTGAGGTCTCAGCTTATGCTTGGGTGTACAGGCATCCTTTAAAAACTTGGCGTAAGTAGGGATGTGTTTGACGGCTTCAAGGAGTGGAATATTAATCTGTACTTGCTTAAAGATTTCCAACAGCTCCTCAATTTCCACAACATTCTTCTTTTTCTTGATTGTTTCCAAGGCCTCAGGGTAGGGTGTTTGAATGTGGATTGGTTCTATTTTTGGGTCCTTGGTTGGTGCCTCTTCTCAGTCAGGTATTTCAGCGGGTGAAGTCTCGGGGAGAGTCGGCCATTTGGGATCCTGGTTTTGGTGCCGCTTCTCAAGGTCACCGCATTCGTAGAGGCATTGGGGCCATGGGTTGATCCTTGAGAAGACGAGGATGAAGAAGCACCAAACCCAGGGGGTGTTTGCGGAACTGGCTAGACCATGTGAGCATGCCCGGGGTTGCCTTGGAACCCTTGCGAATTGGGGCCTCTGTTAATTATATTTCGCGGGTTCAGTTGTGGCTGGGAAGGTAGGGATCCTTGTTATTTACAGTCCAATAGTTGGCTTAACTGTCCCTTTACAAGGGCCATTTCCTCCTGATGTTTCTGGTTCATGTCAGCCATCATCTTTATTAGGGTGTCCATTTGATTTTGTGGGGGAGGGGCCACCCTATTCTGGTTATATTGGGGTCTAACTGGTGGTCCTTGCTGATAGGGGGCAAGTGTGGCTGCTGGTTTTGAAATTGCGGTGGTTTTTGGTTTGTCCAACTAAAGTTGGGGTGGTTACTTCAGCCAGTGTTGTAAGTGTTGGAGAAAGGGTCAGGTTTCGCGTATCCTTGGACAGCTTGCACATCTTCTAGGATAGCTGATGTCGATGGAGAGGGAAGAGACTATTCAAGGGTTGAGGGAGCAAAGGTTCCTCCCTGGAACGTGGTCAGGGGTTGTTCCAGGTTCAGTTGGGTTAAGGGCTGGACCAGGTCAACATTATGTGCTCCCTTTGCTAGGGAGAAAGTCTGTAAGGGGTTCCTGGTCTGGTTCAGTAGCTCATCAATCTTTTTGTCCACCAATTCCACTCGATCCAGTTTCTTGGCAATGATGTCCATGTCAACCATTCCAGAATTTGCTTGTACCTCATAAATCCCACCACAGGGTTGACTAGACCTGTTGAACTGGGTCATGGAGGCATTGTTGAGTGAATTCTCGCTCATAGACTCAAAGAGCTCAAACGCGCTCTCCTCGTCTTTGTTCAGGAAGTTTCCCCCGCATGAGGCATCGACGAAGTTTCGTAGGTTGCTATCCAGACCATGGTAGAAAATCTGGGCCAATTGTCACCTTGGTACTTCGTGGTGTGGGCATTTCCTCAAGAGTTCATTAAATCTTTCCCACGCCTCATGAAACTGTTCCCCACCCTGGAGTGCAAAGGTAGTAAGAGCTCTTTTGAGGGCATTGGTCTTTCCTATGGGGAAGAATTTCTTTAAAAATGCATGCCTCAGTTCTTCCCAGGTGGTGATGGGTCTACCTAGGGTTCTAAGCCAATGAGAAGCCTTGTCTCTTAATGAGAAGGGAAACATCTTGATTAGAACAATGTCAAGGCTAATGTTCCTAGGTTTCACAGTTCGTGCTATGCGGTCGAGATCCATTAGATGTTGGAAGGGGTCCTCATTTGAGCTTCCATGAAAGTGGTTTTGGATCAGACTTAAGACATTCGGTTTCAGCTCAAATCATCTCCCCCTTCGGGGATCCTAAGGTGTGGCTCGACTCTAATAGCGGAGGGATTATAGAAATCGCGGAGGGGCCTCGGCTGATCCTGAAATGGTGGTATATCGAGTGGTGGTTCCTCTTGTACGCCTTGGAAAGGTGGTGGTTGTTCTTGTGGGTTCTGTAACCGTTGCATGGCCTGCATGATGGTGTGGATTTGTTGTTGCTGAAGCCGGTGGTTTGCATTAATTTGGGCTTGGATGATGTCCATTGCGTCTGGTGAGGGTTGATCCTCAGCCTCATCTACCCTAGGTTCAGCCATGTTTCTAACAGAATTACGTTGCCTGGATTCCTGCCCCAAAACACACAACTCGGGATGCAGTGAGCGTCTCCCGTGCATACACTAGAGAAGAACAGGAGGGGATGCGGAGGGTGACAGATGTGAGAAATGTGTTTCAATCAAGCACACAAGCCTAGTCCTTATGGTGTATTCCTTAGGAGACCTAGAAATCTCACAAAGGGTGATTAAGTCCGTAACCACTGGACTCCCCTACCCAAGGCTAATCTGGCCAGGTTGATTACGAGGGGATTACAGGGAAGGTTCTTCCTTTGGCTTGCGCCTCCGGTTCCGTAGACCCCACAACGTCGATCGTTTGACACTGCCCCGCAGCCTAGTCACCAGATTCTACCAAGGGAATAAAAGCCAAGTGCCCAGCGAACAAAACCTCGCCTTTCGAGACTTAACTCAGTCCTGCCTAGGACACGTCTACTTTGTTTTAAAGGGCTTGGATAGTGCTTGTGCTAGGGTTATGTGATTAGGCGTTGATTGGGGTGGTGCCTCTTAATTTTCCACTTTCAAGGTGTGTGCTTCTATCAAAATATGATTTTCAAGCAAGGATTTTTAAGATGTAGTGTCTTTTAGTGTTTCATCCTTACTTTAGTGCTTTTTAGGGTTGACGTGTCTTAATGTTTTCAGACAAGTTTCAGTGGGCACGTCAAGTTCTGCATACAATTCGGTGAAAGTAGATTTCCTTTTATTCTGTAGAGGCTCTAAAACCCTAATGTACTCATCCTAATGATCATGCAGGTTCTATTACATGAGTCGATTTTAGGGTTGAGTGGAGCGGCTCAGGTCAACTCACGGTAGCTTCGTAAACACCACTCAAAAAAGAGAAAAGAACACTCCAAGAATTTATTCAGAATGTTAGAGTGTACATTTTTTTTGGTGGAGTGATGTGTTAAGGATGTGGGTCAAGCAATCACACACCATGCCAATTTTTTTCAATTTCTACAATTTTTTTTAGTTTTTTCACGCAAGCAAACAATCATGAGTGAAGATTTACTCACCATCGGTCCTCATTGCGCCTACTCCCTTGTTACAGTCGTGGGATGCGTCGCTTCGCCGTCCAAGCGCCGAATTCCTGCAACCATCAAGTAAAAAGGAAACAAGGCATTAGACGATGTGAGAATGGATGTGGAATGGAGGTGACAAAACAAATCCGTTGCCTCCCCGGCAACGGCGCCAAAAACTGACGTGCGCTCGTGCGTGTGTGTTAAGAAGTGTCGTTATAGTCGCACTTGTAACATTGGTTTTAAAGTAAAGAAACGGAGGTGAGTCCGAGTGTCGATCTCAGGAAGGCGTGGAAATTTTGATTTTTCTTATCACTTGTTGTCATGGAAAAGCATTGAGTTTTACTTGCGAAAGGTGCGGTTTGAAAAGCGAGGGAGAGATAGAGAGAAAGATTAGGGTTAGAGTTGTTTCTTGGTTAATCATGCAACTTAAACAGAAATTAAAGTAAACAACTGAACAGAAAGTAACTTCATTAATCATGCACTTTTAGTTCATAGCTTACAACATTAAATACATGCTCAAACAAAAGTAATGGAAAGCTTAAAAGAGAGGAAGAGAGAGAGAGAGAGGAGGGAGAGAGGCGAGGCAGCCACGGCGGTGGAGGAGGCTCCATCGGCGACTCGTCGTCTCCGGCGATTACAAGAGGGCCTAAAGCTGGCTAGGAGAGGGGTAGAGTAGTTGCAAGGGAAGTGAATACCTTGGATGAGTGGTTGGAGGGGGTTTAAATAGGGTTAAGGGCTTTCTAAAAGAAGAAGGGGCTTTAACGACGTCCGGGACGTCGCTAAAACCATTCCAAAAGCGTCGGTGAAGCCCTCCAGCTCGCCGGTCAACCGCCAGCGCCGTTCTTCACGCTCGATCCACCGCCGCTGCGTGAGAGCCGTCCGATCGAAGATCGGGTGGCTGAGATCTCCCCTTGGATGTGTTCGGATTTCTCCTCGGGCGCGCGTGTGCGCGAGTGTCCTCGCCTGGCGTGCGCGATCTGTGGGCGTGCCGTGTGGCGTGATCTCGGCCCCCCGCTGTTGATCGGGCGGCCCAATTTCGCCACGCGCTTCCTTCGTCTTCAATTTCACGCACCGCACGGCTCGAACCCCCGTCACGTGCGTGCGGGCGTGCGCGCTAACCGTTGCGCACGCCCGCGCTTTGTCGCGGCGATTGCGTGCGGGCGCGCGGTTCTCGGCTGTCCGATCGAAGATCGACGGCCGAGATTTGATCTCAGCTGAAAGGCGAGTCGTGTGCAGTGGAGCGGGGGTGACGTGGTGCAATGAGGGTCGTTGATCACCAGATCAATGGTCAGAACTTCTTGGGCCCATTGTAGGAGCTCCGGATGTCGGATTTGGCCGATCTTTACTCCGTTGGACTCCGTTCGTCGTTCTGAATCCATCTGTGTGGTCCGATTGCTCATCTAAGGCCTGATTTGACAAGTGCTTACACAAATGGCCATTAATACAATTTAATAAGCAATCTTGGTGTATGATGCATGCAATGCTCCCATTCTACTTATGTTGTGCCTTTTATTATTGAGATGGGCCCTATTTAACAGAGTTATCGCCCCCATGTGCAGTGTTATCAGCCATATATATATTCCATCGATCCTATCACTGTTGGCCTCCTCCACCCTACCACCCCTCCTCCTCCTCCCCCTCCTATCGTCGCCCTCCTCCCTGATCCCCCCAATAGCCTCCCCTTCTTGCCCGACCTCCTCCTGTTGCCCCCTCCTCCTCCCCAACCCCTCCTCCACCTCTCCTCCTTGCCTCCCTCCTCATCTTGTAGGGAACGCACCTGCCCTCCCTCCTCCTTCGCCTGCCATTCCTTTCGTCCTTCTCCTCCTCATCTTACTACTATGCCTTCCCCCTTCCTCCTCTCCTCCTTACTACCACCTTCCTCTTCATCTCCTTCTCATCTTCCTTTCCTAATTATATCAAATTAAAATGTTAAGTTATTAAGGACATGATGATTGATTATTTAATTTATTTTGCACTATTGAATTTATAGGTTGTTGGTGACGGTCACGCTCGGTCACGCTCAGAAGCTACAATACATCGAAGCAATAATTTCATTCCTTTAAATTTATTTTTATGATACTTTAGGACTATATTAGATGTGAGGTATGCCCACGTAATGATATTTGTTGTATGATTTATTGTGAATGTGGGGTGTGCTCGCTTGTTTGATTGAATGAAATTTAATGTGGGGTGTGCCCACTTTTATTATAAGTATTATTTTGATATGAAGGTTTATAGAAAACTAAAAATATAAGGGAAAATTCTATCATATTTTTTCCAAAATTGTTTTAATGTTTAGTTGGGATTAATATATGTTGTTTAGGTTTGATATTAGGTTGTGTATATGGTGCTTGGCCAAGGGTTTTAGGATTTGAGTTCGGAGAGGGTTATGGTGGTTGGGTTGGGCTAGGGTTTAGACGTTTGGTTCGAGTCAAGGTTAGGGTTTTATGATTTAATAAGGGTTTCGGTCAGGGTTAGGGTTTTCACTTCCTCTCACCTTTGGTTTGCATGTGTAGTTTAGGTTAGGGCTTAGGATTATAATTATAATTTATTGTTTAATTAATTTTACTTTTGAAATTGCAGGTTATCAGTGTTGGGTACACTCGGAGGCATCAGTAGTTTGAGTTATATATATATACATTCAATCTTTTTAATTTAATTGAATGATATTGTAGTTTTTTGGTAAAATTTTTTAATGTTTAAATTAGTTATTGTTTAGATGCACACATTTGCTGAAGAAAATATATGCATGAGAGGCCAAACATTAAGTATTTTAACCCATAGGGTAAAAGTCCTCCGAGTCAAATTATGTCCAAATTACTCACTTGTCGAGACTTATGATCATGTTATACGGAAAATGCAAGAAGTGTATGTATACCTCACTTACAAGCATGATGTGTTGTCTTTATAGCATGCCATAAGACTCAATCGACTTTAGTTCGTTGAAGTACCGAACTAAAGAAGGTCTTTAAAGATTTGATAACTTAGTTTTGTTCGTTACATGTAACCATGTGTGGTGAAATTTCGGTTGCTTATTCCTGCTCTTCTTTGGTATACCGACTAATCTTATCTAGTTTCCTGCGGTGCCCTTAATTGGGTGTTAAAGGAAATCTAGCTAAGGTTAGTATTGGAGGGTATACTGAAGAAGAGCAGGGAGATGCTGCCGAAATTTCACTACACTAAGGTTACATGTAACAAGAAAAACTAAGTTATCATCAAATATTTAAGGATAGGCTATAAAGTAAAAATCTTAATCAACATACACATCATTCGGTCATTTCCCTTCCTAATAAGTGATTTGTTTACATTAAATTTTAGGTTATACTGGATAAATCTTGGATTGGATTGCGGGGTTCATATTACACCAGATATAAGGATGGAGTAATTTCATTCCTGGATTGGGCCTTTCATGACGATAGGAAGATATTTAGGCAAGGAGGTCAACTAGATAATATCTTCTACCCATGCAGAAGATGTTCAAATAATTCCTTGCATGATCGTAATACTGTGCTCGAGCACTGCATTTATAATGGGTGGTGGCAGCACTACACTATTTGGGTAGCTCATGGAGAGGAGTTGGCTGAGAAAGTCATAAATAATGAGAACATTGTTGACCAAGAGGTCAACGAGAACATAACTGATAGTGGAGGTGAAGAAATAGAAGAAATGTTGAATAAGATGAGAGTAGGAGGGAATATAAATACATACGGGGAAGACCCGTGCAATTGTGATCCGTTCTATGATGCTGTTAAAGCGGCTGAGGATCCTATTGCTCCTGGTGTAATGAAAATGTCAAAGTATTCATTTTTGTTAAAGATGTTTCAACTGAAGGTTATGAATAGAGCTAGTGCTAAATTCATGACAGAAATACTTCAGTTTATTGCTGAGCTGTTGAATAACCCTGATGGTTTTCCGGCTTCATGGTATGAGGCAAGGAAACAGATTCGTAAGCTTAGTTTGGATTGTCAGAAAATCGATAAATATCCAAATGACTGCATTCTTTTCATAAATGGATTCACAAATTTGAGTAATTGTCTCGAATGTGGATATGAGAGATATAAGATAAAAATGAAAGTAAGAGGAAACAACCTTAAAAAGTTTTTCATTACTTTCCACTGACACCTAGGCTTCAACGCCTTTTTATATCAACTAAAATTGCACGGCTGATGATATGGCACCAGGATTGTAAATCTCAAGATGGAAGAATATGTCATCCTACTGATTCAAGGGAGTGGAAAAGATTTAACGAAAGAAATAATTTATTCACTTTAGAAGCAAGAAACGTGCAGTTGGGCCATTTTTATTTAAAGTAGATTTAGTAGGTATTTTCCATCATTTGGTAATTAAAAAAAAAACCTATACATTTAACGTCGGTTATCTGAATAACCGACGACAAATATCCTACAGCAAAAATTTTATATAAGCGTTGGTAGAAGATTTCTATACCGTCGCTTCTTATGATAACCGACGGCAAAAGTATTTTTACTGTCACTTATATAAGCGACGAAATTTTCTTTAAACGATGGCAAAACTGAAAAAAGGCGCGTTAGCATGTGAAAGAGTAACTTAACAACGTCGTTGCCTATTTAAATAAGTGACGGTAAATCAAATTATCGTCAATTTGAAACCGACGGAAAAAGGCCCAATCGCTTTGCTGGATGAACGATATTTCGACGTCGGATGTTCCTTGTAACTGACGGGGAAAAGGAACAGCGACGGTATCTATGCTGTCACCTTATTGCATCGGTTATAATGGCTTTGCCGTCGGTTCTCAACCAATGGCAAAAGGTGAAGTCGTTGTACTGTTAATTTTTAACTATGGTACTTGTAATACAACTATGATAATTTTAATACGTTTTCATGTTCATTAAAAGAAGGGAGTTGTAATATGACTAAGTATTAATACAAAATAGTTATTTTCTATAATAGTGTAATGCTTGATTTATTATATTCCAAATATATTTCATGGGCAATGTTATAATACAACTTGGCATTTATGTGAAATAATATTTTCTAGAAATGGTGTAATAATTAAATGAGTGCATTCCAAATACGAAAGATGATTTTTTAAACCAACTTTTAACAAAAGTGGTGGTTTCCATCAACAATAATAATGATCCAAAGGACATGATTGCATGCTCATTTAGTATCTTTTGAGCACAGAAAAAATACTTTTCCTATGCACATTAGTATTTATATAGAAGTGCATATTCAAATATGCATTGCAGAATAAGGTTTGGTGCTGATTGAGACTTTTTTGCTTGAATCAGATTATATATCAGAAAAATACTTTAATACGTCGTGGGGCCATTTTTTGGAAGTTAGGGGGGGTTACAGCAATTTGTAACCCCTGGATTTCATGTTTTGGGGGTCTACGAATAAATAAGACCCTTGCGAGGCATTTCTTGCAAAATGCCCGACCCCGCCCACACTCATGCACACCCCTAAACCCTAAACCCTCTCTATTTAAACCCCCCTACCTCATTTCCCGACCCCCCACCTCTCCCATTTTCTCCCTCGACGCCACCAGCAACTCTCCTTCCCCTTCCTCTCCGTGTCCTCCTTGCCGCGTAAGGAGCTCCTGCTGCGAGAGTTTGAGTGCACAAGGAGGAGCTCGGGCAAGCTAGCGAGGGAGCTTGGAGGAAGGAAGTGTGCACGAAGTTGAGGAGCGCCATTGCTGTTGCAACTCCTGGTGCTGGGTGTGGGTTTTCGTGAGGAGAAAAGGCTCGCGAACGATTTTGCAGAATCATTTTTCCGCAAAACCAGACATCTAGGGAGTCCAACAGACGTTTGATCAGATGTCAAGAGCTGTCGTCGGATGTCTGATACGGCACAGAATCTGAGGTAACGCCCTACTCGAGACTAGTGCACATTTTTTAGTACAATCTCCTTTGCCCGATAAGCGTAAGGCTGAGCGCCATGGGATGTGCACTGCGTAGGGGATTGCTTTCCGCGAGGAGAGGAAGGCTCACGAAGGACTCTGGGGAGATTTTTCTCCGCATATCAGACGTCTATACTTCTCTACAGACGTCTAACCGGACATCCGGAGGTAGCATCAGACATTCAATAAAGCAGATTCAAACAGTAAGGTCCTATCTGCCTGTATTTTTTCATACACATAGTCTGCGAGTGACTACACATCACTGTGAGTGTGCAGGGCCTTTGGGAAGAGGAGCTGGCATAGCTCCTCAAACACTTTAGGACATCTGGATGTCTCTCCAGATGACTGATACTCGTCCCAGACGTCCGAGTACATTGCTAGACGTCTGGAAGTACCCCTGGATGGCCGAAAGGGATTCCAGACGTCTGTTTTCAGTGCAGAATGCAAGGTGAGCATTCTGGTGTCGTTTAAGATGTCTAGAAGCTGTTCCAGACGTCTGATATCAGTATGTTTGGAATATTCCAGGTATTAGGCGGCCAGTCTAGCTGGACCAGCCTCCTTAGACCGGTTCAGGTGAATCGGGAAGTGTGTTTGGGCTAGTTCAGGGCCCAAATGAGGTCGATTTTTCACAAACGAAGTACCATTGGCTTCCTGTCGGGTTTTCCAAGGTGATGGAATTTGGTTTTAATTGTTTTGAGTACATTCCTGTCATGTGAGTTGTTAGTAATGTGTGTGTCGACCATTCGTAAGTCGTCCGTTCGTGGTGTGCACGGAACCTTAGGGCTGAGATAGAGAAATATGCATGCTTAATCTGTTGTGATGTTTCCTGAATATAGTAAATCATGACCTGCCTGTTATGATTATTGAACCATGACTTGAACTGGAATACATGTTAGATCTTGTATAACTGATTGTGAGATAATTGTCAAATTGTGAAACCATAAGTTACCTGCTATGTGTTTAATTAAGCATGACATGAATGGAGATATTTGGATGCTACGGAAATAAAGAAAACTATGCACGAATCCTACGGGGAATTTAAAAGAAAACTAAAACCGTGATGTGGAAAAAATCTGTGGAATGATGGAACATGTTGCCTACGGGCGATTATTCAGACTTAGTAAGAAAAGTGAGCTGGCCCTTGTGTATAGGGTTCCGATGAGAGCAACTGTTCCTTGGTATGTAAGTGAGCTAGCCCTCGTGTACGTGGTATCGAGGAGGGCTATTGTTCCTTTTGTGTAAGGGCGGAGCTAGAAGCCCCATGAGGCCCAAGGTTAAGACTGGCCCCCCTACACCGACTCCTGTTGAGGTCCACTGGGCAAATCAGGATAGTCGGGCGAGGGTACACATACTGTTGAGGAGCGAGACCCCTGTTCTGTTCTGTCCTGTACGTTTAGGCGTACCCACTAGCAGAAACAACTGACCGCGTGCTAGTGCGGGGTAGCTACCCGTGCGCTTATTGCATGTGCCATAGTCACCGCTATATCGTGATCGTGATCTCAGGGTTGTAGACCGGGTGTAAGACTACCACGGGGTGCTCTCCTGGCCAAGAGAGTGCCACGTGTACACCCTGCATCACGGGAAAAACTACAATCAAGATCGTTCCCTTAGGAAACAGGAAGATTAAGAGATACAGTGGACCTTTGGTAGAGAAATGGCTCATGAACTCTTAGTAGTAAATTAATTGTATGATTGGATAATTGGATAAATGCATGCACAAAAGTACTTTTCTTAACCGTTTTTAAATGCTATAACTGCTTTAAATATACCACTCTACTCAGCGTTAGTTGACCACGTCATTTATAACCGTGTACAGGTCAGGGAGTCGAGTAGCCAGCACCTCCAGCTGCAAAGAATGCTGAGCCCAGTCGAGCCCAGCCATAGTTCTACTTGTTTCCTTTCGATTTCCGCTATTTTTGTTGTTAGTGAGTACTTCTGTTTTATGTTAAGAACTATTATCGTTATGCCTTTTTTTCCTTAGTTGTGATGGCCAGTGATTATGTTTTCCGCCTATGGCATGTTATCCTTCTGGAATCTAAATTAAATTTCTATTGTTGACTATATTTAAATTGCTTAGCTACTTGCTTGCGTGGTTTGTGGTTTGTTTGGTATGTTTGGGATAATCTCTCATTGACGACTAGGTCTTAGAGTTAGTCGAGATGAGCCTTACTCAGGTTCCCAGACGGGTCGGATTCGGGTTGTAACACATGGTGGAAAAATCTCAAATAAAAATATTTATTATTAAAATCTAACCACGAAGTTAGGATATTGTATCCACATGGAAGAATAGACCAATAAACCCACAAATATTTTCAGTGCATTTTTCGAGTGCTTTGTATGAGTCTAATACGATGCAAAATAAAATTGTCAATATGTTGTTGTATCAAATGAGAGAAAGAGTGACTTAAATGAGCATTCATGAGAAATAGAGAGAAAGAGAAGGGCACACAAGCAAAATACTCAATATTGAATATTTAATCTCAAAAATAAGGAGTGGCAATGGCGTGGATGGGAAATTTTAATTAACCTAAAAACAGAGGATTCTCTCCTCTTGGTCGTGCTCATGGAGGGATCGATGGCAAGGGCCGAGGATCTTGAGGAAGGTTGAGGTGTACGAGAGTTACTCATTGGTGGTGATGGCAAGATAAACGACAACTAATGGTGGACGACCAGAAAGGAGGACACTAGCGGCGATGTGCACTGTCGCCGGTGGAGTGTAGACCGAGGTGTCCTTGCGTGTGGTCGTGGCTAGTTGGAGGCTTGAGGGTGTTGCTCCAGTGACGTTGGCGGAGAGGATGGTGACCGGGAAGAGTGGCTGCGAGTAAGAGGTGACCGGCCGGTTGATGGGTGATTCTTCCCTGTTGGTGGTGAAGAAAAAGGAGGATGGAGGTCGCGAGGAGGATGCCGAGCGTGGTGAGGTCGCAGAGCTGCTGTAGAGGGAGAGGTTGGAGCACGATGGGTTGTGAAGGAGCGTCGAAGGTGGTTGTGGAGGAGGTGTGATGGGAACACCATCATGAGCCCTAACTAGCTCATTTTAACCCAGAAATAAGAATAAAAACTCCTACATAACCAACTGGAGGTCTTAACTCAATGAATAACCATTCTGAGAGAAAAGCAAGAAATAAGGGATAAAACTACAATTTTACCATTGCAGAACAACAACAGGTTTTCTCATGGGCTAAACACAAGTCAAATGATCTTAACAAGATAAAAAGTGGGTTGGTTCAGATAGAAAAGGATTCATGTGAATTCTAGGAATTAAATGACTTCTTGTAACCCTAAAACAGACCCACTTAATTTAAAAAGGTTCTGATTAGGATAAAAATCACCTAAACCCTCTAAAAATCATGGAAAAATATCCTCTATGGTTTAGAACCTTCAATTTTTCCCCTAGAACCTATTTTGACCTAAATTGGGGTCTCAATCAAATGTTTGCCCTAAATTGGGTTTTTACGTAAATTACCCAATCAAACGTAGTCAAACCCAAAATCCAAGTTCACCATTGGATTTCTTAGGTCCAAATTAGGTTTGTACCAAAATTTGGACAAAAGGGGAATTCACCTTGACCTAATTCGCAAATAGGTCCAGCCCAATTACATTTCTACCCCTAACTTTTGAAAACTTCTACAGAAGCCCCTCTATCTTTATCTTCATTATTTGCAATTAGGTCCCTCCACCATTATAGCGGAAGGAATCCTACTCCGGCAAGGTTTCGACGGAAAGATCTCGATGATTTCTTAGAGAATCCCCTTCAAAATTGAAAGAGAGATTCTCTAAGAAATCTCCTCAAGTTTGAACACAATTCCAAGCTCGATTTGGTACCAAATCTCTCATGCGAATGCATGAGAGATTCGGGTCTCATTTGACCTTCCATCTCCGGTGAGGTTGCCATGCTTGGAAGCTTGACTTCCAAGCACAAATCCTCCCTCTAGGGCCTATAAAAGCAAACCCAAGTCCCTCTGCATCCTTCAAGCTTGAAATTGGAGTGAGAAACCCTCTACTTCGTCTCTTCTCCCTTCGGCCAGTGACTCAACAAAAGCTCTGGTGACCCCCCTCCCTTTCCCTCGTCGCTCTGCCACAATACCAGTGGCAAGGTTCTCTTCCTCCTCTTCGTCTGTGTTGCACCGCACCAGCCGACGTCCCTGTAGCCCCTTCATCATCGCCGTCCTCCACCGAGTATTTTGCCTCCGGCGACGGCAATACAAGCTGACCGCCTTCTCCGCATCCCTTTTCATCTATCTACGCTCAGCTAAGTTCTCTCGCCTGTCTAATCATTTTCCTCTATTTCTTCAAAACACGCCTTGACGCACGCTATCACGTTCACCTTCCTCATCTCCGGCCAGACCTCCGGCGAGGCATCCCCGCTGCTCCACGCCTCCATCCACCTCGCCAACCACCCCATAAGCATCGCCACACCTCACTGACCCTAAACCCTCACTCCACTCACCGCGCCACACCCCCAGAACACCCCCCGAACACACCCACTTCCACGTTCACAGGGTGCCCTAGGCACGCACACACCGGCCACCCCACGCCACGCCGACCCTTGCACTACCTACGCCGTGTCTTGGAGAAGCTCCCTAAGCTTTCTGACGAGGCCGTAAGGCCATTTTCTTGTTGACAGGTGTAGGAATCTCCACCACCATTGACGCTCACGAAGAGCTTGCTTGCAAGCCTCCTCTAGGTCTCTCTGCTCCAGGTGAATCGCCCTAGGTGTACGGAATCCCTTCGCGCACAACTCCAGACGAGCGACTTGCTTCGAAGACCCCATAGCTGCTGCAATCAAGGAGGTCTCCTGCTGTGGGCACACATGAAAGAGGTGGGATGTTTAGTCCCACCTCAGAAGATTGTGAGCAAGCACAGCGAAATAAGAGGAAAAAGTGAATACGGCTTATCGCCTCCTGACCATGGGGTGAGGTCCCACTCGCCCTCTCACTGCCTCTTCTATGACCCAATCCCCGCGGACCTGGCCTAACCCGTATACCTGACCTGCACTCCTCTCCCACCACCACATGCCGGTGGGCCTGGTCCCGGGCGCGCACCCGACCCGATTACTCGAGAAGCGACTTTGGGAGAGCGACCCTAAGAGAGAAAGAGGAAGAGAGATCATGGGGGTGGGTAGGGGTAGGCTTTGCTCTCTCACAGGGAAGGAGAAGAAGAAAAAGCCAAGGAGGAAGAGGGCAGAAGCCAGAGAAGGTAAGGGAGAAGGCAAGGATTGAAGAGGAAGAGGCTGAAGGCTAAAGGGCTAAAGAAAGAGAAAGAGAAGGAGGAGTTGAAGGCAGAAGAAAGAGAAGCAGCCAGAGAAGAACAGAGACAAATCAGAGAAAAGAGAAAGAAGAGAAATAAAACACTATAGCAGCCCTAAGTTTAAGACGTCTGATTCACAAAATCAGACGTCCATTTTTTGTTCTCTCTTTACATACATTGTCTTTTTGCATTACAACTCTGATTTACATTGCATATTCAATTTCTGAAAAGTTGTACTCTTGATTTTTAAACTTCAATTTGCACCCTGTGTTCGACCTCAGATTTAAAACTTCGAGTAATAAAATTTATTTATTTTCGAGCAATTTCAACTATTGATCTTGCCCGTTAAACATTTTGGCACCATTGCCGAGGAGCAACGGGCAATTTAGAAATCTTGATCACAATTTCTGATTTGATACTAACTTGATATATCTCTTTTGTTGTGATTGTTTTAGGGGAGAAGATTTAAAGGAAGACGGTCCCACAACAAACACACCAGGGGCAGGTAATCTTTGATTAGCCCTCTCTCTTAATCCCCTCATTCTGAAAAGGAAAAATAAGAAAAAAATCAATTAGGGTTACCTGCTTTCCATCTTTAGCTAAGTCACCAAAGTTGCCCAATTTTTTATTTCAACAACAAATATTGATTTGTGCATCCATTTAAGGTAACTAGGGCTACCACTTTCTTGATTGAGCCCTAGATACCATATTTTTGGCAACTAAATTGGGCCAAAATTAGAGCTAAATTAAGAATTCCAATTTAGGGTTTTTAGAGACACATCTTTCTAAGCAAGAATCAACTATTCCAAAAAGAGGGGTGCCTAAACCTTGATTGAAAAGACTTATTCAAGAGAAACCCTAAAATTCAAGCTCTTAATTTCACTTGAACCCTAAAAGAAAGAACCTAAAGCTCTCAAAGGACAAATAGTTGAAGTTGTTCCCTTGTTGGGTCAACCAACCTTGAAATTAGGTCACTTGTCCACTCAATACATCTAAAGTTCAAGTGAAATCCCAAGCACCTTTGATCTTAAATAAAAGTGGTAGACTTAAGAGGTCAAAGTCCCCATTCTGGTCTACCTGGAATCTCAGTGACAAGAGAGGTCGGGTGGAGGAAACCCTATAACTCATGGGGATGCTCTATCGTGTAGGGGTCTTTACGAGACTCTCTCTCTTTGGCTGCCCAGGTATTTCTCAGGTGGACGGCTTTTCTGACTAAAGGGTATCATCCGCCCCGAACCTCTATAGTCATCCAAATTTTTGGGTGTTTTGATTGGGTCTAGCACATTCTACCCTCATCCAAACCATTAGTGCATGTTCGGTAGGAGGACCTTAAGACCATCCTTAAGACCTCCTTTAGTGATTCACTCCCGCCGAGGCCAAGCCTCGACGTCCGTATTTGTGCAGCAACCCCACCTCATAGACATCTCTGATTCATCAGAACCCAATTCTCCTTCCATCATCATGGCACAACCAGTTGAAGAAGAGAACAATCTTGAAAACCCGCTGCAGCGTCCTATGATGCGAGATCACTATAACCCCGCTGCGGTAGCAATCGAACCTCGATTCCAAATCCCAGTTGGAGGTCCTGATTCTGCACTCAAGCCCAATATGATTCATGCTATTCCAAAGTTTCATGGGCTTAATTCCAAGGATCCCTTCCAGCACATCAAACAACTCAAACATCTGGCCCAAACCTTCGGGTCAAATGCTCAAAACCGAGATATTCTTCTTATGAAGATGTTTTCCTTCTCCCTCATGGACAAGTCGGCTCATTGGTATCATACTCGGACGCATCCAATCAACACATGGGTTGAACTGCAATCCGAATTCTTGAAAAAGTTCTTCCAAGTTGGTCGGGCGAATGCCTTACGCCACCAGATCACACACTTCACCTAGCAATCTAGAGAGCCTCCTCATGAAGCATGGGACCATTTCTTAGAACTCATGTAAAAGTGCGCCCATCACGGAGTTCCTAAATGGGAACAAGTCCAGTCTTTTTACCAGGGACTCCGTGAAGATATTCGCTTGTTCGTCAATGCAACCTGTGGAGGAAATATCATGGGTCAACATGAAGACACTGTGTGGGAGATTCTCAAGAATATGTGCGAGAACTCCATCAATAATGACTCCATGGGCTTATTTGACTGGACGAATGCCCGCGCATCGACGAATCTGAGGGGAGCACATGAGACGCAGAGCCTGTTCGCATCCGTCGACTTGGAACTGATGGCTAGTTGGTTGGACAAAGTCTCTATCATCGAGAAGAAGGTGGACAAGCTAACTTGACATCTGCAGCGAGCCACCTCTGCGCAAAACCCATTTGCACAGCCACCTCTTGGGAGGAAAGCTGTGCATAACATCTATCATCGATCTTCTCAGGGGATGGACCCGTATCCACCCCCGTCTGACTCTAGGACCGAAGGAAACTCCGATCCGACCTACTCTAGTTGGGGTAACTTTGAACCCTCGTATTCTGACTTTCCTGAGGCTCCTCAGACCTGCGAGGACCTCAACACCATCCAGAATGACCCATTCTCTAACACCAACACCATCCAGAATCATCCCAACTTCCTATGGGCGGGAAATAATCAAAATCAAAGACCAACATATCAACCCCATCCACAAGCCCCTTATCCAAATCAGCCACCTTAGCCTCAGCCCAACCCCACCTATCAATCTGGGCCAACCCAAATTGATCAAATGACTCTTATCCTTCAGACTCTGGCTGACATTCAAAAGACGAATGCAGCCATGCAAACACAGCACAAGGACGAGATCACAGAGGTTCGCAATCAACTCGCCCAGATGGCGAATTCCTGATAACGTGACACACTCCCTTCGCAACCTCTGCCAAATCCAAATAACATGCCTAGCCAGAGGCGCGTTATGAACCCAAATCCGGGCCAAGCCCACATGATTTATCAGGCCCCTTATGTTCCATCACCGGACGAGATGGAAGCTTCGACATCGTATGCGGGATTTCAACAGTAGCCACCTATTCTACCAACCCTAAACCAAAATCAGGCAGGATTGCATTCTGTAATAACCCGTAGTGGTAAAGCAATAGAAGACCCACCTTATCCAAGCCACTCTCAGCCTGGTAGTGACTCAACCCTAGGATAGTTATCCAAGACACCCCTATCCCAGATCAAGAACCTGGACCTATTCTAGAGGAACCAACCAAGGTTCCATTTCCCGAGGCCTTGACCAAAGGAAAGAAGACAAACAAACCGGTGGCTCCTGAAGAGGATCTGGTCAAGCTCTTTGAACAGGTCCATATAAACATCTCTTGATGGATGCAATCCGCCATATACCGGCTTATGCATGATTTCTAAAGGACGTGTGTACACCCAAGCGTAAGTCGCGAACCGAAAGTGGGAGTCCGATCATACTGTCAAAGCAAGCTAGCTCTGTAATTTTGAGCAAACTCCCACCTAAGGCAAAAGACCCAGGTACTCCCCTGATTTCATGTACCATTGGCGATACCCAATATAACAAAGCTTTATTAGATTTAGGTGCCTCCATAAACCTAATACCTACATCCCTCCTTGACCACCTTGAGGAATCTGAGCTCAAACCGATAGAGGTGACATTGCAGTTGGCTGACCGATCTATTAAGTCACCTAAAAGAGTTCTTGAGGATGTCATCGTTAGGGTACGGGATTTCTATTTCCCGGTGGATTTCGTAGTCTTAGATATGGATGCTCCAGAGAACCCAAGGGATACACCAATTATACTAGGGAGACCCTTTCTGGCCACTGCTAGAGCTAATATAAATTGTGAGGTGGGCCAAATTGAACTGAAACTCGGGAACCAAACACATAAAATTGACATCTTTAAGGCCCAACAAAGGATTAGTTGCAGTGTTATAGAACAAATATGTGATATCAAGGCCGTGGTTAATGAACCATATATTGAGGACAACCTGATTACTTCCGATCAACCACAAGAAGATCAAAACTCGCAATCAAAGGAGTCCGAATCTGACTTAGATACACCCATAACCCCTTCCCTTGCTCCTGACACACACACTGAACCGCCTGCTGCTACTAATAACCCCGTTTTGGAACTCAAGCCTCTTCCCGACCATCTGAAGTACGTCTTTTTGGGTTCCAATCTGACGTTTCCTATGACTATAAACTCCATACTCACATCTGACTAGGAGACCCATTTGATTACTGGTCTCCAGTAACATCGTAGAGCCATTGGATGGACTCTCAATGATTTGACTGGTATCAGCCCCTCTTACTGCACACAACGTATCTACACCGAAGAGGGCACACGACCTTCCCATGAAATGTAGAGATGTTTGAATCCTAATCTGCAGGAGGTCGAGAAAAAGGAGATCATCAAGTGGTTAGATGCAGGGATCATCTACCCGATCTCCAATAGTCAGTGGGTGAGTCTATTCCAGGTTGTGCCTAAGAAGGCAGGACTCACCGTTATCACAACAGAAACCGAAGAAGTCATACTGACCTGTGTGGCAAACTCGTGGAGAGTCTGCATTGATTACAGAATGTTACGACCCGGTTCCCGAATCCCTACAGGACCCGACTCGACTAATCCCAAGACCTAGTCTTCGAATAAGAAATAACCAAAAAGCAGGAAAGTAAACCACATTCACTATGCTAAGTAACTTACAGTAAAAGAGCACAAGCAGTAAAGGAAGTAAAAGCTGCTAACAGTACATATCACCACCACAATAGTAAAGCGGAAACAAAGTACAGAAACGTAAACTGTAACAAGAGTCTGAACTCACTAACAAAAGAAAGTACAACAACAGGAAGACTACTACTAGGCTCGACTGGGTCCAGCACCCTCTGCAGCCGGTGACTCTGGCTGCTCAACACATGGACCTGAAAAGGGTTATGAGTAAACAGAATCAGCGAATGCTGAGTAGAGTGGTAACCAACTAACTAAAGCAGTAAAAGCTAACAGGTATTTTATCTTTTCCAATTACTTTATTTTACAAGTTATTCCTTTTCACCCACTGGTTTATTTTTCAGATCTCTTTCTTGATCTCGAATGTTCCCCGAGAGAATGATCTTGATTGCAATCTTTTCCGAAGAGTAGAAGGCACACGTGGTGCTCTCCTGGCCGGGAGAGTCCCCCGTGGCGATCCTACACCCAATCAACCTCCCCGAGGTCACGGACAGACGTAGCGGCGACTACGGCACGCGTGATAAGCGCACGGGTAGCTACCCTGCTCTAGCATGCAGTCAGTCATTTCCGCTAGTGGGTACGCCCAAAGTACAACACGGAACAGTATAGGGCCTAGCCCTCTCAGTAGCAGAGGTCTAGCCCCTTAGAACCAAACAGGGGTCTCGCCCCTCCACAGTCCGCGCACCCTCGTCTAACTACCCCGGTTTGCCCAGTGGGCCTAACAAGCCGGTGTAGGGTGGCTAGCTGAACCCCGGGCCCCGTGAGGTGGCTAGCTCTCCCCCAACACTAGCAGCTCTCCCTGGTACAGTGTACGCGTAGGCCAAAGAAGTCGGTGTAGAGTGACCAATCCTAACCCTCGGTCCCAACCCAAGGGCGGTTAGCTCCGCTCTATACTAAACAGGGGACAGTCACTCTCCTTGATACTACGTACTTAAGGGCCAACACACTTCCCATTTACATTTCCAGATCCATTCCATTTATCCACAAGAGCTCTACTCCTAATTCCCCTTAGGGTTCATGCTCGTATTTCCCATGTTATTCCATACCAGGTTTCCTCATTTTACATTTCCATTCTCAGATTTTACACATGCAGCTTGTATTTCCACAACTTGCATATATAATAAGAAATGTCACAGGTATCTGTCTAACTAGCACAGGCATTTCATGTTTCACAGGTGGCTCTTGTTTATTAACAAGCAGTTGTTTATAATTCTATTCATTTATTTAAGACTGCAATCTCAAACACGCATACAAACAGTACAAGTACTTCTCGTCCAAGGATTCATGCCACATCCTAGGTTTCGAGTTATCCAGTTTCACATACGCATTCATGTTGTATAATTTAAAACAAGGGAAACTACTCTACCAGACAATCCGGGAGTGCTGGGGGCTCGAACGGCAGGCTCACGTGCCTCAGCAAGCCCCGAACCCGCAACTGATCGAAGTCTTACACTAAGGAACATACCACAATGGAACATTCAGAATAGTATATAAGGCTTTCTAACACTTAAAGGAAATCACAAGGAATCCACAGATATCTTGTTTGCGTAAAACGGATCCTAAACGGGTCAAAAACAAGGCTGTAGACCTAAATCAGACATCTGGCACAAGGTCTAGACATCTTAAAAGTAATCAAAGTCTCACCTTAGGTCCTACGTCGACCACAGACGTCCAAAACCTCTTCTTGACTATTTGGACCCAGCTCTGGACGTCTGCCTCTCCTACGGACGTCTGGGAGTGCTTCTGGTCGTCTGGTAAGCTGTCCAGAAGTCCGAAATGCGTGGGAGGGCGTGCCCCGCGCCTTCCCGAAGCTCTCTCTTCACGTGACAGGAAAATCATCCACTTTTAGCCATGTAGATCGAGGCTGCGGTGCGGCCTGCATGGCCGTAACCGCAAAAGGAACATACCTTCACAGAATACTACTTTCAGACGTCCGGTGTCGTCACCAGACGTCCACTCCGTCGTCTGGTCGTCATACCAGACGTCTGATTCTAGGAAAAACCCAGAATCAGAACGACCTCCTGCTCTCACTCGCCATGCGCAGCTGTAGCCTTGCCTCCTTGCCAGTAGCTCCAGCTGTAGCAAGTGTCGGGGATGTCTCCCATGACGCGCTCCTCCTCCCACACGCGCAGCTCCGGCCGTGCGTCCTCTGACGAGCTCCCACGAGCTCGAGAGCTCAAGCTCTTCCTCCTCTCCTCAAGTCGCCTCTCCTCCTCGTCGCTCGCTTTCGCGCTCGCCCCTCTCGCTGCAGTGGAGAGCGAGGAAGGAAGGTGGCTTGTGGTGAAGAGGGGAAGAGAGGAAGAGGGGGAGAGGGTTTTATAAAGGTGCGCTAGGGTTCGGATGGAGGAGAGAAGAGGGAAAGAGAGAGAAAAGCAGTACTATCTGCACGCAGCCTGCATGCGGATGCGAAGTCACGTACCAAATTTTCAATTTCCAGACATCTGGGAGGGGGTCCAGACGTCTGACTAACAATCCAGATGTCCTAAAAGGCTCAGGACAGAACAGGTCTTTACATCATAACAAACTTAAAAGAAGTTTCGTCCCCGAAACTTGAGCTAGCTAGGGTGCGGAAAAAGAACTATATAAGCATAACAAACTTAAGGAGGACAGAAGTCGGTCCGAAAAGACGTACCCTCAAAAAGCTTCGGGTACCGCTCTTGCATCACCGCCTCAGGCTCCCAGGTAGCCTCCTCGTACCTCTGGCTCCTCCGCAAGACCTTCACCAGGAGTACCTGCTTCCGTCTCAAACTCCAGACAGCTCTATCTAGTATCTGTACTGGTCGCTCGGGGAAGGTCAGGTCGTCACCTACCTCGACACTCTTGTGGCTCAAAACATGACTGGGATTGGCGACGTACTTCCTGAGGTTCAACACGTGGAACATGTCGTGCACACCAGAAAGCTGGGAAGGAAGGGCAAGCTTGTAAGCAACGGGTCCTACCGGATCCAGGACCTTAAAGGGCCCCACAAACCTCAGTGCAAGCTTCCCTTTCCCCCCAAAATGCTGCAAGCCCTTCATGGGCGAAACGCGAAAAAAGATGTGATCCCCAACCTCGAACTGCACCTCTCCACACTTCCGATCGGTATTACTCTTCCGTCTGCTCCTGATAGTGCAAAGTTGTCTGTGAATCTGCTCTATCACCTCCTGACTTTGCCTGATCAGCCTGGGGCCAACCTCCCACTTAGTCTCCACCTCAACCTAACTCAAGGGCGCAGTACACTTCCATCCATACAGAGCCTCATTGGGTGCCATGCCGATACTCGAGTGATAGCTGTTATTATATGCAAACTCTACCAAAGGTAAGTGCTCCTCCCAAGAGCCCCTCCAGTCCAGTACACAGGTGCACAAAAGGTCCTTAAGTGTCTATATCGTGCACTCTAACTGTCCGTCCGTCTGGGGGTGGTACGCCGTATTGAACCTCAACTGTGTCCCCAAGGCCTGCTGAAACTCAGCCCAAAACTGAGAAGTAAAACGGGTATCCCGGTCGGATACAATCTCACATGGAACTCCGTGCAGACATACCACGTCATGAATATACCTCTCTGCAACTACGCTGGTCTCAAGGTGACTCAGATCTGCAAGAAACGTGCCGTCTTCGTCAATCTTTCCACAATCACCAAGACTGCGTCGTGTCCTCACTAGGTGACGGGTAAGCCCACCACCAAGTCCATGGTAATGCTCTCCCACTTCCACTCTGGCATAGGAAGTGGCTGCAATGGCCCTACAGGCCTATGATGCTCGGCCTTCACTTGCTAGCACACCAAACACTACTGCACGAACTCACCTGCATCCCGCTTCATCCCTCTCCACCAAAAATCACGTCTCAGATCATGATACATCTTCGTGTTTCTGAGATGTATGGTGAACCTAGACCCGTGTGCCTCAATTAGGAGCTCTCTCAACAACCCCTCGTCCCTGGGAATGCACAAACGTCCCCTCATGCGCAGCACCTCGTCTGTAAAAGAGAAGTCTCCTGGGTCCCCTGACAATACTCTGTCTCACAACGACTGCAGGTACGGATCTGTCATCTGTCCTGTAATGTTGCGGTCTATCAGATCTGGTCTCATCTGTCATGTCACTATCACTGCCCCACAATGCCCCTGTAACTCTAAGGGTCGCCAATTGCCCAACTCCTCCATAAGTCTCCAACTTTGTGCCTGTAAGCTGGCCAAGTAGGCGGGCGCCTTCCGGCTCAAGGCGTCAGCCACCACGTTGGCCTTCCCTGGATGGTAGGAGATGCTGCAGTCATAGTCCTTCATGAGCTGCAACCAACATCTCTATCACATGTTAAGCTCCTTCTTATCATACAAGTGCGTGAGGCTCATATGATCCATGAAAATCTCAAAGGTCTCACTGTAAAGGAAGTGCCTCCATGTCTTCAGCGCGAAGACAACAGCTGCCAACTCTAAGTCATGGGTAGGGTAGCTATGCTCATGGGTCTTCAGTTTCCGCGACACGTAAGCGACAATGTGACCCCGCTACATGAGCACACCCCCTAACCCCGGCAACGAAGCATTCGTGTAGACCACAAAATCGCCACTGCTATCGGGGATGGTAAGCATAGGAGTCGAAGTCAGCCTCTCCTTCAACTCCTGAAAACACGCCTCACAAGCGTCAGTCCAAGCAAAGGGCACGTCCTTCCAGGTCAACTGAGTCATAGGACGCACAATCTGCGAGAAACCCTTGATAAACCGCCGGTAGTAACCTGCCAGTCTCAAGAAACTGCGTATCTCTGTCACTGTACGTGGCCTCTCCCACCTGAGTACTGTCTCAACCTTGGCTGGATCCACAACCAAGCCATCCCCTGAAATCACATGACCTAAGAAGGTCACCTACCTCAACCAAAACTCACACTTGCTATATTTGGCATACATCCTGCGCCGTCTCAAAGTGTCCAGAACCATCCGCAAAAGTTGTCCGTGCTATGCCTGATCCCACGAGTAAACGAGCACGTCATCAATAAATACCACCACAAACTGATCAAGATATGGTCTGAACACTCAGTTCATCAAATCTAAGAAGGCAGTGGGGGCGTTGGTCAGCCCAGGTGGCATGACCAAAAACTCGTAGTGTCCGTATTGGGTGCGGAAAGCTGCCTTGGAGACATCGGTCCCCTGATCCTCAACTGGTGGTAGCCTGATCTTACATCTATCTTGAAGAACACCGTGGCACCTCATAACTGGTCAAATAGATCATCAATCCTCGGTAGCTGATACCTATTCTTGATGGTGACCCTATTCAGCTGTCTGTAGTCAACACAAAGGCGTTGGGTACCATCCTTCTTCGCAAATAGCACCGGGGCTCCCCACGGGGACGCACTTGGCCTCACAAAGCTCTTCTCCAACAGGTCCTACAACTGTGACTTGAGCTCTCGCAGCTCAAGTGGTGCCATCCTGTACGGTGCCGTAGAAATGGGGCTGGACCCCAGTACCAGTGAGATCTCAAACTCAATCTCACAGTCAGGCGGTAGTCTTGGCAGCTCCTCTGGAAACACGTCGGGGTACTCTCTGACAACCGGAAAGCTTTGAAAGTCTGCCACGGGGCTGGGCTCTACCACTACACAAGCCAGAAAGCCCTCACACCCCTGGCCCAAAAGTCTCACCACCCAAAGTGCAGAAATGCACCTGAAACCTCCGTCCATCGGCTATCTGTGAAACTCAAAGGAAGGCATCTTCGGTATGGAGAAGACGATCTTCCTCTCAAAACAGTCCACCAAAGAGTGATAAGCAGACAGCCAATCCATCCCCAAAATTATGCCAAAATCCTCCATCTGTATCATGATCAAGTCAGCGGGGAGGCTGTGTCCCCCAAGGACCTCACAGTCTGTATAGACCTCCTCAGCGACAAACAGCTGACCACCTAGACCTCTGATCACAAACGGATCCTCTAACAACACGCAGTCTTGTCCCAAACTGACAGCAAAACTCGCAGCAACAAACGAGTGCGTGGCACCGGAATCAAAAAGTACGAAAACTAATCTGCTGGAAACTGTAACCATACCTGCCACCACTGAACCTGATGCCCTGGCGTCTTTGTGTGTCAGGGCATTGATACGTCCCTCAGCTCTCAGTGCAGAAGAAGCAGCCACACTACGTCGGACGGGTATCCGCTTGATGAGAATCTCATCATGAACCCTAACTAGCACATTTTGACCTAATAAAATGAATAAAAGCTCCTACATAACATAAAGGAAGGCCTAATTCAGGGAATTGTTAATCTGAGAAGAAAACATGACACAAGGGGTAAAATTGTAATTTTACCATTATAGTGCATCAACGAGATTTCTAAGGGTCTTGACATAGGTCAAGTGGACTTAACAAAAGAAAAAGTGGGATGGTTTGGTCTGAAAAGGGTTATGGCAAGATCTAGGAATTAAATGACATTCTGCAACCCTAAAACAAATCCACTTTAATTCACAGAGTTTCAGACAAGTTAAAAATCAACTAAATCCTTTACAACTCATAGAAAAATATCCCTTAGTGTTTAGAACTCTCAATTTGGCCTTTGGAACCTATTTTGACCTAGATTGAGGTCCATACCCAATTTTTAACCTAATTTAGGTTTTTATGCAAAATATCTAATCAAACGTGGTCAAACCTAAAATCCAACTTCACCATTGGATTCCTTAGGTCCAAATTAGGTTTATACCAAAATTCGGACCAAAGAATAAGTCGTCTTGACCCACTTTGCAAATTGGTCCTCAAAATTACTTTCTGACCCTCAACTTTTTGAAACCTTTGCGTTTACCCCCTCAACTTCCTCATCATTTTCTTCACTCCGGTCCCTCTACCACCCGCAGCAGAAGGCCATACCTCCGGTGACTTTGCTCGGAGGATGGCGCCTCATCTACATGGGGAGCTGTCCCCATATTTGAAAGGGGAGCTCCCTGTGGAGCTCCCTACCACATGGGTTGCTCCCCATGCCCCGAAGCTCTCCATACCTCTCGTGCAAACGCGCGAGAGGTATGGGTCTCCGGTCTTCCATACCTCCGACGTGGCCTTCCCGTCACTCTCGCGCACCTCCCGGCCAGCCGTTGCCTATTTAAGGAGCGGCACACCAATTGAGGAGACCTTCTACTGCAGGCGGTCGCACAACAAAGGTGGGACATTTACTCCCCCCTCGAAAGCTGACAAGCGGGTGCAAGCGCTTAAATTGAAAAACTGTATAGGGCTTATCGCCTCGAAACCATGGGGTGAGGTTCCACTCACCTTCACACGCCTTGTCCGTGACCCAACCTCCGCAGACTTGGTGTGACCCCTTTACCTGACCCTGCACTCCTCGCCCACCACCTCACGTCTGTGGGCCTGGTCCCGAGCGCATACACCCGACCCGATAACTCGATAGGTTATAGGAGAGTGATGACCTGAGAGAGAAATAGGGAGAGACGTGGGGAGGGTAAGGGTAGGTTTTGCATAACCATACCTGTGCAGGGAAGAAGAAGAAGGAGGAAGCAGAAGTAGCTGGGAGGAAGAGGAAGAGAAGAAGAAGAGGCATAGCACAGAAGGCAGAAGGAGCTGAAGAAGAAGAAGAAGAGGAAGAGGTGAAGAGGCCAACTAAATAAGAGAAAGAGGCTGAGGACTTAGCTACGCGAAGGAGCATGAGCTGAAGAAGAAGAAGACACAGTGCAGAAGAAAAGAGAAGGAAGGAGCTGTAGCCAAAGAGAAGAGAAGAAAAAGCCAAGGAGAAGAAGAAGCAGTAGCAGTAGCATCAGCCAAAGAAAGGAAGAAGAAGAAGGAGACGTGAACTGTAGCAAACGCTACTTAAGGCGTCTGATTCCTAGAATCAGACGTCTGAAGACAGAGAGAAAGCAAAGAAGAAAGAGAGAGATTAATTCTACTTTTATTCTCTACAATTCTTTTTGTAAAACATTTTAGTATTGTGAATTGTGATCTTTTACTTCTAAAATCAAGTTTGCTCCCTGAGTTCGACTTCGGAGTATTTTAATTTCAAGTAATAAATTAAATCAAACTGATCGATCCCGACCAGTTTTTGGCGCCGTTGCCGAGGAACAACGGGCATTTTAGAAGCTTCAAAATCATAATTTTTGACTTTATATTGACTTGATCTCTCTCTTGTTGTGCAGGAAAGGAAGGCAAGAAAATACAAGCAGCCGCACAACAACCACACCAGGGGACAGGTAACCTTCAACCCTCTCTTAAGCCCCTCATATTCTAAAGAGGAAAAAATAAAAGAAAATCAATCTAGGGGCTACCGGTCTTCCATACTTAGTAATTCACAGAGTTGCCTGTTTTTGAGTTTCAACACGTCTTAACTGCATATCCACTTAAGGTAACTAGGGCTAAAACCTTCTTGCTTGAGCCCTAGTTACCCATTTCTGAGGCAACTAATTGGACTAACTAGAGCCAACCTAGGATTCCAAGCTAGGGTTTTAGAGACACAACTTCTTCTAAACAAAGAATTGAAAATTCCAAAAGAGGTGTGCCTAAACCATTATTTGAAAAGACCTATTTAAGAGAAATCCTAAGCAATTAGGCTCTTAATCTACTTGAACACTAAAAGAAAGGACCTAAGAAGCTCTCACAGGAACAAAGAGGTGAAGTTGATCCTTTGGATCAACTAACCTTTAAATTAGGTCACTTTTGCACACAAAAGGTTTAAAGTTCAAGTGAAACCCTAAGCACCTTGATCTTAATTAAAAGTGGTAGACTTAAGAGGTCAAGGTCCCCATTCTGGTCTACCTGGAATCTCAGTGACAAGAGAGATCGGGTAGGGGAAATCCTGTAACCTGTGGGGGCGCTCTACCGTGTAGGGGTCTTCGCAGGACTCACCCTCTCTGGTTGCCCAAGTAATTCTCAGGTGGACGACCTTCTGATCAAGGGATATCATCCGCCCCGAACCTCTATATTCACCCAACATATTTTGGGTGCCTTGATTGGGTCCAACACATTCCAACCTCGTCTAGTCTATTAGTGCGTGTTTGGTAGGAGGTCCTTGCAACCTCCTCTAGAAATCAACTCTCCCCGAGGCCAAGCCTCGGCTCCCTTATTTGTGCAACAACCCCTCCACATAGACCATTCTTCCGATTCTGAACCTAGTTCCGCTTCTTCTTCCATCATGGCACAGCTTGTTGAAGAAGAGAATAAGCTTGAGCACCAGCTTCAACGTCTTAATGACCTCTTTCATAATTTCATGAACCCACCGCAACACCCCATGATGCGAGATCACTATAACCCCGCCGCGGTGGCAATTGAGCCTCGAGCCCGAATCCCGACTGAAGGACCTGATTCTGAACTAAAGCCAAGTATGATTCATGTCATATGTAAATTCTATGGGCTTAACTCTAAAGATCCCTTCCAGCATATTAAACAGCTCAAGCATCTGGCCCAGACCTTCGGGTCAGATGCATAAAATCAGGATATCGTACACATGAAGATGTTCTCTTTCTCCCTCATGGACAACGCGGCTCATTAGTATCAGACACAGACCCGTCCGATCAATACCTGGGATGAACTTCAATCTGAGTTTTTAAAGAAGTTATTTTCCGTTGGTCAGACAAACACCTTGCGCCATCAGATTACTTACTTCACCCAGCAGACAGGAGAACCTCTTCATGAGGCATGGGATCGATTCCTGGATCTCGTGAGAAAGTGCCCCCATCATGGAGTTCCTAAATGGGAACAAGTCTAGTCTTTTTACCAGGGACTCCGTGAGGACATTAGATTGTTCGTCAATGCAACTTGCGGTGGGAATATCATGGGTCAACATGAGGACACCGTGTGGGAGATTCTCGAAAATATGTGCGAGAACTCCAACAATGACTCCATGGGTTTATTCGACCGGACGAATACCTACGCATCGACGAATCTTAGGGGAGCACATTAGACGCAGGGCCTGTCCACATCCGTCGACTTCGAACTAATGGCCAGTCGGTTGGACAAGGTCTCTATTATCGAGAAGAAGGTGGACGAGCTGACTCAGCATTTGCAGCGAGCCACCTCTGCGCAAAACTCCTTCGCACAGCCACCTCCCGCAAACTGTGCAGAACATTTTCCACCGATCTTCTCCAGGGATGGACCCGTATCCACCCTCATCTGACTCCAGGATCGAAGGAACCTCCGATCCTTTCTATTCTTGTCGGGGGAACTCTGCTCCCCCATACTCTGACTTTCCTGAGGCTCCTCAGACCTGTGAGAACCTCAACGCCATCCAGAATAACCCATTTTCCAACACTTACAACCCTGGATAGAGAAATCATCCCAATTTCCAGGGGGTGGGAAATTCTCAGACCCAAAGACCACCTTATCAACCCCGTCCACAAGCCCCTCGTCCTTATCAGCCGCCTTAGCCTCGGCCTAACCCCAACTGTCCATCCGGGCCCAACCAAGACCAAATGTCCCTCATCCTAAAAGCTCTGGCTGACATTCAAAGAACGAATGCGGCTATCCAAAAACAACATAAGGATGAGATCACAGAGGTCCGCAACCAGCTCGCCCAGATAGCGAACTCTCGCCAACCAGGCACTCTTCCTAAACAACCTCTGTCAAACCCTAACAACGTGCCAACCCAGCGGCACGTTATGAACCCGAACCCAGGCCAAGCACACATGATTTATCAGGCCCCTTCTGTTCCATCACTTGACGAGATGGAAGCATCAACCTCCTACGCGGGTTATCAGCAGCAGCAACCCATCTTACCAACCCCCAACCAAAACTAGGCAGGATTAAATTCTGTAACAACTCGTAGTTGTAAAGCAACCCAAGACCCACTTTATCCAGACCACTCCAAGCCGGTAGTGACCCAAGCCCTAGGATAGTTATCTAGGATGTCCTTTTCCCTTTCCCAGATCAAAAACCTGGACCTATTCTAGAGGAACCAACCAAGGACAACTAAACCCGTGGCACCTGAGGATGACTTGATCAAGCTCTTTGAGCAAGTACAAATAAACATCCCATTGATGGATGCAATTCGCCAAGTACCGGCTTACGCACAATTCTTGAAAAATGTGTGTACACCCTAGCGTAAGCCGTGAACCAAGAGTGGGAGTCCGATTGTACTATCAGAGCAAGCCAGCTCTGTGATCCTGAGTAAACTCCCACCCAAGGAAAAAGACCCAGGCACTCCCCTGATTTCATGTAAGATTGGTGAAACCCAGTTTGATAGAGCATTATTAGACCTAGGTACCTCCATAAACCTGATACCGACATCCCTACTTAACCACCTTGAAGAATCCGAGCTTAAACCAACTGAGGTGACATTGCAGTTAGCTGATCGATCCATTAAGTCACCTAAGGGAGTTCTTGAGGATGTTATTGTCAGGGTGCGGGATTTCTACTTCCCAGTAGATTTTATAGTTCCAGACATGGACGCACCAGAGAATCCAAGGGATACGCCAATTATATTAGGGAGACCTTTTCTGGCCACTGCTAGGGCCAACATAAGCTGTGAGGAGGGCCAAATAGAGCTGAAATTTGGAAACCAAACCCTCAAGATTGATATCTTTAAGGCCCAACAAGGGATTAATTGCGGTGTAGTAGAACAAATTTGTGATATCAGAGCCATGGTTGATGAACCGCAAATTGAGGACAACCTAATTATCCCCAATCAACCACAAGAAGAACAACACCGGCAATTAGAGGAATCTGAACCCGATCTGGACACACCCCTAACTCCTACTCTTGTTCCTCACACCCATTCCGAACCACCCGCTGCTGCTGATAATCCTGTTTTGGAACTCAAGCCTCTTCCCGATCATCTGAAATGTCTTTTTAGGTTCCAATTAGACACTTCCTGTGATTATAAACTCCAAACTCAGCCCTGATTAGGAATCCCGTCTGATTACTGTTCTCCAGCAACATCGTAGAGCCATTGGTTGGACACTCAATGATTTGACTGGAATAAGTCCCTCTTATTGCACTCATCACATCTATTCCAAAGAGGGTGCACGACCTTCGCGTGAAATGCAGAGACGTCTGAACCCTAATCTGTAGGTCGTGAAAAAGAAGATCATTAAGTGGTTAGATGCAGAGATCATCTACCTGATCTCCAACAGCCGCTGGGTGAGCCCAATCCAGGTTGTGCCTAAGAAGGTAGGGCTCACCACCATCACAACTGAAACCGGAGAGGTCATACCTACCCATATAGCCAACTCGTGGAGAGTCTGCATTGCTTACCGAAAACACAATTCCTCCACGAAGAAGGATCATTTCACACTACCGTTTATTGATCAGATCCTCGAAAAACTAGCGGGAAATAGATTCTTCTGCTTTCTGGACGGGTACTCTGGTTACAACCAAGTGGCGATTCATCCAAAGGACCAAGAGAAGACCACATTTACCTGCCCCTTCGAGACATACGCATTCCGAAGGATGCCTCTCGGTCTCTGCAATGCACCCCCGACTTTTCAGCGGTGCATGCTTGCCATATTCCCTGATATGGTAGGTGATTATCTGGAAGTCTTCATGGATGACTTCTCAGTTTTGGGGGCATCATTTGATAATTGCCTCCAGCACTTGGTTCATATACTCAAGCGATGCATTGACGTAAATCTGCTTCTTTCCTGGGAAAAGAGCCACTTTATGGTGCTTGAGGGGATCGTCCTGGGACATTTGATTTCTGAGAGGGGCATCCAAGTGGATCGAGCTAAGGTTAACCTGATTTCCAAACTCCCTATGCCTAGCTCGATCAGGGACTTCCGATCTTTTCTGGGGCACGTCGACTTTTACCGTCGATTCATCCCCGATTTCTCGAAAATTGCGCGTCCCCTGACCACTCTTCTCTCCAAGGATGTAACTTTTGAAATTTCCAAGGAATGAACTCAAGCTTTTGAGATCCTTCGTGCCCGAGTCACCCAGGCCCCGATCCTACAGTCCCCTGATTGGTCTCAACCCTTTGAGATCATGTGCGATGCATCTGACTTCGCTGTAGGAGCGGTTCTGGGGCAAAAGATTGACGGGAAACCCGTGGTCATCTACTATGCTAGCAAGACACTTGACGAGGCTCAGCGTAACTACATAGTTACGGAGAAAGAGTTGCTAGCTGTAGTATTTGCTCTTGAAAAATTCATATCATATCTCCTGGGTTCCCAGGTTATAATCTACTCGGATTACATAGCTATGAGGCATCTCCTTGTGAAGAAGGATGCGAAGCCTCGATTAATCCGATGGATCTTGCTGTTGCAAGAATTTGACCTCGAGATTCGCGACAAAGCAGGAAGACAGAACGTGATAGCTAACCACTTGTCCCGCCTTCCTTCTAAGATCATCTACCCTACTGGACCCATCACGGAGCATTTTCCTGATGAGCACCACTTGACTATTGGTACCAGGCTTCCATGGTTTGCTGACATAGTAAACTACTTGGCATCAAACCAGATCTCATCTGATTGGCCGAAGGCCAAGAAAGATAAATTGCACTCCGACACTAAGTATTACATATGGGAAGACCCGTACTTATGCCACATAGCTGCTAACCAAATTATCCGGCGATGTGTCCCGGAGGTCGAAATCAATGACATACTCTCTTTCTGCCATGACCAGGCATGCGATGGCCAGTCGCTCTACACTAAACAGGGGGCAGTCGCTCTCCTTGGTACCACGTACTCAAGGGCCATCACACTTCCCATTTACATTTCCAGATCCATTCCATTTATCCACAAGAGCTCTACTCCTAATTCCCCATAGGGTTCATGCCCGTATTTCCCATGTTATTCCATACCAGGTTTCCTCATTTTATATTTCCATTCTCAGATTTTACACATGCAGCTCGTATTTCCACAACTTGCATATACAATAAGAAATGTCACAGATATCTGTCTAACTAGCACAGGCATTTCATGTTTCACAGGCAGCTCTTCTTGATCGTCTGGGCCCCGCTCCAGACGTCCGACCTCTCCTACGGACGTCTGGGAGTGCTTCCGGTCATTTGGTAAGCTGTCCATACGTCCGAAACGCATGGGAGGGCATGCCCCACGCCTTCCCGAAGCTATCTCTACACGCAACAGGTAAATCATCCACTTTTAGCCATGCAGATCAAGGCTACAGTGTAGCCTGCAAGGCCGTAACTGCAAGAGGAACATACCTTCACAGAACACTGCTTTCAGACGTCCAGTGTCCTCACCAGATGTCCACTCCGTCATCTGGACATCATGCCAGACGTCTGATTCTGGGAAAAACCCAGAATCAGAATGATCTGCTGCTCTCCCTTGTCGTGCGCAGTCGCGGCCTCGCCTCCCCGCCTGCAACTCCAGCTGCAGCAACTGTCGGGGACGTCTCCCACGACGCGCTCCTCCTCCCGCATGCGCCACTCCTGCCTTGCGTCCTCCGACGAGCTCGCGAGCTCAAGCCCTTCCTCCTCTCCTCACCCCGCCTCTCCTCCTCGTCGCTTGCTCTCGCGCTCGCCCCTCTCGCTGCAGTGGAAAGGGAAGAAGGAAGGTGGCTTGTGGAGAACTGGGGAAGAGAGGAAGAGGGGGAGAGGGGTTTTATAAAGGTGTGCTAGGGTTCGGATGGAGGAGAGAAGAGGGAAAGAGAGAGAAGAACGGTACTGTCTGCGCGCAACCTACGCGCAGACGCGAAGTCACATACCAAATTTTCAATTTCCAGACATCTGCGAAGGAGTCCAGACGTCTGACCGACAGTCTAGACGTCTTAAAAGGCTCAGGACAAAACGGGTCTTTACACAGAATACTCAATTCCTCCACAAAGAAGGATCATTTCCCACTACCATTTATTGATCAGATCCTCGAGAAACTAGCGGGAAATAGGTTATTCTACATTTTGGACGGGTACTCCGGGTATAGCCAAGTGGCAATCCATCCTGAGGACCAAGAAAAGACCACTTTCACCTTCCCCTTCGGTACGTACGTGTTCCGAAGGATGCCGTTCGATCTCTTCAATGCACCCGCTACTTTTTAGCGGTGCATGCTTGCCATATTCTCAAATATGGTAGGTGATTATCTGGAAGTCTTCATGGATGAATTTTCAGTATTCGGAGAATCATTTGACGATTGTCTCCTGCACTTGGTCCAAATCCTCAAGTGGTGCATTGACGTGAATCTAGTTCTTTCCTGGGAAAAGAGCCATTTCATGGTGACTGAAGGAATTGTCCTGGGACATCTCATATCAAAAAAGGGCATCCAAGTCGATCGAGCCAAGGTGAACTTGATTTCCAAACTCCCTATGCTTAGCTCGAACAAGGACATCCAATATTTTCTGGGGCACGTCGATTTTTACCGTCGATTTATTCTTGATTCCTCAAAGATCGCACTCCCCTTGAGCACTCTACTTTCTAAGGATGTACCTTTCGAAATCTCCAAGGAATGCACTCAAGCATTTGAAATCCTCCGTGATCGAGTTACCCAAGCCCCGATCCTACAATCCCCTGATTGGTCTCAACCCTTTAAGATCATGTGCGATGCATCTGATTTCGCTGTAGGAAATTGACGGGAAACCCGTGGTCATCTACTACGCTAGCAAGACACTTGACGAGGCTCAGCGTAGCTACACAATTACTGAGAAAGAGCTGCTAGCCGTAGTATTTGCCTTGAAAAAATTCAGAACTTATCTCGTGGGTTCCCATGTTATCGTTTACTCAAATCACATAGTTGTGAGGCATCTCCTTGCGAAGAAGGATGCGAAACCTCGATTAATCCGCTGGATCTTGCTGTTGCAAGAGTTTGACCTCGAGATTTGCGACAAAGCGGGAAAATAGAACGTGGTAGCTGATCACTTGTCCTGCCTTCCTTCTGAGATCATCGACTCTTCCAAACCCATCACGGAACATTTTCCCGATGGGCACCTCCTGACTATCAATACAGGGCTTCCTTGGTTTGCTAATATAGTAAACTACCTAGCATCACATCAGATCCCGTCCGATTGGCCGAAGGCCGAGGGACAAATTGCTTTCCGATGACAAGTATTACTTCTGGGAAGACCCGTATGTTTTCCACATCGGTGCTGATCAGATCATTCGACAATGTGTCACGGAAGCGAAAATTCAAGACATATTGTCTTTCTGCCATGACCAGGCATGTGGTGGACATTTTTCAAGTCATAAAATCGTAGCAAAAGTCCTCCAATGCGGCTTCTATTGGCCCACGATTTTCAAAGATGCGTACAATCACTGTAGGGCATGCACTCGTTGCTAGACCTTAGGCAACATGAGCCATCGTGATATGATGCCCTTACAGCCGATTCTTGTATGTAAAATCTTTGACATATGGGGAATTGATTTTATGGGACCCTTGTTTTGGACGGCTTCGAGTACATTTTACTCGTTGTTGACTACCCGAACCAATGATCATAAAGTGGTTATCAAATTCATTCATCAGAACATCTTTTCACGGTTTGGGATTCCATGTGCTATAATTTCTGACGGAGGGACCCATTTCACTAACGCTCAGTTTCGGTCACTGATGACCAAATACGGGGTGTCGCACCGAATCTCTACTCCTTACCACCCCCAAACTAATGGTCTAGCTGAGCTATCAAATTAGGAGATCAAGAAAATCCTCCAGGTTACTGTTCGACCTGATAGAAAGGACTGGTTATCCTGACTTTCGGAAGCTTTGTGGGATTATAGGACCGCCCACAAAACCCAATTAGGTATGTCTCCCTTCAGATTGGTGTACTAGAAGGTAGGTCACCTCCTCGTAGAGTTGGAGCACAAAGCCTATTGGGCAATACGGAACTGCAACATAGATCTTTCTAAAGCAAGAACCCACAGAAAGCTTCAAATGAGCAAGATCGATGAATTACGCCACGACGTGTATGAGAACTCACGAATTTACAAAGAGCGGGTTAAGGCCTTTCACGAGAAGCACATGTCCAGAAAGATCTTCCACCCTGGTCAAAAAGTCCTACTCTTTGATGCAAAGCTTAAACTGTTCCCAGGAAAGCTACTATCAAAATGGATCGGACCCTATCTCGTCCGACGAATCTTTGGAAATGGAGCCATTGAGATCAGTCCACTTAGCCACGTTTCAGAACCTTTCGTCATGAACGATCAAGGACTCAAACTGTTCATTAACTTGACCGATACAAATTTGGCTAAGATATCCTTTACCCTCCATTCTCCCTGAGCTCATTACGCAAAGCCGATGACATAAAACTCGACGCTTAACGGGAGGTAACCTGTCATTCTTAAAAAAACTCAAAACATTTCTTAACATTCCTACGCTGAATTCATATTGCACTTTAGGGTTCATCTATTAGAACAGTCGATCCCACCTCAGGTACTTGTACCCGAGTTTAGAAATCGTTCGCAACAGACCCGTTCACACACCCAAAACCTGTTCTAATGAATGATTTAAGCTGAACTCAAACCCACTTAAATTACAATGGGAACATTGCAAATCGTAGGCATGGGGGGTATGAAAGTGCAAAACATGAAAACTCATCTCACAAGAAAAGGTTTCAACAAAAAGATCGCATATCACAAAAACACCAAAAAAATGAAAAAATCTTGAAAAGAACAAAAAATTTTGAGGAGAGAGAAAATTTTGAGGCCATACAAATCAAGAGAAAAAGAGAAAAAGTGAAAAATGTCAAAAAAGGAGCACAAAAAGAAAAAGAAAAAAAGAGATAGTCATTAGTAAGAAATTAAGGGATTAACTGAAGTTCTATACCATATCAAGAAAAAGAAAAATGAAGGAAAAAGTGCTAATGAGACACAAAAGAGATTAGTAGGAACGCTGATCTTAGGCCTCTTGGGCTAGACTCTGAGGTTTAAAAATTCAAGTATCCGCTAAGAACTGGATATTCCTCAAGAGGTTGGAGGAAATGCGAAGCTTAAGTAGTAGGTCTAAGGCATAGGGAGTATTTGGCTTCGTTAACTGACCTTTGGTTTGCGGGACTCGGTAACCTAAGCACCGCAACCCACACAGTCTGGTTCAGTGCGCATAATTATCAAAATCACGTAAAAGCGTTTAAGTGTTCTGAAAAAGTCGCCTAGATTAGGAGCAGCCGATCAACACAAGTTGATTTGGGCGAGTTCCCGACCGAAGAGGCAGGAAATTCCCCTCGAAAATGCGCAATAACATATCGTCTCCTCGATGCTTGTCTCCTAGGATATCCACATATCCTACCGAGGGCAAGTAAGCACCCTGTGTTGGTTTAGATGCCATGGGCAGCATTATCACAAAATGTCGATTACCAGGGTCTGGACCTAGCTACAGAACGCCATGGGTGGGATTATCTCAAAATCTCGAAAGCCAGGGTTCTTGGGGTTACCATGGACGGTGCTATCACGAAGCATCGATTGTCAGGGACCCTTCGAGGATTGATGATGGGAACAAGGATTCTGATATAGAACATATTGAGAAGCCAATCCGAAGCTAAAAATAAAAAGAAAAGAGAGAGAAAACTCTCCAAACAAAAAATTCCTCTGTCTCTCTCTTACAAAAAACGCACTGCAAACTGAACCGAGGATAAAATACGTTGCACGCACGGGTGCTTTAACCGTGGAGTCCAACAAACCTTAGGATAGTTCTGATGAGCCTTAAAAACCTTCGCGGAGGACCGAGGCTAGAGCTGGTTTGGTCCGGATCTTGGTTGGTACTTGAGTACCTCTAGGCCTACTGTCAGCATTCTAACCTAATCAAAAAGAAAAAAGCACTCATCATAATTTGGGAACTTCAAGGAACTCATGGTCTAAAATAGAAGTTAAAACCTTAAAATTTTGCTAAGGGACTAGCAAAAGCTAAGCATGGGGGTTATGATGGGAACACCATCATGAGCCCTAACTAGCTCATTTTGACCCAGAAAAGAGAACAAAATCTCCGACATAACCAACTGGAGGTCTTAACTCAATGAATAACCATTCTAAGAGAAAAGCAAGAAACAAGGGGTAAAACTGGAATTTTATCATTGCAGTACAACAACGGGTTTTCTCATGGGCTAAACACAAGTCAAATATTCTTAACAAGATAAAAAGTGGGTTGGTTCAAACATAAAAGGGTTCATGTGAATGCTAGGAATTAAATGATTTTTTGTAACCCTAAAATAAATTCACTTAATTTAACAAGGTTCTGGTCAAGATAAAAATCACCTAAACCCTCTAAAAATCATGAAAAAATATCCTCTAGGGTTTAGAACCTTCAATTTAGCCCTTATAGCCTATTTTGACCTAAATTAGGGACTCAGTCAAATGTTTTCCTTAAATTAGGTTTTTACGTAAATTACCCAGTCAAACATGGTCAAACCCAAAATCCAACTTCACCATTGGATTCCTTAGGTCCAAATTAGGTTTGTACCAAAATTTGGACCTAAAGGGAATTCACCTTGACCTACTTTGCAAACAGGTCCAGCCCAATTACATTTCTACCCCTAACTTTTGAAAACTTCTACAGAAACCCTCCTATCTTTGCCTTCGTTCTTTGCAATTAGGTCCCTCTATCATTATAGCGGAGGGAATCCTACTCCGGCGAGGTTTCGAAGGAAAGATCTCTCTGATTTCTCAGAGAATCCCCTTCAAAATTGAAAGGGAGATTCTCTGAGAAATCTCGTCCAGTTTGAACACAATTCCAAGTTCGATTTGGTACCCAATCTCATGCGAATGCATGAGAGATTCGGGTCTCATTTGACCTTCCATCTCCGACGAGGTTGCTGTGCTTGGAAGCTTGACTTCCAAGCACAAATCCTCCCTCCAGGCCTATAAAAGCAGACCCAAGTCCCTCCGCATCCTTCAAGCATGAAATTGACCTGAGAAACCCTCTACTTCGCCTCTTCCCCCTCCGGCCAATGACCCAGCAAGATCCGGTGACCCCCCTCCCTTTCCCTCGTCGCTCTGCCACAATACTAGTGGCAGGGTTCTCTTCCTCCTCTTCGTCTGCGTTGCGCCACACCAGCCGACATCCCTGCAGCCCCTTCATCGTCGTCGTCCTCCCCCACTGAGTTTTTCGTCTCCGGCGACGGCAATACAAGCCGGTTGCCTTCCCTTCATCCCCCTTCGTCTATCTACACTCAGCTAAGTTCTCTCACCTTTCTAATCATTTTCCTCTCTTTATTTCTTCAAAACACGCCTCGACGTATGCTATCACCCTCACCTTCCTGATCTCCGACCAGACCTCCGGCGAGGCATCCCCGCCGCTCCACGCTTCCATCTGAAGTTTTTCCCTACCACGAGGGGTGACGTAATAAAATGCGGAAATAAATATAAACAATATCACAGAATAGACAACCACACAAATACACAAAGATTTTTAGGTGGAAACCCAAACCGGGTGAAAACCACCACCTAACCCTCTCGAGTTAGGATTTTCCGATCAACCTAGTTGATCAAATCCACTAACCGAATCACTTTAAAACGAGGGTGATTCAACCTCAGTACAACCACGCTACAAGTACGAGGGTAGCGTTCCTCAACCCCTTCTCTCCACGAGAAGGATTTTGTCCCACGAAGGAGACGGGAATTCGCAAAGCAAATACTCAACCAAAAGACAAAGATAAAATGAAACAACAGGTCCTATAGAGCCAACAAAGTAATTATAAACCTAGCTTCAATAGGAATTAGGAAACTCCCCTTTGCAAGCAGTGCGTCGAGGACGACGCGGGTGCGTGAGCCACGCAACGGCGCAACTTTGCTCTCGTAGACAACGGCGGGAGAGCGGGTGCGCAATGGTCTGATGCTCTCAAGATGTAGAACTGGAGCTTAGAGAGCAAGAGCTTCTTGGACACAAGAGTGTGAGAGTGTATAGCTAAGTGTGTCTTGTGTCTTTCTTAGTGTTTCTCTTGTGTGTATTGTAGTTCCCTACTTGGAGGGGTGACGTAATAAAATTGCGGAATTGAATATATAAAGCAATATCACAAAAATAAGCAATCACAAAATGTACACAGGTATTTTTAGGTGGAAACCCAAACCGGGTGAAAACCACCACCTAACCCTCTCGAGTTAGGATTTTCCGATCAACCTAGTTGATCAAATCCACTAACCGAATCACTTTAAAACGAGGGTGATTCAACCTCAGTACAACCACGCTACAAGTACGAGGGTAGCGTTCCTCAACCCCTTCTCTCCACGAGAAGGATTTTGTCCCACGAAGGAGACGGGAATTCGCAAAGCGAATACCCAACCAAAAGACAAAGGTAAAATAAACAACAAACCTATAGAGCCAACAAAGTAATAAACCTACGCTTCTATAGGATTTAGGAAACTCCCCTTTGCTAGGAGTGCGTCGACGATGACGCGGGTGCGTGAGCCACGCAACGGCGCAATGTCGCTCTCGTAGACAACGACGGGAGAGCGGGTGCGCGAAGGGAATGATGCTCTCAAGATGTAGAACTTGAGCTTAGAGAGCAAGAGCTTCTTGGACACAAGAGAGTGGAAGTATGTTGCTTAAGTGTGTCTTGTGTTTTTCTAAGTGTGTATCTTGTGTGTTTAGGCTCCCCTCTATTTATAGAGGCCTTAGGAAGGCTTTGGAAGGCTTGGAAAAGCTTCCATAGCCGTTGGGTGCAAATCCCAAGTGAATCAGCCCGAAATCAGGAACAATCATTGTTCTGACAGGCTTATCAGACGTCTAATTCTAGCATCAGACGTCTGGAAGTTCACTATAAGACGTCTGATTCAAAGGTCAGACGTCTGATTTTGGGCGGGTTTCTCCCTGACTTGAATCAGATCTAAACAGGGTTTTTGTGCAAGTCCATCAGACGACATACAGGACGTCTGGCACTATGTCTGGACGTCTGGAAACCTACTTTTACTGTGGGAATTGATTTCCAAACGTTGCAACGGCTAGAAAATCTCTGAGAAGAGATTTTGGGTCAGCCGAGGCAAAACGGTCATTTATCAGACGTCTGTAAAGTCCTATGGACGTCTGATAAGGCTCTAACGGTCATAATCTTGAGTGTTTTCTAAGCCAGCCAACGGTCCACTAATTGGACGTCTGGCAAAGTCATCAGACGTCTCCTAAGACGTCTGGTCTAAGGTATGGACGTCTGATTTCATCAGACAGAACTAACTATGTCCAGCTTAACAGTTATCAGACGTCTGAAACAACAGTCAGACGTCTTAAAATTCTTTATCAGACGTCTGATTTGGGAATTAGACGTCTGGAAGTGCTGTTTGAACCCTATATTGGTTTTCTAAGTATTCTACAGAAAACCTAAGTATCCTAGGGTGGTGCCGGTGTTCCTAGGACTACTGTTAGGGTTCTTTGAGGCTCTTTAACATGAAATATCTAAGGAAATAAGGAGCAACAAAAGAAATGAAAAATACAACAAGTACAAAAGAAAGAATCTATCCTATTCTTCATTTCCTTCCATCTTCAATCTTTCGCTCCATGCGAACCTCCTCTGTTTTCCGTCAAGCTCCTCCAATCCGTCCTGGATGCGAGCTCGAACTCCGTCTAAACACGTCCACATTTGCAATTGACCTGAAATCTAGGACTCAAATTGCAAATGTTAAATAACACGTGTTTTGTTATCATCAAAACAAATGATCGTGGTGCTCTAGCACCAACATGTATATGTGTGTGTTTGTGTTGCAAAGGCTCCCCTCTATTTATAGAGGCCTTAGGAAGGCTTTGGAAGGCTTGGAAAAGCTTCTATAGCCGTTGGGAACAAAGCCCAAGTGAATCAGCCCGAAATCAGGAACAATCATTGTTCTGACAGGCTTATCAGACGTCTAATTCTAGCATCAGACGTCTGGAAGTTCACTTTAAGACGTCTGATTCAAAGGTCAGACGTCTGATTTTGGGCGGGTCTCTCCTTGACTTGGATCAGATCTAAACAGGGTTTTTACGCAAGTCCATCAGACGACATACAGGACGTCTGGCACTATGTCTGGACGTCTGGAAACCTACTTTTTCTGTGGGAATTGATTTCCAAACGTTGCAACGGCTAGAAAATCTCTGAGAAGAGATTTTGGGTCAGCCGAGGCAAAACGATCATTTATCAGACGTCTGGTAAGTCTTATGGACGTCTGATAAGGCTCTAACGGTCATATTCTTGACTGTTTGGTAAGCCAGCCAACGGTCCACTAATTGGACGTCTAGCAAAGTCATCAGACGTCTTCTAAGACGTCTGAACTAAGGTCTAGACGTCTGATTTCATCAGACAGAACCCAACTATGTTCAGCCTAACAGTTATCAGACGTCTGAAACAACAGTCAGACGTCTTAAAATGCATTATCAGACGTCTGATTTGGGAATTAGACGTCTGGAAAGTCTGTTTGAACCCTATATTGGTTTTCTAAGTGTTCTACAGAAAACCTAAGTATCCTAGGGTTGTGCCGGTGTTCCTAGGACTACTGTTAGGGTACTTTGAGGCTCTTTAACAATATTCTAAGGAAAATAAAAAGAGCAAGAAAATAAAGACAAGAGATACAAGAAAGGATTAAAAAGAATCTATCCTATTCTTCTTGTCTTCTATCTTCAATCTGACGCTCCACGCGAACCTCCTCTGTTTTCCGTCAAGCTCCTCCAATCCGTCTTGGATGCGAGCTCGAACTCCGTCTAAACACGTCTACATTTGCAATTGACCTGAAATCTAGGACTCAAATTGCAAATGTTAAATAACACGTGTTTTGTTATCATCAAAACAAATGATCGTGGTGCTCTAGCACCAACACCATCCGCCTCCCCAACCACCCCATAGGAATCGCCACACCTCACTGACCCTAAACCCGCACTCCACTCACCGCGCCACACCCCCAGAACACCCCCCGAACACACCCACTTCCATGCGCACAGGGTGCCCTAGGCACGCACACACCAGCCACCCCACGCCACTCCGACCCCCGCACTACCTTCGTCGTGTCTCGGCGAAGCTCCCTGAGCTTTCTGACGAGGCCTCAAGGCCGTTTTCTTGTTGACAGGTGTAGGCATCTCCACCGCCATTGATGCTCGCGAGGAGCTTGCTTGCAAGCCTCCTCCTGGTCTCTCTACTCCAGGTGAATCTCCCCAGGTGTGCAGAATCCCTTCGCGCACAACTCCAGACGAGCGATGCTGTGCGATGGAGCGGCGAGAAGGGTGATCGTCTTGTTGGCGATGATAGCGAGGATAGCAAGGATGGCGCCGGTCAGCATGGGGTGCGATGGAGCAGCGGTGTTGCTGGTTGTTGGGTTGCGTGTTAGAGATCAGAGGAGGAAGATGATGAAGAAGGTGAAGGGTTGTTGTTGATGGTGGTGATGGGTTTATGTCGTAGGTGGAGGGCTCGCAATTGGTGAAAAGGAATGTCGCGGTTTGAGAGGAGGCGCGGTCGTGTTTAAGGAGATTGCTCCTCTGTTGGGAATGAAGGAGGAGGTTCACGGTATGAGGACGACACGGTTGCAGTGGTGGAGGAGAGTCACGGCGCAAGGCACATGCTGTTGCCATATGCCTTGTCGTGATCTGGGAATGAAGGGGGATCTCTCTTCTCCAACATCTGGGGAGGGTCTAAACATCTTATGTCCTTCCCCTCCTCTTGTGTGTGGTTTAAAAGAGAGAGAGAGCAAGCTCTCCTCTATGGAGGAAGATGATGATGGCCCAGCCCTTACGGAGGTGGGTCCTTTTTAATTCTGCACGAGAGTGGAGTGGAATTTTTGTGAATAAGGAAGGAAATTCTCGCCCTTTAAAAGGAGACTGCCACCCTTCTCTTTAATTGAACTTGTCAAATAAATGGGAGCCATTGAGGAAGTAAGCCTCAAAGAAAATCCTGATTTCCTTACTATCCAAATAACAACTCAACTTTTTGCTCCTGAATCAACTCCTGCAAAAATACGTACACATAAATATATGATTATGTATATGAAGTGCATTAGATAAAAATAAAGGAACAATGAATCACAAATTTATCTAAATCCCCAATGCTATGCATACTTGAAATCTTATTTCTAACTCCCAATTAAATGCTCTTAAGCTTAGTTCTAATCCACTAAAGTGGACCTATCAAATATTCCCATACCTAAGTTTTGCTAGTCTTAAGCAAAATCATATGAAAAACAACCAAATCTCTAAACCAAAATTTACAGTCATAATGACTTATCGTGCCGTACCTCTAGAGATTAGATCGAAATACCAACAATAGGCCTAAAGGTACTTAAGTACCAATTAAGATACAGACCTAAACAGGCCCACCTTGGGTCCACCGTGAAGGTTTCTAAGGCCCGCAAAAATTGCCTAGAGGTTCGTTGACCCTAGCGGTTAAAGCACCCGTGCGTACGTGCTGCAAGTATAGGTTCAGTTTGCTAATGCATTTTTTATAAGAGAGAGAGGGATATTTATTTTGAGAGTTTTCTCTCTTTTCTTTTTAAATTCCCTTAAATCCAACATCAGATTGGCCCTAAACACAATATGTATCGGATTCCTCATCCTCACCATCAATCCTCACAGGGTCCCTGGCAATTAATGCTTTGAGATAACACCGCCCATGGCAACCCCCAAAACACTGGCATTCGACGCTTCAGGATAGTGACGCCCATGGCATTCTGTAGCTAAATTCAGACCATAGCAATCGACATTTCAGGATAGTGACGCCCATGGCATTCTGTAGCTAAATTCAGACCATAGCAATCGACATTTCAAGATAATGCTGCCCATGGCATTTGAACCAGCACAAGGTTCTTCCGTGCCCTCGATAGGATATTCAAATATCCTAGGAGACAAGCACCGAGGGAACGGTATGTTATAAGACATCTTCGAGGGGAGTATTTTTCATTCCTCCTCTCCGCACCGAGAACTCGTCCGATCAACTTGTGTCTTCTAGTTGCTCCTAAGTCAAACCTTCGAGAAAACCTTTTTACAATAGAATACTTTTTGGCATTATTCTTAATTATGCGCACACCGGTGTGTGATTTTTGGGTGCCTAGGTTACCAATACCCGTAAACCAAAGGGCAGGCAATGGGGTCGAATGATGCCTTAGAGTTAATACATCAGCCTCGCAACTTCCTCAACCTCTTGAGGAATAGTCCAGATCTTAACAGATACTTGAGTGTTTAAACCCTAAAAAAGACCCAGGAGACCTAAAGTCGGTATGCCTCACTTATCTCCTTTTTAGCACTTCAGGACTTAATTCATCATTTATTCTAGCCTAGAACTTAGGTAAACTCCTCCATAATCAAATGCTGGGATCAGCACAATTTTTGCATCTTTTCCTCTTTGTGTCTCTCTCTTCTTCTCTTTCTTTTTCCTCCTCAATATACTTGCAATTCAGCTTACAAAGATTTCATCTTCTCTCTATTTTTTATTTTTTTTAATGCAATATGAATGCCCTAACTACATGCAGAATATGTATAAATGCTATGAATAACCTCAAGTTGTACCCCCCCATGCCTAAATCAGACAATGTCCTTAATGGAAAGTAAAAGCAAGGAAACATGTTACCTGAGGTGGAGTTGGGATGTCTCCCAATGGGTGATTCTTGCAAATCGGGCTCTACAAGTGAAGCAGAAGGAGACCCAAAAAAGACATGTAACAAACCTGGCCTAGCAACTAACCAACCCAAGAAGTTGTCAAGCTGGTGATGGAGAGTGATGCCAAATGCTCGCCAGATACAGGTGAAAATAGGGTACTCCTGAGCTATTGTTGGAGGTTTCACATAATACACATGAGTAGTGACCTCCGGGAGTGCACAGCGAGGAGGCAAAGGCTCCTCAAACAGGTATGTGTGGGAAAAAGGGGGTGCGAAGAAGGACATCCTAAGGATGATGGGCTAACATAGACAAGCGTCTATCCATACTTGCCACTCTACCACAGGATGTATTGGTCTGGTTATCCTCCTGTAAAGCAAAAATGTGAGCAGAGATTGTAGGAAGCTATTTCTGAAGGAGTGTGTCTCTCAATTGCAGGGTAGGGAATAGGGTCAAAGAGGGCTTGAGAGGTTCAACATTCTTCCTTGACAACCATTCCAATTCTTAAATGTCATCAGAAACAGCCGTAGTAACTAATTGGCTTTCATGCTGCCTATTGATGATAACATCATCATGAGCCATAACTACCTTTATTTAATCATAATCAAGTGACAAATGCTACTACATAGTCTCATGAAAGCCATAATTCCATTCAGATCCATTCCGAGAGAATATTAAAATAGGGTTAATTCTGGAGTTTTAACATTACATTATGAATGCATAATAACCATGGGATTTTTCAGGGGCTAATCTAAAGTCTAATGAGAATTAAAGACTACTAATTGGATCCATGCAGATAGAAACGAGGTTTCACGCATTTCAAGAACCAATACAGCACCTAAAGCCCTAATTTTAGATAGTCTTGAATTATAGAGGTTCTGGTCAAGATAAAATTCATAGAACAATATTTCTTAAGGATTGGCATCCTTGATTTGACCATTTGAACATATTTTGACCTTAAACAAAGTCACAGACAGATTTTTGCCCTAATTCGAGTTTCTATGCAAATTTCCCAGTCAAAATTGAAATTTGACTTCACCATCAGATTCCTTGAGTCCAAATTAGGTTTGTACCAAAATTTAGGCTCAATCAGAGTCCATCTTGATGTGGTTTGCATTTCAGTCCATTTAAACTATGTTTCTTTTAGACAAGCCCCTAACTTTCAAAAAACCTTGCAATTGAGTCCCTAACTTCCTTATCTTCTGAGCAAGCAAGTCCTTGTCATCATTGGAGATCAACCGACCTCCAAGATTCTTTTGACCACCTCAAATCCTACTCAAATCAGCACCAAATCCCACCAAATTTGGTGGGATTGGGGTTCACATTACAAGGAATCCTTTCAAGGCAATTTGGGATCCTAGATCACACCTGTTTGCCCTAGCAAACCCACGAAATTTGTGGGTGTTTTGTGCGTCAAGCACAAGCCAATTTGGGCGTGTTTCCTGATGTAAACACATTTACACTACTTAAAATGTCTATTTATGCATGTTCTTAAGCATAGGATTGCATTTCATGATATAAATATTGCATTACATGCATCATCTTACATTTAGAGTAGTTTGAATAAAATGGAGGTTAATTGTCTCCTTTTATGTGCTTGGACAGGGCAAATATTTTATCGGGGCCTCGGATCAAAGATCCAACCGTATGGATATGATCAGGGCGACGATTGGAGTTCAACGACTCCAAGATCGCCCTAATCAGGCATCCGTAGCATCAGATAGAGACCGGGGAACCCTAGAAGATCAAGGGCCAGGATGGTGTAAATCCGCACTTCAGATGGAAAATCCGACCACACGGATGAATTCGGATCGACGATCGCAGCCGAACGACACAAAAATCAAGTCAATCCGACATCCGTGGCACCATCTACAACTTCCAGAAGATGGACGGCCAAGATAGCGCCACGTGGCGCCATCCCAGCCGCCCAATCGGCCGCAGGAGTCCTGTGAAGACCACGCAACGTCTCCTCTCCGCCGTTGGATCTCGATCCAACGGCTGCGGTCGCGCGCGTTTAAAAACGTCCGCGCGACCATTTCGCCGCGTAGCGCAGCGGCTACGCAGCTGCGGGCGAAGCGGAGGTCGCGGGTTCGAGCCGCGGAGAGGGGGTCGAAGGCGCGGGCGAGCGGGCGCGCACGAGCGTCGGATGAAGATCCAACGGCCGCGCGCGCCCGATAGCGCCGACGCGCAATTGGACGCCCTGGTGGGCGCGCGATCGCACGCGGGCGGCGCGCTACGCAGCGGGCGCGGGCGCGATCTAAGCCGTCCGATCTCGCGATCGGACGGCTGAGACGACGCGGACGTGCGTCTGCGTTACGCGCGCAGGCCAGCCGAGCGGGCGCGCGTGGCGCGGCGGCGACGGCGACGGCGGGGCTTTAGCGACGGTTTTATCCGTCACTAAAGACCCCTTATTTATTATTTTGAAGATGTAATGTCCATTTTGCCCCCACTCCTTGCAACTATAAAAGGAGACCCCCTCCATACGAAATTTTCATCCCTTCCTTCTCCTCTCTACCTCTCCAAAGCTCAAGAGAAGCTTGTCCCACACCCGGGATGCCTCTCGCGAGATAAAGTCCAAATTTTCGTCCCCCTTCGGAAGTGGATCCCGCGACGACGACGGCGTGCTGCTTCGTTCCCGTTCTTCTGCTTCGTCCTCCTTCGTCCCGCCTCGTTCTCCTTCGTCCAGGCGTCGTTCCGTTCGGCTCGTCCTCCAAGCGACCGTCGAGGAGGATAACTTCTCTCTCCCATTCTTATTTACAGCTTTTCTAGTGTAGAATTTTCCTGCTTTATAGTGTAATTGATTTCCCGCTTTCTAGTGTAACTTTAATTTCGTTTGCTTGTATAAACAATTGAAATATTGAATGCATGTTCTCTTTCTCTCTCTCTCTCTCAATTTGATAGCTCCATTGTAATTATTTCGCCTTGTTTATCAAAAATCCTAAAAAAACATAATTGCGAATATAGATCAACGTAGCCTCCCTGAGTTCGACCCGGAATTCTTATTTCGGTATAAATCTTATTTGTTGAACACGAATCCTTCGCTTTCGAACTACAACGACGGGTTTTCCAAAACCAAACACGTTAGCGTAGATTCTCGCGCTCAACATTTTGGCGCCGTTGCCGGGGAGGCAACGATTTCCGATCTTTTCTTCGCATTTCTTGCACTTTATTTGTTTTCTAACTAGCTTTCTCTTGTGTCTATTGTTTTGCAGAGACCTCCATCAAGGAATCAACAAGCGGTAGACTGGAGTAAAGTGCAGTTGAAGACAACTGTAAGTGCTCCCCCATTCTTTCCCCCTCCATAGATTTCATTCGCCACATTAAATCCAAATTCCAATTAACCTAGGTGTTTGCATAAATCCTAGGAATAGTTTGGTTGTTTGGATTTCTACTCACACTTATTTCACCCTCATTCATAAAAAAAATAATAATAACAAAAAGATAATTTTGTGGGGTAACTTTCAACAAACACACAACACACACCCACATTCAAGGCACTTGATTAACTTGATTTGTTTTCTACTCAACCGGGTTCTGATCTGTGGAACCGGTACACACAGAGCAACACATAACAGAGTAGAAATCATTCTAGGTTAACCATCTTTGAGTGCCTAACTTAGTGGTGCAATTGTGGCCAATTGTTTGAGTTGTTTGGGCCGCACCACTTTATTTAAAACCAACTCATCAAGTAGCTCCTCCTTAGGGTTTTCAATCTAGGTATATTCTAGGCACTCCGTTTTCTTTCTGATTTTAAAGGAAAACTATCTTCACCCGTGTTTTACAACTTGGTTTGCCTAGAAATTTGATTGCAATTCACCTAATTTGAAACCCTAAAAGCTACTTAAGCAGGATTTGAACATTAAAATTCACACATTATAAATAATCTTGCTTGAAAACCCTGGTTGTGCACCCACTTACACAAATTTCAATCAATCATTAAGGGCACAACCCATTATAAGGGCCCATCACATTCCATAAGCACCACAATCCCAGGCTGTAATAAAATTGAGTAGACGTTGGCCCTAAGGTTTGATTCGCTCTTCAAGGCCTAGTCTGAGATTGTTTTTGATTAACCTACTTGTACTGATTAATCTGATGTCTAGCTAGGGGAGTAGCGTCAAACGACCGCGGCTGGGGGGTACACTAGGAACCGGAGGCGAAAGCCAAAGGAAGAACCTTCTCCCCAGTCCCTCCTTCTAACTGGTTGGATTATACAGACGCAAGTAGAGTAAATCAGTTACAGTCTTAAGGCTGGTATTGGGAGTCAGTAGATCCTTAGGCTACCTCACTTAAGGACAGCCTTGTTTTGTTGTACTGCAGGGTCCCTATCCCCGGTCCTTCCGACCTACTCCTAGTTTATGCTGGGAAGACGGTCATTGAATCCCAGATTAGAAGGACCATTAGAACATTCTAGGAGGCACAAGTTAGATTTTGGTCAATTTGATCCCATGGCCGAACAACAGCCTCTTCTGCCTGGAAATCCACAGGAAGAATTTCGAAGGCAGCTGGAACAAATGCAGAGAATGCAAGAATGGTTCCAGAGAATGCAGGGCGTTCAGCCCTTGAAGGATTTTTATGATCCTTCAAATTACGGGGAACGTCCCGGCGTCCAGATTCCAGCCGGTGACGTAGAAATCAAGCCCCAGGTGTTAAGCCTGATTAAACATTATCATGGGCTTGGCTCCGAGGATCCGTTTCAACACTTGGAGGACTTGACCACTTTGGTCCAGACCACCAAGTCTCGAAACGTAAACGAGGAGCAAATGATCATGAGGCTCTTCCCTCACTCTCTTAGGGATAAGGCCGCGCATTGGTATAGGACAATAGGAAGACCAATTACAACTTGGAATGAGTTGAAATCGGCCTTTCTGAAGAAATTTTTCCCAGTCGGTCGTACCAATGCTTTAAGACGGGCAATCACTACTTTTACCCAGCGGCCGGGGGAGCAGTTTCATGTGGCCTGGGAGCGATTCCAGGACTTATTGCGGAGGTGTCCACACCACGAGGTGCCGAAATGGCAACTCGTGCAGATTTTTTATCATGGGTTGACTGAACAACTCAGAAACCATGTGGATGCTTCTTGCGGAGGCAATTTCCTTAATAAAGATGCAGATAGTGCACATGATTTATTTGAGGAAATGAGTGAGAATTCAATAAATCATGCCTCCATGGATACTTTTAACCGGTCCCAACAACCCAGATCAAATGTCAATGAAGTCCATGACTCTCATTCATTTGATATGGAATTGATTTGTAATAAACTTGACAAAGTGGACTTGGTTGCTAAAAGAATGGAAGAGTGGATGGCTGGCAATTCTATGAACAACTCTCAATCCACTCAATCCCAAAATTCGGGATTCCATTCTTCACGAGCTCTTTCTGGACGGGAGTTCGTGAATCAACTTGATGCGACTCAACATATGAGTCAGCATTTTTCGGAACCCCATGGGTTCCCAACTGGGGCCTTTGATCCCAGTTTTTCTAATCCTTCCTTTTCTTTCTCTCCATCCTCACTTTATGAGGATGTCTGTGCTGTACAAGAGAATGCTAGATCCAACCCCTACTCGAATGCCTATAATCAAGGTTGGAGAAACCACCCTAACTTCTCTTGGAAAAATCCGGGGCAACAGACCCAATTCCGACCCAGCAATTATGCTCCGCAACGACCAATGGGTCAGGGTCAAGTATATACTCAGTTGCCTCCGAATCAGGTCAATCAGCCAGCTTGGAATGCCCGTCAACCCGCAGGGCAGGCTGATTTGAACCATCAAATAGTAGAGATGCAAGGATCTATGCTCCAGCTCATGCAGCAAATGAAAAACTCACTGGACAACTTGCAATCCGGGCTCATTGCTAACTCTCGCCAACCCGGATCTCTACCATCCCAACCTGTACCCAACCCACGAAACATTACAAATTCGGGCAATCAAGCCCAAGGGTACGGAAATCAGAGGGACCCACACGCGCATGCTCAGGTGGTTGAGCAGGGTTCCTCATCTTCTTCTTCTGTAAATCAACAATTCATGGTCAATCAAGCCCCTCCAATCTTTCCTAACCCTCCTCAAGACCCAAATTCTTACGCTTCTGCAAATTCTGTCACTTTGAGAAGTGGTAAGAAGACTCAGGATCCACAACCACATTATTCTAATCTTTTGAATCCTGAAGAATTTGAGGAGAGAGAAGAGAATTCTAAAGGAGAAATCAAGGCTCAGGAATCCGATTCCAAAGATCTGACTCGTGTTCCTTTTCCTGAAGCCTTAACCAAAGCAAAGAGGAAGAAGTCTGTTGATAGCAATGAGGAGCTTCTGAATTTATTTAAGAATGTTGAGATCAATATCCCGCTCCTTGATGCTATCAAGCACATACCGACTTACGCAAGATTTTTAAAGGAATTATGTACACAAAAGCGTAAGTCGAGAGAATCTGTTCCGAGGAAGGTGGTACTCTCCGAGCAGGCTAGTTCTGTTATCCTGCACTACCTCCCTCAGAAAAGGAGAGATCCTGGTGCTCCTTTGATTTCTTGCGTTATCGGAGATTACACATTTGATAGAGCACTTTTGGATCTCGGTGCATCCATCAACCTAATTCCGACTTCTCTTTACGAGAAGTTTGGGTTAGGCGAACTTCGGCCAACTTCAGTAACGCTACAGTTAGCGGATCGTTCGGTCACAAACCCGCGAGGCGTTATTGAAGATGTTATAGTTAAGGTCAAGGATTTTTATTTTCCTGTAGATTTCCTTGTCCTTGACATGGATGTACCAGATAATCTGAGGAACACGCCCATCATTCTGGGGCGTCCGTTCCTGGCTACCGCAAAGGCCAACATTAATTGTGAAAGCGGTAGCATGGAAATCGCCTTTGGGGACCAACGTATGAAATTAGATATTTTTAAGGCGATCAATAAATTTGAGGATTGTGGAGTTATTGAGGAACTTGATGAGGATAATATTAATATTGAAACTTGTTTGACAGTTTCTTCAATTGAAAGTTCCTCTTTGGTTGATGAATTTGACCCGCAACCCTCTGACTTAACATCTTCGGAAGAGGTTACTGATTTTGTCCACTCACAACCTCTCCCTCTTGTTGAATCTTCAGCATCTACCCGACCATCAATCATCACCCCACCTCAGCTCGAATTGAAACCATTGCCCGAGAATTTGAAATATCAATTTTTAGGACCTCAGAATACGCTCCCTGTGATTATCAGTGCTAAATTGACAAAGGAGCAAGAGATTAAATTGATTAAGGTTCTAAAGGAACATAAGGAGGCAATTGGTTGGACCATTCATGACCTTAGGGGGATCGAGCCATCTTACTGCAATCATAGAATATTTTTGGAAGATGGATCCCGCCCTTCTCGCCAGATGCAGAGGAGATTGAATCCAAATATGCGAGAAGTGGTAAAAAAGGAAATCATCAAGTGGCTCGATGCAGGAATTATTTATCCAATCTCTGACAGTTCCTGGGTAAGTCCCGTTCAGATTGTTCCAAAGAAAGCCGGGATTACTGTTGAGACTAATGAGAAAGGAGAATCTGTCACAACTCGTTCAGCTTCATCTTGGAGAGTTTGTATTGATTACAGGAAGCTGAACACTGCCACTAAAAAGGATCATTTTCCCCTGCCCTTCATTGATCAAATCCTGGAAAAATTAGCCGGGCAGAAGAATATATTAACATAATTCGAAAGCGAAAACCGACTTATCACTTAATTAAGAAGAACAATTGGTGATTTAAATCACCATTATTTTGTCTTTTTATTTCTTTTTATCCCATGACTTCTTGAGATATTATTGATTGTTATTGAATATCAATTTGACAAATTTTATTCATTGCATATATGTTATTGTGCTTAATTTACTATACTCATTTATTCTGAATGAAGATTAATGCATGAATTTCATATTTACTCCCTGCGAACGACCTCAGACTCCAATTAGAATATGAGTTTATAAATTTAAGTGTTTGCGTGATTTTGTCGATTATATTACAACGCATATATTTTATAACACTCGACGACATATAAACATTTTGGCGCCGTTGCCGAGGAGCAACGCGCAATTCACCATTGGTCTAATCTTTCTTGATTGATTTGAGCACTAACTTGCCCTATCTGTTTTGCTTGTGATCTTACGATGTACATCACGAAGAGATCTTCTACGCAATCAACCATTCCAAGGGCAGGTAAGCTTCCTCTTCTTCCCTAATCAATCTCATAATCTTGGGGAAGAGAAAAGTAAACAAATGAATCAGGATCTACTTGCCATACTTGTCTTTGTTATTATCATTCAAAAGGCAAAAGATTCATGATTTGCTAACTTAATTTGATATCTGATTGAAGCTGAGATGATTTGATTAGGATTCCCTATCCTGATTTCCTATACCTATTAGGGATTTGCGCTTAAATTGTAAACATCTTGGACTTTTCACTTTCTTGTTTGAGTGTAAGGTGTTACCTATGAGATCAAATTGGACTTGAAATAAAACCAATTAGGGTTTCTACATTAGGGTTTTGAAGTGTTAGTATACATTTGCATGCATTAAAGGCAATTAATCTTCCCACATTTATGTGCTACCCAAGCCCTTATTTGAAAAGATCTATTCAAGGAAAATCCTAAAATCAAGTTCTAAATTCACTTGAATCCTAAAACTTTAGACCTAAATCAAGTTCCAATTAGGGTTTGCACCTCAGTTGCACCTCACCTCCATCGTCCCGCTCCTCACCTCCTTCATCCGAGCTTCCGCCAGGCACCGTCGTCTCGTCGAACAGCCGATTCGGGAGATTTCCTCTCACCTCCTCTTTTTATGCTTTCATAGTTCATTGTAATCAACATTTAATTGATATATATATCATATTTGTTCCATTTCTATCTTGTGATTCATTCTGCTTATCTTTTATTTCAAAAATACAAAAAAAATATCAAAACCCTAAAATACCAAAAAGAAACAAAACGAAGCGTGGTTTTCACCTAAAGTAAACATCGTCTCCCTGTGTTCGACTCAGGACTCCCTTGGAGTTTCGATATAAATTTTACCTGATCGACGTGTTTTGCAACTACAACGACGGGTTACTTGTAACCTTGATTTCTAACACGCGAAACATGCCCGACCATTTTGGTGCCGTTGCCGGGGAGGCAACGGAATTTACTTTATTGTTTATTGCGTTTCTTTGCATTTACATAGCACTAACCCTACTTGTCTTTGATCTACTGTCTTGCAGATACCCTAGCATGGAGATCCAAGTGCGGTAGATCAAAGTAAAGTGCGGGTAGAGTACTCTGTAAGTGTTCCCCACATCCCCCTCACTAGTTCATTTTGCCACAATCATAACCAAGACCTAATCTACTTAGGTGTTTGCATAAATCCTAGGATAGACTTTGTTTGTCTTGTTTGCCACCTTCACCCATCTCACCTACAACTTATAAAAATAAAAAAAATAAAAAGATATTTTCTGTGGGACGAATCAATTCACATACTCTATACACCCACATTTGAGGCACATAATCGGACTTGATTTTCAGCTACTCAACCGAGATTCTGACCTGTGGACCTAGTACATGAATTCAACACATAAAAGAGTAGAAATCACATTAGGTTAACCACCTTTTTGTGTGCCTTAATCAGTGGTGCATTTGAGCCAATTGAGTGAATTGTTTGGGCCGCACCACCTAATCTAAAAGAGGTTCATTTTCTAGCTGTCCCATAGGATTCAATAATTAGGTCAAGCCAGGCACTCCATATTTTTTCTTGATTTCTAAAGGAAAATATTTGAACACGTGCTTTCAACAACAAACTTGGTTTGCCTCACAAAACTTGGTTGAAAACACCTAATATTTGAATCCTAAAAGCTATTAAGCAAGATTCGAATCCTAAAACTCACCTCACCATTAATAATCTTGCTTGAAAACCTCTTGGTTGTGCACATTCACACGTTCTCAAACAAATCATTAAAGGCACAACCCATTAAGGGCCCATCACATTCCAGAGCACCAATTTCCCAAGCCAAACTAAAATCAATTAGACGTTAGCCCTAAGGATTCATTCACTCGTCAGGATCCAAATTGAGAGTATTCATGATTAACCTGCTTATACTAGTCAATCTGATGTCTAGCTAAGGGAGTAGTGTCAAACGACCACGGCTGGGGGGTACATTAGGAACTAGAAGCGCAAGCCAAAAGAAGAACCTTCTCCCCAGTCCCTTATTTTAACTGGTTGGATTGCCTGGACATAAGTAAAGTAAATTGTCCATAATCTTAGGATGGATTCTGAGAGTCAGTAGACCTTAGGCTACCCCATCTAAGGACAGGCTTGTATTCTTGTGCTACAGGGTTCCCTCTTTTCCCCATCCTTCCGACTTCCTTCCAGTGCATGGTTGGGAGGAGATCATTGAACCCTAGACTGGAAGGACCTTTAGACCATTCTAGGAGGCAGAGGCTGAGCTATACCCAAGCAGACCCATGGTTGATCAACAACTACCTCCCCCACCTCCGAACCAGCAAGAGCTGATTCAGAGGCAGTTGGAAGAATTGCAGCAGATGCAGCAATGGTTCCAACGTATGCATGGTCAGGGCACCCGACCCTTGAAGGATTTTTACGATCCTTCAAACTATGGGGAACGTCCCGACGTCATGATTCCCGCTGGAGACATAAAAATCAACCCCAAGTCTTAAGTTTGAATAAGCATTTCCATGGGCTTGGCTCAGAGGACCCATTCTAGCACCTGGAGGATCTGACCACTTTGGTTCAGACCACCAGAGCAAGGAATGTGAACAAAGAGCAAATGATCATGAGGCTTTTCCCCCACTTTCTCAGGGATATGGCTGCACATTGGTACCAGACCATAGGAAGGCCTATTGAAACTTGGGCTGCTCTTAAGTCGGCTTTCTTGAAGAAATTCTTCCCTATCGGAAGGACCAATGCCTTGCGGCAGGCGATTACCACTTTCGCCCAATGGCCGGGGGAACCGTTTCATGGTGCCTAGGATCGATTCCAGGAACATTTGAGGAAGTGTCCACACCACGAGGTACCAAAATGGCAACTCGTGTAGATTTTCTATTGAGTTGGTTGAGCAACTCCATAATCACGTGGACGCCTCCTACGGAGGCAATTTCCTCAATAGGGATGCAGATAGCGCATACGACCTATTTGAGGAAATGAGCGAGAACTCAATTAATCATGCCTCCATGAATGCATTCAACTGGTCCCAACAACCTAGGTCAAGTGCTAATGAGGTCCAGGATTCTCATTCATTTGACATAGAGTTAATTTGTAATAAACTAGATAAAATGGACTTGGTTGCTAAGAAAATGGAAGAATGGATGTCTGAAAATTCAGGAAACACTTCTTTACCCACTCAATCCCAGAATTCGAGATTTCATTCCTCACGAGCTCCCACGGGGCAGGAATTCATGAACCAACTCGATTCGACTCAAGCCAAGATTTCTCGGAACCATATGGGTTCCAAACGGGGGCCTTTGATCCCAGTTTCTCTTATCCTTCCTTCTCTTCATCCTCGTTTTATGAGGATGCATATGCAATGCAGGAGAATGTTAGGTCCAACCCGTATTCTAACACTTTTAACTCGAGATGGAGGAACCACCCTAACTTCTCCTGGAAAAATCAGGGGCAACAGACCCAATCTCGACCCAGCAACTATGCATCTCAAAAACCTATGGGTCAGGGTCAAGTATACACCCAGTTGCCCCCGAGATCGATTCATCAGCCATCTTGGAATACCCAACAATCCGTGGGGCAGGCTGATTTAAACCGGCAGATGGTGGAAATGTAAGGGTCCATGCTTCAGCTTATGCAACAAATGAAGACATTTTTGGATAACTTGCAATCCAGGTTAATTGCAAACACCCGACAACCCGGATCCCTACCATCTCAATCCGTACCCAACCCACGTAATGTGCAAAATCAGGGCAATAAAGCCAAAGGGTATGGGAATCAAAGGGACCCACACGCACATACTCAGGGGGTTGAATAGGGTCCCTCTTCTTCTTATGGTTACATGACCAACCAAGGCCCTCCAATCTTCACTAATCCACCTCAAGACAAAAACCCTTATGCCTCTGCAAACTCTATCACCTTGACAAGTGGGAAGCAAACCCAGAACCCAGAATTACCTTCTAGAAGTCAAAATCCTAGGGAGCTTGAGAAAGAGGAGATCGAAGAAGACAATAAGGCCCAGGGATCGAAAATTGAAAATTCCACCCATATCCCGTTCCCTGAGGCCCTATTGAAAACCAAGAAGAAAACCCTAGACAGCAACGAGGAGCTTTTGAATTTATTCAAGAGCTTAGAGATCAATATTCCGCTTCTCGATGCTATTAAGCACATCTCGACTTACGCTAAATTCTTGAAAGACCTGTGTACCCAAAAGCGTAAGCCGAGAGAACCCACTCCGAAGAAGGTGATTCTCTCTAAGCAGGCAAGTTCTGTGATCCTGTATCACCTTCCTCAAAAGAAGAAAGATCCAGGTGCCCCCTTGATCTCATGCATTATTGGGGAATACACTTTTGATAGGGCACTATTGGACCTAGGTGCATCCATCAACCTAATCCCAACTTCTATTTATGAGAGGTTTGGGTTAAATGAACTCAGGCCAACCTCAGTAACGCTACAATTAGCGAACCGATCGGTCACCACATCGACAGGCGTTATTGAGGATGTAATTGTCAAGGTCAAGGATTTCTATTTTCTTGTATATTTCCTCGTCCTTGACATGGATGTACCTAATAATTTGAGGAACACGCCCATCATTTTGAGGCGTCCATTCCTAGCTACCGCCAAGGCCAACATAAACTGTGAAAGCGGTAGTATGGAGATTGCCTTTGAGAATAAGAAATTAACTCTGGATATTTTTAAGGTGATAAGAGGATTTGAGGATTGTGGATTCATTGAGGAACTCGAGGATCAGGATCTTGAGATGTGTATGACAATCAATGCACTCGAGGACTTCATTAGCTTTAGTGAACCTAACCCACAACCCTCCTCCGCGGTAGACCTGCCATATCCTAAAGAGGCTATTGATTTTGTTCATTCCCAGCCTCTTCCACTGGATCGTCCTGATGAATCTTCATCAGCATCCTCCCTTCCTTCTATTCTAAACCCACCCTAGCTGGAATTAAAACCATTGCCCAAAAAATTGAAATATGAATTCTTAGGACCTGAAAACACGCTCCATGTGATTATTAGTGCTGATTTGACTAAGGAGCAAGAATTGAGGTTAATTAAGGTCCTTAAAAGAAACAAGGAGGCAATTGGTTGGACCATCCACGACCTTAAGGGGATCGAGCCATCTTATTGTAATCATCGTATTTTCATGGAAGATGGGTCCCACCCTTCTCGTGAAATGCAAAGGAGACTAAACTCGAATATGCGAGAAGTGGTCAAGAAGGAGATAATCAAGTGTCTCGATGCTAGGATTATTTACCCAATCTCAGATAGTCCGTGGGTTAGCCCCATTCAAATTGTACCCAAGAAGGCGGGAATAACCGTTACGACTAATGAGAAAGGGGAAACCTTCACCACTCGTTCAGCTTCTACTTGGAGAGTCTGTATTGACTATAGGAAGCTGAACACAGCCACTAAAAAGGATCACTTTCCCTTGCCATTCATCGATCAAATCCTCAAAAGGTTAGCTGGGAAAAAATATTTTTGCTTCCTGGACGATTATTCGGGATATAACCAAGTCCCTATCCATCCTGAAGACCAGGAAAAGACAACTTTCACATGTCCCTACGAAACCTTTTCATTCCGTAGAATGCCGTTTGGGCTTTGCAATGCGCCTGCGACTTTTCAAAGGTGCATGCTGACCATCTTTTTTGATATGGTGGGAGATTGTCTTGAGGTGTTCATAGATGATTTCTCCATTTTCGGAGATTCTTTTGAGTCTTGCCAGGCCAACCTGGAATTGATCCTTCAGAGATGCATCAAAACACGGCTGGTCCTTAGCTGCGAAAAGAGCCACTTTATGACTCAGGAAGGCATCGTCCTGGGTCATGTGGTCTCTAATCGGGGAATTGAAGTTGATAGAGCTAAGTTGGATGCTATCTCTAGACTTCCTCCATCCACATCTGTAAAACAGATTCGCTCTTTCCTTGGGCATGTGAGTTTTTACAGAAGATTCATTAAGGATTTCTCGAAGGTTGCTCAGCCCTTGAGTAACCTTTGGCCAAAGACGCGCCGTTCGAGTTTGATGAATCATGTTGTAAGGCATTTGATTTATTGAAAATGGCAGTCACCTGTGCCCCGGTATTGCAACCACCGGTCTGGACAGACCCATTTGAGATTATGGTTGATGCATCTGATTATGCCATCGGGGCTGTCTTGGGTCAAAAGATTAAGAAAAAGCCCTCTGTGATTTACTACGCTAGCAAAACTATGGACGAGGCCCAGAGGAACTACACTGTTACTGAAAAAGAATTGCTAGCCGTAGTTTTTGCTTTAGAAAAATTTAGGGCTTATCTGTTATGCTCTCGTGTCATCATCTATACCGACCACTCGGCCTTGAAACATCCATTGGCCAAAAAGGATGCCAAACCCCAGCTTATTCGCTGGATTTTGGTCCAAAAGGATGCCAAGGGCACAAAATGTAGTGGCGGATCACCTCTCGAGAATCCTAATTGATTCTCCTCATCCAGATGTTAAAATCTCTGATACTTTTCCAGATGAAACTATCCTCACAGTCTCGGGTATCCTAACCCCCTGATTTGCGGATATTGTCAATTATTTGGCCATTGGTCAAATCCCCCAGGATTGGGACAAACAACAATAGGATAGACTTGTATCTGAGGCCAAATATTATTTTTGAGATGATCCCGAGCTGTACCATATTGGCGCAGACCAGATTATTCGCCGATGCGTCCCGGAAGTCGAGTTCCATAGCATACTTGAGTTCTATCACACATCTGCGTGTGGTGGACACTTTTTAGGGAAAAAGACAGCCGCAAAAATTTTGCAATCTGGATTCTATTGGCCGTCATTATTTGAGGATGCCCAAGAATTCTCTAAGTCATGCACCCAATGCTAGACACTCAAGAACATGGCTAAGAGAGATATGATGCCCCTGAACCCAATTATTTCCATCAAAATTTTTGACATTTGGGACATCGACTTTATGGGACCCTTCCCTCCTTCATTTGGACACCAGTATATTCTGGTCGCTGTTGATTACGTGTCCAAGTGGATTGAGGCAATTCCCACCTGGACCAATGAGCACAAGGTGGTCATCGATTTTGTGAAGAAAAATATCAGTGATGGTGGCACACATTTCATTCATGCCCAATTTCAAAATTTACTGGGGAATACGAGGTAAGCCATCGAATTTCCATACCTTACCACCCTCAGACGAATGGGCAGGCCTAGGTCTCCAATCGGGAGATCAAGAACATTTTGCAGAAAACCGTTAGGCCTGATAGGAAGGACTAGACCCAAAAGCTAGATGATGCTCTTTAGCCTTACCGTACGGCGTACAAAATGCCTATCAATATGTCTCCGTTCCGTCTGGTGTTTGGTAAGGCGTGTCACCCATAGAACTTGAACACCGGGCATTTTGGGCCAACAAGAAATGTAATGTAGACCTTGAGTTGGCCGGGAAAACCAGGAAACTCCAACTATCTGAGTGGGAGGAGCTTCGAAATGATGCTTATGAAAATGCCAGAATCCATAAGGCAAGGACCAAAGCTCTCCATGACCAGATGATTTCACGTAAAAGCTTTGAGCCGAACTAGAAGGTCTGGCTTTTCGATTCTCGATTGAAGCTTTTCCCTGGTAAACTCAGGACTAAGTGGGGCGGCCCGTTCGTTATTGAGCGGATTTTTCCTAACGATGCCATCGAAATCTCTGACCCAAAGACAGGTAATATTTTCAAGGTCAATGGATAGTGTCTCAAACCTTTGTTGACCATGTGCTCCCTGAACCCGTCTTGGACAAGGTTGCTCTTACCTTGCCATAACCACCGCGGGCTGATCATCGCCCAGCTGAAGGCACTAAACTCAGCACATGTAAAGACTATTCCAAGCTGACCAGAGTTTCACGAAAACCAGGTGCTATTCTTCCACTCCTACTCTCCTGCATGCTTTCATTTTTCACAGGACATTACAATAGCTAAGCATGGGGGGTGGACATATTTTACAACCATTTTATCAGCTGTAACAGTGATTTTCTGTTATTTTATTCTAATTTTAAAAAAATGAAAAAAATGAAAATTTGAAAGAGATAAAAAAAAATTATTAGAATTAGGAGACAAGAACTTAGGCATTAGGAGTTGTAAACTTTAGGAATTGATACTTTGAGGCCTGAATACTTAGACTCTTTAGGTCTTCGGGCTTAATTAGCCCAGGTGTTCACTCGAATGTGGATTTAGTCTAGAGTCATCGCCAATTAAAATTTATTTTAATTTGGTAAATAATTTAGGATGATAAGTATACAACTTATCAATCCGCCCTCTGATTTAGGGGGACTTTAAGCTTAAGCATCTACACACATTTTCTGCACTGACTCACTTTCCAACAGTTTTTAGGGAAATTGGGTAGCTAATGGACCGACTTGCGTGGTATGGCTGGCAAGTTGTCTGTGATAACAGCTCATCGGTCGGTTGTCCAGAGCCCAACCACAAGACCGTTTTCATTGTACTACCTTTAAGTAAATCTTAGATCAGGAAATCCACCTACTTAAAAAAAAAAAAGGAGAAAAAAAATAAATAAAACCATACTTCACCGCATGAATATGGCTGGCAAGTTGTCGGTGGCAACAGCCCATCGCCGGTTGTCTAGAACTCAACTCACAAAAAAAAATGCACAATAATTCCCAAAACACCTAGGGAAGAAGCGGGGAAGTAGAATAAACCGAGGAGATATACACTAGGTTCGCCCTTGTGCTGACCCCATATAAAAGAAAGTAGGGAGAAAGCTACCGATCGTAAAGATAAACCTTTAGGTAAGGTCACCTAAGGTCGTAGAAATCCGAAGTCTATTTTAATGGCCGTTTAGTGAGTCTTTCATTATTTTTCACAAGATGCTTAACACTTAGAGTCCTTTTCAAGTCTTGGGCGAGTCGGGTAGCCGTAAAAAATTATCTCGTAACTTTCAAACTCCAAAAGTACAAAAAAAATTAGAAAAGAAGAAAAATAAGAAAAAAAAAATTTATCTTCTCTTCTCAAATAAGGCTAGGGCTTGGACGGTCTGCATTCTGGTAGGTACCCGGGCACTGTTGAGTTTCTGTAATTAGATCTTGGGGTTGAGATTTTCTAAACCAATCAATAAATTTTGCCTAATTACTCGAACCCTAATTCTACTTTTATACATATCATTTAGGTTAATTTTGCTAGGGACTAGTAAAAAATAAGCATGGTGGTATGATGAACACACATAAATTCATGATAAATTGCTTATTTATGATAGTTCCTAGGCTTAGCGTTGCATATCGTGTTATAAATATTGCATAACATCCACTGCATGGCATTTAGGATAGTTATATGTTTTGTATATTAATTCCTTCATTATATATGACCAGGGGGCAATGAGACATCCATACGGGTTTCGGATGGAAAATCCGATTGTACGGATGGATCCAAAGCGACGATCGCAATTCGACATCGCAGGAATCATCTCGATCTGAGCACCGTGGCACCCTCTACAAGAAGAAGAAGATGGACAGCCTAGATGGAGCCACATGGCACCATCCAGGCTGCCCAACACTAGCCAACAGCACCGCCCAATTCCTTCTTCATCCGCGCCCTTGAATCTTAACCGTTGGATTAAGATCCAATGGCTAGGAAGCGTTTGCACCAAGCTACACCTCGCGACACAAGGGAAGGTCTAGTGCAACGGTTAGAGCGCTAGTTTGCAAGGGAGGGGCGCGGGTTCAAATCCCCGCAGCCCCCCCCCCCCCCCAATTCGCAATTTGGCCGGGCGCATGGCAGCAGCAGCGGCAGCGCATGCAAAGCGCCAGCGCATGGTAGCGCGCACACGCACACCAGCACATGGCAGCGCACACACAGCAGGGCGCGTGCCATCAGCGCGCGTGATAGGTGGGGCAGCGCAACGCAAGCACAAGCGCGGTTGGGGCTAGCTTTCAACGACAGCTGGGCTGACCTACAGCGACGCTTATAGCCGTCGTTATTCCATTGCAAGCCAGCAGAGCCAACTAAGGGCGTGAGCGGATGTGAGCTGTCTACAGCAACATTTCCAGCGACTATCTGGAGTTCGCTAAAGGTCCTTTATCCATTTTAGTCGCTTCTCCACTAAAAAAGGACCTACACCCCTTCCCTTCCAAGCCATCTCTACCTGCTCTACTCCCACCTACTCTAAAGCTCTAGTAAGCCTACCAACGCTCCATTAGATCTTGTTTTCAAGCTCCCAAGGCGCCTATTAGTGTAGCGAACCTCTGCCCCACCAAATACTCCTCCATCTTCCCATCTCCCTTCATAGGTCGCCTTGGAGCTATCCTCCCACCTCCATTCCAGTAGCAGATCACCTCTGTCTTCTCACCTCCATTCCGGAGCTACGTCGAAGCTTTCCTCGACCCGACGTCCTTTTGCACCTCACCTCCGTCGTCCCGCTCCTCACCTCCTTCGTCCGAGCTTCCACTAGGCGTCGTTGTCTCTCCAAACAGCTGATTCAGGAGATTTTCGCTCACCTCCCTCTCTTTTTATGCTTTCATAGTTCATTGTAATCAACATTGAATTGATATATATATATCATATTTGTTGCATTTCTGTCTTATGATTCATTTTGCTTGTCTTTTATTTCAAAAACACAAAAAAAAATCAAAACCCTAAAATACCAAAAAGAAACAAAAGGAAGCGCGATTTTCACGTAAAGTAAACGTCGCCTCCCTATGATCGACCAGGGACTCCCTTGGAGTTTCGGTATAAATTTTATCTGATCGACATGTTTTGCAACTACAACGATAGGTTACTTGTAACCTCAATTTCTAACACGCGAAACACGCCCGACCACATAGCAATGAGTATCTACAATGTTCGTCAAATCCCTTACTTTTGGAAAAACACCAAGGTCTCATGGAGAAACGTGGAAAATTGTTGAATATGGTGTGTGAAGCTATCAATAAAAAATACCCATATATCCCCTCAGAAATTGATTAGACACCATGGAACAACATTGAGGATCAACATGATTTCCCAAATCCCGAGTTCGAAAATCAAGGTTGTTGTGGACCCCCAACCCAAATAGAATCAGATTCAAACTTTGTGCAGATTGACATGCCTGATCTTACTATGGGTTGGGAGGATCCAATTGCAGGTGTTTCCGATTCTAATCCAGCCTTAGAGTGCCATGAAGCCCGTCCATCATACCTTGATTTCCCTAACACCTGTAATAAGCTTGAGTCAGAACCTCCCGAGGATGTAATTCCCAAACCTTATCCTATTAAGGTAATCCTCGAGAGTAATTCTGACATCCCAATAAAACCAAGCTCAGATTCTAGTGACCCAATTCCTACCTTTAACCTAGAATTTATATATGAACCTATTTGGGATGATCAAGAGGCCCAATTTAAGGAGACTTAATTAGAGGGTTGTGGTTATTATTATTTCCTTCCAATATGATTTCTTCTGACATCTAAGACTTCTGGCATTTATTAGCTTTAGAATCAAAATCCTTAGGGAAATCTAACTAAGGAGCAAGGTCCTTAGAGTGGTAAAGTGTAGGCTCGGAGTCCCGGGGATGGGGTGTACAATCCACCTTGAAATCAGGGGGAGTTGAGTTAACTATTTGATTGTGACCTATTTCATCAAATGTAACAAAGATACTATCGTTCTAGTCGAGTTCATCTAATGAGACCATTTTCCCCTTTGATTGCTCCAATGGAGCTCAAGTGGAAAGTCTAAGGGCTCCTCTTCTGGTTGCCACCATTCTGCATCACAATTCATCAAGTGTCTACTCTTTACAATTGCCAATGTTTCCATGTAGCCTGCCTCCCCCTTAATGCTAGGACTTCTCAAAGAAGAATTATCGAGTATGGAGGGGTCTACATTATCATCAATAGGGCAGCTATACTCCATGATTGAGTCCCTAATGTCTCCTTCCATTTTATGGCGTGGCTCTCTAACGGTATATGCATCTAGCATGGAGGGGTTAGAATCAACCTCAAGGGAGTAAATTAGGTGACCAATTTCTTCATTTAATTGTTGACTTGTCCTTAAAGACTCTCCTAAATATTCCATCTTTTTTTTTTGTTTTTACATTTTTATTATAAAAGAGGAGATGCTACTATTAGATTGAGGAGGATGGACAATTCTAGGTTCAAGGTGACTAGGAGAATCAGTTCAGCCTCGATAAGAAAAATCACTTAAGGTGGGTAGGTTGGGCATAGTCATGGGAGAGCTAGGGATGGGATCCCCTTCTCCTAGGTTCTACTCATGATCACAGGGTTGGGGATTAATCAAACCAATTCTCCTATAGTAGGAGTAGAAAGGATCCCAATGTTCATTAGAGGATGGATAAGTGCAAGTCATGGTACCAGAATTTGGTGTTTTGGGGTGAGTGAAGTAGTTGTTGTAATCCATTTGCAAACAAGTCCTGAACGTACACTCTAATAAAACACAAGGCAATGGGACTTTCCTTTAGAGTAGATTTGAGCTAGCCTCCAACCTACCCCCTCAAAGTTGTCAAATGAGGTCAAGTTTACGCCCGACCGTTCCAACTTTAGTGGTATAATAGGGGGCTGTGAGTTAAGATTCCTGGCAAGCTCTTTGGAGAAGAACAGAAGTCGGTTACATTATCTCTTGGTGGCCAAATAAGTTGCACAATCAATTACGTGCCCTAAGTCGACCTTCGCGGGTCATAGGACCTACACCTTGCTTCAATGATACTTTGAGGTGACTTAGTGAGAAGTTACTCCAAGGATGGAACTAAGGGATGCAAGTAGCGTGAACCCTTCCTTTGAGGTGATGCGAATGCGGTGCCTCTTAACTATCCTTTCATTTCTTTAAGGGGTGTCCCCCTCCTTAAAGTATCAAAACACTTGGTCACATGATAGTATTACCACCACAAAGTGAAATAGGAGAGTCTACACTGATAAAGAGATCGATGCCTATAGCCTTAAGAGACCAAGGCCTAATGCGATGCTTAGTGTGCGTGCTCAGTGCTAGAAGTGTGCATCACACCGCAGATCAGTTTATTTTTTAGAAGAATCACACACGACTCTTTTGATTAGATCAAATGTGATTTGTTTTTAAGGCTGAATCAGATTAGCAGTCCAAATTTCGATTAGGCAACCACTGAATTAGGTCAATTCAATCAATTTGGTGGTCTTAAGATTTAATCCCAATGCAATACGTAACAGGAGCTGGATGCCAAGATAGAAAGGTATACCTAACTCCAGCAATCTTTGTGCAGATATGCACGCAACGTAAGGAAAGAGATCTAATATGCTGCCTAATCACCCCTAAATGCACGCACCTAAGGGTATATAACTCCTAAATAGGAAGCTTGATATTTTCACTTTTTCTTTTAGAGCAAGTAAGAAGAGAAACACAAATAAATCTCCCTAGTCGCTAAAGAAAGTGGGGATAAACCGCTGAAAATTAGTCCCGATGCTACATGGTCGAGAAGACTGAAATGAAATAAAATTCGTGACGAAGGAGAATCCCCTTTGAAAGCGGGATCCTGGTTTCCTTCTCTTCGAGTCCTCTCTATGTGTGTGGCCATCACTCAAGGTCAACGTCATCGCTCAGCTGCACCTGTTGTCTCGTCAGATTCTTCGCATAGAGAAAATATCAACTTGTCAGATCAATGTGCACCATAAAATACATTAGAAAAATGATTGCGTAAATCTATTGCGTCTGTTGCCTCCCCGGCAACGACGCCATTTGATCGAAACTTTTTTGCTTGAATCAGATTATATATCAGAAAAATACGTCAAAAAAATAATACGTCATCGTAGTAAATCGCGTGGTGGAAAAGTCCCGAACAAAAATATTTATCAATGAAAGGTAACCATGAAGTTAGGATCTTGTATCCACGGAAAGAAATAGACCAATAAACTCAGATATTTTCGATGCATTATTTGAATACTTTGTCTGAGACTAATATGATACAAAATAAATTTGTTAATATGTCATCGCATCCGATGAGAGAAAGAGAGACTTAATAAGCATTCATGAGAAATAAAGAGAAAGAGATGTACACACAAGCAAATACTCATTATATCACAATAAATAAGGAGTGGTAACGACGTCGATGGTAAATTTTAATTAACCAAAAAACAGAGGATTCTCTCCTCTTGGACGTGCTCGTCGAGGGGTAGACGGTGAGGTGGAGGATCACAAGGAAGGTTGAGGTGGACGAGAGCTACTCGTTGGTGGTGACAACAAGATGAACGGAGACCGGTGGTGGTGGACGGTCAGAAAGAAGGAGACCGGCGATGGTGTGCGTTGTCGACCATGGAGAATGGACTGAGGTGTCCTTGCACGTGGCCGCGGCTGGTCGGAGGCTTGACGATGTTGCTCCGGTGACGTTGGCGGAGAGGATGGTGACCGGGAGGAGTGGCTGCGAGTAGGAGGTGACCGGCCGGTTGATGGGTGCTTCTTCCCTGTTGGCGGTGAAGAAGGAGGATGGAGGTCGCGAAGCGAACACCGAGCACGGTGAGGTCGCAGAGCTACTGTCGAGGGAGAGGTTGGAGCGTGATGGGTCGTGAATGAGTGTCAAACGCGGTCGTGGAGGAGGTGGTACTCGGTGGTGCAGCGGAGGTGGACGGGGTTCTACGGCAAAGATGGAGGGGTGTGGATGGGGAGAGAGGGCCCCCGGGGGTGCTGTGCGTGGACGGCGAGAAGGGTGATCATCCTGTTGGCAATGACAAAGAGGATAGCGACAATGGCACCGGCCAGCATGGGGTGCGATGGAGCGGCGGTGCTACTGATTGTTGGGTTGCGTTGTAGAGATTAGTGGAGGAAGATGATGAAGAAGGTAAAGGGTTGGTGTTGACGGTGGTGATGGGTCTGTGTCGTAGGTGTAGGGCTCGCGGTTGGTGAAAAGGGATGTCGCGGTCTAAGAGGAGGCACGGTCGTGTTTGAGGAGATTGCTCCTTTGCTGGGAACGGTGGGGGTCTGTTGGTTGAAGTCCCGAGGAAAGATGAAGGGGGATCTCTCTTCTTCGACGTTTGGGGAGGGTCTGGGCGTCTTATGTCCTTCCCCTCCTCTCGTGTGTGGTTTGCGAGAGAGAGCAAGCTCTACCCCTATGGAGGAAGATGACGATGGCCCAGCCCCTACGAAGGTGGGTTCTTTTTAATTCTCCACCAGAGAGAGTAGCAGTGGAATTTTTGTGAAAAAGGAAAGAATTCCTCCTCTTTAGAAAGAGACTGCCACCCTTTTTTTTAATTGAACTTAGTCTCCAAGAAAATCTGGTTGATTTTCTTACTACCCAAATAATATTCTAACTTTTTACTCTTAAATCAACTCTTGCAAAAAATATATACAGTTAAATATATGATTATGTAAATGAAATGTATTATATAAAAATATACGAATGATGAATTACGAACTTATCTAAATCCCCAATGCAATGCATACTTGAAATATTATTTCTATCTCCCAATTAAATGTTCTTAAGCTTAACTCTAATCCACTAAAATGGACCTATTAGGTGCCTCTTACAACGTCATCCCCTGACTTCGAAGTGTAGGACTTAGCTAGGAAGGTGCCTCTTACGGTGTTATCTCGAGGCATCGGAGTGTAGAACCTTTCGTATATTTATATATAATAAATTAATTGGGGCAATGATTCTAATTTTGTAATAGGGCAGATTTGAAGAGGAGTGAGTGGGATGAGGTGAACTCAATCATTAATGAACAGAACTTTTAAATATAGTTGTCCAGTTGTCGAGTCAGTTTCACATGCACAAGAACTTGAATTTTTAGTTTCCTGTAAATCTTGGGTGGACCTTTAAACTGTACAACCTACTTTAGAAGTTGATGACTGCAAGATACAAGATTTGATGGGATTTGGCGGTTCGTATTTAGGGTGGTAGTCTAAAGCTGTTGAGTTAACGTGTCTGAATTTTCCCGCATGTTTCTGTGGTTGGTGTTGACTATTACCTCCATTGTAAAAAAAGCCTAACTCAAGCTTTGACGTATTAGTAGTTTTGCTTGGGACTAGTAAAACCTAGGCATGAGGGTGTGATGAGTGAGCATAATTACATGATAACATGCTTAGTTTTGTTGGTTTTGGGGTGTTAGTTGCACTATATTTAGGTTATTTTGTATATAATTGCATGATTGCATCTTAGGATTAAGATTGTGAATTTGAGCCTGTTCTTTGCTAATTTTAGATTTTACTTTATGCAAGAGTAATTTATCCACGCTCAAGAGGATGAGAAGCGAGAATCCAGGTCATAAGAGTTTAAATTGAGAGGAGAACCTACTTTGGCCATAAAACCCTAACCCTAACCTAGTCAGAACCTACCTAATTTAGCACATACCTAAAACCCTAGTCCTGATCCCTAATGCTAAACCTTAAACCGACCAATTTGAGCTCCCTAAACCTTAGGCTTAACCCTAGACTTCATCCTAAACCTATTCCTAAAAATCCAGCTTACACTCGTAGTGACACTACCTTAATCCTATTGCTAATCCTATCTTCTAGAACCCTCTACCTTAACCACTTGCAACACGATTTTTCTACACCCAAAAATGCCATAAATATTCTTTGGAATCAATTAATAAAATATGACAATCAATCACTAGAAATTAGGTGCCAATCACATCCCTTGATTATTTGCAAATGAAATCGAATGTGCATATCTGGACATGCACCCTTCTAGATCCTCCTCCCTAGCCATAGAAGGATGGAGCAGGTCGCATTGGAGGAGGACAGGTCACTGTAAAGTGCACGTATGGCAAGAAAGGAGAAGGTACAGTAGAGGACTCCTGAGTCTATTGTTGCTGCTGCTGGTTTGCATCTTCACCACGAGCTCCCGGAGCTTGCTCCATCTTTGTATAAGTGAGCTTATCAAATATGGAGACTCTCGTAATGAATTATTTATGGTTAATATCCATTGGAACACTAAAATGTAGGAAGACATGAGAGAAGAGTGTCCCAAACTGGAAGGAGCTGGTGGGTTGCTTGCTTATCAAATACAAAATCAATGGTTCCAGTTGAACCGCTTGTTCTTAAGAAATGAGTAGAGGGTGATGAGCATGATGCCAGGGAAATTCTCAAATGAGGTAGACTTAGACATGAAATTCCATAGAAAAACACGATTAAGAAAATGTAGAAAACGGCGAAAATAAGGTGACTTGGCAAGATGGCCCAAGTCATAGTTGTGAGGGAGTAAGCAGGGTTTCCCGAATAGAATCTGTTTGTGTCTGCTGGTGAAGCTCAAGAAATGTAGGTTCAACAGATGGACACCCTAGAATCTAATGAATGACATCCTCACTAACCAGAGCCTTTATGTTATAAGCCTTCGAGGTAAGTTCGATGTTGAAACCCTCACCAATATTCTTGAGATTGTCATAAAATAGGTGACAAGCCATGGGATCAACACTAGGTATGCGGCTGCTCTTAGATCCTGCATAAAAGCTCCACTCAAAAAGATGTAAAATTTGGTGGTATGCAAATTTTTCGTGGATCCTTTGAAGGATAGACTCAAAATAGGGGAAATCAACAGGTCGATCGACGTGGGGGGAAAGCTTGGCGAGTATGGAGAAATGCTCACGGGCGGCCTCAGTGATGAAAAATCGATCAAAAGTGTCATCACGAGAATTAGAAGAGGAGGCACGTGCACGTTTAAAAGCCATAACAGATTAGAAAATCATGTTGGTCGATCAATTAAGAAGTTTTGGCCAATTAAAAGTGAATCAGACAGACTTCTGAAAAACTAGCTTTTAGTCGATCAACCAAGGAATTTGGTTGACCAAAAGCAAATAGACCGGACAAAAATGACGTTTTGACGAGAGATAAGCACACAAATACTATTAAAGATATAACAAGCAATCACAAGATTTACAAGATCAATACATGGAACATCTAAACTTAAGAAAAATCCACTAAAGAACGGATTTAAAATAAGTTTCAATCGTTACCATGATCGATCAACAAATCAATCAAAGGAAGCCGATGTGGTTGTTGGCAGTGGCAAGCATGGCTGAAGGAGTGCGCACGGGGAGGATACGTGCAAGGAGGTCCTTCGTGGCAAGGAGGACGTGCGGCGAGGAGAGCGTGCGACAAGGACGCATGGCCGGCGAGGTCATTAGTTGGCGTCGAGAGCAAGGTCAAGTGTGCCGTCGAGGGTGGCGCGATGTGGCATGTTTCCACGAGGTGAGGTAGTGTTCGGTGGTGTCAGAGATCATTGATCGACCACAGCCAGAGGAGAGATGTGGAGTTGGGAGGAGGATGTTTGGTTGGTGGTGGAGAGAATGTGGGACCGAATGTTGGGTATAGGTTTGTAAAAATAGGTTATGTGGTTAAAATCCATGAGTTTTATACAAAGTTGGGTTGGCAAAATAGGTCAATACATTTAGGGTAGGTAATCAAGTATATTAGATTAGGTTCGGTTTAGGAGATTAGAGTCGAGATTAGAGGTGATTTGGATAGCAATTGCAAAAAGTAAATCCGCCCAATTTTGGTCGATCAAAATAGAAAATGATCGATCAAATAAGGTCATTATTCTATCAGGGTTCAAAGGTTTGGAGAGAAACTTCTCGCCCAACCGGATTGGTCGATCAAACAATTAAGTTGATCTCAAACTACAAATTTTTGGAGGGAAAATTGCTGCCAAAGATTTTGGTTGATAATTAAGATAAATTAATCGATCAAAATAGGTTTGGTCGATCAATTTGAAAATTGATTGATCAAAGGTTGAAAAAATAAAGCAATCCAAATTATCAATTAAGTTCTTTCAATCTAGATAAACCTAGTGCATGGCAGATAAGATTAAATTTTTCTTTTGGTAAATGTTTTGTAAAGATATCAACTAGTTGATCTTCAGTTTTAACAAATTCTAGGTTGATCTCACCTTTTAGGACATAATCCCTTAGAAAATGATGCCTAACATCAATATGTTTAGTCCTAGAGTGTTGGACAAAATTTTTAGATAGATTTATTGCACTACTTTTGTCACAAAGTATTTTATTATTTCTATAGGATAGGCCAAAATCTTATAGAATTTGTTTCATCCATAATATTTGTGAACAAGCTAAAGATGCAGCACATATTCAGCTTCTGTTGTTGATAATGAAATAGTGTGTTGTTTTCTAGAGAACCAAGAGACTAGGGAATTTTCAAGAAATTGACAAGTTCCACTAGTACTCTTTCGGTCGTAAAGCTACCCACATAATCAATATCACAAAAGAAATAAAGATCCAATGTGGCTGACATCGGATAGAAAAGTCCTAGATTTGGTGTGTGGTTTAAGTATCTAAGTATTCTTTTAACAACATTTAGGTGCACTTCTTTAGGGTTAACTTGGAAACGAGCACACAAGTAAGTGTTAAAGAGAACATCAGGTCTACTAGCAATTAAATATAATAAAGATCTTATCACACTTCTATACAACTTCTAATCTACAGACTTACTTGTCTCATCATATTTTAGCTGTGTAGAAGCTACCATAAGTGTTTCTTTTCCTCTTACTTTGTCCATGGAGAATTTCTTCAAGATCTCTGTGATGTACTTAGTTTGAGATATGAATATCCTAGAGGATAGCTGGCCTATTTGAAGTCTGAGAAAAAATCAAAGTTCTTCCATCATACACATATCAAATTGATCTTGCATTACCTTTGCAAATTCTTGGTATAAAAGATGATTAGGAGCACCGAAAATGATGTCGTCTACATAAATTTGTATTATTAAGAGATCATTTTCTTTTCTTTTTGTGAATAAAGTTGGTTCTATTTTGCCAATTTTAAAATCATTTTCAATTAGATAAGTTTGTAATATGTCATTCCAAGCTCGTGGAGCTTGTTTTAGACCATATAATGCTTTGTTTAGTTTATATATGTATTCTGGATGATTGGCGACTTCAAAACCTGGAGGTTGTTTAACATAAACTTCCTCCTTGATAAACCTGTTGAGAAAGGTGCTTTTGACGTCCATCTAAAAGAGTGTAAACTTCATGTGGGCGGAAAAGGCTAGCAACATTCTAATGGATTCTAGGCGAGTCATAGGTGCATATGTTTCATTGAAATCTATTCCTTCTTGATTGTATCCTTGGGCCACAAGTCTAGCTTTATTTCTAACTACTTCTCCTGATTCATTCAGTTTATTCCTAAAAATCCTTTTGGTTCCTATGATGGTCTAATAGTCAGATTTTGGAACAAGTTCCCATACTTGATTTCTTTTGAATTGATTTAATTCATCTCCCATTGCAATAATCCATCAATTGTCAAAAAAATCATCCTTAACATTTTTAGGTTCTAATTGAGAAACAAAAGCTGTAAAAGCTAAGGTGTTGATAGATGATCTGGTCTGAACTCCTTTAGATAGTTCTTCTATCACCAATTCTTTTGGATGATCCTTCATGTAGGATATATCTTTTGGTAGTTCATCCGAAATGTTTTCCTCTTCTATGTTTAAAGGATCTTCTATTTGGTCATCATCATCATTTATAGAAAATTGAGGTTGAACTAGTGTCTCATCAAATGATACATGCATAGTTTCCTCAACGACAGAACTCTTCCTGTTAAATACTCTATAGGCTTTACTTCTGGTCGAGTAACTTAAGAAGATTCCTTCTAAGCTCTTAGCTTCAAATTTATCAAGATTATTCTTGGTGTTAAGTATAAAACATCTACAACCAAATATCTTAAATTAGAAAATTCTAGGTGCTATTTCATGATAGAGTTTAAAAGGTGTTTTGTTTCGAATTGATCTGATCAGAGATCTATTTTGGATATAGCAAGCAGTGTTTACAACCTCAACCCAAAAATATCGAGGCAGCTTTAACTCGCACAGCATCGTGCGAGCACACTGTTACAAGGTCCTATTTTTTCTTTCAACTACTCAATTCTAAGGTGCGGCTCTAGGGAAAGTAAACTCATGTTTTATTCCATATTGATCACAAAAATCAAAAAAAGATTGATTCTCAAATTCTCCACCGTGATCACTTTTAATACTAATGACTTTACATCCTTTCTCATTCTATAATCTTCTTACTAGTTTACTAAAAACATCAATCATCAGATCCCTACTTTTTAAGAAGAATACCCAGGTAAATCTTGAAAAATCATCTATTATGACCAAACAATATCTGCACGCGCTTGAGCTTTCAGATTTGGTTGATCCGAAAAAGTCTAAGTGAAGTAACTCCAGGGGTCAAGAGATGTTAACCATCCTTTTTGGTTTAAAAGTATTTTTGGTTTGTTTACCAACTTGACAAAAATAGCAGAATTTGCTTTTCTTGAAGTTGATCTTTGACAGGTCTTTGACAAGCTCATATTTCACAAGTCTACTGATGTTTCTCATGTGAACATACTTAGTCATTTGTGCCAAAGTATTGCCTCTTCGTCAGATGCGATAAGATATTCAAGGTTGTTGCATTTGTCGAGGTTGACAATATGAATATTTTTATGTTAGTTTCCTTTAAGAAGAATTTGTTTGGTTTCTTTATCTCTTATTTTAAAATCATTTGAGGTGAAAGTGATTTTATATCCTTTATGACATTTGACTTACACTAAGAAGATTATCTTTTAATCCACTAACTGGGTGCACATTATCAAAAGATGTAGATGAGTTACCAACTTGACTAGTACCAATAATACGACCCTTGTGGTTGTTCCCAAATGTGATCGTACCACCTTCCTAGTGGTGGAGTTGTAGGAACAGGTCTTCCTCTCCTGTAATATGCTTTGAACACCCACTGTCCATGATCCACCTTCTTTCTTCCCAATCCTCTCATTTGTTTGCATTTATGAGGTCTTGGATTGTTGGATCTATAAAGTGGCTTCAAGTTTTCATTTGTTTCTTGATATGTCCACCTCTTATAATCTACTTGACCTACAAAATAGGATTTCAAGAGTGCTTTTGGTACCCATTTTTGTTTGGATCCACAGTGCTTAGCTGGTGCCGCATGTTTAGGCAAGCTACCTTTTTCTTTCCTTTGGCTAGAACTAGATGCTTCATGACCATTTTTAGGTATATAACCTAACCAAAATTTTGTGTTCCTAAGAGTTTATGCAAATTTTAACTACCTTTAGTAAACTTGGCTAGATCATTTAAAAGAATGGTAGAGTTTTCTTTTAGTCCATCTATATCTATTTTTAGGTTATCTATTTGTGCTCTTAGTGAAGTAATTTCAACAGATAACTCTTTATTTTGTAAAGCAAATGTATCTTTTTGTGCTTTCTCTTCTCCCAAGGCTTTCGCTAGGCTTTTATTTTCTATGTTTAGTAATTTAGCTATGTCATGCATTTTCAAGAAAGCTTCTAATAATTCATCTTGCAAGAAAGATGTCACCTCCTCTTCTAGAGCCATGAGTCCTAGAAGAGCTTCTTCTCTGGAGGTATCTTCTTCCTCTGAACTTGAATCTGACTCATCCTAGGTGACTTGAAAAGCCTTATTCCCATCCCTTCTTTGGAATTTCTTCTTCTTCTCTGGTTCATTCTTGAGAAGTGGACAATCCTTTTTGATGTGTCCTTTCTATTTGCAGTTGTAGCAGATAATGGTGTCTGCTTTGGATTCTTCTTTCTTCTTCCTCTAGCTCCTCTTATTTTTTAGGAATTTCTTGAACTTTCTTGAGAGAAGAGCTATGTCTTCCTCTTCATCTTCACTTGAAGAGTCTTCAGACTGATCATTGGCTTCGAGTGCCACAGTCTTCTTCATTACTCCTTCCTTTTCATGCTCCTTCATGTGTTGAAGCTGGACTTCGTATGCCATCAAACTGCTAATAAGATCGTCTTGTTTTAAAGTAGACAGATCCTTCGATTCCTGTATGGTTCTGGTCTGCCTCCCAATTGCTGGTGAGAGATCGAATGATCTTCCTCACTAGAGTTTCATTCTTGATGTCTTGGTCTAGGTTCCGTAGGGAGTTAATGATGTCCATGAATCTTGTAAACATCTCTTTGATTGACTCTCCTTTCTTCATCCTGAAAAGCTCATAAATTGTGTTAGTAAATTTACTCTGGTTTCTTTTACCTTGCATGTCCCCTCGTAGGTGTCTTCGAGGATGCTCCAGATTTCGTAGGCTGTCTTGCAGGCTAATACATGATTGAATTCTGCTTTGGAAAGTCCACAGAAGATCACGTTCATGGTCTTCACGTTGTGTGTTGCCATTTTCTTCTGGTCTGGAGTTCCCGCCACTCCCTCCTTAATTTCTAGGCATGTGTATTTGGAGGCAATGACGACCCACACCTAGAAGTTCACCAATTCCAGGAAGATCTGCATCTTGGTCTTCCAGTATTCGTAGTTCGTTCCATCAAACAATGGAGGTCGAACTGTTGATTGTCTCTCTACATATGTGGCGACAGGTGATTTCGACATCTTCTAGATGACGAGGCTCTGATACCAAGTGAGGGTGCCTACGGATCTTAATAGTATACTAGAGGGGAGAGGTGAATGGTATCGCTTTAAAAAAATTAAATGAAATATACACAGATCAAACCACAAAATAATCAAGCATAGATAACACCTTGATTTATAGTGGAAACCCAAACCAGGTAAAAACCACTACCTAAGCCTCTCAGCTTAAGATTTTCCTGACAAGGAGAAGCTAATCAATCCACTAATGTACCACCTGAACGATGGTGGCACAACCTCTTACAATGATCCCTTCTCTTACTAACCTGAAGAGAAGCACAACAACGGATTTCTCCCAACGGCTTGGGATTCATAATCAAAAGCAACAATATAAAAGAACAATATAAACCTATGGAACCTCAATGAAAGTCAAACCAGAATTTAGCGGAGGTTTGAATCTCGTGCTTTGAAAGGCGTGAAAACAGAAGCGCAGAAGCACTTAAAGTGAAGCACGGAAAGCTCTTTCCTTGAATGATTTTCTACTTGAGAGTGTGTGTTAAAAGGGTTGCGTATGACCTCTATTTATACTAGCAAATCGACCTGAAAAGGAAATTGAATTGGTCAATCAATTAAGGTAGTTTGGCAGATCAAAAAGAGGTTTGGTCAATCAAACTGGTTATTTGATCGATCAATGATTGGTCGATTAATTAACCTAAATGGTCGATCAAAAGTGTATTTATCAACTTCCTAAAATGGGCTGATTTGATTGATTAATTAAATTGGTTGGTCGATCAATGAATTTATTTGGTTGATCAATAACCCTAAAAACTTATTTTTTATGTGAAGTGCAAAAATCCATTTGACACTTATTTTGATGTTCTTTACAAAATATTATAGACTCAATAAGGATAAAAAGACACTGAGACACAGGTCAGCATTCTTCTAGCTTTTATCCAAGAGAGAGTCCTGAAATATTAGTTTCACAGATAGCATAATTTTGGTGCATCAAAATAGAGATACTTACAAGTTTCGCGTATCAACCCCACAGTCAAAAACAACGGAGCTATAACAAGAAACCATAGAGGTCAACTTATTATTTATAAAAGCCACTAAGCAATCCATTATAGTTTCATATAACATTTATGAAAAAGGCACTATTTGTTATGTACATGCTTTTAAACTACAAAAGCTACTTATATACATGACTTTGTCAAGTGAGGCTAGGCCACACTAATTATATCATAAACAAAAGGGCCTAACAAAAGGGAAATAAAATAGTAGGAGTCCAACGAGTGCTTGCCTATCCATAGTAGCAGCCTGCCTAACAAATCACTAGATGGAGGAGGCAACCGCGGTGACCAACTTAGATAAGGCCTCCCATCATTCTTTGGTGGGGAGGACCAATGGTTGGGTCAGGACCTAGGGATCCTCCATTTGGGCCCTTATGCCCCAAAGTGCCTCGTAAAAGTGGCATCTCACCTGCTCCAACAAACCTCGCTCTGCTCATGTGGAGCATATCTCTCCATGATGTTGAGATTTGGAAATGGGTCACAAAATAGAAATGAGACAAGCAGCTCAGTAGGGTAGAACTATGTATAAAAATTGAATTAGAATGGGTAGTGTATGGGTTCCCAAATTACTGGACGGTTGTCCCATGTTTCATCATCATTATTATTCATTCCCTTTCTTGCCACAACGATCAAATTGTGGGAAATCATCCCTTTCTAAGAGAGGATATTAAGACATATCCCTCCCTTGGATTCCATCCTGGTAGTCTCTCCTTGATTAGGGGAGAAGCTAGTAATGTTGGAAACCCTTGAGAGAGGCGTACCCGTCCTTGACGTATGAGGACATTGCTAACATTTGTTAGAAGAGTCAGGCCTCTTGGGAGCTACCCAAGCCAATGCCTTGAGACAGTGAAGAGGGAGCTTAATTCATGTTCAGCAAGGTCCAGTCATAGATCACTCCAGATCATCGGTCATAGGGTTGGTCAGAATTGTCGAGTCACACCAATGCTTCCGCTAGGAGTGTAGACTTTGAGTGCGCCTTCTCAGCCTATCGTCAGACAAGATCCCAACCAATCCCCCCTACGGTACCCTAGCTTCATCTGCACTTACGGGTGCCTACTTAGCTTTCGCTACGAGTACCTCAATATAGAGTTAGATTCAGGTACTTACGCGTACCTCATCTCAAAGACAACTCGTAGCATGTCATCGCACCTGGGAACTATCTGAGTTTTGAGGTACATCCCTGGTAGCCTATAATCACCACATAGTCTCGGGTCTATGACTTAAATAGTGAACTTGTGGTTCACGAGGTCAGGGTGTGTAGCTTTTCAAGCTTACCTATTTGACCCAGTCATCCAACTTTTATTCTTTTCCATTTCATACTGGGAACAAAACCCTACAGACCTACTGGACCACCTAAGGTCTTAGGTCAAACATTAGGATCCAAGTTCTCTGTTACTTAAACTTTGGCAAGAGTCAACAAGATTTCATCTTATGCATTTCGCTTTGTACTTAGCCAATTATTCTTCAGCTTTTTGCTCCTTGTCTTCTAGGGCTATAAGTACTTAATTTACTAGGTGATTGTAAGGGAAATCACTGGATTGAGACTCATTTTCCTTAATACCCTAAATCAGGGTTAGACATTTCGTCACATCTTCATTGATTTAGGGTGGAAAGTAGGGCCACTAAAGGTAGAACAAGAGCTCCAATACCGATACTGATCTTTAGTACTGGTACTGGGAACTTGCTGCCCAGAGTCACCCAAATGGCATACCAGTACTAGTATTAGTCTTGAGTACTAATAGGGGGTAGGTCTAGCCATCCAATACCAATACTGGTCTTTAGTACCGGTATTGGGTTGTTCCAGAATCCGATTTTGAGCAAAACTTACCTTGGGCAAACCCCAAAAACTCCCCTATTCTTCCCAACCACCTAGGTTCTATTTCCACACATTATTAGGTATTCAAAGAACACTTTAGACCCAATAACACTACAACAAAGTACAATTTTAGTGATGGCCTATGAGGATGGATTTACAGGCTTTAGAGATAGAAATGAGGGTGAGTGACTAATAAATCATCTCCAAAAATCCATTCCCCAAAGGAGGGTCACCAAAACTTTTGAAAACAAATTTTCTATCCTCACAATTCAATGATGAAAAATCAACCACAATAGATTAAGCATAAAAATACATTGATAACATAACGTAAAATCTTTTAAGGACAAATTATTCTATCTTTATAAATTTTGGGGATAAAAGTAGTTGCCCTAATTATCTTTTGGAGATGACTTCGTTGTGGGTATAATGTTATTATGATAAAAGATCCATCCAAATATCCTTTATAATTTTTGCTAATATTAACTAGGCATACAATAATTTGACAAAATTAATTTTTAATATAATTCTTTACTTTTATTGAATTTCACATATACAGTACATGTTACACAAACTTGAGGATTCAAGTTACCCTATTTTATTAAGCTCCTCAAAAATCCGCACAAGTGTTCCCTCCTTGGGGTATACAATTGAAAATGAAAAGAAAATAAAATAAAAATAAAAATAAAATACAAGATCTGGTGCAAGTATAAAAACTTAGAACTATTGTTATCCTAAATTGAGATGTTACAGCCCTCCAATCGATACATGTTTCAGCATAAAGAATAATAAAAAATTTGACTTCTAAAGTCCAGCTCTATCCATTCTTTATGCACTACATTAGAAGCTAGTTGAATCTTCAAACTGAATCTTAGCAATCCAATTCCTCCAGCCATCCTCTGAAACTTTCCTCTACCTGTATGCTATCAGCCAAGGTAGCACATGCATTTTCCTTTGCTAATTAATAGAAAAAAATAAATGACACATATTAGAATGCTTATATTTGAGCATCAAAAGGCATTCAAAAGAGGATAAATTAATGACATGTCAATGTGCATAAATAGAAAAATGCCAGTATACAGGAAAATTGTCATTTTTTATAACCTGAGACTTATAAAGGTAATTGAAATATTGATGTGCTTCGTAAAAATTGCATATACGAGAAAGGACAGTGACAATGTATTGCTGAACAACAGAATCTTGTGTTGAAGTAGTTATTTTCGATAGAAGATCTTCCAGAATATCTACAACACCAAGGCCTATGCAAAAATTAAATAAATCTTCAATTGTGCAGTAGTCAGTTGCCAAAGGATCAGGTTACAGAGGGGATAATGATGTGGTAACAACTCCATGTGCAGAGACTTGAGGTGGAGATGGCAAGCCACTTGGTGGAAAAAATAGCAAGCATGCATCACTGTTGTGACCATGCTTGAACATGAAACCAAGCATCTAGTGATAAGCATATTCTTGTAAATAGTGAATGCATTCCACATATTTATTGTTATCCAAATTATGTGAGGACCATCATCAAATTCTGAGTTAGATGACAAATTATTTGCACAATCTAAGGTTGTTTTTGATCTCTCTAAATGTGGGAGTGTAGATGGCATATGAACATTAAGATAGCATCAGCGGAAAGAGAGACATGCATATTTGTTGATGCACGTTTTACCAAATGTTGATACACGGATCTGACTGCAGAGACATCAATAGGAGGGTCATCTTCCATTGCATCTATAATCTTTAGTACAATTGGTGTAGGATAGGCCTTATATAGCTGAGCTTGCTTGAACTTTATGAGTTTGTATATAGATTTCCATTCGAAGTAACGCATGACCCCATGAACATTGATCTTACATTTTTTACAGGTATAGACGGCCATGCTATACCGTTCATCTAGAATCAATATGCCACATAGGGAAGTAGCAGACTCTCGGTCAGTTGTATCATCAATGCTATGATTCCAGATCCTAGAAGGCTTTGAAAAAGCATAGCATGTCCAAGCTGAATGTTTGCTTGTGCCTGCAACTCAGACAACTCATCAGGGAACTAACTAGATGCACAAGAGCTACTAGGTTCAACAAAAACTGCACCATTTGCATCTCAACGATTTCTTTCTAAATTGCTCAGAAAGTCACCACTCTTAGCAAGTTTTTGCAGTAAATTTTTTGCATAGATCAATGCCTATACAAATGTTTCTGTAGCATGATATGCCCAACCAATAGCTTCCATAGAAGCAAGCAATGGCAACTGTTGTGAACTCAAAACATTTTTCATTTGACTAGTGCACAAATCCAATGCACCCTTTATAGATACCAGTTCATTAAAACACAAAGAAAGTAATCCCTTGAAAAGAACCATATCAGGTGAAGCTTCATATCTGTGGGATGAGCCAACTATATTATCCTTGTCTTGATCTCTGGTTAATAACCATTCTTTAGAAATAGATGCTAGAAAAAATTGCTCGTTTCTCAGTGATAAATGCTAATTTATCATCATTCTTATACCCTAAAACACACCTAGCTCTTAGGATTTTAACTCCGCAATTGGGTTTTTAGGTTGCATTTAGGCATTCTCTTAGGATAGACATGCATTGCATTATTTTTGTTATTTGATACATTATTTGAATGTCAAGGATAAACAGACAATCAAATCCTGCAAACCCCGACACCAAGAAAGGTAGAAAATGAAGGAGAAGCCTAATTCAGCTGAATCTCAGCTAAATCCATCTCACCTCAGCTGGATTTCAACTCATTCTAGCTCATTGCAACTCAACTTAGATGGGATTAGCTCAACTTAGCTTCATTTAGTTCACCTTAGCTAGATGGCAGCTCAACTCAGCTCCTCCCAGCTCCATCTAGCTTATGGAAGCTCTACTTGACTAGGATTCGCTACTACCATCAACTAGCTAAGCCTAGTCAGCTAGAGAAGTTCTCAACCAGCTCAGGCTAACTCAACTCCAGCTCCCAAAGACTAACTTTAAGTTGAGCTTAGCTATTTGACCTAAGCTAGCTACCTTAGCTAGCCAAGTAGTCTTCGGGAAGACCAACTCCATCTCACCTCAACTCAGATCAAAAGAAACCAGCTCAACTTAGCTTAGTTTAGTAGCTAGCAAAGAACTAGCTAGTTAAGCCAACCATTAAGCTCAGCTACAACTCTCTTCAGCAGCAGTTAGCTATCAAAAGCTGCTTGTGTTTGTCATGACCTCTAGGATGACAGTGGTGCAAGCTTCAGGAAGGAAAGAGCAGACGCAGTGGACGTGCTACAACCTGAGAGTAGAGAAGGTCCTCACAAAGATCCAACTGCAAGGTAAATTCTAAATACTAGGAGGAATATGTGTCCATCAATCCCTTTTTAAGTGACTAATTGCATTGAATGACATATAATTTAAGTTATATAGTTACATCTTTTACAATTATTGAGGTGTGAGTGAGGCTTTCCTTCCTGCCACTAGATTTGGTCCAGTGGTCAAAGCCTTTGCTTATTAGCATTGATGCCTTGGAATTGAAATTTAGCATTGTTAGCTAGGGTAAAAGGTTGCAGGGTAAGCACGAAATGTTTCAATAGCTTTTACAAGTTCTCATGACAAAGGGGGCTTTATCGCACTTGCATGTATAATGAGGCCTGCTTCAAGAGTGGGTTGCTTGCTAAGGACAAATTTGTGCACATTAATATTTTTGTTTTAAGAGACCTTTGGTCACGGTGGCCCCTTTGGTGACGGTTAAGGAACCATGATCAAAGGAACCCTCTTTCTTCCATGCCAAACTCTGGTCATAGTTATCAACCGTGACCAAAGCTCCTTTGGTCACGATTCTACAACTGTGACTAAAAATCTTTGGTCACAGTTTATAACCATGACCAAAGCTATCGAACTTAACTAACGATGGGGGCTTCAGTGATAGATTTATATGAAGCCGTGACCAAAGCTCTCCAGCTTTGGTAACAGTTTTGGGTGAAACCGTCACCAAAGACCCTTCCGCCATGCAACTTTTACTGTCGCTAATTGGTGACGATTAGAAATCATTTGGTCACGATTTTAACCGTGACCAAACCATTATTTGTTGTAGTGACCTCCAAGGTAAGCGAACCATATATACATGGAAGCAGTCCCACCAACAAAATAGATTTGATGGATTCTAAATGTCTTGGAAGTATAATCCAAGAAAATGTAAATAGCCTGTTAATATGAACCTCAAATAAAATAACCAAAGAGGAAGAATCATTGTTGGTCCCGCTCGGAAGAAAAAAAAAAAAAAAAGGAATCCTTGTTGGCAACATTAAAAAAGTATGAACAATATTTAGCTTGATCAAAAAATAGCATTTGTGATTAGTCAAAAGAATTGAAATCAAACCTAATAGATGTTCTTTCGGAAGCATTGCTGAAGGATGGAGATTGATCTAGTAAGTTTCAGTAATTATTTGCAAAACAACTACTAAACCTCAAACGCCATGACGAAAATGGAGACCACCTCCCACCAAGTCGTCCACTCCACGTCCACCAAAAGGGTTGTTGATATATTCAGCTTTATTTACTTAATTTATTCCTGTTACTTTGGGGCGAAATTAGGTCACATTGCATTAGATTAGATTAGATTAGTCATTTGGCATCATTTTGTAAATAATACATTTTTATGGACTTTTATGTAATATTTCTATTATATATATATGGTGCCTTGATGTCGCTGTTTATATATTTGCATATGTTAAGTTTGGAATTAATTGAAGCTCTACAAGAAGGAGAAATCTGATTGAGCTCAGTGGTGCAAATTAAGCTAAAGCCAATTCCTAACCCTAGCCAATTCAACTCTTAAACTTGGCCCAATTAGGAACCTAATTTTCCTAGCCTAGAACCTATCCACCCTAGCCCAATTATTCCTTTAGGTGGCCAGCCATACACCTTGATTCTTCACCTTATATGGCCAGCCAACCTAACCCTAAACCCTAATCTACACTCCAAAAACCCCTACCTAAACTACTCCTAAAACCTTCCCACCAAAATCCTCTTAACGACCAACCCCCTTGCTTCTAGAACCACCATGTAGCCAACCATTAGACCACCCATTTCCTACCTTTAGATCTGAATCTTAGGGCCCTAGATTAATCACCCAAACTTAGAATCAATACCTACAACATATCCCCTTCAACAACCTTTGTGTGGCCGCCCATATCACCTCCTATCCAAACCTTACGGTCGGCCACTATGATGACCAAATCCTCACCACCAAAACCTAATCCTATGGCCTTTATTTTCCCTCCAAAAAGTAGCCTATTTCCCTCCTAAAAATTCCTTTGGTCGTCCACATCATAAGCCTACATCCTAGCCTTTCAATCTTAATCCAAGGGCCATCATCCAACCTACTTATGGTTGTCCATTTAGTCCAAAAAATCCACATGTTGGCCTGCCACATATACTTGAATCCTAGCGCTCCATACCTCCTTGATTGCATCCAAGCCATCAACTAGTTTCCAACAAAAACTAACCCTATTTATCAACATTCACATTAGATCTTAGCCCTTGATTTCTAAACACTCAATCTTGGCCATCCATTTACCTTGATCCAAAACCAACCAAGATCAACCAATCAAAACCCTTTACATCCTCTATAAAAGCCCATGGTTGCCCGCCCCCCCACTAGATTCCTTCTTGAATTCTCTACTCTCTCACCACCATTCTTAAGCCTTCCTCTAGAAGCCCTCACCACCTTCTTCCTCCATAGACCTCCACCATCTTCATGCCAATCTCACCACCGCCACCTTCTCTATGGGCATCCCCCCCTCATCTTCAAGTTCTCTTCCTCATCTCCGGATCATCTTCATAGCGGTTGCTTCATTGGACTACGCTCTGGATCTCCGTCTCCACTTCTTTTCTTTTTCTGTTTCCATTATGGTTCTTCTTAGTAGTTGTAATAGTTGAACTCATTATTTGCAATAGAAATTTATTTCCAGTTATATTATCTTGATATCTGGTCTTCTCAGCCCCTTCTGATTTCATCATTATGATTGGTTTATCGTCTTCTCACTTCTTTCTCGTTATAAAAATACAAAAGAAATTAGTTCCTATTCCATTAGGTTAGACACGATCTTTGCCTCCTTGTGTTCAACTTGGACACACCAGAGATCTATACTTTATTTTGATCACGAAAAATCGCACTACAACAATTGACTATTTTACTTAAGCGATTTTCCAACAATTTTGGCATTGTTGCTGGAAAGGCAACGAACCTTGTTTTCCTTTGCATTTTAGTTTGCATTTTGCTTTTTTACTTGCTTTTTGTCCTTTGTTGTTTTGAGCATAAGATCGGGACGTGAAGAGGTAGAAGGAGAAAATTGTGGGTGAAGAATTCATAGGTACATCTCTTCATCTTAGGTTTAGGGTTCTATTAGAAATTTTAAAAAAAAAATCCTCTTGTCCATTTATGCTTCCTTTAAACCCTAGGTTAGATTGGATTTGCTTTATTGTTTGCATTATTTATTTTTTAAAAAATCACAAAAGAATTCTACAAGACACTTATCTCTTGTGGTTGTTTTTCAATCTTTATCTTGAAAAGCACTTATTTTGAATTCAGGTTAATAGAAAATCCAATTTTGAAAAAGTTATTTTGAAAAATCCCTAGATACAAAAATCATCAAATTGCTTCTAGACGTGTCCTTTTAAGTTGGAAATCATCTTTAAGTTTTCGAGGCCTAACTCGTTGTAGAAAAAAAAAAACAAAATTCGTAGAACAGATCCCTCTAAAAAAATCTGATTTGTTACTGTTTTTGCAGACTATTTGAATTTTAATAATTTTTATATAAATCCAAATTGACTGAAACAACTTGTATTTGATTTCTGGTCAAGTTCTCGTTCTCTAAAAAACTTTTGGGAATTTTTTTGTCACTTTGCATATACTGATTCATGGAAAATACCAGCTGAGGTTCTTTTCTAACCTTGAGACCCCAATACACTAAAAATTGAGGGAAAAATATCAAAAAGTCTTGAAAATTTTCTGAAAAATAATTTTTGTGTCTAATTAAGTGGTGCTCAGAAACCATTTGTTATTTTGATTGGGCTACACATGCCTAATTCAGAGGATGATAGGATATGTGGTAAGTTGTAGAAGATAGGGGTTCCTCTAAAAGTCAAGATCTTTCCGTGGCTTTCGAGGAGAGGTGGATTAGTTATGGGGAGCTTGCAGCGCAAGTTGATGGGCACTCCCTTGCAACAATGTCCGCTTTTCCCTATTGAGAAAGACGATATTCAGCATCTATTTTGTGATTGTCCTTTCACAAAGGAGGCATGGGCCAAGGTGTGTGATGGGCCACAACCATCCTAGGATGAGCTTTGGGGACATCTTCGGAGCATGCAACATCAACCACACCGTGCACGGGCTCTTCTCCGCTGCATTTGGCATGCAAGAAATGATGTACTTTTCTAGCAAGGAAGAGTGTGGGTTGAAAATGTCAGAGGAAGTTATTTTTTGTCTGATTCATGGAGTCATTTTTTAAACAAAGCTTGTATCATCTTTTCTCTACCATGAATACAACTTTGGATGAGTATTGTTATCATCAGTCATCCTCTCTTTCTCCAAAAAAAAAATCCTTGATCTTAAATTGATCCATATTTAGAAGTTGTTTGTGCTAGGTTTCTACTCTTAGGTTTAAATAGACACTCAATAATTTTTGAAATTAAAGGAAAATCATCTTCACACGTGATTGCAAAAACTTGTTTGAATCTATTAAGACTCAAACCCTAAAAGTTACTTAACAAGGCTTTGATCTTAAAAGCCATTCACCCTTAAAGTCTTGTTTACAAACCCTTACTTGTGCACTTACATACTTTCTAAATTGGAAAATTAAGGACAATTATCCCCCTAACGCCCATCATATCCAAGAGCACCATAGTCCTAGCTCTTTAAAAAAAGTAGACGTGCCATGAGTAGGACAAATTAGTCTTGGATATATAGTCATTTCATTAGATAGATTGCCTAAGTCTCTGTCAATACATAACTTGGTGTCTGGTTGAGGGATCTAATTGTCAAACGACTTAAGCTGGGTACAAGTTACTTAATTGGCACCTAGCTAGTGGTTTGGGAAGTACCCCCTTTGTCCCGCCTAACTCAATCTAACCAGGATATTTGTCAGACACAAGGGTTGATTTATTCAGTGGTGTGTCTATATATTCAAGGCTTAAGTCTATTAGGGTTAACTATAAGGCCAACGTGGTTGCTTGTACTATATAGGTGGGTGCTTCTCTCTCCTATTTCCCTTCTCATCTCCTGGGATTTCTTCTTGTATACAAGGTAGGAGATCTCTTAATTTGGATTTAGTACCACCTTTGGATAAGAATCCTAGGAAGATTTTGTCACAATCCACCACACAACCCACCGGTATGGCTAGTTCTAGTCAAAGAGAGGATAGCGACCGCACTACAACAAAAAAGACCTAAGGTGACGTTTATTTAACGTCACCACAAGTGAAATAAACATTGTCATAAGTTTTTGTAGATGTTAAAATAATATCACCACAAACGTCTCCTTAGGCACGTCGTCCTAGGTTTACATCAACGTCGAAAATCAAACGTCACCTAAAAGAATTCTGCTGACGTTAAATAAACATCGCCTATGACATCTAAGGTGATGTATAAATGTCTCTTAAAAGTCCCACCATGTAACCGAACATATGCAAACGTCGTCTTAAATACCTTTCGACAACGTTAAAACATCGCCAAAGAATAACAAAGGAAACGTTTAAACGTCACCATATCTTACGTAAGATAACATTTAAACATTATATTAAGTAATTTCAAAGACATTTAAATGTCGCTTTAACTTTTCCTAAAGTTTCTACAAAATCTTTAGGAACGTTTAAACGTCTCCTTATGTATCCTACTGTGATATTTAAATGTTACTTTAAATAACTTTTAAAGACATTTAAACATCATCTTATATGACTTTTAACATTTAAGCACCCCCATATATTCTATATTTATGTTTAAATGTTACCTTATATACCTTTTGAAGACATTTAATCGTCATGTTATATCCCTTTTAATGACGTTAAAATTGTAAATTCTACGGGAAGGGGTGAGATTTGCGTGATAAATAAAATGAAGCGAAAATATAAATAATCAATCCAACAAAAGAATGAAATCACAAGTACACAAGATATTTTTAGATGGAAACCCAAACCCAAATAAAAACCACCACCTAAACCTCTCAGTTTAGGATTTCCAATCGACTTAGTCAATCAAATTCACTAACCGTCACTTAAAACGAGGGTGACTCAACATCTTACAACTACATTACTTAAACGAGAGTAGCATACCTCAAACCCCTCATCTTCACGAAGAGTATTTTGTCTCGCAAGGGAGACGGAAATTCGCAAAGCGAATACCCAAACAAAAACAATAACAAATATCCTATAGAGCCTCAAAGTAATTGTCTTAAACTTACTTTCTATAGGCAACAGGTACTTCCCTGAGATGAAAGTGAAGTGCAACATGAAGTTGGCAGCGTGACGATGCTCTCGAATGGATGCTAGAGTGCTTGGAGAGCAACAACACTTTTCTAGGTGATTTCCTTCTTTTGGATACAAATAGATGTGGAAATAGTTTCTCAAGGTGTGTGTGACAAAGGAATGGTCCTCCTCTATTATCCCAAGGCAAATCAGGCCGAAGTCAGGGTCATTTATAATTCTGACAGAGTTATCAGATGTCTGAATCTATTATCAGACATCTGGGTCATCGTCTGATCTAGGAATTGATCGTCTGATCTAGAATGGTGGAAGATCTGGACTGGGTTAGATCAAGATGGACGTCTAAAGAAGTGTTTTAAGATGTCTAGGAAACTAATTAGACGTCTAATTTTAAACGAGTTTCCTTCCTATTTTGTCAAGATCGAAATAGGATTCTGGGTTAAGTTGCACAGACAACAGATTGGACATCTAGCACTAGGTCTGGATGTCTGGAAATACAAATCACTATAAGAATGGATTTCCCGAGACACAAACGGCTATAAGGCCTGAAGGAAGTAATTAGGGTCAGATGTTAGCCTAACGTCTACTTATCAGACGTCTGGGATACACTACGGACGTCTAAGATTAGACGTCTGATTTCCAGATTGGACGTTTGATCAGTCTGTCTGAAACCTATTTTGATCTTCTAAGTTCTCTACGAGATGTTTAAGTATCCTAAAGTTAAGTGATCCTAGAACTACTGTTTTATTACTTTGAGGCTCTTTAATAAAAGATCTAAGAAATAAAAAATAAAGAACAAAAAGATACAAAACAACAAGAATAAAAATACATAGAACAAAATGTCTGTCATATTCTTCTTGTCTTTAAGTTCTCGCTCCACGCGAAGCTCCTCCATCAAGCTCCTCCAATCTACCATGGAAGTGAGCTTGAGCTCCTTCACACTTGTATTAATTTGCAATTTTCCTGAAACTCATAAACTCAAATTGCAAATGTTAAATAATAAGTATTTTGCTATCATCAAAATTAACGATCGTGGTGCCCTTGCACCAACAAAAATGTCACCTTATTTATCCTACTACGACGTTTAAGCGTCATTTTAGGTAACTTCCATCGACGTTTAAACGTCATCTTATGTAATTTTTAATAACGTTTAAACATCTTCTTATGTATTCTATATTGACGTTTAAATATTACCTTAGGTAACTTTTGAAGACATTTAAACACCATGTTATATCCCTTTAGTGACGTTAAAAAGTCACCTTAATTATCATATTATGACGTTTATGTGTCATTTTAGGTAACTTTTACCGATGCTTAAACATCACCTTATGTAACTTTTAACAACGTTTAAATGTTCTCTTACATATTTTATATTGACATTTAAATATTATTTTACATAATTTTCAAAAACACTTACCGTCATCTTATATCTCTTTTAGTGACGTTTAAACATCCTCTTATTTATCCTAATATTACGTTTAAACGTCATTAGACATAACTTTTACTAACACCTAAGCATCATCTTATACTTTTGACGATATTTGAATGTCCTTACATATCCTACCACTACAACAAAATGTAGTTGTAGTGACGACCTATAGGGATGAAATTAAAAGCTATGGAGAGAATTTAGGGTAGGTGAGGAAAAATCCATCCCCTTAATGAGTCACCAAAAGTTTTAAAGACAAATTTTCCATCCTCACAACTTAAGGACGAAAATTTGGTCACAATAATTTGGACACAAAAATACATCGATGACGTGGCATAAATTCTTTTAAAGACGGATTATTCTATCTTTATAACTTTTGAGGACAAATGTAATTATCCCTAATTGCTTTTTGGAAATGACTTCACTTGTAACTAAAACATTATTATAATAAAAGATGCATCCACATCCTTAATTTTTACTTTTTTTGCTGAGAACAAGTAAGCATATAATAATTTGACAAAATTGGTATTTCACAAACCTTGTCACTGTTTTAAAATTTTAAATAAAAAATACATGTTACACAAACTTAGGGATTCCAGATACCCCAATTTATTGAACATCTCAAAACCTTGTACAAGTATTCCCTCCTTAGGGTGTACAATTGAAAATGAAAAGAAAAGAAAGAACAAAGTCTAGTACAAGTATGAAAACTTAATCCATAAAACTATTCATCTTCTTGAGCTCTCCCACTAAGTCCATAAACCTACACTCCCATTTGCATTTTTGTTTTCTGAAGATTAAAAATCAAGAAAGCAATTCTTGTAGGAGCAACTCTTGCAAGCATTCATTGTGTAGTTTAGCCTGTGTTCAATGCATAACCACTCAAACAAGTTACCATCTTTAGCACTTTTTCCATGAGCTTTCAATATGCTTATGCCCTCGAAAGAAAATTTACGAAAGAAAAAAAAAAAGAATAAGAAAATGAAACTAAGGGAGAAGTAAAAGCTTGCAATGAAAAAAGAAAGGTAATCCACCTTGATAAGATATTTAACCTTTCCCTTTGAATTAGTGCCCTGCACAGCCTAAACTGCATCTTCCACCTAGGAAAAGGTAACCATTGAAAATTACTAACAAGAATTGAATCAAAACACAAAATAACCAGAAAGTAGCATCCAGATGCAAAATTTACCTTCACGGCCAGCTTCTCATTAACAGAGTTGCATGCTTCTCTCATCTCAAGCTACAAATAGATACAACAGAATAAAGCTTTGAATAAGATTTGCCTGCCAAAATAATTAATGACATTTAAAAATAAGGTAACAAAACTAAATCATTCAACCTCTACATAGTCAAGAAGTAAAGTTAGTGCCTCGTAGTTAGCCTTGGGATAATGAACAAACACAAGAAAATCCCTCAATTAATGAAAGTGCCAACAAGTAGATGTCTCATCAACGAGAAGCTCTGCGGCTACAATAACAATAGAAGTTGTCCCATCCCCAACTTCTTTATCTTGAACTTCAGCTACTTCAATAAGAACCTAATTGAAGCCAAGCAACACATGTGGAGATATCATTAAGATTTTTATATCAAGAAAATGTAGTTGAAACAAAAGGAAGATGGAAATTTTCCCCTTTGCAGCAGGATGCTCAACTTCTAACATCCTGAATAGTTGCACCATCATTGGTGATTCTCACATCACCAATATAGCCAACAAGCATCTGGTGTTAAAAAACATGGTTAGATAATATAAAACTTTCCATTTCCTATCACAATTTCCAACATGATCTGACAGCATCTCTTTAAAGATCCTTGTTAAACAATCAAGAATATGAACCATGGTAAAATTTTAACTAGAACACTTATTGATTATCCAATTCTCTCAATAGGCACAAAAGCTATCACCATAAAGGAGATATCAAGGAAATGAACTAGAGTTAGTCTCTGTAAATATGGGTGTCCACTAGAGCATAAAGGGAGCTAGGTGAATCCAAGCTGCAGTTTGTAGTAGCTGAGAGGATTCCTTCAATCTAGGAAATCTCCACAATGGTGTCATAAAAATTTCATAAATTACCAAGCAATGAAAAAGGTTTTTGACATCTGAGAACAACTTTGTAAGTTATTGAAACGCCTTGGTCTTGCCGTTAAATCTTATGAAAATGAAAGAGATGCACAAGTTTTTGGCCAAAGTGGGCAATACAAAACCATCAGAAGTTCTCAAGAAGTTTACATGCACCCATCATCTGTTTTATGAAGGGTAAACCCAAAGTGAGTCATTTATCATTCAATTGTCAAGTATAGATAAGCAGTACATGCGGTATAAGTAGGTGATTGATTTGTCATGGCCAATGTTACTTCTTTTTTCTATGATATAGCTATCAGTACGTGATTGATTTGTTGAAAGCATGTTATTTCTCTATCTTGATTCTAATTGATACTGATGGATCATGGAAAATATACAAGTCCTACCTGATGTATAAATTGTCAATGTCATTTTGTGAGACAACTTGGACGCTCTAGGGACATACGGAAAACAAAAAAATAACTACCAAGTAAAAAACCTCTACATGGAACCTTTGAATGAACCAAATAGAAAACCATATTATATTAGTAAGGAAAAGTGATCTTCACATGTATAAGAGGAGTTGAAAGACATATACTTACCTTCAAGTCTATACCTGAATCGAACTGGTATGACAGATAGGGGAGTGGAATGACATATACTTACCTTCAAGTTCACACGATGGCATGGGCTTCAACGAAGGATAAATACCATAAGAGAATTTCCTCAGTCTTTGCAGTCAAGAATTGCTTCCTCGCAACCCTGAAGTACTGAACAGAATGCAGCAAGGTATAATAAAACCATAGTTTTATGTGCCAGTTCCAAACCAATTATTTTTTAGGCTATTGCAAGGAATCTCTAGCTAAATCCTCAGAAATAAACACAGAGAACAAATGAATCACTATGTTGCCTCCCTTTTATTATGAATCTCCAGCTAAATCCTATCTCTGGGGCTGTTGCAAGGAATCTCTAGCTAAATCACTATATTGTGAATCCATCAAGAAATGTAAGGAGAAACTATATTGTGATATAACCTTAAGATCCTTTTTAAAGTACAAGGGCAGAATCCATGAAATACTCTGCGAGTGTTTTCACTTGATAGTTTGCCAATGTTTTCACAGATCCTAAGTCTGTAGACATAATCAATGATTGCAATGTTGCATTGTTGGTGCCCACATGTTTAGTTCTATTAATAACCATCACATAACAATAAACTTAGTGGAATAAAGTCACTTTCTTCTGGGGCAGAGGTATTTATGACGGGTTAACCCCAGGTATAAATTTGTCCAAACAATCACATGGCTGATTTATTCCACGAGATACCTCAGAGAATGGTTCTGCCACATGAAACAGTTGTGGACATAATTTACATTTAACTATATCCAAAAGCAATATGAACACAAATCCAAAAGTTTTCTAGACTAACAAAACCATCTTTGGGTTTCAAGAGCTCAAACTGCTCTCTGATGCAGAAGAGTTCATTTACTATCAAAGCCTTTGACACAGCCTGGTGAACGATCAGAAATTATTAAGAATTTGAAGTTCTTTCAGACTTTACTGTAAATTGAAACTTTCCAGATGCACAAGCATGAAGTAAGAGATTGACTGAGATAGCCAGGAAATTATATGCTTTCATGAGTTGACAAACTACTGCTAGTTCACTGTTGTCAAATCTCCCCACCCCACAACACACACATTGAGGCCAAGGTTCAATCATCAACAATGAACCCAGAGTTTGTATTTATCCAGCATGTCAGAGATATGTGCCAGTTATGTGATCCTAGGATGATGTGCGCTCACAAAGAGGGTGCTAAGTTAGACTACAGCCATATTCATGGTTCTTGAAAACTATCCTTGTCGCATTCAAGGCAAAAACCTTGAGGTGCCTTAAAAGTAGTAAGGTGTGCCTTGAGGCATATCATGAAGCGAGACCAACTCTTAAGCCTCAGTTACAGCACTAGTCAAACATAAAGTTACCAAATAAACCAATTCTAAAGTGTCGTTATCTACATAGTAGATTCTGTACCTGGCATCACATACTAATCATCCATGATATTTTAGTTATTTATTTATATTGTGACTAACTTGAATAGCGCATTGGTTTTCAGAATACTTAACCAATTAATGAACCAAAAATTAAGTGATTATAATTCACAAAATGTATTGTGTTATTTTCTTCAAAAAAAAATGTATTGTGTTATGTTTTTCTAGTAACTAATAGAGTTTGACCATTTATCATTGTTTAGGATGTTCTGTTAGCTGTCTTCATTTTTTTTTACTTTAATGTTTCTTGACACTGTTAATCAGTGTTTTTCTTACTTTACAAATGAGAAAGTGCTTGGTAGTCTATTTTAACACAATCCCATTTACATGAAAACATAATCCATGAGCAATTTGAGAACAAAAATAAATCTATGGATAAATTGCAAAAGTATACATTTTACCAAGAACATCAAAATGAAAGAATCTCATGACAAATAATTGTATGAAAATCTTGTAAAGCAACCCAAAGGAAAGTGACTAACAAAGGCTCACACCCTCATAAATAAGACATTCATCTTGAGCTGGAGGAGTTGCACAAAGCAAGCCCTAAACTCGCACATGCTTATCCACATGTCCACTACCTAAACATCAACAAGCTAAGCATCTAACCATCTACTTTTCCCTAGAGTAACTACTAAAACCAAACTCCAACGCATTTAACATTAAGATACAATCACCTTCCAAAATCCCTTGTAAATTTCTAACTAAAAATAAAATCATGAACTGGTACAACTAGAACAACAACAAAGCTTTTTCCGACAATAAGTGGGGTGGGCTACACGGATTCTGTCTTCATTCATATTTTTTTAATCCACTTCTGAGCTTAAATTAAAGTAAGGGAGATCATACTTAATAGTTCCATTCCAACATTTTTTTTCGATTTCCCTACTCCATGCTGAGACTTTCAACATCAAACTCCTGACGTTTAGGGAAAATCGTGAACTAGTAATAGGAAAAATATAACTTGACAAAATGCAAGAATTTAAGTAGTAAGAAGATACAAATATGCGATAGGAACCACATCAAAAGCACTACCTAAATATCTCTATGTATTAAACAAACAAAGAATTTGCTTCTTGCTAGCTAACTCAAGCAATGCAAATAATAACATCTGCTTCTATCTAACTAACTTGAGTAGAGCAGATATGTTAGAAGGGTGAAGGGCTTTTGACCTGAGTTTTGTTGGACACCATCTATCTTGGGATCCACTAACCTTATTTATGAAATGAATGAATGGATGACCAATACTAAGTGACCATCCTTTTCTCTTTGGGAGGAAAAAAAGGATTCAATCCTTTTCAAAAAAGGGATGCAATCAACACAAGTTTTCAATATACTAAAACCCAAAGACATGATTCAACAGAATAACTTTGTATTTTTCCACCACTACAACCAATGGGGAAATCAGAGACCCTACCTGTGTACGACCATAACTTATTTAGTCATCATTATTAGACACAAACCAATAAACTATCAAAGTAGTAAATTGTCATACATAAGAGGAACACCATATAAAATCAAGTAAAATGTATCAAGACAACTCAGGCTTAATAAGATATGTAAAAGTACCTATGAACCCAAAGATGAATGCTGAGAAAATTCATCTGCTAAAATGTTTACTGCACTAGCATCCATGGCAGCAATCTTATTTTTGTCATCATAAGTAAGCACAGAAAGTAACCATGTAGCAACAATAGCACCCGCAATACTGGACATTCAAGAGATGATTAAGATGGAAGAGTTCCAAAATGGTCAATTTTGGCTATAGAGGCATGCAATTTAAGTCATGTCTAGCAATATCTTAAAGGCAAAGTCTATTTGGATAATAAAATACTTATTTCTAGCAAAAACAAACACCATCAGGAGAATGCCCAATTCATAGCTAATGATGTTTTTTTCTACAAAGATCAACCAACAATAGCAAAAATTATCTCCAAACAGGCAATGAGGCAGCCCTAGGCGAGGAAGGCGACAGACAACAATGTTGAGGAGGAGCATCGGGTGGGGTTTCACAAGGGGTGAGGAAGGGTTTCAGATTTCGCAATGGGGGGAAATGATGGGGAGGGGGTGAGTTTTGAAAATTGGGTGTTGTTTTCTTTTGGTGACATTTGAAGGGATAGTTATCTAGCTACTCGTATTTTGGCTACACTAAGAAATTAACGTCATTATAGGTAATGACGTTAGATAAAAATAAATGTCATTTTAGATAAACTCATTGCCATCAAAATCTAACATTCATCTATAACTTCTACGCAGTAAAATAGAGTAATTAACGTTATAAATCTCTATCAAAGAATCCTTTTGAAAAAATCTGAATCAAAGATATCCAGACGCCATGCCTCCTCTATGAGCACAAGGAAAGGAACGATAAGCAGCAAGATCTAGGAAAATCCACCATCAACAAGAAAAACTCAACTCCACTATGTTCCATGCTAAACTGGTTTCTGAGAACATTACATAGCTCTTTCTCATTCCAGAGAGCAACATAGCTCTCTGTGAACACCTACTTACATCTCATAGCCTTCAGCCCAACTCTCTCTTGAATTTCTATTCAAAAGAGGGATGAAAAAAGAATTTATTGTTTCCTTCAAAAGTACAATCTCCTTGGACGAACTCCCAAACAACCCCTGTCACGTACTTAAATTGGGAATGTGCCAAGCTCCAGAACCCTCTTCTTGTCAAGACTTGTTATGTAGTACTCAACTCAAACAAATTTATTAACTAGTCCAATTGTTTTCAATTCAATCTAAGAAAAGAACTGTCATGGCACCTCTACCTCCTATATCCTCCTATTAAAGCTTCCAAAATCTTTACCCAGGAAGGAACAATCTGACATCTACATGAGGTGACTTCCTTGCTAGACCTAACTATATCAGAAAGGGGTTTTCTCTCCAACATGAGATGAGGGAGGAGAAAAAATTGAATCTTAACAAGCCACCTGTCTCAAGTGCTGCCACCACCTATTCCAGTTTCTGTTACCCTCCACACCTTCCTAAATTGTTTCTCAAGGACTTCAGCTACTGCAAGATGGCTACCAACTTACACAGTGTCAAGTTTCTCAATTCCATCAGAGAACCTTTACATATCTCATCCCTATTGTCAACACAATCTTATGCGCCTGAACAAGATTCCACAAGGTTAGTCTGTTTGACGACATTCTTCTCTCAAAAGGTCTGTAAGTCAACATTCTTGCCTTCAAAGGAGAAGTCCTAAACTCTCCTACTCTCCTGTTGCCTTCCTCAACTGAATTTCTATCAACAGGGATGTCTTAAACTAGAAGCATGCACTAAACCTGCTACTTCCATTCAATCTCCACATAAGCAAGATACCATTCAAGAAGGCTCTCTGGCTGAAACCAACCATAACCAAGGTCAGCAAACTTAGTGTAAATGAGAAAGCATCCAATTTGGAATATTGCAGTTAGCACAGCTGCCACACTCGACATAAAATGAAATTTACAAGTAGCAAATAGCAAATACATATTCCCATCCAAAATCCAATCATCAGCTTTCCTTCTCTATTCCACCCACTTCAACCAACTATTATATATACCAAATTCAGAATCACCCTTAAAGATCTATAATGTTTCCCTCTACTTTTTTTTTTAGAGAAATCTAAAGAACTTACTTTCATGTTTGATCTATATATCAACTCATATCTTTATTTGATATCAGGAAAACATGTAAGGGAATTAAAGCAATTTATCTGATCCATGTTCATTCAATTTTTCAACTCATCGAAGGCAACCAGAACTACAAAACCCATAAAAGCCCACCCCCCCTCCAAAAAAAGGAAAGAAAAAGAAGAGAAAAGGACTAGCATGAGATAAGTTCCACCTACTTTCATATTGTGGATCCCAAGGTTCACAAAGTCCATCCAGTAATGCTCAATCTAGGAGACAACTATTGAAAAAAAATCCAACATCTCAGCATCATCAATGTCAGGTAATACTCAGATGCAAACAAGGAAAGACCATGTGGTGCAACCCACTGGATGCCCCTTTTGAACACACTTGAAAATCTAGCATTGATTGTACCATAGCGAAAACACAAGTTACCATCTCCAATTAATTGACATTTTTAAGAGGTCCATGACACCTAAACAGGAAGACAATTCACAATCCTCTCATAGAGTGCAAGAACAACTACACGATTGTCCTCGGTACACAAAATGCTCCCATGAAAAGCACCTGGAGAGCAGCACAAAGGCAATTGCAATTTTCCTCGTATGACCACAATAGCTCAAAAGCAAGAATCACGCAAAAAATCAATGATGATTTATTCTTGAGAGGCAAAACTCAATGAAGACAATCAATTTCACCTTATTGATGAGATAAGCTAACAATGCTTGGTTGCAATTTTTGATTTGGTACTTAAAATGTAAAAGATCTGTATAGTTGTAAGTTTCAAGCACAATGAATGTTTAATATGAGTACCATTATTTACGAGGAGAATGCTTACCACAATGGAGTGCACAGCAGCAAGAATACGTTGCCTTGTTATCTGCGACAACCTTAACCCCTTCTCCCATGCTGAGATCTTAAAGCTGCATTCAGCAGTAAATCCTTAGAGAGGGTAAATGTCAAACAAAAGTTACTCATCATCAATTACATAAATCAATTGAAAGAGAAGAGTGAACATAGAAGTTCTTGACACATGAGCCAAGAGAACAACACCTATTTAAAGCACATAGTAGAACGTTATCCATCACAGAAATCTTTAAGGCTTTTGGTGAGAACTAAACAATATCTCCAATGAAAATAGCCAATATGCCACATCCATGCACTTCAAATGAATGAGAACAAGCACTCATTTAAGAAACTTCGCTAAGCTCCCAACAATCTCTTTATCCATGTGTTAGTTGCACAAGAAGGGGGTTGAATTGTACAAAAAAAAAATCTGAATCAATCACAACAACACGCAAGTATTTAGAGAAGAAATCCTTGCGGGAAAAACCTCTACCTAGATCTCTTAATCTAGGATTTTGCCCCTACCCAAGTAGGAATTACTAACAACAAGTAATATTACAATTCCCCTCTTCTTGGACAAACCTCAAGAAGAGTTTTGCCCCTCTACTAAGAGAAAACGGGCAACCCACAAACCGAGTACCCAAGTAAACTATCAAAAATAATATATTTCTATAAGCCTTGAATAAAAGAATTAAAATACTCCCTTAGCAAACCTATAAGCAGGTTTGCTCTCAAAGGAACAATAGCACAAATGGAGAACAAGAGAGCAATAAGAGAGCATAAAAAAAGAGCAAAAGCTTTGCAAAATAAGTATGATGTATATTTCTTTATTGTAATTTCTTAAGGCTACCTATGGGGGTATATATGGTGTAGGAGGTCAGATTTAAGTTTAGGTAGTCGTTGGAATTTGAATTGAAATGGATAAATTAAGGTAGAACGACTACAATGCATTTACTCAACATCTAACTGTATCAAACGTCTGAAAAACCAAGACAGACATCTAAAAAGACTTTCAGACATCTAAGAATAAACCGGGACATCTGAAAAAGCTCCAGAGAAAAGTAATCGTTACTGGATTTCACAAGATCAAATAAGGGACGTCTCAACAAAAACTTAAGACATTTGAACATATAATTTCAGACGTCTGAAAAGATTCCAGGGTCAAAGTGATTGTTACTGGAATGAAATTAGATCCAAACAGGGATCTAAAGATAAATGATCAGACGTCTTATTGGACGTCTAGACAAAAGTTTAGACATCTTAAAAAGAATCATTAAAGTCTAAATAAATGTAAGGAAGTTTGATGGCCTACAATGGTCCAAAAACAAAAAAGAAACTGACATAATCAATTGCGGTCAATTTGATTGTTGAATACAAAGTGAACGTTGGTCAATTTCAGACAGCTCAAGAAGACGAGAGACGTCTGGAAAATACCTAAGATTATGACCGTTGTTCTATTTAGTTAAAGAGATTTGAAAAACTCAAGGAGGTGTCTAAAAGACAATAATAGACGTATAAAGAGGATAACAAACGTCTGAAAAATCTAGATGACATTGGTTGCAAAGATTGGCCATGAATCTAGACTCTGGACAAGATATTGGACATCTAGAGAAGTAGATCAGGCATCTTAAAAATCATACTCAGACATCTGAAAGGAAAAATGAGACGTCTAAAAAACCAACAGAAGTAACTCTATACAAATTCAAAGATACCAATATGAATATGAAAATTCTAAAGACATCCTAAGGATAATTGAAGGCTTTTTACAATCTAGACAAATAAAATAAACTATAAAAGAAATTCTTTTGCCCTTCCTTTTCCTCGATCCTTTTCTTTAAATCCTTCCTGCAGTATGTTAGTCTTTTCCAAGGAAATAGCTCATTTGTCATTATCAAAAATATAATTATAAACAATTGAACAATACCATGCACTTCAACTGAATGAGAACAAGCACCAATTTAAGAAACTTCACTAAGCTCCCAACAATCTCTTCAGGGAAAATGGACAAAAAGAAAAAGGAAATACAAACATGCAAGAAGCATTTATAAATACATGTTATAATTTATATCGAACGCTAGGATTACTGCTAACCTGTATTACATAATTCTCTTCCCAACCTTGAGCTAGGAGACATGCAGATTGCAAAATCTCATCCACCATATGTTGAAACTGAACCTCATCGGTGTAGTGTTCAAGCACCCTCTAGAACAACCACAGAATGTGACTGGTATAATACTAAGAATGTCCAAATTCAACACTACGGATTTACTCACACATCTATTATCTACCTTAACGACATGGCAACCATAGGGAATGCTTAGACAGAGTCGCAAATTTCCCATAGAAAGCAAAAACTACAAATAGAATTCTATTAGTAGGAATGCAGTCAATGTTCTGGATGACATGATTCGAAATTTGGCCTCAAACACAGCACAAAACATGTGCATCAAGTACTATAACAAGCTGTGTTTCTTGAACAAGCTCAACAACTTCAAGTGCCTGCATCATTCGCAATAAATTGTAGAATAGCTGGTCCATAAAATATTCTCGAAGATTAATAAGAAAAAAGGTACTTATGCATATTTGTTTTTGAAAAGGATAAACGAGTTAGTTCCGAATCAATCTAATGAAATAAAAAGGACAAAGATCCTATTGTGGCATTATGTCGAACACCTCACCTGCACCATGACCCTTACCTTCCCACCGAGGCATCCCATCAAATACCTTGACATTCCGATCCCTCCAAAACACAACACAGAAAATCACAAAGGTCCACCAAGATAATCACAAGGGGTGTAATCGCAAGAGGCGACATAAAGGTCATAGAAGCAAACATAGGGAGAGCAACCCGGTGAGACAACTCTAAAGGATCGCAAGATCGACCGGGGAGAACCCCAATGAGATTCATCGAGAGAGATATCGATTGAGGGTAACCGCACGGAAATCGATTGATTCTCAACCGTAGCAAGATTCTCAGGGTGGTGGCTGGTGGTGCTGTAGTGGTGCGAGGGACAGTCTCTGAGGGAGGGAAGGAGGGGGGGTAGTTAAGGGATGGAAGGATGGCGGTAGGGATCGTCGGGGGGTGGTGGAACGGTGGGAGTTCTGAGGGGGGAACTCAGCGTGGTGGGGGATTGGGGGGCCCGGGGGGGTGGGGGGGTGTGTGGGTGGTGTTGGTGGTGGTGGTGTTCTGACCTCAATGGCGGAATAAGTTGCTGGAAAGCAGAGAGGAAGAGGACGAGACTACAATGAGGTGGAGGAGGGTGAGGTGGTCCGCGATTGCTTGGACGAGGAGGGCAAGGGCGACGAGGTGGAGGAGGGCGACGATCGCTTGGACGAGGAGGAAGGATGATGACGTCGAGGAGGGTTAAGTAGGGTTTTTGCAGGGGTTGAAGAAGGGTTTGGGCTTCCCAAAGTGCATAAATCGTGGGTTTTGTTTATTTGTTTTTGTTTTTTTCCTTTGAACGACGTTTGTAGGGGTGGCGATGTTAATAACTTAATATCGTCAAAGTTAATGGTATTTGGTAAAAAAAATTATCATCTTAAATTATTTCTTTGTTGTATTGTCATAAGTAAGATATCCAGAGAATGATCTTATAGTTAAACTTCAAGGTCAGATTCAGGTTTAAAGGGAACATCATGATAGACAGATTAACATTATCCTTGAGTCTTTTGAAAGACTTTAAAACCCACTAAACCTAAACCACTTATGGATTTCTATAATCTCTTTAAGACACAATCTGAAGGTTATTTTATGGTACCCCACACTGAAAATGATTCTGAATTGAAGCCTAACATCATCAACCTTATCCCTTACTTCCACGAGAATAATACTAATGATTCCTTCTAGCACTTAGAGAAACTTTTAAACATAGGAAGGACCTTTAGACAAAGAAATATGGATGAGGATATTATGATGATGAAGATGTTCCCTTTCTCTCTCAAGGATAAGGCAGCATAGTTGCTTAGGTCTATAGGCAAACCTATTAGAACCTAGGAAGAACATAGGAGTGCCTTCCTTAAGAAGTTCCTTCTCATAGGAAAGACTAATGCCTTAAGACGAGCCATCACCACCTTTACCTAGAATCAGGGCGAGCAACTCCACGAGGCATAGGAGCAAGCGATTCATTGATCTTACAAGGAAATGCGCCTATCATGAGGTACCAAAGTGGCATCTAACCCAAATCTTTTAGCATAGATTAAATGATAATCTTAGCAATTTCATTGATGTTGTTTATGGAGGAAATTTCCTAAGTAAAGATGAGGATGGGGCATTTGAGCTATTTGAGAATATGAGAGAGAACTCCCTAAACAATGCCTCCATGGTCACCTTTAGTAGATCCAATCAACCCAAGAGTGGGATACATGAGGTTCAAGCTAATTCATGTGCAGTTGATTTGGAAATAATAACTAGGAAATTGGACAAGGTGAAACTAGTTGGGAATAGTGTGGAGAGTTTGGATAAGAAGTTAAATAGTATTCTTTAAGGTGGAAACCCCCTAGGATCTAGCTCTTATGCCAATCCAATGAAGTAGGGGACCTCTATACTTCTCACCTATAGACAGCCTGGACCAAGTAGAGAGTTGGTGAACCAAGTGCATTATCTGACCATGGCTCAGCCTATGAGCCCACTGTACTTGGACCAGACCCAATCTTGATTCCAAGGAGGGACGTTGAATCCCTCAATTTCTGATTTTGGTGATCTATCACTTGCTATCCAGAGTTATTGCAGGAACAATTGCAACTTCAAAAATGATGTGACTTTTTGATAATAACATCATCATGAGCCATAACTAGTTTTAATTAATCATGATTAATTGACAAATGCTCCTACATAGTCGCTTAAGAGCCATAATTCCTTGCATATCCATTCTGAGAGAACACTGAATCAGGATTCATTCTGCAGTTTTAACATCATATCATGAAAGCAGAGTAACCACAGGGTTTTCTAGGAGTTAATCTAAGGTCTAATGAGTATTAAAGTCTAATAAGAGGGTCTATACAAACAAAACAGGGTTTCACGCGTTTTGAGAATCAATACAGTACCCACAACCCTAATTTCAGACCCACTTAAATTACAGAGGTTCTGGTCAGAATAAAATTCATTTGAATCTCTTAAAATTCATATAAAAATATTCCTTAAGCTTTGGTATCCTTGATTTGATCATTTCAACCTATTTTGACCTTGAACAGAGAGACGGATTTCTGCCCTAATTTAGGTTTCTGTACAAATTACCTAGTCAAACTTAGTTAAAGCTCAAATCTGACTTCACCATCAGATTCCTTGGGTTCAAATTAGGTTTGTATCAAAATTTGGGCCCAATCAGAGTCCATATTGACCTACTTTGTAAATTAGTCCCTAAGATCTCTATTCCTCACATCCAGGCCCTTAACTTTCCAATTAATTATAAATAACCCCCCAACTTTGTTATCTTCTTCACAAAAGGGTCCCTGGCGCCATGGCAGGTGTGAACCCAAAGGTACCAACCTTCTAGAGAGAAGATCTCTCTCGTCTCAACTCTTAATCCCTCCAAAATTGGAGGGAATGATGTTTAGGCAATCAAGAATTCATCCAACCCCATTAGAGGGATTGAAATTGATCCCACAAGCCAGGAGAGCTCAAGTTTTTCCCAAAACAAGAACTCCCTGAAATCCTATTCCTTTGCGAGAATTCTTCCTAATAGAGCTTGCCCATGAGCTCTATATAAGCTCCTCTCTTCATACTGCACTCCTTAATCGAGTTTTAGGCCTTAAAACCTCCATATCTTCCCTTCTTTAGCTGCCCTCCGTCTCGACTTTAGCGACCTTCCTCAACAACTTCTTCAGGCCAGCCAAATTGGCTCAGCCTCAACCTTCCTTCGCCTTTTGCCGACCAAAGCAGAGGTCACCTACCTCTTCATTGTCGTCGCTTCTTCTCAAAGGAGCAACCTTCGTCTCCAGCACTAGCCAATCACAGCCGACGCCCTCCTAGCCCTTTTGTCCCTTAGTTTAGGTCGCAACCTATTCCTCTCCCTCTCCTGAATCTCCCCAACTTCTTCAATTTCAACCATTGTTCGCCGATCTCCCCCTTCATCTTCCTTTGCTCGACCGAGCTCCGACGAGGTCTCCCTGATGCCACAAGCCACCAAACAACCTGCTTCCACCTCCACAACCTCCACCTCACTCTCTCAAACAAAACCCCTCAAGAAATTGAGGGGATTGTCATCCAAATCACCTGTCGAACACGCCCTCCACCGCACCTCTTCCCTGAGGTCGCTAGGCCTCCACACGTACTCCCACACCACAAGGACACCGCCATCACCTTCGCCATCACTTAGCGAAGCTCCTAGACCTTCCAATTAGTGAGCCCGTATTCATGATCTGCAGGCTCACCATCGCCTCCATAATCTCCAACCCCGTCCGCTGTGCTCCGAAGCAGCTCTAACCCTACTACCACCTCCAGACACCACGACCCAGTTCCAGGAACTGTTCCCAGGACTTCAATCGGGTGGAAGAGCCTCAGCACTGCCTCAATTTGACGAAGCTCCCTCAACTGTTGCACGTGAAGAAAGAGGCAGAGACATAGTCCTACCTCGTTAGTTGAAAGACTCCTCCAAACGTATAAGTGGATTTTGTGAATCCACCCGGTTGCCCAAGAACACCGGGAGTCGGGTCCCCGCTCACGCACACCTCGCTCACCCTCACTCCCGGCGAGCTTGGTCCCCTGCCTGGATCCGTTACCCCGTGTACATGCCCAATTAGCCCCAGGTTTGAGAGAGAAGAAAGAGGAGGCAATTCTATGAGAGGAGAGGGGAGGGTTTTGCTACGCAACCCTTTGCCTTGAGATGCATGCTGAAGAAGAGAGGCTTTACACATAGCCTCTGAGAGAGTTGTGCTTGTGCTGTGGCTCGAAGAAGAAAAGGCCCTGAGAGCCTTCGCCCTTATGTGCCTTTTGTAAGGCTCTGTGCTATGAAGTTAAGTCGTCTGATTTACACAGGCGACAGCTGATAAAGGTATATGTTAATACTGTTGGATTATTTAAAAACCTAAGTTAATATTGATTAATTGATTGAGATACTATTCAATGATTTAAATGTTGGGGTATATGCTTAATTAAGATGAATAACTAATGATTTAAATCACCATTGTTTTGTCTTTCTATTCCTTTTATCCCAAAATCTTTTGAGATACATTGATCTATGTTTTGAATGCTAATCTGACAAGTTCCATTTATTTCATATCTATTATTGTACTTATTTATTCTGAATGAAAATTAATGCGTGAATTCCACATTTACTCCCTACGAATAACCTCGGACTCCAATTAGAATTTAAGTTTATAAATTCAAATGTTTTGTTATACGATTTATGAGTGTACTACAACGAACGTATATTTAAAATCTCCTAATTTGCCTAACAACACTTTTCCGATGGTATTTAAAGTAATATTGAGAATGTAATGACATTTAATTAATCTTAAATGTTAATAGTGTTGAAATCTACGCATATAGTAAATAAATAAATAAAAACATATGCATTTCCAATGATTTCACAAAAATAAAAAAATATTAAATTAAGCAAGTTAAACATGATTTGACAAAATCTAGAATAAAAAAAAGAACAACGAACATGCAATAGCATAAATAAACAAAATGAAAAAAAGATTAGAAATTACATCGATCAAAGCGCTCATGAAAGACTTCCCTTAGAGAAAGTATCGCCCCCCACAATACTAGAGCATCAGGGTCTAACGAACTCCTCTCAGAATACAACGATCCACCTCTAAGATTTGGTACACTTCGATCTTTGACGTCCTCGAAAACCACCTCAGGAGAACTAAGTCGAGGCAATTTGGTTAATCAACCAATTCTCGATTGATCTACCAATTGAATTGGTTGATCAATCAAAAACTTCTCATGGATCACTCTCAACCCTTGTGCAATATCGGCAAAACTGATTAAAGATTTTTCTACTAATCTCACATCAAACGAATGCACCAAGAAAGACAGATAAGAATCAGAGAGGGAGAGAGAGTGGAGAGAGCTTTTCTGCACTTATTATGTATCAAATGAGAGCCCCCTTGTGGCTCTTATATAGAGCCCACAACCTGACGTTTATAGAAATTTCCATTTTATAAAAATACGACAATTAACTTACCAATTTAGCCACATTGATCAATCAAAATCGATTGATCGATCAAACTTGACTTTTTGGTCAACCAAACCAATTAATTGATCAATTTTAATCGATTGATCGATCAAATATAATTGATCAACTATTTTAACATTTTGATCGACCAATCCAAACTAAAATCATGAGATTAAAAATTCATAGCAAAAAAGTTAAAGTTCTAAGTTCCAAATTAATTTTCACCCGAGCCTGAACCTTAGTCGGGTGGAGGGTGCATGTAACGACCCGGTTCCCGAGTCCCTACGAGACACGAGAACCGGACCGACTCGACTAATCCCAAGACCCAGTCGTCCAACGAGGAAGTAACCAAAAGACAGTAAAATAAACCACATTCAGCATGAATATAACTAACAGTAAGAAAGTACAGCAGTAAGGAAAGAAACTACTACAGTAGGTACCACCACAACAGTAAAGCAACATTTATCATATAACAAAAACTGCAGGTAAAGAAGGTACAGCGGAAACAAAACTACTCACTAGAACAGAAACAAAAAGAAGGTACAAAGCTGTGGTAACTCTACTGGACCCTACTCGGCCCAGCGTCCTCTGCAGCCGCCGACCCTGACTGCTCAACACCTGGTCCTGAAAAAGGTAACGAGTGTAACACGTCAGCAAAACGCTGAGTAGAGTGGCAAACTAACTAAAGGCAACAGTAGAGTGTACAGTAGCTGTTATGTTCTATTACTTCCTTTATTTACATCTTTCAATTTTTCTCACTATTTCATTTACTTCTCAGATCCTTTACTTGATCTCGAATGTCCTCGTGGGACGATCTTGATTGCAGTCTTTTCCAACAGTAGAAGTAGCACGTGGTGCTCTCCTGGCCGAGAGAGTCCCCCGTGGTGATCCTACCCTCAGTCAACCACCCCAAGGTCACTGACAGACGTAACGGTGACTACGGCACGCGCGATAAACGCACAGGTAGCTAGCCCGTACTGGCACGCGGTCAGTCGTTTCCGTTAACGGGTGCGCCCAAAGCACAGCACGGAACCAGGGCAGAGCCCTCTCAGTAACAGGGGTCCAACCCCTCCACAGTAACCAAACCGGGGCCTTGCCCCTCCACAGTCCGCGCACCCTCGCCTGACTACCCTGGTTTGCCCTAGTGGGCCTAACAAGTCGGTGAAGGAGGCTAGCAGAACCCCGGGGCCCGTGGGGTAGCTAGTACTCTCCTAACACTACTAGCTCTCCTCGGTACTACGTACACGAGGGCCAACAAGTCGGTACAGAGCGGCCATCCTAACCCCGGGTCCCTAGGGCGGCTGGCCCCACTCTGCACTAAAACAGGTACAGGTACTTCCCTTGGTACTGCGTACCCAAGAGACAGTACAAACTACATCTCAGTTCCATTCCTTTTCTTTCCAGGAGTTCCACTCCTAATTCCCCGTAGGGTTCCAGCTATTTATCTCAGAACATCATATGTTTCACTTTCCAGATTCTCGTTCTCACATTCCATGATCTCAACATGATTCTTTATGCATAACAGGCAGCTGTTAATTAAATTTACAGGCAGCTTTATATATTCCTTTCCCTTTTTCCAAGACTGCAGTAATGTACATTCCACTAGTTTTTCCATCCTAGGATTCATGCCATATCCTAGGATCTATCATACAATCTAGTTTTCCGGCCCTAGGATTCATGCAACACCTAGGAGCTATCATTCCATATATTTCTCATTCCTAGGATTCATGCAATGCCCTAGGTTCTAGTTATGGTTCCATACTTTAACAGATTTTATTAATACTTAAAACCACTCTACCAGGTACAACGGGAGTAATGGGGGCGTGGTCGGGAATCCCGCGCGCCTCCGCGACTCTCAAGACTGCAACCGAACGAGGTCCTATCACAAGGATCAAACACAAGGAGTGTCTCAAAACAGTGTATAGCTACTGTAGGCGGGTAGAGGAATAAATTCTGAAACGAACGCAACTCGAATCGCGGAAAACGGAGCCCAAACGGGCCCTAAACGGGTCGAGAAAGACAATACTGTGCAAAATCAGACGTCTGGAACTCCTTCCAGACGTCTTAAACGGTGGATCAGAGAATTACCTGTTCGGCTTGGTTCCCCGGACGTCCAGAAGTCTGTGGGGACGTCTCTCCTAGATCCCAGACGTCCGATGGTCACTCCGGACGTCTGGAGGTCACTCCCGCCGTCTGGTACAACTTCCAGACGTCTGATTCGCAAAGGATGACGAATCAGAACACCTGCGCACAGCCAACCCCCCTCCCTCAGTACGGTCAGTCGATAAAAGAAGAAGAAGAAAGCGGAACTCACCCTTCAGACGTCTGTATGATCTCACAGACGTCGACCTTGCCGTCTGGATATCAGTCCAGACGTCTGATTCTGGAAATTTTTCCAGAATCAGAACCTTGCTCGGCCTCCGCTCGCGACGCCGCCCGCGTCGCACCTCGCGCGTCCGCTGCTCCGCCCGCAGCAGGTCCCTTTCCGCGATGCTCTGCGCCCCCTGCGCCCTCCGCCGGCCGGCCAAGCCGCTCCCGGCGAGCTCGCCCTCACGCAGAGCCCCGCCCTCGCACGCCGCAGCTCCTCCGCGCCTACTGCGGCTGCCGCTGCCGCTGCGCCCTCGCGTCCGCTCGCTCTCGCGCACAGGCAGGAGAGAAGGAGGAAGATGGTGGAGACGGGAGGGGAGGCGCGCCCCCCCCTTTTAACGCCGCGCGGAGAGGAGAGAGAGGCGGTCGCAGTCGCCTGCAGCCGCAGAGAAGATGCAGGATCGCAGGTCTGCGCGCACAGGCGCGCAGACGAATATCCCGTGCGAGCATAACTGTTCGCCAGACGTCTGTAAACTATCCCGGACGTCTGGTCAGACGTCTGGATGTGATCCCAGACGTCTTTACAGACGTCTGGGCCACCTCCCAGACGTCTTAAAAGACGTCTGGGGCACGCGCTCGTTACAGTGCATGTGCTTATGCATGGTTCCCAAGTTTACCTCTTACTCTTTGCTATATGTTGAGTTAAGACTAGGATATCAAGATGGCATTGTCATCGTGTATATAAAGATATACATGATGTCATTGTGTACATTCAAAAATATTTCAAAAACAAATTAAATTAATACACTAATCTTTAATAGGTTATGAACAATATAATTTCTACAAAACCTTAACAAATAAATTTTTACGTCATGATATTATTTTTTTTCATTGGAATTTTATGCAACATTTAAGAAAACATTTAAGTTAACATTAATTTTAGGTTAATTTTCAATTATTTGAAAATTTAGATTTAAAGATGCACATAGTTCTCTTCATCAATTGCATAAACATCAGTAAAAAAACATATATTTTAACCATTGCAACAAAAACAATAATGTTCATAAACGTATGGATGATAATTCATTTAAATATCAAATAAAAAACATGTCTACAAAGCATATTAATTACAAAATCTCAAAATTAACTTTAAAGATATTCTTATAAATATACCATTTATTTTCCAAATCTCAAGAAAATTATCTAAATCATCAAAAATGTACTTGAAGTTAGCTATATATACATTTCTTATACACCTTGCAAGATATAAAATTTCTTTTAAATGCATATATATTTCAATTTTAAATCTTCTTTAAGAAGGGAATAAAAAAATACTTAAAATAAAATAATTTATCAAACCAATCAATAGAACAAGCCATTAAACAAAATAAAACAAAAATAGTGAAGAATATTTGATTTAATGACTTTATTTGAGAAATTTACCTCCTACCTCTAAGTTAACAAAGTCTTTCAAATTCTTCGTAAGGTGTAGAAACTATTTCATATCATCTACAATATAACCTAGAATGCAAGTTAATAACCATGTAACAAGATTTAAAGAAACATGAAATAAAAGATTATTTCATTGCTAACATATATCTCCACAACGAAACAAACAAAAATGAAAAAAAACATTTGCTTTGACAGCAAACAACATATTTAGCAATATAATTTGAAAATGTGCAATCTTACGCATAATGTTGGAGAATAAGTGGTTAGTTTAGTACCATATCGTGAAATGTAAAGTGTTGGAGTGTGTGTTAACCTATAAATAGGTATGTATCCCCACTTATTTATTTGATAAGATTAGTACAGATACTCACCTTATCATAGCCTTCTCTCATGATTTTCTCATCGCTCTTTGTGAGTAAAATTTCCACGTAAATCTATTTTTTATCATTTATATTTTGATATCATATTATGCTTCCACTTATCTATATTATTTAATTCATAATATTATAAAAGTGATAAGAAAAATATAAAAAAAAAATATTATAAATAGCCACCAAAACTTTATCTAAATTTAACAAATATCTAGTATTTGCATCAATTTCTAACAAATATTTAATTTGAAACTTGTATAATTTGATTAAATATTCATTCTACATTTCAACAAAACAACATGAGGATTGCCTACAAAATCCAAACAAAATAAAAGCTACACAGTAATCAAAATACGAATGACTATTTCACCATTTTTGATACACTAGCTGGCTTGCACCGATAGTCTCAAGTGTAGTATGTGTCTACTCAAGGGAAAAAGCAATTAGGAAAAATCATGGAAGAGATAAGGGCAAAAGAATCATGGAAAAATCAGAATTAGGAAGATTGTGGTTATACATATTATGTTCTATTAAGAAACACATATGACAACTATTGATGGGGGAAAATGCAAAGGGATATGGAATGAGACAACTGAACGAATTCAACGCAACCATGAAGAAGGGGGGGGTGTTAGTTTGATGTTGCTCTGAAATACTTTCTTTTAGTAAGAAGACACAAATATAGATGTTTAAGTAGTGGGTGTTGTCCAAAGGAAAAAAAGTCAATTGCTAGGTTCTACACATTTTGGGGCAATCTTGTTACATGGCAAAATAAGAAACGAATAGTAGAAGCTAAATCAAGTGTGGAATCTAAGTATAGAGTTATGCTCTAAGTCATCTCTAAATTCATGTAGATTAGTTCTATCGTCAAGGATCTACATATTCCTATACCTGGCCGTATGGAAATGAATTGTGATAACAAGGCAAATATCTTCATCGTACCAAGGGGGTGATGTAGACATGGAGGAAAAAGACAGCAAAGACAAGGGAGTGGGTCGTGGCAGGATGGGGGGCAATGCATCATAGGGTTAGGGTCAGCTATGTAGCCTTGAAGGAGTACTCATCGTCTTAATGGTCAAAAATGGTGATAAAATCTTAAAATGTCACTTACTAGCATGTGATTGTATTGAAGACGTTTACTGAATCAAGATACAATGAGTGATGTTGAAAAAACAAATTGTTTTGCCACATGAGGCACTACATAAACAAGAATGGAGTACTCCCCACCTTAGAGATGTCCATGAAATGACGTTTTGTCTCTTGATCGATACTGCCATGTTAAGCTTGCGAAAGAACAATATGATTATGTGCTGGTGAGATGACTATGTTGATGAGGTCGGGATCTAGTGAAAAAAATCTCAAGCATGCATCGACTAGGAGTAACATACAGATATCAACCATCAGACAAAATGTGAGAACTTTGAGCACTAGAAAACATGAGAAATACAAAATCAAGGAAAACAATCCAAAATCGCATGCAAAGTATCTATCAAGGACAAAACATTATCAATTACCATTTCATAGACCTGAGGCCGCAGTTTAGTACAACAGCAAAATCATTTTGTTCCAATCATATCATCATAGACAAGAATCAAATCCATTCTACAGCGCATTCAATTTAATAATCAAAAACAGCCACTCATCATTGATCACCACAATGTGTAAACACAAGGCACTCCCACTAAACTGATACAAACTCAAAGACAGCTTCCCTATTTCCAAACCACACTGATCTCAATCACATCCCGGTAGCTTTGATTGTATTCCGAAAATTACATCTTTGAATCGCACATCATCCCTTCCCCGACGCACCATGTATAATAGCTACTTAAAAAAATAAAAAAAACAAAAACATGAGCAATTTTATTCATCTCCCACTCCCAAGAGGCAAGAAAGAGGGGGGGCAAGGGAACTAGACCAAAACCTGCCCCTTTCATTGAAAAGAGAAGCACGACTTGTGGCCTAGTACAATAAGCAAAAGAAAGCAGAGGGGTTACAAGGGGACAATATAAATCATTTGAATGCAATCCAACTTGATGATGCCCACAATATTGAGAGGGAGTTGATCTAAGCAATAGAAACATCGTAAGTTGCCATCTCCAAGGTCTGCAATCTTGGAAGTAGCCTCATTGACAAGTGGATGGATGTAGGAGTGGATCCTGGAGGAGCGCTCACGAAGAGAAGCGAAGAACTTTTTAATCTGCCATGCAACCTGAAGATTACCAGACCACCAGTAGTAAAGCAAAATCGAATCCATTTCCACCCGAAAAGAATCATCAGAAAAGTAGGAGATAGCATGGATGATGGCTCTAATGATAGCAACCTCAGAGGAGACACCAGCAAGACTAGCAGCCACATCCATAATGAAATTCCCCAAAGAGTTCCTAACAATTAAGCCATAAACGCAACGATCCCCCACCATAGAAGTAGCAACATTGATTTTAAGGCCCTGGGAAGGGCGAACCTAGATAAGGGAGAGGTAGGAGGGGTGAGAGAACTTAAGCCAATTCACCATCTGAAGGTTCCACCAATGTTTATCAAGTAAAAGGTGGAGCTTGGCAGGATTGAAGCCATCATGTTTCGTAGAGTTGCGGATCCACCAAACATTACACCAAATGAAGCAAATCAAACCCTGAATAGACTTGAGCCGGCGAGAATGGGAAGGGTTTGAGATGATGTCGAGAAAGAGGGGAGGGTCTTTGAAACCCAAGTAAATCTGGTTAAAGGTCCAGGTGGAGATATCACGAACTAAGTGACTATCCGAGAAAAGGTGAGGGAGAGTTTCAAGTGCAGGATTAGTAGGGCAATAGAGACATTTGGAAGCAATGGGAATCCCTAATTTCATGATATTATCATCGGTGGGGAGATTGCCCTTAAGAAGCTTCCAAACAAAAAAAGAAATTCTAAGAGGCAGCTTGAGATTCCAAAGGTGCATAATAGAGGGGTCCTTGGGAAAGGAGCGGAACATCAAGTGATAAGCCGAAGAGATAGAGAAGATTCCAGAAGAGGTCGGAGTCTAGATCGGCAAGTCCTTAAGAGAGTCTAATTGGAGGTTGGAAATCTCAACAATCAGAATAGGAGGGATGGTAAAGTAAAAAGGAGCGCTAGAGAGCAGAGGGAGCGCTCTACGAATGGAGATCCAAGAGGGAGTAGAGCCTTCGGGAAAGAGAGAGTGGAGAGGAGAGTCACCAATCCACAAATCAAACCAGAAGTCAATGGAGCCTTCATGGACCTCCAAATGAATGAAAGGATTCAACTCCTTATGAGCTTGGAGAAGCAGACGAGATCGAAGGGGGAGGGAGGACTTTGAGATGGAATCGCCAAGCAAAAGATCCCTCATAAAAGAGTGGTGAGGGGAGTCCCCAAAAAGATATTCCAAGCTCTTTTCAATTTCAAGGCCTTAATGAAAAGGTTTAATCAAGGATGCCAAGGCCACCAAAATCAAAGGGATGCACAATAGAGCCCCAACAAATCCAGTGGTGGTGAGAGCTATGATCAAAGGAACCCCAGAAAAAGTCAGCAAAAAGAGCATGGAGTTTTCGAATAACAGACTTAGGAACCTCAATGGTGGAAAGCGTATGAATAGTAGTAGAGGTCAAGGCATGCTTGATAAGGAGAAGTCTAGCAGCAGAGGAAAGGAAGTCGGCCTTCCAACCAACAAGTTTGGATCTGACCTTGTCCACAATGGGATCGAAATGAGAAATCTTGACCCTACCAGAAAATATAGGACAACCGAGATAGGCAAAAGGGAAGGAGCCCAATTTAAAACCCAAAATAGAGAGAATGCGGTCTCTATGGGAAGGAGGAAAATGTCGACCCATAAAGCAGAAGCTTTTAGGGAGACTGACAGATTGTCTCATAGAAGACTCAAAATCTTTAATGAAGGAACCCAGATTGCGAATGGAGGAAAGGTTACCATTTGTAAAGATAATGATATCATCCGCATAAAGAAACGAAAGGGGGAGGTGATGCTATAATGATGTATAATAGCTACTGAACTGCATAACCACTACAATCCCACTTGATCATCAAACAATCAAAATGAAAGTAAATAAAAAGATCTAGGATGCATGTTGCGAAATGTAAAGGCTAACATAAAATGTTACGACCCGGTTCCCGGATCCCTACAGGACCCGAGACCGGCTCGCCTCGACCAATTCCAAGATCCAGTCGTCCAACAAGAAATAACCAAAAAGCAGGAAAGTAAACCACATTCACATATGCAATATAACTAAGCAATAAAAACGTAAAAAGCAGTAAAGGAAATCAAAACTGTTATTCCATTACATACCATCACAACAATAGAAACAATAGGAACGAAAGTAACAATTGAGACAACAGTAGCTAGAAAGTCTGATACTTACTACAACAGTACGGGTACAACAAGAAAGTGCAGAAAACTACGGTTGGGCTCGACTGGGCCCAGCACCCTCCGCAATCGGAAGCTCGGGCTGCTCAACTCTTAGTCCTGAACAGTGTTATGAAAAAGACAGAATCAGCGAACGCTAAGTAGAGTGGTATCTATACTATCTAAAACAGCAAAAGCAACATGTTTAATTCTCTTTTCTATTTATTTTGTTTTATGTTTATTTCCTTTTCACCCATTCTTCTCAATATCCAGATATTCTTGATCTTACATGTTCCTCGTGGGAACGATATTGATTATAGTCTTTTCCGAAGAGTAGAAGGTACACGTGATGCACTCCTGGCCAGGAGAGTCCCCCGTGGTAGTCCTACACCCAATCAACCACCCCGAGGTCACTGACAAGACGTAGCGGTGACTACGGCACACGTGATAAACGCATGGGTAGCTACCCCGCACTAACACGCGGTCAATCGTTTCCGCTAGCGGGTACGCCCAAAGTACAGCACAGAACAGTATAGGGCCTTGCCCTCTCAGAACAGGGGTCTCGTCCCTCAGAACCAAACAAGGGTCTCGCCCCTCCACAGCCCGCACATCCTTGTCTAACTACCCCGGTTTTCCCAGAGGGCTTAACAAGTCGATGTAGGGTGGCTAGCTGAACCATGGGCCCCGTGGGGTAGCTAGCTCTTTCCCAACATTAGTAGCTCGCCTCGGTATCGTGTACACGAGGGCCAACAGGAGTTGGTGTAGAGTGGCCAATCCTAACCACGGCTCTCAACCCAAGGGCGGCTAGCTCCACTCTACACGAAAATGGGACAGTCACTCTCCTTGGTACCACGTACTCAAGGGCCAGCACATTTCCCGTCTACATTCTAGGTTTCCAACTAACCACAGGAGTTCTACTCTTAATTCCCCGTAGGGTTCATGCTCATATTCACCACATTTATTCCAATCCAGATTTCACCATTCATAATTCAGTTCTCATTTATATGCAGGCAGCTCGTATTTTCATAATTCAAAACATGCCACTGGTGATTTCGCAAGCAATTGGTTATAAAATCATGCAACTCGTATTCTAACGGGTAACCCACAATTATTTCACAGGAAATTGCTAGTAGTTTATCTCAATTTTGCATATAAGTATCAAACAGTGCATTTATTTCTCTACTCTAGGGTTCATGCCACATCCTAGGGTTCCAGTCAGTTAATTCTACAATATATGCTTATTTGAACATTTTTAAAAGCATTAAGCCACTCTACCAGACAATTCGGGAATACTGGGGGCTCGAACCGCAGACCCAGGTGTCTCTGCGAGCTCTAAACACGCAGTAGGCTGAAACCCTATACCAGGAAATACATCATAAAAGGAAGGTTCAGAACAATATACAAAGGCCTCTAGTACGTAGAGAAACTCGCAAAGAAACTATAGGTACTTCGTTTGCGTAAATCGGATCCCAAACGAGTTAAAAACGTGTCTACTTTCCAAAATCAGACGTCTGGGAATAAGTCCAGATGTCTTAAAAGATATAGAACTTTACCTCAAGTCCCTGCGGTGTCCTCAGACGTCCAGGCCTCCTCTGCGATCGTCTAAAGGCAGTTCCAGACGTCGGACCACTCCTCTGGTCGTCTGGAAGCACCTCCGGTCATCTGGTGAGCTAATCAGACGTCCGAAAGTGCGTGGGAGAGCATTCCGCGCTCCTTCCCAAGGCTGCTCCTACGTACGACAGTTGCAGCCACCAAATCAGGCCCAACAAACACTTCTACGATGAGGCCTGCATGGCTATAACCGCGAAAAGAACGTACCTTCACGATAAATGAGCTTTCAGACGTCTGGTCTTCACTCCAAATGTCCAGATGCCCCGCCAGCCGTCTGGACTCCGCTCCAGATGTCTGATACTGGAAAATTTCCAGTACCAGAACCCGCTTTTAGCGCTCTCCACCACGCTTCTCCTCACTCCGCCGCAGCTCCAGCCGCTGCAGATGGTCAAGGCCGCCTCTTTGAACTCTCTCATCCTCCCGCATGCGCCCATGGTGGCCGTGCGAGCTCCGCCGAGGTTCCATCGGAGCTCCGACCTTAGCCTCCTCCTCCTCCTCTCGTACTCTCCTCCTTCTCGCCCTCTCTCTCTCCCTCGCTCACCTCCTCTCGCGGCTGTGAAGGTGGGGGTGGTGGTGGTGTGCGGAGTGGAGAGGAGAGGAGGGGAGGTGTTTAAATAAGTGGAACGGAGGCTTAGGGTTATGGGGAAAGTAGGAAAAAGGAGAGAGAGGAGAAGGTCCTATGCGCCGCGCGCGTAAGGCGCAGTACGCGTACAGAAATTTCATTTTTAGATGTCCGGGAAAGGATCCAAACGTCTGGACAGTCATCTAACTGAGACTCCAGACGTCTTAAAAGGCTAAAAGTGGTCCTCACTTGATATACCTCTTTTTTATACAAAAAAAGTACTGATACATGGTAGGATCTACCATTGTTGAAACCAACAATTAACCACTTTTGTATGGGTGTAAATAACTCAAATCACCTTCGGAACAACTTTACACCGGTGAAATCTTATTTTTCACTAGTATAAAATCACTTTTTACCTTCAAAATAATTTTGTATGGGTGTAAAATAAGATGGCATCGGTGCAAAATTAAATTCCAAGTATTTCTTCACCTATGACAAGTGATTTTACTTGAAAGATGATTTTCCACCTTAGGGTTTAGGGTAAACCCTAAACCCTAAGGTGAAAAATCACCTTTCAAGTGAAAAATCACTTCTTATATGTGAAATCACTTTCCATAAACCTAAATCCTAAACCCTAAATCTTAAACTCATAGGTCAAAATTACTTTGCATATGTGAAATCACTCTTGAAATAGTTTTGCACCAATGCAAAATGAGATTTCACCAGTGCAAAGACCTTTAGAATAATTTATCACTAGTGTAAAATCACTTAGAATAATTTATTACTGGTGAAAATAATTTATCACCAGTGGAAAATTATTTATCACCTGTATTTTTAGATTAAATAGTATAATAATTTTTTTGAATGTTATAGAATCCATCACATAACAAATCTTACGTTTTTTTATTTCTTTACATAAATATCAATTCTCAAGTAAACCAACATCTACAGTTGAAACACAAGAACAACACCTATAAATTTTCTCACCTTAATTTTTACATCAATATCTATATTTTCCTATTTTTCAGCAAAGATCTATACCCAGAAAACTACAAACCTCGTGTACCGCCACTAGATTAGCACAAAATTCAAGAAACAGCTATCCCATTTCCGAAATGCCTCGAATAAGAGAACCCCCACGGATTATCAAAGCACAAGCCTTTTTCTCCTAGATACCCATAACAAAATCGAATCGCCGCCTCGATCTATCTCCCCTAGGAACATCCTAGCCAGATCACATCACAACACATCCACGTGCTCTCTCCTCTGTATACACACGTGACTCAGAACATCCACCACCAACCATCTAAAGATACACTACGAAAGACATGAATTGTGTCCATGACACCACCAATCCAAAACCATGACAAATTATAAGCTAACCCGAAAACAGCCATGAATTGTGTCCAGTAGAGGTATCTTTGAGAATATGGCCCTCGTAAAAGAATTAGCTCAACATCGGTACGTGGGAATGTGCTTAACTACAAAACTCGACGTAGAGAAGGCTTATGGCATAATTGAATGGGCTTTTCTTTCCGAAGTATTAAAAAAGTTTTTTTTTTTTTTTTAAATGAAAGGATAGCTATTCAAATGATATCTACCTAGATATTTCATTAAAAATAAGCCCTAGATCATGTCACAAATTATAACTCTAGATGGATATAAGTGAAAAAAAAAAACTCCACAAAATTCTTTACATACTGACGTTAACCCCTTAACAACACTGCATTTCTCCCAAGCCATATATCCCATAAGACTGCAAGAGGTTGCACACTCTCCTTTATCCAGAAAGCATCGTGTCCTCCAATTCTGCTGCCACATCTAAAAGAATTCTAGAAGGTGTGAAAGGAGTCCAACGACCACCAACCATCACTAAAGTGCCTCCATTTATGTGCCAATAGAACACATGAAGAGATGTTCCACGTCCTCCTCACTTCCAAGGCAAAGAGGACATGTCGTATCTACTCCATGGGCCCACCTAGCTCTCCACACCTTTGTTATGATCCTGCCTCTCCTAAGAAGCCAAACAAAAATTTTCACCTTCAGCAGGCATGTAGCCTCCCAAACCAACCTAGAATCTCTGACAAGATCAATATCCTCCATCAAGACAGGCCCCCCCACCTCCTATATGCACGATGAGCAAAGAAATCCCCTTCCTTCCATCCAAAGACATCCCCCCCTCTCTTCAAGCTAGAAGCCCTCTAAATCCCACAACATTTCCTGTAGCTCCTTAATCCTCTGGTTAAAAAGATTCCCCAATAGATTGGGGCGCCAGCAACCATACCAAACATCAGCAACCATGGCTCACTTGTCCACCCTGAGTCGCAAATCTAGGAAAACGATCACACAATCTCCCCTTACCTGTCCAATAATCTATCCAGAACTTGAAGTCTCTTCCCTCTCCAAGTATCGATGTGAAGAAACTCTAGACCCTGGGTGTCACCATGGATAACCCCCTAACAAACTGTGATGCACCCCTCGGAGGAGATGCCACCAGATCCCAAAAAAGAGAGACCTCATAGCACGAATGGAAGATCCTCCCCACCAAACCATCCTCCCTCCCAAGCAGTCTAGTAAACCACTTGGTCAATGGGCTAACATTCATCCTCCCCACCTCCCTAACTCCCAGGCCTCCCTCAAGACGTTTACACACCTCTTCCCACGCCACCAGCTTCACCTCACTCCCATTGGTCCCATAGTTCGTCCAAAAGAAGTTTCTCATGAGACTCGGGACCTTCTTCTCAATCTATCGTGGCATCTTCAATACGGGTACAAATATGGGGGCATCAATGCCAACACAACTTTGAGAATCACCAGTCTTCCTCCTCTAGATAGGAGCTTGACACCCATACCGCCAGCCGTCCCTCAATCCTCTCAACTAGAGGAACCCAATCCTACACAGAAACCCTCTTATCCATCAGAGGCAACCCTGAATAGGAGATAGGCAAGACTCCTCTGTTCGTCCTAAGTGCAGTACAGCAAGCATTTATCTCCTCCTCTGACACACTGAAAGGAATGAAAGTCGACTTCCTATAGTTTATCTGCAGCCCCAAAGCCTCTCCAAAAAGCTCCAACAGCACCCTGACCCTTCTTGCCTCCGCCTTTGCCCCCTCAATGAAGAAGAGGGTGTCATCAGCGTACTGAAGAACAAGAACCATGGTCCCATCATCCACCGGGAACCCCCTAATTAGGCCCCTCTCATAAGCTCTAACTAAAGACCTCACCAGCGCATCCACAACTAGGACAAAGAGCATTGGTGCCAAGGGGCATCTCTGCCGTACCCCCCTCCTTGACTGTATCTAACCAACTATCGGTTCCCATTGATGAGAACCAAGAACGAAGATGTCATAACACACAACTTCTTCCACTGTATCCAGGCCAGTGGGAACCCCCTCTTCAACATGGAAGCCCACAAGAAAGACTAGTGCACCGAGTCATACGCCTTCCTAAAATACACCTTCCACAAGAATGCCCTCATCCTCTCCCTCTTCAATAGGGCCAACATCTCTATGGCTACCACATAACCATCAAGGATATTCCTTCCTGGCACAAATGCCATCTGCACCTAAGATACCACCCCACCAATCACCTTGTTCAACCTGTTTGCCAAGACCTTCACCACAATCAAATATATCACATTGGACAGAGCAATAGGCCTAAACTTATCAATGGCTTCCGCACCCTCCTTCTTAGGCAACAAGAACATAAAAAAAGTATTCACCCTATTAAAGCAACAATTCCCTTCCCTAAAATCCACCATCACCTTCATAACATCCCCTTTAAGCATCATCCAGAACTCCTTGTAAAAAAATATCAAGAAGCCATCGGGACCCGGGCAACCCTCTACATTTAGACCCTAGACCGCTTCTCTCACCTCATCCTCCATGAAAGGTGTAATCAGTCCCTCAGCCTGCCCATCGCTAATGGGTGGGACATCCAATCCCCTTCACCTCCAATCACAAGATCTCCTCTTCCCTGTGAATTCTCTGAAGAAATCTGCAGCCACCTTGCCTACCACCTCTTTACCCACAAACTCTGTACCACCCACCAAGAGCCTATCAATCAAATTCCTCTACGGTGTGCCAGATGCCACTACGTGAAAATATCTAGTATTGGAATCCCCTTCTTTGATCAACTTCTGTTTGGAACTCATCCGCCACTCCACCTCAACCTTCTAATCCTCCTCCTAGATGGTCTTCATGTGTTCAGCCTTGGCCTCCCTCTCCTCTACTATCAGCAAGCCTAGGTCCTTAACTCTATCCAACCTCTCGACCTCACCCAGAGCCTCTCCTTCCTCGTCCATTCTTCACCTGCCTTCTATACTCCCTGACGAATGTCCGGAGATCACGAATTTTCTTCTCTAACCTTGCCACTACCGACCCCTTTGGCTATAAAGAACTCCATCTGTCCTCAACCTTCCTCTTGAACCCCTCCTCCAGCCACCAAGCCCGATCAAATTTGAAATACATACCACACCCGGTAGCTTCATTGGACCCCCACATCAGAGGCATGTGATCTGAAAATGGTCTCTCCATAAGCTGAATTCCTGCCAAGGGAACACCTCTGTAAGCTCTATCAAGGAAAAAATTTTATCTAGCCTAGACACTAGACTCCAGAACTCCTCCATGTGTATGCAAAAGACAAGGGAGGCAGGTCAACCAGCCCATGTGTGGCAACAAACTTCGAAAACTCCTGAGACCCACTATCTCGTCCGCCTCTTCCTCCCGGTCTATCATCTGCCGCCAAGGTCACGTTGAAGTCACCACCAAACAGCCATGGACAACCCTGGAACTTGACAGCAATCTTGTTAAGATCCTCCCACAGGAAATGCCTACTGGGGTCCTCACACAGTTCGTAAACTGCGGAAAATACAGTGGTGAAGCCATCGCTACGCCTCCTGAGTTAGACCGAAAAATGCTCCTCCCAACTACAGAGTCCTCCAGGGAGAAGACATCGCCCTTCCATGTGACAATAATACCCCTGGATCGTCTCAAAGCATCTAGGGCCACAAACTCCTCCAGAGTTCCCCCTCCAATCTCCCTCCACATTCTTGAGTCACACTTTGTAGCTTCGACTCTTGAAGCAACACAACATCTGAACCCCACTTCTACAGATACGATCTTAATGCCATCTGCTTAGATGGATCATTAAGACTCCTAACGTTCCATGTTAAGACCCTCAATATTGGCAGGACCACAACCGCCTCCTCCTACTTGGCCAAAGTCCACAGTAGCTGCCACCTGATCAACCTCCGCAAACCCCCACTCCAACACCCCCCCCCCCCCCTCTATTTCCCCAGCCAGCTCCAGTCATATCCTCCTCTTCCCCACCTTTCAACCTTAACCCCACAACCCCCTCACCCTCAAAAGTTGTTCCCTCAACAAAAGCCTTCCCCTCCCCAAACTTCGATTGTGTCCACCTTCTTCTTTGTATAGCGTGGTGCTGTACGAAATCCGTCATGGTTTAGAAAAACACGTCGTAGTATAACAACAAAATCGAATCAACATTTAAATTTGTAAAGCTTGAAAAATGTGTGAGTTCTGAGGTCGTTCGCAGGGAGCAAAATTGGAATTCAACAACTAATCGAAAGACATAAATATGAGCACAATAATCAAATCACAAGTAAAACATATTCAATGAATTGTATATCAGAGACAAAAACAATATAAAGAAAAGAGAGTAAAAATAATTGTGGTTGAAACCACCAATTTAATACTTAAGCTCAACTGTTTCTAAGTTAATATTAGATGTCTCAAAGGGCAACATATGTCTCAAACACTTAGACAATTCTTGCATCAAACACTTAGCTGTCTCTCCAACTCAAAACCTTCAAACTCAGCCAATTTAGACGTCCGTGACACTCATCAGACACCTTAAGAAGCACATCCAATTCCCCCAAGAGCAAAACCCTCCCCACTCTCTCTCACAGATTCTCTTCTATTTCTCACTCCCCTTTAAACCCAGTTTACAATTCCAGACCCAAATCAGATCGGTTCAGATCGGCCCAAACCGACCCAAGCCCGCATGCGTGTGGGCACATGCGAGGGCACGTGTGCATATGGCATGGGTAAGGTGGGACCTGACCTCATTTCTTGAAGGCAAATAGCCTTACCACATAATACCTTATGTATCAATTTCTTTTCCAGCTTTGCCCGATGTGGGACAAAACTATCCAGCCTCTTCTTTGTTGTAGGTGCAAAGAGGTTTCTATCCAATTGGAGCTGCTGTGGATGTTGCCTTTGCTCGATTTAATCACCCAGGTAGACTCCTGAGATCCTTCTGCAGCTACTGAAGCCAGTGGCAAGGCTAATTGTTGGTCAGAACTGGTCACTCAGAGGCGGAGTTGACGGCGACAACGGCGAAGTCCTGAAAGCATGGAATACAGATCCTAAGCCCTAATTAACAAGCTCCTGAGCATTGCCGAAGCATGGCAAGTGTGATGGTGGAGGTCTTGAGGTGTTTTGTGGTGTGTGGAGGTCAGTCAAAGGTGGAGCTGCAGATGGTTAGTGGGTTAGGTCGAGGGTGGGTTCAAATGGGCGAAAGTCCTAATTAGATTAGGGCTTTTGTGTTGTGGAACATAAGGAATGTAGTGGTGGCAGTGGTTTTGTGCTTCGTGTGGTGTATGGATGGCGCAAGCTCGCCGGAGCCACAGTCGGAGTCGGATAAGACGAAGGAGGAGAAGGTGGAATTGCGATTGAACATAGAATCTAAAGGGTTATACCTAAGCTAAAGGAAGAGGGGAGTAAAAGGAGCTACTCTACTGGACGAAAGAGGAAGAAATCCTCAGGGGCTTGCATCGCTGGAGCCGAGGATGATGAAATCTCCGGTGATGAGAAGCAACGACGACGATGGAGGAAGGAGCTCCTACTGTGGCTGGTAAGGAGCGAAAGAAGATGAGGAACAAGGTAGGACGCCTAATTTGGCCATCGGAGGTCCTGAAGAGAGGGATTGAGAAGGTCGTTGGAGCCGATGGAGTTCGCGGCCAGAGAGGAGGGAAGAGGGTAGTTTCCGACGTAGAATTGACTGAAATTGACCATGGAACTTCGTGAAGCTTATATAGAGCTCAATTACGAGCCCAAATTGGAAGAATTGGTGCATAGGATTAGGATTTGGAAATAAAAATTCTCACATTTTCTTTGAGTTCACCTGGACTTTGTGCAACATAGGGAAGGCCGTGATTATCTTCAGTTGGTGGAGGATCTCTTGGTGATCAATCCTTACAAATTGGAAGGATTTTACGACAATTTTGGAGAGAAAGCTCTGATTGAAGGAGTTGTTCTTTGGGTTTGGGATCACTGTTGGGTTGCATTTTGGAAACCCTGAGTTGAGAAGCAACAGGGACCTGACTGTGAAGAAGATGAAAACTTGGGGGCATTTTGGTAAGAAAAACACAAAGTTAAGGGTTTAGTTGAAATGAACAGAGATTTGGGGACTGAATTGCAAAGTAGGCCAAGATGGCCTCTGATTGGAGCCAAATTTTGGAGCTAACCTAATTTGGACCCAAGAAATCTAAGGGTAAACTTGAATTTGAGTTTTGACCACATTTAACTGAATAAATTACACAAAAACTCAAATCAAGGCAAATTCCCTTCTAAATCTCTATTCTCAGTCAAAATGAATTCAGATGATCAAAGTAAAGGTACCAAACCTCTTAGAATATTTTTCAATGATTTTTAAGAGGTTTACATTAATTTATCTCTACCATAACCCTTTCAATTTAAGTGAGACTGATAATTAGGATTTTCAATACTATTTTAATCTTCGAAATGTGTGAAACCCTGATTCAGTTATTCTGAACCCACTTCTTGGTCTTTTAAGTTCATTTGACCTTGAATTAACCCCTAATCAACTCCTTGGTCAATCTGCATTTGTGATTAAATGTTAAAACAACAAAAGTAACCATGTTTTCCTATTTTTTTCTCAAATCAATTCAGTACGGCATTACGATCCTCAAATGATCATTCATGAGCATTTAACACTTGAATCTGAGTAATTTTTGTTAGTTATGACGAATGATGGTGTTACCATCATACCCCCATGCCTAATTTTTGTTAGTCCCTAGCAAAATTCTATGGAACGAACTAGATCTCTAGAGCATTTTTTTGATGTTCAGATGCCTATTTATGCCACTCTATAGAAATCAGATTAAAATACCAACAATAGGCCTAGAAGTACTTAAATACTAGCCAAGATTCAGACCTAATCAACCTCAGCCTTGGGTCCGTCGCGAAAGTTTCTAAAGCCCGCAAAAATTGTCGATAGGTTCGTTGACCCCAGCGATTAAAGCACCCGTGCGTATACGTAGCTTTCGATGCTACAGGATACCACCGCCCATGGCAACCCCTAGAACCCTAAATTTCGACAATTCAGGATAGTGCCGCTCATGGCATTCTGTAACTAAATTAAAATCCTGATGATCAACATTTTGGGATAATCCCGCCCATGGCACCTCAACCAACACAAGGTGCTTACGTGCCCCCGGTTGGATATTTAGATATCCTAGGACACAAACACCAAGGAGATGGTATGTTATAACGCATCTTCGAGGGAAGTATTTTTCATTCCCCTCCACACTGGAAACTCGTCCAATCAACTTGTATATTTGAGCCACTCCTAAGTAGAATCTTCAAGAAAACATTTTTAGAACAAAACACTTTTTGGCATTATTTTTCATTAAGCGTAGTGAACCAAACCGGTGTGTGATTTTTGGGTGCGTAGGTTACCAAGTCCCGCAAAACAAATGGCAGGTAACGAGGCCGAATAATCCTTAACCCTTAGACTTAATACATCACCCTCACAACTTCCTCAACCTCTTGAGAAATAGTCCAGATCTTAACAAGTATGTGAATGTTTAGGCCTTGGTATAAGCTCAAGAGGCCTAAGGTCAGCATCCGTCACTTATCTCCTAAGATTTGGCCCTTCAAGTCTTAATTCATCTTCCAATCCAGCTTAGAACTTAGATAAGCACCACAATCAATTACAGAGACTAATTACCATTTTTCTTTTGTTTGCTCCTTTTTTTCTCTATTTTTCCTTTTCTCCTTTTTTCCTTCCTCAACTCCAATCTTTTAATTTAGCTCTCCTCCTTTCATCTCTTTTTTTTTAAAATGAAACCCTTCCAAGAATCAAATTTCACAGCATTTTGTACTTTTATATCCCCATATGCCTAAGATTTACAATATCCTCATTGTAAATTGGGTGGGTTCAAGTTCAGCTTAGACGTACATTAGAACAAGGTGAAAGGGTGGGTGAATGGGTTGGTATGACTGTTACAAACGATTTCAAGCTCTGATACGAATATCGAAGGTAGAATCGGTTATTCTAACGAATGAACCCTAAAGTGCAATATGACTTCAGCTCAGACATAGGTAAGATGGGTCTCAGGTTTTTCAAATGATGGGTTGCCTCCCGTTAAGCATTAAGTTTAACGCCATCAACTTAACGCAATGCATCTCAACAAGAATAGAGATCAAAAGATATAGCAGCCAGATTCAAGGTGACTTCGAGAAATGGTTTCAGTCTCCAACGATTCACAACAAATGGTTCTGAGACATGGCTGAGTCCACTGATTTCTACAGCTCCATTTTCGAAGATTCTTCAAATGAGAAAGAGTCTGATCCATTTTGATCTCAGTTTTCCTGTGAAGAGCTTAACCTTGGCATCAAAGAGAAGCACTTTCTGACCAGGATGGAATGATTTTCGCGATATATACTTGTCATGAAAGGCTTTAACCCACTCTTTGTAAATACACGAGTTCTCGTATGCATCATTGCGTAACTCCTCGATCTCACTCATTTGCAATCGGTGGTGGATTCTAACCTTCATGAGATCTAGATTGCACTTCCATACTGCCCAGTAAACCTTATGCTCCATCTCTACAGGGAGGTGACATGCATTCCCATACATGAGCCTAAACGGAGACATCCCTAGCTGGGTCTTATGGGCGGTTCTATAGACCCACAAGGCTTCCGGAAGTCGGGTGGACCAATCCTTCCTGTTAGGCCGAACAGGGGCCTAAAGGATTTTCTTGATCTCCCGATTGGAAAGCTCAGCCAATTCATTAGTCTGGGGTGATAAGGAGTCGAAATATGATGTGACACTCCATACTTTTTCATCAAAAACTAGAAGTACACATTCGCAAAATGAGACCCGCCATCACTGATGATGGCTTTAGGCACCCCAAATCTGGAAAATATGCTCTCTTAAATGAACCGGAGAACAACTTTATGATCATTCGTTCTCGTGGGTACGGCTTCAATCCATTTCGAGACGTAATCAATAGCAAGTAAGATGTATTCAAAGCCGTTAGATTCGAGAAAGGGTCCTATAAAATCAATTCCCCATATGTTAAAGATCTCGCACACAATAATCAAATTCAAGGGCATCATATCACGCGAACTCATGTTGTCAAGGGTCTAACAATGGGCACATGCCTTATAGTAGGATTGTGCATCTTTAAACAAAGTGGGCCAAAAGAACCCACACTGAAGGATCTTCGCTGCAGTTTTACGCCAAAAAAATGACAACCACAGGCCTGATCATGATAGAAAGAGATATCATTAACCTCGTCGTCGGGAATGCATCTTCGAATTACCTGGTCATTACCGATGTGAAACAGATAAGGATCTTCCTAAACATACTACTTGGCGTTGGAAATCACCTTGTCCCGTCGGGAGGTTGCCCAATTAAATGAAACTTTCCCCATACCAAGTAATTCACGATATTAGTGAACCAGGGAAGTCCATTAACGACAAGAGAAGTTCATCCAGAAAATGCTTGGTAATAGGTCCAGACGAGTCAACAATCAAAGAAGGAAGGCGAGACAAATGGTCAGCTATTACATTTTGCTTTCTTGCCTTATCATGAATTTCAAGATCGAATTCTTACAACAATAAGATCCATCGAATTAGTCTTGATTTCGCTTCATTCTTTGTAAGTGTCTCACTACAGTGTGATCCGAGTAAATGATAACATAGGATCCCAAGAGGTATGATCTAAATTTCTCCAGATCGAATACTATAGCTAGCAACTATTTCTCTGTAATCATGTAATTACGTTAAGCCTTGCCCAATGTCTTGCTGGTGTAATTGATAATAAATGGGAACACTACAAATAGGAAGGATTTTGGTTATGGTTAAAAATTGTCACTAACCAACATCGCCAAAAGATGCATTGTGAAAGGATATTGGTCACGGTTCCACCCATAACCGTGACCAAAAGTCCCCACGGTTTCACTCATAACTATAACCTAACCCCCACCGTAAGGGGGTCTCAAGTGCATTTGGCCAGAGTTAAAAACTGTGACTAAAGTCTTTTACGTCCAATTATAAAATCATGACCAAAAAAGATCTTTGGTCACGGTTTATGAACCGTGACCGAAGACCCGTAACAAAACAAAGAAGACCTTTGGTCACAATTCATAATTATGACGGAACACTTTTGATCACACTTAACAATCCACGACGAAAAGTCTTTCTTCATTGGAAAAGATGCATCTTTCGTTTTTTTTTTTATATATATTCCACAAAAAACGAAAAAAAATATTCAATCAGTCATATAAATGTAAATATACTCATATAATTGTTATAACACGGAAACTAGGTCATAATAACTTAGGCAAAATTGATCTTTAAGATAATACATCATTTTTATTGAAATTTAAATTTAAAATACTTATTACACCATTGTTAAAAAGTTACATTAAAAAAATAATAAAAGAACACATCAATTTTCATATTAATTAATGAAAAAATACATCTTCTCTTTCCTCCTTAAAGACTTCTTTATCAAAAACCTCATGAGAAGGGCTAATACTTGCCATAAATTCTCATTTTCTTTCTTTCAGCTCATCATGCCTCATCTCTATTCTTCTGCTATTCATTCTCAACATTCTCAAGCACTTCCAACCTCCAAAACAACTCCACCCTCCGAAACTTTATCAAGCCCATGGAAAATTTCAACTCCAATCACATCCTCTACCAAACAATGACAAAGTAAATGAATATGTTATAATAGAGAAATAAATCATCACACTAGTCATTCGGAAATCAAGTCGAAGGTAATCTAAATGATTGTTAGATTATATATCCAGCAGTGGATCACACCCTCTACTATGCAATGGATGTAAGAACACAAAATAAAGAGATGCGTGTAAGGGATGAGCTCAGCCCACTTAAAAAAAACTTCACGGCTTAATCTTTAATCACGTCCAACCATTGCTTTCCTTATCCTTCCGTTGCGGCACTCCACCAGCAGTTACAATTCAATTGAAATGACGCTGCAAAATAGGGATGTCAATCTGCAATAAGCAGCATTTAATGCTTCAAACGTCCAAACATAATGTGAAGCACTTTTTTTTTTTGCGAGCCCTCTCCCTTTTTTCATGAAAGAGAAATATATCCAGGGAAGAACTTGATACAAGAAGATACACCCCTAAGAAGGAGGAAGAGAGGAAATCCCAACACCCTCAGAAGAAGGTTACACCTCGTATAAACGAGGGAATACAAAAACTCACAAAAAAAGATAAGAAATAAAGAACAAAGAAAAAGAAAGATGCAAGTCGAAACCAGGAATAGATCAACCTCCTGAAGAAGGTCAACCTTACGCTCAAAGATATGGCAAGGCACCATTGAGACAAATCTTGATGAATGGGCCAACGAGTAAATCGAATTTAGACCAGCAGGTCCAAGTCGATTTTTGACCAGGTCAGGATACTCGGCCATGATAAGCCCAAATTCTCACACGATCCCAAGCAAAAACTACACTAAAGAGAAAGAAAAGGAAAGGAGCCACCAACATCAAACAAGGACAAGCTGTCACCGCACCACACGATGAGCACGCAAAGCGAGGCACGCCCGAAACCACCGCACGAAGCCACCGAGACAACACGTTGGACGCTGCCAAGCCCCTCCGCACCCACAAAACCGAACGCCGACCAACCACACCTCCGCCGCTCGCCGTGGAGCCACCATCTCTGCTGTACGGAGCCACGTAGCGAAGCACCTTCGCCGTTGGCCACACACCGAAGACCGCCCCCACACCACTCAACGAAGCACCTTCGTTGCACGTGAGCCGCAGCAAAGCACGGCAGAAATAAGGAAGACCTCGCCGTCCGCTACACACACCGCTCGAAGGAGACCACCGCCGCCGCCTCACTGGGGCCCCATCGTGACAACTCATATCAGCAGGCATGTCGAGACTGAGGTCGAACGAGAGCTCCTGAGGTCGGGAAGGAGCACTGGAGTGAGAAGGGGGGCCCGATCAAGCCCCAATGGTCAATCGGGGCCCGTACGGACTCTACGCGTTTCAACATGAAAAGAGTGCTGGACTAAGGCCGCAGGAGCAAAATATCCTTTTTTTTTGTTCATAATGTGAAGCACTTTAAATCTGTCAAAAAACTCACATATTGTTCACTAACTCTTGATGAGCTGGCATTAGTAAAAGTGGTATATATATGAGTACTAACAATATTACTTAGTAAATTGGTATACATTGACTTTCCAACTTTTAACTCAAATTTTTGCACCATGGACATTAAGTTCGAATCAAATGACTGGCCAAAGAAAGCACATCTTCTACAGTCTAGGGGTCGAGACTTAGAAGTGGTGTATATCTGTAGTATCCATATCTGCTCAGCTTTCTCCCCCTATATATACAAAAATTAATGATTTGACCGATGAAGCGAATATTGATACAAAACCAGTGCCATCCTTTAGTAAATAATAACATTCTACTTGTTAATTGATTTTGTTATGACAACTTGGCATAGATAATTGGCATAAATAATATATTATCACATAAAGATATTTATGAATTTGATCAAACTATAATAGACACACTGCCAAGTCATTCATTTACAATCCATCCCCTTTTACTGCCTGGGCATTGGCCTAGAAATCATCAATCCAGGATTAATTATTCAGAATTGATAAATTCATGAACAGCACACCCTACAGCCAGGGATTACATGATAAACGTTGCTTCACTTGGAATCTCAAAATATCTCTGTAAAGCCTCGTCATGGTTCCTTCGTTTGGATTATTTATTATTAAGAATGCAATTTACAAAAGGTTTGACTTTAGTTTGATTTGATTAAGGGCAATGTTATAAACAAATTTAATATACAACAGTTTCGTCAATTATGCAATTTCTATTAGTTTCTTCCATGCTTAAATAAAATGCTCTCCCGGGTTGCTATCGTAACACGATAGCTTTCCTTTCAGTTTCAAAAAAATTTTCCTTTCAATTTCAAAAAAAAAAAAAGTTTCTTCCATGCTGAAAGAAGCTTTGGTCAGGAAACTTGATGGCTGAATCTACTTTTTGAAATTTTTGGTAACAAAGAAGAAATGTGGGTGTAAAAGGGTGCACAGGTGTACAGCACGCATCTATTATCTTAGGAAAAGTCACCAGGACATCTTATCATTGCCATGCTAAAATTCAATAAAAATCACCAATTATTGTTTAACGTTATCCTAAAGTAAATAAGTTACTAAACTAAAAGCAATTCAAAAGCACAAGATAAATCCCAACATAAAGAGGGCCTACCGCATAGCTAAGACAAAATGCAAGAATTGACGTTTTAACATAAAGAGGGCCTACCACATAGCTAATGACAACAGCATCTGCAATAAATTAACTTACAGATCGACAAGGTTTTGCGATCTTCATCTTGATCCTTCTGCTCACATGTGGTTCAGCATACAAATTGCCCATGCAGCCGTGCACATTGCTCAGCTAGGTTTTTTTTTGCTTTGATATCGGACCTGTTAAAGAAGTGATGAAATAAGAGTGTCCTGTGGCTATAGTGCATGTTGAACATATCTATATGTAAAATGTTCTAAACATTGGCAGACTATGGAACAAATTAGCTGTAAAAAAAAACATTTGCCGAAAGGGGCTAACTCTCCAGGGTCTGATTCTGCAACTCAGATTGAAGTAATTAGGAACCCTTGTGAAGCACAAGAAAAGACAAAATTAATCAGAAGAATTCCTTTAGATACAGATAAGAGAAAAGTAAATCATTAAAAACTGAACCACTGGAGAAGAGCACATCTAACTCAAACTGTAAGGCATTTATGAGTTATGACCAAGTATGGATAGATAGACTCTTGGCATTTGCTTCAACTTTTTTTCCCTCTGAAATATTTATAAAATTATGCTGCTGAAGGAAGAGCCAGTGGATGGAAGTCCTGCTCCAGTGCAATCTGGGAATTGACTTCTCACTCTTCCAGTGTTTCTTGAAAATATTAGTGGACCAAACTAACAATTTATTCTTCTTTTTGGAAGTGTATATCTTGGTCAAACTAGTTAGCATCTCGACATTCTTCATTTGTGAACACCTCTGATGAAACACAAAGCTTAAATCAAACTTTTGATGAGTTTACAATAGTCTTTTAACGTAGGCAGTCAAGGTTGTAGTAGGTTGACATAGGATATACATTACAATAACTGCAGTGCTGGGATGAAATAATTTGTTAAGAATGCTGACAACCACCGAGCTTTATATCTAAAGCATAACCATTTTTCTTTCTCCAGAAGTCATTAAGAAGACTTTAACCTGCTATCACTAACAGTATTGCCATTGATATAATTTCTTACCCAGCAGTCATATGCTTGTTTAAAAGATGACGCCTAAGCTAATACATGTGCTAGTGTAGGCTTACTGCCAGCATAGAGAATTGACCACATTGAAGGATGTACCTTAAAGAGAACGACAGGAATGAGCCAAATCAACGTCTTCCAGTTGTCCATTCTAATGTTAAATAGCATGAAAGCAAGCTTGAAATTGTAAAATCAAAATTTTTGACAGTATTTTTGCCAATTCTAGAACAGCACTTGGATTTCAAAATATGTAAAATGATCTTGACACTACAAATTTGAAGATTTGTCCAAGTTCTCCCTTTCAAAAAGAAAAAAAAAAAAACTGTCCAAGTACTGGTACCAATCAAAGTTGTTGGAGTGTTTCAGATGTCAGGATGTCATAATTAAAAGGTCACAAAACAAAAAAAATTAGAAATGAAAAGTTAGTCCAGAACCTTCCAAATGTTCTCTTGGCTATGTTGCTAGTTTAATCCCCAAACTCAAGCATTTCAACTCTTGGGTTTGAAGCCGCGGAAATATACCCTGTCCAGAAAGTGTCACAACAGGAACGGCGACAAGTGGGCTCAGGTACCTGTCCATTATCATATCAGTCACAGTCCACAATCCCAATCCACGGTAGTCCATCTCCCAACACACACAAGCAAGGTGAAGAGAACTCCACACCAGACTCACCTCATGACAACCCTCCATATGCCAAAGAACCCAAGAAATATCTGAAAGCATCCTGCTATGATCAGAGCCCCCTGTATCGCCCTCATCGTCTTCTTGAACCTCTATTAACCCACAAAGCGAACTTTCCAGGCTTAATTTAAACAACAACAACAACAACAGATGCATATTGAAGACCTCAGAAATCTTAATCAAATAGGAAAACCGAGGAGAACCCACTTGGTGCGAATAGGTGAAGTAGCTGTACCGCCGGCTCGCAATGATCGAGATCGCCGACAGCACGTAGGTGTGGGAATCGCCGATCACCGCGGGGAGACGCGTGCCGAAGTAGAGCTGCAAGAGGGTGTTACTGTCGGAGGCAAAAAGCAGCGTCTGTATCAGCTACTCCTTATCCTCCTGCAGATCGAAACGAGTACCGCATTAATTAAACCCATCAAAACAAAGTAAACAGCATAATATAGGTGCTACTCACGGGGCCAGCACCGATCTGGTGGACGAGGAGTGTGAGGATGCGGATGGTGGTGCCGACGTTGATGTAGGGCTTCTTGCGCTCGAACTTGCCGTGGGCGGATGCCGCGGGAGCGGCCGTGGTGGAGGGGATAAGAGCGGTGGAGGGAGGAGGGAGGAGAAGAGGGAGAGTCGGGTTGGGGGTTTGGAGGTCGAGGAGGAGGAGGAAAGGGAAACGTTGAGGAGGGTGTAGGGTTTACGTTGAGCGGAAGGAGGAGAGGGGGACCGCCTAATGCGCGGGGTGAGGGGAGTGGAGGGTTTCGTGGCGGTCGGGGGTGGTCGGTGGGGTAGGGGATGCGAAGGAGAATGGAGGAAGATGTAATCCTACAATTTTTTTTCCTTTTATAGTTTTGGTCACGACCCTACTCAAAATTTCGACGTAAGTTTCAATGTGTGTAATAAATGCGAGAGAGTTATCGCATCCTATCACACGATTAATATTTTTTATTTAGATTATGAGAATAAAATAATCTAACATTTTATAATAATATGCCTATCTAACACCTCATTATCTAATGGTTAAATGACACATTAAAAAAAGTCACAAGAAGGTTAGGTTATTTATCTGTCTCTACTCCTAATAAATATAACTAGCTACGTTGTTGATATTGAGTATAAATACTAAATTTCAAAATATCTTAATTTTTAGGTTCAACCAATCAACCTAATCTCTTTCAATTAGTTATCACAAGGAATGTTATTCATTTCCAAGTTATCAATCAATTTCTTCTCCTCGAATTATCACATTAGCCCCACAAGTAATGCTATTCAAGAGTACTTGTTCATATTCAAAGTTAGAAAGTTTAATATACTTTAATTCTTTAATCAAATATGCATAGTCAATTTATTCACCAAGCAAGTCAATCATTTAATTAATAGGCATAAAGAACATCAATTTCCAATTAACAATTAGTTATTCAAGCACCTAAGGGTATACATGGGTTGAGTTCAACCCAAGCGTAACCTGATTGAGTTGAGTTGGGTTGAGTTAGAGGTCTAATAAAACTAACCCAACTCGTAACCACATTCTTAGTTATATATATATATATATATATATATATATATATATATATATATATATATATATATATATATATATATATATTGTGTGTGTGCGTGCGTGTGTATATGTATGTATGAGATTCTCCATGTAAATTTCAAAGGAAAAAAAAATTCCATTCCAAACTTTAAAGAAAAAAAATCACCCAACCTAAAAGGAGATTAAAAAAAAAGAAAAATCCATATAACACAATATGTCATAGCCAAATCACCGATAGACCCACGCACGCAACTCCTCATATGAGTCATTTCGATCCTTTAGACATTTTTTTCATTGTTTTGTGTTTTCACTTTTCCCTCTTCCACTAGACACTCGCAAGTTGCAAGCCCTAACCGAGCTTCCTCTCTTGTCATTGCCACCTGCCCACCAGCCTCTCCATCGTAGGTCGCAACTTCCTTCTCATCGTCGTTGCTCGAGCCTCGAGGTCAACATCTTCCTCCCTCCTCTCGTCCTCTCCTCTACATTAGCTAGCGATAGCCTCCACTCTTCAGCAGAGCCCCTTGCACCACCACTCACCATCATCACCACACAACCCACAACTACCAACCATCACCTCATATATAGGCTTCTCGTGTATTTCGATTCTAAGCCTATCTTTGACTACCTCTAGAAAGGCATCCATGCTACCTTCTCTTTCTATCATCTTAGGGGAGCAGCACCAAGTTCTTCCAACATCATTGATATCTTCAAAATCGATATTTAGAATTACAATCTTCGTTGATGAAGGACATCTATCGTTTTCCTCATCATATTCTGTTATGGATGAGAGCCTGCTACCAATGGTATTTTTCTCACCTCCTAAAGTAATAATCGAGGGCTTATTTGGTTGGCATTTCCTATTTGTGAACCCTTCACAAGGTAAATTAAGGACCAACATCTTTCTACCTATACTATTATTATTGGACAATTCCTGATATTTTTTATCAGATAAGCTTGCATTTGTTGCAGGAAACCTATTTTCCTTAGCAACCAACGGTTTTCCACCTACAACATGTGTTGAATTGTTATTCACCAATGGTTTCCCTATCTCTGCCTTCCTCTAAATTATTAAGATAGTTATATATCTCTAGCCTATACTACAGTATTATCCTTTTTTTTCAGTATTTATCCACCTTCTAAGTGTTATTGTCTTTATCTTTCGGAAAAAAAATAGTGTTGTCATCTTAGCTATGGCTATTATAATATTGTTTCCATTTTAACAGTATAATTTAGGAATGAGTCACATGGGTGCTTCACTAACTAGATTGTAACATAATTTTTTAAGTATTCTTTTATTCCTGCTATTCCTAATAGTTTACTCCTTGTGGGTTAATTATTGCAAACCATTTCATCATTACATGTGTTTACACTTTAGTAATTAGTACTTTACATGCATACCCTGTAATTTGAGATAGAAGATGTTAACAATTGTTTTCTACATTTAACTAATTTTCATTATTTGATTTTGATAAAATTTATTTTTTTTAGATGAATGATGAAGTTAAGGGAAGCAATGAACCTCCTATGCAAAATCTTAATGACTCGACCGACCCTAGCGTGTCTAAACTAGAAGTTCAAATAAAAAAGAATAGAAGTCAAGCAAGATCTAATGTGCTGGAGCATTTTACTAAATATAAAAATAAACGAGGAGGAAATAATGTAATTTGCAGGTGTTGCGATATGTCTTATGTTTATGTTAATAAAAATGAAACCTACACACTATGGATTCACGTTCAACCGAACTGCAAAAAGAGTTCATTACGTTCTAATTTATCATCAAGCAGACAAAGAACATTAACATTTCAACCAATTGGGAAACAAAGAGAATAGTTTTGCTTTGTGGAAATATGATGAAGTCGTAAGGGAAGCTTTTGATAGGATAATAAATGTTGACGAATTGCTATTTAATTTTGAAGATCATGAGAGCTTTAAATATTTTACATGTTGGTGGCTCACCTATGTTTAAGCCCATTTCTAGAAACACCATGGCTAGAGATATTACACAGATCTATGCACATGAGAAGATGAATTGAAGAACAATTTTAAAAATATTGAAGGTTGGATTTGCTTTACAAGTTATATATAGACTTCCATTTAAAATATTTCATATTTATGTTTGACCGCATATTTCATTGATAATGAGTGGAAGTTATAAAAAAAAATCATAAAATTTTGCACCATGTTAGGTCACAAGGGAAAAGAATTTGGAAAAATGATCGAAGGATGTCTTCTTGAATGGGGAATTGAGAGGGTGGAAATAATCACTTTGGACAATGCTAGGGCAAATTATGCGGTTGTCAATTATTTGAAATCAAAGTTTAGCAAGAGGAATGACAATATTTTAAAGAGAAAATACATTCACATAAGATGTTGTGCTCACATCTTGAATCTAGGGATTAACATTAGGCTGGGCTCTTATGAGTTGGGCTCAGCTCAGCCCAAGCCTATTTAATAAATGGGTTGAAAAAGCAACGCAAGGCTCGACTCAAAATAAAATTTTTTGATCCAAGCTTTGCCCAACCCCAAAAAAAATGGGCTCAGGTCGAGCTAGGCCGACCCAATTATTCATGGTCTCGTTATTTATTTCATCGATGCCTGTAACTAATATGCAAATAGGAGATTCATTCAATAATTATTTTAAAAGTATGGACAACGATATGGTTTCATACAAGTGAAAAAAGGACTTGTAAAGGATAATTACCATTTTCAGTTATGTAAACGATGTGATTATTATATTTGCCTTTCGTATAGATTAAAAGATCTTTAAGTTCTCGTGGGTACACGTGTAACCAAAATGATTCAACTACTTGCTTTGCAAATATTTAGTTGAATATTTACATATATACCATATGTCAAGACAACTAAATGTAATTAAGTAAAAGGAAATTATAATAAAAAATAAAAGTGCTCATCTTTTGTATTTGTATTTAGTTTGAACTTGGATGTCTATACTTCTTTATGGTAAGAAGTCAATGATTCATATCTAGTTTAAACAAAATTATCGTATTGCACTGTGTAAGTGCACACTAAAGGGGGGGTGAATAATGCGGGAAACAAAATTGCTGCCTCGAATTTCCGTCATTTTAAAAAAATACGCGTCGTAGTATAGTCAACGAAAATTGAGTCAACATTTAAATTTATAGTGCTCGAAAAACGTGAGTTCCGAGGTCGTTCATAGAAGCAAAACAATTACAATTCAACTACTAATCAAATATATAAAAATGAGCACAATAACTGATTCACGATGAAATAATATATGCAATGAACTGAATCATCAAATAGATAAGAGATTCGAGTTTCCAATGAGCCAAAAAGAAATAAATATAAGGCTAAAAATTTAGTTTTTCACTTAGCACATTAGGCCTCTTCTCAACACTTAAGCAAATCCACAACTCTTCAACCAAGATCAAATGCTTCTAAGTAATAGCTCGAATATCCCTGAAGCAAATACCCCCCCTTTTCTCTCAACAAGTCATTCCTTTCTCTCTCCAGACCTAATTCAAGCATGGACCTAACCCAGTTCAAACCAGCCCAGATTCATGTGCGTGTGGACACGGGCGAGGGCACCTGCGTGGCACGTGTGGTAGGGACCTAACTTTAGTGATTCGAAGGCAATAAGCCAAGCAAGGCAAAACAATAAGTATCACTTTCAATTTTAATTGTCTCCGATGTGGGACTAAAAAGCCATCTTCGTGTGCAGCTACTGAGAAGATGCGGTCAATTGGAGCTTCTGCTATTGCTCCTTTTCCAATTCAACTCCCAGGAAGCTTGCTTGAAGTGCTCCACACTAGTTGGAGGTGGAGGCGATGTCGAAGGTTGACAGATGGCGACGTGCAGTGTTGGACTATCTGTCGATGGCGGCGAGTACTTGAAACAAAAAACACGAGCACCAACCCCAATTAGATGGTTCAAGAGGGCCACCATCGAGCGAGGAGTGCGATGGTGGTGGAGTTTTGGTGATTCGTTCATCGAGGATGGTCGGACGGTGACTGTGATTAGTGTATTGAGTGGACATGTTCGGCCAAGGGCTACGGAGGTAAAGCTCTCAATAAATTGAGGGCTTTTGATCTCTGAGGTACGAGGAGGGTTTTGGTGGTGGTGGTTTAGCGATTGGAGAGGTGTGACACCAGCGTGAGCTCGTTGGAGATCATGTCGGAGGTGGGGAAGAAGGTGCAGGTCGGAGAGATAAAGGAGCTAAACCTAAATCTAAGAGCCTAAGACTATGCTAGAGGATAAGGGGGAGAAGATGACCTAGTCTGGTGGATGAAAGGGGGAGAAAAACATCGCTAGCTTGCCTTGTCGAATGGGAGGAAAACGAATCCTTCGATAGGGAAGACGGCAACGACAACAAGTGTAGGAGGCTCTAGCAAAGGTGCATTAGAGTCAGAGGCGCTCAAGGAAGATTTTGGCACTTCCAATTTGGTAGTTGGATGGCCAGAAGGAGGGTGTGAGGTTTGCTGGAGCACAAGTCGGAGACGGTTAGAGAAAGAGGAGTGTTTTTCGGCCTAAACTTCGCTCTGGAACATGTTGGGATGTAGAAGAGCTTAAATAGAGGAAGTTTTAGCCTCCAATTTGCAAGTTGGTGTCCTGATTTTGGCAACTTGAGTTCACGAAAATTTCAAGCTCACCTGAGCTTTCTTCTTCAAATTAGGATCTAAGACCATGTCCAATGGAAAGAGGATCTCCTAATGGATAATCCCTCCAAATTTGGAAGGATTTGATTGAGAATCTAAGGAAAAATCTCTAGTCAAAGATTAGCGGTTGTTGGGTTCGGACTTTGATACAATAGGAATCAAAGAAGAGGAGAGTCGGCAGGGGGCCTTTTGTAATTTAAATCAAAAGTTAGGGGGGCATTTGTAATGATAAGAGAATCTTGGACTAAAATGCAAACTTCGTCAAGATGGACTCTGATTGAGCCTAAATTTTGGTTTTAACCTAATTTTGACCCAAGGAATCTAATAGTGAGTTTAGATTTGGGTTTTACCACGTTTGACTAGTTAAATTACACATAAGCCCAAAACATGGTAAATTCCCGCCTGAATCTCTGTTTTTGGTCAAAATCGATTCCGATGGTCAAAATGAAGATACCAAACCTCTTAAAATATTTTTCAATAATTTTTAGGAGGTTTAAATTGAATTTATCTCTACTAGAACCCTTTCAATTTGAGTGAGGCTGTTAAATAGGGTTTTTTTGTAATATTTTAATCTTCAAAATGCATTAAACCCTGACTTAGTCAGCCTAGGCCCACTTCTTAGTATCTTAAGTTCATTTGACCATCCCTTGATGAACCCCTTAGTTAATCTGCATTAGTGATCATATGTTAAAATAGCAGAATTAACCCATTTTCTTATCTTCTTAAATTCAATTCAAATAGAGTTAAGGAATTCTAATGAATATTTAGGAGCATTTATTATTGTAGTTAGGATAATTTAAGCATATTAACACCAATGATGTTGCTATCATAAAAAATGCTATATAATTTGCAAAAATAAAATAATCCCACAAAGCAATCACTACAATGCACATGGATTTTTAGGTGAAAACTCAACCCAGATAAAAACCACCACCTAAGTCTCTCGACTTAGGATTTTTCGATCTACCGAATAGATCAAAAACCACTAACGTACCACTTTAAACCGAGGGTGATACAACCTCAATTACAACCACACTACTTAACAATGAGGATAGTGTACCTCAAAGCCCTCTTTTTCACGAAGAGAATTTTGTCTCACGGAGTAGACAAGAATTCACCACGCGAATATCCAACAAAAAACAAAACAAAGATACAACAACCTATATAGCTCAAAATATATGGTTGAATCTAAGCTTTTATAGGTAAAGAGACTACCTTATGGTTGAAGTGAATAGGCATGAGTGGTGCAGCACAACAGTGCTCTCGGATGTGTATTTGGAGGCTTGGAAAGCATATGCAGAGTTTTTCTTCTTTGATTTCTCACTCAATAAGCCTGATATGGTGGAAAATATTATTACAAGGTATATGAAACAAATGAGAGGCCCTCCTCTATTTATAGAGGCTTTAGGAACCTTTAAGTAAGCTTAGGAGAAGGCTCCTAGTAGTTAGAGGCATTTCCCTAAGGATTGGGTTGAAATCCAAAACAAATCAAGTCATAAATGAGTCTGATAGCAATATTAGATTTCTAAAGAGTGGGTTAAGCGTCTAGTCAAACGACTAACGTAAAGCTTGGATGTCTGATTCTGTAGGTGGGTTTCCTAGAATTAATCAGGATCTAAATAGTGTTCTTCTTAACAAGGATTAAATGTCTAAAAGTGAATCTTAGACATCGGGGTGAATTATTAGATGTCTGAGACTAAGTGGGTTTGTTCCTAGAAATGACCAGATCCAAACAAGAATCTAGTGCAAAGCAATCAAATGTCTTACTGGATGTTTGAACTGGATATTAGATGTCTGATGATAAAGGTAACCCTTGATAATTGATTCTCGATGAGCTAATGGTCATAAGGTCTGACTAAGTCTCGATTTTTGGTTAAACGTCTCTTTATTGGGCATTTAAAAGACTCTCTAGACATCTGTAAATAATATTAAAATATTCCTAAGTTGGTTATCAAAGTTATTGTTCTGATAGAGGTATTAATAGGCTAACGATCCTATTATTGGACGTCTGTCAAAGTCGTCAACGTCTGAATGGATGTAAGGAAATAGCTCAGGATGTCTAAAAAGAAAGATCACAGACTTTGATTTTCTAGTCTAGGTTACTGGACGTTTGGTCAAACGATCAGACGACTTAAAAGATAATATCAGACGTCTGGTAAACATATTGGATGTCTGATAAGGCTGTCTAATTATGATTTTAGCTTTCTAACTTAATTCCTAATTTTGCCTAAGTGTTCTTAGGACTAAGAGTGTTATATTTTGGAGCTCTTTAACATAAATATAGAGAAATAAAGAGTGAAATAATAAACATATACATACACATTGAAATAGAAAAACTTTATCCTATTCTTCTTTCTCCATCTCCTTCAAGTAGAGTCCAAAGCATCATGCTCCTTGATACTTTTGTCCTCATCAAGTTCCTCCATACTTCCATGGACTTGAGCTTGAAATCTTATACACTTGCTTCCATTTGCATATTAACTTGAAACTTAAACTCAAATATAAATGTTAAATTATAAGCATTTTATTAGCATTAAAATCATTGGTCATGGTACACTTGCACCAACATGTACAACTTGCAATTATAGGTAACACAATGGTTTAAAGGTTTTATTGGTGGAGAATAACAAGAGTAGCCCATGTTTATTTAATGTTTAATGTATCATGCATATATGATATATATTTTGATATATACTATGAATATATATACATATCTGATATATATTGATGTAATTGGGCAAATAGGGTAGGCCTTAGGCCGACACCATAGATGAGCTACATGGGTCGGGCTGAGTTTAGGCCACCTTGGCTTAAGGCCCAACCCATTTAATAAAATGATCATATTTACAACCCAAGCCTGACCCAAGTAAATTTTGGGCTTAGACTTTGGCCGACCCAATTAGGCTAGGTCGAGCCAACCCAACCCAATGTTCATCCCTACTTGAATCTAATAATAAAAGATGATGTTGGAGAGATGCAATCATCAATTTCTTGAATTCATGATGCTATCAAGTATGTAAGGAGTTCATCTGCTAGAGGAATACAATTCAAGAAATATTTTAGACAAGAAACAATTCCTTTTTAGTGAACAATATGTCTTGATGTTTCGACCAGGTGGAATTCCACTTATTTGATGTTTGAAATTGCTTTAAAATTTCAAAAAACATTTGAAAGAATGGAAGAAGATCCTCAATTTGGTTCCGAACTCGATTTAGGCCCACCTATTGAAGAAGATTGGAAGCATGCTCATGTGTTAACCAAGTTTCTAAAGCATTTTTTTAGGGATTTTTACTTAATGCCATTGAAATATTTTGAAATTATTTAAATGTCATTCAATTCACTATATTTATAGATATGCCATTGAAAAAGTAGTGATATTTTCATATTTGTCACTTCGTTAGCCATAACCGCTAAACTTAACGATTTTGGACTAAAATGAAATAAAAAATTACTTTTTATTCCTCAAAATTTTCTTTTGTCCTCAATTTTTTTTTTTAAATTTTCACCCCCTCCCTCCCTCACTAGTTCACCTCCCTTCCTCCTTACCTCTAACTACCTCCTCCACCTCCACTCTCCAACCTCCGACCACCTCCTCCACCCCCTCTCTTTAACCACCACCTCCTCCCAAGGTGACAACCCTACCCTCGCCCTCTGTCATTTTCTTACCGTCTGCTGTGGCACCCTTCTTCAACTTCTTGCTATCTGTGATGACACCCTTCTTGGGCTTGTGGTCGAAGAGGCACCCAAAGATGTTGTCGTGGTGGTGGTGGGCTTCGAGGACCTCCTTTTCGATGTTGCCTTGGGAGGAGGAGGTGGTGGTTAGAGAGAGGGGGCAAAGGAGGTGGTCAGAGGTTGGAGAGTGGGGGTGGAGGTGGTGGTTAGAGATGAGGAGGGAGGTGAACTGGCAAGAGGAAGGGGGGAGAAAAGGGGTGAAAATTAAAAAAATCAAATTTGAGGACTCAAAAATATTTTTTATTATATTTTTCTAAAAAATCATTAAGTTTAACGGTTATGACTAATAGAGATGCAAATACGAAAACAACATTACTTTTTCAATGGCATGTTTGTAAATGTAGTAAATTGAATGGCATTTAAGTAATTTCAAAATATCTTAGTGTCATTCACGTAAAAATCCCTTTTTTTAAGACCACTAAATGTTTTTCAGGAAATCTTTATGTTACAGCTAATATTTATTTTCAAGAAGTCTGTAAGATAGAGAACATTTTGATTGATTAGTCAAAAAGCAATGACCTTATCTTACAAGTAATGGAAAAAAGGATTAAGGAAAATTTTGAAAGATATTGGGGATGCCCAGACAAAGTCAACATGTTATTATTGGTTACTATTCTTTTAAATCCTCGTTACAAATTGAAGTATAGGAAATTTTGTTTTCCTAAAGTGTATGCAAAAGAGCATGTCTTAGAGTTGGTTGACAACCCCATGTTTGTCATGAATGAACTTTATAAACATTACAAGTTGCTTGACCTGAGTAGCCAATCATCATTAAGAAGCAAAGAAAAGACAACCGATCAAATTTTCATTAATGTAAATGAATATGAAGATGACATAAATATTAGCTTTGGAAGTGAATTTCAAAGGCATCTCCAAAAGGAACAAAGTGCAGAAATCAACATAGAAATGAACAAATATTTTGATGAGTTGTGTGAGAAGGATGACCAAAATTTCAATATTTTAGATTGGTAAAAGGTTCATAGATCCAAATATCATATTTTATCTTTGATAGCAAGAGATGTGTTAGCTACTCCGATGTCTACTGTTTCCTCAGAATCTAACTTTAGCACGAGAGGACGCATACTTAATCAGTTCAGAAGTTACACCTAAGATTGCCAAATGTTTGATTTGCTGTGAAGATTAATTCAGATCTTCTCCAATCAAGGAGGTGGAAGAAAATGTTGAGGATCTTGAAGAAATTGAACTTTCAGGTACCTTAAGTTTATTTACTATTTAGACATTTTCTCTTTTCAAATTTTAACTACTTACTCATAATTTTGATTAATGTTTAATTACTTACTCATAATTTTAATGCATTTTTATTGTAACCATCATTGTGGATTGAGGAGATTTAGAGTATCATGGAGGAGCTCTTTTAACTTTGTGATGTTCACAAATTATAGGTAATTGAAAAATGATTGTGTTTAAATTGTCTAAATATTTGTAATCTATTAGTTATTAAAGTAATTCATGGTTTATTTACTTTGTCTTGCAGGAAAAAATGAAGTGATTAGAGTTTGTAGTAAATGGAGTAATTCTTGTGATTTTTGTTTGTAGCTTTAATTAATTATGTTACTTTGTGATTAGAATTTTTGAAACTTTCTTGTGACTGTATAACACTTTAAGACTCTTTTTTATTATTATTTTAAGGATCGTTGGACTCTTTTTATGGCTATGTTATGAATTATAGATTGTTTGGTGCTAACTTATAATTCTAAGTGTGTTATGTTTATGAAGGATTTTTTAAAGTTTGTAATTACCCATAAAAAGTGGTAATTCCATTTACTTATTACTTTATTAATTTCAATATTCTAAAATTTATATTCAAAAATCTATATTTGTCTTGCAAGCTATTTTTTGTTGATGATTGGTTTGAAGCTAAGCTTTTATATACATCTATCATGTTTAATATTATTAGGTTTGCCTTTATTTTTTCATCTTTCTATTATACACTATAAAGTTTTTTTTTTTGTCTTTACTTATTTTACTTATTTTTTTAGAAGATAGAAGTTATTTATGAGTTTAAAATATTTTGTTATGAAGTATGAAAGACAAAAAATATGTGAAAGATAAACATAAGTTTTGAATCTTTCGACTAATCAACAATTCGCTCAACCCGACCAGATTTTTATGGGTTAGGTTGAGTTCAGTAGTGTAACGAGTTGGGTTGGGTTGGAAAAATCCCAACTCGAAATCCATGGGTTAGGCTTGGGTTGAGTCTCAACTTAACCCAACCTAACCTATGACATCCCGACGAGCACCCACAAATTTGTGTAACACAAGGATGGAATTCAATACTCAGCAAGGAGACAAGGTAATTTTACTCAAGTAATGACTCAGTACGAATAATATGGAGTATTAATGTCATAGGTAAAACCAAGGGCTACTCTAGCTAGGGTCACCCAGCAGTCACAGTGACTCCGAGATACGCATCAAAGACTCCTCGGATTTTACACATGCTTCGTGCGCCTATCTCCGAATCAATAGAGAATACGAAGAAAAATGTAAATATTAGGAATCTCAAGGGTACCATTGTAAATTACTACTATCTATGAAACTAACCAAGCCTTACTACGTCAAAGTACGCCTCGATGTGGTTCCAACGATGGGTGGCTCGCTGAAATCGAACCACGAATGGCCCTTGTTTGAGACAAAAAAAGGAACGTAATATCAAGGATTGAATTATAATATTCAAATCTTAATAATTTTCCCTCAAAATTCTCCCGAATCTAATTCTTCTAACTCCTCCATGTCATCTTCTTCCCTTTGCTATGTCCCCCAGAGAGATTTTCGGTTAATTAAAATAGTTGCAATAAAAATGATTTATCATTGATTATTTTATGTGATGGAAAATCTCTCAATTAAAATAGCTAAATCTAACCACGTAGGTGTATAGTATTGTATCCATAGGGAGGCTTAAGCCTCTCATAAATATCTTTATGAAGAATGTTCACATAAAATGATAACACAATTATTGATCATAAGAGTATTTTCTAAGTCCCATTGAGAAGCTAAAGAGAAAATACAAGAATGCGAGGGCTTGTCAGCAAATATGCCGCAATATATAATAGTATCTAAATAAACGAATAGTAATTGGCAATGGCATTATTCATAAATTTTAATCGATGCGGATACTGTAACAAAATAGGGGTTTTGCTTTGAGGTCGCATGCTCACGCGAGGAGGTGCCGCCGGTGGCTTGTCTGCTGTTGGTGATGCACTGACAGGGTTGGAGAGGCGCGGGCCTGGCAGGGCAAGGGGGCGGTGAGCCTGAAGGTGGGTGCTGGTGGCAGCGAGCGCCTGTGGGCACTGGAGAAGGGTGCCTGCAGGGCACTTGGTGAGGGTGCAGGCGCTTGGTGCTGAAAGGGGGGCATGGTGATGGTGTGGCTTGCAGGGGTAGACGTTGCGCCTGCGGGTGCTTGAAGGTGGGTGCAGGTGGTGTGCGCCTGTAGTGGCGGCTGGAGATGAGCGGTGGACAAGGAGCGGGCGCCAGCAGGTTGGAGTGGCGTGAGCGTTGGAGTGCCTGCAGGTGCGGCTGGAGGTGGGCGCGGCCTGGCAGGGGTGCTGGAGATGGGTGCAGCCTGGAAGGGGCACGTAGGGTGGAGAAGGAGCGGGCACAGATTGAAGGGCAGGATGGGGTGCTTGGTGCACAGTGCACAGTGCACGTGGTGGAGCAGTTCCCCACAGGGGGCAAGATGCAGATCCTCTGAAGAACCGACGATCCTCTCTTTTTATCTCCTCCCCGGCGCAAGTTAAGGGATTTTCAAATCCCTTACTAAACATGGCCGGTGTTGTTGGTGAGGTTGTTGATGGCCGGCCGTAGGTTGAGAAATTTGTGGGGGAAAATATCTTTTCTCCCCTTGTTCTTTTCCCCCATTGATCCTCCTCCCTCTTCTTTTCGATTATTAGCTGGATGGATAGATTAAGTGGAGAAGATGTAACGAGTGCGCTGTTGCGGGACCCGCATGAAACATAAACTAATTACATACTATGTTTTAGAATGCGATAAAATAGATGTAAACTTAAATAATGATGCATGCAATCATTTTACAACTTAATGTAGTTATTAACAAGCATACAATGTTAAAAGAAAATTACTTAGGTGTAACAATAGTCCATTAGAATGGACTCATCAAATACCCCCATGCCTAAGATTTGCTAGTCCCTAGTAAAAAAATGAAAAAATAGAAGTAATCAGAAGATTTCTTCTTTTCTTATTTCAAAACTTTAGAGATCCATACAAATGTGACGTGATAATAGCCTAAGTAACAGATCCAAGTGAAAAAGTCAATTCGCATTGGAAGTTCGTACTTCACCCTTGGTAAATATTGCTGTCGGGATAAGCAACTACTTCCCTCGGGGATAAAGAAGAGGATAATCTGTAATTTGACCCTAGCATTTGGCTTAGGGAGGAGATATCGAGTTGAATGGATATGTATTTGGTGGCACGCACTCATCTGGTGCTACATATAGTCCAGTACTACAGACCCTAGATCTCTAGACTATTAGACAAGTCAACTTTGAGAGAGGCTACACAACTGTGCTCTCTTGATGTTCCTGGGAACTCCCTCTTTTCTTTCTTTCTGAGATCACAAATCTCACCAAATTTAGAAATTGTACTCACTATTTGGTGGCCTCACATGGCATCCACACTTTAATTAAAGTCCTAATAACTCTACAACTAAGTTAGAGTCCTTAACCAGTATTCGGGTGATCAGAAATACTAAAAGGTAGGTATAGGTCATATTTGGTGGAATGCGATAGGTGTTCTGTTGCCTCAAAAATAATTTTACATTATAACTTGGACCCTCTTTTTTTTTGTAATATAAATATTTCTTCTTTTTCTATTTCTTCTTTTCTTTTCTCTCTTTTTTCTTATATATAATATAAATCAATATAATACGACACAGGCTTTTATTTATGAGGCATTATTCGGGATGATGATGGTCAAGAGGATATTGTGTGGCTTATTTGGTGGAAGTGCCTATTCTCGGCACCGGGAAGGAATGGATAGGACAGGCGTATTTCTGATCTTTGATACTAATACCCCCCTTCAGCTGAGGATTCTATGAAGGACGGTCGTAACCATCCACCATAGTCATAGCTTTATTAAGACTTCATCTCTGTGTATCTGCCTTATTTAGTGACTCTCAGGAATTCACACAAAGTACGCACACAGGAACAGAGTGAAAACTACGCCTGACTCTGAAGTATCATCATCTAATTATCCAAAACTTAAGAGACCTTGCACTAGACTTAGCACACCAGTAATCTCTCTACTTTCTTCTCACAAATATGAGGTGGATCTACTAGAAGATAGTATGCCTGACTCCCTATGAACTGTCCAAAGGTTCAGTAGACTACAAATGCTTATTGGTTTTTTTTAAGGATACATTACCAAGTCTACATGCACGTGAAATAAATGTATTGGATTCTAAATTTAAGAAATCATTCCGGAAGAAAAACCTCCAATGACAAAGGTATTTTGCTAGGGCTAACCCAATCAGCTCAAGAAAAGAGGATTTTTTTTTATATGCTAACCTAAATGCATGAATACTTCCTAAAATGCAAATGCACCCCCCATGCCTAAATCCTACAATGTCCCCATTGTAAAATTAAAGCAGGAGGAGAAAGGAAAAGCATCACCGGACATGGTGTTATTCCGACTGCTGCGTTGCCTCCCAACAAGCGCTACATTTTCTTTCAGCAGCCAGACTTAGAAGGAACCTATAAGTCTGGTTCCAAACGAACAAAGTTAGGCCCTAAAAATATGCGTAATAGTGCAGGCCTAGAAAACAGGTAGCCACGGATGTTGGCGAGCTGATGATGCAACGTGATACCAAATGCTCGCCAGAAGATTTGAAAGCAAAGAACCTCGTTAGCTGCCTTGGGAGGTGTAGGAATAATAAACGGAATATGAAAAGGGACCTCCCGAAACGGAATAAGTGGGGAATAACAAGGATCCTCTAGAGCAGGACGGGTTTTAAAAGATATACACATTATTAGTTCAAACCCTTGAATGGTGAGAGTACAAGTATAAGCATCAATCCACACTAACCATTCTACCCAAGGATGTACTAGCCTGATATGTTCTCTAGAAACAATACACATGAGCAGAGATCTGAGCCAAGGATTGGTTAGGAAGTATAAGGGTTGTTTGTAGTGTTGGAAGATAATGGTTAAGTCCAATGAGGGCTTAGTCGGTGTTAGGTCTAATTCCAACAATGATTCAGATTGTGTATACTCCCTGACAGTTGTAGACAACTGCATATTACCCTACCTAGCATTAATGATCGGAGTCATATTTGAATCAAGGGTAGACTCCAAATTACAACTCTTTGATGGCAGGATCAAAATGTCAGAATCATTATTATTCAGCTCATCCCCAGATTCATTTGGTTCACTCAAATTTTTGTCGGGGTATATATGTGATTCATTAGGAGTTGGATCAGTATCCTCAATTATTCCCAAAGGAGGATCAGTCTTAATGTTTTGAAGCAAGCCTATATTACTGAATTTGTTATTCTTCTCGGGGTATAAATCCTCGATTGACATGTTTTGTCCCCGAGAGTCTCCCACAGACTTCTCACTATTTTGTTTTTCCTCCTTTAATAACAACTCCTGTTTTGATGGATGATGACTCTCAAAAGAAGGGAAGAATCCAAATTTAATCATATTATTTCTATCCTCTGGAGGAAAATCCTCAAATGATAAATAATTCCCCTATGGTTCACTTCAGATTTTCAATCCAGGTTCCTCTATTGGGGTATCCTCATTTTCTGAATTAGACTCTTCATATCCCTAAGACCAAAATTGATCTAATTCATCCTCCATTCCGTTAGGGTTACTCTCATTGGGTGCATTTAAATCCTCAGGATACTGAATAAAAGGTGTTGATTCCCTAAGTGGAGGGTCAAGAGTAGGCTCACTAAGGGTAGAATGGGAATCCACCAAATAATCAATAGGGGAAGTGATAGGAATAATACAACCTTGACCCGGGTTTGTAGGGGTAAGGAGAATACTGTCATTGGGGTCAAGGTCCTCACGAGGTACCATCTTTCCTTGCTTTTGACTCCAATATAGTTCAGGTGGATAATCACTATGATCGTTGTCCTCTAGTGGCCGTGTCTCATTGGGAGAGTCTAAGTGATAGCTACATAAAATTGGATCCCTATTGTCATTAAGTTCCTCAGAATTATGTTCATGATCATGATCGTATGGGTAGGGATCAGGATTATTGGGAAGCGTGTAGCTAAGTTGTCTTATTTCTTCATTTAAATGTTGACTAGTCCTCAACATCTCTCCCATTGATTCCATCATTTCCTTTTGCTATTTTTGCATTTCTATCATAAAAGAGTAGAGGCTACTATTATCAGGTTGGGAAGGATAGTCAATTTCATACTCTGGTTGCCTAAAGGTATCGGTCCAACCTCGATACGGAAAATCATGAAGGGTGGGAGGGTTGGGTGTTTGCATGGAAGCAGGGATTTCAGGGTTGGGAAATCTCGCTCCTAGGCTTTGCTCAAAAGTGGGAGTTATCAAGCCAGTACTCCCAGGATAAGAATAAGAATGATCCCATGAATTATCAATGTACCCATCAAAGGATGGATACGCTCGGGGCATGGGATCCCGATTAAAATATAGGAAGTATTGACTTCGATAATCTAACTGATAGGAGTAAGGGTGATCCATTTCTTTAAGCAAAATAGTTTTAACTCTCTTAGGATTTAGAAGAAATCAGAATACAAGCAGAAACTTCCTAGAGAGTTATACTGTCAAAGCAAACCCAAATTCAAAGCGATCTGTTTTTAGTAGATTGTAGGTCTTAGAATTAAATGTTCAATTGATGGCCAAACAAGTTTTGCAAAAAATTACGCTTCCTAGGCCAACCTTCACTGGTGCCTATAACCTATTCGCAAGGGATGGAAGTCTTGAATCGAGCCCACACACGAGGAACCGAAGTAACTTGGTGGATAGGCTTATTGATTTCCAACTAACTTCCCTTGTGGTGCAAAAGAGGAGAGGTAGAAATTTATCTAGTGACCTTATGTGTGAGGTGCACAGTATCTCAAGTGTGCAAACATACGATCGTGTTTTGATTTTTGAAATTTCGTAAGCAGGATCCTTTTGCACACAATTTTCAATCACAGATTTTAAGGTCCAACCTCTTAGCAGTCCCAATTTTTAAAGTGACCACTGAATAAATTTGATTCAAGCACTTTAGTGGCCTTAGATTTAGGTTCAATCCATATGAATGACGGGTAATTGAAGCTCAAGAGAAGACGTACCTTACTCCAGCTTTCTTCGTGCAATAATGAATGCAATGTAGTAAAAATAAACTAGATGCTGCTCATTTAGTCGTAGATGGTCGTCCTATAGATACGCAGCTTCTAGCAAGCAGTTCGAATATTTTCTTTTAATAATAAACAAACAGACCTAATCTAAGTAACTAACCGAAATTCAATTCAAACAGTTCAAATAATCCTACAATCTAAACAAATGGAAACACGCTCCCAAAAATATGCTCCCACATACAAGAGCGATAAGAAATAAAGTAGCACTGGGAACACGTTCTCAAAAATACCTGACAAGGGTCCAAAAGGCAGAAATTAAATTCTAATGTCTATCTAACTAAATCTAACTAAGATCTACTGACTAAATCAGAAATAGGCTTCTCCGTAAGCCTATGTGCATGGGATCAAGGCCCACGTATTCCTGTTGTCGTCCTCCAGGTGGCGTCAAGGTCCACCAAAAAGATCATCTTCGCCGTGCGCGTCGCTCAGGGTCAATGTCGTCTCTTTGCTACGTTTGTTGCCGTGTCAGATTCCTCGCACAATAATAAAAATGATCAGATGATTATGCAACTCAGAATATTCAGAAAATAATAACGTGAATCTATTGCGTCTGTTGCCTCCCCAGCAACGGTGCCAATTTGACGAGTCGATTTTCCGCTACGTGTTGTAGTATTTAAGTGGTGGAAAAATCGACTAATCAACAATAAAAATAACCGCTCACAGAAGATCGGGTCGTGTCCACAGGGAGGCAATTATGCAATAAACTCTCGATTATTTCGTATTCTTTCGGTTAAGTGCGAAATCTCTAGTCAAATCCGACATAAAATGCGATGAAAAGAAGATTCACAATAACTCAAAAATATAAGGGTATATGTGCAATTTTTCCTCACTGAAATCTTAAATAAATATATGATGATTTTATGTAATTTTCAATTGACATATACTAGAGAAAATTGGTGCACATGTTAATCCCAGAACCAATTTTTAAACAGGTGAATATCAATAACGGGTAATTATCAAAAAGCATGAGTGTGCATTCGCAATTTTGCCACAGTAAAATAATCATAAATGAAAATTAATTTCTGGTGGCAATGGCATTAGATGTAATTTTTAATCGAAGGGAAAACAGAGCTTTCACTCTCTCTCCTCCTCGCTAGAGAGAGAGAGAGCATCGATGACGGAGATGCTATGGGGGATGGTTGACCGACACGTGGGGATCACAATGACAGTGACAAAACGGCGAGAGGTGGCCGGTGGGCGGAGGAGGGCCTCCGGCCTGTTGGAGGAGAAGGCGACAGCCACAGCCGCGTGTCTGGCTGCGCGCCTACGGGAGGGGGTGCGCCTGCTTGCGGGGAGTGCTGGTAAAGCGAGGGCGCGTGCTTGCAGGCGCTTGGTGCGAGCGCGGTGATGGTGCTGCGCCTGAACAGGCCAGCGGGTGAAGCGAGGCGGGGCGTATAGGTAGAGCGCCTGCGGGCGCTACAGAAGGGCGCGCGGATGAGGGGGGACGCGCTGCAGTGGCTGGAGAGGTGCAGGCCTGGCAGGGCAAGGGGGCGATGCGCCTAAAGGCAGGCGCTTGGTGAGTATTCCCGCTTGTCACGCGGGCGACCCGGGTTCGATCCCCGGCAACGGCACCAATTTGACGAGTCGATTTTCCGCTACGCGTTATAGTATTTAATTGGTGGAAAGTTCAACTAATCAATAATAAAAATAACCACTCACAGAAGAGAGGGTCGTGTCCACAATGAGGCAATTATGCAATAAACTCTCGATTATTTCGTATTCTATTGGTTAAGTGTGAAATCCCTAGTCAAATCTGAGATAAAATGCGATGGAAAGAAGATTCACAATAACTCAAAAATATAAGGGTATATGTACAATTTTTCCTCACTGAAATCTTCAATAAATATATGATGATTTTATGTAATTTTCAATTGACATATACTAGAGAAAATTGGTGCACATGTTAATCCCAAAACCAATCTTGAAACAGGTGAATATCATTAACGTGTAATTATCAGAAAGCATGAGTGTGCATTCGCAATTTTGCCACAATAAAATAACCATAAATGAAAATCAATTTCTGGTGGCAATGGCATTAGATGTAATTTTTAATTGAAGGGAAAACAAAGCTTTCACTCTCTCTCCTCCTCGCGAGAGAGAGCACCGGTGACGGAGCTGCTATGGGGGAAGGTTGACCGACGCATGGGGATCACGATGACAGTGACAGAACGGCGAGAGCTGGCCGGCGGGCGAAGGAGGGCCTCCGGCCTATTGGAGGAGAAGGCGACAACCGCAGCCGCGCGTTTGGTTGCGCTCGGGTGCACGCCTGTGGGAGGGGGCACGCCTGCCTGCGGGGAGCGCTGGTGAAGCGAGGGCGCGTGCCTGCAGGTGCTTGGTGCGGGCGCGGTGATGGTGCTGCGCCTGAACAGGCCTACAGGTGAAGCGAGGCGGGGTGTACAGGCAGAGTGCCTGCGGGCGCTGCAGAAGGGCGCGCAGACGAGGGGGGACGCACTACAGTGGCTGGAGAGGCGCGGGCCTGGCAGGGCAAGGGGGCGGTGCGCCTGAAGGTGGGCGCTGGTGGCAGCGAGCACCTGCGGGCGCTGGAGAAGGGTGCCTGCAGGGTGCTTGGTGAGGGTGCAGGCGCTTGGTGCTAGAAGGGGGCGCGGTGATGGTGTGGCTTGCAGGGGCAGATGCAGCGCCTGCGGGTGCTTGAAGGCGGGTGCAGGCGGTGTGCGCCTGCAGTGGCGGCTGGAGATAAGCGGTGGAGAAGGAGCGGGCGCTTGCAGGCTAGAGTAGTGTGAGCGCTGGAGTGCCTGCGGGCGCGGTTGGAGGTGGGCGCGGCCTGGCAGGGGCGTTGGAGATGGGTGCAGCCTGGCAGGGGCACGTAAGGTGGAGAAGGAGCGGGCACAGGCTGAAGGGCAGGATGGGGTGCTTGGTGCACAGTGCACGCGGTGGAGCGGTTCCCCACAGGGGGCAAGATGGAGATCCTCCGAAGAACTGACGATCCTCTCTTCTTATCTCCTCCCCGGCGCAAGTTAAGGGATTTTCAAATCCCTTACTAAACATGGCCCACATTGTTGGTGAGGTTGTTGATGGCCGGTCATAGGTTGAGAAATTTGTGGGGGAAAATATCTTTTCTCCCCTTGTTCTTTTCCCCCATTGATCCTCCTCCCTCTTCTTTTAGAATATTAGCCAGATGGTCGCAACGACGAAATCGGGCACGACGCGGGTCGATCGTTGGATGAGAATCCAACGGTCAGGATATGATCGAGGGCGAGTGTTGATGAGGTGCATCGCAGGTGTGGGCGCATCAGATGCCGCCACGTGGCCGCCTGTGAGCTGTTTATCATCAGATCAACGGCCAGAACTTCTTGGGCTAGTTGCGGGAGCTCCGAATGTCGGATCGATTTTGAGTTCGTTGGACTCCGTTCATCCTTTTGAATCCATCCGTGCGGTCCGATCGCTCATCTGAGGCCTGTTTTAACATAAACTTGTACAAATGGTTATTAACACTTATTATAGGCAATCTCAATGTGCAATGCATGTAATGCTCCGATGCTCGTTTATGATGCTTTATTTGTGCATGTTACCCTTAAGGTAAACCCTGATGGGCATAATTGTCACCATAAAATCTAGCGTTATCAGTCATCACACCCCCATGCCTACGCCTTGCTTGTCCCTAGTAAGGTTAACCTAAATGCTATTTACAACTAGAATTAGGAATTGATAACTCGAGCAGAAGTTACTTGTTAAAAGGAGCAAATTTCTACTAAGTACCTAACTCGCAGAGACTCAACAGTGCCCAGGTTGCCTGCCAAAATGCAGACCGCCTAAGTTCTCACCTTATTCTATATAGAAGCAAATATATTTTTTTTCTTTTTCATCTTTTCTAATTTTTTTTTACTTTTAGAGTTTAGGATTTCAAGGTAACTTTTTACGGCTACCCAACCCTCCCAAGACTTGAAAAGAACTCTAAGTACTAAGCATCTTGTCGTGAAAATTGTGAAAGACTCACTTAACGGCAATTAAAACTGACTTCGGGTTTCTATGCCCCCAGGTGACCTAAAAATTCTACCTCAAGGTTTATCTTTCTGATCGGTAACTTTCTCCCTACTTTTTTTTTATATTTTTTATGGAGTCAACATATGGTTGAACCCAGTGTATATGTCTTCAGTTTATTCTACTTTCCCGCTTCTTCCCTAAGTATTTTGGAATTTTTGTGCATTTCGTGAGTTGGGTTCTGGACAATCGGTCGATGTACTGTTACCACCGACCACTGGCCAGCTATACTTGTGCGGTGAAGTGTGACTTTATTATATTGTTTCTTCTTTTTCTTTTTTTTTTCTTTCATTTTTTTTTTTAAAGTAAGTAGATTCCTTAATCTAAGATTTACCTAAAGGCAATAAAAGAAAATGGTCCAATGGTTGGGCTCTAGAAAACCTATCGATGAGCTGTTACCACCAACAACTTGCCAGCCATACCACCTAGAACGTTCATTAGCTACCCAATTTCCGTTAAAATCACCAATGAGTGAGTCTGTGCAAAACATGTGTAGATGCTTAAACTAAAAGGCCCCCCAAATCAGAGGGCTAGTTAATAAGTCGTATACTTATCACCCTACCTTATTGACCAGATTAATATAGATTATAGTGGTGAGGAGTCGAGAACAAGTCCACCTTTTAGTGGACACTTGGACTGATTAAGTCTAAAGACCTGAAGAGTCTAAGCGTTCAGCTCCCTAACGTATCGTTTCCTAAAGTTGACAAGCTCCTAATACTTAAGTTTTCTTTTCCTAGATTTTTTTTTAAGTAAATAGAAATTAGTTCAAGCTGACAATTTTATACTCAGATCATGAGAATTACCACCCCCCCAATGCCTATGTTGGATAATGTCCTCATTGGAAAATAAATTTATGCAAGGGAGTAAGAAAAGAAATCACCTAAGTTGTCACTATGTAACCGATCAACTTGAAACCTCTGGGTTGCCTCCAGGAAATGCTGAGTTTATTACCTCTAGCTAGGAGAAGTTCTCGCTCAACCCTCAATGAGAATTGCAACTTCCTTCGGGGGAATCTGGGCAAGAAAGTGTTTCAATCTTTGGCCGTTAACTATAAAGGTTTGCCCAGTCTTGGAATTAGCAATTTCTACTGCCCGTTGGGATAAGATCTGACCACTTGGTACAGTTTCGTCCAGTTAGATCTCAATTTCCTGGGAAAGAGCTTAAGTCTTGCATCAAAAAGCCAGACTTGCTAATTCAGCTCAAAGGTTTTTCTATTCATGAGCTTGTCGTGGACGGCTTTCATCTTCTCCTTATAAAGTCGATTGTTCTCATAAGCGTCCCAAGAGATCTCCTTGAGCTCGGAGAGTTGGAGCTTCCTTTGAGTACCGACCATCTGGGAATCTATATTACACTGTTTAATGTCCCAGTATGCTTGGTGCTCCAACTTTATCGGAAGGTGGGAAGCTTTACCAAAGACCAATCGATATGGTGACATGCTTATCGAGGTCTTAAAAGCAGTCCTATATGCCCAAAGGGCATCATCCAATCATGTGGACCAATCATAATATTCTTAATCTGGCTATTTGAGACCTCAGTTTGCCCATTCGTTTGCGGGTGATACAGGGTGGCAATGCGGTGAGTGACCCCATATTTCTTAAGTAAGGCACAAAACTAGGCATTAATGAAGTGACTCCCACCATCGCTGATCATGGCCTTAGGTATCCTAAACCGGGAAAAAATATTTTTCTTAACAAAGTCCATAACAACCTTAGGGTCGCATTTTCGGGTAGGTACGACTTCAATCCATTTCAAGACGTAGTCCACTGAGACTAGTATATACTCAAAGCCATTTAATGGTGGGAAGGGACCCATGAAATCGATGCCCCAGACATCGAAAATTTCGATGATCAGAATGGGTTGTAGAGGCACCATATCTTTTCTAGTCATGGTCCTTAAGGTCTTGCATCTAGTGCAAGTCTTCGCAAAGTTATGTGCATCCTCGAATAGTGACGGCCAGTAAAAACTAGACTGCAAAACTTTTGCAACCATCTGCTTCCCAAAGAAGTGGCCACCACGGGCTTGATCATGACAGAAGGATAGCACACTTTGAACCTCCTTTTCCGGGATACACCTCCTCAATTTGATCAGCACAAAGTCTAAATAGCATAGGATCATCCCAGAAATAATGTTTGACCTCAAACAAGAACTTATCCTGTTACTGTCTAGACTAGCCGTGCAGAGTCTACCCTACCACTAGATAATCAACTAAATCTGCATACTATGGTAGATTCTTTCCATGCACAGCTAGAATTTGTTCATCATGAAATGTGTCAAATTAGGGTAGTGAGGGTCCAATGTGTTTCGGGTGACATCTGGATAAGTGGTCAGCTACAACATTCTTGGATCCGGCTTTGTCACGTATTTCCAGGTCAAATTCCTATAGGAGAAGGATCCATCTGATAAGCTAGGGTTTACCATCCTTTTTGGCTAACAAATGCCTGATAGTTGAGTGGTCAGTGTAAATGATCTCGTAGGATCCAAGAAGGTATGATCGAAACTTTTCCAATCTAAAAATTACGACGAGCAGCTCTTTTTCCATGACCGTATAATTACGTTGAGCCTCATCCAAGGTTTTGCTCGCATAGTAGGTCACCATGGGTTTCTTCTATCGTCTTTGTCCTAGGACTACTCCAATAGCAAAGTCTAATACATCACTCATTATCTCAACGTCTTGGGACTAGTCTGGGGGTTTTAAAATGGGTGCAGTCGAGACTATATCCCTAAGGGTGGTGTAGGCCTTCGATGCACTCAAGTGTCATGTCAAAAAGCACATTGTTAGCTAGAAGGTCAGTCAAAGGCTTGGATAGTTTGGATAAATCTTTTATGAATCTCCTATAAAAGCCAACGTGTCCTAGGAAAGATCTGATTTGCTTGACCGAGCTAGGAGGTGGAAGTTTGGAAATTAAATCAACCTTAGCTCGGTCAACTTCTATGCCCCTATGCGAGACAATGTAACCGAGGACAATCCCTTCTTGAACCATAAAATGGCTCTTTTCCTAGCTTAAAACCAGGTTGACCTCGATACATCATTTCCAGGTTATCAAGACAATGGTCGAATGAGTCTCCAAAAATAGAAAAATCATCCATAAAGACCTCCAAATATTCACCTACCATCTCCAAGAAGATGGCTAACGTGCAACGCTGAAAGGTAGTAGGTGCGTTGCATAACTCGAATGGTATATAGCGGAATGCAAACGTGCCATACAGGCAAGTGAATGTGGTCTTCTCTTGGTCCCCAGGTGCAATATCAACCTGCTTATATCCTGAATATCCATCCAGGAAGCAAAAATATTTTCGCCCTGTCAATCGTTCGAGAATCTGGTCAGTGAATGGCAGGGGGAAATGGTCCTTTCTAGTGGCTTCATTAAGCTTCCTATAGTCGATACACACCCACCACGTGGTGGTTGTGCGGGTGGGGATGGATTCGCCCTGGTCATTTGTGACCACGGTGAACCCGACCTTCTTTGATACCACTTGAGTAGGGTTCACCGAGGGGCTGTCGGAAATCGGGTAGATGATTTCCGCATCAAGTCACTTGATTATTTCTTTTTTAATGACCTCTCACAAGTTCGAGTTTAGTCACCTTTGCATCTAGCGAGAAGGTCGAGCCCCATCTTCTAAATAGATCATGTGAGTGTAATAAGTATGGCTAATTCCCCTTAAATCAGAAATTGTCCACCCAATTGCTCCCGATACTCAAAAAGAGTAGTAGTCAACCTAAGTTCTTGGTCCCAAGTCAAGTGTGCATTAATAATCACAGGGAAAGTATGAACAGGTCCTAGGAAGACATACTTAAGGTTATTGGGTAAATGTTTCAATTCAGGTGCAGGTAGTACAAGGTTTGACGGGTAAGGGAAGGGAGGGAGTTGAGTGATATCAATTTCCTCAAATGGAGATTGCCGGTGGTAATTCGTTCTGTAGAGTTCAACCTCCAGAGATTGGGATGGGTTAGGGTAGTCAACTGCTAGTTGAATTAGATGTCCTCTAAAGAGCTTACAGTCATGCATTCTTCAACCAAGGTTTCCACGGGATCGTATTCCCCGACCCCATCGCAATCGAAATACTTAGTCGCACTGAAGGTATCCATTTACATCTTCTTATCTCCAAAGGTGATTTCCATACACCCCGTGTCACAATCAATGTTAGCCTTGGCCGTAGCTGGAAAGGGTCTGCCCAAGATGAGGGGTGTGTTTTGTAGTTGTTTGAAGACTTTCCATGTCAAGGACTAAGAAGTCAACTGGGAAGTAGAAGTCTTTAACCTGAATAATTACATCCTCGACTACCCCCTTCGAGGTTTTCACAGATCGGTTGACCAGTTGGATAGTCACAGGTGTGGACTTTAATTATCCAAACCCAAACTAATGATAAAGGGTGGTCGGGATTAGGTTAATTGAAGCACCTAAGTCCAGGAGTACTCTATCAAAGGTCATGTCACCAACATTACATGAGATCAAAGGCACTTTGGGGTCAGTCCTTTTAGGAGGTAGGCTAGTCAATATCACCGAACTCGCCTGCTTAGATAGCACTACCTTCCTAAGTGCTTGGATTCTTGGCTTACGCATGGGTATGCAAACATCTTTAAAAAATTTCACGTAAGCCAGGATATGCTTGAATACTTCGAAGAGAGGTATATTGATCTGTACTTGCGTGAAAATTTCTAGCAACTCCTCATTTTCAGCTACATTTCTCTTCGTCTTTACCTTATCCAGGGCTTCAGGGTATGGGATTTGGGTTTGAACCAGGTCAGGCTCCTGATCCTTGGGTTCCTCCTACTCATCCTCAGAATCAAGTATCTCAGGTAGTGAGGTCACGGGAGGGGTCGGCCATTTGGGGTCCTAGGTTTGAGTGTCGCTTCTCATGGTAACCGCATTAGTTGAGGCATTGGAACCAGGGTTAGGTCCTTGAGAAGAAGTGGAAAACCCAGGGGGTGTCTAAGGGGCTTGTAGAATCATATGGGCTTGCCCCTGATTTGATTAGAACCCTTGAGGATTGTGGCCACTGTTCATTACATTCCTAGGGTTCGGTTATGGATGAGAAGGAAGGGACCCCTGTTGTTTATTATCCAACAGCTGGCTTGATTGTCCCTTCACTAAAGCCATCTCCTCTTGATGTTTTTGATCCATATCAGCCATCATTTTGATCAAAGTGTCCATTTGACTTTGTTGTGTCGAAGCCGCCCTATTCTGGTAATAGGATGGTCTAGCAGGTAGACCTTGCTGATAGGAGGGAGGGTTTTGGCCTAGGTTGGTTCTGGAATTGGTTTGGTTTTTGGTTCAACCAGGAAAAATTAGGGTGGTTGCGCCATCCAGGGTTGTAAGTGTTGGAGAAAGGGTCAAATTTAGAATATCCCTAGATGGCATGGGCATCTTCAAAGGTAACGAAGGGGAGGGGAATGAATAATCAGGGTTTGAGGGAGCAAAGGTCCCTCCTTGGAATATGGCCAGGGGTTGTTCTACGTGCACTTGGTTCATAGACAAAACCAGGTTGATATTGTGTGCCCCTTTCGCTAAGGAGAAGTTCTGCAATGGGGTTTGGGATTGGTTCAATAACTCGTCAATTTTCTTATCCACCAACTCAACCCGATCCAATTTCTTTGCTATAATATCCATGTCAACCATCCCAGAATTAGTTTGCACCTCATAAATCCCACCATGGGATTGACTGAACCGATTAAATTGGGTCATGGAGGCATTACTAAGCGAGTTCTCACTCATTGACTCAAAGAGTTCGAATGTGCTTTCCTCATCCTTATTCAGAAAATTGCCTCTACATGAGGCATCAACGAAATTCCTAAGGTTTCTGTCCAGACTATGACAGAAAATTTGGGCCAATTGCCACCTCGAAACCTTGAAGTGTGGGCATTTTCTCAATAATTCGTTAAATCGTTCCCACGCCTCATGGAATTGCTCTCCACTTTGTAGGATGAATGTAGTGATGGCTCTTCTAAGGGCATTAGTCTTTCCTATAGGGAAAAACTTCTTAAGAAATGCATGCCTCAATTCTTCCTAAGTGGAGATGGGTCTCCCTAAGGTCCTAAGCCAATGAGAAGCTTTGTCACTTAAGGAGAACGGGAACATCTTAATTAAAACAATGTCCAAATAGATGTTCCTAGGTTTCACAATCTGAGCAATTCGATCCAGGTCCTCCAAGTGTTGGAAAAGGTCTTCATTTGAGCTCCCATGGAAATGGCTTTGAATCAAGCTAAGTACATTGGGTTTTAGCTCAAAATCATCTCCCCTTTTGGGGACCTTATGGTATGGCTCAACATGGATGGCGGACGGATCGTAGAAATCACGGAGAGGCCTCGGTTGGCCCTCAGGAGGTTGTGGTGGGTTAGGTGGGTTCAGTGGGGGTTGCCCTTGAGGATTCTGCAGTTAGTGTATGGCCTGTATGATGGTATGGATCTATTGTTGTTGAAGTTGGTGGTTGGCTGTAATTTGAGCTTAAATCATGGCCATGGCATCGGGCAGAGGTTGGTCCTCAACTCTTGGGTCGGCCATTTCCTCAGTTCTACCCTATGAAGAATCAAGTCTCCTCCTGATCTCTCTATCTAAAGCAACCAATTTAGGATGAAGTGATCGCCTTCCGTACATACACTAGAGAAGAACAAGGATGGATGAGTAGGGAAACAGATGCAAGAATGGTGTGTGATAATAACATCATCATGAGCCATAACTAGCTTCAATTAATCAGAATCAAGTGACAAATGCTCCTATATAATTGCCTGAGAGTCATAATTCCTTACACATCCATTCTGGGAGGAATACATTAAATCAGGGTTAATTCTATAGTTTTAACATCATATCATAAAAGCATAGTAACTACAAAATTTTTTAGGGGTTAATCTAAGGTCTAATGAGCATTAAATTCTAATAAGAGGATCTAGGCAGACAGAAATAGGGTTCCACATATTTCGAGAACAAGTACAGCACCCAAAATCCTAATTTCAAACCCACTTGAATTACTAAGGTTATGGTCAAGATAAAATTCATCTAAACCTTCTAAAATCCATATAAAAATATTCCATTAGGTTTGGTATCTTTGATTTGACATTTGGAACCTATTTTGACCTTAAACAGAGTCACAAACACAGTTTTGCCCTAATTTTGGATTTTATGTAAATTGCCCAGTCAAAATTGGTTAAAACTCAAATTCGACTTCATCATTAGATTCCTTGGGTCCAAATTAGGTTTGTACCAAAATTTGGACCCAATCAGAGTTCATCTTGACCTAGTTTGCATTTTAGTCCAGTCAGACTCTTTCTCTCTCAATTAGCCCCTCTGCTTTTGAAATCCTTGCAGATTGGTCCCTAAGTTTGTTGCCTTCTTCGCATGTAGGTCCTTACCGCCATTAGAGGTCAACTGACCTCTAGGTTGGCTTTGACCGTGCCTAAACCCACTCAAATCTTCATCAAATCCCACCAAATTTGGTGGGATTAATGTTTACACCATGACGAATTGATCAGGACTAATCTTGGCTCTTGATTCGCCCCAGGAAGGTCGTACAAATGCACGGATTCCGCGGGTTCTTCTTGATTCCTAAGCAAGCCAATTAGGCTTGTTTCCCGATCTAAAGCTCGGTCTAGAGCCTGGTCTAAAGCCCTATAAAGCTCCAGAATCTCAAACCATGTTCCGTAGCTCGATTTTGGCCACAATTCTTCATCAACTCTCCCTCTTCGGCCACCACCACCACAGGTTCGGAAATCCTCTCTCCGGCCTCTTCGCTTGCTGCAACGTACCATAGGTAGCAGGTTCCTTTTCCTTATCTTCCTCCACTCCTCGCCAACCACAGTAGGAGTGCCCAGACCCTCTTCGTCGTCACCGCTCCATCACCAGAGGATTCACCCTCTCCAGCGTCGGAAATCACACCGGCGTGCGCTTCTCCCTCTTTCATCCTTAATTTAGGTTCATTCTCTCCCTCTCGCACCGTAGCTTAGGATTCTCACCCTAGTTCTCTATTTCGACCACTGTTAACCAGCCTCCCCCTTCATCTTCTCCAACGCCGACCGCGCCTTCGGCGAGGTCGTGCGACTGCTTCACGCCACAAAACACCACGCCACCACCTCCATTAGCATCGCCACACCTCCACCTTCAAAATCCCTCACCCTATTTTATCATTCACTCACTCAATAACTCCCTCGAACACACACCCATCCGGTCATCGTTTCCGACACCAGCCGACCACCACACGCCACGCAAACACCACCACCACCTTCACCATCACTCTGTGATGCTCCTGGACCATTTAGCCGAGGTTATTGAGCTCGTATGTGTGTTTTAGGTGTCAACCGAAGATTGCCGTCAAGTCCATCTTTCTTCGCCCCTGCTAGCAATGCTTCGACCGCTATCACCGCTACCTCCAACTCCAGGTGCTGCGGACTTGCCTCAGGATACCATCTAGAGCTTCAATTGGGCTTCACAGCAACTGGAGCACCATTAATCGAAGGAAGCATCGGCTGTAACGTTCATGAGAAGGCAGGGACATTTAGTCCCACATCGTATGCTGACGGGTGCACGAAGACCTTTAAGAGGAATTTGTGTTCTCACCCCTTCGCCCAGGATCACCGAGGGTTGGGTCCCCGCTTCACTTATACCCTCACACCTCGCCTGCGACACATGCCCGCAGGCCTGGTCCCTGTTCAGGATCCAAATACTCGACTACAAATCCAATTAACCTCAGGTTTGAGAGAGAAGAGAGGAGGAGAGAGATCTGTGAGAGAAGGGGGGAGGGTTTTGTTGCGTCGTCCTTTGCCGTGCCCTTGTGCTAAGGAAGAGAGGCTCTCCAAACCTAGCCTCTGAGGAGAAAGGCCTATGCTTGTTACTGTGCTTGAGGAAGGAAAGGCTTGATAAGGCATTGAAGAAGAAGAGGAGAAGGCTCTCTGAAGAGCCTTGTGCGTGTGTGCCTTCTGTGAGGCACTATGTTCTGTTGGCACTTAAGTCGTTTGATACAGATGAGGCGATGTTTGATTGAGGGTTGTTCTGAGCACTGTTGAATTATTTAAGTACTAAGTTAACATTGATTATCTGATTGGAGGCACTGTTGAATAATTTAAATATGAGATGCATGCTTAATTAGAGGACTTAATTGGTGATCTAAATCATCACTTTTTAAATTCTATTTATTCTTTTTGTCTCTTCATATTCTGAGAATACATTAGATTACATTGAATATCAATGCGTTCAGTTTCATTCATTGAATATCTGTTATTGTGATTAATTAATTGTGTTCATTTATGCCAATTGAAGATTAGTGTGTGAATTCCACATTTGCTCCCTACAAACGACCTTGAACTCCCTTTAGATTTTGAGTTTATAAATTTAAATGTCTATTGTATGATTTGGGAGTGTACTACAACGAATGCATCTGAAAAACTGCTATTTTGTCCATCAACAATGTGTGCACAACCAAGCAAACAAATCTCAACCCTGTAGTGTAGACCTAGGTGACCTACGTCTCATAAGTAAATTCCGACCACACGATGAATTTGGTGTTGTCCTTACTCCCAAAGGTGATAAAGTTGGGAAGGCAAAGTAGGGGGAGCGTGTCCCGAGGGCCGCCAATTATGCCAAACCCCTGCTTACTTAAGTCGTTTAACAATCGGGCCTCCCAATTTAGCACCTTTTGGAGCAAGCAGACATCACTAATTCACAATGCATTCAGGAAAACACCCTGAAATGGACTCAATGAATCCCATGGCCAACGTCCACTCAATTTTAATTTAGGGCTAGGTCAGTGCTTGTGCTCAAGGATTAAGTGAAGGGCGTTAGGGGGGGCTGATGCCCTTAAAAATTTCCATTAAGCTATGTGCACAATTGGATGCAAGGACCTAATGCCAAAACAAGTTTTCTTTATCAAGCAAGCTTGTGATGAACGACTTTTAGACTTTGAACCTCACTTTATTGGATTTTAGGATTCCACTTGTTTACAGATTCAATCAAGGAACAAAGATGTAGCCACACAATTGGTGAAGATTGATTTTCTTTAGGGCCCTTTGTATGACTATGAAGTTAAAAGCACCATAGTGTGGAAGATCCTAGGGCATGCAACTTCTATTCAAGGAATCTTTTTTTAAAAAAAGCCTTTATCAAGAAAGGTCCAATCAAAGCAAGAAATGACCCTATCCTGACCAAAATCAAAAGAACTTTTCAACAAAATCAATTTCAGAATTTTTCAAGGATGGTAGATCACCCAAATTCATATTTTTCCAAGAGGGGGTCAATCTGTCTAAACCTCTAGATCAGTGTGCGAGTTTAGGAATTGAATCAGAATAAGCAGTAATCTTTTTCAAACGTAGAAAGTCTTCACAAGTAGTGTAGAGCATTTCAAGAACTTTCCAGAAATAAAAATCTCTTACAAATCCAAACTTCGTGGAGTTAGTAGCAACAGAAACAACCTACAGGTCTCCAGAAATCAAGACAACCTTGCGCACTTCCAATAGAGAATTTTTCACGGCCAAACCACAAAGAGTTTGGCTATGAAATTTTAGGTGGAGTTCGCCAACAGAAAGGAGCACCTCCTAAATTTTTTCTTAGAATTTTTAGAGGTGTTAAGGGTCCTGTAATCGTGTGATCAACCAGAATCTAGAAAATAATGTTGCGAAATTGACCGGTTGAAAACTTTGTGGTGGTGTTTCCTTCAACACAAGAGATTGTTTTTTCTAGAGAACCACCACTTAGATCTTTTCCTTGTTCCAGAGATGACAGGTTACCTTTGGATCGTGGGAGGATAAGATATCAAACCTTTAGGTTGATGGCGGTTTTCTCTTGTGCTTCCTTTTATCCAATCCGATCCACTCTCCTCCCGTTGCCGATGCACGAGATTCCTGCAACCAATAAGAAGAGAGAAAGGCAAGTTAGATAACACAAGTATGAATAATGCCCAAGGAAATGAAAGTGAATACAAGATCCGTTGCCTCCCCGGCAATGGCGCCAAAAACTGACGTCGCGAAACGCGTTTATGTAATTCGTTCGTTGTAGCATGCAGCTACGACATCAATTTTAGTTAGAATAATCGAACGTGAGTCCGAGTGCCAAACACGGGGAAGCGAGAAACCGGCTCAAATATTCGCTTCAATGTCACGAAATATGTCGGTTTGTTTGCTTGCGAGAGAGAGAGAGAGAGAGAGAGAGAGAGAGAGAGAGAGAGAGAGAGAGAGAAGGAGAAACATATAGGGTTAAAGATTTATGATGACGATGCGATAATCGCTAGCTATGAAACCAAGAAAAATAATCCATTGTAAAAGATAGAACTGTTTTACAATTATAACACTAGAGGAAAGCTGAAAAATAACAAGTATTAAACTAAAGAAACTAGCTAAATGGAGAGGCAAGGCGGCAGCGATGGTGGAGGGGCTTCCATTGGTGGCTTGGTGTCTTCGGGACCTTGCTTGGATGCTCTATGGAGTGGGGAGTTGCTTGGTAGAAGATGCCCCAATAGTGCAGGATGATGGATCCTTTATAATGGAGGAAAAGAGCCAAAAATCATCTTTGGGTTAACAACGACAATCAATTCGTCGCTGAAGTCCGCCATAGGCATTACTAAAGTCCCAGCTCACTCGTGCTGTCGTTCGCATGCACACAGCTGCCATCGCACACAATCAGTGTGCACACGCTCGCAACCGTTAGATCGAGAATCGATGGTCTAGATCTCGCCTCACGTGCCTCTTTAGATCACACCCCGCACATTGGATGGTGCATCTTGCAGTGCGTTATTGAGCATGTGCCGCTCTCCTCCATCCAACGCATGAGATGTTGCCGCATCGTGCTATCATGATCACACGCTCCACATCTACGGTCTAATTTTGCCGTGCACTCGTGCTTCGCGGATTTGATGCATCGCGAAGGTTCAATCGCGCGTTCGCTGGTCTGGTGTTGAGGAACAGACCAACATGCTACCCTCACGCGTTGGTCAAGTTCATGAGCCTTTGCCTATGTGCTCCCAGTCGTTCAATCAACGATTGACGGCTGAGATCGTTTGATGAAGGAGCGTCGGAGAGAGAGCAGTGGTTGAGGGTGTGTGGATGCACGACACATGGCCAGATTTAGGCTATTGATCATTAGATCAACGATCAGAACTTCTCGAGCTTGTTGTGGGAGCTGCAGAGGTCGGATTGACGTGATTTTGAGTCCGTTGGACTCCGTTTGTCGATCCGGATTCGTCTATACAGTCCGATTGCTTATCTGATCTATTTCAATATGCACTTGTACACATGGTCATTAATCATTGATTCTAAGCAATCTTAACAAAAATAAAATAATGCAGAATGCATGCAATGCTCCCAAACCCACTATAATATGGCATTAATGGACATGTAACTTCAAAATTGACTCTAATTAATGATTCTAACACTAATAATTGTAGAGTCATCATTGCCTTCCTAGCAACGACGCCATTAGACAGAGAGATTTTCGCTTAATTAAGTTAATTGCAATAAAAATGATTTATCCTTGATGTATTTTACGTGGTGGAAAATCTCTCAATCAAAATAGTAAAATAGTTAAAACTAATCACGTTGGTGTAGAGTGTCATATCTATAGGAAGGCTTAAGCCACTCGCAAATATCTTTACGAAGAATGTTCACATAAAATGGTAACACAATTATTAATCATAAGATTATTCTCTAAGTCCCATTAAGAAGCTAAAGAGAAAATACAAGAATGCGAGGGCCTGTTAGCAAATATGCCTTAATATATATTAGTATTTAAATAAATGAGTGGTAGTTGGCGATGGCATTATTCGTAAATTTTATTTGATGCCGATACTATAGAAAAATAGGAGTTTTGCTTCGAGGTCACATGTGCACGCAAGGAGGCGCCGTCGGTGGCTTGTCTGCTGGTAGTGATGCGACAGCGAGGGAGCTTTGCGTCGAAGGTGGTGTGGCAGTCAGAGGTAGCTAGAGCCGACGGAAACGGGAGGTGGTGATCGGTGGAGTTGGTGGTGCAGTATGGGAGGTGCTTGCGAGGAGGACGTCGATGGGGATTGGGGGTTGTGCAAAGGAGTCGGCCAGATCTTAGCAGTTGTGATGAGGGTGGTGGCGTGGACGACGGTGGCTAGTCGTGGCTATTGGGTGGTGGAGGTTATGGGTTCATTGAATGGGCAACAGGGAAAGGAGAAGAAGAAAATGAAGAAGATTAATAGGGGGGAAATTTCGGTGGACAAGGTGAAGGTGGAAGAGAAGAGGAAGATGGTGATGGTCGAGTGGTGTAGCCAATGGTGATGGAACTTGCTGTCACCGAGCACCACCGAGATGGACGTGGTGTTGAAAGGAGGGGTATGCTTTAGCCACCGTGCATGCTAAGGTCCACAAGGAAAGCAAGTTCCACGGTGAAGATGATGCCCCCGTTGCTCGGTTCTTCCCTCTTTTAAAAATAACATCCTGCTGTTGCGACTTTCTCTCTCTTTCTGTTTCCTTCCCCACGAAGACTCGGCTCTTGGCAACAGTGGTAAGGCGGTGGAGTTGGGTGCCGGTGCAGACAAACTCGAAGGGAGTTATTGCGAAAAGGAGGAAGGCGGTGTGTGGCTGTGCACCGTCTAACCATTAGACGTCCAAATTGAGTACTAGACGTCTTAAAAATGCAAATGGTCGTGGATCATGATGGATGGTTATCAAACGTCCACGCTGAGCTTAGGACATCTTATAGAATAAAATTGGACGTCTGCAGCTTTATTTGCAACTGAAAGGCCGACTGAAGCACGGAGTAGGTGTGTGTAAACCCTACTTGCAAATGATGTCCATGCATGTAGCTTGCATCCACCAAGTTTGTTATCATAACTGTAACGACCCGATTCCCGAGTCCCTACGAGACACGAGAATCGGACCGACTCGACTAATCCCAAGACCTGGTCGTCCAACGAGGAAGTAACCAAAAGAGTAGTAAAATAAACCACATTCAGCATGAATATAACTAACAGTAAGAAAATATAGCAGTAAGGAAAGAAACCACTACAGTATATACCACCACAACAGTAGAACAACATTCATAACACAATATAAACTGCAGGTAAAGAAAAGTACAGTGGAAACAAGAACTACTCACTACAGTGGAACAAAAAAAAAAGTGGTACAAGAGAACAGTGGTAACTCTACTAGACCCTACTCGGCCCAGCGTCCTCTGCAGCCGCTGACCCTGGCTGCTCAACACCTAGTCCTGAAAAGTAACGAGTGTAACACGTCAGCAAAACGCTGAATAGAATGGCAGCTAAACTAAAGAAACAGTAAAGTGTACAGTAGCTGTTTTAATTTTCTTTCTTCCTTTAATTTACGTTTTTCTATTGTTTCAAAATTTATCTAATTCTCAGATCCTTCACTTGATCTCGAATGTTCCTCGTGGGAACAATCTTGATTGCAGTCTTTTCCGAACAGTAGAAGTAACACGTGGTGCTCTCCTGGCCGGGAGAGTCTGCCGTGGTGATCTTACTCTCAGTCAACCACCCCAAGGTCACAGACAGGCGTAACGGTGACCACGGCACGCACGATAAACGCACAGGTAGCTAACCCGCACTGGCACGCGGTCAGTCGTTTCCGTTAACGGGTGTGTCCAAAGCACAGCATGGAACCAGTACAGGGCAGAGCCCTCTCAGTAACAGGGGTCCAACCCCTCCACAGTAACCAAACAGGGGCCTTGCCCCTCCACAGTCTGCGCACCCTCGCCTGACTACCCTGATTTGCCCAGTGGGCCTAACAAGTCGGTGTAGGAGGCTAGCAGAACCCCGGGGCCCGTGGGGTAGCTAGTACCTCCCTACACTAGTAGCTCTCCTCGGTACTACGTACACGAGGGCCAACAAGTCGGTACAAAGTGGCCAGTCCTAACCCCGGGTCCCTGGGGCGGCTGGCTCCGCTCTGCACTAAACAGGAGGACAGTCGCTCTCCTTGGTACTTCGTACTCAAGGGCCAGCTCACTTCCCCAATTCTATTTCATTCACCTTCCAGGAGTTCTACTCCTAATTCCCCGTAGGGTTCCAGCTCTTTTAACTCAACACAATCAGGTTTTACCTTTCCAGTTTCACGTTCAGACAATCCATGTTCACAATCACGTTTATTTATTCATAGCAGGCAACTGTTAATTCAATTCACAGGCAGCTATTAATCCCTTTCCACATTTTCCAAGGCTGCAGTATTCATACATTCCAACAGTTTTCCCGTCCTAGGAATCATGCCATATCCTAGGATCTATCATACAATCTAATTTTCCAACCCTAGGATTCATGCAACACCCTAGGATCTACCATTCAATCTGTTTCTCATTCCTAGGATTCGTGCAATGTCTTAGGTTCTATTTATGGTTTCGTAATTTAACATATTATACTTAAAGCCACTCTACCGGTTACAACAAGCGAACTGGGGGCATGGTCGGGAATCCCGCGTGCCGCCGCAACCCCCGAGACTGCAACGGAACGGGGTCCTCTCACAAGGATCAAACACAAGGAGTTTCTCAAAATAGTATATAGCTACTGTAGACGGGTAGAGGATTTAATTTCAAAAGGAACGCACCTCGAAACGTGGAAAACGGAACCCGAACGGGCCCTAAACGGGTCGAAAACAACGAAACAGTGCAAAATCAGACGTCTGGAACTTATTCCAGACGTCTTAAAAAGTGGATCAGGGGTTACCTTGCTCTGCATGGACTCTGAGACGTCCAAAAGCCTGTGGGGGCGTCTGGCCTAGTTCCCAGACGTCCGATAGTTACCCCGGACGTCTGGAAGTCGCTCCAGCCGTCTGGCACTGCAGCCAGACGTCTGATTCGTGTTGGGTGGCGGATAAGAACCTGCGTGTACCCATTTCCTCTCCCTCTCAGTACGGTCAGTCGAAGAAAAGGAAGGAAGAAGGAAATAACTCACCTTTCAGACGTCTGTACAGTCCTCCATACGTCGTCCCCGTCGTCTGGCTAGACTCCCAGACGTCTGATTCTGGAAAAGTTTCCAGAACCAGGGCACCACTCGCCTTCCGCTCGCGACGCTCGGCCGCGCCGCGTCCCTTCCGCCTACTACTCGAGCTGCAGCAGTCCTCCCGCGTCGCTCCGCACCAGCTGCGCCCCCCGCTGGCCGGCCCTAGTAGCCCCGGCGAGCTCGCCCACACGGCCGAGCGCCTCTATCCACGCGCAGCACCTCCTCCCGCGCTCACAGCGACTGTCGCTGTCGCCGCTCACTCGCGCTCGCTCTCGCGCACCAGCTGGAAGGAGAAGAGGAAGGGAACGGGGATGACGGGAGTGAGGGAGAGGGTGTGGCCTTTTAAGGCAGCGCGAGGAGAGAGAGCGGATAGGGCATAGCCTGCGGCCGCAAGAGAGAGGGAAAGAGAGAGAGAGAGAGGGCATTCGCAGGTCTGTGCGCTCAGGCGCGCAGACGAAACACGTGTGCCGAAAATAATCGATTTCCGGACGTCTGGAAGGGGCTCCAAACGTCTGGTCTGACGTCTGGGCCACCTCCCAGACGTCTGAAGCCGCGCGTTCGTAACAATATAACAAACTCAAAGGATGTTTCGTCCCCGAAACTTGCGCTAACTAGGGTGCGGGAAAACGTCATAAAAACCATAACAAACTCAAAGAGGACCGAAACCGGTCCGAAAAGACGTACCCGCGAAGAGTTCCGGGTACCGCTCCCGCATTGTCGCCTCAGGCTCCCAGGTAGCCTCCTTGTACCGCTGGCTCGTCCACAAAACCTTTACCAGGTGTACTTGCTTTCGTCTCAAACTGCGGACGGCACGGTCTAGAATCTGCACTGGCCGCTCGGGGTAGGTCAGGTCGTCGCTCACCTCGACGCTCTCGTGACTCAGTACGTGACTGGGATCGGCTACGTACTTCCTGAGGTTGGACACGTGGAACACGTCGTGCACACTAGAAAGCTGCGGGGGGAGGGCAAGCCTGTAAGCAACAGGTCCAACCCGCTCCAGGACCTCAAAGGGCTCCACAAACCTCGGCGCGAGCTTCCCTCTCACCCCAAACCGCTGCAGGCCCTTCATGGGCGAAACACGAAGAAAGACGTGGTCCCCAACCTCAAACTGCACCTCTCTGCATCTCCGGTCAGCGTAGCTCTTCTGTCCGTTCCTGACAGTGCGGAGTCGCCTGTGGATCTGCTCGACTACCTCCTGACTCTGCCGGATCAACCTGGGGCCAACCTCCCACTTGGTCCCCACCTCAACCCAACTCAAGGGTGCCGTACACCTCCGTCCGTACAGAGCCTCGTAGGGAGCCATGCCGATACTCGAGTGATAACTGTTGTTGTACGCAAACTCCGCAAGGGGCAGGTGCTCCTCCCAAGAGCCCCTCCAGTCCAGTACACAGGCACGCAAAAGGTCCTCAAGTGTCTGTATCGTGCGCTCAGACTGTCCGTCCGTCTGGGGGTGGTAAGCTGTACTAAACCTCAACCGCGTCCCCAAGGCCTGCTGAAACTCAGCCCAAAACTGGGACGTAAAGCGGGTATCCCGATCGGATAAGATCTCCCGCGGAACTCCGTGTAGTCGTACCACATCACGGATATACCTCTCTGCCAACTGTGCTGGTCCCAAAGTGACTCGGATCGGCAAGAATCGCGCCGTCTTCGTCAGTCTATCCACTATTACCCAGACTGCGTCGTGTCCCCGCTGGGTAACAAGTAAGCCCACCACCAAGTCCATGGTGATGCTCTCCCACTTCCACTCTGGCACTGGAAGCGGCTGTAGCGGCCCTGCAGGCCTCTGATGCTCGGCTTTCACCTGTTGGCACACTAAGCACTACTCCACGAATTCACCCACATCCCGCTTCATCCCCCTCCACCAAAACTCGCGTCTCAAGTCGTGGTACATTTTTGTGTTTCCGGGATGTATGGTGAACCTGGAACTGTGTGCCTCAGTCAGGAGCTCTCTCAACAGCTCCTCGTCTCTGGGAACGCACAACCGTCCCCTCAGGCGCAGCACCTGGTCTGTGAAAGAGAAGTCCCCCGGGTCTCCTGACAGTACTCTGTCGCGCAAGGACTGCAAGTACGGATTGGCCATCTGTCCTGTGATGATGTGGTCTATCAGCTCTGGCCTAGTCTGTCGTGTCACCGTCATTGCCCCACAGTGCCCCCGTAACTCCAGGGTTCGCCAACAGCCCACCTCCTCCAAAAGGCTCCAACTTTGTAACTGTAAACTGGCCAAGTGTGCGAGCGCCTTGCGGCTGAAGGCGTCAGCCACCACATTGGCCTTTCCCAGGTGGTAGGAGATGCTGCAGTCGTAGTCCTTCAGGAGATCCAGCCAACGTCTCTGTCTCATGTTGAGCTCCTTCTGATCAAAAAGGTATCTGAGGCTCTTGTGATCCGTGAAAATCTCGAAGGTCTCACCGTACAAGTAGATGCCTCCAGGTCTTCAGCGCGAAGACAACCGCTGCCAACTCTAGGTCGTGGGTAGGGCAGGTACGCTCATGGGGCTTCAGTTGCCGCGAAGCGTAAGCGACAACGTGACCCCTCTGCATGAGCACACCTCCTAACCCCTACAAGGAGGCGTCCGTGTACACAACGAACCCGCCACTACTGTCAGGGATGGTGAACACGGGAACCGAGGTCAACCTCTCCTTCAGCTCCAGAAAACATGCCTCACAGGCGTTTGTCCAAGCGAAAGGCACGTCCTTCCGGGTAAACTGTGTCATAGGACGCGCAATATATGAAAAACCTCTGATGAATCGTCTGTAGTAGCCTGCCAGTCCCAGGAAACTGGGAATCTCAGTGACTAAACGCGGTCTCTCCCACCTGAGTACTGCCTCGACCTTGGCTGAGTCCACCGCCAAGCCGTCTCCAGAGATCACATGACCTAAGAAGGTCACCTCCCTCAACCAAAACTCGCAATTGCTGTATTTGGCGTACAGCATACGTCGTCTCAGAGTGTCCAGAACCGTCCACAAGTGCTGTCTGTGCTGCGTCTGATCTCTAGAATAGACGAGTACATCATCTATGAAAACCACCACGAATTGGTCCAAGTACGGTCTGAACACCCGGTTCATCAGGTCCATGAAAGCAGCGGGGGCATTGGTCAGCCCAAACGGCATGAGCAAAAACTCGTAGTGTCCGTACCGGGTGCGGAAAGCTGTCTTGGAGACGTCGGTCTCCCTAATCCTCAACTGGTGGTATCCCGACCTCAAGTCAATTTTGGAGAACACCGTGGCACACCGCAATTAGTCAAACAAGTCGTCGATTCTCGGCAACGGATATCTGTTCTTGATGGTGACCCTATTCAGCTGTCGGTAGTTCACACAAAGGCGTAAGGTCCCATCCTTCTTCACAAACAGTACCGGGGCTCCCCAGCGAGACGCACTGGGCCTCACGAAACCTTTCTCCAAAAGATCCTGCAACTGGGACTTGAGCTCTCGCAGCTCTAGCAGTGCCATCCTGTATGGCGCGGTGGAGATGGGGCGGGTCCCTGGTACTAGTGAGATCTCAAACTCGATCTCACGCTCGAGCGGTAGTCCTGATAACTCGTCTGGAAACACGTTAGGGCATTCTCTGACCACCGGGATGCTCTGGAAGTCTGCCACAGGGCTGGGCTTTGCCGCGACACAAGCTAGGGAGCCCTCACACCCCTGGCTCAAAAGTCTTGCCGCCTGAACTGTCGAAATGCACCTGAAACCTCCGTCCACTGGCTGTCCATGAAACTCGAAAGAAGGCAACTCCGGCATGGAGAAGACAATCTTCCTCTCAAAACAGTCCACCAAGGCGTGGTAAGCGGACAGCCAATCCATCCCCAAAATCACTCCAAAGTCCTCCATCTGTATCATAATCAAGTCAGCTGGCAGGCTATGTCCCCCGACGCTGACCTCGCAATCCGTGTACACCTCCTCAGCTACAAACAGTTGACCACTCGGACCTCTGCTTACAAACGGATTTTCTAATAGTGTATAATCTTGGGCCAAACTAACTGCGAAACTGACTGCGACAAACGAGTGCGTAGCGTCGGAATCGAAAAGCGTGTAAACGAGTCTACCAAAAACTGAAACCATACCTGCTACCACCGATCCCGAAGCTCTGGCATCCCTGTGTGTCAGGGCGTTGATACGCCCTTCAGCTCTAGGTGCGGACGAAGCAGCCACACTCTGCGTCGGACGGGCAGGTGCTGGCCGGTACCCTCCTCGTGACTGCTGTCCTCCTCCTCGCGCCTGGGAACCGCGGCCTCCTACACGCCCTCCAGTGCTCTGCGCGGGAAGTATCTGCTGACCTCCTGCCCAAGACGGGCAGTCCCTCATGATGTCACCCGGCTGGCCACACTGGTAACAGAGGGGAACTCGACTCCCGCCCTCAGTGGGTCCCTGCTGTCGGCTGGGTGGGGGTCCGGTGCTGGCGACTGGCCCCTGTCGAGGGCCCCAAAAGGCCACTGATGGCCCTGTAAAACGTGACGGCTCTCCTGCGAACGCCACGTGTCTCCTCTCTCGCCGGCCCTGTGAACAGTCTGGCTGAAAGGGCCTCTTTCGCCCGCCATCAGTGTCTCGCGCGGACGGGTTGGTCTCCTCATAAGTCATGGCTGCCTTCACCACCCTCGAAAACGTAGGAAGCTTCAGGGGTTTGACATACCCCCGAATCGCAGGTCGGAGCCCCTCGGTGAACCTCCAAAGGCGCTCCTCAGTAGTTACCGCTGTCGCTGCAAAGCGGGACAGCTCCAGGAAACGCGTGCGGTACGTGCTCACAGTCATCGTCCCTTGTCGGAGAGTGTGGAACTCCCGCCTCCTCTGGTCCTGCCACGTCTGGGGAAAATACTGCTCGCGGAAGAGGACGACGAACCGATCCCAGGTCGGATCGTCCCTCTCCTGTCCCCGGACCGCCCTCCACCACCTATGTGCTGCACTCTCCAGCTGGTACGTGGCAAAGGCCACGCGGCACTCCACCGGGGGGGGAAGGGTGTCGAAAATCTTCTCCAGCTGCTCGAGCCAGTCCTCTGCCTCGGTCAGGTCCTCATCCCCTTTGAAGGAGGTGGGCTTCAGCTTCCGGAACTGCTCGAAGAGCTTGGAGTGGTGCTGTAGTGGGGATGCTGGTCCACCCCCAGGCAACGGTGCCGCGTGCACAGAAGTATCGGAGGAAGGTGGGGGCTGCGGCGGCCCATCCCCTCCCGTGTGTCCAGCGCCGCGTCTGTCGAGTGGTCCCACAGAGGACTCCCCCTACGCAGCCCCAGGGTAAGGCACTCGGGGTGGTGGGTGGAGCTCTTCTCGTACAATGTCTCGTATCAGCCAGGCGAGGTCCTGGGCCTGGACGCCCGGGAGTAGTGGTTGGTCCACTGGGGCGTCGGCAACGGCACGCCCGCGGCCCGCCTCACTGGTCCCACGACGAGGCATCTCCTACAAGGAGACGCGAAATAAAACAGAACACGTCACTAACGGAATCGTCTAAGAACTCATGTCAAAAGATATGTTGTGGTGGCTACTCTAGTTATAGACATGTGAATTGGTTATTTTCCAGTCAGTTGATTCACTTCTCGGGACGACCTTGCTCTGATACCATCTTGTAACGACCCGATTCCCGAGTCCCTACGATACACGAGAACCAGACCGACTCGACTAATCCCAAGACCTGGTCGTCCAACGAGGAAGTAACCAAAAGAACAGCAAAATAAACCACATTCAGCATGAATATAACTAACAGTAAGAAAATAGAGCAGTAAGGAAAGAAACCACTACAGTATATACCACCACAACAGTAGAACAATATTCATAACACAATATGAACTGCAGGTGAAGAAAAGTACAGCAGAAACAAGAACTACTCACTACAGTGGAACAAAAAAAAAAGTGGTACAAGAGAACAGTAGTAACTCTACTGGACCCTACTCGGCCCAGCGTCCTCTGCAACCGCTGACCCTGGCTGCTCAACACCTGGTCTAGAAAAGTAACGAGTGTAACACGTCAGCAAAACGCGTAGTAGAGTGGGAGCTAAACTAAAGAAACAGTAAAGTGTACAGTAGCTGTTTTAATTTTCTTTCTTCCTTTAATTTACGTCTTTCTATTGTTTCAAAATTTATCTAATTCTCAGATCCTTCACTTGATCTCGAATGTTCCTCGTGGGAACGATCATGATTGCAGTCTTTTCCGAATAGTAGAAGTAGCACGTGGTGCTCTCCTGGCCGGGAGAGTCCCCTGTGGTGATTCTACTCTCAGTCAACCACCCTAAGGTCACAGACAGGCGTAACGGTGACTACGGCACGCGCGATAAACGCACAGGTAGCTAACCCGCACTGACACGCGGTCAGTCGTTTCCGTTAACGGGCGCCCAAAGCACAGCACGGAACCAGTACAGGGCAGAGCCCTCTCAGTAACAGGGGTCCAACCCCTCCACAGTAACCAAACAGGGGACTTACCCCTCCACAGTCCGCGCACCCTCGCCTGACTACCCTGATTTGCCCAATGGGCCTAACAAGTCGGTGTAGTAGGCTAGCAGAACCCCGGGGCCCGTGGGATAGCTAGTACCTCCCTACACTAGTAGCTCTCCTCGGTACTACATACACGAGGGCCAACAAGTTGGTACAAAGTGGCCAGTCCTAACCCCGGGTCCCTGGGACGGCTGGCTCCGCTCTGCACTAAACAGGGGGACAGTCGCTCTCCTTGGTACTCCGTACTCAAGGGCCAGCTCACTTCCCCAATTCTATTCCATTCACCTTCCAGGAGGTCTACTCCTAATTCCCCGTAGGGTTCCAACTCTCTTAACTCAACACAATCAGGTTTCACCTTTCCAGTTTCACGTTCATACAATCCATGTTCTCAATCACGTTTATTTATTCATAGCAGGCAGCTGTTAATTTAATTCACAGGCAGCTATTAATCCCTTTCCACATTTTCCAAGACTGCAGTATTCATACATTCCACTAGTTTTCCCGTCCTAGGATTCATGCCATATCTTAGGATCTATCATACAATCTAGTTTTCCAGCCCTACGATTCATGCAACACCCTAGGATCTACCATTCAATATATTTCTCATTCCTAGGATTCATGCAAAGTCTTAGGTTCTATTTATGGTTTCATAATTTAACAGATTATACTTAAAGCCACTCTACCGGTTACAACAGGCGAACTGGGGGCGTGGTCGGGAATCCCGCGTGCCTCCGCAACCCCCGAGACTGCAACGGAACGGGGTCCTATCACAAGGATCAAACACAAGGAGTTTCTCAAAACAGTATATAGCTACTGTAGGCGGGTAGAGGATTTAATTCCGAAAAGAACGCAACTTGAAAGGCGGAAAACGGAACCCGAACGGCCCTAAACGGGTCGAAAACGACGAAACAGTGAAAAATCAGACGTCTGGAACTTATTCCAGACGTCTTAAAAGTGGATTAGGGGTTACCTTGCTCTGTGTGGTCTCTCAGACGTCCAGAAGCCTGTGGGGGCGTCTGGCCTAGTTCCCAGACATCTGATAGTCACCTCGGACGTCTGGAAGCCACTCCAGTCGTCTAGCACTGCAGCCAGACGTCTGATTCGAGTTGGGTGGCGGATCAGAACCTACGCGTACCCATTTCCTCTCTCTCTCAGTACGGCTAGTCGAAGAAAAGGAAGGAAGACGAAAATAACTCACCTTTTAGACGTCTGTACAGTCCTCCAGACGTCGTCCCCGTCATCTGGCTAGACTCCCAGACGTCTGATTCTGGAAAAGTTTCCAGAACCAGGGCGCCACTCGCCCTCCGCTCGCGAAGCTCGGCCGCGCCGCGTCCCGTCCGCCTGCTGCTCCAGCCGCAGCAGTCCTCCCGCGTCGCTCCGCGCCCGCTGCGCCCCCCGCCGGTCGGCCCTAGTAGCCCCGGCGAGCTCGCCCTCACGGCTGAGAGCCTCTATCCACGCGCAGCACCTCCTCCCACGCTCACCGTGGCTGTCGCTGCCGCCGCTCACTCGCGCTCGCTCTCGCGCACCGGCTGGAAGGAGAAGAGGAAGGGAACAGGGATGACGGGAGTGAGGGAGAGGCATGGCCTTTTAAGGCCGCGCGAGGAGGAGAGAGAGAGTGGACAGGGCGTAGCCTGCAGCCGCAGGAGAGGTAAAGAGAGAGAGAGAGGGCGTTCGCAGGTCTGCACACTCAGGCGCGCGGACGAAACACGCGTGCCGAAAATAACCGATTTCCAGACGTCTGGAAGGGGTTCTAGACGTCTGGTCCGACGTCTGGGCTACCTCACAGACGTCTGAAGTCGCGCATTCGTAACAATAACCATATGCTATTAAATGTAAAATTGGTGCATAAAATTATGCGTGGAGGATGAGTAGGAGGAGAGGAACAAGAATGAACCTCTCTCTCTGTTCTCTCCCTCTCTTCTCTCTGTCTCTGTCTCTTTGCGTGAAGAAATGAGGGTAAAGATTGTGGGTGGTTAGATTTTGGTTTGAAAGGTTTGATAGGGGTCCCATTAGGGCTTAGGAATTGCGAAAAGGGGACGGTTATGTCCTTAGGTGGGGTCTGTGTAATTCGTAATCCCGCTACAACTATTTTTTGTGGAGATTTTGCCACACAACTTTGATTTCCACAAAATTAGTCTCATTGGAATACTTGAAACGAGAAGAATCCAACACTACCAAGTATGCTACTGTCTGCACAAATTTTCCTCGAAGGTTGACAAGAGTTGACAAAAACCTGAAATTCCTCATTTTCAAGTTACACAGGCTCTATTTGTGCTCGACAAGTGTCGACGGGTTCATCCTAACACGCGTAATCTAGACTTGGACTTAGATTTGAATTTTAGGACATAACAAATGTAACAACCTTAAAAGGAGTTTCACCCTCGACACTCGAGTAAGGTTATTCATGGAGCAGAGAGATAATAGGGAATCCACAACAACTTTAAAGAGGACAAAAGTAGGATTCTAGAACTCACCAATAAACAACTTTGGATATTGTTCGCACATATTCACTTCAAGTTCCCAAGTTACCTCCTCGTATCACTGGCTCCTCCATAGTACCTTGACTAGAGGGACTGACTTATTTCTCAGCCTCTTGACCATCCAATCTAGAATCTACGCTGGCTACTGTTGATAAGTCAGATTCTCTTATATTCCAACGTCGTTGTAGCTTAAGACATGGCTCGGGTCTAACACATACTTCCTTAGATTGGACATGCAACTACGGTGGTATGGCCAACCGATACACGACAAGTCTAAGCCATTCCAAGATCTCAACTGAACCCACGAATCTCGGTGCTAACTTGCCCTTCACCCTGAACCTCAGGATGCCCTTCATGGGTGAAACCTTGAGCAAAACATGGTCACCAACCTCAGATTGTAACTCTCTATGTTTGTGGTTTGCATAGCTTTTCTAATGGCTTTTCAATACCAAGAGCTTCTTATGGATCTGCTTTATTACTTCCTGACCCTGTCAAATCAACTTTGGACCAACCAACCACCCACTTTACTCCAACTTCCATCCAACATAAGGTAGACATGCACTTTTGCCTGTAAAGTGCCTCATAGAAAGACATATCTATCCTGGAGTGGTAGCTATAATTGAGCTCCACCAAAGGCAAGTGATCCTCTCATGAGCCTCTCCAGTTTAGAGCACAGGCCCATAACATATTGTCAATGGTTTGTGTTACGACCCGATTCCCGAATCCCTACAGGACACGAGAATCGGACCGACTGGACTGATCCCAAGACCCAGTCGTCCAACGAGAAAGTAACAAAAAGCAGTAAAATAAACCACATTCACCATGCAAGCAACTAACGGTAACAAAAGTACAGCAGTAAAAAAAAGAACTACTACAGTACACACCACCACAACAGTAGAGAAATTTAAATGGTACAGAAATATGAAGTTTACAATAAAAGAGTACAAAAGTGTAACAAATACTCACTACTACAGAAAACAGGTACAACACAAGTACAACTACTGGGCTCTACTAGGCCCAGCACTCCCCGCAGCCGTAGGCTCTGGCTGCTCAACACCTGGACCAGAAAAAGGTGGTAAGTACGACACGTCAGCGAAACGTTGAGTAGAGTGGCAACCAGCTAGCTAAGAAAAACAGTAAGGTGGACAAGTAGCTGTTATTTTTAATTTCTTTCTTTATTTTACTCTTTCTTGGTTTATTTCTCAAGTCTTTCTTTTGATCTTGAATGTTCCTCGTGGGAACGATCTTGATTGCAGTCTTTTCCGAAAAGTAGAAGTAACACGTGGTGCTCTCCTGGCCGGGAGAGTCCCCCGTGGTGCTCCTACCCTCAATCAACCACCTCAAGGTCACTGACAGACGTAACGGTGACTACGACACGCGTGATAAACGCACTGGTAGCAACCCCGCACTGGCACGCGATCAATCGTTTCCGTTAGCAGGTGTGCCCAAAGCACAGCACGGAACCAGTATAGGGCAGAGCCCTCTCAGTAACAGGGGTCTAGCCCCTCCACAATAACCAAACAGGGGTCTTGCCCCTCCACAGTCCGCGCACCCTCGCCTGACTACCTTGGTTTACCCAGTGGGCCTAACAAGTCGGTGTAGGACGGCTAACTGAACCCTGAGCCCCGTGGGGTGGCTAGCTCCCTCCCTACACTAGTAGCTCTCCTCGGTACGGTATACGCGAGGACCAAAAGTCGGTACAAAGTGGCCAGACCTAACCCCAAGACCCAAGGGCGGCTGGCTCCACTCTGCACTAAGAGGTAACATGTGCTTCCCTTGGTACTACGTACCCAAGAGACAACACACTTTCACATTCACTTTTCCAGTTCCATTCTATTTATTTCCAGGAGCTCTACTCCTAATTTCCCGTAGGGTTCATGCTCATGTTTCTCAGGCCACGCCATACTAGGTTTCATCATTTCAGTTTTATTCGCATATAACACGTGTTCCAACATTTAATCTTTCTTTTCCAATTTATATACAAGCAGCTCGAATTTAGTTTCCAAATAACAGGAATTACATGTAGTAGTTACTGGCAACGGTACTCTATATTTCACAGGCAGCTGTTATCCATTTACAGACAATTATTATTATTCTACCTACTCATCCAAGATTGCAATTCAAGCATTCAATACAATCGTTCTGGTGTTTCTAGTCCTAGGATTCATGCCATACCCTAGGACTGTCATTCAATCTAGTGTTTCTGGTTCTAGGATTCATGCCATACCCTAGGATCTATCATTTATTCCAGACATGCAGTTAAGTTTGTAATTAACTAAGGGAAGCCGTTCTACCCGCAAAAATCGGGAGAAATGGAGGCTCGATCGGCAGGTCCACATGCCTCTGCAACCCCCAAGTCCGCAACAGAACGAGGTCCTAGCACAAGGATCAACCACATGAAACCACTCAGAATAGGATAAAATTATTTCAAACAATTAGAGGAACTTATTATGAGAAGAACGGAACCTTAAACGTGGAAATCAGACCTCGAACGGACCCTAAACGGGTCAAAAACGACAAATCTGACTCAAATCAGACGTCTGGAACACCTTCTAGACTTCTTAAAAGGGGTCCAGATCCATACCTCGCTCTGTGCTGCTCCTCAGACGTCTAGGGGTCCTGCTGAACCGTCTAGACCTAGTTCCAGATGTCCGACTATCTCTCCGGTCGTCTGGAGACGCTCTCCGCTGTTTGTGACTCGCTCAGACGTCTGAACCGCGTGGGAGGGCGTGTCTCGTGCGTTCCCGAAGCGAATCCTGCACGCGCGCGCAAAACTCTCTCAACACGCACGCAACAAAGCTTTGGTTGAACGGCCTGCATGGCCGTATTCGTAAAAAGAAGCATAGGAGGAAATACGTACCTCTCAGTCATCTGGAGCTCCCTCCAGACGTCGTCCACGTCGTCTGGATGTAGGTCCAGACGTCTGATTCTGGGAAAATTTTCCCAGAATCAGAACCTCCCTCGTCTTCTTCCCACTGCGCGCGGCCGCGCCGCGCTCGTTCGCCTGCTGCCCGAGTTGCAGCGTCACCGGGGCAAGCCTCCACAGCATAACGCACCTCCGTACGCACGCCGACCGACCTCGAATTGCTCCGGCGAGGTCTCTCTCTCACAGCTCGCGCGCTCTCTTCTCTTCCCTCTCGTTGCACCTCTCCTCTCTGCCATTGCACCTGGCAGCAGCTGCTGCCCGCTCTCACTCTCGCTCTCACGCTGGAGGAAGGAGACGGATGGAGTGGGGTGGTGTGAGGAAGAGGATGGGGTTATTTGTAAGTGCGAGGGAAAGGGTCCTGCAAGTCGGTGAGGGGAGAGAGAGAAGAGAGTGGCTGGATTTCAGTCTGCGCGCGTCGTGATCGTATGCATGCAAAAAATTAATTTCCAGACGTCTGGGAAGGCGTCCAAACTTATGACCAGACGTCTGGACCAACTCCCAGACATCTTAAAGTGTTTTGATGTCACGGGTCTTAACAGTTTGAGTTGTACGCTGACTATCCATCCATCTATAGGTGGTAGACTATATTGACTCTCAATTGAGTTCCCAAGGCCTACTGCAACCCTCCACAGAATTGTGAGGTAAACATGGAGTCTCTGTTTGATATGATCTCTTTCGGAACTCTATGAAGACACACAATCTCCCGAACATATAAATCTACCAATTATGCAGGGCCATAAGTGACTTAAATAGGCAAAAATCGTGTAGTCTTCATTGGTCGATCAACGATTACTCAAATGGCGTTGTGACCCCATTAAGTAAGTGGCAAACAATGTCTATATTAATCTCCTACCGAGTAGCACCCATTTACTATAACTAATATCCCATGTTTTATGTCATTCACAAGAAGAACTCAATCATATGTGATTCAGATTAAAGAGAGGGATGTCCATGCAAATTTACTACAATATATTAAATCAATAAATAAGTGAATAGTAGAATTTGCAATGGCAAGTGTCGTAAATTCTAATTGGGCCTTCACTATAGCAAAATAGGGGATGGTTCCCCGCTTGTTACCATGCGTGGAGGAGGAGCTCACCGACCACGAGAAGCTTGGTGGAGGTGCTCTAACTTAAGGGCTTTGTGACGATGCTGGTGGCATGGTGGGCGATGATCGGATGAGGCCGGTCGGCGAGAAGGACGTCGACGACGATGGGTTCTTCGATGACTGTGAGTGGGTGTCGGGCGACGGTCATGGACATCGGAGAAGTAGCTGTGGATCGTAGGCGTCAACTTAGTGGTGTTGGCAGCGAAGGTGGCAGCCTAGGGTGGCTGCTACGAGTGGATGTAGAGATGCAGGTGTTGGGTTCTTTGTGGGAGGAATAGGGAAGAAGAAGATGAGGAAGAAGAAGGAACAGCAGGGGATGGCTACGGTGGGTTGTGGAGTTGGACCCGTTTAGGTGAGGGCATGGGTAACTTCAGCGAGGAGTTGGCGGTGGCGATGGTGGTGGGGTAGGAGGCCGAGGGTGGCCACACGGTGTGGCGTATGGTTTGTGGCTGATGGGTTCGGTTGGAGAGGAAGCTGAACAGTGGGTGTAGGTAGCGGTGAGGGGAGATGATGGGAAGGACGTTGATACGGCAGTGGCACTCATGCTGTCACCAAAGCGTGTAGTGCGATGGGGTTGGCGAGGATAAGCACACTTCAAGTCACGATACGTGCACGCTCCGACCATGGTGTTTTCTCCAGCCACGGTGCCGATGGTGGTGATGAAGAAGATCCCTGCAGGGGGAAGGATGAGATCCCTCTAAGGTTGTTGTGGCTTTCCTTTTTAAACAAAAAATCTCCTCGGTTTCCTTTAGTCGCAAGCGTCTCTAACCACTCACGAAGATCACGAGTGGTTGGAACGGTAGATAAGCACTGATAGTTCTTCATCAGACGTCTGATTATCACTCCAGACGTCTTAAAAAATGTAGAGTCAGAAGTTTGTGATGGTGATTCCCAGACGTCCGACCTTATCTCTAGACATCTTATAGACGTAAAAATGGACGTCTGAACTCTTCCACTTAGCCTTCATTCATCAAATTAATTATGTTAACATATCATATGTTATTAAGTGTAAAATTGATGCAAAAAATTATATGCTGACTAAGATGAATTGCCATATAACTCGTAATTAATTAACAACTAAGAATAACTAATTAGAGAGTATTTAGACCGAATAATGATCCACTAAAGTAGACTTATCAGCAGCCCGGCCACCAGATTCATGGTGATGCTCTCCTACTTCCATTTAGGCACAGGAAGGGTTGGAGTGAACCTGTAAACTGTTGATCTTCACCTTAACTTGCTAACATACCAAACACTATTCGATGAATTCATCAATATCTTTCTTCATCCCGCGCCACCAAAAATCTTTCCTTGAGTCATGGTACATCCTATTATTTCCAGGATGAACGGTTGACATGAATTGTGGGCTTCAACTAGTAAGTCTCTACAAAGTGTATCATCCCGAGGGACACAAAGTCATCCATGCAACCTTAACACCCCATCCACTAAAGTAAAGTCCCTTGGATCTCCGACCAAAACTTGATCACATATACCCCATAGCTCTGGGTCTATCCTCTGCCTTTCTAGAACTCTATCAATAAGCTGTGGGCATAACCATCTTCCAAGGGTTCGGATTTTTGGAATGTAATTAACAGATTAATTAAAAACTTAATTGGTTGACTAATAATGGATTAAGGGCCTTGGAAAATAAGCAATTCCTTTACCTATTCACAAAGCTTAAAGAATATAAAAGTGAGGGGTGTCTGGTAATGTAACTTAAGGTTATAAACTATTTAGTAATGTATGTCTTAGGTGGAGGGACCATAGTGTAAATTCTCTACCCGTTATATAAGTTAAGAGAACTAAAAACAAACCCTCATTTTTGCTACTTCTCGAAGCCTGTCCTCTCCCACCGGTGCACACCTCCTCCCCTCTCCATCACCGATCTGCCACACTCCCTACCGGCCGCCGCTGCCACCAACGTCGGAGAAGAAGCCGCTGCAGCTACTATTGCTGCCGAAGCTACTGCGGGTGCTGTTGTTTTGTGTGCAAAAGAAGAAAAGGAGTTCATCTCTTAAGGTAGGGATTTTACTCTTGATTTCCATCCTCTTGTTTCCTTGGGTTTTCGATAGGGAAAAATCATGTTGGCATGTGGGTTTTGTGGTGAGCCATTTTCATGTTTGATCTCAAAGGTTGGAGGGTTTTCCTTGGGTGTTAAGTTTGCAGATGAATGGAAGGGTGTTTCCTTGTTTTTCTCTTGTTAAGTATGCTCATCTGAATGCCTGAAATTGCTTGGATTCGTGTTTTTGAACATGTTGCTGCTGTGTAGTGATTGTGGGTTGGGTTGTGTTAGGGAGGTGATGGCCAATGCAAAACTAATCTAGATCCTGGATTTTAGCACTCAGTCTGTTATCTTGAGTAGAATATAATAAGTTGCGCAGATAGATTCTTGCCTTTGACACTAGGAGAGGAATCATGCATACTGGAAGCAATAAATTTGGTTTAGGATGATGAGGTATTGTGCCAACATAGGTGGTAATCCAGATATTTTCCCCCTTTTTTTGTTGACCTTAGCAGGAGTGTAGCATTGCAAGTCTTGAGTTTTGCATTGAAAATACTGATATTCCCTTCTTTGGGTGACGAGCCCCAGTATTCTATAAAACACACTAGCAATCACTAGATTCGATGAATGTTGTTACTACCCTCAATTTACATCTGAATGTTATTTAGGAACTCCATGCAAATTGCAGCAGAATGTTAATGTATTTTCTCAAGATGAGAAGTGTGACAAATGAGTAGACTTGCAAGACTCGAGTACTGTCTTCACATGTTTTTAGGAGCGTATGTATCTTTTATTTTGAAAATATTGTAGTGACCACTGATAGGGTTGTCTTAGTGGTGATGGCGAGTAGGAAGAGATGGGTATTTTTAGAACAAAATGCAAATCATAAGAAGGGGGTTCATTGCTTCTCTGCCCAAATAGATACTTTAGGTGGTCCTATGCACTGAGAATCATACCATATGGGATGGTTCCATTGGAATTAACTCGTTGAACTCTAGTGGATTAATAAAGTAATCCATGATGTTGTAGGGGATGGTCTTTTTCTGGGGATTTTTCCTCTTTAGGATGTTGATCGGTAACGCACTTAAATTCTGTTTCTTAGCAAGGGAGAATACAAGTTTTTCTCCTCTAAAACTTCCCTTTCATTTCACATGGTATATGACTTCTTTTATTTGGACTAATGTGCTGACTGGATCAGCATTGGAGGCTTTTAGGGAGTAAGATTTTAGGTTAGCATTGGTTGGCAAATAAACGGTGGTAATTAATGGTATTTATGAAGCTATCTCTCAATTTGGGATGAATCCTTAATTGGTTGGAGGGTCCAGTGTCTGTAATTGCTTCACCATTGAGAACATTTGTGTATATGATTTTATACAGGCATGCTATATGTAGAGAAGCTCCATCTCCTACAGTGAGATTTCCCCTCATGAATTTAATTTTTTTGTTCCCTATGTTTAGGAGCTGGAAAGGGAAGGATTTAGGGTTGTAATCATTGGTTGCATGCAAGTTTTGTGTGTGATATATATATTGAGTTCGTGCCTTGGTGGGTTAAAATTGTGGTAATGTGATTTTTCTACCTAAGGGAAACCGTAATGTTTGGTGAGGGGTTTCTTGGGTTTATTATGGTCCATATATGTGTGGGAACTTATCCTCAAAGTTTGGTAATTTTTTGATGTTGCTATTGCCCCTTTCTTTCCAAAAAGGGGGTTTTGGGTGGCATAGAGCCAACCCTTTCTACGTGGGTTTGAGGGATTTATCTTGACATAAGATTTTGAATAAATGAGAAGGTTTTATTGATTTATCTTGTTGCACGTTCCAATTATATACTTGTAAATGTGTATTGGTACAAGCTGTCCTGGATCCATACGAAAATCGGGTCAAACCACGTCAACTATCCCAAGACTTGATTGTCCAGCAAGTAATAGACCAAAACATAAAGCAATATCCACACATGCAACATAGTAAGAAAATAATTTAACAGAAGGAAGTGAAATAAAGTCCATGAACTAGCATTCGTATCGAGAGATAAAAGTAGAGTTTACACCATCGCCATCGTAATAAACAACAAGAACGAGTACAAAAAACTAACAGTTCCAAAGATAGATACTCACTACAATAGAAAAGTAACGAAGTCTAGGCTAAACTATGGTTGGGCGTGACTGAGTCCAGCACCGTCACCCCTGGTAGCCTATGAGGCTGGCTACCTAATCTCCTAACCTAGGCACAAGTAGAGTAGACATAAAAGCTAAGTATAGTGGCGTGGCAACAAAATACAAGAATGTGTAAGAACTAGGCAGTAACCAAAGTGATTTAAGCAAGCATTTAGCATGTTTATAAAAGAAAGGGCAGTTAACTGAATCGTCTTTATTCGTAATTGTTTAATTAACCCATGTTGTCTCCCTAGTGTCTTCTCCCCAAGTTGCACTAAGATTGAATTGTTCCCTCTTTTATTTTATATGTCCCCTATCAGGACGATCTAGTTGTGGTATCCCCATGATACAAGATGCACACGTGGCACTCTCCTAGCTGAGAGAGCACCCTGTGTTCGTTCTGCACTCAGTCTACTACCTCGAGGTCAAGGTCGCAGCATAATGGTGATTACGGCACACATGTTAAATGCACGAGGGGTTACCTCACATTGCCACGTAGTTAGTCGTTTCCACTAACAGGTACACACTAAAAGCACGACATAGAGCAGTAAAGGGGTCGTAACCCTCAACTAGTCTGTGTACTCTCGCTCGACTATCCCGGTTAGCCCACGTGAGTCCATCAAGAGTCAATGCAGAAAGGTCATTCCTACCCCAAGTTCCCACCTGGGGAGGTCAGCTCTCTACCTACACAATGGGGCAATCAGCTCTCTTCAGTACGCACGTACTCGAGGGCCAGTTCATCCCCACACTAGTACCAACACGCTAGTACCTACTTGGCCAATTGTGGCCCCGCATTCTCATGTTTATTTCATTATTAATCTCAAGGTTTTATTTCACATTTAAAATCATCTCTATTTTTCCTTAGGGTTTAAGAGAATCCCATAATTGATTTCTAACAATTGCGATATCATTTATCCTGATAATTCACATATCGCTAACAACTAGTTTTCCCTTAGGGTTCGAAATTGCACGTGTGGTCTTTCCGGGCCTGTCTTAGTTTATTACGCGGGACGATCTTACTTTGATACCATTTTATTCTCGATTTCAAGTTTGTGCCGATATTAAGCCACTACTAATCGTTAATTCTTATCTCCTCTACAGGAGATGCCTCGTCATGCAGCTCGTGGGATAGGCAAGGGACGAGGTCGTGGGCACGATCGTAGAGGTGGTCGTGCTGAACTTGAGGTAGGGGCCATCCCATCGCTTCTTCAGGGTCCCCAGGCCCAGGATCTCGCCGGTTGTTTCTGGAGTTCATGCAGTAACGCCTTCTGCACCCACCACCTCCATTACCTCTGCCACCTCCTCTGAGCTCATCAGAGGATGTGCAGGGGGATTCTTCTGCGGGGCAAGAGAGTTGTCACTGCACCAGGTGAGCTAGACGAGGAGGGGGTGACCCTCCACCGCCCCCACCTCTTAGAGACAATTCGGAGCAAGAGTCCTTCGTACCTAAGGGTGGACCTGTGGCTCCGTTGCAGCTTCACCATGATCTCTTTACCCAGTTTCGAAAGCTGAAGCCCCCTTTCACGGGGGAGGAGAGCTAATCTAAGGCAAGGGACTGGTTGGAGCAGATGAAGATCTTCGACATGCTCCGTCCTATGGAGTGCCGCATGGCCTTTGCCATGTACTAGCTAGAGAGCATTGCCCATAGGTGGTGACAGGCGATTCGAGGGCAGAAGCGGGAGGAGCCATCCTGGGATCGGTTCATGACTCTCTTCTAGGAGCAGTGCTTCCTGCAAATGTGGTAGGACTAGAGGAGGCGGGAGTTCCACACTCTCTGTTAGGGGGCAATAACAGTTAGCGCATACCGCACGTATTTTCTGGAGCTGTCACGCTTTGCCCCGCTTGTAGTAACCACTGAGGAGGAGCACCTGTGGAGGTTCACCGAGGGCCTCCAACCTGCCATATAGGGGTATGTGAAACCCTTGAAGCTGCCCACTTTCTCACGTGTGGTCGAGGTGGCGATGACCTATGAGGAAACCAACCTAACAGGTGAAACATCGACGAAAAACGTCGAAAGAGGCCCTACCAGCCCGATCACTCCTAGGGCCACCAGGAGAGGAGGCACTTTCCGCCCCAGCGCACTGCACCTACGGGAGAGGCATCCCATCTTGTAGGATCATTAGCGACCTTTGGAGCCCCCAGGCAGGGATCGGATGCCAGCGCCAGACCCCAGTCTAGCTACCAGTGGGGACAGACCGAGGTAGGAGGTCGTGTCCCTCTCTGCTACCAATGTGACCAACCGAACCACATAAAGAGGGATTGCCCATCTAGGGTAGGAGCAACCCAAATGCTCGCCGCGCCAAGCACAGGAGGCTGAGCTGGTGGCCGTGGGTACCAGCCTTGAGGAGGACAATAGTCATGGGGTTGATACAGGCCAGCAGCGACTCGTCCGACTCAGAGCATGGCTGGATCTTCTGCACCCAAGACTGAGAGACATGTCAATGCCCTGACTTTCAAAGACGCTAGAACTTCTAGTTCGATTGTGGTAGGTGTGGTTACAGTTTTCGGCCATTCAGTTTACGTGCTATTTGATTCTGGGGCCACATACTCGTTTATCTCTACGAGCTTTGCTGTCAACTTAAGACAGGCCAGTACACTACTAGAGGACCCATTTCTGCTTAAGGGCCTCGGGGGACAGTCATCCATGGCAGATGAGGTTTTTACCAATTGCAAGGTCACAAAAGGAGGGTACAGGCTTCCAGTCAACCTGATAGCGATCCATATGGAGGACTTTGGCGTGATGTTAGGGATGGGTTGGTTGTCATCATACCACACCTAGGTGGATTGTTTTGAGAAGAAGATTATTTTCTCCATCCTCGAGTTGCCTTCTTTTGAGTTCCATGGTCACCTAGTGGACGGGGGTTTTATGTGCATATCTGCACTTCGAGCAGCGAAGCTGTTGTTGAGCTAAGAGTGTGCGGGCTACTTAGCTTGTGTCATAGCGGAGTCTAGTCCAGGAATCGACCTGCAAAGCGTCTCAATTGTCTGTGAGTACCCGGATGTCTTTCTAGAAGAGTTGTCAAGATTACCACCTGAGCTCAAGATCGAGTTTGAGATCTTGTTGATACCGGGGACCAGTTCCATTTCTATCGCACCATATACGATGGCACTACTTGAGCTACGGGAGCTCAAGTCTTAACTTCAGAACTTGTTGGAAAAGGGCTTTGTGAGGCCTAATGCGTCCCCTTGGAGGACACCAATTTTATTTGTGAAGAAGAAGGATGGCATTCTCAAGCTTTGTGTTGATTACCAACAGTTGAACTGGGTCACCATCAAGAACAAGTATCCTTTGCCCTGCATCGACGATCTCTTTGACCAGTTGAGAGATGCCATGGTATTCTCCAAGATAGACTTGAGATCAAGCTACCACTAGTTGAGGATCAGGGAGACAACCATCTCAAACACACCCTTCAGGATGCAATATGAACACTATGAGTTCTTGGCCATGCCGTTTGGGCTAACCAATGCCCCCGCTGCCTTCATAGCTTTGATGAACTGCGTTTTCAGGCCGTACTTGGATTAGTTCGTGGTGGTGTTCATTGATGACGTGTTGGTTGACTCCCGTGTCCAGTCCCAGCACGAGTAGCATCTTGACACAATCCTAGATACTTTGAGGTGACATAGGTTGTACGCCAAGTATAACTGCGAGTTTTGGCTGAGGTAGGTTACCTTTTTGGGGCACGTGATCTCTAAAGATGGGATAACTGTGGATTTAGCCAAGGTTGAGGCCGTACTCAAGTAGGAGAGGCCACGCACGGTGATAGAGATACACAGTTTCTTGGGACTAGCAGGCTGCTACAGATGGTTCATCAGAGGCTTCTCCCAGATAGCACGCCCTATGACACAGTTGATCAAGAATGACGCACCCTTCACTTGGACCGACGAGTGTGAGACTTGCTTTCAGGAGTTGAAGGAGAAGCTGAGTTCAACTCCTGTACTCAACATTCTAGACAACAACGACGGGTTTGTGGTGCATACTAATGCCTCTTTGCAGGGGTTGAGTGGTGTGCTCATACAGCAGGGTTACGTTGTCACATTCGCATCGCGGCAGCTAAAGCCTCATAAACATAACTACCTCACTCATGACTTGAATTAGTGTTTTAAAGACGTTGAAGCACTACTTGTACGGTGAGACATTTGAGAATTTTCCAGATCATAAGAGCCTCAAATACCTTTTTTATCAAAAGGTGCTTAACATGAGATAGAGTCATTGGTTCAAGTTTCTGAAGGATTGTGATTGCAGCATATCATACCATCCAAGGAAGGCTAATGTGGTGGTCGACTCCTTGAGCCAGAAGGCACCCGCCCACCTGGCTAGTCTACAGGTACAGAGTTGGCAACTAATGTACGAGGTTGGTGGTTGATGACCTCAGGAGCCACGTGGACACTGTGGGAAAGTGACAGTGACGAGGCAAACCCGACCCGAGATTTTATACCGCATTATTACTGGGAAGATGACAAATCTACACCTATAGTCGCTACGGGACAGGGTGTTGACAAGATATCCAGGTGACCTTACTTTTACTAGCAAGATCTTATGAATGAGAGGGAGATTGTACATTCCCAGGGACAAGGAACTATTGAGAGAGCTTCTGCTTGAGGGACACGGGTCCAGATTTACCATACACCCCAGGAATACCAAGATGTACCATGACTTGCGATGAGATTTTTGGTGGAGGGGAATAAAGAAAAATGTTGGAGTTTGTGTAGCAGTATTTGGCATGCTAATAAGTGAAAGCAGAACATCAGAGGCTTGCAGGGCTATTGCAGCCACCTCTTATATCAGAGTGGAAGTGGGAGAGTGTTACCATGGACCTGGTGGTTGGATTGCCTATCATACAGCGAGGACATGATGCCATTTGGGCTATAGTAGACAGGCTGACAAAGACATCATGGTTCTTGCCGATCCAAGTCACCTTTGGACCAACATAGTTGGCAGAGCAGTATATCCGGGATGTAGTACATCTTCATGAAGTTCCTCGGGAGATTATATATGACAGAGACACATGTTTTACTTCACAATTCTAGGGAGAGTTCCAGCAAGCCTTAGGGACTCATCTGAGGTTCAGCACCGCTTACCATCCTTAGACCGATAGACAATCAAAGCGCACCATCCAGACACTGGAGGACCTCCTACGCACTTGTGTGTTGGACTGGAGAGGCTCTTGGGAGGAGTACATGCTCCTAGCGGAGTTTGCATACAACAACGGTTACCATTCTAGCATTAGCATGACACCTTATGAGGCATTGTTTGGGCGAAAGTGTACTGCTCCCTTGAGTTGGGTTGATGTTAGGACCAAGTGGGAGGTTGGTCTTAGGTTGATCCACCAGAGTCAGGAGGTGATAGAGTAGATTCACAGGTGACTCTGAATTGTTAGGATTAAGCAGAAGAGCTACACAAATCGGAAGCGTAGAGAGGTGCAGTTTGAGGTTGAAGACCACGTGTTCCTTCGTGTTTCGCCCATGAAGGGCTTGCAGAGATTTGGGCTGCGAGGGAAGCTCACGCCGAGGTTTGTGGGGCCTTTCGAGGTCTGGGAGTGGGTTGGACCTGTTGCCTATCGAGTTACACTCCCACCACAGTTGCCTGGCATCCACAATGTGTTCTACATATCCAACTTGAGAAGATACGTCGCATATCCTAGCCATGTTTTGAGCCATGAGAACATTGAGGTTGAGAATGCCCTGACCTATCCAAAGAGACTAGCGTAGATTCTAGATCGGGCTGTCAAGAGATTGAGATGGAAGGAGGTGCCTCTAGTGAAGGTTTTATGAAGGAGTCAGAGGTACGAGGAGGCAACGTGGGAGCCTGAGGCAGCGATGCGAGACCAGTACCAGGAGCTTTTTGTAGGTACGTATTTTTAATTGGCTTTAGTCCTCTTTAAGTTTGTTCTGCACTTGATTTCCTTCTTTTCCACGTCGTAGTTGAGCTTAAGTTTCGGAGGCGAAACTTTCTTTAAGTTTGTTATGTTGAAATGACCCTGGGGGCCATCGAGGAAATTTTAAATCCTTCAGGGTGATTTCTACAATTGTTATGCGCAAATGAACACATGAGGGTCACTTTGTGATTTTCTGGACTCCCAGGAGTCTTATCACAATTTCTGTGTGTAAATTACACAATCTAATGGCTCTGGGGAGTTTTCCTAAACTCTGGGTGCCTCGACACAATTTCTGCACACCAAGAAACCCATATAAGAACCTCTTTGCGAGCTATTTGGCTTGTAGAGGGGTTTAATGCAATTCTTATGCCCCTATTTCTGTGCTTTTAGGACCAATATTAATTTTTACCAAAGTTGGGGCCTTTATCGCAATATCCCTGACCCCACCTAAACCCTAAACCTACACCTATAAGACCCAGCTCCTCCCCTCTCGAAGACCGCACCCACCTTACCCCTACATGCCAATAAACACATTTTTGGATAGCTAGAAGCCTTTTTACAAGCTATCTAAAGTTAGGTATGTGATACCTAACGTCAAATATTCGGTTGAGTGCTAGCTAAAAGATCCAGGAGATAACAAACCTTGCATTGAGCTTTGTACCTAACATTAGATAGGAGATACCCAACGTTAGTTATAGCGAACTTTGTACCTAACTGAGCATCTAAAGTTATATGACTTTTACCTAACATTAGTTAAAGCACTTTTTAACCAAATTAATTATCTATTGGCAAATCAAATTGGGAAACATTTTGGCCGTTGAAGAGAAGCCTTATGCACACCCAAATTAGTCCAAACACCGTATATATGAGAGCATTTCCTACTCTTTGGTGGTTAGAGAACACTCCATAACATACTCTAAAGCACAATCAAGCTCATATTCAGCTATTTCAAGCTTTTGGTGTTCATTGGAGGTGACTTGAGCTCTTGATATTAAAGTCCACCTTCCTTGGAATTCAACCACCTCAACTCCTTGCTTTCTCACATTCTTACAATTACTAAAAGAGTTCATTCTAGTATCTTAGATAGCTATTTCATACAATCATTGCACATCTTTTTGGGGCTATCCATAGGAGCAAAATATTCTATTTATTTTTAGTTTATCTATCTTATTCAACTCTTGTAATCTAAGAACCCGGATCGTGGGTTCTCCTCTCTAGTGAGAGGGATCACTATTGATTGGAATATCAAGAGGGTTTTGTAAAAGGGTTTGGTATCCCATAAGCATCCGTTAGTTTTCCGAGATTGACTTGAGGCAAAATCCTATATTGAAAGATCTAGGTAGTGGTTTTTACCTGGTCTTGGGTTTCCACTATACATCTTGTGTATTGTGTATATCTTTGTGACTTGATTATCTTCTATAACTGCATTAATTTTAATTAGCATTATTTTACTGCCTTAAGCACTAATCACCCCCCTTTAGTGCTTTCATCGGGTACGGTGACAGCCTTGGGTTGCCATTGGTACATGGTACTTCGATGTACCCGAATTCAACTTGATGCGTAGGTACCATGGCTTTAAGCTCTGCTAGGACCTGCATGTGCAGCGAGGGGTGTCGAGGTACGTGGTATTAGTAGCTAGAGGCTCAGTTGGCGCCTGTGTGTATAGAAGTCGCCTATGTACCGTAATGGGCTAGTTGAGATCCCATCCGACAATGGATTAGGAGGGCACACCCTGAGTGGTGCTCCTAGTGTGACTATTGGTGTGGCCTGAAAATTTTGGCTAATTCTGCAATGATGATCTCGTTTAATTTGTAACTGGTTCTTGTTGGACACGAACCAAGTTTCCTCTTAGTGGTTGTAAGGTGTAGGCCTAGGTAGCTCCCAAGAGGCCCGCCTCTTCTGGCTAAGGTCAATAACATTCCTAATATGTCAAGAACGGGCACGCCTTTTTTGAGAATCAATGACTTGGTAGCCTCTCCCTTGGCCAGGGTAGGGCCAGGCTAGAATCCAAGGAAATGATGCATCTCAATCTTCACTAGTAGAGAAGGATGAATCCCAGAATTTGATCATTGAAGTGAGTGAGAGAATAAATTATACAATACCAAATCATGCGATAATGGGGCAACATAGTTAATGAGATTTGGACCATGGTGGTCAGTAAGGCTTAACCGGGTTTTGGAGTTGAAACCTAAGGTTTTGGTTTAGGCTAGGGATCTAGCTGGCTAGTGAAACTATCACTACCCTGTGTTTTATTGTGATACAGTAGTTCTTTATTCCTTATTGAGCTGATTGGCTCATCCTTTTTTTGTGACCTACTTTCAAGTTGCTGTCGTTGTGAGTCGTCGACGAGTGGGATATTGTCGCTGTCCTGGAGTTGCTGGGTGTCACTTGGCAGGTAACCATTTATGCTTTGTTTTTGCAATGGACTTCTAAATTATACGCTTGCTGAGTGCATGCTTAGTTTGTGTCGTACAATATCATTTATGTGTCATTCTTCCAATATTCTCTTTCATTTGTTAATGAGTGTAACTCTTTGGTAGCTCGATGATAGTTGGTACAACCTAAATTAAATAGAGCAGCACCTCTTTTGTTGCCATTCCCTAGAACTTTCAACCTCGTTGGGGCCTGGTTTTTTAAGAGATGACACGTCTCATTAGTGTGACTACCCCTAAGTTTCTGTCTATCTTATAAGGTCTCCATGTATTGACCTCAAGCATTTAGCTCCATCTCTGACCTTATGGGTTGGCTAATCTGATTGGTGGCTTTCTACTCAATGCATCAGCCATCACATTTTCCTTCTCTTGATGGTTCACGATCGTACAGCCATAGTCCTTCAAGAATTCCATCCAGCGTTGCAATTTCAGGTTCAACTCTTTCTGATCAAAAAGATATTTCAGGTTCTTGTGATCTGTATGAATCTCGAACGTGTCCTAATATAAGTAGTGCCACCAAATATTCAGGGCGAAAACAGTTGCTACCAACTCCAGATTGTAAGGTAATTGTGCTCATGCAACTTCAGGTGCCTAGAGGCATAGGCAATCACGTCCCTGCTGCATTAGCATACAACCCAATCCCTGATGTGAAACATCTGTATATATTAGGAACCCACCATCACTGTTAGGGATAGTAAGTATGGGAGTCGTGGTCAGTTTCTCCTTCAACATTTGCAAACTATCCTCAAAGTCCTTTGTCTAAGAGAAAGGTATGTCCTTCCTGGTCAACTGTGTCATCAGCAAAGCTACCTGCGAAAATCCCTAGATAAAACATCGATAATAACCATCTAATCCCAGAAAACTGTGTATCTCAAATACTGACTTCGGTTGTTCCCACTTTAATACATCTACCTTGGTGGGATCCACTGAGATGCCTGCTCCATAAATCACGTGTCCAAAAGAAGGTGACTGATTTAGCCAAAATTTGCATTTCCTGAACCTCGCATACAATCGATGTTGTTCAAGGTGTCTAGAACTGTGTGAAGGTGCTACTCATGCCGAGATTAGTCATGGGAGCAGATGAGAACATCTATAAAGACCACCACAAAACGGTCCAAGTAAGGGCGGAAAACCCTATTTATTAGGTACATAAAAGTCACTGGGCATTCATTAGGCTGAAAGGCATAACTAGAAATGTTGGTGCTAGAGCACCGCGATCGTTTATTTTGATGATAACAAAATCCGTGTCATTTAACACTTGCACTTGGAGTCTTAGATTTCAGGTCAATTGCAAATGGAGACGTGGTTAGACGGAGTTCGAGCTTGCATTTAGGACGGATTGGAGGAGTTTGACGGAGAACAGATGAGCTTCGCAAGGAGCGATGGCTTGAAGAAGGAAGGAGATGAAGAATAGGGTGGATTTCCTTTCCTTGTAATCTATGTATTCTTGTTTCTTTTGTTGCTCTTTATTTTATTACTTAGATTCATGTTAAAGAACTTCAAAGAACCCTAACAGTAGTCCTACGAACACCTGCACAACCTTAGGATATTTAGGTTTTCTGTAGAGAACTTAGAAAATCAAACTATGGTTCAAACAGCTTTTTCAGACGTCTAATCTGAAAATCAGACGTCTGATAAATACTTTTAAGACGTCTGATTGTTGACTCAGACGTCCGATTACGTTTAGACTGGATTTATTTAGTTCTGTCTGATGAAATCAGACGTCTAGACCTTAGTCTAGACATCTTAGAAGACGTCTGATGATTTTGCCAGACATCCAATTAGTGGACCGCTGACTGGCTTAGCAAACAATGAAGGGTATGACCGTTAGCCGGTATCAGACGTCCATAGAGGACCCCAGACGTCTAATACATGACCATTTTATCTCGGCTGACGCAAAATCTCTTTTCAGAGATTTTATAGCCTTCGCACTCTCTTAGGAATCCATTTCCGCAAAAAAGTAGGTTTCTAGACGTCCAGACATCACTTCAGACGTCCTGTATGTCGTCTCATGACAATTCACTGGAACCCTGTTTAGATCTGATTCAAGTCAGGAAAGAAACACGCCTATAATCAAACGTCTAGCTTTGTTCCCAGACATCTTAAATTGGTTTTCCAGATGTCCGATACCAGGATCTGACGTCTGATAACCCTGTCAATGTAATCATTAATCCTGATTTAGGCCTGATTCTCTTGGAGTTTGCACCCAATGGCTATGGAAGCCTTCCAAGGCCTTCCAAAGCCTTCCTAGGGCCTTTATAAATAGAGGAGAACATTTGCCACTCAAATACACACCGAGACACACTTAGCAACATACTTTTCACATCTTTTGTATCCAAGAGAAGTAGCTCAAGCTCTAGCTCTCCAAGCTTAAGTTCTACACCTAGAAAGCTTAATTCCTGTTGCGCACCCGCTCTCCCTCCGTGATTACGAGAGCGACGAAGCGCTACTGCGTGGTGCACGCATCCGCGTCGTCGACGCACTTCTTGCAAAGGGAAGCATTCTAACTCCTATAGAAGCTTAGTTTAAGAATATCTTTATTGGCTCTATAGGACTATTCTTGTATTTTACTTTGCTTGTGTTGGGTATTCGCTTTACGAATTCCCGCCTCCTTCGTGAGACAAAATCCTTCTCGTGAAGAGAAGGGGCTTGAAGTACGTTACCCTCGTATAAAGTAGCGTGGTTGTAATTGAGGTTGTACTACCCTCGTTTAAGTAGTACGTTAGTAGATTTGATTAACTTTGTTGATCAGAAAATCCTAACTCGAGAGGGTTAGGTGGTGGTTTTCATCTGATTTGGGTTTCCACCTAAAAATCATTGTGTACAATGTGTGATTGTCTATTTTGTTAGATTATTATATTTTAATTCAACATTTTTACGTCACGCTGATCTCACCCCCTCCAAGTAGGGATTTACAATTGGTATCAGAGCAGGTCTTGCAGATCAGCGTTACGCACCGACAAGAGATCATACGAAGGGAAGCACATCTGCGATTAGAATATCCGAGGGGCAGTCCACCGTTCGACCACCCTACTTTGACGGAAACAACTACAACTACTGGAAGCTAAGGATGAGGATGTGTCTTCAAGCCACCGACTACGCTCTATGGGGACGTTGCGAAACCCCATACGAGATCCCGGAGCGACCTGACGCAAGATACTCGCAACAGCAGATCCGGAAATTCTCACTCAACTCGAAAGCTATGAATGCGTTGTACTGCACTTTGAGCCCGGAGGAGGTCAACAGAATCCCGCAATGCGCCATTACATACGAGATCTGGCACACACTCGAGGTAACTCACGAAGGTACCTCAAAGGTAAAGACTTCTAAAATAAATTAACTTTCTCAAGAATTTGAATATTTTTCTATAAAGTCTAATGAATCTTTAAGTGAGATGAACACTAGGTTCACTCTCATAGTAAACAATTTGAAAGTTTTAGGGAAGACCTTCATCAAAGGGGAGCTTCAAGGAAAGCTACTCCGTTCTCTTGGATCGGAATGGGAGCAGAAAGTCACCGCCATCGAGGAGGCGAACGAAGTGGAGGAGCTTAACATGGAGGATCTCCTAGGCAACCTAATGGCCTACGAGACAAAGCTAAAACAGAAGGACACATCGAAACCAAAGTCGAAGAAGACCCTCGCATTCAGAGCATGGTCAGATAGCGAGGTAAGTTCCGACGACGAAGACTTTAAAATTTTACTTAAGAATTTTTCTAAGTTTTGTAGGGAGTCAAAGAAAGAAAAGGAGAAGGAAAGCCCAAGACGTTGCTACCACTACAACGAGAAAAGGCATATACGACCAGAGTGCCCACTTCTCAAGAAGGAGAAGGAAAAGGAGAAATCTAAGAAAAAGGTGTTCCAAGCAACTTGGGACGACTCAAGCTCAGAAGAAGAAAAGCAGAACCCCGAAGAAGAAACCGCTTGCTTTGGTTTCATGGCCAGAGGAAGTAATAGCGACAGCGACAACTTCAACAATGAGGTACATTCCCATTTACAAGATGCTTGGATGAGCTATTTGAACTTAGTAAGTCACTTAAGATAGAAAATAAAAATGTTAAAAAGAACTTTACTTTTCTTCAACATGAAAATGATAGGTTAGAAAAATAACTCAAAGATTTACAAACTAGTCCTAAGGATAATAACTTGCTATTAGAAAATAAAAATTTAATAAATAAAAATACTAAATTGATTGAAGAAAATGCTAGTCTAAAGTTAGAAATTTCTAATTTAAAGACTAAGATGAATAGTATAGAAAACGAAATCGCATGTCTTAAGGAAAAATCAAATAATTTGATAAATAAGGTAGATAACTTATATAGCCCTAAGGTTGAGAAATGATCTTCGTCAAGGAGACCCGCTAACAAATCCGGATCCAAACTCACTTGGATACCGAAAAAAGATTTGGAATCATGTTTTGTAGGTGTCAAGGGCGACTCTAGTACAAGAGATTGGACCTATAAGTTCAAGGCTGGTCAACTCGAGTTAGGAGAACCAAGGAGTAGACCAAGGAGGAGAACGAAAAGACCGACAAGATGACGAACAACCGAACAACTCGTCGCATGTCGACCGCCAGACTGGAGACCGGCACCGATGCCCGGGCCTCCAAGCTATGGATGGGAGCCCCATCCGATGCGGCCGCCACCACCTCCATTTGGGCCATTTTATTGGCCATGGTAGGTAAGGTAAAACCATTTATCCTACCCTTTTATCATTAAGCATATAGATAGGGGGAATTTAAATTATGAGCTTATTGTCAATTATTAAGGGGGAGATGTAAGTTAGCTATAGTCCCTTTAGTAAGAGGAGAAAAATAATAGCTATCTTGTTGTTACAAAAAGGGGGATATTACTCTTGTTAAAAAGAAATTCATAGAAGAACATGTTTTAAGGGGGGAGTTATAAGTAATTTAAAATCAATTAAACCTTTTTGATAATGTCAAAAAGGGGGAGAATTTTTTACGTTATTTTTTATGATTTTGTTATCATAAAAAAGGGAGAGATTGTTGGTGCTAAAGCACCGCGATCGTTTATTTTGATGATAATAAAACACGTGTCATTTAACACTTACACTTAAAGTCTTAGATTTCAAGGTAATTGCAAATGGAGACGTGGTTAGACGGAGTTCAAGCTCGCATCCAGGACGGATTGGAGGAGCTTGACGGAGAATAGAGGGGCTTCGTGAGGAGCGATGGCTTGAAGAAGGAAGGAGACGAAGAATATGATAGATTTCATTTCCTTGTAATCTATGTATTCTTATTTCTTTTGTTTCTCTTTATTTTGTTACTTAGATTAATATTAAAGAGCCTCAAAGAACCCTAACAGTAGTCCTAGGAACACCTGCACAACCCTAGGATACTCAGGTTTTCTGTAGGGAACTTAGAAAATCAAGTGTAACGACTCGATTCCCGAGTCCCTACGAGACACGAGAATCGGACTGACTCGACTAATCCCAAGACCTAGTTGTCCAACGAGGAAGTAACCAAAAGAGCAGTAAAATAAACCACATTCAACATGAAATATAACTAGCAGTAACAAAATACAGCAGTAAGAAAAAAAACTACTACAGCATGTACCACCACAACAGTAGAACAACATTTATAACATAACAAAAACTACAAGTAAAGAAAAGTACGGGAGTAACAAAAACTACTCACTACAGTGGAACAAAAAGGGTACAAAAGAACAGTGGTAACTCTACTGGACCATACTCGGCCCAGCGTCCTCTGCAGCCGCTGACCCTGGCTGCTCAACACCTGGTCCTGAAAAGTAACGAGTGTAACACGTCAGCGAAACGCTGAGTAGAGTGGCAGCTAAAACTAAAGAAGCAGTAAAGTGTACAGTAGCTGTTTTATTTTCTTTCTTCCTTTGTTTACGTCTTTCTATTGTTTCACAATTTATCTATTTCTCAGATCCTTCACTTGATCTCGAATGTTCCTCGTGGGAACAATCTTGATTGCAGTCTTTTCCGTACAGTAGAAGTAACACGTGGTGCTCTCCTGGCCGGGAGAGTCCCCCGTGGTGATCCTACTTTCAGTCAACCACGCCAAGGTCACTGACAGACGTAACGGTGACTACGGCACGCGCGGTAAACGCACGGGAAGCTAACCCGCACTCGCACGCGGTCAGTCGTTTCCGTTAACGGGTGCGCCCAAAGCACAGCACTGAACCAGTATAAGGCAGAGCCCTCTCAGTAACGGGGGTCCAACGCCTCCACAGTAACCAAACAGGGGCCTTGCCCCTCCACAGTCCACGGACCCTCGCCTGACTACCCTGGCTTGCCCAATGGGCCTAGCAAGTCGGTGTAGGTGAGCTAGCAGAACCCCGGGGCCCGTGGGGTAGCTAGTACTCGCCCTACACTAGTAGCTCTCCTCGGTACTGTGTACACGAGTGCCAACAAGTCGGTACAAAGTGGCCAGACCTAACCCCGAGTCCCTGGGGTGGCTAGTTCCGCTCTACACTAAGCAGGTAACAGGTGCTTCCCCTGGTACTACGTACCCAAGAGACAACGCACTTCCACATCTTTCCTTCTCAGTTCCATTTCATTCTCTTTCCAGGAGTTCTACTCCTAATTTCCCGTAGGGTTCCAGCCTTTCAACTCAGCACATTCAGGGTTCACCTTTCCAGTTTCACGTTCATACAACCCATATTCTCAATCATATTCATTTATTCATAACAGGCAGCTATTATTTCCTTTCCACATTTTCCAAGACTGCAATATGTATGTTCATTTCGCTAGTTTTCCAGTCCTACGATTCATGTCGTACCCTAGGATCTATCATTCAATCTAGTTTTCCAGCCTTAGGATTCATGCAATACCCTAGGATCTATCATTCAATCTGGTTTCTCATTTCTAGGATTCATGCAATGCCCTAGGTTCTATTAATTGTTCCATAATTGTAACAAGTTATGTTAATAATTTCTAAAGCCACTCTACCGGCTACAACGGAAGTACTGGGGACGTGGTCGGAAATCCCGCGCACCTCCGCAATCCCCAAGATTGAAATGGAACGGGGTCCTAACACAAGGATCAAACACAAGGAGTTTCTCAGAACAGCATATAATTACTGTAGACGGGTAGAGGATTTTATTCCGAAAAGAACGCAACTCGAGACGCGGAAAACGGACTCCGAACCGGCCCTAAACGGGTCAAAAACGACGAAACAGTCCAAAATCAGACGTCTGGAACATCTTCCAGACATCTTAAAAAGTGGATCAGAGGATACCTTTGTTCTGCGTAGTCTCTCAGACGTCCAGAAGCCTGCGGGGGCGTCTGGCCTAGTTCCCAGAAGTCCGATGGTCACCCCGGACGTCTGGAAGTCCTTCCCGTCGTCTAGCATTGCGGCCAGACGTCTGATTCGCGTTGGATGCGAATCTCAGCGCCTACACGTACCCACTCATCGCTCTCAGTACAACGGTCGCAATAAAGGACGGAGGACGGAAAAAATAACTTACTTGCCAGACGTCTGGACAGTCCTCCAGACGTCTTCCCTGTCGTCTGGTTTGAAGCCCAGACGTCTGATTCTGGAAAAACTTCCAGAATCAGAGCTCGATGCGCTCTCCGCCCGCGACGCCCGTCCGCACCGCGCCTCAGCCGCCTGCTACTCGAGCTGCAGCAGCCCTCCCGCGTCACTCCGCGCCCGCTGCTCCCCTGCCGGTCGGCTCTCGCTGCCTTGGCAAGCTCGAGCCCTCACGGCCGAGCGTCTCCTCCCTCGCGCAACACCTCCCGCAACTCACCACGGCTGCCGCTGCTCGCTTGCGCTCGCACTCGCTGGAAGAAGAGGAAGGGAGCGAAGGAGATGAGAGTGAGGGAGAGGGCGAGGGCCCTTTTAAAGCCGCGCGGGGAGAGAGAGAGCGGGGGGGCAGCGCTGCACCTGCGGAGGAGAGAGGGGAAAAAGGAGGTTGCGCGCGCAGACGAAATCGCGCGTGCCGCAGAGATCAAATTCCAGACGTCTAGAAGGGGTTCCAGACGTCTGGGTCACCGCCCAGACGTCTTAAAAGACGTTTTGAAGCTGCGTTCGTAACACCAAGCTATGGTTCAAACAGTCTTTTGAGATGTCTAATTTGAAAATCAGACGTTTGATAAATACTTTTAAGACGTCTGACTGCTGACTCAGACGTCCAATTATGTTTAGACTGAACTTAGTTAGTTCTGTCTGATGAAATCAGACGTCCAGACCATAGTCCAGACATCTTAGAAGACGTCTGATGATTTTGCCAGATGCGCAATTAGTGGACCGTTGACTGACTTAGCAAACAATGAAGGATATGACCGTTAGCCGGTATCAGACGTCCGTAGAGGACCCCAGACGTCTAATACTTGACTATTTTGCCTCAGCTGACCCAAAATCTCTTTTTAGAGATTGTATAGCCGTTGCACTCTCTTGGGAATTCATTTCCGTAGAAAAGTAGGTTTTCAGACATCCAAACATCACTCCAGACGTCCTATATGTCGTCTGATGATAATTCACTAGAACCCTATTTAGATCTGATTCAAGTCAGGAAGGAAACCCGCCTATAATCAGACGTTTGGCTTTGTTCCCAGACGTCTTAAACTAGTTTTCTAGACGTCCGATGCCAGGATCAAACGTCTGATAACCTTTTCAGTGTAATGATTAATCCTGATTTCGGCCTGATTCTCTTGAAGCTTGCACCCAACGACTATGGAAGCCTTCCAAGGCCTTTCAAAGCCTTCCTAGGGCCTCTATAAATAGAGAACATTTGCCACTCAAATACACACCAAGACACACTTAGCAACATATTTTTCACATCTTTTGTGTCCAAGAGAAGTAGCTCAAGCTCTAGCTCTCTAAGCTTAAGTTCTACACCTAGAAAGCTTGATTCCGGTTGCGCACCCGCTCTCCCTCCGCAATTACGAAAGTGATGAAGCGTTACCGCGTGGTTCACGCATCCGCGTCGTCGACGCAGTTCTTGCAAAGGGAAGCTTCCTAACTCCTATAGAAGCTTAGTTTAAGAATATCTTTGTTGACTCTATAGGACTATTCTTGTATTTTACTTTGCTTGTGTTGGGTATTTGCTTTGCGAATTCTCGTCTCCTTCGTGAGATAAAATCCTTCTTGTGAAAAGGAGGGACTTGAGGTACGCTACTCTCGTATAAAGTAGCGTGGTTGTACTTTGAGGTTGTACTACCCTCGTTTAAGTAATACGTCAGTGGATTTGATCAACTTGGTTGATCGAAAAATCCTAACTCGAGAGGGTTAGGTGGTGGTTTTCACCTGGTTTGGGTTTCTACCTAAAAATCATTGTGTACATTGTGTGATTTTTTATTTTGTGAGATTGTTATATTTTAATTCTGCATTTTTACTTGGACCACAAAACGGTCTAAGGGCGGAAAACCCTATTTATTAGGTACATAAAAGTCACTGGGGCATTCATTAGGCTGAAAGGCATAACTAGAAACTCGTAGTGCTCATAACATGTCCTAAAACTAGTCTTCTGGACATCTGAATCCTTAATCCTCAACTGATGAATTGTAGATCGATCTTCAAAAATACTGTCACACTTCGCAACAAATCAAACAAGTCATCAATCTAAGGTAGTGGGTATTGATTCTTGATGGTCATCTTATTCAATTATCAGTAATCAATGCATAACCATAAGGTGTCATTTTTTTTTTCACAAAGACCGTAGGGGTTCCTCACAAGGAGTCAATCTTTTACAATAATAGAATTCACCTAATCAGCCTTGGTTTGGTGCCTCCCTTAGTCAAAAGATGTCAGAGACCTAAATGATCTGTATACACCAAACCCTTACACTTAAAAAGGTAAGATCTAAAGTTTTCAATCGCACCTACCAAAACCAAAAGTTCCTTTTAAATGATAATGTACTTTTGTTGTGTTCTCATTAAGGTCTTGTTGGCATGGTAGATTACATGAGGTTTCTTATTTACCTTTTGACCTAAGATTTCTCCTACAACATAATCTAAAGCATCACACATTATCTTGAAGAGCAAGGTCCAAATTAAAGATTGTATAATGGGCTTAAATATTAGTGTAGTTTTTAGGTGTTCAAAGGCCTTTTGCCACTTTTTTTCAAAGATGAAAGTCATGTCCTTAGTGTAGGTGAATAAATAATTAGGCAACACAATATCATATGATAATGATTTTGATGATTACAAACATTGGGATCAAAATTAGATTTAATGTCTGGATCTTTCAGGTTTGAAGTTTAGTGATGATATCTGGAGTCAACAAGGAGGAGATCATGTTTGTCAAGTTTCCTTGGTTATTAAGCCTCCTTGTAACATTGGAAAATTGGTTGTAATTTTATATTTTTTAGTTTATAAGAAGAGCTCCAATTAGATTCCATATTAGTAAAAAATTTAGAAGTATCATATGCAATTTTCATAAGAACATCATATCTAGCCTAAATAGATCAAAATATATTTAACAAAGTCTTTAGTTGCCAGTACATTGCCCTAATTTTTATAAGAACCTAAAATCACCCTTAAGATAGGTTATAAGACTTCTTACTGGCCATGTAATGTTAGATATTATTTACCTAGCGTTAGTTAGTGGATCAAGTGTCATCCAATGCTTTTAGGAGATAGCGAACTTTATATTAAATTGAATGCCTAACGTTAGATAGTTAACCTAACGTTAGACAAGCGTGTCCTAACATTAGATAGGCTCCTCTACACTGATTAGAGCATGATCAAGAGATAACAAACTTTGTACCTAACTGAGCATCTAACGTTAAATAGTTGACCTAACGTTAGATAACGTATGCTTAACTTAGGTAAAGCACTTTTTGACCAAATTCATTAACCATTGGCAAGACAAATTGGGAAACTTTTTTAATGTTGATAAAGGGGTTTTTGCACATCCATTCTAGTCAAAATACTCCTCTATATATATGAGTGCATTTTCCACTCTTGAGAGGTTAGAGCACACCCTACTCCACTTTCAAAAGCACAAATAAGCTCACATTTAGCTAATCTGAATTTTGGCGTTCTTGGAGGTGATTGGAGCTCTTAATCTTGAAGCTCAATCACCTCAACTCTGTGTCATGCCATCTTTTCACAATCACTAAGGGAGTTCTTTCATGCACCCTAGATAGCTTTTTCATTCATTTATTAGCAAATCTTTTTGGAGCTATCCTTAGGAGCAGAAAATTTGTTTTAATTTCAATTCTTTCTCTATTTATATTCTTGTAAATCTGAGGACCTGGATTGTGGGCTCCTCTCCTCTCAAGTGAAATGGGTAACTCTTAATTGTGGAATCAAGAGGGTTTGTACAAAGGGTCATAAGTACTATTTAGTATTCCGAAAGTGACTTGGGGAAAAATCCTAGGTTGAGATATGTAAGTAGTGATTTTTCCTGATTTTGGGTTTTTACTATAAATATTATGTTGTGGCTTATGAATCATTTGTGATTTGAATTACTTTTATTTACAGCTGAATTATTTTTTAATTAGCATTAGTTTACCACCTTAAGTACTATTTAGCCACCTTTAATACTTTCATTTAGTATCAAAGCCTAGGTTGGTGAATTTTGGAGTAAAATCCATGTACTGATGACAATGACAGAATTGAGCAACTCGAGGACTGAGAGATTGTCGACCCATCGACCTCCGTACTTTGACAGGAATGCGTACACGCATTGGATGAGGAAGATGATTATCTACCTCAAATCAGCCATCAGAGACCTCTCACTATGGAAGATCGTGGAGAAGAAATTCAAGATGCCAGATGTAGATCTTGTTACCGGAGACTGCAAGTCGGAAGATGAGAAGATCTCGATAAATTGTAAGGCTATGAGCATAGTTTATTGTGCCTTCTCTAATGACGAGTTTAATAGAATTTCGTAGCTTGAGATGACACATGTAATTTGGAAATGCCTTAAAGTGACACGTGAAGGCACCTCAAAGGTGAAGGAGACTAAAATTGGTCTTCTAACTCAAGAGTATGAAAAGTTCAAGATGAAGCTAGGTGGAAGCATAAAGTATTTGAGCATGAGATTCACCAACATCATCAACCCCACTTAAGGTGCTTGGAAATAGTTATCCCTCAAATGAGATGGTGTTCAAATTTTTGAGGGCTCTAACTAAGAAATGGGAGCCAAAGGTCATCGCAATTGAGGAAGCAAAGGATTTAAAGTATATTAGCATGGATGAAATACTTGGAAGTCTAATGACTCATGAAGTGAAGCTTGAGCAATCTAAGGAGGAAAATGAAGCCTCAAGCTCCAAGAAGAAAAGTTTGGCTTTCAAAGCCAAAATTAAGAGTGATTATGACCTCATTGAAAGGATAAAAATGATGATGAGGAGAGGGCTATGTTCTCTAGAAGGTTTGAGAAGTACATGACAATGAGGAAGCAATTCAAAAAGAGGAATGATGATGAGACTCCTACATGCTATGGATGTAAGAAGAAGGGTTACATACAAAAAGATTGTCATCTACTCAATGAAAATAAGAAAGACAAGAAGGAGAAGAAGGAAAGAAAGGAAAAGAAAAAGCGAAGGACCGATGACAAATCAAGGAAGAAGTTCTTCAAGAAGAAGAAGAAGGCTTTTGCAACAACATGGGACAACTCGGAGGAGAGTGCGAGTGATGACACCGACTCCAACTCTAACTCAAGTAAGGAATAGGTTGCACACATGTGTCTCATGATAAATGAGATGGAGGTACAAAACTCTACTTCTTTTGATGAGTTACTTGATGCATATGATAAGCTTTTTTATGAATGGAAGAAAATTAAACATGAAAATGAAGCCTTGAAAAAGCTTAAAGTAGAAGGGAATGGTTTGCTAATTATGTCAATGAAAAGTTGGACCTAGAAAAGGAAAATATAAATATGAAAATAGAATGCCTAAACTTAGCTAGATTGAATGAAAAACTTGTTGCTTCTAGTGGATCCATATAGCCGACCCCACTTAGTGTGGGAAAATGCTTGATTGTTGTTACTGTTGTTGTTTTAGCACTAACTTGCTTATTGAAAAAGATATACTGAAGGAAGAGACTAGTAAGCTAAAAAATAAAATTACTTGCTTAGAAAAAGATGTGTATGAACTTAAGATAAACATAAATCGATTGATTGATGACTTGGCTAAGTTTACTAATGATAAAAACAATATAGAAAAGCTACTTGTAAGTCAGCTGTCCTCTACCTCCAAGTATGGTCATAGTTATAGTAAATCCTCCTCTCCAACCAAGAAATTGACAAATTTTGTGAAGCCCAAAGGTAGAAACACCTTTGTGCCACACAAGGATCAAAACCCAACTTATCATGCAACCTTGTATAGCCACAAGGCTCAAAAACAATCTTATCATGCATATGCTTCTAGCTAAAAGGCCAAGAACAGGTGGATTCCTAAAAGAAACTATTTTTACGAAAGGTACTCTAACACTCAAGGACCCAAAAGGCCTTCAACTATTATTTTGTAGGCCTCAAGGAAGATGAACAAGTGGATTATGGATAGTGGTCGTTCAAGGCATATGACAAGAGACACCACGCAATTCCTAATGTTCAAGAAAGCAGACGGACATGTGGCTATGGGAAACAATCAAAGATACCATATTATTGGTAAAGGTATAGTACTAACTCTTTTGAGCAAGTTAGAAATGTTGCCTTAGTAGATGGTCTAAAACATAATCTTTTAGAGTCAATCAAATTTGTGATAGAGGATGTAAAGTAGTATTTGATAAAGATGGTTTTGAAATAATTGATATGGAAACTCTAGAAGTTCTTTTGAAAGGAAGAAGGGAAAAAGATATCTATGTTCTTGAATTTGATAAGGAAAAAATGGTTGATTACTTACTTGCCTCTAATGAAGAAAACACCTAATGGCATAGGACATTATGCTATGTCAATATGAGATTAATTGATAAAATAGTTAGAAAAGGACTTGTTATTGGTTTGCTTAAAGTTAGTTATAAAAAATATCATATTTATGATGCATGTGAAAAAAGAAAATTAATTAAGTCTTCTTTTGAAAGTAAGGGAGTTGTGTCAACATCTAGACTACTAGACCTACTCCATTTAGACTTGTTTGGACCGACTAGATATGAGAGTTTCAATGGTTGTTATTTTTGCTTTGTTATTGTCAATGATTTTTTGCATTTTACTTGGGTGTTTTTTCTTAAATCTAAGGATTAGGCTTTTGTAGAGTTTTCTAGGTTAGCTAAGAGAATACAAACTGAGAAGAGTATTTGTATCTCTCGTATTAGGAGAGATCAAGGTGGCGAATTTGAGAATGAGCGTTTTATCGAGTTTTATGAGTTTTTTGAAATCCACCATGAGTTTGCATTTCCAAGAGCTACACAGCAAAATGGAGTTGTTTATCATAAAAATCGCACTCCAAGAATGTTCTCAAATAATGTTGATAGAATCGAGTCTTCCTAAATATTTCTGGGTAGAAGCAGTTAGCACGACTTGCTATGTGTTAAACCATGTACTCTTTAGACCCATTCTTAAGAAAATCCCTTTTGAGTTGTTTCACGATCATGTTCCTAGGATCTCTTATTTTAGAGTTTTTTGTTGCCATTGCTTCATCCTTAACACTAAGGATAACTTGGATGAGTTTGATCCTAAGTGTGATGATGGAATTTTTGTTGGGTATTCCTTGCATAGCAAGGCATAGTAGGTTTTCAATAAGAAAACATCAACCATTGAGGAGACATTACATGTGCCTTTTGATGAATCATTCACATCAACTTCCTCTCCCACAATTGACGACGATGATGAGGCATCCTCTTCTATTGATGCTTCTAATATTCTAGACACCTAGAATGTTCATGACTTGCCAAAGGATTGGACATTTCAAAGAGATCATCCTACGTTCAAACAATATCGAATTTTAGGGGTTTATTTTTTATGCCTTTGTTTCTCAGTTAGAACCCACATCTTTTGAAGAAGTTTGTGGTGATGAGTCCTAGATTCTAGCTATACAAGAACTCAACCAATTTGAGAGGAATAAGGTTTGAGATTTAGTTCCTAAACCCAAAGACCACGCCATTATTGGTACAAAATGGGTATTTCAAAATAAATTTGATGAGTCTGAAAAGGTAGTTAGAAACAAAACTAGGCTAGGTTATAACTAAGAGGAGGGCATTGACTTTGATGAGACCTATGTACCAGTTGCTAGGCTTGAATCAATTAGAATGCTTCTTACTTTTGCCTCTTTCTTGGACTTTATGCTTTTCCAAATGGATGTGAAGAGTGCCTTTCTGAATGGGGTTCTTAAAGAAAAGGTGTTTGTGAGGCAATCACCAGGATTTGAGTGTCTAAAGCATCTAGATTTTGCCTATAAGCCTAAGAAGGCTCTTTATGGTCTTAAACAAGCTTTTAGACCTTGGTACGAGAAGCTAAGAACCTTCTTGTTGGAATCTAAGTTTCAAGTAGATCAAGTTGACTCTACTCTCTTCATTAAAAGAAGGAATAAAGATATTCTTCTCGTGCAAATATATGTGAATGATATAATTTTTTGTTATTAATCAAGATTTGTGCAAGACCTTTGTTAAGTCAATGCAAGAAAATTTTGAGATGAGAATGATGGGAGAACTCAAATATTTTTTTGATTTCAAAATTGCTCAATTAGATGAAAAAATCCTCTTAAGTTAACACAAATATACAAGGGAAATGCTCAAGAAATTTAGAATGGAGGGATCAAAAGGGAAGAATACTCCTTTGAGTACCACTACTCATCTAGATGTGGATGAAAATGGTAAGAGATTTGATCAAAAGAAATATCGAGGTATGATCGGCTCTCTTTTATATTTAACAACAAGTTTGACATTTTATTTTCAACATGTTTATGTACTAGATTTCAAGCTTGCCCTAAAGAATCTCATTTAAATGCAGTTAAAAGAATTTTTTGATATTTGGTTGATACTTGTGATTTGTATTTATTTTACCCAAAATCAGCAAACTTGGATCTTATGTCCTATAGTGATGTGAATTATGCAGGCTTTAAAACAGATCATAAGAGTACTAGTGACACCTATAATATCATAGGTGACTCACTAGTCTCTTAATTTTCTAAGAAGGAAAATTGTGTAGCCCTTTTAACCACCGAGGTGGAATATATGGCCATCGCCTTGGCTTGTTCACAAGTACTGTGAATGAAACAAACACCTAGAGATTTTTATTTATACTTATAATGTACAACCATTATTTGTGATAGTACAAGTGTAATAAATATCTCTAAGAATCTAGTTAATCACTCTAGGATCAAGCATATAGATGTTAGGTGCCATTTCCTTAAAGATAACGTGCTTAAAAATGAGATCAAGTTAGAATTTATCTCTACAGAATTCCAATTAGCATACATCTTCTCTAAACTGCTTAGTTATGAAAGATTTTGTGAAATTTGAAGAAAATTGGGTTCATGTAAGATAAGTGATATCAAGGCCTAGTAGGATTGCATTAAACCTATAAATGTTCATTGAATAGGATCATTAGATAGAGGTTGGAGATATGGCTATTGGGAGAGTTACATTTGGTATTGAGATTCCTTGAGTATAAGGTTGCACTTGTTTCAATCTTTTTTTTTTCACTGTCTTTAACCCATTGCAACACCTTTACTTTTCTCATTTCCTTCATCTCCCAACTCCATCTCTACCTTCAGGAGAAGAAACCAAGAGTCAACCACGTCCTCTCTCTCTTCACCATTTTTGGAGGAGCTAATCTTGTGTTAGAGGAGATCTAATATTAGATCTCACACTTCCAAGGAGGGCTCTTGAGGTATAAATCCCATTTCCTAATCTCTCGTGGTTTGAATCTTATTCTAGGTCAAAAATTAGGGATTTTTGTTGTAATGATGCTTAGTGGTTCTTGTGGTGATTTTATGATGTTTATTATAAGTTCACATCATATTGTATCATTTCTATCTTGATTTGTGCATCAAAACTCTTGTCTTTCAATCGGATTGCTGCATTTTGCACATTATCTAATGTTACGTACCCTCCACCTAATGTTAGGTCCCGTGTGACTCGCCATTCAATCTAACATTAAATCTTATTGACCTAACGTTAAGTAGTCTGTCTTGACCCATTCAAAACCTATTTTACTTATTTCTTAACTGAAGATTGTCATTATTCCTTCCTATGGCACCTAAGTCAAGGAAGGATAAAGGGAAGGGACCGGCATCCTTGAGTGATGCACCCTCAGATCCTTTCCATTCGAAGCTCCTTAGATACACCATTTCTGATGAGGTTAAGGAATGCCTCACCAAATTCAAGATGACTTCCGTAAATTTAACTTGAAGTATCTCTTTGATGTGAATGGCTTTTCTACATATCTTGACTATAATCAAAATGCCATTCACTATCTATTTCTGAAAAAGTATGCAAATATGACATGGTCCAACCATCCACCTCTTTGGTCGTGACGTTGTTCTTGATTCCCGTCGTCTAGCTAGCATCTTTGGTGTTCCACGTGAGGGGTTCACTATAAGTCTCTTGCCCATGATCTTGGCCATTTTTCTCTTCTTAATAAATATTATATTTTAATTTGTTCAATTCTTGCCAAAATGAGAGAAGACAATAGGAAAAATGGTGAGAGTAAGTGAGGAGGGCGAGGCTGGTCTCGGTGGTAGGGAAGGTGAGGAGGAAGGGGGCAGCGTAGGAGGTGATCTGCTTCAAGTGTAATGGAAGGGTTCACGTCATGCAGGAGTGTAGGGACCCCGTACACTGCTTGCGATGCAAGGGTCTGGGCCACCGGAGGTCGTTATGCAGGAAGGAGGTTGGGCAGGCAGTGGCTGGAAGAACACATGCGGCGGTACCTCCGCCCCCGTCGAAGGGTGCATCGACGGTCAAGGTGGAGGCTCCATGGTCGAAGGAGACTACAAGGCTCGAGAAGACCCTCGTATATGCCTTGATTGGTGTGTGATGAGTGGCTACTCATCATAGCTAAAAAGCTAAAGTTAGGCTAGACACTGAGTAAAACAACATCAAATTAACAGATAAAAAGGGTTAAGTGTGGGAATTAAAGAAAAAGACCAAAAACCTTTACTATGTGTTAAAATTTCATAATTAGGTCACAAAACGAGATATTCTGAAAGCAAAGGACAAATGGTGATCTATGCGTTAATTGAACACATAAACAAGTTTGAAAGGCCAAATCAAAAGTATAATTAATGTCTTAAATGTTCAATTAAGCACATATAAAAATTTGAAGGCATTTGGACATCATTTAAGCTATGTAATATGTAGTTTACACTTAGGTCCATGCATCACATTCTTATTTTTAAAATTTCATTTTGGACCTACTTGTAAACCGCAGGGACCCCTTTGAAAGGCTGTAGGGTCCATCCTGTTGCAATTCTCTTCACTTATGGACCTACATGCAAATTTTCTACCCCTTCGCGCAGGGGTCTTCCTTGCAATTTTTCCGACATTTCAAAGGTCGGCCTGTTGCTTTTCGCACGCACTGTAGCGCGCAAAGAACACGGCAGATCTCAGCCGTCCGTTGCTTCTCGCGATTTCGATTTGCGGTTGGATTTGAATAGAAGCTTCGCGTGAATCGGTGCATGCGCTCACCCCTCTCCCCAGATCCCATCTGATGGTCAGATTTTGAGATTGGCTCGCCGCGCACTCCTCTCCTCTCATCCCCGCCGTCGGTTACCTCATCGATTATCCTCACCCGTGCGCTGATCTCAGCCACTAAGTTTGCTACTTAAGTACCTCAGCGGTTGCGCGCGCAAAGGATCGCTCCCTCCTACATCTCTTAGCGATCGTTCGTCCACTCCAGTTCCTCCTCCCCATCAATCCTCTGATTTCACAGCCACCGGCTATGAAATTGTCACCTTCTCTCGACCTCCTCGTCGCTAAGGACCTCGTAGCACCTGAGGACGACTCTGGAGCCTCACTAGCAGACTCTTCCCTCCGCTGGAGTCATCTTCCTCCCTTCTTCCTCCTTAGCCATCGGCTAAGGACCCATAGGTCCCATTCTTCCTGTTAGAGTAGATTTATCATTCTGTAAATTAGTTGTAGCTGTAGTTAAGTAGGTTTAAAGTAGAATTAACGTAATCGGTAGTGTTTAATTTTGCTGTGACGATAGACTAGCTGTAGCAGTATATTTAGGCTATAAATCCCCCCTCACCTCCTCTGATCATTCCAGATCAGAGGGGAAGGTTTCACACAGTCATGATCACAAATTCTCTTCCTCTCCATATTTTCATATTCACTTCTGATTTCCACGACCTGTTTCTTGCATTCCACCCATACATTCAGACCTAATTTCAGATCTGATAGGCTTTTAACCTCAGATCTGAAATTGGCATCAAAAAGCACATAAGGGGGCTTCCCATTCACCTCATTCTTGTTCACAAAAGCCCCTGGTCTGAGCTTGAAGTTATCAGTTTGTCGGATTTTTCTTTAACTTGGATTTCAACGATTTTCACTCAATTGGGTTTTAACTGTTTTGATCTGACAGATTGAAAAATTCTGATTTGTGTTCATTGTTTGGCAAGGAATCTAAGATGCTTCTGATGTCAGAATTCATCTCAGAAGAGCCATATTCTGATATGAGTTTTATGAGGGTTTCAATGCATTGAATGCAAGATAGAACTAAGGAAAATCACTGTGGTGATTTGAAGTTTTATCTTGCATCCATGAGTTTGTTTTGGATGAAAGCATTGATGATTTCCTAACCTAAGGAGTTCTCAATACTCCTTAAGGTTTCAGAACCTGGGATTTGAATTAGGGATTTTAATTGACTGATTTAACTCTTTCTACATGCTGTCTATAGCATTAGGAAGAGTTAGATCAGTGTTTTTGTTGATTTAATTTGATGTGAAGTTATTGATAAGGGTTCTGGCATTTGAATTGGGATATTCAGTGATTTTAATGAGAAGTGAAACCCTTGTCAGATGGGGATTGAGAGAATATTTCTTTTCTTTACTTTGGATTTATGATTTTAATCCCAGTGGTCACAGCAAGTTGCTGCACTTTGTAGCTACATTCTCCTTCTCTCCTAACTCTGATCTCATCCCAAATGGACTAACTGCAGCAGCAGTTAGACCATCTGGAATCAGATCTGAGTTGTTGCAGGGTTAGATGTAAAATCCATGTTGCTGCTGCTGTCTGATTGTCTTAATTTGTAGCAGATAGAGTCTGAACCTTGTAGAGTGTATTTTGAACATAGCTGACATATAGATGTATTGCTTTCCTTGTGTATACAAGCTTCCCTGTATAAGTAATTGAATTTTAATTGCTGTGAATGCTTGTTATATATCTTCCAAATGTTGTCAGCTAGTTTAGTTTAAAGCTAACTGTCCAACACATGATTTAAAGGGAATATAAACTAAGGAATGTATTAAAAACACTTCCCCGATTTCATGCTGAATGGAAATAAGGCAGTCACTGCCTTTTCACATCTTTTATGACCCATCCTGAGCCTTTAGAATCCCTTAGAAACCTGTTGAAAGGCTTAGGTTGGGTGAGATTTAAAATTCAATAAAAATCAGTAAAAATTCTAAAAAAATAAAATAAAACTGTCTGATCGAAGATCAGAAAGTTTTCTATCCTTATACCAAGTTTCAAGGTATGCAAAACCCTCGACTTGGTAGAATTTGCCAGTTGACGGATTTGTATACTATGAAGCATAATAATAAAAGTCATCTAAAAAAACATCAAACACACCTCTTTCTCCTCAACCAATTCTTCCCTTCTCATCTCTTATTTCTATAATATTTATAAAAACCATCAAAAATGAAAAACTCCAAAAAGACCTAAAAAAAAATTACATTGTATATTAAGTATACTCTTGTAAATATAAGCTTTATACTAGGTTATATATGTAAATAGGTAGTATATGTATATAAACTGTACAAATAACTATGTATATATTGCATACTGTAAATTAGGTATCTAAGTTAGATCAGAATGTATATACATTAATTATATAACTATCTATGAATTAAACTAACTTATATGTATTCTTAGACTAAATAAATCAATAGATAGTATAAATAGCAGTATTAAGCTATAAAACTGTATATACATATGCATATGTAGATATAAGTAAATAAAACCCTGTACCTTAATTTAATTCTTTATACATAATAAATAATGAATTTATTAAGTTACTAGCTAAGTTATTAAATTAAATTAGATAAATTAGTAATTTAGAGTTATAAATCGGTATACTTAGACTAATATACCTTAAGTAATTTAAGCTAATTGAAGTATGTTTATATCTTATTATATAATTTCAACTTAATTTATAAGTAAAACAATTCAAATCTACTATTTAAATGTAAATAGAACAGAAATTAATTATGAAAAATATAATAAAAATATTTATAAAATAATTATACATGTATACTAACTCTGTATAAGGTCAATTAGACCATATAGTAGCTAATTTATAAGTAATTAAAGAATTAAATACCAAAATCAGTGTGTAAAAATCGTACACTTTAGTGAATTTATTTATATAGTAAATATAATTAAAATTTCAACTTAAGCGTGCAATTGTATAGTATTATATAAATATTTCATTTTCCCATAATTTATTTTTATTTTTAAATAAATTATGGCCCTCGAACTGAGGGCCAAAATCGCCTTCAGCGAGCAGCCGCGCACATTTTCAGCACAGATGCGGCGCTTGAATAGCGTCACATCGTGCTCTGCAAAGTGCGCGCAGTGATATAAATTGAATTTGTTAAGTTATAACGCAGTCGTCACAGGCACCAGACGCCCGAAACAACATACTCTATTACTATCTGAGCATACCCTTGAGCATTTAACGAGCATGTGGGGTCGGGGGCCCGGGGAGGTGTGTGCGTGCGCGGTCTGAGAAAGTCCTGATCTGAGCTTGATAATGTACAATTAAGCGGCTTAATGAAAATTAGGGCACTCTTAGTAGAGGTCTGGTCCCACCCTCTGGGTGCTGTGTATCCCTCGAAAAGCGTGCCCGCAAATTAAACACATTTTTTATTAGTTAAGAGAACTAATAACAGTAGTTAATCACCTATACGCCGCAGTTTGTGGAGTCTGTTAACGTAGAATTAAAACAAAGAAGAAGAAGAATAACAGAAGAAGAGTAGTGTGGAATGAGAGAGTGAGAAGGTATAAATTCGTATAGTGAATCAGAGAGAGAGAATACAGATACCAAGTATATATATATGTAGTATAGCCAATTACTTTTATGTAAATAAATTCATACATTTACTAACAGAATAAAACGTCGCCATAACCGTTGCTACAGACTCTGGTTTCCCTCTTTAAGTTTGTATATAGTATTTTTTGGGATCTAGCAACGCTTGCATCTGTCACTATAGCTATTGTATGTGTTACTGTAGGTGTCAGATTAGTAAGTTAAGTTAGTATACTATGTAATCTTAGTTGGTAGTGTGCTTTCATGTAAGTATTAATACTATAACTTGTAAAGAGATAGTTTAGAATATAGTGATGAAATGTTTGGTGCTTGTTTATAGTTAGTTTTTGCAAGCATTTTGATTAACTCTTTGTGAGTAGGTAAACCAAGTCTTCATTCATTTATTCTTTATTAGATGTAAAACTTCTTTTTGGAATTAAAGGATAGTTTTGAGATTAGAGAGCGATGTAAATCAATAATTGCCTCCCAGTGAATGACCTGGAATAAAACCAGTAAAAATTAGGTAAGTAAATAATAATGGTCGTAATAATAACTGGTATCCCATACAATTTACTACAATGACACTAATGGTATTTTCATCCATCAATATACCTTACACCATGCATCATTATGAGAACGACGATTCATTAGTGTGGCGGCGGAGGGCCATGTTGGGCTGGCCGAGCTCGAAGCGGAACTGGTGAAGGCACTGGGGGGTGGGTCGAGGGGTTTGGAGTTGGTGGTAGGAGAGAAGTTTGTGTTGGTTGGCACGTCGTCGAAGTTGGCGAAGTGGCCACTCTTCAAGGTCATGCAATGCCCAGGTGGAGTGGTCAGGTGGCGTTAGGTGGTTAGGTCTGATGGTGCACTTCGGGAGCGGTCGCCGATGAGGGTGGAGTTGATGGTGGATCTAGTGGGCGTGCCATTGTTCCTTCACACGAGGAAGGTCGTGGAGGTAGTGGTTGCCCCCTTTGCATGAGTGCGGTGGTGCAAGGGCCTCGGCCTGGCTGGGGAGGACCTTGTGTCGCTACGAGCTGTGGTGGAGCTCAGGCTGAGCAAGGAGCTCCACGAGGTGTCCCTATGTTTAGGGGTTGCGTCATGAATCGTGGTGGTGAAGCCAGTCGAAGGCAGGCCGTAGTCCTTCGCCAAGGTGGTTCGGATGCCAGTCGGTGGGGGAGTGGTGGTGGGGAGGGGTGTTCTATTACATGAGGCGATGTGGGGACTGGAGGCTGCTGCCAGGAGCGGCACCTCGTTTGCTGGATCGACAACGCAGTGCCCGAGATCGGATGACGCGCTCCTCTCAAGGCGCAGCGCTCGAGGTGCGTGGCGGCATGGCGTTGGACGTATGGACGAGGTGGGAGTTGGCACTGCTGGAGAGGTGATGGCGGGGGGCGCGAGGTCCTTCAAGGATGTCAAGGTGTTGCGCGAGGCGTTTGAGGGATGGCAACGGAGGGATCAGGAGGAAGCTTCAGGAAACATTGAACTTGAGAGGACTGCAGGCTTCGGCGAAGGTGTGATGGCGTAGGTGCGTTTGGCGGGTTTTGAAGGGAGGGGGTGGAGTCGGATCTTGATCCACGATCGAACCCGGTACCCTTTCATGGTCCTTTTATTCGCGGCCTGCAAAGGGTTCCTTTAAGTGGGAGTTGCAGCGAACTAGCTCCTCTGAGGTGGGGTGATGCGAAGTGAGGGAGGTGAGCGGAGGGGTCTGTCCCTAGAGGTGGCGATGGCGGGAGGGGTGTGGAGCTTAGGGTGATGAAGCTCCTCCATCAGAAGATGGAGAAGCTCTGGTCAGCGGCAGGGGGGGGGGGGCTTCGGTTGGTGCTTCGTCGATGTCGGCAGCATCCCCACTGCGTAGGGGAGGATCGAGGGGCGATGTAGGGCTCGCTCAAGGAGATAGTGGTGATGGCGTTGGCATCACCCCTTGCGGTGAGGGTGGAGGGTCGTGCTCGGAGGGGGAGGGTCCTAGTGCAGTCGCGTGTCCCCGCGAGGGGGAGGGTGGGGTGCAAGCCAGAGGATCTTTGGACGAGGCAATCGTAGGGGGTGCTGGGGGAGTGGTGGCGCCGTTGGAGGCGATGGCCGGTGTGGAAGCTGGTGGGTGGATTCAGGGGCTGGTGGTAGAGTGGGAGGCAGGCCTGTAGATGGGGAGGGTGCAGAGGGGAGAGGTGAGAGCAGGAGGGGTGAGGAGATGGACGTGGTTTGGCCTGAGGCGTTTCGGTTGGGAGAGGTGGAGCAGGTGGCGGAGGGGGTCGGGTTTGGTCGCTTGGTGGGGGGAGGTGGTCAGGGTACCTTATGTTGAAGGTTCGTACATGGAATATGAGGGGACTTTGTGACCCCTCCCGTCGGGGGACGCTGAGGTCCTACCTTCGGAAGTGGAGTCCAAATGTTGTGCTCCTACAGGAGACAAAGCTACAGAATTACAACCACAGGGTCTGGAGAGAGATTGGGGGTGGCGTGCTGGGAGGATTTCTGGCGTTGGATGCGGTTGGGAGGTCAGGGGGGTTGTGGTCAGATGGAAGGACTTGTTCTCCCTAGTAGACTTTGAGGTGGATGCGGGAGCAGTCTTGGTACAATTGAGGAAGTGGAGCAATGGGTTGGTTTTGGTATTCTCCTCTGCGTATGGGCCGGTGGATAACTCCGAGAGGAGTCATCTCTGGGAGGGGTTGCACCAGGTTGCCGGGAGATTCTACGGGTGCCCATGGCTTATTGGAGGGGACTTCAACGTCACTCTCTTGGCGAAGGACAAGCCGGGCGGAGAGGAGGGAGGGACCGAGGCTCTGAGGGCTTCGTGAGGTTCATTGCTGAGCACGGGCTACAAGATGTACCCCCCGGGTCCCGTGCTTACACATGGAGGAGCTCTGTAGGCTTGATGTCCAAGCTGTATCGTTTCTTCTACTCAATGGAGATGGCGGAGGTCTTCCCACTAGTGGGGGCCCGCGCTCTAGAGAGGCCTTTCTCGAATCACACTCCTCTTTGTGGGAGTCTAAAGGGTTCCGCTGTGGTACATATTTCAAGTTTGACAGGGCTTAGTTGCTAGAGGAGGGATTCAGGAACATGGTGGAGGACAAGTGGCAGGCTATGCACCCAGATGGCTCGGCAGCTGCGAGACTAGAGTATAAACTTCGAGAGTTGAGATTCTCTTTGAAGGAATATAGGAGACAGGTGAAAGAAGAACGAAACATGAAGAAAGATTTGGCACTCGAGGTGATCCAAAAGCTGGACAGAGTGGAAGACCAGGGCCTGCTATCAGTGGAAGAGCGGCAGAACAAGGCAAAGCACATTAAGATCGTCCAGGATGAAGATAGAAAAGTGGAGGTGGAATGGAGAATGAGGTCCAGGCAAAAGTGGATCAAGGAGGGAGACTTGAATACCAAGTTCTTCCATATGATGGCTTCAGCCAGGCATAGGAGGAACTGGATTGATAAGCTCCAGGTGGGTGGGGTGAAATGTTCCGACAGGGAAGCTATAGGCAGGGCAGTGGCAGATTACTTCAGAGAGTTCACAAGGAGGAGCGGGAGTTGGCGGTGGCGTGGTTTGGGCATTCTGGTGGTGGATGCAGTGGAGGCAGAGGAGTTGGTGGCACCTTTCATGGAGGATGAGGCTCGTAGGGTGGTCTAGGGATTGAATGCAGATGTATGTCCAGGTTCTGATGGGTTTCCGGTCCTATTTTTTACGGACTTTTGGCCATTATTGAAGGTAGAGATCATGCAAGTCCTTACGAAGTTTGGGGAGGGCAACAGGGGTTTCAACAAGTTGAACAAATTCTATTTGTTCTAAGGAGGGGGCGGAGGCGATTGATGACTATAGACTCATTGCTCTCTCCAATGCAGTGTACCTGATCATAGCAAAGATTCTGGCGAACAGGCTCAGAAAGGTGATTGGTGAGGTGGTGTCGGAGGTGCAGACGGCATTTGTGCCAAGAAGGTGCATCTTAGATGGATATGTTGCGGCGACGTAGATCCTTGCGCTTTGGAAGAGGGAGAAGAGGAAGGCTTTTATGTGAAAGATTGATTTCAAGAAGGCATATGACTCTGTACAGTAGTCCTTCCTATGTGCGGCAATGGCCAAGAGGGGCTTCCCGCCGATTTAAATTAGGTGGATGAAGCAGTGTGTCACTACAACATCTTTCTCAATCCTCAACGGGAACTTGACGGGGGGGTGGATCCAATCGAGGAGGGGCATTCGACAGGGGTGCCCTCTGGCACCCATGCTTTTTCTGTTGGCAGTTGATGCCTTGGCGAGGGCATCCAGTAGGATGGGTGGGTCAAGCTTGGTCCAGGAATTCCCAATAGGGGAAGGGGAGAGTGTATTGGTGCTGCAGTATGTCAACGATACCCTATTCTTTGTGGAAGGGGCGGAGGTGGAGGCGAGGCGGAGCTGGATCCTACTGGAGTTGTTTTGTGAGGAGTCGGGCATGCAGATTAATTTTCAAAAGTCTTCTTTTGTCTCGTTTGGGATGGATAATGAGGAGCCCAGGAGGTGCTCGAAGGCCTTGGGTACGGCGACTGGGTCTCTACCGCTTTCTTACCTGGGCCTACCCTTGACAGATGGGAGGGTTTCGGTGCATGACTGGGTTCCATTGCTTAGGAGGATTGAGGATCGATTGGCAGGTTGGGCGTCCAAGATGCTTTCAAGAGGGGGGCAGTTGGTCCTCATCAAGGCAATTCTATCGACTATGCCCGCTTACTTTGCTTCGGTTGTGAAGGTGTCGTGAAAAATTGAGGACAGAATTGTGAGCTTGATGAGGAGCTTCTTCTGGACCAGCTATGGTGAGGGTGGGAAGGGGGCGAAGCTAGTTACATGGAGTGAGGTGTGCAAGCCTGTTAGAGAGAGGGGCTTGGGGGTTAGGGAGATTGAGATGATGAATGACAACTTTCTGACGAAGTGGATTACGAGGCTTTTGGGAGGAGAGGCAGGTTTGGTGGGGAAGGTCCTACATTCTGGCTATGGGGGACGACCTGGCTGGGGTCTCCTGACGATGCTTCCTCGAGGAGCCTCCTACTTCCTTAGAGGCTTAGCATTGGTGCCACCGAAGGTCAGAGCATTTTTTACCCCTGTGCTGGGGTCGGGTGAGGCCTTCATGTTTTGGACAAATGATTGGACTAGGCTCAGGGCCTTGGCGGAGTAGTTCCCTCGACTTGCGGCGTTGGCAATTGATAGAGGGGCCTCGGTGGCAGAGGTTTGGAATAGCGCATGGTGTCCTACATTCTCGGGCAGGCTATCAAATCAGAGAATTGGGGAGGTGCAGGAGATGCTACAAGATCTACAGGGGTTTCAGCCGGAGGTTGGTGCGAACTCTTATGGGTGGAAGGAAGGAGAGTTCTCGGTACGGGAGGCTTATATGAGGCTTGGAGGTGCGGCCACAGTGGGGGACGTTGACTTGGCTAGGGATTGCAAACAGCTCTGGGAGGCCTTCTGCCCCTTGAAGGTGAAGGTGTTATCTTGGCTTCTCAGGAGAGGCAAATTGATGACTAGAATGTGGAGGGCGCGGTGGGCTCAGGACACAGAGAGGTTGTCTTCGCTTTGTGGGCAAGCAAAGGAGGCAAACTGATGACTAGAATGGGTGGGCCTTCGTTGTTTCTTTTTCACAATATTGTAATGAGTACTTTATATTTTTATTTCAATAAAAATCATGTCTTATATCAAAGATCGCTTTTGTCAAGTTATTCATGTTATATGTATTACCAAAACTAACAATGTTTTGATGTTTTATCTTAATGATTTACGATCACAATTAAGTAATCCTGAAAAGATTATAAGGGGCAATTGTTTTTTTTTCTAAAACTTGTAGAAACAAAGTAATCCATCCTTAAAAAAAATAAATGCCATGTCATTACCTTATTTGTGTCCAATCTATTATGACTAATTTTCTATCACAATAGTCTTGAGGATGGAAAATCTGTCTCCAAAATTTTTAGTGACCCTCACTTGCGGGACGGATTTTTGGGGATGGATTTTTCTGTCACCTACCCTAAAATTTGTCCCCATAACCTTCAATTTCGTCCTCAAAGGTCATCACTACGAGTGTATTTGGTTGCAGCGTGTATTATAACTTGACTCTCTTATTTTATTCGTTGCTAACTTGTATAACTCGACTCTCCAGTCTCAACATTCTTATTACTCAACTATCTAATATTTTATGTGGTGTTAGCTTGTATTACAAATCGACTATTTATTATTTTATGTGTTGGCTTATATTACAACTTAACTATTCATTGTTTTATTGTATTGATGGCTTCTATTACAACTTGAATATTTATTATTTTATTTGTTGACTTATATTATAACTCAATTCCCAATATCATTGTTACTCAATATTTCTTTTTAACATAAAAATGTAACTTATTATCATATTTTTTATTATACGTTCCTTATATAATTGTAATGTATTACAAATAAACACGATCAAAAGTTAGAGTTTGTTTATTCCGATAATCTATTATAATACTATTTTCTTTTCGTTACAATAATATATCATTTCGTTACAATGAATATGTGTGTTGTTACAATCACATGTGATAAGAGTTACAATTACTCTTTTATATTGTTACAACATTTTTGTACTATTTGGCTTTTATATTGTTACAATACTATTTGTTAGGCATTCTTATACAATTTTAACCACTATATTTTAATTATATAAATCAACACTATATATAACAAGGGATTGATATATTTTAATCATTGTACGCTATCTTGTTAATATAACATGTTTATTTTTAATAATTATAGATATGATTAAATACTTTTACACTATTCTTTTTTGGCATATTACTAATTACGGTTACATTTGATTTCAAATTATCTTGACTTTCCAAAATCTCCATGTTGTTACAATACCACTCTGCATTATTGATGGTATTTTTGTGGATCACATGATTGACATCCGATGGTCTATGAAACCACTTTCATAATGGTCAGTGGTTTTATATAAAAGCAACGAAATCACATTATCAGAAACAGAAGTACATGTTTATATTTATTATAATATATATGTATATTACATATTTGTCATGTTATATTAACATAATCGAGTGTAATAACGGTGCAAGCCTTTTTTTTTCCTTATCTATATTTTGAATTTCACGTCTTTTCACTTCTTTATTCCATTCAATGTATCACAAGATATATAGATAGTGTTTCCAATATCCAGTGAATTTCTTTTCAAAAGTGTATTATAATTTTATTTGTTACATACAATGTATTACAAGTCTACACTATTATATATGGTGCAACCTTTTTACATGGAAAAATATACCACCACCGATTTTTTTTGTAGTACAAGAAAGTCTACCTAACTTTAGACACCCAAAGTAATAGTATCATTTTTTGTATTATAGTTAAAAATCATTAAATATACACTACAATGCAACAGTCACACATTGTATTACACATACGTAGTGTATTACATAGTATTCCCCATCTAAACATTTTAACGTATTATAATTACATGCCTTGTCATTAGTCTCGTAATTTTTCTTTTCTCAAGAAAAGGACCATTCTGCACATCTTGTAACACAAGAAATGTTATTTTAAACTAGCCATGCATGTGAAATCTTTATCTACTTCTTTTTCCCAAGCAAATACTACATTCATATAATCTTATATCACCAAAACGATACATTGTATTACGTTTACGTAGTATATGATAATTTATTTAATTATCACCCATGCATATGCAATGCGAACACATGTTATAACGATCATATTATAATGCTATAAAACCCATCCATATTGTTTATAAGATAATATTGTAATTGGTACAACACAATTTGCGTGATATTATAAAAAAAATTTAAAGTTATAATTATTTAACCATTTTAGCACGTAATGTATGTCTTTCGTGATTATTTCAATAATTTTGTAGTAATTTATATGTACTACGACATCATATCTTTCTATCAATGAACAGGATTTATATCATCATATGTTTGTTACAATATTTTTTATTTATTGTTACAAAATCTACTTTAAATGTTACAAGAGAAGTATACATTTGTTACAACATGTTTTTTTGTTACAAAACACCCTCATTGTTGTTACAATTTTTTTTCATATTTTAAATGCACCATCCATTCAAAAGTCCCATAACCAATGTTGTATTATGATTTTATATTTCATGCAGGAACTTAAATTGGCAGTTATGTTTAGAATGTTAATTCGATTAGATTTGAACGAATCCTTTATTTATTTTTAGGAAATTGTAAATTTCCTTTTTAATAAAATCATTCTATTTTGGTAAGTTTCTTTATATGTGGCTTAATGAAAAACCACCATTGCAAAAATAGGTGACTTTTGTAACGACCATAAGATCATCAAATGCTTGTTATGCAATACTCATTTGCTCCTTTTTAAGCACAGTACTCAGATGATAAGCCCTATATATATATATATATATATATATATATATATATATATATATATATATATATAAAGAGAGAGAGAGCATTATGTTCATAAAGGTTGTAATGAATATCAAATCTTATCTATTAAATCATGTATCTCGTTAATGAAATCACCTAATTTGTTAAATGATTTCCAGCAAAAGATAAGTAGTATTAATTTATTATGTTAGTTTTGGAAACAAATTTTCTCACCACAAGTAAATTTCAAATGTTTTATTTTCATTGGTTTCAACTCATACAACAAAGGTGACTTTTGATGGATGTATACATCATGTGATATAGTTGTTGTCACTTTGTATTACACTTTTGCTATCCAACATGTGATACTATTTACTGCATAGAACTATTGTATTACAATTTTATCTATTAATATGTGCTACAATCCATTTTTATTACAATTTTATATATTATTACAGTATTTTTACACGTATTACATCATTAATTACATGTAATTAATAATAACACTTTTACAAATCATATATCTATTTGTTATAACTTACATTATTTACATTTCATTGCTAAATGTATTTGATTACAATTAAATGCATATCGTGTTACATCGAGTACCCATAGACATTACAAAGCTTTGTTACTTTTAATAGTTAACCTACATGAATTACATCGAAAAGATTACATCAATCTTTTAGGACCCCTCTAATCAAGGCTTCTCTAATCGTAATTGATTCCATGATTTTATTATAACTTGTAATACAATCCTAAATTATCATTTTAAATCATACATGATTAATAATTTAATGAATAGCATAATCAATTACATCATGCCTATCTAGTTGTTACAATATATACCTTCTACATTACAACGTTAAAGCTTCATTGTTACAGATAACATCATGTCATATTACAAAATATCTTCTAATTTTTTACAATTTTTTTGTTGAGTTGTAATATAGATTATCGCTAATAACAATCTTCTTAATCTGGATTAATTTGTTACCATGTTTGTTATTTAAAGCATGGATAGTTGTAATTACATGATAATTATAACATATAATAATAACGTATTTGATTAAGGTCGACATCTTTATAGGAAAACCTTTGTTGAGGTCGATGTTTCTTTGTTAATTCCATAATTTTTGCTATTATTACAAAACCACCAATGTTCCTTTTGATGGTTTTAATATCTCATACGTGGAATCCAAATCGAATGGACAACATTTGGTACTCATTGTGACTTTTATGAGCACAGTGCTCTCTAGATAAGCCCCTTATATATATATATAATGTAGGCACACCCTGCTATGCTGTGTGTGTTGCTGTGTGTGTGTGTGTGTGTGTATATATATATATATATATATATATAGACAGGCCGTTCAAAATATTTCCATAACTTTTTCATCAGCTAGCATAAAAAGGAAGGGTCGAGAGAAATGCAATCAAAAGAAATATGTCTAGCTATTTATACAGTCCCCATACCACATGAACTTCCTATATGGACCTCAAAAAGATAACCATTTGTTTCCTTCCTTCCTCCCTACCACTCGATTACCCCTATATTTGCCAAGGCTAAAAATAGTTCAGTTACGTCGTGGAGGAGCGCCCCAAGGCAAGTGCAACAACTCGCAAAGCAGATCTCAAGTGGCATGAACTCCCCCATGTAAAGTATCTGCTGAAGGAGGTCTCGAGCAAGCATGATATGGAGTAGCTGCTACACCCACAGGTGCAACACCTGTACGCGAGGGTGTGGCTCGTAGTGGGTTGGATAGCGTGACATTTTATCTTGAAAAGTAAGGCAAAAGTATAGCATGAGACAAAAAGGCTCGGTAGAGCATACTCAACATAAGGAGAAAAGAAATAACAATAAAAATTTTAATTCCATATTTCGACATGTGTGCAATCCCTGCTAGGCCAGGCATCTCCCTCACCCCCTTATACCCAACGATTCCTAGTCTTACCTGACTGGAATCGTAACTCATCTTTCCTAACTTTGGCTAACGATCCATCGCCTAGACCCCTATCGCAGGATCCAACTATGGGTTGCCTCCTAAGTATTAAGTATTAGTCGCTAGCTTCCAAAATAGGTTCTTACTGCTAGTAGTATAAGGAATCATTACCCTATCATTAGGGTACTCTCGTTGTGAACCCAAGGAGATTCGTGGTGCAAGAAATATCTCCTTGCGCCTTAGAAGAGACCCTCCACCCAGAATCCCCCCTTAAAAATCACCCATTGTTCCTCATAACGGAATATCGTCAAGTTGGTGGCTCTCAACTCTAACTTGCATGGACACACTCGACACACACGCAAGCCTCCTCAATCCCGACACCTTGTTACGAATGGTTCATGATCCTATAAGGATTGGTTCAGATTTGATTCGTCTGTAAACCTTCTTCGGCCTTCACGATATCAAGTAAGCTTTTCTGAGCATCTCGAAGCTAGGCTCGATGGTCCATTCTGACTTCTCCTTGGAGGTATCCAACTCTATTCCGACTTCTCCTTGGAGGTATCAAACGGTGAAGTCCACCAAGGGTTCAAGTTCCCTTCCTCGAGGAGTCATCACTTGGTTGCTTCGACTTCTCGTTCCTAGCCCCCTAGGTTTACGTGGTACTACCCTTGATTTCGGCAAGTTGCACTCATGGCCACTTGTGACGGTCATCCATCACCATCGGGCCTATTCTGCTAGGGATAACAGCATGTATCTTGAGTAGCAAGGGCTTGGGTAGGCTACCCCTGCCTCCCGCATGCTCAAGTTCATTTTCTTGCTCGACCACCCCCTTGGTGGGCAGGCAATGCTACTCATTGATTTAAATGTCGACGACATGCCGTCGGCAAGGCCATTTCCGAGCAACGGTCGTGCCGACATGAAGAAAACATCGATTTACAGGGATTTCGTCAGCATGCCCTCGGCACGGTCGACATACCGTCAGCATGCTGGCGAAATTGGTGTCCATGTCGAGGTTTCTATTGATTTTTTTAATTACTTTTGCTATTTCTGTTGGTATGCATTGGCATGCCCTCGACATGCTCATCGACATGCCCATCGAAAAACGGGCATTTCCACGGACATACCCACGAAATGCACACTTGAAATTCATCGACACGACATCGAAATCGGTATTTCGAACCTTGATGCTACTGTGGCCCATTAGGTACTTGATATGCACCATAGACCACATGGATTATCTAGGGTCCATCTAATGGTTCCTCGCTTGCACACGCGTGTTTGCAATGTCGTGGTTTCACGAAGTTCGAGGCATTGTGTAGTGACATTATATCGTTGACTTGCCAAATCTACACATATAAGCAATCTAAGATACCAATTTAAAAATCTCATAAAAGATGGCAAATTAATACAAGCCCATATTTAATCACGATTTTAGTTTCGTATTTATCCGTATTCTTATTATACGTCTAGATTCGCAATTGTTGACGGATACTCGCAAGAATTTTGCTAATTAGAGTACCAATAGCATCAGGGAAAACCGCCGAAATCATCAACCGTTCGCAATTCGAAACTATCATTTAGTGAGAAAACATAAAAAGGAAAATAGTAAAATGTCGTGATTTTGAACTTGCAAACCAGGAGTGGTGGCGCATAAGCTTCCTCTCTTCCCTCTCGCACGCTCTTACTTACACATGGATGTGGTCTTACACCCCACGCGTAGCTGTGAAACCCGTGGTGGGGATCCTGACTAGATCCAACCTCGGCCCATCTCTACGTATCCTCGGTTTGACCCTTTTAACATGGCTCTATTTGACTCGTGTGCACGTATACACATATAAATATATTTTGATACAAACAGACCAAGGTCTCACATAACCTAATCTGGGATGTAGAGAAAATAAGGACTAAGAGAAGGGACTGCCCTACCTTCCTCGCGAGTCTTCACACCTGTTTCCTGCTGGACACCGCGTCGACCCTGGCGCTCAGTTTCCTGCAACCACAGCACCCGCGGTCACGCCACAGAGTTCCCACTCCCATACACTTGTATGTACAATCTTTGAAGGACAGGAGGAAGAAGTAAACAAAAAGACAAGAGAGGGGGAGAAACGACACCCACCATGCTTCCGCTGCGCTCGTGACAGCGGCTGGCCGCACTTCAACCCACGCGAGGGCCGCACCGGCAGAGGGAAGGAGGCGAACGGCGAGGCACGAGCTGCTGCCGTTGCCGCTCTCGAGGGATGGGACGAAGGCGGGGCAGCAGCCCTAGCTTCCCTCGCGTGCGCGCGAGAAGGGGGCTGGGGATGCGACGACTCTGGCTTGTTGGCGCGGGCGGCGTCGATCAAGAGGAGCGGCAAGGGGTTGCGAGCTGGGGTAGGGCGGGAGGAGGAGATCACAGAGGGAGGGGTCGGAAAAGAGGAAATCGAGAGAGAGTGGGGGAAAGGTGGCGCTGGGGGGAAAGAAAAGGATGAGGATTGGGGGTTGGGGTTCACGGGTTGGGACGGACTGCAGGGACAGTCACAGGCTCTTTCTCTCTCTCTCTGTTTTTTTTTTTCAATGGCCTTGACAAACAAGCATGTCCTGTACCCTTAGGTAGGCTCCTCTGTCCCGATTAGAGCGTAATCGGGAGATAACAAATTTTGTATCTAACTAAACATCTTCGCCTAATGTTGGATAACATATGCTTAATATTAGGTAAAATATTTTTTTACTAAATTTATTAGCTTTTGGCATGATAAGTTGGGAAATATTTTTGTAAAAGTTCGAACCTTGATTTCAAAGTCATTTTTACTTAAGTAAGTTAAGATAAATCCACCAATGTATTTCATATGACAATTGGAGGTCGTGTAAATTAAAAATGTATAATTAAATTAGAAACTCTTTTATTTTTCATTTTGAAATTTAAACTTCGAATCAACTATCCGAAAGAATTGTTACCTTTTTGATATCACAAGAATTTCTACGAAATGTTCTAGCCGACTAATGGAACTCAGATGTGGGAAATGTATGTGAAGTGTAAGTAAATTCAAGGTGACTTATCTTAGGGATTATATTTTATAAATGATCTCTATTTATAAATTCATAAATATCATTGGATTTCATGTTTCGTATAATTGCGGTGATATGTGTTTTATTGGAATCGAAACTCGTTCGATCCCTTACGATAGTCTTCATTTAAAAAAATTAAAAAATACATATAAATAAATATGCATCAAGTGAATTTTAACAAATAAATTGATAATTAATTATTTGAGGGGATAATTAGGTTGGTGTCTTTAACAAATCGGTTTAATGTGAGAATATATAAAGAAGGGAAGTGGTGGCTTGGTACAAAAAAATCGGGAGATAGAGAGAGAGAGAGAGAGAGAGGGAAAGGATAACAGAGGGTTCCTTCACCTTTTCACCCCACCATTCTCTCCTCCGTCCCCCACGCTACATGATGTCGACGTGACCACCAAGGAACATCGGTGGCATCGGCCATGCGGTGAACCTCTCTTCTATCTCGCATATTTATATACATGGTTTTTGACGATAGCACAAATGTATCTTTTCAACTTATATTGGTCTGATTACTAATTGTGATGTATTTCTATCGAATTATTTATGATAGACTTGTTTATGATAAATGAGAAAAAAAATTTTATATTAGTTTATTATTATAAATTGCATTGTCAAGAATATTATAAAGAACAATTTATACATTCAAGATATTATTGATCTAATAATTTATATCTTATTTATGAAGTTGATATTAATTTATAAAATTTGACAATTAGATTAAGAATGTCATAAAAGAAATGAATATATAAATTTTGATTAATCGAAGAGATAGATATATTGGTGGAGTAAAAAAATAATATGATAAATCATTTTATCCATCGCATCAAAGGATAAACTGTGAAATTGATTTATACCTGAAATTGTCAATTGATAGTTATCCTAGTGATAAATGAATATGTGGATATAATGGAAGTGATAATTGAATTAAATGATTGAATAAGACTCTACCTAGCCTAGAAAATGATATTTCTGTCATTTTCTTAAGAATTGGAGCATATCAGCTTAAAGTATAGAACCTACATTTTACTCACCATTTATAGACGTTTTTATTAATTACTTTGAAAAATGAGTTTTACTTTTGAAAGTGGTTAGAACTTGAAATTTTTACATTCCTTGATGCTCTATGTTTCAAAGTGTAGGATTGTTTCATCCGCATGAATCTAAACTTTTAAGAGATTGTGTTTTCCACCTTGAAATTTCTGCGTAGACTTGAAGGTATCTTCCTGTATTATTAAGTAATACATATAAATAATGAATTATTCAAGAATTGTGTCATATGTGATGGATTTTGCCTTAGTAATGTTTATTAAATTGCCACTATATCATTATTATTAACTTAGGCATTAGATCTATGGCAGACTACTATAGATTTTTTTTTCCGATTGTGACATCATAGACGGTAGGGGATCACAAATTCATCTTTAACTTGCTCCTTTAATTGTTAAAAATTGATAAAAGTGTAACATTAGTCAATAACGAATTCTCTGTTTAATTCTCCTTGTTTGTATAAATACGTAATTCATTTTGTACAGAAATTCTTTTAATAGCTTACTAATTTCTTGTAAGGTTATCCATTAGCCGTTGCATGTTTGGTATAGATTTAAAGAGAATTTTAGACAAATATTAATGAAATCATTTTGATTTTGGGATTAGCAATGTAAATGATAGCGATGTTAAATTGATTGAAAATTTTAAAATAAAATATTGGTAATAATTTTTTGATTGATGAATGCTGATAAAGGTATTGAGATCCCGAATTATGAGATTGATAACTTATGCCAACTCTTAAATCATCATTTGACATCTGAATAATCTAAGTGTATTAATGAAAAATGGCTTCGTCTGACTCACTATATCGTTACTAAATGCATCATTCATTGTATATTCTTTTTAGTACTCTATAGAGGATAAATGACATAAAATATCAATACTCACCTAAATTATGGTATAATCATCAGCATCAAATTAATGATCTATCGTCCGTGCTGTCATAAAAAGTGCATTGTTGATTGTTGTATGAAATTTTTGTTCTTGAATGAACTAGAACTTAAATCGATGTGCCTTTCCTTTGTGAGCTGTAACTCAATTTATTCTTAGGGAAATGTTACTATCATGGGCGTCAGAAGCAGTTTAAGATGTCTGGGAAGTGTCCCAGACGTCTGGCAATAAAATTTTTTCGGCATACGGGTTCGCGTCTGCGCGCCTGCGCACGCAGACTGAACCCGCAGCCTTCGTTTTCTCTCCCTACAGGCGCCGCCTTCCTTCTCTCTCTTCTCGCGGCTGCCCTATAAGAGCGCTCCCCCTCTCCCTCACCCCCACTCCGCCGTCTTCTCTTCTCCTTCTCCCTACGAGCGAGTGAGCGAGGGCGCAACAGCGGCTGCAGCGGGTGTGTGGGAGGGAGTGTTGCGAGAGGAAGAAGAAGCTCGACCGCGGAGGTGCGAGCTTGCCGGGGCAGCTAAAGCCGGCCGGCGGGGGGAACAGCAGGCGTGGGGTGTCGTGGAGGAGCTGCTGCAGCTCGGGCAGCAGGCGGACACGGTGCGGCTGTGCGTCGCGGGCGGAGGACGAACCGGGTGCTAATTCTGGGAAAATTTCCCAGAAACAGACGTCTGAACTTACATCCAGACGACACGTAGGATGTATGGAGGAAGATCCAGACGTCTGACAGGTACAATTTTTTTTTCCTCCTTCCTTTAACGCATGTACGGCCATGCAGCCGTCCGCCGCGTTCTCTGAGCCTTTTCGTGATGAGAGCGGTTGCGTGTGTGCGCAGGTCTTATTCGGGAGGGCGCGAGGGCTCGCCATCCCACGCGGATTCGACGTCTGGCCACAGTACCAGACGACGAAGAGGACCTCCAGACGTCTAGGGTGACAATCGGACGTCTGGAAACTGACTTCAGATGATCTAACGGGCTTCTGGACGTCTGAAGGACTGCGCAGACTAAGGTACGACCTGATCCACCTTTTAAGATGTTTGGAAGAGGTTCCAGACGTCTGATTTTGGACAGATTCGTCGTTTTTGACCCGTTTAGGGCCCGTTCGAAGTCTGTTTTTTGCGTTTCGAGTTGTGTTCTTTCTAGAATTAATTCCTCTATCCGTTTATAGTAATTGTGTACTATTCTGAGAAACACCTTATGATTGATCCTTGTATTAGGACCCCGTTCCGTTGCAGTCTTGGGGGTTGCGGAGGCGCGCGAGATTGCCGACCACGCCTCCAGTACTCCCGGTTTCCCTGGTAGAGTGGCTTTTTAATTTTTTTAACAAAACTTGTTACAATTATGAAACAATTAATAGAGTCTAGGGCATTGCATGAACCCTAGGACTGTGAAATTAGATTAAATGATTGATCCTAGGGTATTTCATGAATCCTATGATTGGAAAACTAGATTTGAATGATAGATCCTAGGGTACGGCATGAATCCTAGGACTGGAAAACTAATGGAATATATAAATATTGCAGTCTTAGAAAAGTAGAAAGGAAATGATAACTGCCTGTAAATTGAATAACAGCTGCCTGTTATGAATGAATAAATATGATTAAAAACATGAGTTATATAAATATAAAGCTGGAACGGTGAAACCCAAAACGGTCAAACAAAAAGAGCATGAACCCCACGGGGAATTAGGAGTAGAACTCTTGGAAAGATAATGGAATGGAACTGAGAAAGTAAAACGTGGAAGTGTGTTGTCTCTTGGGTACGTGGAACCAAAGAGAGCACGTATTACCTCTTAGTGTAGAGGGGAGCTTGCCGCCCTCAGGTTGAGACCGGGGTGGGTTTGGCCACTTTACACCGGCTTGCTGGCCCTCGCGTACGCAGTACCGAGGAGAGCTACTAGTGTAGGGAGAGCACTAGCTGCCCCATGGGCCCCGGGGTTCTGCTGGCTCTCTTACACCGACTTGTTAGGCCAACTGGACAAACCAGGGTAGTCAGGCGAGGGTGCAGGACTGTGGAGGGGTTCGACCCCTGTTACTGTGAGGGCTCTGCCTTATACTGGTTCCGTGTTGTGCTTTGGGCGCACCCGTTAACGGAAACGACTGACCGCGTGCCAGTTCAGGGTGGCTACCCGTGCGCTTATCGCACGTGCCGTAGTCACCGTTACATCTGTCAGCGACCTTGGGGTGGTTGACTGAGGGTAGGACCACCACGGGGGACTCTCCCAGCCAGGGGAGCACCACGTGTTACTTCTACTTTTTGGAAAAGACTGCAATCAAGATCGTTCCCACGATGAACATTCAAGATCAAGAGAAGGATCTGTTACGAGCCGTGCTTTCAAACGTCTTTTAAGACGACTGGGACGTGTCCCAGACGTCGTACCAGACGTCTGGTATCACTTCCAGACGTCTGGGATTCATTTTCTGCGCGCACACCGTTGCGTCTGCGCACTTGTACGCGCAGACCTGCTCCGCCTCTTCTTTTTCCCTCTCCCTCCTGCGCCCTCTGTCACGCTTTCTCTCTCCTCCTCGCGCGGCCTTAAAAGGCCACGCCCTCTCCCTCACTCCTGTCACCTCCGTCTCCTTCCTCTTCTCCTTCCAGCCAGTGCGCGAGAGCGTGCGCGAGAGCGAGCGCGAGGGTGCAGCGGCGGCGGCGGAGGGTGCAGCGGCGGCGGCGACAGCCGCGGCGGGTGCGGGAGGAGGTGCTGCGCGGGGGACGAAGCGCTCGGCCGTGAGGGCGAGCTCGCCGGGGCTGCTAGGGTCGGCCGGCGGGGGCGCAGCGGGCGCGGAGCGACGCGGGAGGCCTGCTGCGGCTCGAGCAGCAGGCGGAGCACTCGCAGCGCGGCCCTGCGTCGCGAGCAGAGGGCGAGTGGCGCCCTGGTTCTGGAAAATTTTCCTGAATCAGACGTCTGGGCTGATAGCCCGACGACGGGCACGACGTCTGGAAGACTGTCCAGACGTCTGAAAGGTGAGTTATTTCCGTCTTCTTCCTTTTCTTCTACTGATCGTACTGAGAGAGAGAGATGGATACGCGCAGGTTCGGTGATTCGCCATCCAACGCGAATCAGACGTCTGGCTGTAGCACCAGACGACGGGAACGACTTCCAGACGTCCTGGGTGACCATCGGACGTCTGAGAACTAGGCCAGACGCCCCAGCAGGCTTCTGGACGTCTGAGAGCCCACGCAGAGCGAGGTAATTCCCTGATCCACTTTTTAAGACGTCTGGAAGAAGTTCCAGACGTCTGATTTTACACTGTTTCGTCGTTTTTGACCCGTTTCGGGCCCGTTCGGGCTCCGTTTTCCGCATTTCGAGTTGCGTTCTTTTCAGAATTACATCCTCTACCTGTCTACAGTAGCTGTATATTGTTTTGAGAAGTTCCTTGTGTTTGATCCTTGTGATAGGACCCTGTTCCGTTGCAGTCTCGGGGGTCGCGGAGGCACGCGGGATTCCCGACCATGCCCCCATTACTCCCGTTGTACCTGGTAGAGTGGCTTTAAGTATAATCTGTTAAATTATGAAACCATAAATAGAACCTAGGACATTGCATGAATCCTATGAATGAAAAATAGATTGAATGGTAGATTCCTAGGGTGATGCATGAATCCTAGGGCTGGAAAACTAGATTGTATGATAGATCCTAGGATATGGCATGAATCTTAGGATGGGAAAACTAGTGGAATGTATGAATACTGCAGTCTTGGAAAATGTGGAAAGGAAATACTAGCTCCCTGTGAATTGAATTAACAGCTGCCTGTTATGAATAAATAAACGTGATTGAGAATATGGATTGTAAGAATGTGAAACTGGAAAGTGAAATCTGGATGTTCTGAGTTAAAATAGCTGAAACCCTACGGGGAATTAGGAGTAGAACTCCTGGAAAGTGAATGGAATAGAATTGGGGAAGTGAGCTGGCCCTTGACTATGGAGTACCAAGGAGAGCGACTGTCCCCCCTGTTTAGTGCAGAGCGGAGCCAGCCGCCCCAGGGACCCGGGGTTAGGCCTGACCACTCTGTACCTACTTGCTGGCCCTCGTGTACGTAGTACCGAGGAGAGCTACTAGTGTAGGGAGGTACTAGCTACCCCACGGGCCCCGGGGTTCTGCTAGCCTCCCACACCGACTTGTTAGGCCCGCTGGGGCAAACCAGGGTAGTTAGGCGAGGGTGCGCGGACTGTGGAGGGGCAAGGCCCCTGTTTGGTTACTGTGGAGGGGTTGGACCCCTGTTACTGAGAGGGATCTGCCCTGTACTGGTTCCGTGCTGTGCTTTGGGGGCACCCGTTAACGGAAACGACTGACCGCGTGCCAGTGCGGGTTAGCTACCCGTGCGTTTACCGCGCGTGCCGTAGTCACCGTTACGTCTGTCAGTGACCTTGGGGTGGTTGACTGAGAGTAGGATCACCACGGGGGACTCTCCCGGCCAGGAGATCACCACGTGCTACTTCTACTGTTCGGAAAAGACTGCAATCAAGATCGTTCCCACGAGGAACATTCGAGGTCAAGTGAAGGATCTGAGAAATAGATAAATTGTGAAACAATAGAAAGACGTAAATAAAGGAAGAAAGAAAATTTAAAACAGCTACTGTACACTTTACTGTTTCTTTGGTTTAGCTGCCACTTTACTCAGCGTTTTGCTGACGTGTTACACTCGTTACCTTTCAGGACCAGGTGTTGAGCAGCCAGGGTCAGCGGCTGTAGGGGACGCTGGGCCGAGTAGGGTCCAGTAGAGTTACCACTGTTCTCTTGTACCTCTTTTTATTCCGTTATAGTGAGTAGTTCTTGTTCCGCCGTACTTTTCTTTACCTGTAGTTCATATTATGTTATGAATGTTGTTCTACTGTTGTGGAGGTACATACTGTAGTAGTTTCTTTCCTTACTGCTGTATTTTCCTGCTGTAGTTATATTCATGTTGAATGTGGTTTATTTTACTGCTCTTTTGGTTACTTCCTCGTTGGACGACTAGGTCTTTGGATTACTCGAGTCGGTCCGATTCTCGTGTCTCGTAGGGACTTGGGAATCGGGTCGTTACAGGATCTGAGAAATAAATCAATAGTAAATAAATAGAAAGACATAAATAAAGTAAAATATAACAACTACTGTACACTCTACTGCTTCTTTAGCTTTTAAGTTGCCACTCTACTCAGCGTTTCGCTGACGTGTCACCCTCGTTACTTTTTCAGGACCAGGTGTTGAGCAGTCAGAGTCAGCGGCTACAGAGGACGCTGGGCCTAGTAGGGTCCAGTAGGGTTACCTGTAGTACTTCTGTACTTTTCTTCCACTGTAGTGAGTAGTTTTTGTTACTCCCTGTACTTTCCTTATTGAAAACTTTATGTTATGTATATTTCCCTTCTGTTGTGGTGGTGCATATTTTAGTATTTCCATTCTTTACTGCTGTATTTTGTTACTGCTAGTTATATGCACGGTGAATGTGGTTTATTTTACTGTTCTTTTGGTTACTTCTCGTTGGACGACTGGGTCTTGGGATTAGTCGAGTCGGTCCGATTCTCGTGTCTCGTAGGGATTCGGGAATCGGGTCGTTACAAGATGGTATCAGAGCAAGGTCGTCCTGAGAAGTGAATCAACTGACTGTAAAAATAACCATTTCACGTGTCTATAACTAGAGTAGCCACCACAACGTTTCTTTTGACATTAGCACTTAGACTTCTCCCTTTGATGTCGTTCCGTATTGACGTGCTTCCGTTCTGTTTTGCGTCTCCATTTAGGAGATGCCCCGACGGGGGACTAGCGAGGCAGGCTGCGGACGCGGCCGAGGACGAGGTCGGCGAGGTGGGCGTGTTGCGGCCGACGTCTCAGTGGACCAACCACTACTCCCGACCATTCAGGCCCAAGACCTTGCCTAGCTGATACGGGATATAGTGCGAGAGGAGCTCTACTCACCGCCCCGAGCGCCTCCCCCTGGGGCTACGGAGGGGGAGTCCTCTGTGGGACCACGCGACGAACGCGGCGCTGGACGCGGGGGAGGGGATGGGCCGCCACTGCCCCCACCTTCCTCCGACACTTCTGTGCACGAGGCACCTTTTCCTGGAGGTGCACCAGCATCTCCACTACAGCGCCACTTCAAGCTTTTCGAGCAGTTCCGGAAGCTGAATCCCCCTCCTTCAAGGGGGATGAGGACCCGACTGAGGCGGAGGACTGGCTCGAGTAGATCGAGAAGGTTTTCGACACCCTTCGCCCCCCGACAGAGTGCCGTGTGCCTTTGCCACGTATCGGCTGGAGAGAGCGGCACACAGGTGGTGGGGGGTGATCAGGGGACAGGAGAGGGACGAGCCGACCTGGGACCGGTTCGTCACCCTCTTCTGCGAGCAACACTTTCCCCAGACATGGCAGGACTAAAGGAGGTGAAAGTTCCACACTCTCCGCCAGGGGACGATGATCGTGAGCGCGTACCGCACGCGTTTTCTGGAGCTGTCCCGCTTTGCAGCGACAGTAGTAGCCACTGAGGAGGAGCGCCTTTGGAGGTTCACCGAGGGGCTCCGGCCTGCGATCCGGGGTATGTCAAACCCCTGAAGCTGCCTACGTTTTCGAGGGTAGTGGAGGCAGCTATGACCTACGAGGAGACCAACCCGTCCGCACGAGATACTGACAGCGGGCGGAAGAGGCCCTACGAGTCAGACTTTTCACAGGGCCGGCGAGAGAGGAGACACGTGGCATCCACTGGAGAGCCGCCACGTTTCGTAGGGCCATCAGTGGCCTTTGGGGGACCTCGTCAGGGGCCAGTTGCCAGCACCAGACCCCCGCCCAGCCGACAGTAGGGGCCCGCTGAAGGCGGGAGTTGGATTCCCCTTTGTTACCAGTGTGGCCAGCCGGGCCACATCAGGAGGGACTTCCCGTCTAGGGCAGGAGGTCAGCAGACGCTTCTCGCGCCGAGCATTGGAGGGCGAGTAGGAGGCCGCGGGTTCCAGGCGCGAGGGGGAGGACAGCAGTCACGAGGAGGGTACCGGCCAGCAGCTACCCGTCCGACGCAAAGTGTGGCTGCTTCGTCCGCACCTAGGGCTGAGGGGCGTATCAACACCCTGACACATAGGGATACTAGAGCTTCGGGATCAGTGGTGGCAGGTATGGTTTTAGTTTCCGGCAGACTCGTTTACATGCTTTTCGATTCCGACGCTACGCACTCGTTTGTCGCTGCCAGTTTCGCAGTTAGTTTGGGTCGGGATTATATGCTGTTAGAGGATCCGTTCATGATCAGAGGTCCGAGTGGTCAGTTGTTTGTAGCTGAGGAGGTATACACAGATTGCGAGGTCAGTATTGGGGGACATAGCCCTCCCGCTGACCTGATTATGATACAAATGGAGGACTTTGGCGTAATTCTGGGGATGGACTGGTTGTCCGCTTACCACGCTTTGGTGGACTGTTTTGAGAGAAAGATTGTCTTCTTCATACCGGAGTTGTCTTCTTTCGAGTTCCACGATCAACCAATGGACGGAGGCTTCAGGTGCATTTCTGCACTTCGGGCGGCGAGACTTTTGAGCCAGGGGTGTGAGGGCTTCCTAGCTTGTGTGGTGGCAGAACCCAGCCTGGTGGCAGACTTCCAGAGTATCCCGGTGGTCAGAGAGTACCCCGACATGTTCCCAAACGAGTTGCCAGGACTACCGCCCGAGCGTGAGATCGAGTTTGAGATCTCACTAGTACCAGGGACCAGCCCCATCTCCACCGCACCATACAGGATGGCACCACTTGAGCTTCGAGAGCTCAAGTCTCAGTTGCAGGATCTTTTGGGGAAGGGCTCTGTGAGGCCCAGTGCATCTCCCTGGGGAGCCCCGGTACTGTTTGTGAAGAAGGATGGTACCCTACGCCTTTGTGTGGACTACCGGTAGCTGAATAGGGTTTCCATCAAGAACAGATATCCGCTGCCGAGGATCAATGACATGTTTGACCTGTTGCGAGGTGCCACTTTATTCTCCAAGACCTGATGAACGGGGTGTTTAGACCGTACTTGGACCTGTTCGTGGTGATATTCATTGATGATGTACTCATCTACTCTCGAGATCAGACGCAACACAGACAGCACTTGCGGATGGTTCTGGATACACTGAGACAACGTAGGTTGTACGCTAAATGTAGTAAGTGGGAGTTCTGGTTGAGGGAGGTGACCTTCTTGGGTCATGTGATCTCTGGGGATGGCTTGGCGGTGGACCCAGCCAATGTCGAGGCAGTGCTTAGGTGGGAGAGATCGCGTACGGTTACTGAGATTCGCAGTTTCCTGGGACTGGCAGGCTACTACAGGCGATTTATCAGGGGCTTTTCACAGATTGCACGTCGTATGACACAATTGACCCGGAAGGACGTGCCCTTCACTTGGACAGACGCCTGTGAGGCGTGTCTTCAGGAGTTGAAGGAGACCGACTTCGGCTCCCGTGCTCACCATCCCTGACAGTAGTGGCGGGTTTGTTGTGTACACGGACGCCTCCTTGCAGGGGTTAGGGGGTGTGCTCATGTAGAGGGGTCACGTTGTCGCTTACGCTTCGCAGTAACTGAAACCCTATGAGCATAGCTACCCTACCCACGACCTGGAGCTAGCAGCTGTTGTCTTCGCACTGAAGACCTAGAGGCACTACTTGTACGGTGGGACCTTCGAGATTTCACAGATCACAAGAGCCTCAGATACCTTTTTGATCAGAAGCTCAACATGAGACATGGACGTATGTTGGAGCTCCTGAAGGACTACGACTGCAGCATTTCCTTCCACCCGGGAAAGGCCAACGTGGTGGCTGACGCCTTGAGCCGGAAGGTGCCCGCACACTTGGCCAGTTTACAGGTGCAGAGTTGGAGCCTTTTGGAGGAGATGGGCAGTTGGTGACCCCTAGTGCTACAGGGGCACTGTGGGGCAGTGACTGTGACACGACAGACGAGGCCAGAGGTGATAGACCGCATTATCACAGGACAGATGGCTGACCCGTACTTGCAGCCTTTGCGTGACAGAGTATTGTCAGGAGACCCGAGGGACTTCTCCTTCACAGACCAGGTGCTGCACTTGAGGGGACGTCTGTGTGTTCCCAGAGACGAGGAGTTGTTGAGAGAGCTCCTGACTGAGGCACACGGTTCCAGATTCACCATAGATCCCGGAAACATGAAAATGTACCTTGACTTGAGACGCGAGCTTTGGTGGAGGGGGATGAAGCTGGATATGGGTGAATTCGTGCAGCAGTGTTTAGTGTGCCAGCAGGTGAAAGCTGAACATCAGAGGCTTGCAGGGCCACTACAGCCGCTTCCAGCTCCAGAGTGGAAGTGGGAGAGCATCACCATGGACTTGGTGGTGGGCTTACCTGTTACCCAGTGAGGACACGACACAGTCTGGGTAATCGTGGATAGATTGACGAAGACGGCACGATTCTTGCCGATCCGAGTCACTTGGGGACCAGCACAGTTGGCAGAGAGGTATATCCGCGGCGTGGTACGTCTACATGGAGTTTCGCGGGATCGTATCCAACCGGGATACCCGCTTTACGTCCCAGTTTTGTCCTGAGTTTCAGCAGGCCCTGGGGACGCGGTTGAGATTCAGTACAGCTTACCACCCCTAGACGGACGGACAGTCTGAGCGCATGGTACAGACACTTAAGGACCTTTTGTGTGCCTGTGTATTGGACTGGAGGGACTCTTGGGAGGATCACTTGCCCCTTGCGGAGTTTGCATGCAGCAATAGTTATCACTCGAGCATCGGAATGGCTCCCTACGAGGCTCTGTACGAACGGAGATGTACAGCACCCTTGAGTTGGGTTGAGGATGGGACCAAGTGGGAGGTTGGCCCCAGGCTGATCCGGCAGAGTCAGGAGGTAGTCGAGCAGATTCACAGGCGACTCCGCACTGTCAGGAGCAGGCAGAAGAGCTACGCAGATCGGAGACACAAAGAGGTGCAGTTTGAGGTTGGGGACCACGTCTTTCTTCGTGTTTCGCCCATGAAGGGCCTGCAGCGGTTTGGGGTGAGAGGGAAGCTCGCGCAGAGGTTCGTGGGGCCCTTTGAGGTCCTGGAGCGAGTTGGACCCGTTACTTATAGACTTGCCCTCCCTCCTCAACTTTCTGGTGTGCACGACGTGTTCCACGTGTCCAACCTCAGGAAGTACGTCGTCGATCCCAGTCACGTCTTGAGTCATGAGAGCGTCGAGGTGGGCGACGACCTGATCAACCCCGAGCGGCCGGTGCAGATTGTTGACAGAGCCGTCCGCAGTCTGAGATAAAAGCAAGTACCCCTGGTGAAGGTTTTGTGGAGGAGCCAGCGGTACGAGGAGGCTACCTGGGAGCCTGAGGTGGCAATGCGGGGGCGGTACCCGGAGCTTTTCGCAGGTACGTCTTTTCGGACCAGCTTCGGTCCTCTTTGAGTTTGTTATCTATATATTTTGTTCTTTCTCGCATCCTAGTTAGCGCAAGTTTCGGGGACGAAACTTCCTTTGAGTTTGTTGTATTGTTACGATCATGGGCGTCAGAAGTACTTTAAGACGTCTGGGAAGTGTCCCAGACGCCTGGAACCCTTCCCAGACGTCTGGTAATAAAAATTTTTCGGCGTACGGGTTCACGTCTGCGTGCCTGCGCGCGCAGACTTAACCCGCAGCCTTCGTTTTCTCTCCCTGCAGGCGTCGCTTTCCTTCTCTCTCTTCCCGCGGCTTCCCTATAAGAGCGCTCCCCTTCTCCCTCACCCCCACTCCACCGTCTTCTCTTCTCCTCCCTGCGAGCGAGCGAGCGAGGGCCCAGCAGCAGCTGCAGCGGGTGTGTGGGAGGGAGTGTTGTGAGAGGAAGAAGCTCGACCGCGGAGGTGCGAGCTTGCTGGGGCAGCTATAGCCGGCCGGCGGGGGGAACAGCGGGCGTGGGGTGTCGCGGAGGAGCTGCTGCAGCTCGGGCAGCAGGCGAACACGGCGCGGCTGTGCGTCGCGGGCGGAGGACGAACCGGGTGCTAATTCTGGGAAAATTTCCCAGAATCAGACGTCTGGACTTACGTCCAGATGACGCGTATGACGTCTGGAGGAAGATCTAGACGTCTGACAGGTACAATTTTTTTTTCCTCCTTCCTTTAACGCGTGTATGGCCATGCAGCCGTCCGCCGCATTCTCTGAGCCTTTTCGTGATGCGGGCGGTTGCGTGTGTGTGCAAGTGTTGTTCGGGAGGGTGCGAGGGCTCGCCATCCCACGCGGATCAGACGTCTGGCCACAGTACCAAACGACGAAGAGGACCTCCAGACGTCCGGGGTGACAATCGGACGTCTGGAAACTGACTTCAGACGATCCAGCGGGCTTCTGGACGTCTGAAGGACTACGCAGACTAAGGTACGACCTGATCCACCATTTAAGACATCTGGAAGAGGTTCTAGACGTCTGATTTTGGACAGATTCGTCGTTTTTGACCTGTTTAGGACCCGTTCAGAGTCCGTTTTCCGCGTTTCGGGTTGCGTTCTTTCTAGAATTAATTCCTCTATCCGTTTACAGTAATTGTGTACTGTTCTGAGAAACACCTTGTGATTGATCCTTGTGTTAGGACCCCGTTCCGTTGCAGTCTTAGGGGTTGCGGAGGGGCGCGGGATTGCTGACCACGACTCCAATACTCCCGGTTTCGCTGGTAGAGTGGCTTTTTAATTTATTTAACAAAACTTGTTACAATTATGAAACAGTTAATAGAGTCTAGGGCATTGCATGAACCCTAGAACTGTGAAATTAGATTGAATGATAGATCCTAGGGTATTGCATGAATCCTACGATTGGAAAACTAGATTTGAATGATAGATCCTAGGGTATGGCATGAATCCTAGGACTGGAAAACTAGTGAAATATATAAATATTGCAGTCTTGGAAAAGTAACCCACTTGCATGCACATCTCTCTTTGTAGCTATCCCACTTGAGTTTCAAGGATGAAACTTCCTTTAAGGTTGCTATATTTGTAAAGACCTGAACCTGGATTTCCAATTCATTTCAAACTTAAGTAGGTTAAGACGAACCCACCGATGCTTTTCGTGTGTCAATTGGTGGTTGCGGAAATTAAATATGCATAGTTAGATTGGAAACTCGCCTGTTTTTCATTTTGTAATCTGAACCTCGGATAAATGATCCAAAAGCACTGTTAGTTTTCTGGTATCACGAGGATTTCTACAGTATATTCTGGGTGGCTATTGAACTTCTAATGTGCGAAACGTGTGTGGATTACCGGTAAACTCACGTACAACATGTCTTAGGGATCGTATTTTTTAAACGACCTACTTAAAAATTCATAAATATTATTGGATTTCCTGTCACGTAACAATTACGATGATACGTGTTTCACTAAAATCGAAACTCGTCTGACCCTATTACAAGAATATTTCATTTAAAAAAATAATAATAATAACACAAACAAATCTACACAGGTGTTTCAACAAATAAATTGATAATTAATTATTTGAGAGGATAATTGGGCTGTTCTTCTTTAACAAATCGATCTAACGTGGGAATATATAAAGAGGGGTAGGGGTGACCATGGTACAAAAAACTGGGAGATAGGGAGAGCGAGGGAAAGAAGAACAGAGGGTTCCTTCACCTATCTACCCCACCGTTTTCTCCTCCATCACAACGTCGGATGATGTCGACGTGACCACCAAGGAACGCCGGCGTGGTGCACCTCTTCTTCCCTATCTCTTTTTCTCTTCGTTCATCCTTTCTTTTCTTTCATGTTCATGTGTGCATGGGACACGTGCGAGGGGAGGAACGAGAGGGCTGGAAAAGGGAGAGAGGGAGATAACGATGGTGATGGGGATGGAGAGGAGGAGGTCAGCGGTGAGACCGAGATGCTGTCAGGAACCATCGGCGACCCATGGACGTGAGTGCATGGGTTGCTGCAGTATGGCATGGCAGATATAGGAGGTAAGAGAGGATGGTCGAGGAGGCCGCTTATGGCAGCCGGCGGACGGTCGACGAGGGTCCAGCGAGGGCCACCGAAGGTGGACCGGCTAGGAAGGAGGCCAGCCATGGCGTCGGGGAGGCAAGAGACGGAACAGAGAAGGAGAAAGGGATGAAGGGGTGCAAAACTTGCACCGTAAATTTCAGAAGTTTTAGATATCATGGTTAGGTCCCTCCGAGGGGTAAGTTGTTATTTAAGATCTGACGGTCCAAATTATTTTACACAGATTGAGGCTAATTCAATACTGATTTAGGTGATCCAGAGGTCAATCTTGGGATTCTCGAGTGTGCCGTACACATTCGTACGATTGGATTTGGCGATTTCTGCTACGATTTTCGAGGGGCAGTTTTGGGAGATATGTGTGGTGTTGGGAGTCTCTAACCTATTTTCACGGAGTCATCATAACCCCCCGATGATCTTAGGTAAAGTAGTCCATTTCTTTCCCATATGGGTTGTCTACATTTTAAATTTCTTTGTGTGTTGCACTGTTTAGTATGCATTTTTGTCTCTTATTGGGATCGGACTCATTTTTGTATTTCTTGCTATCTTAGGTACTTGAATATTAAATGTGGATGTTGAAAATGAAGTTGCTGACTTGAAATGTGAATAATGTAGTTATTAGACCAATTTTCATGAATTAAATTAATTATAAAGCACTTAGAATATGAGATGTGACTTTATCATCGCATGTACGAAATGAATTCTATTTTTAGTAAAGCTAACATCATCAGGATTGTTAAATAATAATTTGATTTGAACCACGATCAGAAATTGGAAACTAAGTCGATTAACAGTTAATCTTGAAGTGATGTGATCAGAGCTCTTTTCATAATTTTAGATAAATGATTTAAGATGATGAGAGTTATGGCCTAATTAATGGATACTGTTGATAAAGTTATCTAAAAATGATTACATAATCAGCACGACTGATTTGTTGGGAATTAAAAGATTTAGATAACTGGTTTTAGTCCCGCTACACACCAGATTTTGGTTATAGCATTGGTCTTTCAAACCGATTTCAAGGGTCGGTTTAGGAATCGCTTGCCTCCATACGACTCTTTGGTTAGGCTTAGCGACCAACTAGGTTAGCAGGATAAATAACTTATGCCTGAGTAATCGATTCCTAATTCTGTTTATATATATCATTTAGTTTAGTTTTGCTAAAGACTAGCAAAAGATATGCATGGGGGTATAATGTATATGCATCTATTTAGGATAAAATGCTTATTTATGCATGTTTTTGGGCTTATAGATGCATTTAACATTGTGAATATTGCATAATATGCATCATCAAGCATTTAGAATAAATTGTATAAATTATTGATTAATTCTCTTATTTTTGTAGCTAAGAGGGAAGGTGATACATTTTGGGATCTTGGATTGAAAATCCAACCGTACGAATCTGATTAGGGCAATTATCAAAGTCCAAAGCCTTCAAAATTGCTCTAATCGGACATCCGATGCACCATATGCAGTCTGAGGAAAATCAATAGCCAAGGGTCAAGGTGGTGAAAATATGAACCTCAAATAAAGAATCTAATTGGACGGATGGGTTCGAATCGACGATCACAGCCAAATGATGCGAAAATAGATTCAATCTAACATCTGTGGCACCATCTACATGGATTTGAAGATGGACGACCCAAATGATGCCACGTGGCATCATGCTGGCTGCCCAAAGCCGTCGTTGCCTTCCTCCTTAGCCTAAGGGGTGCCTCCATCAAGCAATCTCAACCGTTGGATATTCATCTAACGGCTGAGATCAATCCACACCATGCCACATGATCTCTCAAGGCAAAGCATTAAGCGATCTCAGCCATTGGATCTTCATCCAAGGGCTGAGAGCGTGAGCATGCAAAAACATCTTCATGACCATCTGTGGAGATAGTGCAGAGGTCAATGGTGTTGCGCGGAGATGAAGGTGTGGGATCGAGCCCCTGCGAGTAGATTTAATCTGCTATGGAGGGCACGATCGAAATTCGACAGCCCGATCGGAGATGAGCGGCGTCGGTTCTACCACGCAGCGTGACTTCGTGTGCTAGATGAATGCTAAGCGTATGCATAGAATCACACGTGATCATACGTGCGATAGTACGCGGCATTGGAGTGCAATCCGGAGAGCTATACTTCGCACGATCTAGGTCGTCCACGCATGATCGAATGATCGTGGATGATTTGAAACGTGCACGATCTTAAGACATCTGAGCACTCTCTCAGTAGTCCGATCATGATCAAGGCGTGATTTGAACATTGCAAGCGTGCCTTGATGTGAGCCACGCGATCTTGATCCCACAGCTCACAAGCCATGCGCGCTAATGACCATGTTTGCCTTTACTAGTGCTTCCATGCATCACTAAAGGCCTTATGTTGATTGTGTTCGAGTTGAGTTTTATGAAAGAGATGCTTTCTTTGTAGTATAGTCAGCAAAAACTCAACAACACTTAAATTTATCAAACTTGGAAAACAGAAATGAATCCAAGGTCGTTTGCAGGGAGCAAATATGGAATTCATAACATTAATTGCATTCAGAAATAATTAGCACAATCAATGAATCACAATTAAAGATATTCAATGAATAATTTACTCAAAATGATATTCAACAAAAAATCAAATCATATCTCAAAAGTTGTTGGAATAAAAAGAATAAAAAGCATTAAAAATGGTGATTTAAGTCACCACTTATCTCCCGCATTAGGCACATATCTCATGCATTCAATTTCTCAATAGTGGCTCTTCAACCACTAATGCCTCAATTCTACGTCAGATAAGTCCACAGTACCACATCAGACGCAAGCCACACGGGGCAGACACCTTAAACCACCAAGGCACAAAACCTCAGCTATGGCAACAGCAGCAGCACACCAACACACTGGTGCAAGGGCCTCTCAAATCACAGCTAAGTGTTGAGCGCAGGAGGGTTTGCATAAATCCCGAGGTCAATAGTGCAAAACCCTCCCCCCTCCTCGAATCTCTCTCTATCTCAAATCAGACCCAAGTGAAAAGTATTGAGTAATCGGGTAAGCGGACCAGGGACCAGACCTGCCGACGTGTGTAGCGAGTGAGGAGTGCGCATGTGCGGTGAGTGGGACCTCCCCCCGTGTGTTGAGGCGAAGAGCCTCTAGCACAAATTCTTTATATGCGCTACTGTGAGTTTGTCCCACATGATGTGGGACTATGTTGGTGGCTTTTCTTCGCGTGTAGCCGCAATGGATTTCTTCATCGAATATGATCAGAACCTTGCTGCTGCTGCTTGATTGAAGGTGCCGGTGCCTTTGTCAAGTGAAGTTGTGTTAAGTAGGCATAGTATCAGGATGGATGGCAGCCGAAGAGAGCCAAACTGCTTCAAGGAAGATGACGGCGACGGTGGATGTCCGACGAGTACCTACAAGCATGGAATACGAGCTCTAAGCACTAATTTGCAAGTTCGTGAGTGTCGCCGAAGCATAGCGAGTGTGGTGGTAGGGTTCATTTGATGAATGGCAGCGTGTCGTGGGTGGTCGAGGTCGGAGATGATGCGCAGTAGGTGTGGTGTTTGACAGGGTTGTATGGTGGATGAATGCCTCAATAAAGAGAGCTTTTTTCTTGAGTGAATGTGGCAAATGTGTAGGAGGTGACATCGAGGCGGTTGGTGGAGTGTCAAGGGGGCACAGGTTCGCCAAATCTACGCCGACGCTGAAGAAGACGATGAGAGAGGCAGTGATGTGGTTGTCGAATCAAAGTTTGAAAGGTTTAGGATTGGTATAGGGAGGAAGAATGAGAGGGAACCTATTCTAATGGACGAATGGGGAAGAATTGGCATGCTGGTGTGATTGCTAGCACCGGAGAAGGTGAAACCTCTGGAGATGAGGATGGTGAGGAAGAAGGGGTCTGGAGACCTCTGCTTGGTATAGCGAGAAGCAGAGGAAGGTGAGGAAGAAGATCCCTCTGCCTATCATAAGTGGCAGAGGGAGAAGACAGAGGGTTGAAGAGCTCGCCGAAGCTGCGGTTGGAGGCGGCCAAGGAAGAAGTTGAAGATTTTTGGCTTGGAACCGAGCTAGGGAGGGTGGTCTGGAGTTGCCGAGCTTATATAGAGCTCATAATTGAGCTCTAATTGAGGAAAGGAGCTCGATTTACTTGGAAATTAGGACACAAGAAACCCACGGATTTCGTGGGTTCGCTAAGTGATCGTTCAAATTTCCCAATACATCTAATTAAGTTAGTTAGTCTTAATTAAGTGCAAGAGAAAGGAACTTAGGTTAACTTGATTTAAGGTCGGTTGTGGAGTATAGGGTCAAGCTAACCTAACATTTTAGATTTTTAATTCTTTTTTAACTGGTTGAGTCCAGGTTGTTCACTAGGAGGCATAACATAGCTTAATTCACCATTTAATCCTAAGCATTAATTACTAATTACTTAATCAATTAGAATTATAATTATATTACTTTAAGATCATGAATCTTACACGAAGGATATTTAATTAAAAGATATGCAACATTCCATAGGAAAAACATATTTACACGTGTAACCAATTATTAAAAATAAGTAAACATGTTTATTTCTATTAATTTCATTTCATTTACAAAAGATTAAGGCAAAAAAAAGAAATTTAATTAAGTACAAGTGCCTTATTCATCAATTAGGCTCTAAAAGAAATTGTATTGGAGTAAAATACAAAAATTAGATGTCTTAAAAATAAGCTTTAAACTATCACGTCTAAAACTCTTAATTTTCTTTTTATTTACCTTCTTCATTCTTCAGCTTTCTTATCTTCACTTTTCTTCTTCTGCCATCTCTTTCTCTCTCTCTGTCTTTACCTTTCTTTACTTCTCACTTTAGGTTTCTTGAGCTCTTCTTCTCTTCTTCTTTGAGTTTCTTAAGTCTTTTAACCCTTCTTTCTTTTATTTTTCTTTAACTCTTCAACTGTGTGTTTGAACCACTTAAACCAAAAATTGGTTTTATTATGGGTAGCTCGGACTGGTCAGGGATACGCAGCACTCCTCTAAGGGTGGGACTAGACCCTACTGGGTCTAAGCCTAGTTCACATTAGGTGGTTTTTCTTCGGTTCAATTCATTACAGCCTCCAACCTCCCAGGCCCATCATGCACACGCTCGCTCACGGGCCCACGCTCGCATGCCCATGGGCGCACACACACCTGAGCACGTGCACCGCATGCACCCACACACACACACATGCTCTTTATGCGCCCAGCGCTGACGATCGAACAAGTCGTGTCACTTTTTCCTTTTATCCCATGGAGCGCATTCATATCTTACCATTGTGGGACTAACTTTGTCCCCTCCGGACTGAACTTTGGCTGGAGACACAGGCTAACTCAGAGCTCCAAATCGAGCAAGCATTAGCTCGTTGGAAAGCTCTAGAGGAGTACTACAGGATTGCAGCATCAATTTGATGCTGAAGACAGATTCTACCCTTCGATTTGAAGGGTGAAAATTGAAGGTTTCCACTGCCATTTTCGCCTGTAGTTGTGCTTCACAGGTCTAAGGACTTGCAGATGTTCTCTTTAATCTAAGATGAGGTTCTGAATAGATTCAGGAGCTGACTCCGCTCCTAAAGGTGTAGGGAAAAGATTATAAGAAGCTATTGGAAGGTGAAGAAGCTCAAGAGCTTCAAGCAGAAGCTTCAGAGCTTCAAATTGAGCTATGGAAAGCTTAACAGACAGCTAAAGGGCAGCAAAATCAAATTAAACAACCTCTGAAGGTTGTTTGGAATCCATCTAGGCAGCATTTGCATTGGAATTTCGTCAGAAAAACACTGAAGTCAGTGTTGGGTTCAAATGGACCCAAACTATACAGAAGTTTGATTCATCTAAAATCTTGACTTAAACTTATTCAAATCAAAGCTAATCCATCTAAAATCATCCTAGAAATCATTTAAACTCATCAATTCCCCTAATTGAATCCTACATCATTCAATCAGACTTGGGTTTGACCACTAACCCTCAAAATTTGACTTTCTTCATTGAGCTTTTCCAAATGAAATTAACATCTCAATTTAACTCTAATTGATCTCAGGAATAGATTCAGGGTCTTACAAAGGAGTTTCAACCAAGAAACCTAGGGTTGCGGGTCTGTCGTCGGAGTTCTAAAGTTAGTTTGTTCGACAGAATAAACTAAGGCTTTCCTAAGTGTTTGATCTTTAAATTTGACCTCAGGGCATCCTCCTTATGCTTCTAGGCCTCTAAAATCAAGCTTAACCTTAATGAATAGTCTTCTCCAACTCTGCAGGAGTTGGAGAAGACAGAGGTCTAAATCTAGCTCTAGACTTTAAAACTTCAAATTAAACACTGCTGAATGATCATTAAGCCTCAATTAAGTAATCTAGAGCTTCTCAGGAAGTTCTATTGGCTGAAGAATGCATTTTGACTCGCTGGAGCTCTAGTGAGTTCAGACAACGGCTAAAAGATAATGGAAATCATCAAAATAAGCCATGGAAGATTTGAAAAGTCTCTTAAGGTCACAAGGAACCTCAGGAACACATCAATTCATTCAAATAATGATTACATTGAAAGTTATGCATTGAATTCGTAAGAATTGTGACCTGAGTTCGCTGGAACTCAAGACAAGCTCTCTCACTCAATTGAGTGGAGAGAACATATCGGTGGAGTGTGGCGAAGGTGTACAAATGGATAATTTGATGAATACACTCCTCCTGAGCCGCCATTAACTGTGAGCTCAGGAGGTTGATTGAATTTTAAGCGTGTATTATGTGAATGACTATTAATCAAATTAAGGTGAAGATAGGGGCTCTAAGATGATGATTAAGTGATGGAGGGCCCCAATGTAGGTGAATTGCCCTCGGTTAGTTCCGCCATGGACAGCGGAAGCAACCGGTGAAGGTGGACATGGATTAGGCTATTAGGTGTTAAAATCAGGGAATTAAGGTGTCAGAGATGATCATGGAGGATTAAGGAAAGTGATCAGTGAAATAAAAAGACAAAAGAATGCTCCAGTCAAGCTCAAAGAGCTCGCCGGAGCTGAGGAAGACGATGGAAAATCTAACATTAATTCTAACTAAACTACCTAATTAACTACTCTAATTACACTAACTTACCTAACCTATTGTTACCTGGACGAAGGGGGCAGAGGATCTCCATCGATGGATCTTAACAGAGGAGGAAATCAGAGGGGCGGAGGAAGAAGTCCGGCAGGTGTAGGTGAAGTGCAGAGGAGGAAGTCCAACGTCGGTACTGCGTCAAAAGACTCAGTAGACGACGGCGGAGATCAGGGATGAGTGAAGACGATCGGAGGAAGACAGAAGAAGCGGAGGAAGGTCGCCAGATTTGGAGCAAATAGTCTATCTACTAGCTCAGTGGGGGGAAGGGGGAAGGGAGCTAACCTCTTGAAATCAAAGAGGTGGAGGGATATTTATAGGTTGCGACGGCTGAAGAAGAGGGTGAATTTGGACGAAAAGGAGTCTAGGTGCGAAGTAACCACCGACGTCTTCTCCGACGCCGATGAGGTTAACTTCAAACCCTAAGTAGGATTCAAGCATCTTCCGGACCGATAGATGAAAAGAGGGTGGTGAGCGCAAGCTCCAGGAGCTTTGCAAGGATGAGCGGACGTTAGATGGACGGTGATCGACAGGTGTAGATACCTCCTGTTGTCAGCCGTCGAAGAGGCTGAAGAAGATGTTTACGAGGACCTGACTGCAATGAAAACTAAGGACCTAAGTGAAGAAGAAGGACTCGATTGAAATAAAACCTAAGGACCAAAACGTAAACTAAGTTTTTCAAGGCTTATTTTTATTTAAATCTTTTTCAACTTTTTATATATGATTATAAATTAGACAAATATTACATTTAAACCTTGGATTTACATTTTTGACCTTTTTTAGCTTAATTTATTTAATTAAGTAAAGTTACTTAAATTATTACATACTTAGGTATAATTTATGCTTAAGTTAATTAACACATTAATTAGGTAAATAGTTAATGATATTTCGAATCCATTTATTAATTAAATTATTAATAATAATAGTTGGCTAATAATTTAGCATGTTTAACTTATTTTAAGGTCATTTAATGTTTTATCCCTTATTCTTTAATTAACCCATATATTTACATATTTCTTGCTAATTAACCAAGAAGACTAGTTAATTAGGGGTAATTAGAAGCGATGATGAACCTCTTATCACTAAAGCACAATAGAGATAACTGGAAGCCAATATCTTACTTACATGATTCTCTACGATGTGAACACAAATCCCATCACATTTGGTGGGATTTGGAGTTAATTTGATGATGTTTTGAGATGGTCAAAGCATGCCTGTAGGTCGATTGACCTATCATTGGCGATAGGGGTATTTTTGCAAAGAAGATGAAGTTAGGGACTTGTTTGAAGGGAATTTCTAAAGTTAGGGGACTGAGTGTAGGAAACATATGTTTTTAGGGACTGAAGTGCAAAGTAGGTCTAGATGGACTCTGATTGGGCCCAAATTTTGGTACCGATCTAATGTATACCTAAGGAATCGGATGGTGAAATTGGATTTGAGTTTTGAGCACGTTTGACTGGGCAATTTACACAAAAGCCTAAATTAGGGCAAAATCCCATCTGAAACTTTGTCTAAGGTCAAAATGGGTTCAGATGGCCAAATTAAGGGTACCAAACTTCTTAGAATATTTTTATATGAATTTTAGGAGGTTTAGATGAATTTTATCCTGACCAGAACCTCTTCAATTTAAGCCAATTTAAAATTAGGATTTTGGTATGCTGTTTGGTTCTTGAAACGTGTGAAACCCTATTTCTGTCTGTGTGGACTCACTCTTTAGACTTTAATGCTCACTTGACCTTTAGTCAACCCTTGGGTGACCTATTGGTTACTCTGCAATTATGGTGTGATGTTAAAACTACATAATTAACCCTAATTTCCCGTTCTTCTCTCAATTCAGAATAATACGGGATTACGACTCCCATATGATTATGTAGGAGCTTTAATCAATTAAATCTGACTAAATGTGTCTAGTTAAGGCCCATGATGGTGTTCCCATCACCTTATATTAATTCTAAAGGCCTTAAAATGACCCTTATGCCCCCATTCTTCACCTATAAATATCTTACCCCTACTACCTCTTCTTCATCCCTTCCCACTCTATCGTCACGTCCTCCAAAGCTCAAAGGAGCTTGTCCCATGTCCGGGATGCTCCTCTAGAGTAAAAAATAAATATATTTTCCCGCTTCTCATGCCTGTTCGTGTAGTATCTTGTGGCCATCTTCTTACCACATTTTGGATGCAGATCTCGCTAATACGTCACTCTGGCTCATCCCCGTTTCGTCCGGCTTCGTCCTTCTTCCAGCTCGTCACCACTGTCTCTCAAGCGCTCTGCTAACGTGGGTCATCCTTTAAGTAGACACCGAGAAGGATTTCTCTCATCTCTATCTTTTTATCGTATTTTAGAATAGATTTATTTTTTGCAAGTAGTTGTAATAGACTTTGATGCAAGATTTGCTCATTCTCTCTCTATCTCTCTCTTTCTTTATAATATTCTCTCCCTCTTTTATTATTTATTCTTTAAGTAGAGTAGCTCGTCGATGGGAACACCATCATGAGTCATAACTAACTCATTTTGACCTAGAAAAGAAAACAAAAGCTCTTACATAACCTAGAGAAGGGCCTAATTCAAGGAATAACTATTCGGAGAAGAAAACAAGAAACGAAGTGTAAAACTGTAATTTTACCATTGAAGTACATCAACGGGATTTCTTATGGGCTAAACATAAGTCAATTGGTCTTAACAAGATGAAAAGTGGGATGGTTTAATCAGAAAATGGTTATTGTGAGATCTAAGAATTAAATGACATCCTATAACCCTAAAACAAATCCTCTTAATTTAACAAGGTTCTGGTCTGGATAAAAATCAACTAAACCCCCTAAAATTCATGTAGAAATATCTCCTAGGGTTTAGAACCTTGATTTTGGCCTTTGGAACCTATTTTGACCTAAATAGGGGTCCTAGTTAATTATTTGCCCTTATTTAGGTTTTTGTGCAAAATGTCCAGTCAAACGTGGTCAAACCTAAAATATAACTTTACCATTGGATTCCTTAGGTCCAAATTAGGTTTGTACCAAAATATGGACCTAAGGGGAGGTCACCTTGACCTACTTTGCAAAACAGTCTACCTAATTACATTTAGACTCCTGGCTTTTGAAAACCATTGTGGAGACCCCCCTATCTTCCTCGCCACTCCTTGCAATTAGGTCCCTCCGCCATTACAGCGAAGGAGTCCTACTCCGGCGAGGATTCCAGAGGAGATTTCTCTCTGATTCCTCATAAACTCCCTCTCAAATTTGAAAGGGAGATTCTCTGAGGAATTCCCGATTTTATGTGAGAAATTCCAAGCCCTAATTGTCACCCAATATCTCGTGCGAACGCTTGAGAGATTTGGGTCTCTCACACATTCCTACTCTGGCAAGGATACTTACCTCTGCCAGTGCCTATAAAAGAAGCCCTAGATCCGGCCGCTCAATTTTAGCTTGGTTTGCCCGAAGAACAACCTCCAATTTCTTCTCTTTTGCTCCGACCAAGCGTCCAGCGAGCTCTGGCTACATCTCCTCCTTCTTCTTAACGCTCTGCCATAATACTAGTGCCAGAGACATTGCCTCCGTCGTCCGAGTCGCGCCGTACCTGCGCACGCACCTGCAGCCTCTTTGTCGTCGTCGTTCCCCCTCGACTGGAACCTTCTTCTCCGGCGGCGGTAAGTACGCGCCAGCCACTCTCCTTATTCTTTCGTCCCTTAAGTAGGTTAGATCTCTTCACCTCTCTCCTTTCTTCATTTCCCCCTTCTTTATTTATACTTTCGACCCTCGGCCACCGCAGACCACCACCATCTTCCTCATCTCTGGCAGACCACCGGCGAGGTGTCTCCGTCACCTCCACACACCCATCCACCTTGCCAGACCCCTCAGAACCTCCGTCACCATCCACTGATCACTATCCGCATCTCCATCGACCGCCATAACCTCCACACAATCCCCCCGAACAACGCTACATTCACGGCCACAGTCCGACCTAGGCACGCACGCCTAGGCCGCTCTGCGCCAAGCCACTCACTGCACCACCTTCACCGTGTCAAGGCGAAGCTCCTTAAGTGCTTTGACAGGGTCGTGAGGCCGTATTCGTGATTTGCAGGTTCGACCCACAACCGCAATTGGAGCAGGAGCAAAGCTTGCTCGCAAGATTGCTCCAAGTCGCTACGCTCTAGGAAACTGAGCCTTAGGTGCGCGAAAATATCTCACAATCCCTTCGCACCCAGTAATCGAAGCCACCTCCATCCGCAGCTACAACAATCAAGCGAAACTTCCTGCGGATGCACGTAAAGAAGCAAGTGGGACTTTAGTCCCACCTCAGTAACTTTGGGCGCGGGTGAGCAACTTAAATTGTTTTTGTGATATTGACTTGTTGCCTTCGATGACGGGGTCGGACGAGGCGGGTAAGTGGGTGAGGTCCCCTCGCCCACTTACCCGCCTCGTCCGTGCTCACTCCTCCGCAGATTAGGCTGCCTGACCCGTTTACCCTGCACTCCTCGCGCACGACTTACGCCGGTGAGCCTGGACCGGGGTGCACTTGACTTGACCCGAGTACCTAGTTGGCTCTGGGAGAGCGAACCTAAGAGAGAAAAGGGAGAGAGCGTACGCGGGGGTGGGTTGGGGTAGGTTTTTCACTTGTGTGCCGGGAAAGGAAGAAGGAAGGGGAAGCTGAAGCCAGAGAAGGAAAGGAATAGGAAGCAAAGAAGGAAGGAGAAGGTGCGGCCATGCCAGAGAAGGAAGGAGAAGGCAGAAAGAGCTGAAGTTAGAGGAAGAGAAAGTCAAAGAAGAAAAGAAAGAAGAGAGAAGCTAAAAGCCAAATCAGAGAAGGAAACCAAAGAAGAAGCAGAAGGAAAGAAAACAAAGAAGAAGGAAGCCATCGACCAAAGCCAAGGAAAAGAAGAAGAAAGAAAGAAAGGCAGAGAAGAAGAGAAGCTAAAGAGAGAGCCAAGAGAAGAAGAATCAAACTTTTTATCCAATTCTTCTCAATTTCTCTTTTATTGCTACATTTTAGTATTCATAAACTCTTGCATTATATTTTGAATTAGATTTTGAGTAACTTTAAGTGTTCAAATTACATTTATTGAGATTAGTAAATAAATTCCATTTGCTCCCTGTGTTCGATCTCGGACTTAACATTTGAGTAATAAAAATTATTATTTACTTTCAAGGCGATTTAAACTGTACTACGACGTAGCATTTATCTTTTACAAAATAGATTTCGCCTTCTGATAGACACTCGTGTAGATTGATTTCAACTGACTAATCTGCTTATGACAATAATTTCAAACGTGGCTTTTAAATCAAATGTTCGCCTCCTCGTATTCAATACGGGACTCACTTCGAGTTCGGTTATAAAAATTATTTGGTTAGCGGATTTTTCACAACTACAATGAAGGATTTTCAAACTCAATCTTACTCACGTAAAATCTCTCTCGCCACCTCCTCTTCGCAAGGAGTATTTTGTCTCTCGAAGGAGATGGGAATTCACCACGTGAATACCTAACCACAAACAAAACGAAAATACAAAAGCCTATAAAACCCAAATAGTACAGGATAACTTAGCCACTATAGGTGAAAGGACTACGTTTATGCGGATGTAGATTGGCGTGAATGCGCAACGGGTTGGTGCTCTTCGATGCAAAGAGTAGAACAGTGGCACCTTTTCTTCTCTTGATCTCTTGTTAATTAGTATAAAAATGGTGGAAGTGTTATCTCTTATGTGTTTTTGATCAAGTGAAGGTCCTCTTGCATATATGGAGGTCTTAGGTATGTTTAAGAAGGTTTAGAAGCCCTCTTCTAGCCGTTAGGAACTAATTCTAGGAGATCAGTGCCAAAATCAGAATTATAAATGAGTCTAACACCAGAATCAAACATCTATGTTCAATGTCAGACGTCTAGTCAGACGTCTAATGAAAGGTCTGGTCGTCTAATTCTGTAAGGAGTATTTCTTTGAATTGGTTGGATCCAAATAGGAATTTAGTCAGACATCTAAGGTAGAGTTTTAAGACGTCAAGGATTATTTTTTGACGTCTAATTATAAGCGAGTTTGTTCTTGGAAATGCCCAAATCAAAACAAGGTTCTAGTGTAACTTTATCAGACGTCTTACCAGGCATCTAGTCATACTATTGGACTTCTGATGGCAAAGGTCCTCTAAGGGAATTGATCCCGAGAAGCCAATTGCTATGAAGGTCTGACAGACCTTGGGTTTGGGTCCAACGACTCTTTATCAGATGTGTAGGTGACTTTAAGGATGTCTATGATAGGTTGCGCTAGCTTGGCTCACTAGGAAAAGCAAACGGTCTTGTTTCAGGAGGTTTGGCAAAGCTCTCGACATCTTATTGGATGTTTGGACTATGGGCAACACGTCTGAAGGTAATCGTCACAGACTGTTATTTCCAGCCTAAGTGTTCAGACGTCTGGCCAACTTGGTCAGATGACTTCAAATCTAGTATCAGACGTCTGATGTTAATATTGGATGTCTGATCAGTTTATTTGAAACCTATTTTGGATTTCTAAGTTTACCTAAGTGTCCTAGTTATGCCTAGTGTTGGAAGAGTGTTCCGAGGATGAAGGTAATGTATTATTGGGCCCTTTAACAAGATTCTAAAGAAGAAGAAATAACAAGTAGAGAAAATACAAATTACAATTTTGATTTGTCTCCCATTCTTCTTCTCCATGCTTCTTCAAGCTCTCGCTCCAAGTGAAGCTCCATCATCTCCATACTCCTTGGTGCTTTTGTCCAAAGGAAGCTCCTTCAATCCATCATGGATGTGAGCTTGAACTCCTCACATTTGCATTTATTTTGTAACATAGACACTTAAATGTAGATGTCAAAATATGTGTGCTTTACTATCATCAAAATTAACGATCGAGATGCCTTTGCACTAATAATAAGTGCCATTTAGTATTTCGAGAGTGACTCAGGGCAATATCTTAGGTTGAGAGACCTAGGTAGTGGTTTTTCCTAGTTTTGGATTTCCACTGTAAATATTGTGTTGTGACTTGTGAATCCATTGTAATTTAAATTACCTACTTTTATTTCCAGATTTAATTTTTAATTAGCATTGGTTTACCGCCTTAAGCACTATTTACTCTCCTTTAGTGCTTTCACTTAGCTTGTCCCCCTCGCCCACCATCTCACTCTCCCTCTCTATGTCTCTCTCAAATTAAATCCCATCTACCCAACAGATAAAATATAATGAGCCCCTCCCCTTTTTTAAGAAAAAACGTAGAACAAAAAAGAACACAAGAATGCCTCTTGTATCTCCATTTAGGTGGACATAAGTGTTATTTTTCAATTGAATCTCACCCACTCAACTACTTGCAAGAATCCCTCCACCTTACTTTAAAGAAATAATAATAATAAAATTAAAACACCCCTCCCTTGCATCTGCGTTTGGATGGATATAGGTGTCATTCTCTTATTAAATCTTGTCCACCAAGAGGCACACATATCTAACATATTATGCACACATGTACCATAATTCTTTTTTATATAATATTTTATCAGTAATAATTTTATTCTCGCAGCGAAGTGTAGGTCAACTGGTCGATATATACTGAAATGACCCTTCCGAAGGGTTGTTTGTAGTTTTTCGGAAAGGTAGGGGTGTAAGTGCAATTTTTAACCCCCTGGGTTTAGGTGTGTAGGCCTTACGGGAAGAGAAAGGTTATACGGGGGAGATTCCGCAATTTTCACACATTCTCTCTCTTCCCACCCAACACACCCCCATGCACACACACCTTCCCTCACAAACCCTAACCTACTCCTTATTTAACCCCCACCACCCTCACCATCTCCACCACCCTCACCATCACCACCTCCACCCTCATCCTCCACCACCTCGTCGGCAACCACTCCTTCCCAGTCCCCCTTGCAGCTCGAGTAGGGAGGAAGTAGGAGAGCTCGAGATGGAGGAGCACGAGAGAGAGGGAGAGCGTGGACGAGGAAGAGGGAGAGCGTAAGAGAGGAGGTGCGGCTGGAGGAGCTCGGGAGAGGAGCCGGAGGTGCGAGGAGGAGCTCGGGAGAGGAGGCACAACCTTCTGCAGTCGCGGGAGGTGCTGCTGCGGCCTCTGCAGGTGGAGGAAAGAGTGAGGAGAAGCTCGAAGGAGGATACTGCGAAACCATTTTCTGTAGTATCAGACATTTGGAACTCCATCTAGACATCTGGCGGATTCTCAGGACGTCCAAGGTTGGCATCGGACATCTGACAACACGTAGAGTGTTGAGGTATGTCCTGTGTACGTGCCTACATGCAGATACTTACACTTTTACGTGTCGTGATTTTCAAGTAGCGTGCATGGGTAGGTGTAGGACATGGGAAAGGTGCGTGGCGCACCCTTTGAGGTACTTTAGGATGTCTGGTGACTGTTCCAGACGTCTGACTGCACTCCCAGACGACCTAAGGGAGTGTCAGACGTCTGGGATCTTCCTCAAACGATTTCGGAGGGGTTCGGACGTTTGAAGAAGCCGTAGGGAAGTAAGGTGCGGTTCTGAGATCGTTTAAGATGTCTGGGTCTAGTCTTAGACTTCTGACTTTAGTCAGTATGCACGTTTTTTGCCCGTTTAAGGCCCAAATGTGGTCGATTTTGCGCAAACGAAGTACCGTTAGTTTCCGTTAGAGTTTCTCTACGTATTAGTGTCACTCATATATTTGAACTCGTTTGATGTAGTTTGTCAATTGTATAGGTCTCCAGCCAAATGAATATACAGGGCTCACGGAGACGAGGGGATTTGCGATTCGAGCCCTATTCCACTCGTGTATCCCGATAAAGTGGTTCTCTCTCTAATCCCATAATTAATAATAAAATTGCATGTTGTAGAAATATTTGATTGAACCCTTGATTGTGAGATAAACCTTATGACTGAAAAAGATGAATGCATGCTACTTTAGAAATATTCACTTGAACTTTAGATTGTGAAATGAACACTAAGAATGAATGAGATGAATGTGCATGTATTAAATGATTAAATTGCCGTAATGCTTACTGAAAGTAGTAAACAATGAGCTACCTGTACCACATTTTAATGAGCCATGACATGAATGAAAATATCTGTTGTGTACTGAATAATTGATTTTGAAATCTTGAGCTTCTTGTTATGCATTTAATGAATTGGATGTGGAAATAAAAAGGTCTCTGTACGAACCCCACGGGGAACTAGAAAGAAACTCGCGTGTATGGAACAAATATCGTATGTATGAGGGAAGTGAGTTGGCTCTCGAGTACACGGTACCGAGGAGAGAAACTGTCCATTTTGCATGGAAAGTGAGCTAGCCCTTGTGTACGCGATACCGAAGAGAGCTACTGTCACTTTAATGTAGAGGGGAGCTAGCCGCCCTTGAGTTGAGACCCGAGGTTAGGAATGGGCCCCTACACCGACTCTGGTTACTTTAGTGTAGAGGGGGAGCTAGCCACCCCATGGGGCCCGAGGTTAGGACTGGCCACCCTACACCAACTCTTGTTAGGCCCTCTGGGCAAACTGGGATAGTGGGGTGATGGTGCGCAGACTGTTGAGTGGTGAGACCCCTGTTCTGTTCTGTGCTGTTCGTTTGGGCGTACTCGCTTGCGGAAATGACTGACCATGTGTCAGTGCGGGGTAGCCACCCGTGCGCTTATTACGCGTGCCGTAGTCACCGCTACATCACCACCGTGACCTCGGGGTGGTAGACCGGCTGTAGGACTACCACGGGAGCTCTCCCGACCAGGAGAGTACCACGTGTACATCCTACATAGTTGAATAAACTGCAATCAAGATCGTTCCCTTAGGGAACAAGATGTTTAAGAAATGTTGTGGACCCTTATTAGAATAACCGAAATAGAAACACTTAGTTGAGATAAATGGAAATGAATGATTAGTTACTTGCTAGTTTCTTTAAGTCAAATTGCATATAAATAGCTTAACCACCACTCTATTCAGCGTTAGTTGACTACGGATTCTATAACCATGTTCAGGTTAGGAAGTTGAGTAACTAGCACCACTGGCTGACGACGGTGCTGGACCCAGCTGAGCCCAGTCGTAGTATTTTTCCTTTTTTCTGTTCTAGAGCCCTTTTGTAGTAGTGAGTACTTTAATATGTATTAGCTATTTCTGTTCTTCCCTCTGTTGTAATTGTGATGGCTATGTCTGTTGTAATACTCTTCCGCTTGTGGCATGTAATATTTTTGAGACTTCTCGCTCTGTTTTCCAATTACTGCATTTTTATTAATTCTGCTTAGTTACATTGCATGTGTGGTTGTAGTATATTTTCTACTTTTAGGTTATTTCTCGTTGGACGACTGAGTCTTGGGATTAATCGAGGTGAACCGATCTCGGATCCTGTAGGGATTTGGGATCGGGTCGTAACATATACTAATCGAGGTGGCTTGTTGGAGGGGATTTTAATTGTACTTTAGTGGGGAGTGACAGACCTAATGGGGTGGTTGACAGTTCCTCCACAGGATTTCAGTTGGTGGTCCAGGCCTTGGGGATGTGCGAATTTCCATCATCAGGGGCTGAATTCACTTAGAGGAATGGTAATGGGCTCATGTCCAAGATTGACAGATTTTTTGGGAATGCTAAGCTGTTGGATCTCTTCAAGATGTCATTCGTGTGTGGTCTTGAACGTCCATTTTTTGACCACACACCACTGGTGTGGGACAATGGTGAATAGGTGATGGCTGGATCCTATTTTAAATTTAGGAGATCTTGGCTAAGGGAAGCAGGGTTCAAAGACATGCTTGCCAGCTGGTGGAGGTCACAGCAAGGTGAGGGCACAGCCACCTTCAGACTGGCTTCTAAGGTTAAGGCTCTGAAAAGCATGCTGAAGGAGTATGGAGATATTGTCTCAGCTCTTAGACATCAGTAGCGTCATGAGGCCTTGCTGAAAATTCAGGAACTGGATGCCAAGGAAGCTGTGGACCATCTACCTGAACTTGATCTTGCTGATAGAAGGAGATGGCAGGGGGTGGTAGATGAAGAAGACATGAAATTGGAGATGGATTGGAGGGAGCGATCTAGACAGCTATGGCTAAGTGAGGGGGATGCAAACACCAAATTTTTTCATTTGGTTGCTAGTTCTAGGAGGAGAACAAATCTGATCTCTTCGATGGTTGTGGAGGGGCAGAGAATTACCTCCTTATCTGATATCAGAGCTGAGGCCATCAGATACTTCAAGGATTCTTCAAGAGCTACAGGTAGGGGCAACTGGAGAATGACAACAAATGATTTGCCCAGGATTAATGAGTCTCAAGGGGCCAGCCTGATTGAATCTATTTCTGAAGCTGAAGTTTTGAAGGCTATTAGTGATCTCAATTGTGAAGGATCGCCTAGTCCTGATGGGATCCAAGTTTTCTTCTACAAAGAACTATGGGGCATTGTGGGCTCAGAGGTTATGGGGGTAATTAGAGAATTCCAAAGTGGCAATTTTGGCTTTGAAAGAATTAATAGATCTTATCTCTTTCTTTTGCCTAAAACTCCGGGTGCTGAATCTTTCCAGGATTTTAGACCCATTGCTCTTTCTAGCTCCTTGTATCTGGTGATTGGAAAGGTTCTAGCCAATAGACTGAGGCCTGTTCTGCAATATTTGATCCATCCTGCTCAGTCTGCTTTCCTCCTAAATAGATCTCTACAAGAATCTTTTATCTTGGCTCAAGGGATGGTTTGTGGCTGGCATAAGAGAAGATGCAAGGCCTTCATGTGGAAGGTCGATTTTCGCAAGGCTTATGACTCGATCAGTTGGCCTTATTTATGGGATGATGCAGAATTAGACGTCTGATAAGCCTGTCAGAACAATGATTGTTCCTGATTTCGGGCTGATTCTCTTGGGCTTTGTTCCCAACGGCTATAGAACCCTTCCTAAGCCTTCCAAAGCCTTCCTAAGGCCTCTATAAATAGAGGGGAACCTTTGCAACACAAACACACACTAAGACACACCTAGAGACACCAAGATACACAAGAAACAATTTGTATTACACTTTCCACTCTCTTGTGTCTTAGCTAGCTCTTGCTCTCCAAGCTTAAGCTCCATTCTCTTGAGAGCATCAAGCTGTTGCGCACCCGCTCTCCCGCCGTTGTTCACGAGAGCGAAGTTGCGCCGTCGCGTGGCTCACGCACCACGTCATCAACTCGACGCACTCCTTGCAAAGGGGAGTTTCCTAATTCCTATAGAAGCTACGTTTATAATTACTTTGTTGGCTGTGTAGGACTTGTTGTTTCTTTTATCTTTGTTATTTGGTTGGGTATTCGCTTTGCGAATTCCCGTCTCCTTTGCGAGACAAAATCCTTCTCGTGAAGAGAAGGGGTTGAGGTACACTACCCTCGTTTAAGTAGCTTGGTTGTATTGAGGTTGAATCACCCTCGTTTAAAGTGATTCGGTTTAGTGGATTTTGATCAACTTGGTTGATCGGAAAATCCTAACTCGAGAGGGTTAGGTGGTGGTTTTCACCCGGTTTGGGTTTCCACCTAAAATTACTTGTGTACTTGTGTGATTGCTTATTTTGTTAAGATTGTTTATTTTATTTCCGCAATTATTACGTCACCCCCTCCTGGTAGGGCCGGAAACCTTCACTTAAAAGAAGGGGCTTTCCCCCTACTTGGAGGGGTGACGTAATAAATTGCGGAAATAAAAATATAAAGCAATATCACAAGAAATTAAGCAATCACACAATGTACACAAAGATTTTTAGGTGGAAACCCAAACCGGGTGAAAACCACCACCTAACCCTCTCGAGTTAGGATTTTCCGATCAACCTAGTTGATCAAATCCACTAACCGAATCACTTTGAACGAGGGTGATTCAACCTCAATACAACCACGCTACAAGTACGAGGGTAGCGTTCCTCAACCCCTTCTCTCCACGAGAAGGATTTTGTCCCACGAAGGAGACGGGAATTCGCAAAGCGAATACCCAACCAAAATACAAAGATAAAATAAAATAGCAGTCCTATAGAGCCAACAAAATTAAACCTAGCTTCTATAGGAAATAGGAAACTCCCCTTTGCAAGGAGTGCGTCGACGATGACGTGGTGCGTGTGTCACGCAATGGCGCTACGTCGCTCTCGTGAACAACAGCGGGAGAGCGGGCGCGCAAACTGAATTTAGCTCTCAAGATGATGGAGCTTGAGCTTGGAGAGCAAGATCTTTTCTGGACACAAAAGAGTGTGAGAGTGTATCTAAGTGTGTCTCTTATATTTCTCTTCTTGTGTATCTAAGTGTGTTTTTTTTGAGTTGCAAAGACTCCCCTCTATTTATAGAGGCCTTAGGAAGGCTTTGGAAGGCTTGGAAAAGCTTCCATAGCCGTTGGGTGCAAAGCCCAAGAGAATCAGGCCGAAATCAGGACAATGATTACACTTCACAGGGTTATCAGACGTCTAACTCTGGCATCAGACGTCTGGAAGGCCACTTTAAGACGTCTGATTCCAAGGTCAGACGTCTGATTCTATGCGGGTTTCTCCCTGACTTGAATCAGATCTAAACAGGGTTTTTGTACAAGTCCATCAGACGACATAGAGGACGTCTGGCACTAAGTCTGGACGTCTGGAAACCTACTTTTACCGTGGGAATTGATTTCCAAACGTTGCAACGGCTACAAAATCTCTGAGAAGAGATTTTGGGTCAGCCGAGGCAAAACGGTCATTTATCAGACGTCTGTGAAGTCCTATGGACGTCTGATAAGGCTCTAACGGTCATATTCTTGAGTGTCTTTTAAGCCAGCCAACGGTCCACTAACTGGACGTCTGGCAAAGTCATCAGACGTCTCCTAAGACGTCTGGTATAAGGTCTGGACGTCTGAATTCATCAGACAGAACTAACTATGTCCAGCCTAACAGTTATCAGACGTCTGAAACAACAGTCAGACGTCTTAAAATCCTTTATCAGACGTCTGATTCGTGAATTAGACGTCTGGACAGTCAGTTTTAACCCTATATTGGTTTTCTAAGTGTTCTACAGAAAACCTACGTATCCTAGGGTTGTGCAGGTGTTCCTAGGACTACTGTTAGGGTTCTTTGAGGCTCTTTAACATAATGTCTAAGGAAAATAAAGAGCAAGAAAATAAATACAAGAGATACATGAAAGGATAAAAAAGAATCTATCCTATTCTTCTTGTCTTCCATCTCCAATCTTTCGCTCCACGCGAACCTCCTCTATTTTCCGTCAAGCTCCTCCAATCCGTCCTGGATGCGAGCTCGAACTCCGTCTAAACACGTCCACATTTGCAATTGACCTGAAATCTGGGACTCAAATTGCAAATGTTAAATAACACGTGTTTTGTTATCATCAAAACAAATGATCGTGGTGCTCTAGCACCAACAATCTCCCCCTTTTTGATGATGACAAAATCGTAAATAATAATGCATAAAAATCCTCCCCCTTTTTGACATTATCAAAAAGGTTTAATTGATTTTATATTTCCTATTACTCCCCCTTAAAACATGCTCTTCTATTTATTTTTAACAACGGTAATGTCCTCCCCCTTTTTATAACAACAAGATAGCTATTATTTTTCTCCCCCTTACTAAAGGAAATTTAGCTAACTTGTATCTCCCCCTTAAAAATTGACAATAAGCTCATCATTTTTAACTCCCCCTATCTAAATGCTTATAAAAAGGATAGGGTTAAGAATTTTACCTCACCTACCATGGCCAATAAAATGGCCCGAATGGTGGTGGTGGATGCCACATCGGATGGGGCTCCCATCCGTAGCTTGGAGGCACGGGCATTGGCGCCGGTCTCCAATCTGGTGGTCGACGTGCGGCGGGTCCGTCGTTTGTTCGCCGTCTCGTCGGTCTTCTTCTTCTCCTCCTTGGTCTACTTATTGGTTCTCCCAACTTAAGTTGACCATCCTTTAGTTTGTAGGTCCAGTCCTTTATGTTGTAGTCATCCCTGAACCCTACAAAACAAGATTCTAATTTTTTCTTCGGTATCCAAGTGAGCTTGGATCCGGATTTGTTAGAAGGTCTCCTTGATGGAGATCCTTTCTCAACCTTAGGGCTATAAAAATTATCAACTTTGTTGATTAATTTGTTAGAATTTTCCCTAAGACATGCGATTTCTTTTTCTATAATATCCATTTTAGTCTTTAAATCTGAAATTTCTAATTTTAGACTATTATTTTCCTCAATCAATTTAGTATTTTCATTGATTAAATTCTTATTTTCTAAAAGCAGGTTATTAGGACTAGAGCTACTTTCTAGGTCCCTAAGCTTTATTTCTAACCTATCATTTTCACTTCTAAGAAAACTAAGGTTCTTCTTCATGCTTTTGTTTTCTATTTTAAGTGATTTACTAATCTCGAATAATTCATTAAAAGCTTCTTGTAAATCAAAATTTACCTCGTCGTCGGAGTCGCTTCCGCTTTCACTGTCGCTATTGGTTCCTCTGGCCATGAAACCAAAGCAAGCGGTTTCTTCTTCTTTTTCTTCTTCTTCTTCCTCCGAGCTGGAATCCTCATGAGTGCCTTCCAACCTCCTCCATATCTCGTGGGCGGTGGTGCACTCTTGGATTTTCTCGAACTCTTCCGGACTCAACGCGCAATACAGGGCATTCATTGCCTTTGCGTTGAGTGAGAGCTCTAGAATCTGCACCTGCGAGTAGCCTCCTTGGGGTCGCTTCGGGATCTCGTATGGGGTTTCGCAACATCCCCATACCTCGAATTCAGTGGCTTGGAGCCACGTCTTCATCCTCAGCTTCCAGTAGCTGTAGTTGTTCCCGTCAAAGTAGGGCGGACGAGTTGTGGACTGTCCCTCCGAAATCCTACTTGTGGAACAGCTTCCCTCCATGTTTAGATCCTCGCCGGTTTGTAACGCCGAAAATGCGAGACCTGCTCTGATACCAATTGAAAGTTCGTCCCTACCAGGAGGGGTGACGTAATAAATTGCGGAAATAAAAATATAAAGCAATATCACAAGAAATTAAGCAATCACACAATGTACACAAAGATTTTTAGGTGGAAACCCAAACCGGGTGAAAACCACCACCTAACCCTCTCGAGTTAGGATTTTCCGATCAACCTAGTTGATCAAATCCACTAACCGAATCACTTTGAACGAGGGTGATTCAACCTCAATACAACCACGCTACAAGTACGAGGGTAGCGTTCCTCAACCCCTTCTCTCCACGAGAAGGATTTTGTCCCACGAAGGAGACGGGAATTCGCAAAGCGAATACCCAACCAAAATACAAAGATAAAATAAAATAGCAGTCCTATAGAGCCAACAAAATTAAACCTAGCTTCTATAGGAAATAGGAAACTCCCCTTTGCAAGGAGTGCGTCGACGATGACGCGGTGCGTGTGTCACGCAATGGCGTTACGTCGCTCTCGTGAACAACAGCGGGAGAGCGGGCGCGCAAACTGAATTTAGCTCTCAAGATGATGGAGCTTGAGCTTGGAGAGCAAGATCTTTTCTGGACACAAAAGAGTGTGAGAGTGTATCTAAGTGTGTCTCTTATATTTCTCTTCTTGTGTATCTAAGTGTGTTTTTTTTGAGTTGCAAAGACTCCCCTCTATTTATAGAGGCCTTAGGAAGGCTTTGGAAGGCTTGGAAAAGCTTCCATAGCCGTTGGGTGCAAAGCCCAAGAGAATCAGGCCGAAATCAGGACAATGATTACACTTCACAGGGTTATCAGACGTCTAACTCTGGCATCAGACGTCTGGAAGGCCACTTTAAGACGTCTGATTCCAAGGTCAGACGTCTGATTCTATGCGGGTTTCTCCCTGACTTGAATCAGATCTAAACAGGGTTTTTGTACAAGTCCATCAGACGACATAGAGGACGTCTGGCACTAAGTCTGGACGTCTGGAAACCTACTTTTACCGTGGGAATTGATTTCCAAACGTTGCAACGGCTACAAAATCTCTGAGAAGAGATTTTGGGTCAGCCGAGGCAAAACGGTCATTTATCAGACGTCTGTGAAGTCCTATGGACGTCTGATAAGGCTCTAACGGTCATATTCTTGAGTGTCTTTTAAGCCAGCCAACGGTCCACTAACTGGACGTCTGGCAAAGTCATCAGACGTCTCCTAAGACGTCTGGTATAAGGTCTGGACGTCTGAATTCATCAGACAGAACTAACTATGTCCAGCCTAACAGTTATCAGACGTCTGAAACAACAGTCAGACGTCTTAAAATCCTTTATCAGACGTCTGATTCGTGAATTAGACGTCTGGACAGTCAGTTTTAACCCTATATTGGTTTTCTAAGTGTTCTACAGAAAACCTACGTATCCTAGGGTTGTGCAGGTGTTCCTAGGACTACTGTTAGGGTTCTTTGAGGCTCTTTAACATAATGTCTAAGGAAAATAAAGAGCAAGAAAATAAATACAAGAGATACATGAAAGGATAAAAAAGAATCTATCCTATTCTTCTTGTCTTCCATCTCCAATCTTTCGCTCCACGCGAACCTCCTCTATTTTCCGTCAAGCTCCTCCAATCCGTCCTGGATGCGAGCTCGAACTCCGTCTAAACACGTCCACATTTGCAATTGACCTGAAATCTGGGACTCAAATTGCAAATGTTAAATAACACGTGTTTTGTTATCATCAAAACAAATGATCGTGGTGCTCTAGCACCAACAGTTTTCACCCGGTTTGGGTTTCCACCTAAAATTACTTGTGTACTTGTGTGATTGCTTATTTTGTTAAGATTGTTTATTTTATTTCCGCAATTATTACGTCACCCCCTCCTGGTAGGGCCGGAAACCTTCACTTAAAAGAAGGGGCTTTCCCCCTACTTGGATTGCCTGGGTTAAGAGATGTATTACCACGGTCTCCTTTACCCCCCTAATAAATGGGAAACCTCGTGGTGCATGGATCCAGCCTCAATGTGGCATCGGGCAAGGATGCCCCCTGGCCCCATTGATCTTTAACCTGGCAGCTGACAGTTTAGCTTGGTTTGCTTGTAAGCTTTCTGACGCAGGTCTTGTTAGAGGTTATTCACTCTCTTGCAGGAACAGTCTGGCTCCCATTCTTCAATACGCAGATGATACTGTCTTTTTTGTTGAAGGATCCATGGATGGAGCGTTGGCTTTGCATCACTTGGTTGATATCTTTGGTGAGCTTTCTGGACTGAGGTTGAATAGGGACAAGTCTGGTTTGGTCTGCTTTGGTTTTTTCGAGGAGAAGCAAGAAGCCTTAGCAGCCATCCTGATGACTCCCCGCATCAGTCTCCCTATCAGATATCTTGGGCTGCCTTTGAGGTTTTCCAGATTGAAGAGAGGTGATTGGAATTGCCTCTTTGACAAGATCTCCCTGAAACTTGATGGTTGGCACAACAAATTCCTTTCTAGAGGTGGAAGGCTTATCTTTCTCAATTCGGTGATCACCTCCATCCCTGTTTTCTACTTCTCCATCTTCAAAGCACCAAGATCCATTTGGAAAAGATTGGATGTGATGAGGAAGAGATTTTTTTGTAAGGGAGCTAAACACAAGGGCAGCTTCTTGCAGCCTCTCAAATGGGAACAAATCTGCTATCCTAAGGAGTTGGGTAGTCTTGGGATCAAATCCTTGTAGCACTTTAATGATGTCTTGCTGCTCAAATGGGCTGTTAAGCTGTTGCAAGGTGATCTGAAACCATGGTCTGAAATGATCAAGAATAGATATGGAGCATCCAACAGCAGGTTCTCCAGAGTTCAGCCAAACTATCCATCACCTTTCTGGAATTCGGTAACTTAGGCTTTGGCTGAACACTTCCATCTGCTGCAACCAGCACTTGGAGATGGCAGGTCCTTCAGATTCTGGAAGGAGGAATGGTCTGAATTGGGGGTCTTGAAAGAGCTCTATCCGAGAGCTTTTGATGCAGCAGTTGACAAGGATGTTACGGTCAGCAAAATCTGGTCTTGCAGCAGCAGCAGCTGGAATCTGGATGTTGTGGAATCCAGCAGCAGCAGAAGAACTACCCGTTTGTGGAATGAGAAGAGAAGGCTTTTATTAGACCTTGTAAATTTCAGACCTAGGCCTGGAACGGAGGACATATATCTGTGGGACGGGATCTATTGTGCCCAATCTGGTTATAACAAAATGTTAAATTTTGAAGAGGGATGGGGACAAGATGCCATTGATAAGATGATATGGTTGCTAAAAATTCCTCTCAAGGTACAAATCTTCCTTTGGCTGTGCAGGAGAGATAGGGTAATCACAAGTGATCTATGCCATAGAAGATTGGGTACTGATCATCATGTGTGTTTTTTATGTGAGATGAGCGCTGATAATGTAAATCACCTCTTCTCCTCTTGCCTTGTTACTGATGTCGTATGGAGAAAAATTTGTCAGGAGCCTTTACCAGAGTGGAATTCTATGTGGCATGGGTTTGAGGTGAGAGGGAAACCACATGTCCACATGGCTGCTTCTCTGTAGTGTGTATGAAAGGCAAGGAATGAGAGACTTTTTTAGGAGAGGCTGATTTGTTGTGAGAATATTGTAAAAGAGTGCTAGTCCCTCATACAGTCTTGGGGATCCTTTTTGTAATCTCTTTTCTTTGCACATAATATACTATTCCGGACTGCTATCGCAGGACGATAGCTCTCCTTTCTGTTTAAAAAAAAAAACATATACTAAAAAATGATTACTTCAACTTCTGACACTTGTCCCCATTCCACCCACTCTCTTACATTCCTCTTCCCCACCCCATCTTGCATGTTCCTCTCTCACCCCCATTTCTATTTTCATGAATAGCTGGTAACATACTCTATTAGAATAATCCATCACATTGATAAAGCCTAAGACATTATTTTATATCATATAGTTATGATCCTCATGTAACACAATTTTATTTCACCTCAACAATGCATTTGACTTTTGTCACAACACAACTTAGATTTGGATTGTCCATTTTCATGTAATGAATTACTTAGGTATATACTTTTTTTAATGATAGACTAATTCTGAGCCCACCCCTTGGCGTGGGAGCACAAAAGTCATTAAGAAACAAAAGTAAAAAATGTTTGCGTAATTTGCAACACTTTAGCAAACAAAAGTTTTAAAAAAAGAAAGAAAGAAATACTTAGTGTGTTTTGATTTTCCATTGATATATTTTGATTTTTTATGCATTAAAAACACATCAATTAAAAATTTTCAACTAATGTGTCCTGATTTCTCGCTTTCCCAAATGAAATTAAAAAATTTGATTGAAAAAAAATAAAATAACGATAAAAAATCAAAATATACCACATGTTGCAAAATATATTACTCGGTATATTTTAATTTCAATCAGTATCTTAGATTATATTTATACTACATCATTTTATATATGTATTATTTTATACTCTCGTCGAAATATATTCAATATTTATTTTTAATGAAAAAACACAAGACGATAAAGTAAATGTTAGAAGCGAAATTTAAATCGGACATATGAGTTAAAAAATGTTTAAGAAAAATAAAACAAAAAGAGAGAGAGAGAGTGTGGTGGCGATGTTTGATTTTTTTAAAAAAGAAAAGCAGTATAAAAGATTGATTGGAATTTTGTAAAAAAGTTAACATTTATCAATATTTAAATTACAATTAACTATCGTAGAAAATAAAATTTAGAATAGTTGATTGAAGATGAATGTAATTATCGATGATATAAAAAATTTAGGTTTACGGATATCAAGTCAAGGGAGATTATATATATTATTATTAATTATGAAATTAAATATAAATTAAAATTAAATTATAGATTAAATTTTATTAAAATAAACTTTTTTCTTGTTTAATTAAATTATATACGATAGTTATATATCTGAGAATTTCTCAAACTCAAAGTGCGGATATTATCACCAGCACCAGTAAATAAGCAAGCGCGGAAGCCTACTTGCTCAAACCGCCCATCTCTTACCACCGCCAGACCTCCATCAAAGGGCCCCGTCCGTTCACTCTAAAACCCCCGTCCACAGAAGAAGACCCATACGTAGGAGCTTCAATGGCGTCGAGCAGCAGTAATAGCAGGGCCATCGCCGTGGCCGCTGTCTCCTCTGCGGCGCTCACCATCTCCCTCGTCGCTGCAGCCATCTACCTCCGCAAGCGCAGGCGGCGACTGCGGCAGGGGGCGGAGGAGGAGGTTGATGACAGTCGTGCCGCGCGCCCGTGCTGCTCGACGGATCTCGAGGCGAAGCCGCAGTACCGGTTCAAGCGCGTGCTCGCGGACAACTCCTTTAGCTCTTTCAAGCATTACAAGGTGGAGGGCAAAGAGAAAGGTATCTCCTGCCTTCTCGTTTTGGACCTGTGGTATTTGTTGGATCACTGGTTGGTTTCGTCGTCGAACTCGCGAAGTTTGAATGTGGAATAGGAGGATGAGAAGAAGATTGTTTGGAGAATGTGGAGGAGGAGATTATTTGGGAGAACGAACCGCAACTCAAATAACGCAATGCTATCTGTTGAATGGCGGTTTTGCCTTTCAAGTATAGACCATCCAAACAATGGCTCGGGGATTGTAAAGCAGCATTGTTGGTTGTTATTTTTGGATTGGTTCATAGTTTAGTAAATTTAGAGGGTACTTCTGTTTTCAACTTACAGCTTGCACGTTTGAATGTAGTAGACCCTATCTTGGAACTCGCCGCTTCGTAGGATTTTTGAAACCCGTCTCTGCGTTCCACCTACTAATCGAAAATGTGAAATTGTACTTCCCAGGAATCTAACTTCAAGATTTTCAGCTCGTGTTTATTCATAAACAAAAATTTTCAGATAACCACCATCTCGTAATATTGCCCCCAGACAGACGTGTACCGTGGTTTATTTGTAATTCATGAATGTAACAAATCACCTCCGAATATTGGTTTATTTGTATGCATTAAGCATTTGAATACCCTAGGATCAGGACTTTGTTGTGCTTAATTTTCAATCAACTTTTTATTTATCAACTGTAAATAATGAGGTTGGGAGGTAGGATGACTGTATTCCGCAGAAGCCAGGTAAAATCCAGGCTAATCTGCCACTTTTGAGCTAGAAATATTTTTTCATTTGTTTTTTGTTTTTCTTTTGCTTCTTTTTGTGAAATATCTTGCACTTAAGCTTCCCAAGAATCTGTGCACTTTCCGATACTTGTCGAATTACACCCAATAGGGAATGCCCTTTTGGTTTTTGAGGGTAAACTTAATGCCAATGTAATTTTCTAAACTTGTAAAATGGCTACTTTCAATTACCCATCATGTTTCCTTTCCATAAAAAAGAAAAATCTAAACCAATAGTTGTTGAATTTTTCCTCTCTCCTTACCATTGTGATCTTCTCTTGGTACTATAACCTGATTTTTGATGTATGGTTGATCTTCTCAGAATTTTCTTTGAAAGTGCACCCCTATGAGAATGCTATTACATCTCTGTTGGAGAAACCTCCTGCATTTTCAGAGTTCGTTGCAGGCCATGAATGCCCACATATGGATTCATCTTTTGTGTGGGTGGACACGCTGCAACAACTGGAATTACTTGTTCAAACTTTAAAGAAGGAGAAAGCTTTTGCTGTTGATACAGAACAACATAGCCTCCGATCCTTTCTTGGATTAACTGCCTTAATGCAGGCAAGCTCAGAGGCTAAATGTGAGTATGCATGTATACTTGAGACATGTAAATGACAAAATTTCTTCAATGCCCTTATAGATATCCACTCAGAAGGAAGATTTTCTTGTGGATACGATAGCACTGCATGACGTTATGGGCATTCTTCGTCCAGTATTTGCAGATCCTTCTATTTTCAAGGTAAATTATTACTTGTTTGTTTGGTATTGATACTGTACCATGTAAAAGTTGGTAAGGTATCTCTGGGATTCTGATGAATGCTCATGTGTTTTTATAAAACGCTAGCAAAATGAGGAGGGGCCTCAACATTGGCCAGGGGAGGGGAGGAGGATGCTTGGTGGGGGTTGAGGGAGGGGATGCAGGCTGGTGGCAGCAATTGGGGGTTAATAGGTCATCGATGGGCCGCTGGCTGGTGGGGTTGGGTGGGGTCGATGATTTGGATGGAGATTTTTTTTTCCTTTTTTTTTTTAAAGATGGGTAAGTGGGACTTGAGATACAAATAAGTGGGGTTGGGTGTGGTACCAATTACTGTAAGGTCTGGTTAGGTGTTTGGAGTCTTGTCAAAAAGTTTCCCTTTACAATATAGGCGTATGGAATTTTGCACTAAAACCCAAATTTGCCGAGAAATAATGAACCCCTGGGAGCCATGCTCAAGTTCTGCTTTAGATTGAGATAAAACTTCACATTTCTCACTTCTCAAAGTATGTAGGTTACCTCCAAGAAAAAGTTACCTTAGAACAATATTGGTGTCTATCTATAAGTGAGCAGTTAAGCATACACACAAGCCTAGATGACATTTTCTTTTAAAAAAGAGGGCCTTTCTAGGTAATGCTTCAAATGTGAGGTGTAAGATGTACAACATTCTAGTGTCTGCAATTAGGCTTCTCTTTGAATTGGTTTGCTGGTGAGTGTAAAATCAATATCTAGCATAGTCACAATTAAATAAAGCAATTGCTTGATGATACTTTGAAAAGTTGTGTAATGGGGCGAAATCAAGAAAATATGTCTTATACTTTTCGACAGTGGTGAGCTTTCAGCTTTTATTGAGAAAGGGAAGAAGAGTATGCCTAAGAGCATCGTTTTAAATGCCATCGGAAAGGCCATTTTTGAGCAGGGGTCATGTCGACACGGATAAAGTGTCGATTTATAGGGATATCGTTGGCATGCCTTCGGCATGATCGACATACCAGTGAAATAGGTGCTTATGCCAAAGTTGCTGCTGATTTTTTTAACTACTTATGTTATTTTTGTTTGTATGCATTGGCATGTCCTCGGCATGCTCATCGGCATGCCCATGGAAAAACGGGCATTTTCACGGCGTGCTGTCAGCATGCTTACGAAATGCACATTTAAAATTTCATCGGCACGGCATCGAAATCAGCATTTCGAACCTTTCCTACGAGATCACCCACCCATAAGGAAAAGCCTAAGCTTACTAGCCAAAACAAGGGGGGATCCACTGCTTATTGCTCACGATATAACCTATACTTTACTCGACATCATCTGCTTATCCTCTTGGTGGGCGTAGGGGGGTACAGGTGTGGTTGGTTTCACGACAGAAATGAATGACATATCTCACCAATCAACTGAAATCTTGGTTTCCATAGAGGTAGAGGTCGATAGGTCGAAGAACTTGTGATTGCCATGGAGGGGAGGATCTGTTTACGAAATAGAAAAAGAAAAAGCCACCTCATTTCTTGCACCTTCCTTCCATTGATTTGCTTGGGTGCTTTGATGGCAAGAACTATAGGCTTGGTAATCTTCTCATTTGGATGCCTACATTCCAACTGGAGTGTGACAAAATTGTCTCTTTCTTTCCTCTCCTTTTCGATGATAACATGAAAGAAGGGTTATGATGGTAGGGTGACACTGTTGATATCTTTATTTTGATGTAACAAAATTATGTTTTATTACGGATTAATCATTTCAGGACATTTAAAGTCAGAATCAAGAAATAATTGCGCCACAAGAGAAGTCAATCTCATGATGAAGTTTTTGAAGACTCTTCATTTTTATTGAGTCTAGAACATTATAAGGAACCTTAAAGATAACAATCGATGCATTTTTGAACCTCATCAAATTACAAATCTAGTTGAAACCCTAAATTCTTAACACTGATGATCGACCAACTTTTAACATTGATTGATGACACTCATTTTGATCGACCAAATCTTTTTGTTTAATCTATCAAAGCCTTTAACAGTCAAATCCTGAATTTACGCTGCAAGTCGATCAAATTCCTAATTTAATCGATCATGGAATAGATCAAAATTTTATTTTAATTGACCAAAGTTTATTTTGATTGACCAACTCTTATTTTTGATCGACCAAAGTCGTATTTCTAGACTTTCTAAATCAGGTTGAAAAGCATATATAAATAGGACCCTCGACTCCCCTCAAGAGCTTTCAAAAAGTATTTCTCTCATTTTCTCAAGTGCTTTTGTGCTTCTGCACCTGCAATTACTGCAATCTAAAGCACGCACCTTTGCGATTTTTAAAAGTTTGGTTTGTCTTATTTTTCTGAGGTTCCATAGGATTTATTATTTTATTTTATTCCTATTACCTTGATTTGGGACCCAAATTATTTTGGGAGTCCCGTTTGTTTTTCTTCTCTTGGTTAGTTATATAAGAGAAGAATTGTTGCAAGAGGTTGTACCACCCTCGTTCAAGTGATGCATTAATGGAATTGATTAATGTTATCTAGTCAGGGAAATCTTAAGCTAAGAGGTTTAGGTAACTGTTTTTACTCAGAATGGTTTCCACTCTAAAATTCAGGTGTCATATCTTTATTTCTGTGATTGATTCTTATTTGCTAGTGATATGTGGTGAATGTTATTTTAAATTTCCGCATTATTATCAATAGTACCCTATTCACCCCTTCTAGTGTATGCATTAGTTTCGATGGGCTCCGTACGCACTCACATTTGGTATCAGAGCCTCACTTATTCTAGCAAGGATGTCAAAATCCTTTAAGATATATGTTGAGGGACAATCCACCGCTAGACCATCTCTCTTTGATGGCATCAACTATGGATACTGGAAGATCAGAATGTAGATATTTCTTGAATCCATGGATTATGAAGTCTGGGATGTATAGCCTCTAAGTGTGCACGACTAGAAAAGAAAGAAGGCATTACTATCACCTTAGATCAAAAAAAGATAACTACTCACAATGCTAAAGCCATGAATGTCATTTTCTGTGACTTATCCAAGAAAGAATTCAAATGTGTATCAGCTTGCAAAGTAGCATGTGAGATCTGGAATACTCTTGAAGTTACCCATGAGGGGACTTCAAAAGTGAAAGAGACTTGGATCAATCTTCTCAGGTAAAAGTATGAGCTCTTCTGCATGAAGAAACTATCAAGGAGATGTACACAAGATTCACCAATATCATAAACTCCTTGAGAAATCTGGATCAAGAGATTTCCAATGATGCACTAGTGCGAAAGATTTGGCGATCTCTCATTAGTGACTTGGAGACAGATTATAACAATTCAGGAATCCAAGGATCTCTCTGTGCTTCAGTTAGATACTCTCATAGGTAACTTAATGGCTTGTGAAATTCAGCTAGAGCATATGAAAGAGCACGAAGGAGAATGGAAGAAAAAGAAAGATATAGTCTTGAAGGCCAACATGGATTCAAAAGAATCTAAAGAAGAGGATGATATTGCCCTACTCTCCATAAAGTTTAGAAAATTTTTGAAAAATAAGAAAAGGAGGAAAAAGGAAGAACCACGTGATAATCATGTTATTTGCTACAAATGCAAGAAGGGGCACGTGAGAAAAGAATGCCCTCAACTAGAGAAAGAAGCTGAAAAGAAGGTCAGAAAACAACCTTGGTGAGAAGGAAAGAAGAAAGCTTTCCAAGTCACTTGGGATGATAGCGACTCAAGCTCAACTGAAGAAGAAGACATGTCAAGTGAGGAAGCCCTTTGTGGACTTATGGCAATCAAAGACGTGGTATCTTTTTCATTTGAAGAACTTTTAGAAGCTTTTTATGGGTTGCATGATTTAGTTAAAGCACTAAAAATAACCAATAAAAAGCTAACTGAGGACCGAGATGAATAAATTGAATTGAAACATATATTTGCCTCACAAAATCAACAACTTTCACAAGAGACCACCTTACTAAAGACACAAGTAGATTCACTTCAAGTAGAATTTGAAAAACTAAAACAAAAATTTGTTACTCTTGTGAATGACTTAGCTAAATTCACGAAAGGTAGAGCAAACCTAGAAAAATTATTAGGTACACATACTCAAATCACAACTAAATTTGGGTTAGGATGCATACCCAATAGTGATCATGAAGAGTCTTGATCAATGAGAATTCGACAGGAGGATGGGTGCAACCTAGGAGAGGGGTTAGGCAGGGTTGCCCCCTTGCACCTATGTTGTTTGTTTTGGCGGCAGATGCATTGGCGTGGGCGACACAGAGGGCCTGTGAATGGGGTTTGGCTAGAGGCTTCATGATTGATAATGACAAAGAGACGGCGATGTTACAATATGCGAATGATACTTTGTTCTTGGTTGAGAGAGCGGAGCTGGAAGCCAAGAGAATGAGAATCTTATTGGAGCTTTTTGGTGAGGCATCGGGGTTGCAGATCAATTACCAAAAGTCAACTCTTATCCCATTTAACTTGTCAGCTGAAGAGGTGGAGAGGGTGAGTGGGGTCTTGGAGATTAAGCTGGTATATTTGGGTCTCTCGCTGTCAGATAGGCGCCTCAGGATACAGGACTAGATACCTCTGCTAGAGTGGATGGAAGGTAGATTGGTAGGATGGTCCTCTAGACTTCTTTCCAGAGGTGGGAGACTGATCTTGGTGAAAGTAGTGCTAGCCTCCATGCTTGTCATATTTCTTCTCTATTTTTAGAATGCTACGCCAGATTGAGAAGAAGATATCAGGACCGATGAGGGATTTCTTCTGGACCAATGCAAGGCTGACAAGGAGGGCGAGATTGGTGGCCTGGGAAGAGTTGTGCAGGCCGATTCGGGACGGGGGTTTGGGAGTTAGAGACGTGGACAAGGTGAACATCAGCCTCCTGACAAAGTGGATAGCAAAGTTGGTAGGGTAGGAGCAGGGGAACTTTGGCGACGTTATGCGGAGGTGCTACGGCCCTTTCATCTCATGGGAGCTTTTGGAGTCTCCGCCTTCAGGTGCATCTCATTTTCTTAGGGGCTTGGCGATGATGATTGCGAAGGTACGTGACTTCTTCTCCCCTACTCTAGGGAAGGGAGATGCCTTCCGTTTTTGGTTGGATGACTGGTAAGGGAGTGGTTCGACCCTTGCTGAGAGGTTCCCCCGTCTTCTTAGGGGTGTGACGGATCCTTCAGTAATGGTGGAAAGCTGTTGGGATGGGACGTGGTGCCCAAGCTTTCAAGGAGGATTGCCGGATCAGAGATGTGAGGAGTTTCAACGTTTGTTGCTAGAGCTGGAAGGTTGGGCCCTGGAGGAGGGTGAAGACGGTTTTCATTGGGAAGAAGGAGATTTCTTTGTGGCAAAGGTCTTCCGTTGGCTGGGGAGTGGCATGATCAGTTTTGATGTCGATTTCTTGCAGGATTGCAGTCTTATTTGGAAAGTGGAGTGTCTTTTGAAGGTGAAGATCTTTGTGTGGTTGGTAAGGAGGGGGAGAGTGACGACGAAACAATGGAGATCTAGATAGGCCCAGTTGGAGGATCTCACGTGCTTTCTCTGTGGTGGAGATGAAGATGTCCAGCACCTGTTCTTTCAGTGCCCTTTTGTGATGCAGGTTTGGTAGCGGATGAATCAACTGGATCGCTATCCACAATGTGGATCGCTTTTGGGAATCTTTCCATAGGGGGAATGCACACGGAGGTGATTTTGCTTTTCGATCCAAGAGATAGGGCGAAGGTGTTGGCGGTCATGTAGGGTGTGTGGTTGGGGAGAAACGGGGTGATATTTAGGGGGGAAAGGCCATATGTGGAGAATTTTGTTTTGGCCATATCTTCCTAAGTGATGCTTTGGGGATCTACTCTGTAACCCTGTTGTAACCCGTTTGTGATGGAATGAAATGATTGTGGGTGGTTATTGCTCGGATAACTGTCCTTTCGCTTTTCAAAAAAAAAATAGTGATCATGAAGCATCGAGTTCACAAATCAACACAGTCATTCTAGTCCTAAGGTCAAGAATAGGTTCACGCCTAAATAGGCACCAACTAACTAATCTAGACAAAAAGAAAAAGATACCAAAAGGAAATTTGCAACCCTGTTTTGTAGGACACCTTAATGAAGGATTAATAAAGTATTCAGGCTTGATGTTTCAAGAAAAAGATGGACATCTTGTAGTTGTAAGGAGAAACTCTAGACCTTACTGGCATAAACCAATGATAGGTCCAAGGCAAAGAAAGATAGGTCATGGACAACGGTTACTTAAAGCACATGATAGGAGAAGACCTGTTCCTTAACCTCGACTGCAAGGAAGGTGATCTAGTTACATTTGGCAACAACCACAAGGGTCATATTATTAGTATTGGCCAAATTGGTAGCTCTATAATGTTCATCTAGTGAAAGGTTTGAAATACAACTTACTTAGTGTTAGTTAAATTTGTGATAAATGTTTCAAAGTAAAATTTACCTTAAAAGGTTTTATGATTGAGGACAAGAAAACTGAAGCAATTCTTCCGATTGGAAATAGATTAAAAGATATCTACACTATTGACTTTGACAATTGTAACAACCTGAATGATTTTGGGTGGTTACTACTCGGATAACCGCCCTTTCGCGTTTCAAAAAAAAAATTGCAACAACCTTAATTGTTTAGTTGTATTGGATGATGAGTCAATATGTGGCACTGACGCTTTTCAAAAAAAAAAAAATTGTGGCACTAACAACTGAGTCATGTTCACATGTAAAATATAAATAAGCTTATGAAACATGATTTAGTACGATGATTACCTAAGATACCTTTTAAGAAGTAAAATCGTTGCAATTTTTGTGAATTGGGTAAACTTCATAAAACTTCCTTTAAGCCTAAAAGCATGGTCAGCATCTCAAAGCCACTTGAGTTGATTCACTTAAACCTCTTTGGTCCAACCAAGTTAGAAAGTTTAAGTGGGTGCAGATATTGTCTTGTCATGATTGATGATTTTTTCCGATTTACTTGGATATTATTTTTAATGTCTGAAGATTATACTTTTAAGGAATTTAGAAAATTAGCTAAAAGAATTCAGATTGAAACAAGTTTTTTTATTACTAGAATAAGAAGTGATCATGGAGGAGAATTTGAGAATCAAAACTTCCAAAATTTCTGCTCAACTTATGGGATAAAACAAAAATTTGCCTTTCCTAGAGTAGCTCTTCAAAATGATTTTGCAGAAACAAAGAATGGAATCCTACAAGAGTGTGCCTGTACTATACTGTGCGAGTCAAAGCTACCTCGGTATTTTTGGGCTGAGGTAGTAAACACTGCTTGTTACATCTAAAATAGAGTCTTTATTAGATTAATCCTAAAGAAAGCACTATTTGAATTTCACTTTGATAAGACACTTAAGATTTCTTATTTTAAAGTATTTGGTTGCAAATGCTTCATCTTGAATATAGAAGAAAATTTGGATAAATTTTATGCTAAAAGTAATGAAGGAATTTTCTTATGATGCTCTTCTAAAAGTAAAGCCTACATAGTTTACAATAAGAACTTAGTGGTTGAAGAGACTCTACATGTTTCCTTTGGTGAATCGGATAAAAAAGAAAAGACATCAACTAGAGATGATGATCAAACTCTTGAAGATCGCTCAAACATCCCTGAGGAAACCGTTGCTAGTGACCTACCAAAAGATCTAACCTACACTAAAGACCATCCTAAAGATCTTATGATTGGTGAAGTTAGAAAAGGGAGTTCAAAGATGATCTTCTCTAAATAACCTTGCTCTTAGTGTATTTGTATTTTAGTTAGAACCTAAGACTATAAAAGAAGCCTTCACTGACAACTATTGGATTGTAGCAATGCAAGAAGAACCGAATCAATTTGAAAGAAATAATGTTTGGAAATTAGTGCCTAGATTATAATCTCAATCAGTGATTGGAACAAGGTGGGCCTTTAGAAATAAGCTTGATGAATCAGCTAAGGTTGTAAAGAATAAAGCTAAACTTATGGCCTAAGATTATAATCAGGAGAATAAATTGATTTTGATGAGACCTATGCACCAGATTAGAATCCATTAGGATGTTGCTAGCTTTTGCTGTTCATATGGGATTCAAGTTATTCCAAATGGACATCAAGAGTGCATTCCTCAATGGATTTATAAAAGAAGTCTATTTAAAACAACCACTTGACTATGAAAGTTCAGATAAACCTGATCATGTTTTCAAATTAAACAAAGCTTTATACAGACTAAAACAAGCTCTTAGAGCTTGGTATGAAAGACTAAGAAATTATCTATTAGAAAATGAATTTAAAATTTGACTAGTTGATTCAACCCTTTCACCAAGAGAAAATATAATCAACTAATTTTAATTTAAATTTATGTTGAGAATATTATCTTTTGTGCCATTAACGATTTTCTATATCAAGAGTTTGCGAAGGTTATGTAGAATCATTTTGAGATGAGCTTGATGGGGGAATTAAAGTTCTTCCTAGGATTGCAGATTGATTAGCTAAAAGATGGCATCTTCATTTTGCAAACCAAGTATATGAAGGAGATTTTAAAGAAGTTCGGCATGGATAACACTAAAGGGAAGGAAACATTAATGGCAACCATTGCACAACTTAAGGAAGTTGAGTCAGATAAGTGTGTAGGCAAAAAATTGTATAGAAACATGATAGGTTATGTGCTCTACTTGACTGTTAGTAGACCAAACATTCTGTTTAGTACTTATCTTTATGCTAGGTTTCAAGTAAACCCTAAGAAATCGCACCATAATGCCTTAAAATGTATGCTTAGATATCTTCAAAACGCAATTGATCTTGGTCTATTCTATTTCAAGTTAGCCACACTTGACTTACTTTCTTACTGTGATGTTGACTATGCAGGTAGTCGACAGATCGCAAGAGCATTAGTGAAATTTGTCAATTTCTCGGGAATTCACTAGTCTCTTCGATCAATAAGAAATAAAATAGTGTTTCACTATCCACAACTAAAGTTGAATACATTGTCGCCTCCCTAGCATGTTCGCAGATTTTGTGGATGAAGCAAACACTTAGAAATTTTGGACTTAGCTTTAGAAACACTAGAATTCTCTGTGATAAACTAGTGTTATAAAGTTATCCAAAAATCCTATCCAATATTCCAGAATAAAACATATAGATATCGGACATCACTTTCGAAGATATTATACATTGAAAGAGGAAATAACCCTAGAGTTCATTCAAATAGAAAAATAACTAGCAAATATCTCTACAAAACCTCTAGCAAAGGAGAAGTTTATAACTATTAGAAGAGAATTAGATTTAACAAGACTTAATGAACTTTGATTGCTTTCAATTTGCTTGTCTTATTAACTGATGGCCGATCAAAATTTTTCTTTACTCGATCAACACGTTGATCGACTAAAAAATTATTTTGATAGATCGATTTTGAAAGTCTTGGGTAGGAAAATTTCCTCCAAAACTTTCAAAAGTTGATCGACCAATTTCTAGGTGGGAAATTTCCCTCTACTTGAAATTCAAATTTATCGATCAACCTTTCTATCTGATCGACCAAATTTGAGTTTGGTCGACCAAGCAGGTCACCTCATCGAGATTTGTGATTTTTGAATCAAATCAAATTAATTTGATTGCTAATCTTGATCGAATCTTTGTTATGCGATTCTTATTTGTTCTTACCTATTTTGGTTGACCTAGACTCTATAAAATCATTTTTCTCAACCTAAATACTATCTCTTGATTGCACATAACAAAATTCCACCAAACAAAACCCACCCCTCCGTGCTCCCCTTCTTCTCAAAACTCCCCACCGTGGTCCCCTACCTCTACACTACATTGACTAAGCCCTTCCTTTCCTCCCTTTCATTGACCAAACCTTCCTTCGCCGTCGCTATCGTCGACCATGACTTGGCCGACCGAGGTCATCGCTCCTCCCTCTCTGGCAACCACCTTGCCGTCGTCATCCGTCTCTCCGGCTGTCCCCTCTGATTGGCGTCTAACCTCCTCCTCCCTAGCGTTGCCTCTCTCGTATCGATCTTTTTCAGTTTCGGTATACCCTTCTCCACTCCTCATTTTGTTTACATCATATAATGTTTTAATCTTGTTTTGATGTTGTGGATGGTTGTTTGTTCTTATTTCTTGCTACTCATTCTTTGTGTTCTTCATTTTCTAATTTGTTTGATCCATTCAAAGCTTATTTTTTTATTGACCAATTATTATCCATTGATTGACCAAAAATATTATATTCAAATTTATTCTATGCCTTTCTTGATTAACTAATCGATTTTATCCAGATTGACCAAAAATATTATATTCAAATTTGTTCTATGCCTTTCTTGATTAACCAATCGATTTTATTCCGATCGACCAAATTATTTATTTGATCTACCAAAATGACAAAATGATCGATCAAAAATCTCTATTTTTGTCATTATGTTCCGTCGCCTTTTTAATCAATCAATCTATAGTCTTTGATTGACCAAACCTTTCTTTTATTGATCAAACAACCTATTTTGATCGACCAAAACATAATAGTACGTTGATTATGGCTCCTAAATGCTCTTGTCACACCTCCTCTTCTACCCCTCGCGACGATACCTTTAATAGATACTTTATTAATGATGATGCGAGACATCATCTCTCTTTACTCCAAATTATTTCCTTATGCGGGTCGTCTTATCGACCTTGATTACGTCGAGTGCATTTTCCCTTGTCTTAGAGATTGACTTACTTTTCATAAGATAGGTTCTCTTTGACAGGAATGGCGCCAAGGCTAGTCAGATTAAGGGCGTTGATCTCATGGCTTGTCATCTCTTCTACTTCAACCTTCGTAACATCGACGAAGGTTTTGATATTTAGTTAATGTCGAACGTCTATGGCATTGAGGTCCTGGTTAATGTAGATGTTCTCATGTAGGTTCTTGGTTGTTCCTTCTGGTCCTACCTATCTCGAGCTTCACCATGACACCTCCACCGAGACTATTCGGGAGACCTTGACGATTCCCGAATATTATGACTTGGGCAAGCCAACCAAGTCCTACTTCCGTCCTCTCCTGCGGTTTCTCAAACGTGCATTTCTTTGGAACTTCATGTCCAAATCCACTTCTTTCGAGAATTTTCATGGTCCTATGCTTGTGTCTCTTTACGCCTTCATGACCAATCAGGCGTTTAATTGGAACCACTTCATCCTCACCTTTATGGAGAGGAAACCCATGGGTGTCTTTCCTTTTGGCACCCTTCTTTCTCATATCTTTGATTACTTTAGTGTGCCTATGGATATCAACCATAAGCAATTCATCACCAGAGTCAGTATTTTTGGTGAGCTTACCTACTCCAAGATAGAGTAGGAGCATCAGGGACGACATGATCCTTCTCCTCAGGCAACTGCTTCCTCTTCTTCTCAACCTTCACCCTCTCAGGCTGGACCCTCTATTGTTCCTCCACCCTCATATAAACCCTACCAGCACTTCCAGGCCTATTGCCCTCCTCCAGTTAGGCCTACTCCGTCTTTCTTCGACCGTGAGTGGACTTACCTTGACAGGTAGTTTATTAGGCACAACTCCTTGGGTGATCAGGACGTCACCGGTAGCATCTCTCTCATGATGCATCGTCAGAGAGAGATCAACATGATGATGATGGAGCATGGTTCTCAGGTATCTGACCACCTGAGTAGACAGGGCAGTTCCTCGACCAACTGGGAGAGCAGATATATGCACTTCAGTTTTATGACCACCGGCCTCCCAGAGCTAGACGAGCCCCTCCAACTGCAGCACCTCCTCCTGACCGGACTACTTTGGCTCCTTGGTAGCAATAGACCAGCACTTTGGTTACTCCATCTCACGCTACTCCTGATATGACACAGTTGTCACTTGTTTTGGGATGTCGACTACTCTTTCATGGATCTTCCTCCGTCGGACCCAACATTGCTAGCTACACCCTAGATGTCTTTGACATGGATGCAGAGTTTCCATCCGTTTTGGATGCTTTTCTCAGTTTCTTTTAGTTCTTCCTTTCTTTGTAGTATTATGGGTTGTAGTACTTGATTAGTTGTAGTGCTTCATTTGCTTATCTTAGTACTTTATTCTCGCTGTTATGGTTGTAGAACTTTATCTCTACTTTTATGGTACCTTTTATTATTAATAATGTCTATACAAGCAGCATGTCATGAATTGTATAAATCATATAGTAAGGGGAGCTAATAATAAGAAGATTTACATTTTCTTGTACGTTTTTTTGTTAATAACTAAGGAGATAAATTTCTATATGGATGTAATTAACAGATCATCATGTCATGCATCTTTTCTATGCATATATAATTATAAATTTATTATCATAAAAAATGAGGAGATTGTTGATACTCTTATTTTGATGTAACAAAATTATATTTTATTGTATACTAATCATTTAAGGACATTTAAAGTCAGAACCAAGAAATAACTGTACTACAAAAGAAGTCAATCTCATGATGAAGTTTTTGACGACTTTTCATTTTTATTAAGTCGAACATTTTAAGGAACCTCAAATAACAATCGATGCATTTTTTGAACCTTGTTAGATTACAAACCTAGTTGAAACCCTAAATTCTTAACATCGTTGATTGACCAACTTTTAACATTGATCGACAAAACTCAGTTTGATTGATCAAATTTTTTTGTTTAATCGATTAAAAGCCTCTAACGGTCAAATCCTGAATTTGCGCTATAAGTTGATCAAATTCCTAATTTAATCGATCAACATGGAATTGATCAAAACTTTATTTTGATCGACCAACTCTTATTTTTGATCGACCAAAGTTGTATTTCTAGATTTTCTAAATCAGGTTGAAAAACACATATAAATAGGACCCTCGACCCCTCTCAAGGGCTTTCAAAAAACAATTCTCACATATTCTCTCTAGTGCTTTCGTGCTTTTGCACCTGCAACTAATGCGATCTAAAGCACGTGCCTCTGCGATCTTTAAAAGCTTGGTTGTCTTATTTTTCTTAGGTTGCATGGGATTTACTATTGTATTTTATTTCCATTGCCTTGATTTAGGACCCAAGTTGTTTTGGGCTTCTTGTTTGTTTTTCTTCTATTGGTCAGTTATATAAGAGAAGAATTGTTGTAAGAGGTTGTGTCACTTACGTTCAAGTGGTGCATTAGTGGAATTGACTAGTGTCATCTAGTCGGGGAAATCCTAAGCTGAGAGACTTAGGTAGTGATTTTTACACGGAAGGGTTTCTACTCTAAAATTCAAGCGTTGATTGATTCTTATTTGCTATTGATATGTGGTGAATGTTATTTTAAATTTCCGCATTATCATCAATAGGATACTATTCACCCCCCTCTAGTGTATACATTAGTTCCTACAGGCTCTGCATGCACTCAGGCATCGCAAGTCTCTGGTCATTGCTACTAAGGTCACTATGATTGCTAGGTTGGCTACAGACTTGCAAGCTGATTAGAAATGCCTTTCTTCTTCTAGTCTAGGAGTATCAAATTCTAGATCATTAGCTACTTGCACCAAGACAAAGGAGGGTAGGGAACAACCTTTACCACTTGGACTTATTAGCTCTCATTTCAATGAAGGGGGGTGGGGCAGGGGGTTGACCACCTTTGTGAACTCTCTTTTTTCCTTTTTCGAAAAAAAAAAAGCATCGCATCAGCTGTATAGGAGGTATGAAGAATTCATGAATGGATCTTAAACCAAGAATGGACATGGGTAACTAACAGGTGCATTTTTAGATTTAAAAGAAAATAAAGAAAAGATGAAAAAGGATAGATACTTGTCAAGAAATTAGCTTGACTTGCATTTAAGTACAGGATTTGCTTTTATTTTGTTGAGTTCTCATTTCATTCCTAAATGGAGATATGGATTCCATAACTAAGTTTTTCTTTTTTTGAAGAAAAAATGGATGATCACATGAGGCTAGTGATCATCCTGCATAATGTGACCTAAGTTAATGAGGGAAAGGTTCGTTTGAGTTTGGAATTCTCGTTTCCCTGTGATAGACTGACATGAATGAGCTGAAGGGTTTTTATTGTTTGAACAGAGATTTTCTTTTTTCTCTTTTCCTGAAACTGTTGACTAAAACTGAAAACATAATCAAGCTTTTCCATCATTAGATGGTACAGGATTTTGTCGGTGCTCAATTGCAACTTTTGTTCTGTCTATAAATTTCTCTTTAATTGTTACACATTGTATATAATATTTTTTATGAAAGGTTCTATCTCTGTTAGTTATCATCTGTTGCAGGTTTTCCATGGTGCTGATAATGATATTCTCTGGCTTCAGAGAGACTTCCATCTCTATGTTGTAAATCTATTTGATACTGCAAAGGTGATTGTAATGATATCCATGATTTGTCGGTTCTTGCTATATCTAAGTAAGATCACCGATCATGCTAGTAATATTTTGTTTTGGTACCTCTAACAACTATCTTAGGGCTAGTCTACTTCCCAGGTCAACCCCACAAAAAGGGGGAGTAACCCCTATTTACGTCCCTGGTTAATCCTGGGACACAAAACCCAGGTCGAGCCTTGTCAAGCTGGGTTTTGCTAACACCGATTGGCGCTGGTGTCAGCCAAACATAGGTTTGAAAGCTCTTACCCAACCCCGTGTCAGAGCTCTGACAACACTGGTGCCCCCCGGGTGCACTTTGCCCTTCCCCATCTTTGCCCCAATCTACCCCTTCCTCTCTGTTCTAGTGCCCATGGTGCCCGATGGGGAGCATCCTCAAGACTAATCGCGCCATTGTCGCACCTAATCATCCATGGTGCTCCCTATCAGCCTCCTTCCAACGGTTCAAAGCATGTGGATTGGGGAGAGAAGGGTCCATTGGTGGTGTCTTTACTCTGTTCAATGACCCTTTCCTACTAGAAAGGGGTGCCCTGATACCCTGCAAGGTTGTAGCTTCTCCTCCATTACTCCTGTATGGAGGTGTGTTCCCTATCTTTGGTGTTGCCCTTGTTTGATGTGCCTTCACGTGAATCACTTTTTTGTTTATGGTTCAATCACCGGTTGGTTTGTTTCCACTGTTGTTGCGGACATGAGGTAACACCGTCCTCTTTACCCCTCTCTTGAGCTCTATATGAACCCTACTATTGTGGTGGTTGATTCAATACACAGAGTGGATTTTAATCTAGGGTTTCCAAGTCCTCTTGCTGATGTTTAGTTTGTTTGGCTCTCTATGTTGGATAACTTTCTATGTTGAATAATGGATCGTAATTGTGTGTTCTTTGCTGGTTGCTTGGGATTCTTTTGCCGTTTGATAACTGAATCAGTTAGTCCTTCCAAAAGGTATGTTCCTTTACTCTTGCACATATGCGTGTAGATTGCACTTTCCCGTCTTTTTGGTTCCCCTGTGTTTGTAGATTGTGCTTTCCTCTATTTTCACTTCTCGTTTAGTTCTAGATTGCACTTTCTCATTGTGGTTGATGTTGTGCTTTGCATATCTAGGGATGTTGAGCATCCACCACTATGTTTTCATTTGTGGATCCATGGTTTCTAACTGTGTTTAACTTTCACATGCTTGGTTATGAACAATGTTTTGTTCCCAGTTGTGCTATCCTAAGATCAAAGGTTTTTGAGTTGTGGTTGATTAGTTATGAACTCTGCCGGCGCATGCTTGGATTTGATAAAGAAATCCGTGTTTTTGAACTGATATCCATTGGTTTTGTGTTGTGGTTTGCTGCAAAGTGTGTTTAGATCATCATCTACATATCTAGGTTCGGTACACCTTGTTAAATTGAAAAGTTAATTCACAAGTTTTTAACTGTAAATGTTTTATGGAACTTTCCTGCTGTTGATTATCTTGTGTTTTGCATATCTGTGTATGACCTTGATCGGCAATTAATTTAATGGGTGAAGGTTATACGGGAAAAGAGACATCTATGATGTTCTCCTTAAATTTTAGATGTGTATGTAGATATGTCCAACTGAAGTGTATCTGCTATATGTAGAAACGTGTAGCTGACATGTCAGTCGTGATTTTGATCCAAAAATCTGTGGTTTTGAACTAACCTAGATTTCTTGCAGATATCTTTGCTTTTCATGTTTGTCTTACGATATTTGTACGTATGTCTTAAGATATACATATCCTAAGATCAATCTGTCCTAAGATATCTGTAGATATATCGATCTTAAGATATGTATGGGTATGTTCTAAGATTTGTGCTTTTCATCTGTGCTTTTTTTCATTTGTGCCAAGTGATATTTGGAAATGCCATATGTAGATATGTACTAGTGAAATTTAAAGCTGTGGTTTTTATACAAAGACGTGTGGTTTTAAACTGTCCTAAACGGAACTACTATATCGATATCTTTAATGGAGAACTAAACTTGCTGTGTTTTAAACTTACATAAGAGAAATAAAATTGGTGTGGTTTTGAACTACCATGTATAGATAATTTGTTTTCTGCAGAGTGGTTTTGGGTATAATCTGTTTTGATCTGTGTGGTCCTAAGCTCAGTGGTTTTGAGGTGTGGTTGATTACTTACGGACTGTTTTGAGTTGTGGTTGATTTGAGCCGTCCTAACTTGGTCGTTATGATCTAATCTGTTCCAATATGTCACAAGCTTGGATTTCATGCAAAGATGTGTGGTTTTGGACTATGTTGTAACTGATTTAAGTGAAATATATGAAACTGCCATATATAAATGTATGTAATTGAAAGGTAAACTTGTGGTTTTGATGCAAAGTTCTATGGTTTACTATCGAAATGTTTACCTAGATTAAAAATCTGATCATTATGTTTCTTGTTTGTAAGGTGTTAGAACCTGTTATTGCAACTGTCGTAATGTGGGCTTTAGTTTGGCATATGTTGTTATGAGTGTTACACGGACCCCCTTAGCCTTGTTTCCCATTTAATGTCTTTTTATATTCTCAAGCACTGCATGTAATATTTGCCATAGGGTTTCCTCTCTATAAATAGGACCATAGGGCTCCGTGCCTTAATAATAATACACACTTTTTGCATGGTATTGGAGCGGTGGTCTAAGGCTAGCGTCGATACCCACCTCGATCCTCATATCCCTTTCAACTTCTCCACCAAGCAATAACTCTATCTCTCTCTCTTATCTTCGTTTGCACGGCATCGACAACACTGGAAGAGGAACCACTATTGCTGGAGGCCTTCGTCGGGCTAGGCTCCACTGGGAAGGGGTTCACCAGACACCATGCTATTGGTCAGACACCCTTCGATGATCGATCACCAAGCCCAACGTTGCTTCCCAGCTCTGCCAACCACCGCTTAGGGTTCAGCATCGCCTCCAAGCGTCGTCGGTGCCCTGCACAATCCCCAATGGTGTCGCTCGACCTTACCTAGCACTGTTCGACGACACCCGACGTTGCCCAGCGTCGGGCAGCTGCCTAGCGCCACCTTGGTCCCTATTGGGTAGCATTGTGGGTCCTCCTCATCGTACTTAAGAGTCAATCTTGACTCTTGCTATGATGATTTGATTGTGCAAGGGTTAGTAGAGTTCTGAATGTGGTTTTTTGGGTGACCTAGTACCTAAAAATCCATGTTCATCTATTGATTTCAAGGTTCTACTATTTGTTATGATATGAAATCTTGGTTTGTGGCATTGTTCCCTATTTGGAGGCTTGTGATGGCGTTGTCTTTTGAATCAGAGGTGACTTTGGGTGCCACATCAGAGAATGTGACTTATAAGAGTCCATTTTTCGGGCCTATAGTCAGACTTGATGAGACCAATTATCCGAGATGGTCTTAAACGTTCCTTGTGACAGTGGAAGGGCACAATAAGGAACATATTTTGCTTGAGTCAGAGCCTACGGATAAGATGGGGAAGAATGCATCTTGGAAGAAGGATAACGCTATGGTACGTGCTTGGTTGATGAATAACGTTATTCCTGGTATTGGAGACGAGATTGTGTATTACAAGATAGCCAAATAGATGTGGGATAGTCTTAAAGACACCCACTCTCATGAGAAAAATTTCTCCATGGTTTTCTAGATACACTATGAGGTATTTGAGGTGAAATAGGAAGGTTGTTCTCTCTCTCAGTATTATTCAGCCTTGAAAGGGCTCCTAGAGAAATATAATGCCTGCTGGCGGATGTGTACTTGCTCTACACATAGAGGTCACTGCAAGGAGTTTGCTGTTCACCTCTTCCTGTATGGACTGGGTCCAGATTATGTTGCTACTCGTTCACAGATACTTTGTTTGAGCTCTCTACTTTGGAGGAGGTTTATAGTCGTCTAAGTAGGCTTGTATTGCTGCAGCCTCAGACTAGAGAGTATTGGATAGGCATATGCTATGGTGTTGTTACTGGGTGTGGAGGCAGAGGTACTTGGTTCACATGAGGTTGGAGAAGAGGACGTGGTATGTCTGGGAGGACTCGCACCACTTGCATCTTCTATGGGAAGGTTGGGCATGTTGAGGCCACTTGCTGGGCGAAGCATGGGAAGCTACTTGTTGCCAATCAGGCCTTTGTGATCTCTTCTGAGCAGTTTGACATGGTTTCTTACGCTGACTATAATGCTGTGGTTTAGCACCTTTCATAGCTTACTTAGGAGACGATTACTACCATTGAGACCGCTGCTTTCGCTTCTTCGTCAGGGACAGATATGTCCTGGTTAGTGGATTCTTGTGCTTCACATCATTTGACTGGTAATTAAGAATGTTTTGGGAGATTATCGATTGTGCCACAGGGAAGGATTGTCTAGGTGGCAGATGGCAGGCATGCATAGATCATTGGTCAACGGGAGGTGTCGGTTTCCCCTACCATGCATTTGCCTGATGTGTTTTTTATTCCTGATTTCTCCATGAATATTTTATATGTTAGTAAGATCACCAAGTAACTTAATTGTAGAGTTATATTTGATGATATTGGTTGCATCTTTCAGGACAAGCTGAGGGGGAGGACGATTGGTGGCGGATATGAAGAGGGATGTATCGCCTTGTTCAGACTCCTTTTGCTGCGAATGTCAAAGGGGTCTAGGCTTCACTTCTGGTAGCGCCTTGCAATGGCATTGTTGTCTTGGACATCCATCTCTGGACAGGCTACGACGCATTATCCAACACTTGTCACTGGCCACTAAGATACAGTGTGATGCTTGCTTGTTGGGAAAGCGTCACCGTTTATCTTTCCTTGTTACTACTTGTTAGAGTTCTTCTGTTTTCTTTGAGATACTACATTTAGATATCTAGGGCCCTAGTCGGATACTTGATCGGCAAGGTCACCGCTATTATTTGGTTCTAGTGGATGACCTTTCTTTCTTATCGTGGTTGTTTTTGATGAAGAATAAGTCTTATGTTGGACAACTTATTGAGCATTTTTTGGTTGAAATAAAAAATCAGTTTGATGTGAATGTGAAAATTGTTAGATCTGATAATGCTTTGGAATCATGTATTGCACGATTGGCTGGATTTTGCAGGACACGTGGGATTGTGCATCAGACCTCTTGCTCGTACACCTCACAACAAAATGGTGTGGCGGAGGGAAAACACAAGCACTTATTGGACGTGGCATTGACTTTGTTGATACAACATTGTGTTCCATAGTTATATCGGGGAGATGCTGTCCTTACAACATGCTATCTTATTAACAGAATGCATTCCTCCATTCTACATGAGCAAACTCCTTGGCATGTGCTTTATCTTGAGGAGTTGTTTCAGTTACCGCCATGGGTGTTGGGATGCATCGCTTTTGTACATATGATGGGCCCTGGAAGGGATAAATTGGCACTACGTGCTATGAAATGTGTATTTCTTGGATATTCTTGAGTTCAGAAGGGATATTGGTGTTATGATCCAATGGCAGGAAAGCACTATGTGAGTGTTGAGGTGACGTTTCATGAGGCAGTACCCTATTTTTCTTTAGCAGCTTGACAGTTGACTTAAGGCTAAATTTTCTCCTATGCCAATTCCTCTAGTGGCCATGGATTGAGTTATTGACATAGAGACATCTGCATCTTTTGAGCACCTGAGTGATAACAATATGTTTGGACATGTTTATCAGAAGCTAATGACTTATAGGCAGTACAGTGTATCAGGCAACAGACCCCCCTACTTCTGTCCCACCTCCCTCCTCAGATCAGGTATGTGTTGAGCCATCTGACTAGGCGCGTGCTAGTGGTGATTGTGTAGGTGTAGGTGATGATACTCTTGAGGATGACTTTTCGATAGCCATTCGGAAGGCACCACGATTCTGTGCACATTATAGAGCAACTGGGTAAGTCTCCATTGACAAAGTGGGGAAATCTTTTGGCCTGTTCACTATGGCCTTGTTAACCATCGAGTTACCGGCTACTTATCAATAGGCCATGCTTGATCCAAAATGGCAAAAGGCTATAGAGGATGAGATGGCTGCATTACAGGATAGACAGATGTGGGAGCTTACTGCCCTTTCGCTTGATGCTATCCTTGTTGGATGTTGCTGGATCTTTGTCTTGAAATACAATCCAGATGGGTCTATTTTAAGGTATAAGGCATGCTTGGTAGTAAAGGGATTCACCCAAACATATGGGGTGGATTTCTTTGATACATTTTCTTCAATTGCTCGTCTGTTTATTGTTAGGATACGTATATCTGTGGCTGCCCATAAGGATTGGAAACTTTACCAGTTTGATGTTAAAAATGTATTCTTGTATGGTGATCTTCAAGAAGGGGTGTACATGCAGCAGCCTCTTGGGTTCGAGGTTTAGGGGGAGTGTGTATGCAGAGTGAACAAGGCAATTTATGGACTTAAGTGAAGTCCATTGGCTTGGTTTCATAAGCTATCAGAAGTTGTTGAGAAGATGGGCCTGCAGAGATCCTCTTCAGATCACTCATTGTTTGTTAGGAAGGCAGGGTAAGGTGTGGTAGTTCTCTTGGTTTATGTTAATGATTTAATTATTAGATAATTAAATTGCTTTGGTTGTTGGCAAGTTAAGCCAATTTATAGATAAACCCACTAAATTGCATTGGGAGGTACCTATGCAAGTGCTTAGATACTTGAAGAAAGCACTTGAGCATGGAATACTTTTCAAGAAGGAAGTTCTTATGACTGTTGTGGGATATTCAAATGTTAATTATGCAAGAGATATTTATAAAGCGGATAAAAAATCTACCATTGGTTTTTGCATCTTTGTAGCTGAAAGTCTTGTCACCTGGAAAAGTGAAAAGTAGGTTCTTGTCTCTAGGTCTAGTGTAGAATTTGAGTTTCGTGCCATGGTTCATATTGCAACTGAGATGGTGTGGGTTAAATCCCTACTATGAGACTTACATGTCCAGATTGATAGCCCTATGGAAATGAGGTGTGACAACAGGGCAACCACTTACATTGCTGATAATCCAATGTTTTATGAGAGAACAAAACATGTGGAGGTGGACTGTCTACACCAAAGATTTGATACAACGGGGAGTGTTGCATACCACATTTGTTGCTTTAGAGGACCAAGATGCTGATATATCACAAAGCCATTGTCACGAGGAACATTTGACACATGCGGTTTCAAGTTGAGCATGATAGATATCTATGTTCCATCTTGAAGGAGAGTGTTGACTTACTCATGCTTCTTACATTTATTTATGTTCATTATTCTGTTTTATGGCTGTTTTTATTTTCTATTTCTTTTTTGGTCATATGATGTAATTTTTCTCTCATTTTTTTTTCTATATAAAGAAGTGTAGGGTTTGTTGAAAGAATAAGATGCTTCATTTTATCCTACTTATTTTATTCTCTTCCGACAACATTAAATAAGAAAAACAGGAAGTACACATCTCATGGTAAAATGGTAAGGGCAAAATTCACCGTAAATCTGCAAAGTTAATCTATCAAGCTTGCACTTAATCTAGATACAGGCTACTTCGCAAAATTTCAGTCTTTTCTTTTTCTTTTCTTTCTTTTCTTTTCTTGAAAAGATCCCCAAATTTTTTTTCCTATAAAGAAGTCTTGCATGAAATCTAATATGCTAAAAGCCTTGACTAATCAGAAGAATCACCAAAAATTTATTCAAGAAAAATCCACAAGAAATAATGTAAAAACACAACGTGAAATTTCTTGATTTTCAAAGAGAACGTGAACAAGATATGTAACTAAAAATCCATGCAACTGAAATCTAATCTAATGCAAAACTAACGTGCTAAATGCCAGTAACTAGACTAAGATAAATTTGTAGAAAGTACTCGCTTTAAAGAACGGGGTTCGAATCCTTGTGGTATACCACCAATCAATTTAAAGGATGGTGTCCGGTGTTCGAATCCTTGTGGTATACTAGTTTCTCCATGGCTTGCTACAAACACTATATGCACCTATAAAAATGCAGCAAGTCAGATTTCAATTGGATAGCAATAATCCCAGATTCAACAAATAGCGATACAAAATTGATTCTAACTGTGCCCTCGTTACCCATGGAACGTGCACATCAACATCAAGTCAACCGTGCATATGAAAGGATCGGGAAATAAGCGCTATGCATCTATTTGCAACTAAAAAATGTTATACTCAAAGCACAACAAATACAACAGTAGTAGGAGATAGAGAATAGAGATTCACATAGCTGAGAGACAGAGAATAGACACTGAAACTATCCTCTCTTTTTAAATAGGTTTATGCTCTCAATCTGAGAACTTATTAGGTTGTGGTGCATTGCAGGCATGTGGGGTGTTGTCCAAGCCGCACAAATCATTAGCATATTTATTGAAATCTTACTGTGGAGTTATTACAAACAAAATGTTGCAGGTCTGTGCCTCTTCTTGTCCACCTCTCTTTGAACAATGCATGTGATCCTTTTGAAGCCCTATTTATGTAAAGTTCATGTTGCAAATTTTTATGGACGTGAAGGCATTTCTAAGTTATCGAGGTTTTATTGGTTTCCCATAAATGTTGCCTTTATGATTATGAGCTCCTAGGTGTTGTTTCATTACCCTAAACTTTTTCATTGTAATTTTAGATTAGTTTTTAGAACTTGAAATACTATGATACAACAAGAAGTCATCAAAGATTTTGTACAATATTTTTTTTGAAAAAAGAATTTGTAGGATAATGTTAATGTTTGGTTGAGATTTTGTCTACTTAGCTAATTAAGCCACTATTTAGGATCACTCTAGGTTAAAATGCATTTGTTGTTGAAGTGATGCTTGATTATTGCCATGTTTTCGAAACTATTTGTTGAGATGGAAAAGTGTGAATCGAATTCCATTAGAAAACCCTAGGGGTCTTTATTTAGAGAGATACCTAAGAGAGAATTACAAAGTAACCCTATACAAAAGAGACCAATTACATAAAAGGACATGAATAATTAAAAACAACTCGTTAACACTATTATTTTTTGATTTAGGAGGTCTCATCTTATTATTTGACACTAAGATTTTTTCTTCGTTGGACTCTATAGATTGGACAGTTCACAGTGACAAATTGTAGTATTGACTATTTCTGAGATCTGAATATCATGAAGAGATGCTCCTAGCTAGTGAAAACTGAAGCTTCTTTATTTAGGGTGAAAAAGGATTGAAGTTGAACATATTGATTTCACTGGAATATTGAAAACGCTTGAGGGAAAGTTGAGGATATGAGAAATAGTGGTTTCTTTTAAGGGAGTCTCTTTCTTTGTCTTCGTTGTTTCGCAAACAGAGGTACAAAGTCATCATTGTGTTTGCATTCATTGCTAGAAGATGAAATTTTGCAAGCTTTCATTCTTCTCTTCACATAACTTACAATAATTGTTATCACTATTGGGGCACTTGTTGAATATTGGCTTCATAATGGATTCATTAGAGTTGTGCAAGTGCGATGTAGTCAACTCCAATAGTTTCTATACTAGATTTGTAAGTATTATGTCTCTAATGGGACCCAATATAGGGTGGAAAGTGGTAAGAGGGGACGACGGGGACAATGGAGGGGTTCATTGACGAGATGGTAACTTGAAAAGGTCTTCTATATGGAAAACCTTTAGTCTGAAAGGTGACAAGCGAAAAAATGTAGTCATTGGCTCCGACTTTGAACACCTCATTCTTCTTAGCAACAAACAAGTGCTAATATGTTTTTTGGTGTACAATTCAAGCATGTTAATCTTATATCTATTAGGAATAAAAGAGGCTATGTGGCAGTGCCACGTTGGTGCAAGCTTGGAGAGTGGAGGCTCTTAGGTGTGGGAAAAATAGTTCACGTGGGATTGTTCCACGTTGGAACAAGGAGAGGAAGAGCAACAGCCATCGGTTGTTGTGGCTGGTGGCCGACGGTGATGAGGCTGGTGGTGATTGTTACCGGTGGTGATGTTGATAGAGAGAGGAGAGAAGTTTGAGAAATATGGAAAATAGTGTTGCCAACTCAAGGAGAATTACAATAGAAAGGCTCTCTTTTATAGAAAGAATATATCTTCTAAAATAAGAAACTAAATCTTATCTTTAAAATAAGAAAGAGAAAATCCAAAAACAAATCAAATCCCCTAAACAACTTTCCTAAAAATCAACTTAACAAATAAACAAACTTGCAAACAAAGCAAAGGACCAAACCCCAGGACTTTAGGGCCCAAAATTTTCCAACACTTCCCCTCAAGTTGAGGTCGAGAGGACAATGACTTGGTCTTCAAACTTGTGAGGCTAGATGCCTCACCACTCTTCTTCGAGTTGTGTGCTCTTCACTTTGTTTTGGAAGGAGCCACAGTGCAGCCTCTTGCGACCTTTAAGTCGTTGCGTTTGTGGCAACCTCAATAGTTGTCGTGACGGCTGTTATGGTCATCTTCTCAAGATCGACAAATGTGAGAGAAACCATGTGTGAGGTGCTGGTAGCCCCATCTAGTGGTCTCTGCACCTTGCTTGGATCTTTAGGAAAGGAATTTCTTGGATCAACCATTAGTCTTTTCGCAACCTGGGAAATCGTTGCTTCTTTTAACAACCTCGAAAGTAGTTGCGTGGACTGTGGTGTTCTCTTCTTGGAGCGATCAACTAATGTGTGATCCCATACATAATATTTGACATCTTTTCTCTGGGAAAATCTCTTCTTTTGAAGGAGAGTAAAAAAATCGGATATAAAGTATCAATTGAAAAGACATGGGGATTGCAAATTGAATAACTTGATAGATCTCCTTTGCTCTTCTCAGCCTCGAACTCTGCCCTCTTTGTTGAGAACGTGGCATCGGTGGCCGTGGCGGAGGTATCCATCATTTCTTTGATCAATGGTCCTTAAATTCTGTGTAAAGCGATGGTGAGGACTTGTCGGAGATAAGGAACCACACGCACGTGGCTTAAGAACATGTACGTTGAGGAGCCTAGACTGTAGGCTCTGATACCATTTCAAGATTGGCGCATGTGGAGCGTGGAGGTTCCCTTGATGTGTGGAAAAACATCCTAACAGGGGCTGTCCTACGTGAGATTAGGGAGAGAGAGGGAGCAGCAGGTGGTTGCCTTGATGGAGACTGGCAGGCCCTGATGGCCTCCTGATCTGCTGCTACGTGGCCTCTTTTATTCCCAACAACTATAATGCATGAAAGGAATGTAAATATTTTTCTTACTTAACGTACTAGATTATCCCCAATGTGTAGCATGTTGTTAAACTTCACAATGTTTGCCCCTGTCCACTTTATAATCCTTAGGCTGAGATCACGATTAATGTATGAATTTTGGAAGCAATGTTCCATCATCCACACCCGTACATTTGTGTATATATTTTAAGACAATTTATAAACTTTGTACAAAGCCCTACACATATGCCAATCTAAGTTTTATATTGTATACATACTAACATATAAACAAGCCATGCATCTGTTTACGTAGGCAAGGGATCCACAAGATGTGTTCTCTTCCTTTGAAGCTAGCTACCTTGCAATTTCTCCCATCCTGATTAGCATAAACTCTGTCACTGCCGAAGACCAGTTGACGTACTTAGTATCCTCAAGAGAATTAACGTATTTTAACAAGGATTCGAGGGAAAGAATACTTAGAATCAAGAAATAGAAATGTTGTGAACGTAAGAGGAATGCGTCTGAAACAAAAATATATATGGAATGATCATCATTCAAATGATTGTATGTTTGTACTATAGCCTCAATTGATCTTTGATTGAAGTGCCTTTCTTGAATATGTTCTCATGGCAACAGCTTCGCCTTGGCAGTCCCTTGTCATTAACGTTAATTTTGTACTCACTGCTGGGCAGCCTCATCATCCGAAGTTGCTTTGAAGGCCAATGTCTTCCTCTTCGGCGTAGGTGTGATGGACTTTCGCCTTTGGTCCATCTTAGTCTCGTAAGCCATCAGATTTCCAAGTAGATCATCCATGTCTAGATCCTCTACTTGGTTGGCTTCTTCTATGGCTGTTACCTTTTGCTCTCATTCCATTCCAAGGGAGCGAAGAATCTTGGATCGAAGTTCCCCTTGGATGAATGTCTTTCCTAGAGACTTGAGGTTATTCACGATCAACGTGAATTGGGTGTACATGTCTTCAAGTCTCTCGTTCTGTTTAATCGTAAAGGCTTTGAACTCTTGAGATGAGAGATTAATTTTAGAGGTTTTAACTTTTGATGTACCTTCGTGAGTTACCTCTAAAGTCCTCCAGATCTCATAGGTGGTCTTGCATTGGCTTATGCAGTTGAAATCCTTCGAGTTGAGGGTGCAATAGAGTGAGTTCATCGCCTTGGTGTTGAGGTTGAGATGGTGGATTTGTTCCACGGTGTATCCCATCTTCGGCTTCTCGGGGATCTCGTAGTGGGACTCACACTTCTCCCAAACGGAGAAGTTATTGGCTTGAAGCCACATGTTCACCTGAAGCTTCTAGTATGCGTAGTTGCTCCCATTGAAGAGTGGTGGATGGGTGGTGGATTGTCTCTCCATTTGGCTAGTGGAAATAACCTTCTCCATTTGATCTCCCGCGAAAATTACTCCTAAGATGTGGGAACCTACTCAGATACTAACTGAAATTACACTAGAGGGGGATGAATAGTGAAATTGAAATATAATATGCAAATAAAAATTTAATCACACAAATAACACAATGATTTTTAGATGGAAACACAAACTAGGAGAAAACCAACATATAATTCAACCTTGATTTAGGATTTACAGTCACCAAGTGATCAATTCACTAACCACACCACTTGAAACGAGGGCGGTGTACCTCAATACAATTTCCACCTCTGATCCTTAATCGTAGGTTTCTCCCTTTATAAGAAAGAGACGGAGATTCGATAAGTCGGATACCTAAGTACAAGAAAAGTAAACTGAAAAAATAAAACACCTTATAGAGCTTCTTAAAATAGATATAAAATTATCTAGCAACCAAGGGTGAGTAGAGACCCCCTGAAGGTAATGGCAGCAGCACAATGGTGAGGGAGTGTGAGTGTATGCCCAAGGAATGGAGTTGCACAATAGTAGGGCAATAAGTGTGAGTAAAGCTAGAGTTTTGCTTGTAGTTTATCTTTAATTGGTGTGTTAAGCCTAAGGAGGGTTGAGGCATACATGTAGACCTCAAAGGAACTTTCAAGAAGGCTTGTGAGGCTCCTCTAGCCGTTGGGGACATATTCCAATTGATTTGGTTGAAATTCAAATCCAATTAGGCAATTAAATTCTCTGACAGAAGAATTAATGTTTAAAATATGGGTGAAACATCTAATGAAAGTTCTAGGTGTCTAATATGAAAGGTTAGTGTTACTGGATCTAATTGGATCTAAATAGGGTTCTTGTCACTAAGGATCAAACATTTAATTTTCTATTTTAGAATGTATAATGCAATTTTTGGACGTCTAATAACTGAAGGTTTATTCTTGGATCGGATCAGATCCTATTTGGATCTAGTATATGGAGGTTAGATGTCTGTTTGGACGTTTGGCCATGTGGTTGGATGTTTGATGGTCATAATGACCTTGCACTTTGGATTTCTTTCGAATCTAGGATCATGATTATCTTTGACAAAATTCTTGTTAAGTTAATTTTGGTCCAATGTTCCATTATTGGACGTCTGGAGTCATGCCTACATGTCTGGAACAAGGGTAAAAATCTCTAATGGTTGGATTTAGTGGATATGATTTTTGACACAAGGAGATTTGGGTTAATTTGGCTAAACGGTAGTGCCTTTGGATGATTGAGTGCATGATCAGATGTTTGAAGAGACCTATGGATGTTTAAAGTAAAACCTCGTCGTCCAAGACTTAAGTATATAATTTCCTAAGTCTGTGCATATTGCATTTGGTCCGATCTATATGTCAGATGACTTAACTTTTTATATCAAACGTCTGATACTACGATCTTTGTTCTTTTTATATTAAGTTTTTATCTCTAATTTTGGCCTAAGTGTTGTGAGCCTAAGTGTAGAGATTCTATATCTAGATGGGGGCTCTTTATAACTCTTCTAGACTTAACAAAAATAAGAATGCAACTCTTTTCAAAGATATACAATAAGACCTAAAATCTAAACTTTTGACATCTTCATCCTCTGGTCCTTCTCAATGAGATTCTGATATGAACTAAAGACCTGCAATGGGGTTATGATAGAGATAGAAATAGTGGTTTATTCAATTTTATTTTCCTTTTTATTATTTTATAAAATCATCAAAACATATACTTGAAGAGGTTGAACTAACATTCCTAACATGAACCACACAGATAAGTGCGTGTGAGTGGAGTGGGTTTTCTTCTTCTGATGAAAATTAAAGACGCCGAAGACAAAAGCTGACAGAGATTGGAGTTCACCCACAGTAAGATTAGTAAGCCTTAAAGAGAGAAGTGGAGAAACTAAATCATGATTGTGCTGACCTTTTCAGTAATGGTATGGAGCAGGTTAATAGTTATCAAACATTAAAAACTAAATAGCAGTAGATATTCTCCACAATCGTTACGGGATAGGCAAAACTAACAGCAGCAAGGCCATTCAAAAAACATAAACTTAATTTCCTTCAATGCATCCACAACTGCGTTCGAAACTTGCGATCAATGGTTAGGGTCCTTTTATGGAATGTTCGTTGCCTTTGGGATGATAAGAGGTCTTTTTTGAGATATTTGATGGATTGAAAGGTGGAGGTGGCATGCCTTTGGGAATCACATTTAGAGCGTTTGACTCCTCTGTTGAAGTCACAATTGTGTGGTGACGTATATTCAAATTTTATGGAGGTGGAGGCTGTGGGGAGATTGGGGGGATTATTGATGATGTGACATGAGGATATGTTTGAGCTCGTCATTTTGAAGATATCTACTAGAGTAATGGTGGGGATTTTCACTAGAAAAAGTGATGGTGTGTCTTTTGCCGTTTCAAATGTTTATGGTCCTTGTGAGGATGGGTCAAGAATGCTTTTCTGGGAGATGCAGTAGGTCGCGACTGTTGTTGAGTGGATGCCTTGGTTGATTTGCGGAAATTTTAATGCAACGCTATATGCAGAGATGGTAGATTTGATGTGGCTACTACTCAATTTCAGCAGGTGGTGCAGGATTTAGAGCTGGTTGATCTCCCCACTTCGGGCTCGCTCTTCACTTGGAGGAATGGTAGGGATGCTGTCTTGTATTGATAGCCACTTCGGGCTTGCGCTTCACTTGGAGGAATTGTAGGGGCGCTATGTCTTGTATTGACAGATTTTTTTTGTAATATATCCATGGCTGAATCGTTCCAAGATGGATTGTTTTTTGATCATACACCTTTGTTATGGAGGAGTAATGAGGAAGGTGCCTTTGCTACATATTTTAAGTTTCATAAATCATGTCTTAGAGAACCTGGCTTCAGGGAGTTGGTTCGAGACAAATGGGTTACAACTCTGTCTTCTACTTCGGCAACCCGCACGTTGGTAGCCAGAATTGCAGTTGGAAGGATGGTAATGATGGATTTTAAGCGTGGTCTTAGAGTTAGCAGGGATGAGAGATGGAAGGTTGTGCTCCAAGGAGTTAAGGATCTTGAAAGGAAGGAGGTAGTGACACTTTCTGAGGAGGAATGCCAGGAGAGACTAAAGTTCCAGTCTGTTGTGTCTGGAGAGGGTCACAAATTAGAGATAGATTGGAGGCAGAAATTCAGGCAGTTATGGCTCAGAGAAGGTGATGCTAATACTAGGTTCTTTCACTTGTCGGCTAGTGCCAGAAGGAGGGGAAATATGATTAATAACTTGAAGGTGGGTGATGGTGCCCTTAGGGAAAGTGATTAGGTTTGTAATGCTTTCAAAGGTTATTTTCAGGAGTTTACCAAGAGATAGCCTTGTGGTGATTGGCGTTTGGCTAATTTGCAACTGAATCAAATTAGTGATACGGTAAAGTTCAATCTTGTAAAGGATGTGGAGGAAGAAGAGGTCCTAGTTGCATTACGCGATATGAAGGTGGAAGGTTCTCCTGGCTTGGATGGCCTACAGATTATTTTCTATAAGGTGTTTTGGGAGGTGGTTGTTCCTGGCGTATTGGCCATGCTTAGGGAGTTCTTTGATGGTAATGCAAGTATAAAAAGTCTTAATAAATTTTATTTGTCCCTTTTACCGAAGAAGTAAGCCATAGAGGAGGTGGGAGATTTTAGGCCTATTGCGCTATCAAATTCCATTTATCTTCTTGTGGCAAAAATTCTTGGCAATCGCTTGTGTCATGTGCTTCTTAACATCATCTCACTTGTCTAGTCCGCCTTTATGAAAGGGAAGTCGTTACAGGACTCCTACGTGTTGGCAGAAGAATTCTTGGCTTCTTGGAAGAGGCATAAGTCTAAGGCCTTCGTGTGGAAGGTAGACTTTTCTAAGGCCTATGATTCAGTTTCTTGGAATTATTTGTGAGATGTCTTGAAGAGAAGGGGTTTTCCGAATCATTGGATAATGTTGATGAAGAGATGTATTACTGCATTTTTTTCGGAATGGCAAACATGTCTTGGACTTAGCTGCAGAGGGGAGTTTGGCAAGGCTGTTCGTTAGCACCAACGTTGTTCAACATTGCGGTGGACATGCTTGCAAAGATAGCTTTTAGAGCTTGTGATGGTGGTTTATTTAGGGGATACATTACTAAGAATGACGACAGGATCATTACGGCCATCTTGCAATATGCCGATGATACGATTTTCTTCATTGAAGGGGGAGGAAGAGAGGCTTCTCATGTCTCCTAGATGGTGAGAATTTTTGCTGAAATTTCAGGCCTCAAAATTAATTGAAGCAAGTCCATGTTGGTCCCGTTAGGCATGGACAGTAGGGAGGAGAATGAGCTGGCGGGTATCCTTGAAACTCCGGTAGTTAGGCTTCCGATCAAATATCTTGGTTTGCCATTAAACGGGAAATATCTGAACTCATTTGACTGGAGGCCTTTAGTTGAAAGATTATTTAAGAAGTCCTCTTGGGGTGGTAGACTTCTGTCTAAAGGAGGATGTTTGGTTCTTAAACCAGTTCTGTTGTCTATCTTGATGTTCTTCATGTCAGTGTTTGCGCCAACAAAAAAGATACTAAGGAGCATTGATTTGATAAGGAAAAAATTCTTTTGGAAGGGGGTAGATTGGGAGGGGAGATTTGCGCAATTGGTTTCTTGGGATGATATTTGCAAGTCTAAAAAAGACCTTGATGTGGGTAAATTAGATTACTTCAACAAGGCTTTCTTGTTGAAGTGGTTGGTTAAGATTATTTTCTAATGGTCAGGACATGCTCACATCTACTTTGAAAGACTCTTATGGAGGAGACATGGATCTTATTTAGCGTACTGCAGCAGCCAATGGATCTTCCACCTTTTGGTACTCCTTGCGGCCTTTGATGATTGAGTTTGCTGGCCACTTTGGTTTGACTCTTGGTGTGATGGCCATTCTTTCAAGTTCTGGCTTGACGATTGGTCTGAATGTGGCAGATTTTCAGACCTTTACCAGAGGTTGTTTTAGCATATTCAACGTAAGGAGTCGCTTGTGGTTGAGATGTGGGATAGAGAACATAGTGTTTGGGACATCAGACTTCCCGAAGGCCTTTTTGATGCAAGGTTTGCTGATTTTCAGCAGCTGCTGTCTACATTGGAGGATGTTTCACCTGCTGCTGAAGCTGATAAGATGCAGTGGAAACATGGCAGATTTTTCGTCAAGAATGCATACAATCTCCTGATTTCAAATGGAGATCATCTTACGCATGTGGAGAGGGATTCCAAGCTGATCTAGGGTTGCAAGATACCTCTTAAAGTCAAGTTGTTTCTTTGGTTTTTTAAGAGGAAGAGGTTGGCAACCAAAGTTTATCGAACTAAGTGGTGTGCTATTGAAGATACACTTGTCCGTTGTGTAGTTAGTCAGAAGAGGACATTCATCATTTGTTCTTTGATTGTGGTTTCCCTAGAAAGTTTTGGGATCATTTTGCGGTACAAACGGCCAATTATATTGACTTTGATTCTTTTTGGAAGACGTTTCGGGACCATCTACATCTAGATAGGCCAGGTTGGTGCAAAGTATTTCGTGTTCTTTGTGCTATTTGGTTATAGAGGAACGGTAAAGTTTTCAATAATGAGAGATGTTGGGTGGAGAATGTTGTGAGGGAGGTTTGCTATTTTTCTGAATTTTGGCTATAGAACTTGTAAATTTGTTTCGTTTTTAGTTTAATATATTTACAGCATGATTACCATGCTCAGGTAATCTTCCCCTTTTCACTCAAAAAAAAAAATTTCATGTCACACATCATTGGCAGTGTGAAAAGGCATGTTTGAGTTTGAGTAGGGGGTTAGCCCAATGTGTAGAAACAATTCATACATATCGGTGCAAACATGAGAGATGAGGTGAGAGAGGATCGACAAAACCTACAATCGAAATAGATGGGAATGGAATAGTTTGAAAATCGAGTTGAAATGCTTATGTCAACTGACCGTTGGTACGAGGAAGTTACAAATCTTACAGCTGCGACGGTCATAGATGCAGTCCATGCCTTCGAAGGTCAAAGAGAAATGTTTATATTTTAGGGGTTACCCTACACTGCACATAGGAAGACAACCCAACATTTGAAAAGAAATCCACTGGGGTGAGAAGGCTTTGTACATGAGAAATGTAATTTTTGACCGGTGGAAAATGTTGACGAAAGTTAGCACCTAATGTAAGGAAAGTGCGCATGTGCAATATGATTAGGAAAAAGATCTTGCATTGAATAAGCAAGGCCTTATTACAAATTCTAATCAATGGTAATATAAAACGTAGTTGTGTTACATGGTTGGCTCCACCTAAGTTAAACAAAGGGAACACCGCTTGGGACCATACACGTAAAGGTTTTCCTGAATTGCATACTCAATTTGCACTAGTGGGTTGGTGTTTTGCATCAGTGACAATGGTTACGTAAGTTGCTGGAAGTCTATTTAGTTTGCCACTAGTGAGAAATTGAAATTGCAATGAAAAGTTTTGTAGATTTCCAATTTGGTTGAATTCGGTGCTCAAAACACAAAGTGGTTAGCAAATTGGGCAAACCCTAGAATTACGTTTGAGCAGCATTCCGGGCAGTTGGTTTTGGATAGGGTTGTTGGAGTTCTATAAACATCCCCCCATTTACCCATGTTTGTAACAATTGCTTTTCATTGTTAACGGTATTACCATGAAGAAATCATTATTGCAATGATGTCAAGTTGCACAAGTGGGAAATGTCAATGATCGGTAATTGAACATGCGTATTCTTGCACACATGTGTAAAGCAATGGATTGTGTTATGTTGCATTGAAATGACGAGAGATTGGTAGGAGGGTGAATTGGGTAGCTTGCAGCCTAGAACAATGCAGTTGCAGAGTAGGTTTGGTTGTGATTTGCCGAAAGGTTAGAAGTAACATATAATTAATTTGTGTTTAGGCAATAAAATTTGCATGGTCGGTCGTTGCGGTGAGAAATAACAACTCAAAGGTTAGTTTGAGCAATGAAGCAATGTGTAGTTTCGACATGCTGTTGCCGAACGTGGGACCTGGGAAGTGCTTTCTGCAATGCTTTGAAATTATGTGGTGCAAATGGAGATGTTTCGGGCTAGTACCTTCCAAGCAATGGGAACGAGTTTTCAACAGGTGTAAATTGCTTGAGAAGCTGAGAATGTCTAAGGTGAAATGCGTATTTCCACATAAAACCAAAATGCAGAGGTGGGGAATGGCATATCATCAGTGGAAAATGGCTTGCAACTGTTGGACAATCACTTCCTCCAGTGTGAAATGGTAGACAATGGAAACACATCAGTGCAAACATGAAGTGCATTGATGCGAAATAGTGGATAAGTAATTTGCACGTGCACGTAATTTTCATTTTGCATCGGTGCAATTTGCTGATTGGTGGAACATCACCCTTCATGTAAAGAGAGGTCAATATTTCGGGAAAAGGTTTTGTTCGGGAAGTATGCACAGCCACAATGGTAGGACCATAATTAGGGGTGAGGGAAATTGTACAACCTCAGCGAGAGTTTATCTATTATGATTGAGAATCATCCTGAAATAGATATTACATTCGGATAAACCATGTGAGCAACCAACAGAGACATTTTTGCATTGGTAGAAATGGTTTAAAACCCAATGTCATCGATGCGTTATGTTCGGTTGAGATGACCGGAGATGCATTAGATGGATTTTCACGTAGGCCATAAGGACAATGGAAAAATGGTGCTCGACAACCTACAGTGGGATAAAGGGAAATTCTAGTACTTTGCAGTGAAAAGAGTCATAAGGATGGAAAGTACATACTGGGGAAATTGTTCACCACTCAACATTGACAGGAATTGTAGAAAGTGGCTGATATTAACATCGTCTACTAAGTATGAGGACCCATGGATGACCAAGAAATGAACATTGCTTACAACCATTCAAGACAATGGGACGAATTTCAACCACCAAAGAGTGGCAAATGAGAAGAAATGAAGTCCACGTAACCTGCAATCAGACATGTGAATACAAGGAAAGGGATGTGCCTTCTTTTGAAGTTCTTGCTATGAAGGTGCATCTGGTTAAATCTGTGTTGATTTTGTGAATTAAACTGTATGCCTGAAATGCATTCGGGCACAATATCCAACTGAGTGAGAAGAGAACAATATGTAGCATATGAAATACAACGGGAGAAGACATGGACAAAAATCTAGGGATAACAATGCACACGAATTATGAAATGGAAATTTAAATTGAATGTTGAAAATGAAAAATAGCAGAGATCGTCAACACCTACGAATACAAAGTTCTCCAACCACACCGAGCAATATTAAGATACAAATTAAATCGACTGGCAATGTAAAAAATAAGCAACATACTACTACATGTGCTACGATAATTAACAGGATGGAGGGCCAGTGGAAGTCAACATCACATTTTCCAGACTTATGATCAATGAAGACACGTAGATATTCAGGGCGATCCTCCAGCATAGGAAGACTTGTTCAATCGTGTAAATCTCCTACGATAACGTCGTTCCAGGTTGATAAATCACCCCACACATAGGATATATTGCCGTTTCCAATGTCCAACTAGGTTTTAATTTATCCACCTTTGCATCCCAAGCACGCATCTTTGCCGTCACCTCCTCCAATCTCTGAAGAATCATCTTGTTTGTACAGTCTCCAGTGGCGGTATCCCTCTTTTGCTTATGACTCGTATTGTGGGACTAGGCTGTACGTTGTTAGGCCTTTATTACATTGGGGACATCATCGATACCTGCATGCAGTTGATTGGCCATTCGATCAGGTTCACTTCGATTGGGGGTATTCACATGCATCGTTGATGTTGATGGGCAGGTGGCATGTGGGTTGAAACGAGTAGTAAGCAGAGAGGCAGACCTACCCAAGTACACTGTCAAGTTATCTCCTGCACGAATTTCGTGCACATGGTTGAAGAATTGGAAGGGCCTGTCTCTGGAAGGATGTAATGAATCGGGTAGCTGCGTCGAACCATTCTGGTAGTATTCAACATTTCATAATAGACAGTATGTGAAACTATGCAAATGCATTTACATGTTATTACCTCATCCCATGCTTTGGCATATGGTGGAATAGGTTATTGCTAGACATCTTCCCACCCTCATCGAGTTACTTTGTCTTAACAAGCAATAGTTCGCATGGTTTCCTTGCAGAACCCTCCATTGTTTGCCTAGTTGGATTGTACTGTACTCGACTTTGGTTCTCTCCATCAAAGTGTTCACAGTGTATGTCCATCCCTGGGAATTGACACCATTCCCACTATAGTAACCCTATGCATCAATCATAACTTTGAGGAAAATCCTACCCTCTAGAGGCTTATAATTGTGGAGCCTCGTCGGCTCTGCCCTATCTAGTGGCATGTAACTGTTGTCCATTACTCTACACATCGTAGCAAGTGAATTCGATGACATCAAATTTTGTTCTCAATTCATGTGATCGAAATAATCCATGAATCGTTGACGTAACATTGTAAGAGATCGTCATAAATACAATAGGAGTAACAGAGACAATGCTCATAATAGCAAAGTTATGATGTTTGAGACCTTTGAACTAAGGCCAATTTGGCTTACGTAGAAATGAGGGGTGTTGGTAAGGATATCATCGCTGTTATCCACCAATCAATGATGAAATCAAAGGTTAGCCAATTAGTTCACGACATGGAATTTTGTAATGCTCATGAAATGAGAAAATGGGTTGTTGAATATCGGCACCAAGTTCATTGATCACAGCAACATGTGGTCAATTACCACAAAATCGAAAATATTAACCACTTATCATCGATGGAATTACGAGCACCGAGGAGCGCATCGATGATGTACAACATATCATCAATGATTTATGATTTCTAAATATCTGCAATGCTGTAAAGTTTGAAAAGCGTGTTTTCTCGACAGGGGGCATGGCAATGCATGAGTAGCAACATATCCTCACACAAACACATTACATCCCAACACATGGAAACGAATAACCACAAAAAATGCCAGAAATGAAGGGAGATATACTTGCTGTTGCGATGGGCCCGCCAATGTTTGACTTATTGGATGTAGAACGTAATAAAACAGGACACCTAGCCAAGGAAGACGAAGAGTGTTGTATGCACGACCTTGTCCTCGTCGTTGGATATCCTCCTTCGTTTGCTCGGATTGGTCAACTGTGTCGGTGCCTTAGGCTCTTGTGAGGTGGAAGCAGAGATTATTTCATTCAAGACAGATGGAAATCGATCAACAAGCAAACAAGAGGGAAGGCACAAACCCAACCCCACTGGATGACTGATGCAATAAGCACTGCGGAACATAGGGTGATTACACTACAAACGACGGACGGGATCGGAATGAAGTAGGGAAAGTTTCACAACTACGAGAGCTCAACGACACCTATGGCTAGGTTGCCTGAACTCAACCTAAGGAAAAGAACAACGAACGATGAGCAACAACTACCGGAGATGCTTTGTGGATGAGAGATACAGTTCGCCCATGTCGAGGATAGACAAGACCGATGAGCGTTGCCTTATTACCAACTGACAATCGTGATGTGGTAGGTGAAAAGACGCGAAACCTAGTCAAAAAAAAGTTGGTGGACCGACCATTATGACTTCAACATCTCCAAATGCACACTATTTATTTACTATTCATCTTACACATGACACGCCAGCTAATCCACTCAATTAGCCCAGATCCAAATGAAGCCTTAGAGATTGTTCTAGGGTTGTTTTAGGTCATTGAAGGCTGTTTGTGACAACTCCATGCCTTTATGGATATGCTATGTAACTCCATGACCTTGTTTGGCCTCATTTTAATGCGTTAGACACTCAATTTCACTTTTCTAAGCCTGTTGTGACTTTGGTTGGAGCGAAGATGGTGCTCAGAGACTTTTTAGATGTGACAACAGTGAAAACAAAGATGTTGGCTAATAAGAGGCATCTTCTTGATCCTATGATGAGTTTGGATAAGACCAAGAATGCATGGTGGTCACAGACCTTCAGGATCGCAGTGGACGATCTAAACGAGGAGCACGGCTTGCTTTAACTCAAGCTCGAAAAGAAGAGAGATAAGAATGTGCGAGAGTTTCATAACCTTGATGTATCATACATGCACGAGAAGATTTCTAGTCATGTTGCATTGTCTAGATAGGCAGTACACATGATTCTGATTGGCTTGTGGACTTTGAGGCATTATGACATTTGTGCTGTGATCAACATTATTTAAATCGTTTCCAACAGCTTGCTACAAGATGAACAATTTAGGTGGTTGATGGCAGACATTCTCCCATCATTGTTCAGGGGACGTCATGGTTACCTTGACCATGCAGTTGATAGATGTTCTTCATGTTTCCGATTTTCCCATTAGTTGACTTTCAGTTAGCAAAATCACAGAGTTGAATTGTCATGCTGTTTTTTATGGTGTTTTCATGTATTTTTCCAGATATCTTGATTGGGAAGATCATTGGTAAAGATTGTGAAGGAGTGTATCAGCTACTTCAGTCCCTATTTACTACCCATGCTACAATTCTTGCATTGTCTATGTCTGCTCTATAGTGGCACTTATGCCTTGGCCATATTCCTCTTTCAAATCTTCATCGTATCATTCCTCTGATTTCTCTAGGTGCAGAGATCGAGTGTGAAGCATGCCAATTAAGAAAACACCATTGAAGCACATTTCTAGCTAGTTAGACTTGCAGTAGATCCCTATTCAAGCTCATTTACATGGACGTCTGGGCTCCTAGTTGTGTTCCTGATAGACTTGGGTATCATTATAGTCAGAGAAAAAAATGATCTTATTTTCAAAAGAAATCCTACACCTTTTTATATAGAGAGAGGTGTTGAGAAAATTACATCAGAGAACCGACAAAAAATAAGAAATAAATAAATAGTCCAAAAATCACTAACAAAGGATAATATAGTGTCTCATAACACTCTCCCTCAAGTTGGAGCATAGGTGTTGATCATGCTCAGCTCGTCACAAAATGCATCGAAGGAGGATTTTGCAAGAGGCTAAGCAAACATGTATGTAGTTTGGTTCTTTGAAGTGATAGGTGTAGTGTAGAGAAGCCCTTTCTGGATCAGATCTCTAGTATAATGGCAATCAATCTTCATATGCTTTGTGCGCTCATGAAAGATAGGATTCTTAGCTATATATGTAGTTGCACAATTATCACATCTCATATCCATAGGCTTATCAATCTCAACATTCAAATCAAGCAGAAGATATCTTACCCAAACAAGTCCAGCTGTTGTCTGTGACGTGGTTCTGTATTCTGGCTCGGCATTGGATCAAGATACAACACTCTACTGCTTACTTCTCTATGTCACTAGGTTACTAGCTACATAATTGCAGAAGCTAGTGGTAGACTTCCTATTTGAAATACATCCTGCATAATCAACATCAAAGTATTCCACCATAGTCATAGACTTGCCTCTCTTGAATAGCAATCCTCGTCCTGGTGCTTGCTTCAAGTACTTGAGCACCTCTATTGCAGCATCCCAATGTTGGTTGCTTGGCTTATCCATGAACTGGATGAGTGTGCTTGCAGCAAGAGAGATATCTGGGCATGTAATAGTAAGATAAGGAAGTTTCCTAATCAACTGTCTATATCTTCTGCTCTCTATGGCTTTTGACTCTGCATCATATATCTACATCCTGAGATCCATGGGTATGTTGGCTAGCTTTGCTCCCAACATCTTAGTCTTCTGCAATAGAGCAATAGCATATTTCCTCTAAGTACAATGCCTTTTGTCTCTTGCCATCTCGATGCATAGAAAATATCTCAAAGGACCAAGATCCTTCATAATAAATTTCTCAGCCAAACTCTACTTGACCTTAGTTATCCTGGCTGTACCATCACCTTCTTTGTCTTATGCACAAATAAGGAATGATTAGAAGATGACCTTCTAAGTCCTAAATCTTCAACAACTTTTGACAATTTTTGGAACCAGGCCCATGGACTCTACTTAAGTCCATAGATTGCCCTTTTGAGCTTGCATGCATACTCCCCTTGAACCTTAAAGGCTGGGGGTTACTTCATATATACCTCCTCATGAGGATCATCATACAAGAAAGCGTTCTTTACATCTAGTTGATGTAGAGGCAAATCTAGATGAGTTGCAACAGGTATGAGAATCTGTACTGAAGGAAGTCTAGCAACTGGAGAAAATGTATTAAAAAAGTCCACCCCATATGTCTGAGAGAATTCCTTTACCACAAGACGAGTCTTATGCTTAGAAATAAATATATTAGGATTGTATTTCAAGGTAAAAACCCAACGACAACTGATAGTGTGTGCACTAGAAGGATGCAGAGTAAGCTCCCATGTCTCCCGAGATTGAAGTGCAACCATCTCATCCTCCATCGTTTGTTGCCACTTTGGATTAAGCATGGTCTGCTGGTAGGTAACTGGTATCTGGGTAGAAGACAGAGCCTCTGTAAACAGAGCAAAGGATTGACTAAGGCAATAAGAAGAAACAACCCTAGCAGCTTGATATTGGGCACAACTCTGGGGTGCCTTCCGAATGGCTATCGGAAGATCAAGATCATTAGATGGAAGCTCAGTATCATCAACTGGAGGCTCAGAAACCACTGGTATGTCACTAGAACAAGTTCCATCACCTGTAGTATCACCACCAGACACACGACAGTCATTGCCATCAACACATACTTGTTGGGGGGAGGATGATGTTGCTAGTAGGGGGTTGTGTTGCCAATATGTCACAGGTAATCTAAATGACACAGGAGGATCTCTAAATCGAGTAACAATTCTGTCTATAGTGCCTGATGATGTAGATGGAGAGGTAGAAAAGTCTCCTAATTGAACAAGAGGAATAGGCATCGGTGCTCCCTCTATCTTAAACAACTGTTGCCCTGTCATTGAAAAATATGCTACATCCTCATGGAAAGTAACATCTGCATTGACATAATGTCTCCTCTGTAAAGGATCATAACATCTATAAGCTTTCTGGGTATGACTATATCACAGAAAAACACATTTAACTATGCTCGGTGACAATTTCTCTACTTGATTCATTATACACAAAGGCTACACAACCAAAAGTCCAGGGTGGCAACTGAAACAACTCCTTGTCGGGATACAATATCTACCATGCTACCTACTCTGATAGTACAAAACTAGGCATCCTGTTAATCAAACAACATGCAGTAAGCATTGCGTCTCCCCAGTATCGTGAAGGAACATTATGATGAATTAATAAAGTGTTGGCCATATCCAAAAGATGCCCATGTTTCCTCTCTACCACCCTATTTTGCTGAGATGTATGTGGATAGGTAGTCTGATGAATGACACCATAAGATCTATAAAAGGTAGCCATTCGGGTAGTACAAAACTCAAGAATACTATCTGTACGAACAACTTTTACAGTAGAAGTAAACTGATTCTTTATGTTAATAAAAATACTTAGTACATTACAGAACAATCATCAATAAATAATATCTGTGACCCAGTCGATCTGGTACATGACTTGGTTCCCATACATCCACATGCAATAAATCTAAAGCAGACTCAGTAATAGTAGAACTTGTAGGATAGGTGGCTCTGTGGTGTTTCTCCATTTGACACACATCACAGTGAACCTTTGTAGTTGGTGAAAGATAAGAAATGATATGACGAAGACTGACCAGAGATGGATGGCCAAGAAGATTGTGCGACTGCAGAGCACTCCCTGTAGCAAAACACACATCACCCTGGCAAGTTGCAGCAATTGGTGTCTGAGATAAGCGATACACACCCCCTCTTTTACGTCTGCTACCAATCATCTTCCTTGTGAGCTTGTCTTGAAATACACAGCTAACATCATCAAAAATCGCTCTTCAATTAAGATCCATTATAATTCTGTTAATAAACAATAAGCTTAGAGGAAAATCTGGAGCAAAAAACACATTAGGTAATCTTAAATTGGGGGTAACTGACACCTCCCCTTGACCATCCACTCTAGAGTGTCACGCATCTGCGACCTAAACTGTCCTACCAGGAGGTATTGATTGAAGCTGCTGAAAACAATTGTGATCTCCACTCAAATAATGTAAGGCACCGGAATCAATAAGCCAAGTGGTAATGTCAGAAACACCAAAAACACAATCTATACCTGAAGAGGCAATGGTAGCTGTGTTAGAAGATGAGGAAGGGGTCTTCTGAGTATTTTGAGCAAGTTGCTGAACTACAGCATCATACTTTGCCTGTGACGCTGTATCTACTCTGCCGTAGAAGTAGTCATAGCCTAGTTGGTCACAAGAGGCTTCCCATGCTTAGAGCAGCATGAAGCCCTAACATGGCCAATCTGGTCGCAAAAGGTGTACGTGGGACGAACCTTGCCAGTTTCTCCTTTGCTACATCCAAGTCCATGAATAGGAGAGCCCTGCGTACCATGACCTCCACCAACTGCAAGTGCAGAGGTTTATACAATAATCTCTGGTGAAGAAGTGATAATGATCCTGCTGAGACGACTATATGCCTCCTCAAGAGATGGGAGATCAGACAGAGTCAGTATTTGAGAACGAGCAGTATCATACTCTGGACCTAATCCGTATAGAAAGTGCAGAGCTACTATCTCCTTGCAATAATCTCGTTGAGTAGTACACTTGCATAGCGGTTTGCACACGTTATACTTTTCTAGAAGACCTTTTAAGGTGGTGTAGTATTGAGGCAAGGGATGACTCTCTTGCTTGAGGGTAAACATATCATTATAGATCTGAAATATCTTGCTAAATTTCTTTTTATGAGAGTTAAGTGTCATGAAGAGAATCTAACATCTTCTTAGCAATTTTATAATACATGATGCGGTCCTCGATTCGTGGCAAAACCGTGGTCATAATTCGCGCTCTCACCATATCATTATCCTTCTTCCAAGTGGCGTACTTTCCCATCATGTTCTGAGGCTCTGGCTTAAGAAGAATATGTTCCTTGTCATGACCCTTGACTGTCATCAGGAATGTCTATGACAAAGGAGCATAGTTAGTTTCATCCAACTTCATCATTGGGACAAAAAATGAGTTTTTGTTGTTCCTGTGTAGTTGCCTTCGATGAATCTTTAGATGATGATGAAGCCATGATGCCTAGAACATGCAGAAAGAGTCGAAATCAGATCTGAAATTGATTTTTCAGATTTGCAGAATCATCACGAATGACAAGAACAATGATCTAACATGAAATCCGTGCAGGTACTTCCTTAGAAATTAAGTTAGAATCACTTAACAGCCCCTCCGGAGATCAAGAGGTGCACGCTAGGGCCAGAAGGGACCCCTTAGCAGCCCTTAAGGAGGCCGTTGCTCCTCCCCTTGTTGGCGTAAGGGCAATGCAGCCCCACTGGCAGTGCTACTGCCGACTAGTAGTGGCCTTGCTACTGTTGCTGCTGCTACTGATCATCGTTGTTGCAGCTCCCCCTGTTGGCGCTGCTACTGCTGCCCTTGCAGATTTGGGTGACGACATAGAGAGGAGAGGAGAGAAGGTCTAGGGTTTTGGGTAGGAGGCCTATTTCGGTGGAATACCAAAGCGCCGACCTAGGATTATCGCTCTGATGTCAAATTGGAGAAAACAAATGATCTTATTCTCAAAAGAAACTCTACACTTCTTTATATAGAGAGATGTGTTGGGAAAATCACACCAGAGAACAAACTAGAAATAAGAAATAAATAAACGATCCAAAAATCACTAACAAAGGATAATATGGAGTGTCTCATAACAATTACTATTTGGTAATTGTCGAAGACTACTCTCGCTTAACTTTGGTGTTCCTACTGAAGCAAAAATATGATATATTGATGATCATTACGGATTTCATTTTGGAAATGGCACAATTTAGGGCTACCACCAGAATTGTTCATTTTGACATTGCCTTGAAGTTTTGCACCATATTTTTACATTACTTTTTACAAGTCACAGGGATAATACATCAGACTACTCTATAGAATGAAGTTGCCCAGTGTAAACACCTCTACATCTTGGATGTTGTCAGGACACTATTGATCCAGAATAGTATACCTCAAACAGTTTGGGGAGATGCAGTTCTTGTAGCATATTACCTGATTAATTGCTTAATATCCTTAATACTTGATAAATAGATCCCGATACAACTATTATATCTAGATGGAGAACTACTCTTTGTTTAGCACTATGTATTTGGATGTGTGGCATTTGTTCATCTTCATCATCTTGATAGAGATAAGTCGGGCTCTAGAGCGGTGAATTGTGTCTTCTTGGGATATTCCAAGTCACAGATAACGCTGCCATTATGTTAGTGTAGATGTGACATTTTTTGAGTCAATGCCAGTGCCTCTTACCCCTTTAGTAGGGATCGTAATAACTGTTGCTCAAAACACTAGGTACCATGAGCTTCAGGAGATTTCTAGTCATCTTCCTTCTACTTCTGAGCCTGCACTTTCATCAGCTCTTGAGGAGAACACAAGTCTAGATGGCATGAATGATGTGTTGGTTAAATGATATGTTAGATACCTAGGTGACATGCTGCAGTTGTAGATGAGCAAATAGGTGCCAATGATAGTCATGACTGTGTCTGGATGATTGCTCTACAAAAGGCATGTCATACTTGTACATGCATCCAATTCCCAAGCATGTCTCCATGGCATGCCTTGGGCTTTTTTTTTAGGAGGTTCTCTTTGGTACTATCTACAACGTTGATTCCTACATCTCATCAGAAGGCCTTACTAGATCCACGATGGCAACAGGCTGTGGTCCACCCTTACACCCCATGGTACCTAGGAGCTTATTGAGCCACCATCTAATGCCACACTGGCATGGTATAAATTGGTTTTCACTGTAAGTACAACCCAGATGGATCGGTTGCACGATATAAGGTTAGGTTTGTTGCAAAAGGATTCACCTAATCTTATGGGGTGGACTTCTTTAGCACTTTCTAACCAATGACGTGACTCCTTATGGTTAGGATTTTGATTTCCATGGCAATCCAACGGTATTGGCCTTTTCACTAGCTAGATGTAAAGATGCCTTTCTTTATAGCGATCTATAGTTCTCTATAGGAGGTGGTTTATATACAGTAGCCACCACGTTTTGAGTCACAGGGACAATGTTAAAAGGTATGCTAGCTTTGTAAAGCTATCTATGGCTTGACGTAAAGTCTTCAGGTAGAGGTTATTGAGACTCTTGATTTTTGTAAATCATCAACCGATCATTCCATGCTTGTGTAGCAACATCTCAAGAGATAGCGGTGATGTTGGTTTATGTTGGCAAGATCATAGTTATTAGACATGATACTCAAGGCATCTATGATTTGAAGAAATGTGTAGTCGGGGACTTTGTCATCAAGGATCTAGGTTTACTTAAGTACGTTCTTAGGATTGAAGTTTCCCATAGCAAGTAGGTTGTAGTGTTATCCTAGAGAAAGTAAGTGATCTTTTACATGAGATTGGTATGTTGGGAACAGAGCTAGCGTATATCCTTATGGATCCAAAGGCTCATCTTTACGATGAGAATACATCTATTGATGCCCATTAGTTCAGGACTTTGGTTGGGAAGCTTTTATATCTGACCATAGTGCACCCTAACATCTTGTTGGCAGTTAGGAAGCTAAATCGGTTTATACACAAGCCAAGCAAAGTACATTAGGATGCAAATATGATGGTACTCACATGCTTGAAATCATGGCTTGGAAAGGGATTATTGTTCATGAAAGGGACTTCCTTTGACATTGTCAGGATTTCTTGATGGTAGAAAGTCCTCGACAAGGTTTTGCACATATAATGCTTGGAACCTAGTGACTTGAGAGGAGCACGAAATAAGTTGTCTCCAGATTGAGTGCTGAATCTGAGTATCGTGTTATGGCTCAGACTGTTGGAGAGATGATGCGGATATGATCCGTGTTATGTGATGTACATGTTTCTATTAATTATTCCATGGTGATGCACTGTGACAATAAAGCTGCTTCATATATTGCTAATTATCCGATGTTCATGTTGAGTTGGACTACGATTACACAAGAGATCTTATTCAGATGGGATTCATTCGTACCACTCATGTCTCTTCTTAAGACTAGACAGTGGATATCTTTACCAAAGCACTTCCTAGGCTGTCATCTGACAAATGCTATTCCATGATGAGTATGATAGATATCTTTGCTCTACTTTGAGGGAGGAGTGTTGAGTTTAGGTTTATTTTTTATGTTTCTAGTTTTTTGTTATTTTTTGGTTTCTATGAGGGTTCACTTGTAACTTTTCTTAATCCTCTATGGATTGAGAATTAGGATTTCTCAACGAATCAAGCTTTTCATTTCTTCTAGCGGATAAGGTTTTGCCACCCTTTCACCCAAGAACCTGGATAGAGGAGGGTTACTTGCGTGCCGTCAGCATGAAGCTCCATTGGATCTCTTGCTGGTGATTCTGATACTAATGTTTTCCCTGTTAGTATGGGTAAAAGCTTGGATTTTGATGAATAAACTTAATATGCTTTACGTCATACATGTAGTAATTCTTTATCTTTTTCGGAAAAATTGTTATTTTTACTATATGTGGAGGCATGGATTGAAATTTGCTGCCTGTTGTAGGCCTCTTTCGCCTTAGCAGGTCATCCATGGATAGCTTCTTATAGGAACTAGAGTAACAAAATTGAAATACTTGAGTAGTTTCCATGGAAGAATCCTGGGATCGGTGTACATAGTGATGCGGACTGCAAATTTGTGTGTGTGTGTGTTGGGGGGGGGGGGGGTTGTTTGTTGATCTCTTAGGTAGGAGGGGAGGTGAGAAGAGAATGATTGAATAAAAAGTGTGAAGAGAAAAATGGTGGTAATTGGAGGGAAAGAGATGAGGGGAAAAGGGATGAGAGAGAAGATAAAAGAGGATCAAGAAAGTAATGAGAGTTTCCAAGAAAAAAAATTAGTTGACTATTTCATGATCTCACTCCATACTTGTTGCCCTCTTTAAGTCGGATTATATAACCAAAATAAAAATAAGAGGACACACCTCTTGATGGCATTAATTTGAACCAATGCATCCCTTTGCGAATAGACACTAGAAAAATTACACAGGAACACTTTCAATAATTAATTAATTTTAAAAAAAATGGTGGGCCTAGAAGATAGGGAGAACGAGTGGTGGGGGAGCGCGTAGTGGGAGAGCGAATGGAGGAAGGGGCCTTGAGAGGACAATGCCTTGCTTCTTGCCACCTCAATGCCCAGAAAGTACCACAGAGGACCTGTCCTTCAAGACAAATCTATCAGCCATGCTTTGTTTGACTTTAATTATCTCAGCTGCATCATCATTGGTGATAATGAGAATGAAGGGCAACCCCTTTCTCTATCTTCCGCACAAATAAAAAGTGATCTGATGATGACTGACTGAGTCCTAAGCCTTCAACAACCTCTAATAGCTTTTGGAACCCAACTTGTGGGTTCTGCTTATTCAATAAATTACCTTCTTTAGTTTGCTTAAGGGTAGGAGGTTGGTTGCGGTTGATTGAAATCTTGTCATGGAGAAGGTTAGTAGGAGGTTGGCTGGATGGAGTGGTAAGCTTTTATACAAGGGTGGAAGGTTAGTTCTAGTGAAGGCTGTTTTGTCGGCCATCTTGACTTTCTTCTTGTTTAGGCCGTCGAGGAAAGCATTGTCAAAGTTAGACGTCGCCAGAAAGAGATTCTTTTCGAGGGGTCCGGACCATGAAGGCCGGCTCTTGTAGTTGGTGCCTTGGAAGGAGATATGCAAGTCTAAGAAGAATGGTGGGTTGGGTTTTAGATCTCTAGATGAGACAAATGTGGCTTTACTTATGAAATAGGTTGTTAATTTCCTTGGTGGGGGTGATGGCATGGTGGAAAGATTGTTGTGGGATTCCTATGGATCTGTCGTAGACAGTTCTTTAGGACGTTTGATTTTGGACAGGCCATCAGCGGTATGAAATTCGGTAAGTACGGTTGTCCAGCTTGCTCTCAGAGCCTCTTTCTTGAGGCCAATGTTGGGTAATGGCAATTCATTTATTTTCTGGCACAACTGGACAGGGGAGGGCTCGCTCTCTCATGAATTCCCCTGTTTGTTTGGGCTGGCAGCAAAAGATATTACTGTTGCTGAAGTTTGTGACAGGGAATCCACCTCACGGGCCCCAATCTTGCAGTCAGGGTTATCAGAGGCGTTGCTTAATGAGTTTCTGTACCTTTTGGAAGTTCTGGACAACCAATAGTTGGTTCCAAATGGGCACGACAGGTTTGCTTGGAAGGATGGTGCATATTCTGGACAAGCTTACAAATTGTTGTTTAATGCTGAAGTGGGGCCTGCTGCTGATCTTTCAGCTGCTTGCTCTATCATTTGGAAGATGCCTTTGCCACTGAAAATCAAATTATTTGCGTGGCAGCTGAGAAGGGAAAAACTTGTGACCAAGGTGTATAAGTTGAGGTAGGTGAATGATCCGAGTATAACATGCAATTTATGCCAGGGCTACGATGAAGACTTGTGACACTTGTTCTTCACTTCTGGTTTCTTGATGGATGTTTGGAGAGAGGTGGAGCCCAAGTGTGCTGACTACTCCACTTTCAAAGGTTTTTGGGATAGCTTTAGAAGGTTAACTCATGTTGTTGGGTTAAGGCCTTGTTTGCCTTGTGATGCATTTTGTTGCAGTGTAATGCTACCATATTTAGAAGGGAATGAGCATGGGTTGAGAATCTAATTAGAGAGGCAAATTTTCTTTCAGATGTTTGTCTCCATAATATTGGGTTGGTTCGGTTCATCCCCACTTGAAAAACTTGTCCCCAAACTACTTTTTGTCTTGGAGGAACTCATAGCTCAAATGATTTATAATGATATCTTTGGCCTTCTCTAAAAATACTTGTATTTCTCACATGAAATGGGCATCTTTGCAAATCTCTTCTCTATGAATGCACGTAAGATACTCCTTCAAGATAGAGGTGGCAGTATCAATCAGTTAACAAAAAACAGGGGGGAAGGGTTTGGTGGTGGCCTTGTAGCTGCCACTATGGATGATGTTGATGACCACTAATTGATGGAGGGTTGCTGGTGGTGGCGATATTGAAGAATAGCGCAACGGTGGGGTGGAGGCTGTAGGGATGGCTGGGCAGAACTGGGAGCCCTGAGTAGTTGGACTGGGCGGCTGAGGGCTGCTGCTGTGGGAAGAGATGGTGGCGGTGGTATTAGGCTGTCGAAGGTTGGAGACTGGGGTTGCTGGATAGGCATGGCAGTGTGTGGTAGGTGGAGGGATGAGGAGGCGGAGAACAAGGGTGCTAGAGTGTGGGGTCATGCGGAGGAGGCAAAGCGGGTGATAGTGGTGGCATATTTAATAGGTTCTCCTCTCTAGGAAAACCAACTTAAGGAATCGCTCATCACTCATCAAGTCATCGTGTCAATATGGATCGTTTCAATTGTGAGAATAATGGAAAACTGCACTCTGATACCAGTTTATGAGGAGCAGAAATTGGGGGTGGGCTGATCTCTTCGATGGGAGGGGAGGTGAGAAGAGAAGGAATGAGCAAAAGATGAGGAGAAAAGTGGTGGTCACTGAAGGAAAGAGATGAGGGAAAAAATGATGAGAGAGACAATAGAGAATGAGAAAGTGATGAGAGTTTCCAAGAAGAAAAATCAGTTGACTATTCATAATGATCTCAATCCATACTTCTTGCCCCATTTACATGGGGGTTACATAACCAAAATAAAGTAAATGAAAATAAAATGACACACCTCTTAATGGCATCAATTTGAACCTAGGCATCTCTTGGTGAATAGATGCTAGAAAAATTACATAGACACCTTTCCAGCAATTAAATAATGGAAAAAAACATGACTAGCATTTGAACTCTTTTTGGTAATTGAATATTGGGCTGCATCACAAAGTGGGAAAATGAAGGATCTACATTCTTGAATTCTAATGAAAAGTAAGGGAAATTCATCTTATTTTCCTGTTTGACCTTTTTTTGTATGTTTTTACAAGTTCTTAGGGGAATAGAGAATGTGTTTTTCTTTTCAAAATACTGTCTTTATGGTAGAAATTTTGGAATTATCAGGGATGCTATGGAAGGATGATACTCTTTCTTAATCTTCACAAGTGCAGCTCCTGCTTTTATACCTACTGGCCATCTTCATGATTTTCATTTAATGGTTAAATTATATCTTAGATGTAGACCAACAACATGATTTTTCAGACCCTCCCTATCCTTTCTTCCCTTGTGTACTAGTTTTCTCTCTACTTGTTAGTTGAGTATCAACCTCTTTTGAAGTCTTTGGCTGACTTTGTGATGATTATGACGAATACTAGAGGCTGTTGACATTGCCCGGTTTCATAGTTCAGATATACTTGTTTTGTAGTGTTGAGTTGTAAGGGGTTATTTGCTATTTCTTTTATCCTTAAGGGGTACTCATGTAATTTGTCCAGTTCTCTTTTATATAAAAAGAGGGCTAGGATTTCTTTTGTGACTGTTGCAAATCGCACAAGGAGCATGAAGGCTCCTTGGGCGTGGGAAAATAGTCCAAGGAGGATTGCCCATGTGAATCAGGGAGAGAGCGCAGGCAGCAGTAGTAGCAACCGGTTGCTGCTGCGTGGAGGTCGGCCTTGGTGGTGATCGTGGCTGGCTATGTGGAGAAGAGAGAGAAAGGAGAGGAGCCTTAGATGAATAGGAAATATTATTTATTAAATCAAAATAAATTACAAGGGGAAGGCTTTCTTTTATAGATAGAACATATTCTAAGAATAGGTAACAATCCTATCTCTAAAATAAGAAAGATCTTATTGCTAGAAAATAAATTAAATCCCAAACTATTTTCCTAAAATAATTCTACTAGAAATAGCAAACTTAACATCTAAACAAATAACAAAATTGGTCCCTGTGGACCTCTAGCCATCGGCCCTGTAGGCCCTTAATAGTTTTCCATGTGGCATTGTCATGTGGCATCTTTTATTCCCAATAGTGACTAATGCATCCTTTCAAGTTCAACATGGTATCAGAGTAGCAGTTTTAGGTCGGTGCTTCGATATCCCACTGAATATCCACCTAAAAATGATGATCAAATCACCAACACAAGAGGGATTTGTTGGTGATTTGATCATCGTAAAACATGATGGAGGATGGTAGTACTGGCAACACTGGAGAGGGGTGTTCCAGCGTCGGTGTTGGTCAACCATTGTTGCCTTTGATCGTGGAGGCTGTTGCCACCCCTGCTGGATCGTGTGGTCTAGCCAGCGCGGTTGCTGCTTGCCACCGATCGCCGCCACAGGGCATCAGGGTTGCGCTTGCCATGTCAGGGCAGCGTGGTAGCATTGCCACTGCTGGCCACCAGTCACTGCCGCTGGAAGCCAGGAGAACTTCCACCTCCTCAGGGCCGTGTGGCTCTGCCAACGCCATCGCCTCCGGTGGCCGAGTATTGTTGACAGAGGGTGGTATTCCTGTTGGTGGTGCTTGGTCCTGGGTGGTTCAAAGCGTGTTGGATAAGTCTTCTCTCACGTATAGTGGTATTGGCGATGAGTCTCCTCGTGCCCATGTTGAAGATAGTTGATCCAAGGCGATCAACTCGTCTCTATAAGGCTTATGTATGCAGCCCAAGAAGTTGATGGGAGCAAGAGGTCCAGAAGTGCATGGGTGTTTGACTTTGGAGCCTCTGCTCATATCATCGGTGACAAAGATTGTCTATGGAATCCTATGATCCTACGGGGAATCCAAGAGGTGTGGGTGGAAAATGGAGAAACTTCTCCAATTACAACTATTGGATGGGTTGATGTTACGTCCAGGATGGAGATAGAAAAGGTATATTATGCCCCTCAGTTTCCTATAAATCTTCCTTTTGTAAGTAGAATTTGTAGAGATCTTGGATGTTGTGTTACTTTTGATGAGAGACACTGTTACTTCCAAGACCACACCATAAGGGAAATAATTGGCAGTGGCATGGAGAGAGGTGGTCTGTACATCTGGACACGCCTACATTATTTGCTGGGGCCGTGTCGATCTCCTATGATCCTTTGTTATGGCATCGTAGACTTGGGCATCCTTCCATGAAGAAAATGCACTAGATACATCCAGAATTATCTAATTTGTTTACTCTAGACTGTGAAGACTGTTAGTTGGGGAAGCATAAGAGGGGTAGCTACCCCAAGAGAGATGCAGATATCAATTCGATACCTTTCTCTCTAGTACATTGTGATGTCTAGGGACCGTTTAGAGTTGCCTCTACTAGTCGGCACAAATACTTTGCAGTGATGGTGGATGACAATAGTAGACTTACCTGGGTGTTTCTGATGAAGGCTTAGAGTGAGATTCCTTCTATAGTTCAACAGTTCTTATCCGAGGTGCGGACACAATATGATATCACGGTTCGGGTTTTTCATAGTGATAATACACTAGAATTTATGCGCAGTGATTTGCGAGAGGCTTTTCGCTCTAGGGGGATCATTCACCAGACTTCTTGTGCTCATACTTCCTAGCAGAATGGGGTTGCAGAGCGCAAGTTGTGACATTTGGTTGATTTTGCTAGGACCTTGATGTCTCATATGAAGGTCCCTAGACATTTCTGGGGAGATGCCATACTTTCAGCTGCCTACTTGATCAACTGACTGGCTTCTTTTGTGCTTCAGGTTCAGATCCCATATCAAGTTATACATCCTTAGTGTAGTAGGATTTTTCTGTTGCCTCTGTGAGTTTTTGGGTGCATCTGCTTTGTTTAGAATTTATGGTATTTAGGACAAGTTTGCCCCCCATGCCATGAAATGCATTTTTCTTGGTTATTCCAGGACCTATAAGGGCTACAGGTGTTATGATCCAATTCACAGGAGGTATATTGTCACTGCGGATGTGACCATCTTCGAGAAGATTTCCTTATTTCTCAGAAGAAAGGTCATCCATAGAGGTTGCTATACAGGAGGCACGTGTATTAGAGGAGATCACAGTTAAATGATTTCTCTGATGAGGAGCCAGCTCAGCTTGTTGCTCCCTTAGATGGGTGGTTTAGATAGAGAGGCGAAGATCATGTAGAGGAGGCCTGGCACAACACTCCATTCCATTTCTTGTTATACTACCGTCTCCCATCTTTGGGAGGAAGACATATAGTCTGCGTCCGTTATTACCACTGCAGTTGTTCATGAGGATTTGTCTTGGCCCTCCATGACTTGAGGTGGAAGGTAGCTATGGATGAGGTGATGCATGCTCTACAGATCAAGAAAGCATGGGATTTTGTTCCATGTCCTGAGTGTGCCACAGTTGTTGGTTGCAGGTGGATGTACACTATCGAATACATATATAATGGGACAGTGGAGAGATACAAGGCTAGAGTTGTTGAAAGGGATTCCCCAAGACATATGGGGTGGATTACCTTGATACTTTTTCACTGGTTGCTCGTATTACCTCTATCAGGATTATCTTATCTGTTGCAGTGGTGAAGTGGCCGTTACACCAGCTTGATATCAAGAATGCATTCTTGTGTGGTGATCTGGTTGAGGTGTATATAAGACAACCATCAGGTTATGACAGTTATGGGGAGCTTGTTTGTCACTTACGAAAGGCTATCTTTGGCCTGAAGTAGAGCCCACGAGCCTAGTTTAAGAGGCTCAATCAAGAGATCAAGAAGGTGGGGTTCCAGTGGTCTACTATTGACCATTCTATATTTGTTAGGAGGATCGAGCATGGTGGGATATGGAGAGTTATTTTGGCAATCTATGTCGATGATATGATCTTGACAAGTGATGATATTGATGGCACAACAAAGATGAAATTCTTTCTCCAGTCTACCTTTGTCATTAAAGATTTAGGTGATCTTCGCTACTTCCTAGGGATAGAGGCTGTTTGTTAGGAGGTTGGCTTGTCCTTGTCACAGAGGTAGTACACTTTACAGATCCTAGAGGAGGCAGGACTTCTTGGGTCTAAACCATCTGGGATACCAGTAGATGCTCCTTTTGGTCACAACACTGGTGAGACAGATCCTTTGTTTTAGGATGTTACCAGGTATCGTAGCATCGTTGGCCGTTTGTTATAGCTAACTATTACATGACCAGACATTAGTTTTGCAGTTAGTCATGCTAGCCAGTTCATGTAGAGTCCCAGATACAATCATTGGAGAGATGTGTCTCATCCTCAGATATCTGAAGGGCACCCCAGAGAGAGGTCTATACTACAGTATGAGTGGCCCTTTTGATCTTGTAGCATACTCAGATGCTGACTATGCAGAGTCAGTTGAGGATAGAAGATCTACGTCAGGCTTTGTTGTCTACCTGGGAGGAAATCTAGTATCATGGAGAAGCAGGAAGTAGAGTATAGTTGCTTGCTTTAGTGCAGAGGCAGAATACAGGTCCATAGCTTAAGCTGTGTGAGATCATGTGGATGATTGGCTTTTTACGAGATTTGGGAGTGGAGGTTGATACACCTGTTCCACTTTATTGTGATAATAAGTTTGCTGCCTGCATTGCCTCTAATCCAATTTCCATGAAAGGATGAAACGTATTGAAGTTGATTGTCATTTCATACAGGATGCAGTTTTAGAAGGAAAAATAAGTACCTCTTATATATCTTCTGAGCTATAGATTGCTAACATTCTTGCTAAACCTTGAAGAAGAAGCATCATAATTTTCTTACCAATAAGTTGGGCCTCATTGATATATACGTTCTAATTTGAGGGGGAGTGTTGAGTTGTAAGGGGCTATTTGCTATTTCTTTTATCCTTAAGGGGTACTCAAGTAATTTGCTCAGTTCTTTTTTATATAAAAAGAGGGCTAGGATTTTTTTTGTGACTAATGCATCCTTTCAGATTCAACATGTAGTTTCAAACAACAGAAAATTTCATCCGCTGTGAGAATATCCAGAGTTTATTCAGACAACATTTTAAAAATGCAGCGTGAAGATTGGAGAATACGGCCATTATCTGCAGAAATGGTGAATTATGCTCGAACTGATGCTCACTACTTACTTTTCATTGCCAAGTGTTTGACATCAGAACTTAAAGACCAAAGCTGTGGTATGCATTTCATTTAAATGTTGAATATTGTGATTTATTTGCAATTAGATATGGTATGATATGCAGATATTGGTGAATACTAATAAATAAATTTCATGATTATCTAATCATTGCACCATGGTTTAATGTAGCATTGAGATTTAGAATGTGGAATGGTTTAATTTTCAGGACAGAGGCGACTATTTGGCAAACTCAGGATCACACCATCTTTTATCTGTCTTTCTGACTACATGCACGTTGGCTTCAACTATCCAATTACATAAGCTGCATCCCGTTCATACCCCTGTTGGTAGCAATCTAAAAGAAGGGGGATGTTTATTTTCTTCTATAATGGTTCCTTCCGATATCTTTTCTTTTTTGTGGTATTCATTTATTGTGATTTAGAGTGTCAAGACTCCGACAGAGAATAATACCGAGCTTCATCAATTCATATTAAAAACCAATTTCTTGAAGAACCTGACGATGATAACTTTATGCATATCAAGGACAATACTGAGAGTTGACCTGTGATCCCTCGTGGTGATGATTTGGCAGCTGCCCATGGTGTTACAAGGCTTTATTTCTTATGTGTTGTACCTTTTTCCTATTTTTGTCTTTTGTATGGAGTCCATCTTGTAATTGTCCCGGTGTGCCACCTAGGATTTTTTTAATAAAATAGAACATCCCTTTTCAATTCTAACATGGTTATCAGAGTAGTGCCCTAGGTCGGTGGTTCAATATCCCCACCAAAAACACCTAGATCTTGGTTTTCTTGGTAGGGATCAACGTCAAGGAGTTGTTGTGCCTCGTCGAGGGTCTCCAACGGCCTTGCTGTCGGCGCTGCTGGCTCTTCGATGAGGCCTAGCCAGGCCTTTACGATTCTTCCTCACCGTTGAAGGGCCTTTAGGCCACTCCTGATCTCTTTGTTGCTGCTGAAGGTCCTCTAGGCCCCTTTCATCTCTTCCTCTTGATCTCTTCCTCATTGAAGGGCCCCTCGATGAGACCTTCCTCTAGCGACCGACACCGCTATAGCGACTTCCAGCTCCTGCAATGACCATCTTCTTTGTCGAGCAGCTGGGGGGGTGGGGTGGTACCAGCATCGTTAGCAACCCAGCAGTCCCTAGCGGTGCTACGCTAGCAGATCTAATGGCTTCTCATCACCCTAGATCAATCTTAATGATTAGATTCTTGGGATCTTCTTTTGGTCTGACTTTTGAAGTTTTGGGTGCCTTGATATTTTTTTCCCCGATTTCTTTAATTTGTTGTATTAGATCCTACAAATCGAGCTTCCTTGGTAGAATGGAAAGATGTTCTACATGATTCGTTGGGGAAGATGTCTACCATGAGCACTACATCTCATATACAAGGGACTTCTATCAAGTTGGAGGGTACCGACTTCTATTATGGTCTACTTTTGCCCGGTTTGTAAGATCTCATTAGAAAGAAGTATATGCTTCTCTAGACTGAGCTTGCTGATAAAGACAAAACGGATGACTAGGAACCAGATAATGACTGGGTAGCTGTATGTATGTTAAATAGTATGAAGGAATTTATTGCCAAGTAGGTTATGTCCTATTCCTATGCTAAGAAGATGTGGGATGTTCTGCATAAGATTCATTATGACAAAAGCAACATAGCCTACCTGTATCAGGTTATTGAGGGTAGTCAAAACCTTAAAAAGGGGTCTTTGTCCTTGGTTGAATGTTATGATTTGTTGAAGAACCCATGGGATGAATAAGATACTTATTAACCTCTCTCCTCATATGTCTCTTTTATGGCCAAACAGTGAGAAGCTATCCACTCTGTCTGATTCCTCATGACACTTGGCCCTGAGTATGGAGTTGTTAAGGACTAGTTGATGACCCTTGTGGAAGTTCCCACTCCTGCCTAGATTTATGCTTGACTTTCCAGACATGATGTGCTTGAAGCTACACCACGTTCCAATTCCTTTGCCACGGAATCTATTAGCAACCAAGGCTGTGGAGGCTTTTTAGGTAGGGGAAGAGCACGCCCTCCAAGAGCCAACTCTGGAGGTGGACGTGGACAAAATGGCTTATTTTGTGATGATTGCCATTTTATAAATCATATTGTTGACTGGTGTTGGATCAAGCATGGCTATCCACAAGGTCATTCTCCGAGGGTTAATCAAGTTTTCTCCGGCTTTGAGGATCCTGTTCCTTAGGTAGATACTCCACATGTTACTAATTCTAAGGAGGAATATGGTTAGTTGCTCCTGAACTCCCAGTCCACCTCCTTTGAAGCCTTTGTTGTCATACTTGTAGGTACTCATGCCCTCTAAACTAAATATCACGTCTCTGAATGGATTGTAAACTTAGGCACTTCTCATATTTATTTCAGTCCTTCCCGGGCTGGGATAGATTCTCAGGATAGATTCTCATGCTTTTGATGCATTTTAGGTGGCCTTTCATGTTGGGGTGCAAATCAAAGCGTGCGTAATCCTCTGGTCCATTAGGATGCAGTGAAATGCGGCGATCTTTTGAGGAGAAAGGGTTTAGTGTGAAAAATGGAGTAAGGGATGTTCAACAACATTTGTAATTTTTGCTCACTTTTGAGCTTTTAACGTAGCAGATGGCTATTGACCTCTAGTAGTCATCCTTTTTACTTTCAAAAGAAAAGGTATATGAGAGATATAATTTGAGAATCCTACATTGGTGATAGAGCCTCCTATGAAAGCTGCCGAGTTTATGAAATCCAAACTTGGCTGGAAATGCAAAAGGAAAACTGAGCTTGATAGCTGAGTGAAGCATGTAATGAAATGATAATAGTGGATGAAGATTTTGAGCCACAATGCAAGGATGGTGCCAAGATAGGTGGGAAAGAAGGTAATGGCAGTTAAAGTGTTGTCAACTAGAGGTCTCCACAAAGGATGCATGAGCCATCTGAAGCATTCAGATTGAACTCTATTGCTCACCAGGATGAGCAAGGATGGGTAGCTGAGGAGATATATGTTTAGACGCTTTCCTTTCTTATCTCAGGGTAAGAGGTGTGTAGATTGACAAAGATGAATTCTACTACTCATCTTGCACGTGATTGTAGATCAACTATGGAGATTTAAGGAACCGTAAATTTTTATTTTGTAATCTTTAGAAAAAACATATGGAAATGGGCCATTTATGTAGAGAGGGCAAATTCTAATTGTAATCCTCATACAATCAGAGCTAATCTAATCAATCTCTAACTACATAAAACATGTCTATGATTTTTGAAAGAAATAAAATAAAAAGGTGTAAAATAAGAAAAAGATAATTCTACTTCGTAAAACACTAATTCCTAATTTTCTCTGACACTTCCTCAAGTTAGAGCATGAAATGTATTGGCTTTTTTGTCCTAGGCAAGCATTATGAGTATTGTAATATGAGTACCTTTTCATCTGAATAAAAGAATTAAATTAATTTCTAGTAAGGAGAAAATGACAAGTCTTATTTTTCAAATGAAATCCTACACCTCTTTATATAGGGAGAGGTGTTGGGAAAATTACAGTTTAAGTCCAATAGGACAAAATACATGACATAATAGTCCAACACAATGAACAAATAGGATAACTAGAGTGCTCTACCAATACTCCCTCTCAAGCTGGAGCATATATATCAATGATGCTTAGCTTGGAACAACACTTATCAAATGCGGATCTTGAAAGAGTCTTTGTGAAAATATCCGCAATCTGATCTTCAGAAGGTACATATGTAGTGTAGATGACTCCACATTGTATGAAGTCTCTGGTATAGTGGCAATCAACCTCAATATGCTTGGTTCGTTTATGAAATATTAGGTTGTTTGCAATGTATGTAGCAGTGTGATTATCACACCTCATCTCCATTGGTCCCTCCACTTGAACATAGAGATCATGTAGTACTGATCTTAGACCATCTTTGTAGCTGTCTAAGCCATAACTCAGTATTCGGACCTTGCATTAGACTTGGATACAACCTGCTGCTTCTTGCTCTTCCATGTCATCAGATTTCCTGCCACATAAATGCAGAACCCAGTTGTTGGCTTCTTGTCTGCCATGCACCCTGCATAGTTAGCATCAGAATAGCCAACAATACTCATAGGTGTGCCCTTTTGAAATAAGACATCTTTGCCAGGTGCTTTCTTTACGTATCTAAGCAACTGCATAGCAGCATCCTAATGCTACTTGGTTGGTCTGTCCATGAACTGGCTAAGTTTCCCCACTGCACGGGAAAGATCAGGACGTGTAATAGTAAGGTACAATAGCTTACCAACCAACTACTTGTAAGATCTGTTATCTATAGGTGGAGATTCTGAATCATAGAGGTGTCCTTTGGGATCCATAGGTATATTAGCAGGTTTGGACCCCATCATTCCTGTCTCTTGCAAGATATCAAGGGCATATTTGCGCTGATTGAGGACAATGCCCTCTCTGTTGTGCGCCACTTCAATGACAAGAAAGTATCTAAGCTTACCTAGATCCTTCATCACAAAGGCTTCAACCAGCTTCCTTTTCACCTCTTTTATCTCAGCAATGTCATCTCCAGTAAGGATTAAGTCATCCACATAGACAAGGAGTACAACCACTCCCCTTTTGCTCTTCCTGACAAATAATGAGTGATCAGCAGAAGACCTTACGAGTCTCATGAGCTGTACCTCCTCTGAGAGTCTCTGGAATCAAGCTCTCAGACTCTGTTTCAAGCCATAGATGACTTTCTTCAGTCTATATACACACTCCCCTTGAGTCTTAAACCCCAGAGGTTGTTGCATATAGACCTCCTCCTGAAGATCTCCATACAGTAATGCGTTCTTCATATCCAACTGATGGAGATGGCAGTCGTAGGAAGTAGTTATAGACATCAAAATCCGGACGATAGACAGTCGAGGTATATGCAAGAAGGTATCAAAGAAATCCACCCCATACGTTTGGGAAAATCCCTTTGCTATCAGTCTCGCCTTATAAGGAGATATCGTGCCATCTGGGTTGTACTTAATAGCGAAGACCCAACGGCACCCCACGGTTTTGGCATGAAAAGGCAAAGTGGTCAAGTTTCATGTTTCTCTGGAATGTAGAGCAGCCATCTCATCCTCCATGGACTGATGCCATTTTGGATTTAGCATGACCTGCTGATGGGATGTAGGAACCTATGTCTCAAAGAGAGCAGCTGTGAAGGTATCAAATGAACTGCTAAGATTGGCAGTAGAGACTATCTTTGCAGTATAGTAATGGGCACAGCTGCGAGGAGCCTTTCGAATAGTAATTGGAAGGTTATGATCCTCCTATAGAGGCTTAGCAGTAACAGGGAACTCATTCGAGGAATCTGCACAAGCACCACTAGGACAACTCACGTTAGTATTGACCTATACTTGATCAGGGGAGGAGACAGGTGGCTGAGATGGTGGGGGGGGGTGTGCTCTTCTCGCCATGCATGTAGTTTGTATGTCATAGGTAACTTGTAGACCCAGGTGATTTTTGCCTTCTGCCTCATGGAAGTCTTTGTGGTAGTGGTATCCTCACAATGAGTAAATGGAATTTGTTTCAAAGGAACTGGTGGAACAGGTATAGGAGCTAGTCCTTCAAAGGTCACTTGATGACCATTGGTAGAAAAATATGGGATAGGCTCATGAAATTTGATATCTGTAGTTACATAATGCTTCTTGCCTTGGGGGTCATAGCATTTGTATCCTTTTTGGGAGCTACTATATAACCCAGAAAGATACACTTCACTTCTCTTGGAGCCAACTCATCCTTGCCAGGTCTTAAAAGGTGAACAAAGGCTACACAATCAAACACCCAAGGTGGTACAGTAAATAAATCCTTCTTAGTATAAAGGACCTGCCATGGAACTTGTTCCTGTATAGCTGAGTTGGGCAACCTGTTAATCAAATTGCATGTAGTTAGCACGTCATGGCCCTAATATACCTGTGGCACGTTGTGCTGTATCAGTAGTGTTCTGGCCACATCCAACACATAACAGTGTTTTCTTTCCACTACACCATTCTATTGCGAGGTATGCGGATAGGATGTCTAGTGTACAAGTCCAAGTGATCTGTAAAAGGCTGCTAACTTAGCCGTGCAAAATTCTAAAGCATTATCAGATCGTATAATTTTTACATTGGTAGAAAGCTGAGTCTTTATTTCCAAAATAAATGTTTCAATCATAGACCCAACCTCAGATTTATTCTTCAAAAGAAATAGCCAGGACATCCGAGAAAAATCATCCACAACAAGTAGATTAAATCTATGATCAAATTTGTTTGATACTCTACCAGGACCCAATACACCCATATGAAGTAAATCAGAAATAGCAGCAGAACTTTGAGAGACGCTGGAAAGAAAACTAGCGCTGTGATGCTTTCCCAGCTGGCATGCATCGCACAAAATCTCGGTAGCAGGCAATATGTGAGGGATGATGCGTCGAAACCTATCCAATGAAGGGTACCCAAGACGGCAATGCCGCTGAAGAGCTGTATCAACACTAAAAACAACCTTGCCCTGACACAGCAGTAAATAGAGTCTGGATTAGGCGATGCACACCCCCTCCTCATGTTCGTTACCAATCGCCCTCCTTGTGAGCTTGTTTTGAAAAATATAGCCCAACTCATCAAATGTAGCACAACAATGCCTGCCTTTTGTAATTTTACCGACGGACAAAAGACTAATCAGAGATTTTGAAACATAAAGGGTATTAAGCAGAGTCAGAGTAGGAGTCACTACCACATCTCCTCTGCTATGATCTCGACGCTGCCTGCCATCTGCCACTTGCACAGATCTACCTGAGGGGACATCTTGAACCTATCTAAAACACGTCTCATTACCATTGAGATGCTGAGATGCACCTGAATCCACCATCCACAAGGCACTGTCAGAACTATTTGTACTGGGTTTATAAGCAGGAAGTATACCTGAGGAGGCTAAAGCAGCAGTATCAGCAGTAGTGGTGGTCTCTTGGGTTAAGTGGGAGAGGCGCTAGACAATATCATAATCCGCATGGAATACCATATCACTCGCTCCTTTGAAGAAACAACTTGGTTGGTCATGGGAGGTCGACCATGCTTCGTCCAACAAGAGGCCTCTGAATGGCCAATCTTCCCACAATATGAGCAAATGATGTGGGGTCTGCCACTCGTACCCCGACCACCATGTCCTTTACCCTTTGTAGATGGAGCACCACACCCTCCACGTGCAGTAGCAACAAGTACATGAGTCTGTCTAACCTCTGACATGGATGGTTTAACCACCACCCTACTCACATGATTGTAGGCTTCCTCAAGTGATAGGAGCTCAGCCAGAGTCAGGATCTGAGACTTCGCAGTCTCATAATCTGGTTCAAGTCTATCAAGAAACTAGAGGACAATATACTCCTTCCTGTGTGCCCTCTGAGTGGCACAAGTGCATATAGGACGACAGGTGTTGTACTTCTCAAGGAGCCCCTTTAGAGTGGCATAGTACCGAGAAAGCGACTAGCCCTCTTGTTTGGGACCACTAATGTCATGGTGAATATCAAACACCTTGCTGGAATTCTTCTCATGAGTGTATGTGTCATACAGAGAGTCTCACATCTCCTTGGTCATCTTGTAGTACATGATCCTATCACCGATCTGAGGCTCCATTGAATTCATGATCCAAACATGGACCATTGAATTATCATTTTTCCATGTGGCATTCTTCCCTGTTTTATCTTGTTTCTTCAACTCCAACAAAAGATGTTCCTTATCATGTCCCTCAATAGTCATGAGGAATGCCTGAGACCATCTGGCATAATTGACCTCATTTAACTTGGCGATAGGAATAAAGAACGAAGATTTGTAACTCCCATTGTCCACAACGGTACCCGATGACACCTCCAAAGAGCTTGAAGAAGCCATCGTGCCTTAGGATAGCCATAAGATATCATAGAGACGATCTAAAACTGATATTCAGGTCTGAGAATCTGCTGTGACCGGCAGAGGTCGGTGGCGGCCGGTGGTGGCTCCTCCAGGTGCCTCCAAGGGAGATTGGGGTTTTAGTGGAAGGGTACGGGGGCTTGTGGGGGTGGGATATCGGAGCGCCGATTTAGGATCATCGCTCTGATACCAAGTCAGAGAAAATGACAAGTCTTATTTCTCAAATAAAATCCTACACCTTTTTATATAGGGAGAAGTGTTAGGAAAATTACAGTATAAGTCCAATAGGACAAAATACATGGCATAACTGTCCAACAAATAAACAAGATAACTGGAATGCCCTATCAAACAGGGTCCCTTAGTACGAATTTGGTACTTAGTTTGATCGAATAAATCAATGTGGGTTGATTTGGAGATCTAAACGGTTTAGAAGATTCACTAGTATATTAAGAAACCATATCATTCGATCAATTCTTTCCCGTCTTAGTTGGGATGGCAATCTTCTCTAGAGGCTATCGCATGCAGTGCTGTCAAGGCGCTCGCCTAAGGCGAGGCGAGGCCTTAGTGCCTTGATAGCTATCAGGCAAGGCATTTTGCTTTGGGCGACGCCTAGGCGAGTGCCTGAGGTCGAGGCGTTGGACGCTCGGGTAAGCACTTGAGTAGAAACCCAACTCACCCTATGCAATACCTGATTACCCACGTATCTAACCTAAATACTTGATACCACTAACCTAATAAATAAAAAAAACTTTGTAAACCCAAAACCCTTTAGATGTAGTAAAACCCTACTCGATCGCTGTCTTTACTCCATTAGATAGCCACCATCTTCAATCGACTCTCCATCGTCGGTTGGTGCTGACGTCGCTCGTCGCTCCCCAATGAGGCAAAGGTAAATGAAGGACTCCATTGAGGCAAGGCAACCTCAAGGATGCATTTGATAAGGAGATGTGATCTAGAACAATTCAAAAGATTGCTCGATTTTTCTATCAAGTTAACATTTCATTCAATTTTGCTTAATTGCAAAGTGTTACAAATGATTTAGGCCATCGGAAAGTATGGGCCAAACTTAAAACCCTCCTCTTACCATGAGCTTAGAGTTCCTTTATTGAAGAAAGAGGTAGAGTACACGAAAGACTTGATGCAAGATCATAAGGAAACGTGCTAAATATGGATGCTCTATTAGGTCAGATTGTTGGACTGATAGAAAGCAAAGGAATATCATCAATTTAATGGTGAATTGTGTCAAGGGCACAATGTATGTTGATTCTGTTGATGCATCATTTACCATTAAAATGGGAGAAAAGATATGCGAGTTGCTTGATAGCTTTGTGGAAAGAATTGGAGAATCAATGTAGTTCAAGTTATCACTGACAACGGAAGCAATTACGTATTGGCAGGTATATTTTAGCTAGATATGTTTTAAGTAAAGTATTGTTTACCATGTGTTTTAAATTACTAATGTACTTCATTTCTTTTCTAGGTAAGTTTTTGCAAGAAAAGAGACTGCACTTGTATTGGACACCTTGCGTTGCTCATTGTATTGACTTGATGTTCAAAGATATTGGCAAAATCCCAACAATTAAGAAAAATCTCCGAAGGACCATATTTGTTGTGGGGTTCATTTATGATCACGTCGGAATTCTAAATATGATGAGAGGCTTCACCAACAATAGGGAGTTGGTTCGACATGGAATTACTCAGTTTGCTACATCCTTTCTTTCCTTACAATCTATTTACAAATAAAAGCATAGTTTGAGGATTATGTTTACATTAGAGAAGGGGGCAAAATGCAAGTGGTCTAAGGAGATGAAGGGCAAAAAAGCTAGGGACATTATTTTGATGCCTTCATTTTGGAATTGTGCTTGAAACTCTCAAGTACATGGGACCTTTGGTGAAAGTTGTTCGGTATGTTGATGGTGAGAAGAAGCTACCCATGGGATACATTTATGAGGCGATGGATCGGGCTAAAGAGGCTATTGGAAAAACTTTCAAAGGGAATGAGGATAAATAGAGGGAGGTGTTTAAAATCATTAGTTGAAGGTGGGCATGCCAAATGAAGCATTCATTACATGCAGCTGGTCATTTTCTTAATCCTACTTTTATGCCAAACCCTTTATGGAATTCAATAAGGAAATCATTGATGGGTTGTACAAGTGCGTACATAGATTGACACCTGATGCACATGTACAAGGCAAGATAGCAAATGAATTTCCTTTATATAAACATACAGAAGGGATATTTGGAAATCCAATGGCAATTAGATCAATAACTAAATCACCAGGTATCAATTTGTGTAATGATTTAAATTTTGATGTTGTATTGTAATTTATCTTTAAGTCTAGACTAATAAAGCATTACTTTGCAGTGGAGTGGTGGAGCTTATTTGGAAGTTTAGCTCCAAATTTGCAGGGGTTAGCTATAAAGGTCTTGAGCTTGGCATGTAGTGCCTCTGGATGTAAACGTAATTGGAGCGTATTTGAGCATGTATGTATGCTTGCTCAAACATATAGCAATAGTATGATCATTATGTTTGATAATATGATTTATATCTTAGGCGCTTCTTTTTTAATAGCTACAGATTTATTAAAAGAAAAGAAATGTTCTTGATATTGCTAAATTGCAAGATTTGGTGTATATCAAGTACAATCAGGCCTTGAAGAGTCGTTATGACCTACGAGACATCATCGACCCCATTGCGTTCAACTCCATTGATTATTTAGATGAATGGCTGATTGGAGAGATGAAAAATGATCTAGAAAATGTTCTAGTTTTTGGTGATGATATTTTGACTTGTGGTGATGTTACAAGGGGCATATGGAGTTACAGAGATAAGAACCTACACAAGACGACTAGTATGGCTCCATCATGCTACATAACCATCAAGTTCAAGACCAGTGATTGCAATTCCAGAAGATGAAGAGGTAGAGGGGTATGTATTAGATGCAGGAGAAGAGCAAGACTTAAACTGAGGGAGATGAGGAAGATGAATTTACTACAGACTTGTAGAGCTAGTTATTTTAGTTTGCTGTGGCATTTGATTCTTTAAAACTTTTGGTCATGCTTGGGTTTATGTTTTTTTGCTTGTGAACTTGTTAATATGGTGGTTGGATATGCTAGGATTTATATTTAAAATTTTAGGCATGTGCTTTCTATGATCTTTGGTATGATTTTTGTTTGGACATGTACTTTTTATCCATGAATTTCATTGTTGGATTTGTGTTTTTCCTTATAGAAAGTACTTTTTATTTGGCATTGTTAATTTTTGTTTCACATTTTTGCTTATTGTATTTTGTCGATGGATCCATGCATGAGATTATCTAATTTATTAATAATTTATAATTTTTTTTTCAAAAAAAAAAGTGCCTCATTTGTCTCGAGCGAGCGCCTAGCGCCTCGAGTGTTTTGAACCCTTTTTGCCTTTTAGTGTCTCTCGCCTTTGACAACATTGATCGCTTGACTGAGATTCTTGAATAGAGATTCAAGAACTATCACACAAGTCAGGTTAAAGAGTTAACTTGATGCAATAGGAGATAGTCGAAGTCCTCTAATGCTGTCATGGAGAAGGCATACTTTTTGACCTGAGATAGATGTCTTTATTTACCAACGCATGCTTTTGGTGGATCGATAGTTGATGCATCCACCTTGGTGTTGATACTGGACAACTGGTGCATGTGGGAAGGGACATAAGATGCATAATCTCTTGAAGACACCTCACGAATCTGTTGCATAGGTGTATATAACAGATTGGAGGCATGAGCTCACTCCTTATATATTGGAAACAATAATTTTACATGTGATCGCATAGTCCTAAGAAAACTCATTGTAAGAAAGAGAAGATAAACCTTTGGGAAAGGATCTGATCTTTATTTCATTCTAATGATACAAGGAGTTATCTAGAATAATACTATCCAAGGAGAAATGATGGCAATCTAATGGGATTAGACCTTGAGATAATATTTTCCTTTATGTGTGAAGGATTCATGGGTGTTTGGAATACTTAAGGGGATGTTGTGTCAAAATTTCAAGAATCCTAAAGCTTCGTTATTGGTGCATTGAAACCACTAATGATTTTGATGGATTTCTACTTGAAAGATAAATGATAAAGGATAAATCAATTGTAATTTAAAAAGTTAAATTGTACTTGATTTGGTGATTAATTACACATAATATGATTAACTAGCAAATCTAAGTGTTGGATTACAATTAATTTATGTTTCGATACTAAATCCAAACATCTCATAAGTTATGGATTTACCCTGCAAAATTCAAGTAGAATTTAATCTCCACCTCCATCCAAGGGTTGCCATCAAATTAGGATTAGGGTTGGAATTCTTATAAATATTTCCTAAGTATAAACCCTAATCTCCATACCATGATAATCTCCATCAATCCTTGAAAGCCACAGTTGCCAGAGCAACAAGGGGAATCATTCCCATAGTAGTTGGACGTGCAATAGCCCCATTGGATGCCCATGGTTAATCGTTTAACTTTCGAATTGAACGTCTAACCAATAATGGGTTCGTGCATCACGATGCGGGCCTTCACAAGTCAGTTGACCAACAACTCTTGTTGGTCATCCAGTTAATACTACGATGAGTTTTTGTAGCCTTTCTGAAGGGCTTCTTGTTGTGTGCTCAAGGTTTTGAGGTGAGGGATCGCTTTGGATTTACGAAGAGTTTATAGATCACGTCCATGATTGGTTCTCCACAATACAAACGATCTCATCTGCCCATCGAGGAGATCAGGTTTATCGGGACTTGTTTGAGGTGGCACCATATATGGGGTGTCATGCCACACCGCTCATAAGGTATAGTCGGATATTTCGTGAGATCTCGGAACAAGAGGAAATTTGTTTCTCTCCTGAGGTTTTGGTTTTAAGGCATTTTCCATTCTTTCTTGATTGAGTTTCTAGCATCGATTCGATCTTGCCTTGGAATTTTTTTTTAAAACGCATGTTTCACACTACCGCGATGCCATGGGTCAATGTGATTAATCCCTTCAGTGGTATCAAAGCATGGTCCGTCTAGATTTTTGCGACAAATTGTGAATTTGGGTTTTATTTGCACTTGGATAGTTAAATCTGACGTTTGATGTTGTAGTCAGATGTTTGGTTGTCAGATTAGACATTTGACATGAGAACCCCAAATGCCTGATTTAGGAAACCAGATGTACGGAGTCAAAAATTAAGGGATCAGTCGGTAGGCAGGCGTACCCAACGACCAATATATTACTATTATCAGACGTTTAATTGTCAAATCAAACATTTGACTAAGTTGGAGAAAATGATTGATTTTTTTTTCAAAAGAAACCCTACACCTCTTTATAGAGTGAGGTGTTGGGAAAATTAATCAAAGGACCAATAGCAAATAAATAAATAAAGAACAGACCGCACACAAAACAAAACTAAAGAGGAAAGGCCTTACAATACTTTCCTTCAAGTTGGAGCATAAATGTCGATCATGCTCAGCTTGTTACAACATGCATCCAAAGTAGATCTAGCAAGTGGCTTGGTAAATATATTTGCAGTCTAGTCCTTTGAAGTGACAAGTGTGGTGTAAAAAAGCCTCCTCTGAATCAGGTTTTTGGTATAGTGGCAATCAATTTCAATATGTTTCATGCGCTCATGAAACATGTGATCATTAGCAATATATGCGATCGCACGATGATCGCATCTCATCTCCATAGGCTCCTCAATCTGAATATGTAAATCAAGTAGGAGAGGCCTCACCCAAACCATCTCAACTGTCGTCTGTGCCATAACCTTGTACTCTGACTTGGCACTAGATTGAGACACTATACTCTGCTTTTTACTCTTCTAAGCAGCCGAGTTGCCCATTATATATGTCAAAAGGCAGTAGTAGATTCCTATCAGGCATCCAGCATAATACGCATTAGAATACCATACAACAATCGTGGACTCATCTCTCCTGAATAGTAACTCTTGTCCTGGTGCTCGCTTCAGGTACTTAAGTACTTGCATTGTAGCATCTCAATGCTGCTTGGTTGGCTTGTCTATGAATTGACTAAGCTTGTCTACTGAAAGAGAGATATCTGGACGTGTAATAGTAAGGTAGAGGAGTTTCCCAATCAGCTGTCTGTATCCTTTACTCTTTATAGGTTCTGACTTTGTATCATGCACTTTAGGATCCATGGGTATGTTGGCTGACTTTGTTCCCAACAGTCTAGTCTTCTGTAATACATGAAGTGCATATTTCCGCGGACTAAGTATAATACCTTGCTTCTTGCCACCTCAATGCCTAGAAAGCTCTGTAGAGGACCCATCCTTCGTGACAAATCCATCAGTTAGGCTCTGTTTGACTTTAATTATCCTAGCTTTTTCATCACTGGAAATAATAAGAATGTCAACATAGACAAGAAGAGCAACCCCTTTCTCTATCTTCTGTACAAATAAAAGGTGATTCGATGATGATCGACTAAGCCCTAAACCTTCAACAACCTCTAAGAGCTTCTGGAACCCAACTCGAGGGCTCTGCTTATTCCATAAATTACCTTCTTCAACTTGCATATATACTCTTAATCTCAAAGATTGGGGGTTGTTGCATGAAGACCTCCATCATCATAGAGGAAAGCATTCTTCATGTCCAACTGGTGTAGCGGCCAATCAAGATGTGTTGCAACTACTATCAGGATCTGGACTGTAGGAAGATGGGCAACTGGAGAGGTGTCAAAGAAATCCATTCCATACATCTAGGTGAACTCTTTTGCCACAAGATGAGTCTTGCGCCAAAAAATAGATCCATCAGGATTATATTTCAAGGCAAAGTCCCAAGGTAGCCAACAATACGTGCGCCAGGCAAAAGCGGTGTAAGCTCCCACGTCCTTTGTGAGTGAAATGCGGCCATCTCATCCTCTATGGCCTGCTGCCACTTTGGATTGAGTATGTCCTGGTATGTAGCTGGTATCTGGGTAGAAGACAGAGCCATAGTGAACAGAGCAAAAGCATGACTAAGGCGGCTAGTAGAGACAACCCTAGCCGCTTAATACTAGGTACAACTTCGGGGTGTCAAGATCGTTAGCAGGAGGCTCAAGAGCCAAAGGTTAATCACCATCAGGACTAGCATCATCACCACTAAACACACGACAGTCAGTGCTAGCAAGACATACCTGTTGTGGAGAGGATGGTGGTGTTGAAGTGGGGGGGGGGGGGTTTGTGTGTTGTCAATGTGTCACAGGAAGTCTCTAAGACACTGAAGGATCTCTGAACCAACTAACAACTGTCTGTAGTGCCTGGTGATGTAGACTGAGAGATAGGAAAATCTCCTAATTGAATAGGAGGATTGGCCATCTGTGCCATCTCTACCTTAAAAGACAATTGACACCCTGTGATTGAAAAGTATGGTATTGCCTTATGAAAAATGACATCAGCACTAACATAATACTTTCGTTTCATTGGATCATAACAGCTGTAACATTTTTGGGTGTGGCTATAACCCAGGAAAGTACACTAGAGTGGCCGTAGGGGCTATCTTATCTCTGCTAGGCCCAGTAATGTGAATAAAGACTACACAACCAAAAATCCGAGGTGGCAACTGAATCAACTCTTTGCTTGGATATAGAATCTGCTAGGCATCATATTAATCAAATAACAGGCAGCAATTACTGCATCTCCCAAGTACGTAGAAGAGCATTATGATGTATAAGTAGTTTTGACCACATTTAAAAGATGACTATGTTTTTGCTCTCCACGTCATTCATTGATTTAAATGCCGACGGCGTGCCGTCGGCAAGGCCATTTCCGAGCAAGGGTCGTGTCGACATGAAGAAAATGTCGATTTACAGGGATTTCGTTGGCATGCCCTCGGCACGGTCGGCATGCCGTCGGCATGGTCGGCATGCTGACGAAATTGGTGCCCATGTCGATGTTGCTATTTGTTTTTTTAATTACTTTTGCTATTTTTGTTGGTATGCATTGGCATGCCCTTGGCATGGCCACAGCATGCCCTCGGCATGCTCATCGGCACGCCCATCGAAAAACGGGCATTTCCACGCCATGCCCTCAGCATGCCCACGAAATGCACACTTGGAATTTCATCGGCACGGCATCGAAATCGGCATTTCGAACCTTGACGTCATTTTGCTGGGATGTATGAGGGCATGTATTCTGATGAATAATACTATGCGAATTGTAGAATGCACTTAGCCTAGCGGTACAAAACTCAAGGGCATTATCTATACTCAAGGGCAAATTGATTTTTTATTTCAATAACAAATGTCTCAGTCATTGAACCAACATGAGACTTATTCTTTAATAAAAACAACTATGACACCCTAGGGAAATAATCAATTATAATCAAATATTATCTATGACCTAGCCTATTAGGAATGCGATTGAGATCCCAACTATCTAAATGTGATAACTCAAAAACAAACTCAATGATTGTAGAACTAGTAGGAAAGGTGTCTCGGTAATGCTTCCCCATTTGGCAAGCATCGCAGTGGATCTTAGTAGCCGGTGAAAGATGAGGGATAATGCGATGTAGCCTGTCCATAGATAAATGTCCATGATGATGGTGCCACTGTAGAGCACTCCTCTAGCAAAAAAAAACCTCGCCTTGGCAAGTAGCTGCAACTGGTGTCTGAAACATGCAATACACACCCCCTTCATGTTAGCCACCAATCATCCTTTCTGTGGGCTTGTCCTGAAACACACAACCGACATCATCAAAAATTGCCCGATAGTTAAGATCCTTGGTAATTCTGTTAGCAGACATCAAGCTAGTAGGAAAATTTGTAACAAATAGAACATTAGGCAATCGTAAAGTGGCGATAATAGCGACTTCCCCTTAACCATCAACCTTGGAATGTCGCCCATCTGCAGCCTAAATAGTCCTACCGGGGCAATTGACTGAAGCTTGTGAAAACAACCGTGATCACCACTTAAATGGCGGTGTAAAGGTTGTAATGGCATAACCTTTATTTAGGGAAGCCCTATGCCTTTATATAGAGAGTTACCAGAGAAGAGATACAATAATACCCTTACAATAAATCAAACAATAAAAAACCAACAAGCCCTCCATACATAACTCAATACTCCCCCTTAAGTTGAAGTATATGCATTAAACATGCTCAACTTGGAACAAATATAGAGCAAACGCTTCTTAGGAAGTGCCTTAGTAAAGACATCTGCTAGTTGATCTTCAGAATATATGTAAGTAGAGATCTTGGCTAAAATGGCTTCTTTGATGAAGTGGCAATCTACTTCTATATGCTTGGTCGTCTCATGAAATACACGATTGTTAGCAATCAAGGTGATAACTTTGTTGTCACAATGCATGGGAATGTGTCGGAAACCTGCACACTAAAGTTCTCTAGAATGAACCTGACCCAGAGTAGCTCACAAGTTGTTTGAGACATAGCTCTGTACTTAGACTCTACACTAGATTTGGAAACTACTGCCTGTTTCTTGTTTCTCTAGGTAACTAGATTACCTCCAACAAAAGTGCAGTACCTTATAGTGGACCTCCTGTGCTCATGTGCGTTAGTATAGTCTGCATCAGAATAGCCACAAATATCAAGGTGGGCATTGTCCTTGAAAAACAGTCCTTTCCTAGGTGCACTTTTCAAGTACCTGAGAATCTGGCAAACTCCATCCCAATGGACTTCCCTTGGTGATTGCATGAATTGGCTCAATCTTCCAACCGCAAAGGCAATGTCAAGATGGGTAACAGTTAAATATAAGAGCTTCCCATTAACTGCACGGTATCTGGTGATATCTTGCAATAGAGGGCTATCTTCATCAGTTATAGGTAAGGAGACATCCATGAGCACATATGTTGGTTTACACCCCAGCATTCCCATGTTTCTCAACATGTTAAGAACATATTTGCTCTGGGAGTGCACAAGTCCTCTAGTATGTTGCACCTCAGTACCAAGGAAATAGTTGATAGGGCCTAGATCCTTGGTAACAGACTGTGACTGAAGCAGGTTCTTTGTCTCCTCTATGCCTTGCTTGTCATTGCTGGTAAGAAGAATGTCATCTACATAAATCACAAGTATAACTGTACCTGTCTTCCCATGCACTGTAAAGACAGAGTGATAGGCAGAAGATCTGGTGAAGCCATGTTCCTAAACCACTCTACTGAACCTCTCAAACCAGGCTCTAGGACTCTGTTTTAGACTATATATAACTTTCTTCAGTCTACACACTTTCTGACACTCCCCCATGGAAAACCTAGTGGCTGCTCCATGTAGACTTCCTCCTCTAGATCACCATACAAAAAGGCATTCTTGATATCAAGTTGATGAACAGTCCAACGCTTGTTCATCGCAAGTGAAAGGAGGATGCGAACGGAATTGAGACGGGCCATTGGGGATAATGTCTCAAAGTAGTCCACACGAAATGTTTGAGGGTAGCCTTTTGCAACTAGACGTGCCTTGTATCGATCCACAGTGCCATCTGGACGATACTTAAGGGTATACACCCATCTACACCCCATCGCAGTGGTACCTAGGGGTAGATCAATAAGATCCCATGTGCCATGGGACTTTAAGGCAGCCATCTTCTCTTCCATTGCCAGGGTCTAAGATGGATCTCAGAAAGTTTCATGATGATCCCATGGCACTTGTACACTGTCAATAGCCAGAGAGAATTGGTGGCCAATTGTAGATAAATTGTCAAATGACATAAACTATGATACATAGTATTTGGCACACGATCTGGGAGCCTTTATGCAATAGGAAGATCCAGAGACGTCCTCAGTAAGAATAGGTTTCTGATCCTCAGACAAATCATCAGCAGCTGGTGGGGACTGAGCGGAAACAGTAGACAAAGGCTCTTTCACCTGAGTAACATCCTAAGCCCTATGCTGAAAATGTTTAGGGAAGGTATCTGTGGTAGGGACCTCAAGATGACATGGGAAAGGACCAGGATCAAGATTACTGGCCTTTATACTAGGTGGCTCATGTGGCTGTGATGGATCAGATAAACAGGAGGGATATTAATCGACAAATTAGTGGGCTACTCTTCCTGTTTTTGGTAGTAAGGAATCTAAAAAAAAATGACATCAGTAGAGACAAAACTTCCGTGAAATTGGATCATAGCAACGGTACCCTTTTTGAGTTTGAGGATAACCTAGAAAGATGCACTTCACGGAACGAGGAGAAATCTTGTCAACATGGTGAAGGTGGACGAAACACACACTGCCAAAAACAACCGAGTAATAGAAAAATACTTTTGCCATGAAACATGGAGTAGGGAGTTTTACCTCCTAAAACAGACGAACACACATGGTTCACCAAATAAGTTGCAGTAAGAACATCGGCCCAAAAGTATGAAGGAACATTCATTTGAAACATAATGGACTAGGCAAGATCAAGCAAGTGTCTAAGCTTATGTTCAGCTACTCCATTTTGTTGAGAAGGGTGAATGCAAGTCGTTTGGTGAACAATACCCAAAGATTTAAAAAAGGTAGTAGTCCTGACACTCACAAACTCCAAACCATTATCACTTCGGAAAATCTTAATAGCAGTAGAAGACTGAGTCTTTATTTTACGAACAAAATTTTTGACAATATCAAAGGCTTCAGACTTCTCTTTCATCATAAAAACCCAAGATACCCTGGTATGATCATCCACAAGTACAAGAAAATATCGAAAGCCACGAATACTCTTGACCCGACATTAGCCCTAAACATCAGCATGGACTAAAGCAAAATCGGACTCAACTCTTTTATTTTATGGTGGAAAAGAAGACCTATGTTGCTTGCCCATCTGACAGGCTTCACACCTTAAAACATTTGGAAAAGATGACTCAGGAAACTGGCGGCACAGAACATGTAGATTGGGATGATTAAGACGATAATGCCACCGAAGAGCAGAGGTGTTACACAACACTGGAAGATGAACATGGAGGTAGTAGAGATCGTTTTTCTCAAGTCCTCCATCAATCCGCGTCATCGTTTGGAGATCCTACAAAATGAAATATTGGTCGTGGAACACAGCCCAACATATCAAATCCTTTGAATCTAGCTAATAGACATTAAATTGAGTGCAAATCTAGGAGCATGCATAACATTTGATAAAGGTAAGGTGCTAGAAATTGAGATGTTCCCATGATCAGTGACCGATGACAAGCCCCCATCTGTCCCTTTAACTTGGAACAGTGTAGTAAGGTCCTGTAGAGAGGAGAAAAGAGTAGTGTCACCAGTAATGTGGGAGTAGGCACCTGAATCTACTAGCCAAGTAGGGGCTTGGGAACTAGTCATCATGGCTGAAGTACCTGCAGATATGTGAACAGAGGCAGAAGTGGATGCCTGAGAAGCCATGAAACACTTGTAGTTAGCCCTAGAGACTATCATCTAGCCGTCGTCCTCTTACACCTGGTTGGTATCCTCTACAGAAACTTGATGAGCACGCGGATCCATACCCTGTGGATAGCCATGCTTCACCCAGCATCGGTCTACGGTGTGTTCGTCCCTATGACAATACTCACAGAAAAAAGAACTTCGACCACGATCACGTCCACGTGTACCACTACCACTAGCTCTACCACCTCTTCCCCCTGAATTCCCCCTACTATGACCAACAACACTCATGGCAGAGGAATCAGTAGTAGGTACGTGATCAGAAGTGGTAAGTCTAGAGAGAGAAGCATATATCTGCTTTGGTGTAGGGATTTCGCCCATTGTCATGAATTGGTCTTTGATTGCCCTGTACTTAGAGCCAAGACCAGATAGAAGCTAAATCAAGCGTATAGCTTCTCTATGCTTAGCTATAACAGAAGCATCCGTAGAGATCGGCTGGTACACATCTTGTTCATCCCACAAATTCCTCATGGAGCCATAGTATTCGAATAAGGACATGGAGCCTTTCTGAAGATTATGAATATCCTCCACAACTCTGTACAGCCTGGTAATATTACTTCTGTGAGAGTGTATCTCATGAAATACCTCCTACATCCTTGTGGCTGAAGCATGGGCCATGATTTGCTTGGTGATAGTTTGCGTGACACTGTTTAGGAGATACGTAGCCACCCAATCATTGTTTGCCTCCCAATCAGTAGATTTAATTGCAGGAACAACATCAGTCAAAATATACTTTCTGTATGATCCGACAGACCGGGAGGTGGACTAGAGTAAGAAGTTGGATCCAACCAACTTAATCGATGTCCCCTCCATATGAAGGGGGGTGCTTGTGGTAGAACTCTTCCCCACCAACTCACCCATATTGTCCTTCTGATCTGTCGTAATATCCGGAGTCGAAATCAATGAACGATCACCGATCTCTGAGTATGAAATCATATCATTAGGTCTGAAATCTCAATAACCTTCCAAATGACTTCTTTACGGCAATTTTAAATGATGTGCCTTGTTGGTACTTCACCAAACACAAGTTGTGCACACGCTAGGGCAAAGAAGAGGCTCTAGCGGTGGTCTTGTGGACCTTGTGCTCCTGTTGGATGACTTGTTGCTGTAGAGAGGGCTGTAAAGTCGCGGTGCTAAGCCAACACCACCCCTAACAAGAAAATAGGGGCGGCGTTGGGCTGTTCAAGAGGGCTGGGCGACGCTTCAAGGTGCTCTACAGGGCTAGCAGCAGCATTGCAGAGCCCTTGGGCAGTGTTGGGCTGTCGAGAAGGGCTGGGCGACGCTACAAGGTGCCCTATAGGGCTAGTGGTTGTGCTACAAGGTGCCCTACAGGGCTAGCAGCAGCGCTGTAGAGCCCCTGGGCGACGCTCCGTTGGCCTAATTTGTCGGTGGTGGCCGAGAAGACCAGTAGCGGCGGTGTTGTGGTGGCCTTATTGCCCTGTGGCGTTGCTGCAGGGCAGAGGAGGTCGACAATAGTGGTAATGCTGGCCTTGGTGGCCGACAGCGCCGCTGAGAGGAGAGAGGGTTACGATGGGGGGGTAGGCAGCTAGGGTTTGGTGGGATACCAGGGCCCCGGTCTGGGATCGTTGCTCTCATATTATGTAAAATTTGTAATGGCATAACCTTTATTCAAAGAAACCCTGGTCCTTTATATAGTCACCAGAGGAGAAGTACAATAATATCCTTACAATAAACCAAACAATAAAAGACTAACAAGCCCTCCATACATAACTCAACAGGCGGGAAGTACCGGAATCTATAAGCCTGATGATATCGTCACAAAATCTGTCAAAGACATCAGAGTCACAATCTATACCTGAGGAGGCAATGGCAACAATATCAGAGGAGGAAGGTGTCTCCGGAGTAATCTAGGCAAGTTGCTGGATTGTGTTATCATACTCTACCGAAGATATGATATCAAACTCCACCTCAGAAGTAGTCACTATCTGATTGGCCGTAAGAGGCTTCCCATGCTTGGTCCAACATGAAGCCTCAACATGCCTAATCTGGCCACAAAGTGCAAGTGGGACAAGGTCTACTAGCCTACCCTTTTCCATGTCCTCGACCTCTAGTAGGAGTACCACGGCTACCACGACTGCCACTAACAGCAAGTCTAGACACCTGGCTACTTGTCTCAGGTGAAGAAGACGAAATGGTGATCCTGCTGTGGTGATTGTATGCCTCCTCAAGAGAGGGGAGAGGGGAGCTACAACAAAGTCAGCATCTAGGAACAAGCAACATCATACTCTAGATCCAAACCAGAGAGATTAGAGAACAACTGCCTCCTTACGGTACTTACACTAACTAGTACATGTGCATATAAACCTGCACGCATTGTACTTCTTCAAAAGACCCTTCGGAGTAGCATAATACCGAGGTAGAGGCTGACTCTTCTGTCTAAGTGTGAACATGTCATAAATATTGAATACCATGCTAGAATTCTTTTCGTACAAATAGGTGTCATGAAGAGAATCTCACATCTCCTTAACGATTTTGTAGTATATAATACCATCTTCAATCCGAGGCAAAACTGTATTCATGATCCATGCTCTCACTATAGCATTATCTTTCCTTCAAGTGGCATACTTTTTTGTCATTGCCATGGGCTCTGGCCAAAGAAGAATGTGTTCCTTGTTATAATTCTTAACCATCATAAGGAACTCTTGTGACTGATGGGATAAGAGCGAACTAACTCTATTGAGAAACCCTATGTGCCTTTATATAAAGAGGCACAAAAGGTTAAATTACAATCACACCCCTATACATTCAAAAAATAATGAAAAATACCGCATAACTCAACACTTCCCTTTGAGTTGGTGCATACACATTATACATGCTCAACTTGGAACACAACAATTCAAGATGCTTCTTGGAGAGTGCTTTAGTGAAGATATTAGCAATCTGATCTCTAGTGGCAATATAGGGTGTTGAAATCTTCCTAGCCAGGATGTATCCCACACCTTACAGCTTTTAAAACCCTAACCACCAACCCTAATCCTCTCTTTCTCCCTTGTGTGCAGTAGCAGTTCTCGGCGGAGCAACGGCGGCGCGTTGTAGCACGCGCGGCGGTGTGGGTGAGCCTGCAGCACCCTTAGGCGGCACTTGTGGCGGCACAACGACGTTCTTCGGGGCTTTCTTGGCCTCCCGGGGTAGCCCAACAGTCACCACGCTGATTGTGGTGGCTCTACGACGCTGCTCACTGCCCTCCTAGGTCTCGGCGACGGCGTAGCAGTGCCAAGAGCTGCTTGTGGTGGCATTGTGACTTCTTGGAGGTCGATCTGATCTCCGGCGGCAGTGCAGCAGTGGCTCGTTGAGCCTACGGTGGCGCTATGGTGGTCGGCGGCAATGTAGTAGTACCGAGGGTTGTCTGTTGGGCTGACGATGGTGCACTGCAGTTGGTGCCGACCTCCGGCGGCGGCGCTACAATGCTCCGATGGCAGTGGTTGGCGGTGCAGATTGACAGGGAGGCGGTTTTCCGTGATCCAATCCTTGTGTAGTGATTGAAAATGGGTTTTTTTGTCCTGATTTAGTAGCATAAGTTCGTGATGTAGGTCTGAATTTGTCTGATCTCAGATTTGTGGATGATTTCGTGATGATAGAAGCTTGATCGGGGCTTCTCAATTACGAAGATGGCTTTAGATGATTAGTCCGAGGTGTCATCTGGCTCTGTTTCTGACACCGAAGTACTCAAGAGCCCTTTCTTTGGTCGTGTTAAGTTGGATGAGACCAACTACCCACGGTGGTCCCATACCTTTCTTATGACCGTCAGGGGTTATAAAAAGAGCCATATTCTTACGGATCCAGAGCTTGAGAATAAGATATGTACAAATGCTAATTGGGACATTGACAATGTCATGGTTTGTGCATGGCTAGTGCCGACAGTTATTCCCCGCATAGGGGATGAGATCATGTACTACACTACTGTAAAAGAGATGTAGGAGTCTGTGTGACATCTATTCACATGTTAAGAACTCCGCACGAGTTTTTCAGGTCTTCTATGATCTTTTTTATCTGTGTCAGAGGGACGCACGTTGTCACAGTATTACTCCCTCATGAAGGGAATGTTGGAGAGGCACTACTCTTACTTGCCAGGGTGTGCTTGTGAGTCTTGGAGGAGTTTTAGGAGACAATTTGCTTTCTCTCTTTTCTTGGTTGGCCTTGGACCTAAGTATGCGGTAGCCAGCGATCAAATTCTTACTGCTCCTGAGTTTCTTACTTTAGGGGAAGTATAGAATAGACTCAACAGAGTTACAGTACGCACTCCTACTCTTGACACTGTTGCTCAGTCGTCTGCATTGGCTGCGATCCCTGGACGTGGCAGGGGTACGACTTACCCTGGATGTAGTCGTGGATGTGGACGTTCTTCTGGTACACGTACAAGGACCTTGTAGACTTACTGTGGCAGACGTGGTCACGCTGAGACTACATGCTTGCAGAAGCATGGTAGGCCACTTGTCGCCAATCAGGCAGCTGAGATCTTCGATGCGACTCATCTTACTTCCAATATCAGTTCCTTGAGCATTGGGATTGAGAACTTGCGGCAGTAGATTGCTCAAGTGACTCAGGTGTCCTCTCAGATTCTAGACACTTCAGCTATGGCCTCTTCGTCAGAGGCACCTGCGACTGGTATGTGGTCACTTTTGTCTTCTGGTGAGTAGTTGATTCATTCTGGTGCATCTAAGCACCTATGTGGTGATCGAGGCTCTCTCTCAGTTAGCACCTCTTATACTCGCCAGGATAGCACAGGTGGCTGATGGGAGACACTTGCCATTTGTTGGCAAGGGAGACATGTCTTTTTCTCCTACTTTGAGACTTGCAGTTGTCTGCTATGTACTTGATTTTCCTTTGAGTTTGTTGTCTGTTAGTAGCATCACTAGAGATTTGAATTGCCGAACTATTTTTGATGCGTCTTATGTCTTGTAGGTCAAATTCACTGGGAAGACGATTGGTGGAGGGCGTGAGGAACATGGGGTGTACTGTCTGAGTCGTAATGCTTTTGCTGCTTCTGCTAGCTAGGGCCTTGCTTCTGTTGGATCTCCTCTCCAGTGGCACCACTGTTTTGGCCATCTACCCATTCATCGCCTTAGACGTGTTATACTGCACATCCCTTCCACTACTGCTCTCACTTGTGATGCTTGTCAACTTGGCAAGCACCACAGGGCTAGTTTTTCTAGTTCTTCTGTTTCGTCTGTTGCTGTTTTTGATTTGATTCATATGGGCGTGTAGGGTCCTAGTCGTACTGATCAACTTGGGAACAAATATTATCTTATTTTAGTTGACTTTTCTCGCGTGTCTTGGATGTTTCTCCTGAAAAATAAGTCTGATGTGGGATAAATTATCGAGAACTTTGTCAGAGAAATAAAAACTCAACACTCTTGTTTGGTGAAGTGCTTTCATTCTGATAATGCCTTGGAATTTTATACTTTACGTTTGTACAATTTCTTCTCTAGTTGTGGCATTATCCTTGAGACATATCCTCATACCTCTCAGCAAAATGGTGTTGCTGAGATGAAACCTCGCTATATTCTTGATGTTGCTCGCACTTTGTTGATTCACCCATCTGTCCCTTCTCTATTGGGGTGGGGTTGTTTTGATTGCTTGTTTTCTGATTAACGGGATGCCTAATGCTTCATTGCATGAACGGATTCCTATTCAGGCCATGTATCCTGATCGTCCCTTATTTCACGTCACCCCTCATAGTTTTGGTTGCGTTGCCTTTGTCCATTTATTGTGTCAAGGTCGGGATAAACTAGCACCGAGAGCAGTCAAGTGTGTTTTCCTTCGGTACACACGGACTCAAGAAGGGTATGGATGTTTTGATCCGCTTACCTCGTGGCATTATAGTTCAGCGGATGTTACCTTTCATGAGGCTGTACGTTTCTTTTCTGTGACGGCTGCTGAGATGCCTCCTGAGGGTGATATGGTGCATGTGCTATATTCTCCCATTCGCTTTGGGTGCTTTCCTGAGGTTCATGTTGCCACCACATCGCCACCACATCCTACGCATCCCCTTCCACGCCTGACTGGGCCCATCCGGACATGTCTGCTCTCATGCTATTTTATTAGGGACCCACATCCTCGCCTTCACCATTAGCTTCCTAAGTGAGTCCTTTTGACACTAACGTATGTTTGCCATGTGATGGACACAAGGACAGGATAGGTGATGTGTAAGGTGATTATTTTGACCTTCTGATAGCCATTTGGAAGTGACCACGGACTTGCACTACTTATGCCATGGCAGGGGCACTTGCCACTGATAGTCTAGCTCCTGGATTTGCTGCATTTACTCAGGTGTTAACTGCTATACAAGTTCCAGCTACTCACCGTGAGGCCATGCTTGATCCAAAAGTGGCGGGTAGCCATGGGGGATGAGGTGGTCGCTCTTAGAGGTCGTGGGACTTGGGAGCTTACTTCACTTCCTGATGGTGTTGCACTTGTTGGTTGTCGATAGGTATTCACTGTGAAGTTCAATTTTGATGGTGGTATTGCTAGGTACAAAGCTTGTCTCGTGGTAAAGGGGTTTACTGAGATTTATGGGGAGGACTTCTTTGACACCTCCTCAGTTGCCAGACTTCCCACGGTTCGGGTGTTGATTGCAGTGGTAGTTCTGTTTGATTGGCTCTTGCACCAGTTAGATGTGAAGAATGCCTTCCTTTATGGTGATCTCTAAGAGGAAGCCTATATGCAGTAGCCACCTGGCTTTGAAAGTTAGGGGGAGTGTGTATGCCGATTACGGAAGGTTATATATGGTCTCAAATAGAGTCCCAGAGCCTGGTTTCAGAGATTGTCACAGGTTGTAGAAGTAGCTGGATTCAGGAGATCAATAGCTGATTTTTCACTTTTTGTCAAAAGGACTAGACGGGGTACTATGGTTCTTATTTATATTGATGATTTGATCATCACAGGAGATTATGTGTAGGGTATTATTGAGGTTAAGCGCATCCTAGCAGAGCAGTTTGTCGTGAAGGACCTGGGAGCTTTACGGTATTTCCTTGGTGTTGAGGTTGCTCGCAGCAAGGAGGGTGCGGTCTTGTCCCAGTGGAAGTATGCTTTAGATATCTTACAAAAGGCTGGTATGCTTGGGGTTAAGGAGGCCAATATTCCTATGGGTCCTAATATGCTACTTTATGATGAGGATGCACAGGTGGTGGATAGTAGACGGTGCAGACAGGTTGTGGGAAAGCTGCTGCATCTTACTATCACGAGACCGGACATTTCCTTTGCAGTTGGGAGACTAAGTTAATTCATGGCCAAGTCAACACATCAGCATTGGGATGCAGCATTGATGGTGCTTAGATATGTCAAGAAGGCTCCTAGGAAGGGTCTCTTCTTTTCAAAGTGGTCCTCTATGATGTTGGTTGGCTATTCAGATGCAGAATATGCTGGATGCCATGTGGATCGCAAATCCACTATTGGATTCTGCACATTCTTAGCAGGAAATTTGATCACATGGAGAAGCAAGAAATATGGCATAGTTGTTAGATCCAGTGCCGAGTCTGAGTACAGAGCTATGGCTTAGACAACTACTGAGATGATGTGGATTAGATTCTTGGTTATTGACCTGCATGTGTAGTTTTCTAGCTCCATGGAGTTGCGATATGATAATAGAGCAGCTATCTTCATTGCCAACAACCTAACATTTCACGAGAGGACTAAGCATGTTGAGGTTGACTGTCACTATACTAGGGACATTACTCAGAAGGGGTTACTATATACCATCTCTATTGCATCTGAGGAGCAGACTGCTGATATTTTTACCTAGTCCTTGGCCAGATCTTCATTTGATTCTTGTATATCCAGGCTGAGCATGATTGATATCTATGCTCCAACTTGACGGGAAGTACTAGCTTATGTAGTGTGGTAATTTATTTCTTATTGTTAGGGCTTGGTGTGTTTTGTTCCACAGGGACATTCCTATTCTTTTAGCCCTTCGATCTCTTTCTATATAAGAGAGCTTTAAGGTTTCTAATGAAATAAAGTCATTTCAACTAATTAATGATGTGGCAGTTCACTTCTATGTGCTTTGTTCGCTCATGGAATGCAGGATTGTTGGCAATGAAGTTGCTACTTTGTTATCACAGTACTTGGGAGTAGGACCCATGATGGGTACTCCTAAATCCTAGAAAATAGATCTCACCCACAGTAGCTCACAAGTATTATGGGCCATTGCCCTATACTCAGATTCCGCACTAGATTTGGAGACCACATTCTGCCTTTTACTCCTTCAGGTGACAAGATTGGCACCTACATAGGTGCAATAGCCCGTAGTAGATCTCCTATCCTCATAGGTTCTTGCATAATCAGAATCAGAATAACCCCATATATTAAGATGTCCATGTCTTCTGAATGAAAGTCCCTTTCTTGGAGCTTATTTAAGATAACTTATTACCTAAGCTGCATTATCCCAGTGTACTTCTCTAAGTGATTACATGAACTAGCTGAGTCTCCCAATAACAAATGAGATGTTTGGTCTCATAACTGTCAAATATAGAAGCTTTTCTACCATTGCACGTACCTGGTCACATCCTTAAGAAGTGGACTCTCTGAATTTGGTGGTGGCATCGATGAGTCCCTTGGGATACTAGTAGGTTTGTAGCTAGCATTCTTGCTTTCCTCAACATATCCAATACATATTTCCTTTGTGACAAAACAAGACCACCATTCAAGTGTTGCACTTCAATGCCCAAGAAATAATTTATCAATCCTAAGTCGTTCGTCACAAACTGAGTGTAAGAAGGTCTTTGTAGCCTCTACACCTTCCTTATCACTCCCTGTTAGCAGAATATCATCAACATAGATAATAATAATAATAGAACCAGTAACTCTATGCATAGTGAAAACAAAATGATCTGTTGTGGATCTGGCAAATCCATATTCTTGAACTGCATTACTAAATCTTTTAAACCAGGTTCGTGGGCTATGTTTAAGGTCATAAATAGCCTTCTTTAATTTGCACACTTTTTACTTCTGACACTCCCCCTCAACCACAAAGCCTGCAAGTTGTATATATACCTTTTCCTCAAGATCACCATAGAGTACATTTTGTCTTTTCGAAAAATGGGCCAATCACTGGTGTCTGGCATAAAGAGTAAAATCCTGATTGAGTTGAGACATGCCACATGTGAGAATGTCTCAAAATAATCAATGCTAAAGTTTTGTGTATAACCTTTAGCAGCCAACCGAGCCTTAAACCTTTCAATGGGGCCATATGGATGATACTTGAGAGTAAACACCCACTTACACTCCACCACAGTAGCACCAGGGGGTAGGTCAACAAGTTCTGAGGTCCTTCTAGACTGAAGTGTTGCCATCTCCTCCTACATGGCAGAGGTCTAGGAAGGATGTTGGAAGGCCTCTATATGATTCCTGGCAAATGATCAAGTGTCGTAATTGGAAATAGAATATTTGGTACATGATCACTGTAGCTTCGTCTAGGCAATAGGAAGATCCGCATTAGTCACCTTCAGTGCTATAGGCTTTGGATCTCTAGTGGAATTTGTAGAATCAACAGAGGATTGAGTAGGAATAGTAGAGAAAGGCTTGCCAGCTGGAGTAGTGGTAGGTGCAGGCCTCTGTTGAAAATGTCTAGGAAAGGTGTCTGCAACCTCTGGATGTCTAGGAAAGTCAGATTGGACATTTGTCTGAGGCATAAGTGGCTCAGAGGGTATTGGAGGCATGGTAGTGGGCATGAAAGTAGAACATCCTGTGATGCGGCAGTGGACTTTCTTGTAGCAGAGTAATAGGGAATCTCCTCAAAGAAAGTAACATCCGCACTGACATCGAATCTGTGTCAACGGGTCAAAACATTTATGTCCCCTTTGGGTTTTGGAATACCCCACAAAAATGCATTTGACAGACCGAGGTGAAATTTTGTCCAATTTGAATAAGTGGACAAAGCTAACACAGCCAAACACTTTATGTGCCAAAGAAAATAACTCTTAGTTCGAAAACAAAGTCGAATACGGGGTCCTCCCTCCAAGGACACCCAATTAATTAAGAAAGCAGCAGTAAGAACATTAGCCCAAAAGGTGAGGGAACATGTGTCTGGAATGTAATAGTACAGACAATATCAAGCAAATGTTTTAACTTGCACTCTGCTATCCCATTTTGTTGGGATGTATGAACACACGAGGTCTGGTGAATGATGTCCATAAACTAAAAAAACTGTGATAAAGCAGCATTCCTAAACTCAAGCCTATTATCAGTCCAAAACATGTGAATAAGAGTAGAAAACTGAGTCTTTATTTCATTAACAAAATTTTTGACCAAAATAGGGGTTTTTGACTTCTTCATCCTAAATACCTAAGACACACTGGTACAGTCATCCATAAGAACAAAAAAATAAGGACAACCCCTAGTTAAGACTTTTAATCCGACACGGGCCCCATAAATCAGCATGAATAAGATTAAAATGAGACTTAGCTCGTTTATTTTTACCAGGAAAAGATGCCCTATGATGCTTACCAAGTTGACAATTCTTACAGGAGAAGGAACCAAAAAAATGCTTGTCTGGAAACTAACAACGAAGAACTGAAATGCTGGGATGCCCCAACTGAAGGTGCCATTGAAGAGTAGAAGTGGCACAAGCAGTATTAATAGATGGGTTCTCATGCGAAAGATGCAGGTAATAGAGGCCATCTTGCTCAAGTCCACTAATCTGCTTCATCGTCTGGAGGTCCTATGGAAAGAAATGATCATGAAAAACTACTATGCAATTTAATGTGTTTGTAATCTGAGTTATCGACATTAAATTTAGAGCAAACTTAGGGGCATGCCTAACATTAGATAAGGGCAAAGTAGAAGGCAAGGTATGTTACCCAAGCCTGTCACTGGGGATAGGGCACCATTTGCTACCCTAATATGAGCTGGAGTAATCAAAGGTTTAAGAGATGAGAACAGTGTAGCATCTCCGATAATGTGGGAGGAAGCACTTGAATCAGCAAGCCATGATGGTGTACGAACATCTCCAACAGTAGTAGCAGTGCCTATTTGGTTGGTTACTAAGGCATCTGCAGTAGAAGTAGTCTAAGAAGATAGTAGTCTATCATACTCTTCCTTGGAGATAGTAATCTGGGTACCAACCTGCTCCACCTCCTGATAGTGCTAACTCCCTTCACCATCATATGTAACCTGATTGGCCTGATGCCTTTGAGGGAAGCCATGCTTTATCTAGTATTGATACATTGTATAATTTGTCTTGTAACGATGTTCACAAAACAATCCTGTGCGGCCTTGTCCTTGACTTCCTCCTCTAGCATTATGTGCTCTCCCGTTGCCTTTAGGAACTCTTCTACCACCTCCAACGTCTGCCATGGCAGATGGAAAATGGGATGAGTTCAGAAATCTTTAGTCGTGAGAAACAAGCATAAATGTGGGCTGGTGTAGGAATCTCTACTAAGGTCATAAGTTGGTTCTTCATTGCCTTGTACTCAAGCCCAAGATCAACCAGTAACTGAACAGATCTAAATGCCTCACGTTGTTTGGCGAAGTGATAGGTTGATGAATATCTTGCTTGTCCCACAAATTCTTCATGGAACCATAATACTCAGCAATATACATGGTTTCGTTCTTAAAAGAGTGAACCTCCGTAATTACCCTGTATAAATGATTGATGTTGTTCTTGTGGGAATGTATCTCATAGAGGACTTCCCACATCTTCTTGGTAAGGCATAAGACATAACTTGCTTGCTATAGACTCTTTAGTATGCAAATGGTCACCCAATCATTGTTTGCTTCCTAATCTGTAGTCTTAACGGTAGGCTCGTCTTGTGTCAGCATATACTTCTTGCGATATGAACCCACAAATCGAGAGAAGGATGTTGACCATAAAAGAAAGTTGGTATCGTCCAACTTAATAGATTTCCCTTGCATAAATGACGGTGTGCTTATGGTAGATGATTTCCCCACCAAGTCGCTTGTGGGATCCATACTATCAGTCATAATTTTCGATTTTTGAGAAACACGTAGTCAAGAATTCCTTAGCCCAAACTCAAATTATAAACACTGATTTCAAATCATCAACCTCCACGACTGGATCAAGATGACCCAGCGATGTAGCATCACATGATCAAGACGATCAGGAGCGTTGCTGACTTCATTTAGATCTGCAAACCACGCTGCAATGATGTAAGGAGCTGTTGACTCCAAGTAGGCAGTGCTGACCAAGGTGGTGGCGTTGTAGGCCTCTTTAGGTTAAGCGGCGGAGCGCAACAGCCCCTTTTGGTCAGGCGGAGTCACTGCGACCCCCTTTAGGTTGGGCGGAGGCTTTGTAGGCCCCGATCGGGTGGTGCTGTAGGCCTTGATCAGTGGCACTACAACCCCCTCTGGACGGTGGCGGCTATTCCTTGCCTTGTTGCTGGGTCGGGGACGCTGCTGCCCTGTTGGTTGTGGCGGCGCTATTGCCCTGGTGGTGTTGGCGAGGCTGCTGTCGAGAGGGAGAGAAAGAGAAAGAGAGGGGTTTAGGTGCACATGTAGGGAGGTAAGGGCTTTGGTGGGGTATCCGAGCATCGATCTAGGATCGCTGCTCTGATACTATGATGGGATAAAAGAGCGAACTAACTCTATTGAGAAATACTATGTACCTTTATATAGAGAGGCACGAAAAGGTAAATTATAGTCACACCCCCATACATTCAGAAAATAATGAAAAATAGTACATAACTTAATTGTGACCAACTCGCATAGTTGGTTTCATCCAACTTCATGATGGGAGTGAAAAATAGATTTTTATAGTTCCTGCTCTTAGAGTTTGTCTCCGAAGATACCTCAGATGTAGAAGATGTAGCCATATGCCAACACAACCAGGGAATAGCCACCAACAGATCTGAAACAAACTTTTCAGGTCTCAAAAATCACCATATATCAGAAGAAAAAGTGATTCGACATGAAATCCAAGTAATCAGATTCTTGGAAATCATGACAAGATCAGATAACCCCTCAAATAGGATAGGACGCACACTAGTGTTAGGAGGGACCCCTAGCGGTGTCGCTGAAGGGGATTGTTGTCCCTCATCGTTGCTGTAGGGCCTGGCACAACTATCGGCGGCAATCTGCCGATTGGTGCTGCAGTTGCTATGGTGAAGGGGAGGCCGAAGGGGTGGTGGCTGACGGTTTGCTGCCCTCCGGTGAGGATTCCTGAGCGAGGTGGCAGTGACAAGAGAGAGATTGGGATTTGGTGGAAAGGTTTGGAAGCTAGGTTTTGATGGGATATCAAAGTGCCTATCTAAGATTGTCGCTCTGATACCAAGCCAGAGAAAATGATTGATCTTATTCTCAAAAGAAACTTTACATCTCTTTATATAGAGAGAGGTGTTGGGAAAATTATATTAGAGGACTAGTAAAAAATAAATAAATAAAGAAAAGCCCACACGTGAAACATAACCAAGATGAGAGGCCTCGCATTAGACTACAATTGGAATTGTTCTTGTTCTTCAATATGGCCATGGTGTTGTGATTGGATGACTGATGCAGTCGTCAGACGTCTAATTTGTGAATTCAGACGTTTGGTGCATTGATTAGTGAAGCTTGACTTCTGTAATCACGACCTATTGTTGGACGACCAACAAGAGTTGTTGGTTGACTGGGCAATATTGAAACATTGATTTTGAGTGCGTTTGACTCGAAATTGAACTGGATTCGACTTTACCATCGAGGAAAAGCCTGATACGATTTTTGGTGAAAATTTGTTTGTTTTCGGAAGGTTTTCATGGGTTTATTTGTGATTTGATTGATGTCCTAATTCTTATGGATATGATCCTCTAGGGATAGGAACACATATTTTCAAAATCAAACAAACCAAAAAAAAAGTTGTTTTGAAAATTAATTTCAGGAATGATTGGATTATTTTTGGGATTAAGAGATTTCTAAATAATAAGATGCCATCACGTTTCACATGATCTCAAATTAGGATTAGAACTATTAAAATTACCAACTACACTCCGATTGATTAATTAATAATCATAGGAAAAGACAATCGTATCCCTCAACATGTGATGTTATACATATTTCTTCTCTATGCCAGTTTTATTCTACAATTTTGATGGTTTTAATTGTGGAATGTGAATGATGATGTGATCAATTTAGGCATATAGTTTGGAGCGATTATGAACGGGTTGAGCTATTTTCATGTAATCCTTTGATTCAGGAGCCTTTACATGTAATGTAATTTTGTGTGCGTGAAATGCTCAATGTGAATGCAATTGTGATGCATGGGATGGGATCTTAAATATGGAAACATAAGATAGGATTAGGATGTAATACTAATTTTAGACTAGGTCGAGAATAGTTAATTTAAAATGATTAAATTGAACTTTATTTGCTAACAAGACCTAGTCGAATTTCCAGGATTGGTTTTGTCTTTCCAAATGCGTCAATGAATTAGTTATGGTGATGATGATTCGTGATCCCTGCCAAGGCGAGGGAACTGTAACCACGACGCTATATTAGTAAGTACGCTCCCCAAAGGGAACGCATTAGGATGGCATACATGTGAAGCAGGTTTACTTGTTTCCTGAAGGGGATGAGCCGTACATCTGTCTCTTGCATGTAGTTTCTAGCCTAAAGGTTAGGTGCATCTATTGGGCTCTTTTACATGGTTGTGCGCATGCTTAGCGTTGATTGACGCACATGGTGTAGGGTACACCAAAGGTGCAAATCATATACACGTAAGTTGGACTTGTGAGGTGGAAGTTGTTGCCGCTTTTCTCGTTAAGATTATGTAGATTGCCAAAACAGATGCATCGTCTCATTAGAGAGGAGAGATGGTCTCATTTGAGGCATTAAGGTCGAAATGCCTCTTGGTTTGTGTGCCATAAAGGGAACACCATTTAAATTGAACTTAGTAAGAACCTTTGTTTTCAAAATCCTAAAACAAAGACTTTTTTATACGTTGGATTTTGATGAAACGTTTTAATTCTTTTTAAATGAGCCTCATTCCACTCAGTCGCCTCCTTAAAAAGAACTAACTATGAGCCTTAACTATATGGATTGGATCTGTAATCTCAAGCTCATTCTCTCTGCCAATCGTATGGAGTATGGGATCAAGCGGAATAAGCATGGGAATCTCAGGAACTCTTGTGCTAGGGAGTTTAATGTGAACTAGGATAAGGATAACACACTTTCCTAGTATTACGTTCTTGGTTTGCTCTCCAATGTGCTTCAGAAGCAACATGAGGAGATGAAAACTACCTTTGAGATCCTAACGAGCCTAAAGGAAATGTTCGAGGATGTGAACTAAACTCAAGGCTACATTGTGTTCAAGGAGTTGCTTTCATGTAAAATGAAGGCGAGGACTCCGAGGGAGCATGTTTTGAAAATGCATTGACATATTTCATAACTCCAAAGGTTGGGGATGGCAATTAATGATGAGACCCTTACGGATATAATCTTGCAATCAATTCCGGGCTCCTTTATCAACTTGTCTTATTTTAGATGGGAAAGATGAAAATGATGACAACTAAGTTGATCTCCTTTCTTAAGTTTGTAGAGGACATTATTAAGAAGAACCCACTTGAGGCAATGATTGTTGAGAGTAGTGGGAGGTTCAAGGTAAAGGGAAAGGTTCCTAAAAGAAGAACAAGTCTTCAGCTCCTTTTGCACATTTCGCTTCTTCAAAGAAAGGCAAGGTAGCAATCACGTGCCACTTCTGCAATAAACCAGGCCACTGCAAAAAACCTTGATCGACTTCGCCACATCTCCTTCTTAATTGCATCTCCTTCCTCACTGCACCTTCCTCATTGCACTCGTTCACTGCACCACCTCGCTTTATCACTGATCCCACCACCACACCTTCACCGATCTTGCGAAGCCTTCGACCGGAGCTTCCTGTCATGATCTTGTTTGGAGTCTCCTGTAACCGGTCTCATGAAACCCTATACCGCCTCCAACGACATCTCATGCCCTTGATCTTTCTATGCCATCTCCTGCCACGTTGCTATCATCGCTCTCTCTGATCTTTTCAAGCGATGTCCTCAGCGACTCGTCTCTTCCTCTCTTGCTGTGGTAACTAGTGGATTTTTATTCACCGATTTTCCCTCTCCCCAATCGAAGATACACCTTGCATATTATTTGTGTATTATTTAGCTCTCATGGTGGATGCAAATACCTTTGTTGCTTTTGTGAAAAACAAAATGATGTCTTGCATTCAAAGAAAACCCTAGCCTCTCTTTTATATTGAAGAGGTTTAAGAAAATTACATAGTCATGAGAGAAATAACATAAAATAGCAAACACATTCCTAGGTTCAATACTCCCCTTCAAGTTGGGGCGTAGATATCAACTAGACCCAACTTGGTGCCTAGAAAATCAAGACGTTTCTTCTTCAGAGCCTTGGTGAATATATTTGTTAGTTGAAGCTCAGTGGAGACATAAGGAGTGCTAATCGTTCCTGCAAGGACCGCATCACCAACAAAGTGGCAATCTACCTCAATTATACTTTGTCCTCTCATGGAAGATCGGATTTGAGGCAATATATTTGGTTGGCTTGTTGTCACAAAGAAGTGGAACTAGCATAGTGGCCTGAATGCTTAGATCATGTAGAAAGGTAACAACCCACATAATCTCATAAGCAGCCTGTGCTATTGTTCTATACTCAACCTCTGCACTAGAGCAGGCAACAATACTTTGCTTTTTACTTCTCTAGGAGACTAGGTTCCCACCAAAATAAACTGCAAAGTCTAAAGTAGAACGTTGATCCATAGACCCGGCATAGTCTGCATCAGAATAGGCTGGAATGTCCAAACTGCCACCATCTTTATAGTACAGCCCTCTACGTGGTGTCCCCTTGAGGTATCTAAGAATAAGCAAACCTCATGCCAATGATTGTATTGTGGAGTCTGCATATGTTGGCTGGTTCTATTCACTGCAAAACTAATATCAAGCCTCATGATACTAAGATAGAGTAAATGCCCCACTGTACTACGATATTGGGTGACATCTTCATACAATGGATCCTCCTCATCAGAAGAATGTGCAGATAGAGGCTCAACGGGTATGCTAGAGGGCTTGGTCCTAAGCAAACCAGCCTCCTCAAGAATCTGTAATGTATATTCTCTGTGACAAGGAAAGACATGAACCCTATCATATTGCCTCGATCCCCAGAAAATATCTTAGATCTCTTAAGTCCTTGGTGGCAAATGTAGACTATAAGGACTTGGTTTGGGCAATACCATCCTCATCATCACCAGTGAGAATCATGTCATCTACATAAACAACAAGAATAACAACTCGAGTTTAATCACCATACCTAATCTTCCTGATGAAGGCAGAGTGATCAGAAGTGGAGCGTTGAAACCCAATTTTCTTAATCTCTTAGTTAAGCCTCTCAGACCAGGCACAAGGATTCTGCTTCAACCCATATATAGCCTTCCTTAGACGACAAACTTGCTCCCCCTGACTGCTGTAACTTGGTGGCTGTCTCATGTACACTACCTCAGATAAATCACCATACAAGAAGGCTTTTTTAATGTTAAGCTGATGTAAAGGCCATCTCTTGATAACGATAAACGAGATGATAATCTTGACAAAAGTAATACGAGATACAGGAGAGAACGTCTCAAAATAGTCTATCCCCTAAGTCTGGGTGAAGCCTTTGGCAACAAGCCTGACCTTATATCTGTCCACTGTCCCATCAGCTCTATACTTAATGGTATAAACCCATATGCAATCAACCATTGTAGCACTAGAAGGACATGGTATAAGATCCCATGTCTTTCGTGACTACCTGCATCTCATCCATTGCTGCACGTCACTTAGAGTCGTGAGAGGCCTGAACAAAGTCCCTGGGGATAACAGTAGCAGTAATGGTGGAAGCAAACTGATGAATCCCATCCTCCAGATGGACAACCTTTGTGTACTGTGAAAGATGATGAAGTGTGTATGCTCTATTGGATTTCTTGGGAACTGACTGCTCCTTTGTATTTGAACCACTCTCATTTGTCAAGATGGGACAAGGCTTTATGCCTGGTGATGTATGTGATCTTTGGTGGTAAACCTAGGTCTCCTCTAAGGCAGCCTATATAGAAGTTCCACTGAGAAGTATGGAATCTTCTCAAAGAAAGTAACATCCGCTATAATAATGTATCTCTTGCGACTTGAGTCATAGCACTTGTATCCTTTTTGTCATGGAATACCCAAGAAAGACACATTTGATTGCCCTAGGAGAGAACTTATCCTGATCCTCATATGCCTGAACAAATCAGGTGCACCAAAAAATCCTCATTGGAAGAGCAAAGGGCCTATCACATTCTGGATGAATCACCTGAAAGGGAACCTGTCCTCCAAGCACAGATAAAAGCACCCGATTAATCAAGTAGGCTGCAGTAAGTATAGTATTCCCTCAGAATTGCTTACGAACCTTCATATGAATCATCAGGGTCCTAGCAATATTCATGAGATGTTGAAGCTTGCGCTCAGCCATACCATTTTGCTGAGATGTATGAGCACAAGATGTCTGGTGAATAATACCTCTAGAGGAGAAAGGCTTTGAACATCTCGCTGCATAAACTTTTAGGCATTATCACTACGGAAGACTCTAATTATGCTAACATACCGAGTTTGAACCTCTCCTAGGAACTGCTGAATAATTTGAAAAATCTATGAGAGTGTCTTTATTAAAAAGATTCAAGTGAGGCGACTATGATAATCCACAATGATAGTTTAATACCGGTGTCCTCTAGAGTAAGAACTCCAGATGGCCTGCAATTATCACAATGCATTAAAGAAAAGGGAATAGTACTCACCCCAACAATCCTCCGTCGATAAGTGCTCCTGTGGTGCTTCCCAAGCTGACAATTCTTGCACTACAGAGTCAAGGAATTTGGCAATTTAGGATACATTTGTCGCATCTTCTTGAGTGACGGATGCTCAAGTCTCCTGTGCCATAGCTAGGGATCAGTAGCTATGGATACTGCTCTAAGCCTCCAGCAAACAACATAGGTGTGTCTAGGTGATAGAGACCATCTCATTCTATACCCCTACCTATAATTTCTCCCGTATGTCGGTCCTGGAAGTAGCAAGGACCTTCATCAAACACTACTTGACACTTGAGATCCTTGCAAATGTGACTCACAAACAATAGGTTCATTGAGAACTCTGGAGCACAATGAACCTCTTCAATCAACATCTTTGGAGAGGTGTGTACACTCCCAACTACTGTGATTTGTGATGTGGCTCTATTAGCCACTCTAACATCTTTGATCCCACATGGAGCCTTGGGATTCACAAGTCGCTCCACATCTCCTGTAAGGTGAATAGAGGCATCAGAGTCAACTATCCATGGTCCTTCGATCCTTTTCGTGTCTTCTTGGACTGCAAACGCAAGCCCTTTCAGATATGAACTTGATCTTTCTTGTGGACCAATTATGTCTTCTTTGCATGTGAGAAGGTTCATCATGCTTGAGGGGCATATCTTCATCATCAAAGGTGAGAGAAGACTCATCACCACATATATAATGCATGAAATTGACTTCATCACACAAGAGACACCGCTAAGGATCAAGAGCCAAGACCATGTTTTGGTGTTATGTACCAGCTGCAGACCTCCTGCCGGTCTGTCGGTGGTGATAGCGGACCCGATTGGGCCTTGGGTGACGGCGATGACGTCACCAGAGCCGTAGGAGACGACTGGTGGCCCTTGGTTGTCGGTAACGTCGCTAAGAGACCTCTCTCCAGCGTTGTTGCCATACTCCATCAAGTTTTTCGATGATCAAATCACCCTTGTGTTGGTGATTTGATCATCTTTTGCTTGGGTATTTGGTGAGATATCGGAGCACCAGCCTAGGAATGCTGCTATGATAACATGTGAAGAATAAAATGATGCCTTGCATTCAAAGAAAACCTTAGCCTCTCTTTTATACTAGGGGGGTTTAGGAAAATTACATAGTCATCCAAGAAATAACATAAAACAACAAATACATCCTTAGGCTCAACAACTTCCGAGACCAAGATTTCTACCTTTGTGCTCATCAAGGGGACCACTATATAAAACTTTCTGGGTCTGAAAATTATGTTCTATGATCTCATGCATTTCGTATTTTCGTGGGAGGACACGAAAAGCTACATGTTATGACAAATCTGGATTTAGAACCAAAGGACAATGCCAAATACAGGAAGTGGGAAAAAGACAATTACCTCGTTATGAATTGGCTAATGAATAGCGTTGATCCTACTATTGCATCAAACATGTTTTAAAAGAAGATAACTAAGGACATTTGGCATGCTCTGGAAAAGAGACTCCATGTAAACAAGCAACTCTTGATGGGTAGACATCTATAGGCGCATATAGAATACCTATCTGGGTGACATGTCCTTGGTTACGTATTTCTCTACTCTGGAGAGTCTGTTTAAGGAGTTTACTATCTTTCAGCCTCTATACTACGACAAGTAGGTTACTGAGTGAGCAGAATGGTAGACTTTTAGATTCCTAGATGGCTTGGCACCACAGTGCTAGTCTTCTTGAGACCAGATTCTATCCTCTGATAAGGTGCTTGATCTCAAGACAACATACAACTGCCTCTAGAAAATCGAGACAGATTCACCTCCTGCCACTCCAGCTATTCTGTTTGATATCTCTACCCACGTTGCCATTGGTGGAAGGGATGGTTGTGGATGAGATTGACCGATCTCTTTATGTGTTCACTACCAGAGAGCTAATCATCCTTTTGAACGCTAGGCAAAAATTGGCAAGCTAACATGGGTGTCTTAGCCCTCTTCTATTGACTCTCCTACTACTCCAGCTGTGTTTGAATAATCAACTCTATCGTTTACTACAGAATAGATTGATCGTCTGAGATGCTTGCTGAGGAACGAGCCCTCCACTACTACTGCTATTACCACAATTATTGTGGCTGAGACCATTACTACTATTGCTGATTAGAGCACTTCTTCTTGAGCTTCTGATTCTACTAGTATTGCCACATTTTATGTGGACGAGGATGACTGATGAGGGAACTAGTTTACCCTTTCACCATCTCTGCTGGCTGCTACTACTACGACCTCATACTACTACCTGATGTTGCTACTTTTGCTACAAGATCATGTCTTCTAGCTGCTACTCCTGTTACAGCCCTATTACTGTCGATTACGATTGCTACTTCTGCTATAGTAATCTCCGGCTTATTGTTGCAACTACTGTTGATTGTGACTGCTACTTTTGCTACAGTCCTCTCTGGTTTTCTACTGCTTCTACCTAACTATTGCTGCTTCTATTTTGCAATTGCTAGTTTTGCTACGGCCGCCATCTACTCTTCGATTCCCTACTTTTAGGGGGAGCATTGTCTTGCTGTAACTCCTTCAAGTTAGACATTATATGCTCCAACTTGGAGGGAAGTGTTAGAATTTAGGAAAATAATTAGGATAAGTTTGTTAGAAAACTCTTTATCCATTTCCATTATTGTTATTTTTAGATTTAGTTGCTGTGTTGGCCCTCTCTATATAAAGGGACCAACACCCTTCTTTTGTTTCTGGAGATCAATAATGATATTTCCTATTTTCCTTCTTTACAAAGAATAATGGGCATGTAGACTTGCACTTGTATTTTGATATGGATAGGATTTGTGGAGGACATGAGATCCACCACTAGATATGCTACCTTCTTTGGTGATGATCTTGTTACTTAGAGGAGTAAAAAGTAGACTGTGGTTGCATGACCTAGTGCAGAGGCTGTGTATTGTGCCATAGCTTATACGGCATGCGAGGTCGTGTGGTTGGTACATTTCTTGGCTCATATGGGGATCCAGGTTTCTCTAATGGCTACATTCTATCACAATCACTCTACTACCTTTATAGCCTCAGTCGGGGAAAATGATTCAAGCTAGTTTATTGTCAAACCCTATCTCTCTTTATATATAGAGAAAGGTGGGACAATTACAATGCAACTCCAAGAAAGAAATAAATAATACAAACACACCCTTACATAAGAATAAAAACATAATAGAGAGAAATCATCAACAACTTAGTTGACCCTACCTATTTGGTATCCAGCTCGGCCCTTACACATCTATGTGTAACAACTCAAACAAAGCCGTTGGTCTAGGACGAGTACTCACATGATATGAAGAATGAAGGTGCTTGCCTTTTTGACAAGCATCACAATAGATCAAAGCTATAGGAGATATATGGGGTATGACTTGACTAAGACTGTTTAGAGGAAGATGTCCAAGTTGGAGATGCCACTGAAATGCCCTCCCGGCAGCAAAAGATACTTCTCCTCGACATGTAGAGGTAAGTGGAGTCTGAGCCAGATGATGAACTCCACCCTCTACATTTTCACTACCAATCGTCTTCCCTGTCATCTTGTCTTGAATGATGCATCCTATATCATCAAAGTTAGCATGATAATTAAGTTCCTTAGTAATCTTGCTGACTGAGAGTAAGCTGATAGGGAAGTTTGGCACATACAAAGATCAGTAATCTCAAAGTAGAAGCCACTGGTACCTTCCCCTGTCCTTGTATCTTGGACTGCTTGCCGTTTGCAACCTTAACTGTCTTGCTTGCGAGTACGGATCTGAGATGGGTGAAATAATCTCGATCTCCACTGAGATGCTGTGAAGCACTTGAATCAACAAGCCATTCAGTACTACCCCGATTCTTGTAATGTGCAATAGAACCTAGCTCGGTGGCTCTCCAAAATTCATCATGATGGCTATGACCTCGGTGTAATCTCTCATCCTTCATGTAATGGTCACAATATCTTTTGAGTTATGTTTCTGCTATTAGGGGAGTTTTATTATTTTTATTTTTAGTAGTGGGTTTATGCTGTAACTTTTTCCTCACCTATATAGAGGTGTAGGGACTTTTTGGTAAACTAAGGATGTTCATTTCCTTCAATTTGGTATCAGAGCCAAGTTGAGGGCTCCACTAAAAGAACCCTAACACCCACCGTCTGCCCCCCTCTCTACCACCGCCGCCACTGATAGCAACAACCACTAGTGCCTCCAACCATAGCAGCAGCAGGTAGCTCGCCTCCAGCAACAGTAGTAGGGAGGCTGTCGCCTAGGCCACTCGCCATCGCTAGCAATAGCAGCAACAGGCAGCCCATCGTCAGCTGCTGCAAGTCGTCGCCTAGGCCACCCGCCACCGCTGCCGAGGCCCCAGCCACTGATTTTTTTTCTCTCTCCTGCTGTTGGTGTTTTGCAGCAGAGCGATGGCACATCTCTGCCTTTTTTGTCTGATTGAAAGACCTTTGGATCGTAGTTAATAGAGTGTTAATGCTAAGGGTCTTTCGGAAAGGTGATTTGATGGTATTTTCAGATCTTATCTATTAGATTTGGGGTGTGTATTTCCCTTTGATGCATGTTTTTGGGGTGTGTAGTCCCCTTGAGTATTGATCGCAGGTGAGCGAAGATTTTTTGGGATGTGTATTTCCCAGTTGGTATATTTGTTGGGGTGTGTATTCCCCGTTTTCTATCAATTTTCGGATATGAAGTGTAAAGAAATTAAGGGTTGTACCCTTTTTGTGGCACATTGAACTTTTTTTGTGGCAGTGTGTTTCAGTGAACATGGCAGTGTCTCAGTCAGAGATTGTGATAGGAACTGCCGTGGGTGATACTCCAACCACTAGTGTGACGTGGTTGATTGATTCAGGTGCTTCCAATCATTTATCCAGGAATCTGCAGTGTTTTGGACAGATTCAACCTGTCTCTCGAGGTCGTACAGTACAGGTGGCTGATGGGTGACTTGCTCCTATTAGTGGTCAGGGGGAAATTAATGTTACCCATTCTATGCAGCTTAATCATGTCCAGTTTGTTCCAGATTTATCCATGAACTTGCTCTCTGTCAGTGAGATCATTAAGTAGATGGATTGCCGTGTCATCTTTGATGAGCGTAGATGTATTTTCCAGGATAGAATGACAGGGAAGACTATTGGTAGTGAATATGAAGGAGTTTACCGACTTCAGCAGGGTCCCATGGCTGCAGCATGTCGGGTTAGTACTACATCTGGGAGTGCTTTACAGTGGCATAGACGGTTGGGCCATCCTTCTTTAGAAATATTACGCAAGCTTATTCCTCATGTATCCTTAGGTACACAACTTTTCTACGATGCATGTCAACTTGGGAAGCACCATAGATCTTCCTTTTCTGCTGCTATATGACCATGTTCGATTTCGTGTTTTCAGTTATTGCATTTTGACGTTTGGTGTCCCAGTAGGACTCCTGATAGAGCAGGACATCGGTACTATTTGATTGTGGTTGATGATTTTTCCAGATTGTCCTGGCTATTTCTCATGAAGAATAAGTCTGAAGTGGGTCCATTGATTGAGAAGTTTGTGTTGATAAAAAATCAGTTTGATGTTTGTATCAAGACTCTTAAGTTTGGTAATGCACTGGAGTTTTGTACTCGTCGGCAGGCTGAATTCTGTGGCTTGCATGGCATAATTCATCAGACCTCCTGTCCTCACACCTCTCAACGAAACGGAGTTGCAGAAAGGAAGTACATACATATCCTTGATATGGCTAGAGCGCTTCTTATCCATAACAGTGTGCCACTGAGCTACTGGGGAGATGCAGTTCTCATAGCTTGGTATCTTATTAAAAGATTGCCCTCAGTGATTTACGAATAGATACCGTGGTAGGTGCTTTATCCAAATGATGAGCTGTTTGATCTTCCATCCAAGACATTTAGGTGCGTGGCTTTTGTACATCTCCTTGGACCTAGGCGCGATAAATTAGCACCTAGAGTAGTCAAGTATGTGTTTTTTGGCTACTCTCGTACTCAGAAGGGGTATTGATGTTTTGATCCCCTACACCAGAGACATTATATTAGTGCAGGTGTCACCTTTCATAAAGCTATGCCTTATTTTTTTGTTGCTGTCAGACAGTGTGCAGAGTGTGTGTTTTTTGGCTACTCTCGTACTCGAAGGGGTATCGATGTTTTGATCCCCTATACCAGAGACATTATATCAGTGCAGATGTCACCTTTCATGAAGCTGTGCCTTATTTTTCTGTTGCTGCCCTCAGTGATTCATGAATAGATACCGTGGTAGGTGCTTTATTCAAGTGATGTACTGTTTGATTTTCCATCCAAGACATTTGAGTGCGTGGCTTTTGTACATCTCCTTGGACCTGGGCGCGATAAATTAGCACATAAAGCAGTTAAGTGTGTGTTTTTTTGGCTACTCTCGTACTCAGATGGGGTATCGATGTTTTGATCCCCTACACCAGAGACATTATATCAGTGCAGATGTCACCTTTCATGAAGCTGTGCGTTATTTTTCTGTTGCTGCAAGGCAGGTGCAGAGTCTGCGCCTGTACCAGTTGCTCTTATACCATTTGATATATTTACAGATACTAGTAGTCCTTCTCAGACTACTGAGCCACCTACCAGCACATTCAGGCTAGTACCAGCGGATGAAGGGACCTTCGAGGGTTACACTTATCAGTTGCCAGTTGTGTATAGGGCAAAGCCCCTTCCATCTATTCCACAGACTCCTCAGGTTAGTGTTAATAGCCTAGAGGCGGTTTCTACTTAGGAGGCTTCTTCAGATACAGTGTTAGGAGATGTAAAGGGTGAGAGTTTGTCACGTGTGGATGGTTCTCCAGGTCCTGATTCCATGAGTACTGATAATGATATTCCTATTGCTATCAAGAAAGCTCCACGATCTTGTGCCTAGTATTGTGTTGCTGGGAGTGTTGTTTCTGCTGATTCTCTAAGTTCAGAGTTTCATGCATTCATAGCTGCTGTATCTAGTGCTGAGTTACCTACCTCATACTAGCAGACTTTTCTACATCCACATTGGAAGGCAGCTATGGAGAGGAGATGTTTGCACTTACTACCAGAGGTACCTAGGAGCTGTCACCTTTACTGTCTGGCGCGTATCTTGTTGGAGTCAGATGGGTCTTTGCCTTGAAATATAACCCGGATAAGTTTAAGACCAAGTCGTCGGCCTCCTGGCCTTCGACTTGAGGGAGAGTGTTAGAACGACAGAATAAAGCCACATGGACAGGCCACGTGGTAGTCAACAAGCCACGTGGACTATCCATGTGACAGTCAACAGGAAGGTCTATAAGGGTTGGCAGTCATGGGTCTTTGGACCCAAGTGTGGAGTTTTTTGCTTAGGGAGGAAGTTTTCTATTTTTAGTAAATATGTTTTAGGAAAAGAGTTTTAGATTTGATTTGTTTAGAGAGATAAGGTTTTTCCTTATGGGATAAGATCTTTGGTTTTCAAGAATAGGGATATGTATTCTCTGTAAAAGAGAGCCTTCCTTCTTTGTAATTTCTTGAGTCCATAATAATATTTCCAACTTTACAAACGCCTCTCTCTCTCTTTAGTCTCCACAAGGCTCGCCAGCCACGAAAAGGGCGTCTGACTACTTGCGCCAGCCAACAGGGGTTGCCGACCACCTCTTGCAGCTAAGGGCTACTCTCCCTGCTCCTTGCATGCACAGCCCCACGTGGAACTATTTTTCCCACGCACAAGGAGCCTCTACGCTCTGGTTTACGCTAAGTTATGATAGTGACAAACCATAATCAAGGATATTTTTGACACGAACCAAAAGATATGCTTTACAAGTATATTTTTGAATGGGCCTACTTCTCGGATATTTCTTTTGATATAGTCATAGATGACTAGTTTGTGTGAATGGTTGAGGCTATTAGGAAGTATGTTCTAGGACTAAAACCTCTTAGTTGTGAGATTGCAATCCCATTTTTAAAGTTGATGGAAAACACTAACATGGAGTTGCTCGATCGCGAGACGCATTAGAGATTATAGCTATCGTTGTAGTGTGAATCACGATGAAATAAATAATATTTATAAAGTTTCAGTGAGTACCGAGTTATTCGCAGGAAGGCAAAACATGATTTTTATGTGAAAGTTTTTCAAAAATTTGTTCTAAACAAGTATTTATATATTTATATATGTATATATAGACATCAGATATTCAGAAAATCAGAATTTTATTACTATTTGGAAATAGTTTTTAAACTAGAAATCACTATGCTAAAGAGTAGGAAGAGGAAAGAGAGAGAGAGAGATAGCAGATGACGACGCTGCTTGTGGGATTCTTGTGTGAAGTGCGGTAGTACTTCAGATTCAGAGCGTCGGGACGAATGCTAGAGAAGAGTTGCAGAGAGGGAGAGGGTTGGAGTTGTATCTGGTGAGAGTTGCCTCTTAACTGTGGGGCCCTGGAGCTCTTTTTATAGCATTAATGAGGGGTAAAGTGGGTATTTTAACCCTCCAACTCGTTCAAGAATCTCAGGTTGATCAGATCCGTCGATTGGGAGATCAACGGCTTTAATGTGGCCTCAAAATAACCCTATATGCGCCTTATACGTGCAGATGTCTTTTGGTGGTGCCACGTGGCAGCTTCAGAGTCGCCCGATTGCAATCATGCGCCGCCTTTACAAATTCCCTGACGGCTTAAATCGCACGTGCTACCGCCTTAAGGAGGATGCTCGTAATGACACGTCAGATTCGGCGTTATAGAGCGCGTGATTGCACCGCCTACTCAGACGTTTCGCTTCACACCACGTGTCTGCATCCGCGCCCTTCGTTCTGATCCAGCGGTTGAATTGCGCCCACGCTCCACCGCCCTTCCCAATTTTGCGCTGAGTGTGGCTCAAACGTGCGTCTCGCGCTTGCATGTGAGTGCACGAACTGTTGCGCTAAGCCTCCGTTTGTGTTGCGTTTAGGTTTTAGGCAAGTCCGCTCTTAGCTGTTGGATGGAGATCCAACGGCTGAGATCTCTTCTTAGTTGATGAAGTTGGGTGGGGCGGTGACGTGGCCGCTTTGTGGCCGTGGGATGATGATCCAATGGCCCCACAAGACGCGGGAAGAGCTCTTCGGAGGTTGGGGCGCGGCGTGGGCTGGTTATGATGTCATCACGTGGTGCCATCGTGGTCATCCATCTTCCTTTGTAGACGGTGCTATAGGCCTTCGATCGAGATGATTTTTGCTCCGTTGGACTGCGATTATTGATTCGGATCCATTCATGTGGTCGGATTTTACATTTGAGGCTTGGATCTCTGTTATCTTGCTCATTGGCATCCGTTCTTCTATGGGCTACATGTAATGCTATGGATGTCTGATCAAGACGATTTCGGAATCGTTGGACTCCCATCGTCGTCTTGATCAGATTCGTATGGTTTGATCTATCATTTGCGGCCTCGAATCATCTGCAATCAATTTCGTCTCTCTTTTAGAGCATAAAATGGTAATATTATCTCTAGGGCTACTAAACTAACTATTATGCAAATTATGATGCTTATGTATGCGTTGTTTCTAAGTTATGCTAAGATCTAACTTAATTAAGGTAGATTTGGTCATATGATTACTGTGCAATCAGGAGTTGGGAGATGTAAAAAACATGTTCTATCATGACGGATGCATGGACAGATATGTATGGAAGGAACATCATGAAGTTGTGCATCCATTGTACACTTCGGGTTGGTTTTTTGAGATTCGTTGACTCTTCTATTGATCCTCACACTTTCAAATATATATTCCGCTTCGCTGATGAATGCATCAAGGAGGTTGGAATGGAAAATTGACAATGCTTTTGCCAACACATCTTGGGAATTGAAGTGTTCACAAACTTTCTACTCTCAAGTGCTGTTTGTGCCATGGATCTAGTGTTAGAAGAGAATGGGAGAGAGCCCAAGATAAGTAGTGTAGTCACAAAGGCAAGAGCTTACCGTATGCATATATAGTCATGCTATAAACATTGTGGAGTGTATTAGAGAAGGGAAAATTGAGATTCATGTTCTTTTCAGATGAATGAAAAAGTTGCTAATGGTCAAAGAATAAAAATAGGGAGTATGCAACTGCAATAATTTTGAGTGAATCTTTTTGGATCCAAGTTATACTAGTAGTAAGGAGCTTAACACCTTTGGTTTGTTTGATACAACTAGTTGATTCTAAAAGGAAATCATCAACAAGTTTTGTTTATTAGGGCTTGGAAGAGACAAAACAGGCAATCAGGCCATGCTTAAGTGGTAAGGAGAAAGTGTTGTGTTGTAAACCATTCATAGAGGAAATAGGTAAGAAAGCAAAAGGATAATTGGATATACCACCTCACAAGGCTACATATTTCCTTAATGCATATTATTGTTACAAAGATTGTAGAAGGTATAAAAGGCATGTCAGGGTGACAAAAGCATTGATATCTTGCATCGAGCAATTTTATCTTGAAATAGATATGCAAGATATCGTCACAAGAAATTAGTTAATAGCCTTTAAGCTTGACAATGAAATAAGTCGCGAACTATTGGTTGTGAGGCGAAGATCCATCAGTGGTGAACTTTCTCATCCAGTTAACTATATATGTAAATTCTAGGGCTTGTTTTTCATTAGAATGGGTTATTACTTGACTAATACTATTCATTGAGCAATTGATTATTGGTCCCTATATGAAATTGATACATCCTATTAGCGTGTGCGTGGAATAAAGCCATGTAGTAGCAATAGCAATCGGTGGCCCATGTTAGGCACGTGAAGTGTGTGTGCGTGTGTGCGTTAAGTTTAGGGTTTGGTGTTTTCAAGTTTGTTGTGGCAACTTATCTTGGTTCTTGATTGCTAGAGTCTAAATTTAAGATCGAGTCAATTTAGGAATAGTTGATTGAGTTGATTGAATTTGTTTTAGGAAATAGGATTAGCAAATCCTAAATTAGCTAGGGTTGCGATTGAGATTGTAGTTGAAAGTGGTTCTCTTTAAAAAGAGACCAAATCTCCTTATTTCCTCTTGAGTGCCAATAAATTATTTTCCAACTCTAAGAGCTCCCTCATCTCTTTCTCGTCCATGCTGTCGACTCCTCTCCCTATTTCTTCCTCTTCTCTCCACATGCCAACATCTAAAAGAATAAGGGCCCTCTTCACGCTAAATCAATTCTTCACACATTCCATTTGCATTCAATGGCCATCAAAATCCTAGCTTGAACTCTTTATCATCTATGTTAGCTTATGTTACGTGGTCATTTATTTTTCTTCTTATTGTAAGGGTTATGTGTGTTTTGTCCTTCAGGGACATTCCTGTACTTTTGACTTTACGGTCTCTCTCTATATAAGAGAGCCCTTGGGTTTCTAATGAAACTAAGTCATTAAACCAATTTGGTATTAGAGCGTTGGTCCTAGACCATGGCTCTAGGTATCCTACCTGCCACAACCTCCAAAACCATAACCACCAAACCCTAATTGTCTCTCTCCATCGTGAGTGGTAGTAGCTCTCGGCGGAGCTCTGGTGGCACACTGTAGCACAAGTGGTGGTGCTGCGGCAACACAGTTGGGCTTGTAGCACCGACAACGGTGCTCAGGTGGTGCTACGGTGAGCTTGGAGACTCTCCTAGCCTTCAGCGCAGTGTTGTAGCATCTAGGTTGATCACGGTGGTGTTGCGATGGCTTTGAGGGCCCTCCTAGCCTTTGGCGGTGGCGCTGCAACACTGAGGACCACTTGCGGCGACGCTGTGGTCCCTTGGAGGTCGATTTAACCTTCGGCGGCGGCGCAGCAGCAGCTTGTTAAGGTTGTGGCGACGCTATAGGTGTTTGGCGACAGTGAAACAGCAGCTAGGGCTGCCTGTTGGACTGGCGATCGTGCGCTGCAGGTGGTGCTGACCTCTGGCGTTGCCGCTACAGTGTTCTGCGCATGGTGGTTGGCGGCGTAGATCGACAGGGAGGAGGTGCGCGGTTATCTGATTCCTGTGCAGTGATTGTGAAGGGGTTTTATGCCTTGATCTAGGAACGTAAGTTCGTGATGCAGGTCTGAATCTATTTGATTTTAGACTTGCGGATGATTTCGTTGTGATAAAAGCTTGATTGAGGCTTTCGGATTGCGAAGATGGCTTTGGATGATCAGTCCGAGGTATCTTCGGGCTCTGTTTCCGACACCGGGGTACTCAAGAATCCTTTCTTTGGTCCTGTTGTTAAGTTGGATGAGACTAACTACCTACGGTGGTCTCAGACCTTTCTTATAAGGTTTTAAATATCAATATCGATATCATATTGACAAGTCAAAAAATGGATATATCGGGGATATATCACTGATATTGGTGAATTGGGGGGAAATCGCTTAGAATGGCATAAAATATCACAAAATATCATAAAATTTAAAAGTTAGCATGTTTATGAATAATATATCATGAAAGGATGCCTAAAAAACGTGTATATGTGTTATATCAGGTATATATCGTCGATATCGATGAATTTTTTACATGTGTGTGTGCGTGCGTGCGCGTGCATGTGTGTGTGAGCCATTGATTGGTTGGTTGACTCGGGTGCTCCTCGACATAGATTTGATGATGCTAGACAGTTCTTTAGGCTAAAACTAGTTCCATCTAGCAAAACCATATTAGTTGCTAATGTGAGGCATTCGCCCATTATAGGTCAGGGAAAGGTACAAGATGCATCTCACAGTACGACTGGGGAGTGTGCTTGTTGTCGATTTCCTTTTGAGTCTAATGCTATTAGTAGAATTACGAAGTAGTTAAATTGCAAAGCAATGTTTAATGTTGTGTCTTTTATGTTTCACGACATTATTATTGACAAGTTGAGTGATTGGTTGTGGTCGTGATGGAGGTGTCTATTGGTTTCTGCAGTCACCATATGTAGGCTATGTTTCACTTCCATCAGGTGGCTGTTTGGTTCGGTTATCTCCCACTATCTAAGCTTTTATCGATGATTTTGTCTGTGTGTATGTGTGTGAGCTCGCACCTCCCGCCCACTATATGTGTCTAGTCCAACAACTCTCACCTCCTGCCCAATGTGTAGGTCTAGTCTAGCCGCCCTCTTGCCTAGCATTCAAATTTTAAACCTCCTGTCCATCAAACCCAACGCCAACAGCTCTTATATTGTCGTTATCTTGGCGATATCGTCTATATATCGCTTGATATATCGGCGATATCTCCCTGTATCGGAAATATATCACCGATATCCGGGAAAAGAAATACTTTGGGAGTATCGATACCACCCAACCCCATCAATAGCGATATATCGTCGATATATCACGATATTTCAAACCTTGCTTTCTTGTAATCGTCAGGGGTCATAAAGAGCCATATTCTTACGGATCCGGAGCCTGAGAACAAGATAGGCACAAATGCTAATCGGGATAGCGACAATGCATGGTTTGTGCATGGTTGATGCAGATGGTTATTCCCCGCATAAGGGATGAGATCATGTACTACACTATTGCAAAAGAGATGTGGGAGTCTTTGAGTGATACCTATTCACATGTTACGAACTTCACACGAGTTTTTCAGGTCTTGTATGACCTTTTTTATCTGCGTCAGGAGGGACGCACGCTGTCATAGTATTACTCCCTCATGAAGGGAATGTTGGAGAGGCACTACTCCTGCCTGTCAGGGTGTTCTTGTGAGTTCTAAAGGACTTTTAGGAGACAATTGATTGTTTCTCTTTTCTTGGCTGGCCTTGGACCTGAGTACACGACAACTAGAGATCAGATCCTCACTGCTCTTGAGCTTCCTCCCCTCGAGGAAGCATATAGTAGACTCAGCAGAGTTAGAATACACACTCTTACTCCTGACACTATTGCTCAGTTGTCTGCATTGGCTGTGATCCCTGGACGTAGCATGGGTACTTATTCTGCACGTGGTTGTGCACGTGGATGCTCTTCTGGTACACATACCAAGACTTCGTGTACTTTTTGTGGCAGACTAGGTCGTGCTGAGACTACATGCTGGCAAAAGCATTGTAGGCCACCTTTGGCCAATCAGGCAGTTGAGATCTTCGATGCAGCTCTTCCTACTTCTGATATTAGATCCTTGAGCATTGAGATTGAGAATTTGCAGCAACAGATTGCTCAGTTGACTCAGGCGTCCTCTCAGATTGTAGACACTGCAGCTATGGCTTTCTCTTCAGAGACACCTGCGACTGGTATGTTGTCACTGTTGTCTTCCGGTGAGTGGTTAATTGATTCTGGTGCATCTAAGCACCTATGTGGCGATTGAGACTCTTTTTCTCAGTTAGCACTTGTTACACCCACCAGGACAGTACAGGTGGCCGATGGGTGACACTTGTCACTTGTTGGTATGGGAGATATGTCTTTGTTTCCTACTTTGAGACTTGCAGATGTCTATTATGTGCCTGATTTTCCTTTAAGTTTATTGTCTGTTAGCAGCATCACTAGAGATCTGAACTGCTGAGCTACTTTGATGTGTCCTCTTGTGTCCTGTAGGACAAATTCACTGGGAAGACGATTGGTGGAGGGTATGAGGAACATAGGGTGTATTGTCTGAGCCGTAATGCTTTTGCTGCCTCTGCTACCCAGGGCTTTGCTTCTACTGGATCTCCTCTCCAGAATGCCTTTGTTTAGATGTGAAGAATGCCTTCCTTTATGGTGATCTCGAAGAGGAAGTTTATATGCAGTAGCTACCTGGCTTTGAGAGTTAGGGGGAGTGTGTATGCCGATTACGGAAGGTTATATATGACCTTAAATAGAGTCCTAGGGCTTGGTTTCAGAGATTGTCATAGGTTGTAGAGGCAGCTAGATTTAGGAGATCGACGGCTGATTTTTCACTTTTTTTCAGGAGGACTAGGTGATGTACTTTGGTACTTCTTGTTTATGTTGTTGATTTGATCATCAGAGGGGACGATGTGCAGGGTATTGCTGAGGTTAAGCGCATCATAGTAGAGTAGTTTGTCATGAAAGACCTAGGGACTTTACAGTATTTCCTTGCTATTGAGGTTGCTCGCAGTAAGGAGGGTGTGGTCTTGTCTCAACGAAAGTATGCTTTAGATATCTTACAAGAGGTTGGTATGCTTGAGGCCAAGGAGGCCAATATTCCTATGGACCCTAAGATGCTACTCTATGATGAGGATGCACAGGTGGTGAACAATAAACGGTACAGACAACTTATGGGCATGCTGCTGTATCTTACTATCATGAGGTCAGATATCTCCTTTGCAGTTGAGAGACTGAGTCTGTTCATGGCCAAGCCAACACATTATCATTGGGATGCAACATTGATGGTGCTTAGATATGTTAAGATGGCTTTTGGGAAGGGTGTATTCTTCTCAAAGGGGTCTTCTATGACGTTGATTGGCTACTCAAATGCAAATTATGCCGGATGCCATGTGGATCGCAAATCCACTGCTGGGTTCTGCACCTTCTTAGCAGAAAATTTGATCACATGGAGGAGCAAGAAACATGGCATAGTTGCAAGATCCAGTGCCAAGTCTGAATATAGAGCTATGGCTCAGACGACTGCTGAGATGATGTGGATCGGATCCTTGCTTATTGACCTACAGGTGCAGTTTTCTGACCCCATGGAGATGTGATGTGATAATATAGCAGCTACCTTCATTGCCAACATCCTAACATTTTAGGAGAGGGCGAAGAATGTTAAGGTTGATTGTCACTATACCAGGGACATTATCCAGAAGGGGTTACTATATATCACTTCTGTTGTATCTGAGTAGCAGACTGCTGATATTTTACCAAGTCCTTGGCCAGATTTTCATTTGATTCTTGTATATCTAATCTGAGCATGATAGATATCTTTGCTTCAGCTTGAGGGGGAGTGTTAGTTTATGTTGTGTGATCATTTATTTTTCTTCTTATTGTAAGGGCTTGGTGTGTTTTGTCCCTCAGGGACATTCCTGTACTTTTGACTCAACGATCTTTCTATATATAAGGGAGCTATAGGGTTTCAAATGAAACTAAGTAATTACAATCAATTTTCTAGATATTTGAGTGGAGCATATTTAAAAAGGAAATGGGTTATAATGTATGCAAGGCTTTACACGTTCCACAGCGTATGATTTTTTCACTGTTGATTTGTTGATTCGTGCAAAATATTGGTGCAACTTGACATTAAAGAGGCTAAATGACTGTCTTTTTGTTCTTTTATGCTAAACTAATGGATTGTCAACAAAAGGCAGTGAGATGGGATTCACTACAAAAGATCTTTCACATGTAATGGCATTGGTTCTTGATGTGGAAGCTAAAGAAGAGGGAGCTTTCACAAGCTGACTTGTGTTGTGGTTGCTGAGGCATGTTGTGCTGAAGATGTGATACAGCCAAGAAGAAAAAGAGGTGGCAAAAGCAATGGGCCTTCTAACTCAGCAGCATCAGTATCATAATTTGATTTTGAGGAGGATGAATCTGAGTTCTGAAGAAACAGATGAAAATGAAGATGATATTCCCTTGTTGTTGGATGAGGTTAATGATTGATTTTGGGATATTTTGTTGTGATGAGGCTTTTGTAATTTCAATGATTGAAAACTTTGTACTATTTCCTTTAAACTCATCGTTTACAGTCTATTTTCATTACCTTAAACTTCAAATTGGTTGATTTTTATGTTATGTTGTATTTTTCTGGTTGAAATTTTAGGTTTGTTTGGGGCGTTGTAGTAGATTGTGCAAGTAAATACATCTTAACACACACACCTGCACCCACGCACACACATGTGCACGTGCACACACACATTGTATACTCCTTAGTGACAACGCATGCTGTATACTCCTTCTTGACTTGGCCAGCTGAATATCAAGTATTGGGTCATGCAACCTCGTAGAGCTAGCTTACCCTGGTGTGATGATGCTAGGAGTGACATAGGGGTGAGAAAAGAGAGGATCAAATGTGGAGTGGAACACTGAAGAGAGATCATTGCCGTAATGCCTTAGCAAGTGTGAGATGGGAGTTCAACAAGGGGAAGGCAGGGGAATTTTACACATAGAAACTACTGCTAAATGCTCTGTAACGAAATGGAAACCATGTGACCCAGAATATTACGAGGACTCCAAATTTCTCTGAAAATCCCTTCTGAGGTCATTATATATGATCGTATTAGCATCAGTCCTTTTTTACGGAGGGAAGATCCATTATATGGGTTGGAATCATGCTTGGAGACATCACCTACTCATGTTGGGGCCCACTATCCTCCATAGGAAGGGCACTCAAACTTAGTGTCATGCAGTGGCCTTCCTGGTCATTGTGATTGTGGTGCACTTACTCGCTTTATACCAGGGTCTTGTTCTTGGAAACCTCTTGATCAACCAATTTCTGGCACAACCTGCAAGTTCATGAGTATGTCTCTTGTTGGCCACTTGGGAGATTCTAACCCTCCAAATCTTTGGGGAGAGGCCACCGTTTCCATGTTCATATTCTTACAAATGTTTTATAGCATTACCAAGTCCTTGACTTTATATTCCTGTCAGTCTAAATAGTCATAAGAAATTACCTTGTGATGTAGTTTATGTGTATGCTGTTCAAATTTTTGACAATTGGACATGTAGGAGCCTTGCCAACTTTACTTGACGTCTTTTCTGGCTTGAGTCTTTTACGCTTTTATTCCTCTTTAAAGTTCATTAAATATTCCTCCATCTGTTTCTTGATGTATTCAGCTTATAAAGATGACAGCGTCTATGAGGCCCATCGGCGGTCCAATACAATATGCCTGCAACTCTATGTAAAAGCGAAGGAGGCATTCCCTGAGGCATTCCCTGGGGATTCAGCTGCAGCTTCGATCTTCTCACGACTCAACAACACTCAAGAAAGTTCTTGGAAGAGTGATCACACTAGGGTAAAAGCAGATTGCTATTACAGACTTGTCAGAGTGTACCTCAGAGTTCATCTTATTTGCAGCATTTTGCTTTTTCAGGAACTTATCAGGCGACTGTGCACTTGGAGGGACTTGATGGTTTGTTTCTCTGATGGGCAACAACAATACCTGAAATTTGTTTCTTTCTTCTCGATTGTTGCAATCCCCATCTCATATGCTACTTAGATGACAAATTACACTCTGAACATGTCAATGTTAATGCAAATTTCAAGGCTTTTTTAGGATGATGTCATTGAATGGCATTGTTCTCTATTTTATTAAGCATATATGGATTTTAGATATTTTGAATCCTTGGTTTGCCATGAGTGTAAAACTGTTATCATAAATATTCCTTGAATGCACATTTGCTAAACTACCCTATGTATTTTTTAGTCGCTCCTTGTAGGTGTCAAGTAATTATGAAATGAGGAAGTGCAATTTAATCAGGAAGATATTTTTGTAAGTGGAAACAAAAGTTGAATTCCTTCAAGCTTTGTTTATATCATGTAAAGTCTTTAACTAATAAAACAATATGTTGTTTGAGATGGTAGATTGCCAACCTTCTCCATGAGAGAAGAGGCCTCCAGGTCAGATGCTTCTTCTCATTCTTCTTAAAGGAAAAATAGTGCTCGATGTTTGAAGTTTATATTTGTTGGAAAAGAATAAGATGTCTTATTCATCAAAAGAAGCCCTAATAGGGATGCAAACCGGTCGGGTTTGACTAAACCCATACGCATACTGTTGAGTTATATGTAATGGGTCTTTTTATTTTGTTGTAAGGTGAAGGGGTATACTTGTAATCTCTCCTCTGGTGCCTCTCTCTATATAAAGAGGCCTAGGGTCTCTCTAATAGAAGTAAGTTCATTTCAGTCCTAACTTGGTATCAAAGTAGGGGTCCTAGACTATGGCTTTGGTATCCCACCAAATCCTAACCTCCTTCCCACCCACCAAAACCCTAACTCCACCAAGGGCGGCACCGCCGGTCACCTAGGCCAGCAGCACCACTGGAGGAAGGCCCTTCCGACCTTCAAACAACCAGCAGCAATGCCGCAGGCCCTTCTCGAGCTCGCTGCGCCGCCATAGAGGTCTACCTCAACCTCCACAACGCTGTAGCACCACCGTAGGTCGGTCTCGACTGGCAATGCCATCGTTGTAGTACTTCGCAGCGCCTTCGCAGGGGTAGATAGAGCCTCTATAGCATTGCTCCTGGTGGGATAAGCCTCTAACGCTGCCACCTTGAGTCTCCGATCACCTCAGCATTACCGCAGAGTCGTTTGCAGGTGGGGATAAGCCTCTAGTGATGCCGCCCTGAGTCTCCGATCACCTCAGTGTCGCCGTGGAGTCATTTTCAAGCGATAGGCTCCGCCACCGAGGCTCTTTCAGGTAGCCACAGTGAAGAGCACCGCTAGGGCCTCTTTTGTTCCTTAGCGTGTGCAAAATTTGTTGGAACACATTCTGTAGTTTTGAAATCCAACTTTTCAGATCTCATGATGTGATTTTCAGACCCAAGTCAGTGATTTTTTGTGGATCTTGACTTTGCATATCATAGGGGACCAGAAAGACAATGTAAGTGATTTGATAGGAAAGAACACCACAAGTACCCCCCCTGCAGGGGACATCAAGTTAGACGGATCCAACTTATTGCTCTGGAACACCTCTCGGTTTGTTGGATCTCATAGGATGTACATCTTGACTAATGCAGTTCCTGCTCTTAAGTCTTTCGATTGGGAGGCAGACAACGGCTGGGTCATTACGTGCCTTCTCAATAGCATCACCCAGACCATAGCCAAGCAGGTGATGACTCATGCAGCCATGCTTTGGCTAAGAGAATGTGGGAAGTACTTCATGAGATACACTCTCATAGAAGTAATAGTACCAAACTATATAGTGTTGTGGAGGACATTCACAATCTTCAGAAAAGAACTGTCCTTGTTCGAATATTATGGCACTATGCAGAATCTATGGGATGAGCAAGATGCATATTAGCCTATCTTTACGGATGCAGCTATTATAGCCAAGCAGAGAGAAGTCATTTGCCCCATTCAACTTTTGTCTGGTCTTGGTTTCGAATACAAGGCAGTCAAAGATTAGTTCATGACGATGGACGAGATTCTGACATCGGAGTAGATCTATACTCGTCTTTCTAGGCTTGCCACCTCAGATCCCATACCCACTACTGATGCCTCTACCATGGTTGCTGTTGGACGTGGTAGAGGAAACCCAGGGAGAAGAGGTGGTCGAGCTTGTGGTGGTCGTGCACGTGGACGTGGTCATGGTCGGAGTTTTGTTTTTTGTGAGTACTGTCACAGGAACGGGCACACCATGGACCGGTGTTGGGTAAAGCACGGCTACCCACAGGGTATGGATCCACGTGCCCATCAGGTATCTGTAGAGGAGCCTACTCAGATACAGGAGGATGACAGCCAGATCACGGTTTCGAGGTTTGATTACAAGCAGTTCATAGCATCTTAGGGATCTACTTTTGCCTTTGTTTAGAGGTCTGTAGGTACTTCTATCATGTCAGTTAAATCCCAAGCCCCTATCTGGCTTTGCAGATTCCGGTGCCTCCTCCCATATTACTGGTGATGGTACCCTTTTTTCGTCTCTTCGTGACCTTATTACACCATTTCAGGTCAAAGTAGCTGATGGGGGTTTGTCTCCTGTTACTGGGCTCGGGAAAATCTCTATCTCTAGTACCTTGCTTCTTTCTAACGTCATGCATGCTCCTAGATTTGCACTTAATTTGATGTCTATCAGTCAAATTACTAAAGATTTAAGATGTTAGGCTATTTTTCATGGCCAGTATTTCATCTTGTAGGGCCTCTAGACGATGAGGCGGATTGGTGGACTTGAGTAGAACGGGCTCTACTACCTACATATCTCTCCTCTATCCAGTATTGATGCTGTGTGTGCCACTACTGCTCACTAGTGGCACTTGAGACTTGGTCATCCTACCCTTCATATTTTGTGTCGTCAGTTTCCTGCTGTCCTTTCTCGATGTTTTGATGTGTGAAGTCTGTTAGTTGGGCAAATACTATAGGCTTTCTTTTCCCCTAAACAATAAAGAGCTGATCTGCTTTTGCTCTTGTGCATTCTGATGTTTGGGGCCCTTGTAGGGTCGAGTGTTAGAGGATTTCGATTTTTTCTTATTCTTGTGGTTGATTGTACTAGGATGTCCTGGATTTTTATGATGAAAGAAAAATTCTAAGTATTTGATATTGTTAAAAATTTTATGTTGGAAATAAAGTCTCAGTTTTCTACTGTTAAAATTTTCGTAGTGATAATGGTTTGGAATTCTTAAATGCCAGGACTGATGCTCTCTTTAAATCGTTGAGTATTGTTCACCAGACTACTTGTGTTCACACCTCCCAACAGAATGGGGTTGCTGAACATAAGCTTCGTCACTTAATTACTTGATGTTACCCATTTATCATGTTTCACATGAATGTTCCCTCATAGTTTTGGGTTGATGCTGTTCTTAGTGCTACTTATCTTGTGAACAGAGTTTGCTCCTCTGTCTTAGGGGGTAAAACTCTGTATTCTTTGTTGTTTACTGGCAATGATATGTTTTCTGGTACTCTTGACATCCTTGGCTGTGTTTTTGTCCATTTACATAAAGTGGATAATATTTCTCCTTAATCTGTGAAGTGTGTTTTTGGGATATTCTAGGACTCAGAAAGGGTAAGGTTGTTATGACCCTGTTTCCTGGAAATTTTATGTTTGTACTGATGTTAACTTTTTTGAGGAGGTACGATATTGCAGAAAAATGGGGAGGAACCTACTGAGCCTTCACATGAGGTTCCCCTTCCTATGCCCACTGAACCACCACAACCCACTGAGCCACCCATACCAGGACTACCCAACTTGATCTATGCCCCTTTCCGTATTGTCCTGAGATTCCCGATACGGATACCTTTCCTAAACACTTCTAACGCAGGACCCAGGATATTCCTCATATGGATGAACCACCATCCACTGTCTCTGCTTAGTCCCCACCAGCTGCTGATGACTTGTCTGAGGACTAGGTAACTCCTACTACTGAGGACACTACTCTAGACCTTCCTATTGCACAAAGGAAGGCTCCACATTCTTGTGTTAAATATTCTATATCTCAGTTTATGTCTCTTGATAGCCTATCTATTGTTGGACGCTAGTTTTCCCTTGCCATTGACAACGTGCTGGTATCTCGAGATCATTATAAGGCCTTTTGAGATCCATCTTGGACATTGGCAATGGATGAGAAGATGGCAGCTTTACAGTCCCGTGGCACTTAGGACCTGGTTGATCTACTCCCTGGAGCTACTGTTGTGGGGTGTAGATGGGTGTTTACGCTCAAATGCTGTCCTGTTGGCATTGTGGAATGGTGCAAAGCATGCTTGGTGGCCAAAAGATACACTCAGACGTTCGGGGTTGACTACTTCGAGACCTTCTCCTTGGTTGCTCATCTTAATTCTGTTCAGATTCTGCTATCTCTTGCTGTCAATGAACATTGGGCCGTACATCAGTTGGATATCAAAAATACCTTTCTCCATGATGATTTGGAGGAGGAAGTCTATATGGAGCAGCCACTCGGCTTCCCTATTTAGGGGGAGTGTCAGAATTTGTGTAGACTGAACAAAGCTATCTATGGACTAAGATAGAGTCCTAAAGCTTAGTTTGAGAGATTCAACAAGGTGGTCCAAGATTATGGCTTCACTAGGTCATCGACAGACCATTCTATCTTTACACTGCATAAACAGATAGGCCCCGTCATTTTTGTGGTGTATGTGGATGACATACTTTTGACTGGTAGTGATAGGAAGGGGATAGAGGGAACAAAGAAGATACTACAGTTGCATTTTGTTACCAAAGATTTAGGCCCTATCAACTACTTCCTTGGTATCGAGGTGCAACACATTGGTGGACTTGTGCTTTCCCAGTGCAAGTATATTCTTAACATGCTGAGAGACATGGGTATGTTGGGGTGCAAATCGGCACATGTGCCCATTAATGTGTCCTTGCCTATTGCAAATGGTGCAACCCACTACTACAAGATGTCACCTGATACCGGGGAATGATTGGTAAATTACTGTATTTGACTGTTACTCGTCCTGTTATTGCTTTTGCAATCAGAAGATTAAGCCAGTTTATGCAGTCACCACGGGGAATCCACTGGGTTGGTGTTTGCCAGATTCTCAGGTACTTGAAAAGTGCATCTGGGAAAGGACTCCTTTTCAAAGACAATGGGCACTTGGATGTGTGTGGGTACTCTGATGCACACTATGCAGGTGCTCATGAGGATAGGAAGTCCACTGCATGGTGCTGCACATTTGTTGGAGGTAATCTGGTTACTTGAAGGAGTAAAAAACATGTGGTGGTATCCAGATCGAGTGCTGAATTATAATACTGGGCCATGTCCCAAACTACCTGTGAGTTACTCTAGGTTTGTTCCATTTTGGAAGACTTTGGAGTGAAGGTACCTGATTGCCAGACTTCCTCTTATACGGGTGCTAGTCGCAGTGGCAGTTCAGTTGCATTGGTCTTTGCATCAGTTAAATGTCAAGAATGCCTTCCTTTATGGTTATCTCCAAGAGGAAGTCTACATGTAGCAGCCACCTGGCTTTGAGGCTTAGGGGAGAGTGTACATGCCTACTACGAAAGGCCATCTATGGTCTTAAGTAGAACCCTAGAGCCTGGTTTCAGATGTTGTCATACGTTGTAGAGGCAGTTGGATTTAGGAGATAGACAACCGACTTGTCTCTCTTTGTCAGGAGGATTGGACGAGGTACTGTGATATTCCTTGTTTATGTTGATGACTTAATTGTCAAAGGGGATGATGAGCAGGGTGTTGCTAAGATTAAGTGCATTCTAGTGGAGCAGTTTGCCATGAAGCACTTGGGAGCTCTGCAGTATTTTGTCGATATTGAGGTTGCTCATAGTAAAAAGGGCATGGTCTTGTCTAGAGGAAGTATGCCTTGGACATCTTGTAGGAGGTTGGTATGCTTGGGGCCAAGGATATTAATATTCTTATGGACTCCAAGATGCCACTCTACGATGAGGATGCACAGTTGGTGGACAGTAGACAGTACAGACAGCTTGTGCACAAGCTGCTTTACTGCACGATCACGAGGCTAGATATTTCCTTTGCAGTAGGGAGAATGAGCTAGTTCATGGCTAAACCAACACATTAGCATTGTGATGTAGCGTTAATGGTGCTTAGATACATCAAGAAGGCCCCTTGGAAGGGTTACCTCTTCTCTAAGGGGTTATCTATGACTTTGGTTGGCTACTCTGATGCAAACTTCGATGGGTGTCATGTGGACCGCAAATCCACTACTGGATTCTGCACCTTTTTGGCAAGAAGTTTGATTACTTGGAGGAGCAAGAAACATGGCATAGTTGTGAGATCCAGTGCCGAGTTTGAGTATAGAGCCATGGCTCAGACGACTGTAGTGATGATGTGGATTAGGTCATTGCTTACTGACTTCTAGATAGAATTTCTAACCTTATGGAGATGAGATGTGATAACAGAGTAGTCACTTTCATTGCCAACAATCCAGCATTTCATGATAGGATGAAACATGTTGAGGTTGATTTCCACTATTCAAGGGATATCAACTAGAAGGGGTTGCTATATACCACACCAGTCTCATCTGAGGAACAGATTGCTGATATTTTCACCATGCCCTTAGTCAAATTTTTATTTGATTCATGTGTATCCAAGTTGAGCATGATAGATATCTGTGCTCCAGCTTGAGGGGGAGTGTTAGCATATGATTTTTATTTCTATTTTTCTTATTGTACAACTTGGTTTGCTCCTAAGGGGTACTTATGTACTTTTAGCCTTTCGGTCTTTCTTTATATAAGAGAGCTCTAGGATTTCAATAAGAATTGAATATTTTCATCCAATTATTATCGTTATTTTCACCATTATAAATTCTTGAGAATTATGTTATTGTCTTTTTTCTCTTATTTTATTATGGTATATGGACCTCTTTGATATTTACCTAAATCCTCTATATAATAATAATTAGGATTACGTAATAAGCCAAGTTGCTTATTTCTTTTGTGGTAGTCTGTTGAAAGACTCCTATTTATGTTTTCCCTTTATGTACTTTTATGTTATTTCTTATTTTATGTTGACATGCTTTGTTATTTATCCAATACCTCTTCTATATACATTGAGGTGTTGGGTCTCTCAATAATGGATTTTGGCATTTCCTCCTACTTGGTATCATATCGTGGTCTTTGGTCGAGTTCTGATATCCCATCGAAATACCCATCTGAAACCCTAACCTTAAGGCTTCTCTTCTCTCACTATCACCGACTTCTCTCTCTTCACTGTCGATCTCCCTCCCTAATAGCCGGCTGTAGGGGGCGACTAAGGGGTTAGGTGGCGGTGCACCTACTGCCTCAGGGTTGAGCGGTGGTGGGGGGGCCTTCTTAAGCCTTGCTGCTGCGCCTACAACCATTGTAGGCTCACCACAGAGCCTAGTGGTGGTGTCGGAGGTGTTGCTGGGCTGCTGTTGATCACTGACGGCAGTCAGCGGGAGGTGCTCGTTGCACTCCACGCTGGTGTGCTGGGCATCCCCTAGGCTTTAACGTACCCCATTGGTCTGCATATGGGGCGTTTGTCCCACATTAGGCGTTGATTTCAGACTGAAGGACTTTGGATTCCCACGCTAGAGGTCTGATTGACCCTTTGGTGATGCGTTATATGGTTTGAAAATTTTCAGATCTTGGTTCTAACGTATTTTTCCTGCCCACATGGCAAGTTCAAGTTCTTCTGAAGTGACGTCGGGTGTTGTTCCCAAGTTCAGGGCTTATAAGAGCCTGTTCTTTGGTCCAATCATCAAACTAGACAAGATCAATTATCCTAGATGGTCTCAAATATTCCTGATGATTGTTGAGGGTCATGAGAAGGAACACATCTTTCTGGAACCTGAGATGGCAGATAAGATAGGAAAGAATGCTACATGGAAGAAAGACAACTCCATGATTAAGGCGTCATTGATGAACTGTATAATTCCATGGATTGGTGACGAGATCATATATTATCTGATAGCCAAGGCCTTGTAGGATAATCATTGACGCTTAATCCCATGAGTGACTCATCTTCAATTTTTTAAATTAGTCATGAATTGTCCTAGTTGAAGTAGGAAGGGAGATCTTTATCTCAGTACTATTCCACCCTCAAAGGGCTTTCAGAGAGGTATAATGCCTGTCAACTAGTATGTACCTGTGCCATGTAGAGAAAGTATCGCAGAGAGGCAACAGTGCACCAGTTTCTGTCTGGCTTTAGCCCAGAGTACACTATTGCTCGGTCCTAGATTCTCACCTTGTTAGAGCTTCCTACCTTAGAGGAAGCTTATAGCCGTTGGAACCGTGTTGAGGTTGCTACACTACATACAGGAGAGATTGGTCAGGCTCCTTTCTAGCTGCTCTTGCTGAACGAGGTGGTAGCGGAGCACCCTATACTCGTGGACGTGGGAGGGGATGCGGCGTTCTAGGGAGATCCCACACTACTTGTACCTATTGTGGTAAGGTTGGTCATGTGGAGGTTTCCTGCTGTACTAAACATGGAAAACCTCTAATGGCTAGCCAAGCTACGATTCCCTCAGAGGATACTACTGATGTTGTGCCTATACCCAGAGCTGACTATGATACATTATTACATCGTCTCTCCTAGTTGACACAGGAGCTAGCCACGACTTCTACTGAGACTGCTACTTTTGCCTCCTCTTCAAGTATAGATGTGTTCACAGCCTTTTGCAGGTGCGACTTGGTTGGTAGATTTTGGTACTTCCCATCATCTGTCAAGAGACCAGGGGTGTTTTGGCAGACTTCAGTCTGTACACCATTGTAGGACAGTGCAGGTTGTGGATGGCAGACATTCATAGATTGGGGGTCAGGGAGAGGTGTTACTGACTCCTACTATGAGACTACTTGATGCTTTTTATGTCATTGATTTTTTGTTAAATCTATTATCTGTCAATGAGATTACAGAGCAACTTCACTGTCGTGCTATATTTGACGAACTTGGATGTATATTTCAGGACAAATTAACTGGGAGGACGATTGGTAAAGGACATGAAGAGGAAGGTGTGCATCGCCTGGTCCAGACTACTTGTCTTGGTGGTTTAGGTTCTACTGTTGGGAGTGCCTTGCAGTGGCAACATTGCCTTGGTCATCCTTCTCTGGACAGGCTTTGACACATCATCCCGCACATTTCCACCAGCATTGAGATTCACTGTGATGCATGTCAGTTGGGAAAGCACTATAGATCTTCGTTTCGTGCTAGTATTGCACCAGGGACAACTGACTTGTTTTAGTTGCTTTATATGGATGTTTTGGGCCCTAAGCGGATTCCTAATCGATAGGGGCATAGATATTATCTGGTCATTATAGATGATTTTTCTTGTCTTTCATGGTTTCTGTTAAATAATAAGTCTGATGTTGGACTTGTTATTAAGACCTTTATATTAGAAATAATCGATTTTTAGTTGTGGCAAAGATTGTATGATTTGATAATACTTTAGAATTTTGCACTACTAGATTAGCGAATTTTTACGTGTCGTGGTATTATACACCAGACAATCTATCCCCACACCTCTTAGCAAAATGGTGTGACAGAACGGAAACATAGGCACTTATTGGATGTGGCACATACTTATTGGATGTACTTCATTTGTATTGGGGTGATGTTGTACTTATTGCTTGTTATCTTATAAATAGAATGGCATTCACTGTGTTACATGAGCGGACACCATGGCATATTTTGTATTCTGTCTCCTTAGATATTTGCATGTGTTGCATTTGTACATTTACTAGGACCAGGAACAAGTTGGCACCTCGACTAGTTAAGTGTCTTCCTTGGATACTTACGGACACAGAAGGGATACAAGTGCTTTGATCCCATTGCTGGGAAGCACTATGTGACTGCTGATGTCACCTTCCATGAATCTGTGCCTTATTTTGCACTAGCAACACGACAGTGAGTTTTTGAGGTTGAGTTTGCCCCTGTGCTAGTTTTGTTAGTGCCTATTTCTAAGGCTCCTGCATCTAACAGTGGTAGCCGGGCACCAGTGACTAGTTCTGCACCTGACAGCACTACATACCATATAAAGTTCAGAGATCCACCCATTGTGTTTCAGAAGCCGGTGACATACAGGAAACACACCCCCTACTTCAGATCCACCATCCTTCCTATGTTAGGTATGTGTTGAGGTGTCTGACGATGTTCTTTCTAATGGTGATTGTGCAGGACTTGTTGATAGTATCTCAGATGATGACCATCCTATTACAGTTAGGAAGGCTCCCTATTCTTGTGCTCACTATAATGTTGCTGCGGTAGCAACAACGGGTCATCTGGGAAAGACATTTGGGCTATTCACTACAACCCTTGCTAGTACAGAGATGCCCTTTACTCATCGGCAGACCTTACTTGATCCAAAGTGATGTACAACCATGGAGGATGAGATGGCCACACTTCGTAGCAGACATACTTAGGAGCTGACTTCCTTTCCTATTGGTGCTTGCTTGGTGGGATGTCATTGGGTCTTTGCATTGAAATACAACTCTGATGAGTCTATTTCAAGGTATAAGGTCAGGTTGGTGGCAAAGGGGTTTACTCAGAGATATGGGGTGGACTTCTTTAATATCTTCTCTCCAGTTGCAGATTATCCACAATTTGGATATTGGTCTTTGTAGCTGCTCACAAGGACTGGATGCTTCACCTACTAGATGAGAAGAAGGCCTTCCTTTATGGTGTTCTTCAGGAGGAGGTATATATGTAGCAACCCTCCGGGTTCGAGGTTTAGGGGGAGTGTATGCGTAGGTTGAAGAAGGCCATTTTTGGCCTTAAGCAGAGTCCAAGAGCTTGGTTCCTAAAGCTCTTCGAGGTGGTGCAGAAGATGGGATTGCAGAGATCTTCAGATCATTCTCTTTTTGTTAGGAAGACTGAGTAGGGTATAGTGGCATTGCTTGTCTATGTGGATGCTCTCATTATTACCGGTGATGACAAAGCTAGAATAGTTGAGGTCAAGAGGTTCTTGGCTAAGCAGTTTGTTATGAAGGATCTGGGTCAGCTCTGATATTTTCTGGTCATAGAAGTGGCGAGAAGCAAGTAGGGCATTGTCCTTTCTTAGTGTAAATATGCCCTAGATGTACTGTAAGAGACAGGCATGTTGGGGTCCAAACCAGCCAACATTCTTATGGACCCCAAGGTGCATTTCTACAATGAGTAGGTGGAGTATGTTGATAGTCGATCCTACAAGTAGTTAATTGGAAAGCTTCTGTACTTGACGATCACTAGACCAGATATTGCCTTGGCAGTGGGAAAGCTTAGTTAATTCATGGAGACGTTGACTAAGTTACATTGCCAGGCAGCTATGCAGGCGCTCAGGTACTTGAAAATGGCACCTAGACATGGAATCCTATTCCAGAAAGGATCTCCTATAGTTGGATATTCCAATGCTGACTATGTTGGATGTATTACTATAGGAAATCTACTATTGGGTTTTGTACATTTGTGGCAGGAAATCTAGTTACATGGAGGAGTAAGAAAGATGGAGTAGTTTCTCGTTCCAGTGCCGTGTTAGAGTATCGGGCCATGGCCCTGATAGCTGCTAAGATTATATGGGTGAGGTCACTGTTACATGACTTGCATGTCTAGATAGAAGAAGCAATGGAGATGAGATATGATAAGAAAGTAGCTACATATATAGCCATCAATCCCATGTTCCACAAGCACATGAAGCATGTTGAGGTGGATTGCCATTACACCAGAGACCTAATTCAGCGTGGGTTACATACTACATTTTTCACCTCTGAGGACGTGACAGTAGATATCTTCACTAAGCTTCTTCCTTGTGCTACCTTTTGATGATCGCCGTTTTAAGCTGAGAATGATTGACATCTATGCTCTAGTTTGAGGGGGAGTGTTGAGAGACTTATATTTATATTTTCCCTTTATGTCATTTTTTGTTATTTTTTATTTTATGCTAGACATGTTTTGTTATTTACCAAATACCTCTTCTTTATATAAAGAGGTGTTGGATCTCTCAATAATGGATTTTGGCATATCCTCCTACATAGTCCTAGACCGATGTTTGGTATCCTCATTCTTTGCCCTTTTTCTTTCTACACTACATATAAAAATCTTAAGTATTTTCCTTAAAAAACCTTCTTTGGAGGGAGGAAATCAATCGATCAGAGGCTCATCCGTAAGCCCTCTGCTGCCACTGACCTTCAGTAAGGTTTCCAAACCACTATGTACCCTTCGGTGACCCCCCACTAACCACTCGACCTTATCGTTGATGGGAGGAGATCTCCTTCAGTAGCAATTGTAGGCCCAGTGGCACCTAAAGGTTTCTGTTGGGGTCCTCGTAGTTAAGACCTCCATTAGAGGGGTCTCTTGGCATTGTTCCATGCTAGCGACTATTGCTAGACTTTGGCCCCTTGTCGAAGCGTCGCCAATCGACCGATGAAGTCTTGGTTGCCCTCTTTTTGTCTGAAATTGAGTTTTCTTAGTTTGATTTCATGATCTAAGTCGACCCAAAACATTTGTTTTACCATATTGGGGCTCTAGTTCGCGTGAAAGATGGCTTGTTGAATTCTTTGAATGTCACATTGGGGGTGATAGAAATGGAGGTCTACAAAAATCCATTTTTTTGTCCAATGATCAAATTGGACAAGACCAACTACCTAAGGTGGTCTTAAACTTTCCTCATGGCCATGGAGGGTTATGATAAAAAGCGCATACTCACATAACTATAGCCCAATGAGAAAAGAGGCAAGCATGTCATGTGAAAGGACAATGCGATGGTGCATGCTTGGATAATGAACAATGTTATTCCCTAATTGGAGATAAAATCATGTATAAGACAATAGAAGAGATGTGGAATAGCCCATGTGATATATATTCCCATGAAAAGAACTCAAGCTGAGTCTTCCAAATTTATAGCGAGATGATGGGTCTTCAACAGTAAGGGAAATGTTGTATTATTTCATGCTTAAGGCATTGTTGAGAAATACAATGCCTGTCATCCTATCTACATTTGTGAGACTTAGAGAGCATATAGGAAAGAGGTGGCAGTCCTTAAGTTTTTTGCAGGCTCAAGGTCTGACTACTCATTTGCACATGCTTAGATGTTGACAATGGTAGATTTACCTACTCTGGAGCAGGCTTACATTCGTATGAGCCATCTTACGGTTCCCTTGATCGCTGAGGTGGCTGATTCTTAAGCATCTAAACTAGCAGTGAATTATGGTAGAGTTTAAGGGAGCCTTTCTACAAGAGCACCTGTATGTGGTCGCACGTTATAAGGCAGAGGTCGCTCATCATGCATAGTGTGTGGCAAAAGTGGTCATTGTGAAGAATCTTGCTGGATAAAGCATGAGAAGCCTTTTTTTGCTCATAAAGTTGCAGCAAATTCTTCTACGAAGATGGTGATAGTGTCATGTGCCGAGTATGATGATCTTCTACAGCAAGTGTCCCAGATGTCAGTCGTATCATCTACTAACTCACAACTCAACATTTTTTCGTTTGCCAGCTTGCCAAGTACAACAGTTGCAATACTGCTTAGTCTCTTAACTGTGACCCTGATTGGTTAGTGGACTCTGGAGCTTCTCAATGCTTATGTGGTGATTTGGATAGGTTTTCCACTATTAGAACTATTCTGCCAGGATAGATAATTCAAGTGGTTGATGGTCGACATTCACTGATTACTGGCTAGTCGGATGTCCACCTTACCCCAAACATAAGATTGACAAGTGTTTTCTTAGTTCTTGATTTTCCTAATAGTTTACTCTCGGTTTGTAGGATAATAAATTGGAGAAAACGATATAATTCTATTATTAAGCCCTGTCTCTCCTTACATAATGGAGAGGCATTGGAAAAGTTGCGGCACAACACCAGTAGAAGAAATAAGATAGCGAAAAAGAAGACAAGCCCCCTCATACAAAATCGATGCACATGCTAACACTCCCCCTCAAGCTAGAGCATAGATATTCATCATGCTTAGCTTAGATACACACAAATCAAATAAAGATCTAGCCAAGGGCTTGGTAAAAATATCTGCAATCTAGTCCTCAGACGTGGCTGGTGTTGTTTGTAGTGGCCCCTTTTGAATGATATCTCTGGTATAATAGCAATCAATCTCAACATGCTTCGTTTTCTCGTGAAATGTTGGGTTGTTGGCAATGAAGCTAGCTACTCTGTTATCACACCACATCTCCATCGAGCTAGAAAATTGTACCTCCAAATCAGTGAGTAGGGAGTTGATCCACATCATCTCTGTAGTTGTCTGAGCCATGGCCTATACTCAGACTCGACACTCAAGCTAGCAATTGTGCCTTGTTTCTTTCTCCTCCATGTGATTAGATTCGCTGCCAAAAAGGTGTAGAACCTCGTAGTTGATTTTCGGTCCACGTGACATCCGACATAGTCTGCATCAGAGTAGCCAACCAAAGCCATAGAAGACCCCTTGGAGAAGAGAAGTCCCTTTCCATGAGCCTTCTTGATGTATCGAGCACCATCAATACTGCATCTCAGTGCTGTCGTGTTGGCTTGGCCATGAACTGACTCAATCTCTCCAGTGCAAAGGAGATATCGGCTCTCGTGATAGTCAAATATAGTAGCTTGCCCACATGCTACTTGTATTGCATGCTGCCCACCAACTGTGCCTCCTTATCATGAAGTGTCATCTTAGGGTCCATAGGAATGTTGGTTGCCTTGGCCCCAAGCATGCTTACCTCTTGCAAAATATCCAATGCATACCTCCTTTGGGATAGGACTCTTACCCTTCCTGCTCCGGGCAACCTCAATGCTACGAAAATTTTGTAGAGCCCCCAAATCTTTTATGACAAACTGCTCTGTCAGAATGTGCTTGATCTCAGTGACACCCTGCAAATCATCCCTTATAGCAATCAAGCCATCAATGTATACAAGAAGCACAATAGTTTCTCGTCCAGTCCTCCTGACAAAAAGAGAGAAATCAGCCGTCAATCTCGTGAATCCAGCTGCCTCCACAACCTGGAACAACCTCTGGAACCATGCTTTGGGACTCTACTTGAGACCGTACATGGCCTTCTGCAGTCTGCATACACGCTCCCCCCTGAACTTCAAAGCCTGGTGGCTGCTGCATGTGTACTTCCTCTTAGAGATCATCGTAGAGGAATGCATTCTTCACGTCCAGTTGATTAAGGGCTAATCAAGCTGGATCGCCACTGCTACTAACACCCGTATTGTAGGAAGTCTGGTAACTGGTGAGAAGGTGTCAAAGAAGTCCACCCTATAGGTTTGTATAAACCCCTTTGTCATGAGGCATGCTTTGTGTGTGGCGATGCCTCCATCTGGGTTGAACTTCACTGTGAAAACCCATCGACAACCAACAATCGTAGCTCCGTCTGGAAGTGGAGTAGCTCCAGGTCCCACGACCCGTAAGAGCAGCCATCTCGTCCTCCATGGCTGCCTGGCATCTCGGATCAAGCATGGTCTCTTGGTGAGTCACTGGGATGTGAGTCACAACCAACGCCTGGGTGAAGTTTGCAAACCTAGGGCCTAGGTTGTCAGTAGCAAGTGTCCCACCCATCGAATAAGTAGCACAAGTTCGTGGCCTCTTCAGAACAGCTATCGGAAGATCTAAATCATCACCTGTCACATCATCTATCCTGTCCCTGTGATCAACATGTGGCAAACAAGTGTCAGTGACTAAGGGACTTACCTGAGAATCCAATGATGGAGGCGAGGGAGGGGGCACCCGAAAGGTAGTGTGAGGACGAATGTATGTCTGAAGCGGCTCAGTCAGACATGGAAAGGGTAGCGTAGCAAGTGGTGGTGGTGGTGAGACAGTAGGGATGGGAGTCTCTAGAAAACTCCCAAAGTGAATAGGTGTAGATGGCATGGGTGCTAAATCACCCTCAAAATTTAGCTCAGATGCAGATGTGGAAAAGGGTATTGCCTCATGAAAGGTAGCATCTGCTGAAACAAAGTGTCGAGAAGTAGTCGGATCAAAACACCGATACTCCTTTTGAGTCTAAGTATATCCAAGAAAAATATATTTAATTGCTTTCGGTGCTAATTTATCCCGATCTAGTCCTAACAAATGGACAAAAGCAACACAACCAAAAGTGCTGGGGGTGACGTGAAACTGGGGTCTATTGGGATACATAACCTTTGAAGGAATTCGATCTTGTAAAGCAACGTTAGGTATCCGATTGATTAGAAAACAAGCGGTCAAAACACCTTAGTAAAGAGAAGGGACCGAGTGGTGAATCACCAAGGTATGAGCCACATCAAGTGGCGGTGCTTCTTCTCAACAACACCATTTTGTTGAGATGTGTGAAGGCAAGTGGTCTTATGAATAATGCCATAATTGGAAAAGAAAGTACGCAATTGAGTGATACAAAATTCTAAAGCGTTATATCACTAAAAACATTTCACAAAACATGAATGCTTAGTTTTTATTTCTTTGACAAAATTTTCAACATTGTGTCCCACATCAGACTTATTTTTCAAAAGAAACCAGGAAAGACGGGAAAAATCATCCACTAACACCAAGTAATATCTGTTCCCAAGCCAATCATGAATACAACTGGGACCCTAAACATCCATGTGAACTAAATCAAACACAGTAACAGAGGCAACAGAAACGGACGTGGAGAAACTAGCCTTGTGGTGCTTGCCCAGCTGACAAGCATCATAGTTAAGAGCAGTAGTGGAGGGTACATGCGGTAGAACTCGTTTGAGACGATCAATAGGCAAGTGACTAAGGCGGTGATGTCACTGGAGAGGGGACCCAACAAAACCAAGGCCCTGTGTAGCAGAAGTAGCCAAAATAATATGGCTTAGATGGTATACCCCCCATTCCTTACCCCTTCCACCAATCGTGTTCCCATTGAGCTTATCCTGCAAGACACAAGAAGACGCATCAAATATAGCTTGGCAGTTTAGATCTCTGGTAATACTACTAACAGACAACAAGCTCAATGGAAAATCAGGAATGTTGAAAACATCTATCAGTTGTAAGGTCGGAGATAAAGACATCTCCTTGGCCAACGACTGGCGATTGTCTCCCATTTGCCACCTATATAGTCCTTGCTGGGGTAATTGGTGCTAACTGAGAAAAAGATCTGTCGCCACACAGGTGCCTAGACGCACCAGTGTCAATCAACCAATCGCTAGGAGATAAAAGAGATGACATACCAATTGCAGGTGCCTCAGAAGAGGAAGCAATAGCTGGAGTGTCAGGAGGCTGAGAAGAGGATGTCTGTGTTAACTGGGTGATCTGCTGCCGTAGAGTCTCAATCTTTGTACCGAGGGATCTAGCTTCTAAACTTGAGGAGGCTCCATTAGTGACCTCGGTTGTTTGATTGGCCACAGGGGCTTACCATGCTTCTGCCATCATGTAGCCTCAGAGTGGCCCATCCTGCCATAGTAGGTGCACCGAGGCTAAACACGTGCACCTGAAGAACGTCCATGTCCACGTCCACGACCATGTGCAGGGAGGGGAGCACCCCTACCATGTCCAAGGGCCGCAACTAGTGCGAATGTCTGAGCACCAGAATCAGGAGAACTGTGCACTGCTACTCTACTAAGTCTGCTGTAGGCTTCCTCTAGAGTAGGAAGCTCAGGAGCGGTGAGGATCTGATCTCTGGCTGCCGTGTACTCAGGTCCAAGGCCTGACAGGAAAAGGGAGACTGCCAGTTGTCTTCGAAAGCTCCTCCAGGAGTCACAGGCACATCCTGGCAGGTAGGAGTGATGTCTCTCCAGTGTTCCCTCCATGAGGGAGTAATACTGTGACAGCGTGCGTCCCTCCTAACGTAAGTGAAAGAGGTCGTGAAAGACCTGAAAAACACATGTGGAGTTCTTGACGTGTGAGTACGACTCACGCAAAGACTCCCACATCTCCTTCGCTGTCGAATAGTACATGATCTCATCCTCTATTCGGGGAATGACAGTCTGCATAAGCCATGCGCAAACTATGGCATGGTCTCTGTCTCAGTTGGCATGTATGCTAGTCTTCTTTGTAGGCTCCGGATCCGTAAGAATGCGATTTTTTCCATGACCCATGACAAAGATAAGAAAGGTCTGGGACCTCCGCGGGTAGTTGGTTTCATCTAGTTTGATGATGGGATCGAAGAACATGTTTTTTGTACCCCGGTGTTCGAAAGAAAGCTCTGTCACCTTGAACTGATCTGCAGATGCTATCTTCGCAATCTGTAAGCCTTAGTCAATCTTCCAACGTCAAAAAAACATTGGTAGATTTGAAATTGTCTGGTTTTAGATTTGCATTTTCATTGGAAAACCCCCTTGGATGGGCATTGGCCTAACCTAGGTGCAGGGGAAAGCACCTAAGATGGCTTTAAGGGGACCTAGAGCTCTCTCCCTACGACTACAAGGGAAGCAGCCCTAGAACAAGACTGCAAACCCCCTGCAGCCAATCGAAAGCCAGCATTGCTCCCTCCTGCTGGCGCTGCAGGTGGCGGAGAGCTGCTTACAACACCGCCGCTGCTTCTGTTAGGGTGTAGGGACGACGGAGCACCCTCGTTGGGTCACGAGGACATGTAGCAGGTTGCACGCCGCTGGCCTTCAAGCTTGCGTCGCCGTTGCCGCCTAGGCTCTGATGTTGCCCTTGCTGCCGTTTGATAGCACGCTAAAGGTGCTGCCGTCGTTAGGCTGCGGGGAGACTTGCTGGAGGTGGTGTTGCTGGCGTCGAGGGAGAGGGAGAGACAGAGGGTTTGGTGGTTTGGGTTTAAAGGCCTTAGGGGTGGGATACCGAGAGTCTCGGTCTAGGACCGGTGCTTTGATACCAAATTGGAGAAAATGAGATAATTCTATTTTCGAGCCCTGCCTCTCCTTATATAATAGAGAGGCACTAGAAAAGTTGCGGTGCAACACCAGTAGAAGAAATGAGATGGTGAAAAAGAATACAAGCCCTCTCATACAAAATAGATGCATATGATTTTCCTAGTAGTCTACTTTCTGATAGTAGGATAATAAAGGAACTCAATTGCAAAGGTATGTTTGATGCTGTATCATGTATTTTTTAGGATATTTTAATGGGAAAGACAATTAGTGGAGGTCGTAAGGAAATGGGAGTGTACCAACTACTCTGGTTTCTTTATGCTGGTCATGTTGCTATCTCCTCTACCACTTCACCTAGTCACTTATAGCACCTTCAACTAGGTCATCTCTTGGTAGTCAAACTTAGGCATGTGATTCCCTAGCTTTCACCTGTAGCTAGAGTCGACTGTGAAGCGTGTTTGCTTGGAAAGCATCACAAGAGTTCTTATCCATCCGGTTAGTGCCCTAGGTCTAAGTCATTTGAAATACTTCATATGGATGTTTAGGGTTTTGGTATTGCTGATAGATTAGGACTATGTTATTATTTAGTTTGTATTGATGATTTCTCTTGTTTGTCGTAGGTCTTTTTGTTGATGTTGAAGTTCAAGTCTAATGTTGGTCTTATTATAAAAAATTTCATAATGGAAATAAAGACTCAGTTTGATGCCAATGTGAAACTTATTTGTTCTGATAATGCTTTAGAGTTCTGCATTCGTCTTTTACGCTACTATTATCTTTCGTAGGGCATTGTCTATCAAGCAGCTTAACCTTACACCTCTGAGCATAATGGTGTTGTTGAATGCAAGCACCGACATATCTTGGACGTTGCTTAGGCCATGCTTATTCATCATAGTATTTCATCTTTATGCTAAGGAGATGATGGCCTGACTACTTGCTACCTGATTAACAGGATGCCTTTTGCCATGCTTAATAAGCAAGTTACTATCCAGATTCTCTATCCTGATGCAGATTTGTTTGCTATCCCCTTATAAGTCTTTGGTTGTGTTTCCTTTATTCATGTGCTGAGTGTAGGTAGGGATAAGTTGGTTCCGTAGCCTATAAATTTTTTTTTTGGGCTATTCTAAAAATTAGAAGAGATATCGATACTATGACCCTAGTTGTTGCCATCATCATGTTAGTGCTGTCACCTTTTATGAGTCAATTCCCTATTTCTCTAGCGTTGGGTCCAAAGTTAGGGAAATGACGAATAATGTTCCTATGCATGTTCCTCCTAAGGCCTTAGAAGACATTCTTGTGACTTCCTAATAGTGCTACTTATCCTTCGAACGATGACTAATTATGTCTTATATATGCTCACCGTCCTAGGCCAATGGCACATCTCTCCTTAGGTAGGCAAAGAGCATATTTCCACTGACAATAGTGTTCTCAGTGATGTACCATTATAGGTGGAGGTACAGTCAAATGATGTGCAACAAACAGTTACAGAGGACCTTAATCTTCCTATTGCATTGAGGAAGGCATCGCATAGCTGTACAAGGAGCCCTATTTCTAAGTATGTCTCTCTGGTATGTCTTATGCTTACTTTCATATAGTTCTCTTTGGCCCTATCAGCTGTGGCTATTCCTACCTCACAACAACAGGCTTTCGTAGATCTTAGGGTGGCAAGTAATGGAGGAAATGTCTACCTTGATTTTTAAAGGCACCTGGGAGCTTACCGTGTTACCTACTGATGCTTTTATTGTTGGTTCCAAGTGGGTTTTCACAATGAAATACAATCCAGATGGCTCAGTGGAACAATATAAGGCGTAACTTGTTGCGAAAGGATTCACTCAAATCTATAAAGTGGATTTCTTTGATACCTTACCTCTGGTGGCCAGATTTTCAACGGTGTGTATTCTCATCTTAGTTGCAATGTAGCATAATTGGCCCCTCTATTAGCTTGATGTTAAAATTGCCTTATTATATGGAGACCTTCAAAAAGTAGTGTATATGCAACAACCTCTTAGGTGTGAGTCTTAGGGGGAGTGTTCCAAGGTTTGTTGGTTAATGAAAGCAATATCTATTGCTACTATACTAAAAAAGGGTCTTGGACACCACGTGTCAGTACCTCAGGACAAATCCACCACCCATCTCTCTCCCTCCTAACCAATGCCTTACCCATCTCTCTCTCCTCCTCCCCACCCACCCATATGACCCACCCTTCTCTCCCAACCGATGCTCCACCCCAACTCCAATCCATTCACTTGTGGAGAACGCAACCATCTTCCCCACCAAGGCCTATAGACATTATTTCCCTTTTCCGTGGCTTATAGCCAATGATTGGTGTCTGTTAAGACAATTGTGTGGTTGGTTTAGTGCCACATCGTGAGATGTGGATTTTGTGCTGTGTGGTGGTTTATAAATAGGCATGTACCCCCCACTTGTTTCTTTGAGAAGAATAACAAAGATACATGCCCATAGGGGCACTTCTCCCGTGATTTTCTCCTTGCCTTTTGTGAGGGGTTTCTACGTAAATCCAAGTGTTCTTGATTTCTTTATGCTTTGATATTGTCCGTTTTCACTCATTTTAAATTTCAACTTGGTATCAAAGCAAGTCAGTTCTTGGGTTATCACTTTTGTTGTTAAGATTATCACGTTTATCTTTCTTGGAAGTTCTATTTTGCTCCATGATCAAGAGCATGTGAGAAGCCAAAAGAGCATTAAGCCTCAATCATAGTAGTGCAACGTTTGGCTGAGGTTGTCGGCGATGGCATTGGCATAAGGCAGAGTAGGTGTGGCGTAGTGCTATAGGGACAGCTCGAGGTGACCTTAGCCAGCGCAGCCGACAACACGCGGTTGCTGGTGGTCATGCGAGCAAGGTTGGGGTATGAGATCTCTACGATGGAGGAGGAGAATGAGAGGTAGTAGGAGAGGATTGAGTTGGAGGAGGAAGATGACAGAGATTGACTCGAGATGTCTTGGTGATGAAGGCTGCATTGACCAAATCTTTCACGTGCGCAGATATGATGTGGATGCCGAGAGGCGCCAATGCCAAGGTCATCGTCCTCAACCTCAACCACCGTAGGGAGGAGCACCATCGTGTCCAACGGGCTACAGGGGAGGCGAAGGTCACAGCGATGAAGGCGATAACGATGATGGCGATGACAAATGGAAATGGTGGCAAAGGAGGCATTGATTGAGGTGGCACACGAGATCAGGAAGCACTGATAGAGGTGGCGAGTGAGGTCAGGAGGCACTGATTGAGGTAGCGGTTGCTACGAGCACAAGAGGAGGTTGTTGAGACACACAATCGAGGAGAAAGAGGTCGCAGTGATCTCGTTGACGAAGAAGGTGATGGTGGTGGCAGCCACACCGAGGATAATATGACAGTGAAGAGGAAGCAGCATCGAGATTAGTGTCTGGAGGATTACCACTAATGGTGGTGCTGATAACGACGCCCGAGAGCAGAGACATGCCTCCACACCTTTTTTGAAGGTGTGGCGATGGTGCCACTAAAAAAGAAGTTGCCGTTGAAGGAGTTGAAGGAAAATGCCTCGATGAAGAAGAAATCAACATGTGACCTTCATGTTCTTTTGAACCCTTTAAAGACACTTCGGTACTTCCTCTTTTGCCCTTTACTTCTTTTTGTCTCCTTTTTGGGCTCCCTTTAAGTTTTCTCTTTGCATTGCAAGGAACAGGCGCAAAGTAAAAGAAAAAGGGAGAATAGGATAATGAAAAAAAAAGAAAAAAAAGGAAAAAAGAGGTAAAAAAAAGAGAAAAAAAGAAGGCATGAAGAATAAAAAAAAGGAGAGAAAAAAGAGTTTGAATTAAAGAAAAGAGAAGCATATTTCTTTGAGATATTTTTCTTCTCATTATTGTATTCATCTTTCAGACAAGTATGGGAGAAATGGGGAGTGCGGATGTTATTATAGTTACGCCTATTTGGGAGTCACTATATCGTAGATCACCACATGAGGAACCATAACTCTAGGAGGTCTAGAGTTTTGAGGTCTCTAAAAGAGATCTAGTTTTATGGTCTTCAGAAGAAGGGCCCACGTTAGGTTCTTTGTGAGAGATGCAGTTTCGTGGACTCTAGAGAGGGGGTTCCAGTTTCGAGGTCTTCAAAGGAAGACCTAGGTCAGGGATATTGAATGGGGAATCACCAGCATCAATTGAGGTCTCTAGAGGAGAGGCTCTTGTTAAAGCTAGTTTGTCCAATAGCTCCATATCTCGTTGTGTCATCATTTGCATACTTACCTACAAGCAATAACTAGTTGAGAGAGTTGTGTTCTGTTGTGTAGAGTGGGATTTCATTATTGTACAAACTAAGCATTTCATGTTCCATTTTGTGGAGTGTTAAGAGAATTGTGTGGTTGGTTTAGTGTTACGTCATGATATGTGGACTTTATGTTGTGTGTGGTGGCCTATAAATAAGTATGTACCATCCACTTGTTTCTTTGAGAGGAATAATAAAGATACATGCTCATAGAGATACTTCTTTTGTAGTTTTCTCTCCGCTTTTTGTGCGTGGGATTTGCACGTAAATCTAAGTGTTCTTATTTTCTTTATGCTTTGACATTATTCATTTTCGTTCATTTTAAATTTTAATTGTCATAAGGTATTAGGTATTGTGTTGCTATATGGAAATGTTTTCTAGGTTTCGAGAGCTTTTATTGGCCAAACAGTGCACTAAGATAGTTATTTTTGGGGTGAGTTTGTACAAGAGTTGCATATGGAAAGTAGTGAGATATGCGTTGACTTTGGTGTTCAATGGGTTTGTGTTGCAAATAAGCTAATAGGAGTTGGGTCTATGTTACATGAGTTGGGAAATGAACAACAAAATGTTTTGCATAAGTAATTAGAGATAGTAATTAAGCAATGGAAATTGCATGTGATATAGATTTTAATTAGGCACTCGTGGTATTAAAATTAATCATAGGCAGTAGGTCTTAGCTATACATTTATATCTATGGAGAATCAAATGAAAGTCTTGTATTTAAAAGAAATCCTAGCCCCCTTTTTGTAGAAAAGAATGTAAACTTTCTTAGCTTGATCGCCATAAAAAAATGTATTTTTTATATCTAACTGATGTAAGGGTCATCGCCTTACCATAGCAACTGATAAGATGATCTTGTTGGAGGTGATACGAGCAATAGGCGGGAAAGTCTTAAGGTAATCCACCCATACGTTTGGGCGAATCTCTTGGCAACAAGTCATGCTTTATATCCTTCCATTGTCCCGTCTGACTTGTATTTAATGGTGTATACCCGTCTGCAACCAACAATGGTAGCACCCTCAGGACATAGAATAAGATCCCAAGTCTTCCTGGTCTGAAGTGCTTGCATCTTCTCGTCCCTAGCAGCTTTCCATCTTGGATCATGAAGAGCCTGAACAAAATCTCTAGGAACAACGGCTGTAGTAATGGCAGAAACACAACCTGTCCTCCTCTTGGAGATGAGATACAGTAGTATAACAAAAAATAGGGTGAAGCGTGTTGTTAGGTCTCTTTTACACAATCTCCTTACCATTTGACTCACCCCTACCTGATGGAGTAATAAACTGAATTGGTGCCTCATCTTTGATGTCATCTAGTTGTGATCTCCTTTGATATACCTGTGTATCCTGTATAGTCGCCTCTATAAATGAACCTTCCTCTAAGAAGTATGGAACTTTCTCAAAGAATGTTACATCAGCAGTGACATTATATCGCCTCCGAACTGGGTCATAGCACCTGTAGCCCTTCTGGGTTCTAGAATACCTAAGAAAGACATATTTCGTAGCCCGAGGAGAAAACTTATCCTGTATACCGTAATTTTGAACAAAGTTGACACACCCAAAAACTCGTAGAGGAAGAGGAAAAATCTTGTCACACTCAGGATATATAATCTGATATGGAAGCTGACCATGAAGTATTGACGATGGTAACCTGTTAATCAGATATGCTGCAGATAATATGGCATCTCTCCAAAACTACTTTGGAACCTTCATATGAGACATCAAGGTTCTAACGATATCAAGCAAGTGGCGCAACTTGCACTCTACAACTCCATTCTGCTAGGAAGTGTGTGCACAAGATGTCTGATGAATGATTCACCTGGAACGTAATTCTTCCTGCAATCACTGCACATAAATTCTAATGCATTATTACTACGGAAGACCCGAACGGTAGTACCGTATTGTGTCTGTATTGCTGACAGAAATTGCTGAATAATGGTAGGAATCTCACTTCTGGCCTTCATTAAGAATACCCAAGTTAGTCTGCTGCTGTCATCAATTATAACTGCAAGGTATCGGTGTCCATTAGTAGTAGCTACTCTAGAGGGCCCCCGGACATCACAGTGCACTAGAGAAAATGGCTCAGAACTAACACTAGCCTCTGTCCCTGGATAGCTGCCTCTGTGCTGCTTTCTCAGCTGACAATCTTCACACTTTAAGTCCAAGGAATCAGGTAGTTGTTGGTATATCTGGCACATCTTCTTCGGAGAAGGATGCCCAAGACTCTTGTACCAGAGTAAGGGATCACGGGAAATAGACACTGCCCCAACAAACAGGGTTGGTGTGCCTAAATAATATAGTCCACCTCTTTTTATTCCACCACCAATAATATCACCTGTGACTCGATCTTGAAAGTAACCATGCCTTTCATCAAAAATAACACATCCAAGATCTCTGCAAATTTTACTGATTGGCAAAAGATTCATGGGAAACTCAGGAACATAATATACCTATTCTATCTTCACCTTTGATGTAGCATCTATGCATCCAACAACAGTTAGAAGGGAAGTTCCTCTATTAGCCACTCGTACGTCGTAAATTCCATGTGAAGGTACTGAATTCTTCAGGCCATCTTTGTCTCCAGTAAGGTGAACAGAGGCACTAAAATCAACCACCTAAGCACTTTTGGTCCTCTGTTTCCTCACTCTAATCTCGTAGGTTGCAAACGCTAATCCAGTTGAATCTAAACTTGATCTACTCAGATCAATTCTTCTCAATACTAGCTAGGGAAGGCTCATCCCCATCAATGGGAGGCATGAGAAAAGGCTCATCACGTACTCAAAACCACGAACAAGTCAATCTCTAGTAATAGTAGTACTTGCTGCTGTCAACCACGAAAAACAATTGGCAACCCCATTGGATTGGTGGTGACCGTTGGCAATGGCGGTGGACTGCTACGAAACACCTTTAGTACTCCGCACTTGCGTCACTCCACGCATTGCACTTAGCAGTGGTGAACTGGAGGTGCTTTTGCTCCATGCGCAGCTCCTTGCATCACCGCTGGCTTCTCTAGGGCTTTTTGCGTCACCACTTGCGGTGCTACGACTCTACGCGTCGCCGCTGCACGCATTGCCACTCACCCTTGCACCATCCATGGTGACGATGTCACCGGTGTTCTTTATTAGGTTACCTTAGGTTGGTGATCTAAAAACATGTTGTGGATTTTTGGTGGGATATCAGGGTACCGACCTAGGACTACTACTCTGATATCATGTGGAGAATCAAATGAAAGTCTTATGTAATTAATCTAGTTCTTTTTTGTATAAAAGAGGGCCAGGGTTTCATTTGATAGTAATGCATCCTTTTGATTCTCCACATGGTAGCAGAGCAACAGTTCTAGATCGGTGCTTCAATATCCCATCGAAAAATCCACCACAATATGTTTAGATCACCAACTTGAAGGTGATCTGATGGAGGACATTTGCATTGCTACCACCACCACTGGCAGCGAGTGCATCGATCAAGGGAGGAGTTGTGGCAGCGTCGCTTGACAGCTTGCCAGTGTTGGCTGCACCTCCCGGTAGTCTGCTGGCGCTGTTAGCGCTGCCCGATGGTCTGCTAGCGCTGGCGACGTCACCGCTTCGTGGTCTACCATCGATGGCGGTGCCGGTTGGTCCACGTTGCTAGCAGCAAGTGCTACTACTACTGGTGATTGCCTCGTTCACGATCTGTTGTGCGTGATAAGCCTTCTCTCACGCCTACCATCGATGGCGATGAGCCTTTTGTTGGCCGTGTTGAAGAGAGTTGATCCAAGTAGATCAACTTCATATTCTATTGGGTTAGCGTGTGCAGCCCATGAAGTTAGGATGAGAAAATGGAGGATTAGAAGTGCATGGGAAATTGACTCTGGTGCCTCCATTCATCTTACTAGAGATATAGATTGCCTGAAGAATTCTGTGCCTCCATGTAGGATTCATGATGTACAGGTGGCTAATGGAACAACTTCCCCTATGATTGCCATGGGATGTGTAGATGCTACATCCAGGATGAAGATAGAATAGGTATATTATATTCTTGGGTTTCCCATGAATCTTCTGTCAGTTAGTAAAATTTGCAGAGATCTTTGATGCGTGTTTTTTTTATGAGAAGCATTGTTATTTCTAAGATCAAATCAAGGGGGAGAATATTGGTAGTGGAATAGAAAGAGGTGGCCTATATTGTTTAGACACACCTACCTTGTTTGCTTGGGCAATGCCTATTTCCCGTGATCCCTTACTCTGGCATCACAAACTTAGGCATCCTTTCATGAAGAAGATGCATCAGATGTGCCCACAGCTACCTGATTCCTTGTCCTTGGACTGTGAAGATTGTTAGTTGGGGAAGCATCACAGGAGCGGCTACTTCGGGAGAGATGCTAGTGTTAGTCCTGTGCCTTTTTCTTTGGTGCATTATATTGCCTGGGGGCCTTCTAGAGTTGCCACTATTGGTGGACACAGATACTTTGCAATTATGATTAATGATAGCAGTAGATTGACTTGGGTATTTCTGATGAAGGCTCGAAGTGAGATTTCTACCATTGTTCAGCAGTTTTTGTCTGAGGTACAGACATAGTATGGTACTACTGTTTGAGTCTTCCGCAGTAATAATGTATTGGAGTTTATCTACAATGATTTATAGGAAGTTTTTCGTTCCAGGAGGATCATTCATCGAACATCTTGCATTCATACTTCCCAGTACAATGGGGTTGCAGGGTGCAAGTTACGCCATTTGCTTGATGTTGTTAGGACCTTGATGTCTTATATGAAGGTTCCTAGATAATTTTGAGGAGATGCTATATTGTCTGCGACCTATTTGATTAACATATTACCATCTATAGGATCTTAAAATGCTATGTTATGCGCATAATTAAACTAGATGCAAGATATTAGTAATAAAAATATTTACACAAAAATCAAACAAAAAAGAATGAATACAAGATGTATAGTCGTTCCCCACTTAAGTACTCTACTACTTAAGCCTCCTAGCTTAAGATTTTTAACTCGATTCCCTCAGCCCCAAGGGAACCAATATACTAACCAAGGTAATTAACAGGTTACCTCGACCCAAGTACAATAAACTGGGTTATTACAACCCAAACAAAGAGCAAAAGCTCAATATAATGTAAGAATTGGTGTAAGAAAGAAATCTTACAACAAATTACCTAACCCTTTCAATAATTAAAAAGATATTTCCAGTTTGAGATAGGAAAAAACATGAATCAACTTCTAATTACGAGAAATCAACTATAAGCATGCATTGTCAAGCTTGCAAATGTTTAGAGAGAGTGTGGACATCAAACTTCTTTTTCCTCTCTTGAGAATATGAAATTATAGCTCTAGAATATTCTCTTGTATTTTCTATATTCAAACCAAGGCTCTAAGGGTTTATTTATAGAGCTAGGACCTCAAGGATTCATCTACTAGATGTTGGGGTTTAAATCTCAATGTTCATATTGCCAAAATCAATTTTTGCACTGGTTAGATTTGACCCAAGGTTAGTTGGTACCGGTACTAAAGTATGGGTACCGATACTAGTGGCTTATTATTTTGTATTTTAAAATAAGTTAGTCACAGATAGTACTTATCGGGTACCAGTGCTAATCATGAGTACCAGTACTCGTTCCTTCTAGATTTAGGTTTTAAACACTTAAACCAAATATGTAATTCGTTGGTACCAGTAGTAATCACGAGTACCGGTACTTGTGATTACTACCGGTACTTGTACTGATCATGAGTATCGGTACTTGCAGGTACATGTTTGATTCTTTGAAAAACCTCAAAGCTGTAACTTACATGTATCGATACTAAACTTTAGTACAAGTACTTGTCGGTTAACAAGTATATTTTTAAACATGAATTCAATTTGATTATTGGTCTACTTTCACAAATACTTTAAACATTAAAAAATGATCTTTTGAGCAATACGAACTTTGGAATTACTTAAATAATCAAGTAAGAGTCCTATCATTATCTCTAATTAATTTTACGATCTAATTTGATTTAAAGTTGAGAGAGGCATACATTCTAAGAATAAAAGAATAAGAGCCTATTCTATTGACTCAATAAATTAAATAAATCTTGAAGATGATCTTCCATCATCATCATCATTACCTTCTTGTTATCTTTCTCCGTTTGCCTTGATCTTCATCTAAATTTGAAATATCACTCAATTGCAAATACTAATCTAAAATAATTTTGTTAACACCAAAATAAGATGTGGAACATGGTTCCAACACCATCTTCAGTACTTCATGGTCAGATTCCCTATCATGTTATACATCTTAAGTGTGACAAGATTTTTCCATTACCTCTACAAGTTTTTAGGTGTCTACTTTGTTCAAAATTATGATATATAGGATAAGTTTGCCTTTCGTGCCACGAAGTGTCTTTCTTGGGTATTCTAGGACCTAGAAGGTTACAGGTGCTATGATCTAGGTCGTAGGAGATATGTCGTCACTGCAGATGTGACCTTTGAGAAGGTTTCTTACTTCTCAGAGGAAGGTTCATCCATAGAGGTTGCTGTACAGGACCCACAGGTATATCAGAGGATATCACAGCTAGATGACATTACAGATGAGGAGCTAGCTCAGCTTGTTACCCCCACATATAGGGGTGATTCAGATAGAGAGGAGGTTGTGTAGAGGAGACCTGATACCATGTTTCACCCTATTTTTGATTATACTATTGTATCTCATCTCTAGGAGTAGGACAGGTAGTTTGCATTTGCCATTACACTGCAGTTGTTCCCAGAGACTTTGTTTAGGCTCTCCATGATTCGAGGTGGAAAGCAGCCGTGGACGAGGAGGTGCATGCGCTATAGACTAGGAAAACATGGGATCTTGTTCTATGTCCTAAGGGTTCTAGATTTGTTGGTTGCAGATGAGTGTACACCATCAAATACATATCTGAGGGGACAGTGGAGCGATATAAGGCAAGATTTGTTGCCAAGGGATTCCCCTAGACATATAGGTGGATTACCTTGAGACCTTTTCACTTGTTTCTCGTATTACTTCAATCAGGATTATTTTGTCTGTTGATGTGGTTGGAGACCCCTGCATTAGTTAGATATAAAGAATGCGTTCTTGTATGGTGATTTAGCTAAAGAAGTGTACATGAGACAACCACTAGGTTATGATAGTCAAGGGGAGCTTGTTTGTCGCTTATGGAAGTCCATATATGGCCTAAAGTAGAGCTTATAAGCTTGGTTTGAGAGGCTTAATTTAGAGATCAAGAACATTGGATTTCAGAGAACTACCACCGACTATTCTATATTTATTAGGACGATTGAGCATGATGGAGCATGGAAAGTTGTTATCTTGGCGGTCTATGTTGATAACATTATCTTGACAGGTGATGATATTGATGGGATAGCAAAGACGAAAGCCTTTCTCCACGCCACTTTTGTCACCAAAGACTTGGGTGATCTTCGCTACTTCCGGGAAATAGAGATTGTTCATCAGGAGGATGGCTTATCCTTATCATAGAGGCAGTATACCTTACAGATTCTTGAGAAGGCTGGACTTCTTGGGTCCAAATCATCAGGGATACTAGTCGAGGACCCAACTGGTCATACCTCTGATGAGGCAGATCCTTTGTTTGAGGATTTTGAGGATGTTGCCAGGTATCGCAGTACGGTTGGTTAATTGTTATATCTGATCATTACTTAACCAGATATTAGCTTTGCAGTTAGTTGTGCTAGTTAGTTTATGCAGAGTCCCAGGTTCAACCATTAGCATGATGTATGTCTTATCTTGAGATACCTGAAGGGCACCCCAGGGCAAGGTCTATACTATAGTGCGAGTGGCTCTCTTGATCTTGTGGCTTACTCTAATGCAGACTATCTAGGATCAATAGAGGACAGGCGGTCTACGTTAAGTTTTGGTGTCTATTTGGTAGGAAATCTGGTTTCATGGAGAAGTAAGAAATAGAGTGTTGTTGCCTGCTCTAGTGCTGAGGCAGAGCATAGGTCCATGGCTCAAGCTTTATGTGAGATCATGTAGTTGGTTGGTTTCTTGCGAGATCTAAGGGTGCTAGTTGATACCCTAGTTCCACTCTATTGTGACAATAAGTCGATGACATATATTGCCTTCAATCCTGTCTTCGACGAGAGGACAAAACATAGTGAGGTTGAATGCCATTTTATACAGGATGCGGTCTTGGACGGCAAGATAAGTACCTCTTGTATATCTTCTGAGCTATAGGTTGCTGACATTCTAACCAAGCCTCTCAAAAAGAAATGCCATAATTTTTTGAGCAACAAGTTGGGCCTCATTGACATATACGCCCCAACTTGAAGGGAAGTGTTGAATTGTAAGGGGTATTTGATATTTTCTTTTTCTTGAGGGGTATTTATGTAATTAACCCAATTCTTTTTCGTATATAAGAGGGTTAGGATTTAATTTGATAGTAATGTATCCTTTTGATTCTCCACATATATTATTTAATATACATTAAATAATATATATATATATTATTAATACATCTTTGGATATTAGTTTTCTTAATTCTAAGTCTTCACAATTTGACAATATTTAATATATATACAAGGGACTAATAGTGACAATCATATTTTTTTAGTAGAAAAGTGTGATAGATATGAACCATTAATTTAACCAAGCTTTTAAAAAATGATCAAATTGAACAACAGTGAAGTTAAGATACTTTTTTGAAATTATTGTATTTTTTCTCACATAAAGTTGAGCCATTATTTGTGATTAAGCTTTTTTTAATGTTGTAAGATTTTTCCTAGTAATGAAAATTTTCATAAGATATTAATTTAGTAATTGTTATAGAAATTAAGATTACTTTGATCCTGATGGATTTCACTTAAATTTTTACAAATTTGTTCTTTAATATAATTCAACAGGGGAAGATGGATTTTGCATTATTCCTTATACGATGATTAATGTCTTAATTTTATTTTAAAATAACTAATTAAGTTATATTTTGAATCATGGGAGTTTATTGTATTGTGATTGTCACTTTCTGAATTTTAGTTCTCATTTACATGTTATCGTAAATCCACGAGAAAACGATTATCTACCTTTCTTTTTATTCTTTAGGTCCTCTTATGTTTTTCACCCACACGTCTCTTTCTATATAAAGAGGTGTATGGTTTCTGGAGAATAATAGATTGCTTATTTTTTCCCACTTGGTATTAGATCGGTAATCCTAGGTTGACGCTTTGGTATCCCACAAAAAACCCTAGCTGCTAAACCCGTCCACCAAAAATTGTTCTTCCCTCCGTCGTCGTGTTGCCGGTCATCGCCTGAGAGAGAGGTGCCTCTCGACCCTCTCTACTCTCTCTTTCCCTCATGCGGGCGGACAGACAAGGCGGCGGCAACGCCGCCAATTGCTGCACAGTCGGCCGCTGCTCACGGTGAGCGGCGATGCTGTTGGCTGGTGCATCGTCGGCTACTGCTAGTAGTAGGTGGTGGTGGCAGGGACCTCCTGCTCCTACTGGGTGGCGCCATGGGGGTCTGAGGATCCTTATGGTGGCCCTTGCTTGATCCCAGTGGGCCAGGGTTCCCCTTCCTCAACACAATATCTCCTGATCTTGTGTTGGGATCATCATATGAGTTCTTTGTGATGATCTACAGGTTTTGAAAATCATTTTTCATATTTGATTTTTGGTGGTCTTTCTCCTTGAGTTGTCATGATGGCATCTTCGTCATCATCTGAAGTCAAAATGGATGCATCCACAGAGACGGGGAACATTAAGAATCCATTTTTTTGTTCCCATTTCGAAACTGGATGAGACCAACTATGCATGTTGGTCTTAGACTTTCCTTATGACCATTGAAGTACATGATAAGGAACGTATTTTGTTGGAGGTAGAGCCTACCAACAATACTGGGAAGTATGCCATGTGGAAAGGAGATAACGCCATGGTCAGGTCTTGGATTGTGAACGTTGTTGCGTTACATATTGGAGATGGAATAATGTATTATAGGACCACCAAATAGATATGGGATTCTCTTCATGACACTCTCATGAAAAGAAATCTAGTATGATATTTCGGATTACTCATGATATTTTCTCTCAGGGAGGACAATCTCTCTCTTCCTCAGTATTATATTAAATTGAAAGGCTTTCTTGAGAACTATAATGCTTATAGACCTATCTATACTTGTGCTACACAGAGAGTACCACAAGGAGTTTGCGACACTCAAGTTTCTTTCTGGTCTTGGTCCAGATTATGAGTTGGCCAGATCTTAGATGCTTACCCTGACGGAGCTTCCTACTTTGGAGGAGGCATACAGTAAAGTCAATAGACTATCAATCAGATCTACATTTTCAGAGACAACAGGGTAGACCTCTGCCTTTGTTGTTGTTGGTGGTTGAGGAGGACGTGGTGGTTTTGTTATTCGGGGACATGGTTGAGGCCGGGGGTAGCTTGGCAAGGCACACCCTACTTGCACCTTTTGTGGATGTATTGGACATGTTGAGGCATCTTGCTAGACTAAGCATGGGAAGCCACCTATGGCTAATCAGGTTCTAGTTACTGCTGAGACAGAGACAGATATGGTTCCTGAAGCAAGGTTTGATACTCTTGCATAGAGACTGGCTCAAGTCACATATGAGTCTCCCTCTACTACAGATACTGCTACCCTTGTAGCCTCAGGTATAGAGTGTAATTCTAGTTTCTCTGCACTTTCACATTACAGTAGATCTCCATGGCTTATAGATTCTGGTGCTTTACGGCATTTGAGTGGTGATCACTCCTCTTTTAAACATCTTCAGTCTGTTACTTCAAGGAGGATAGTACAAGTTGCTGATGTTCGCCATTCCAGAGTAGATGGACAGGGGGATGTTTCTCCTACTCCAGTTTACAGTTATCTAATGTCTTATTTGTGCCTGAGTTTCCATTTGATTTATTATCTGTGAGTAGAGTTACAAAGGATCTCAATTGCCATGTCATATTAATGATGTGGGCTGTGTATTATAGGACAAGCTGATAAAGAGGATGATTGGTGGCGGATATGAAGAGGGAGGGTATATCTCCTCCTTTAGACAGGCATAACTGCATCTTGTCAGGGCGAGTATGGTTTTGCCATTGGTACTGAGTGGTATTATTCCCTTGGACACATTCCTTTGGACAGGCTATGACTTGTTATTACCCATCTATCACCTGCTACTGAGATTAGATGTGATGCATGCCAGATTGGGAAACACCACAAACTTCTTTTCCTGTTAATTTTTCTTTGTTAGAGTTTATTTTTGATTTAGTTCATTTGGATGTCTTGGGTCTCAGTTGTGTTCCTGATAGGTCGGGACATAGGTATTATCTTGTTATTGTGGATGATTGTTCATGGATGTCCTAGATATTTCTTTTGAAGAATAAGTCTGATGTGGGCAATATCATAGAAGATTCTCTTACTGAAATAAAAACTCAGTTTTCTATTACTGTGAAATGTGTGAGATCGGATAATGCACTGGAATTATGCACAGTTAGATTACGTTCATTTTATAGGTCACATGGCATTGTACATCAGACGCATGTGCCTACATACATCTCAACAAAATGGGATAGCTGAGAGGAAGCACAAGCATATTTTAGATGTGGCAAGAACTCTTCTCACACATCATAATGTACCCCAGATGTATTAGGGTGATGCTGTACTTACGACTTGCTACTTGATTAACCGGATGCTTAGCTCTGTGTTATCAGAATAAATTTCTTGGTAGATTCTACATCATGACAGTGATCTTTTTGTAGTGACACCTCACACTGCGTAGCATTTGTACATATTACTAGACATGATAGAGATAAGTTGGCACGAAGAGCACTAAATGCGTATTTCTGGGATATTCTCACACCCAGAAAGGATACAGGTGCTATAATCCCCTCACCGGGAGACATTATGTGAGTGCTGATGTCACATTTCATGAAGCTGTATTGTATTTTTTCTATGGCTGCGAGACAGTTGTCATTTGTACCATATGATAGATCTTCTCCACAGGCTCCTATGCTTGTGTCACCTATTTAGTTTGGTGATTTCACACCTATTCCAATGCCTACACAGTCCTCTGTGGATACAGGTGATAGTAAGTTTAGGGATCCTCCAGTGTGATATCAGATTCCGGTCACATACAGACCACGTACTACTACCCCCCTCCCCAACTGCAGTCCCATTATCCTCCCCTACACAGGTATGTGTTGATGATACTAATGAACCTTTGTCTCACGATGCCGCTACAAGTTCAGCAAGTGCACCTGAGGATGATGATTCTCTTCCTACAGATGATGATAGCGACCTTCCCATAGCAGTTAGGAAGGCCTCATGCAGTTGTGCATGCTATTATGTGACTAGTGCCTCTGTATGTGACGGTCTTAGTACCACTTTTGCTGTCTTCACTATGACTCTTACAACATCCATAGTACCTTCTACTTACCAGGAGGCTATGCTGGATGCTGCATAGCATCAGGTTATGAAGGAGATGGTGGCTCTTCGATCTCGTGGCATGTGGGAGCTTACGTCTCGACCTGTGGGAGCCCAGGTGGTTGGTTGTCAATGAGTTTTTGCCTTGAAATATAACCCTGATGGGTCTATTTCTAGGCATAAGGCTAGCTTGGTAGCAAAAGAGTTCACTCAAACATATGGAGTGGACTTTTTTGATACCTTCTCTTCTATGGCGAGGCTTCTGACAGTTCGTATTCTTCTATCTGTGGCAGCTAACAAAGCATGGTATCTTCACCAGCTAGATGTGAAGAATGCCTTCCTATATGGTGATCTTGAAGAGGAAGTGTACATGCAGTAACCCCCAGGATTCGAGGTTGAGGGAGAGTGTGTTTGCAGATTGAAGAAGGCTATTTATGGGCTCAAACAGAGTCCTCATGCGTGATTTCATAAACTATCTGAGGTAGCAAAAGGCATGGGCTTGAGAAGATCTACCTCTGATCATTCCTTGTTTACTAGGAAGACTGCTAGGGGTGTTGTTTTACTTGTTTATGTTGATGATCTTACTATTACAGGGGATAATACTACTGGTATTCTACATATCAAAAAGTACTTGGCAACACAATTTGTTATGATAGATTTGGGATCTCCTTGCTACTTCTTGGGCATTGAGGTGGCTAGAGGAAAGTTTGCACTGGATGTTCTTAGGGAGACTGGGATGTTAGGAGCCAAGGTGGCTAATATTCCCATGAATCCTAAGGTACACATATATGATGATGATGAGCCTGTGGAAAGTGGAAACTATAGGTAGTTAGTTGAGAAGCTCCTCTACCTTAACATTACTAGGCCTGATATTTCACTTGCCGTTGGAAAACTTAGTCAATTCATGGAAAAGCTATCTAAGCAGCATTGGAATGCTGCAATGCAGGTATTCAGATATCTGAAGAAAAATCCAGGCCGTGGACTATTGTTTCGCAAGGGTATCCTAGGACAGTTGTAGGACACTCTAATGCAGATTATGTTGGCTGTCTTGTTGATCGCAAGACTACTACGGGGTTTTGTACCTATGTTGCAGGAAACCTGGTGACTTGGAGGAGCAAAAAGCATACTGTGGTATCTAAATCCAATGGTGAATTAGAATATCGAGCTATGGCCCGAACAACAACAGAGATGGTTTGGGTACAATCTATCTTAGGAGACTTATATGGACAGCTAGAGGGCCCTATGGAAATGAGGTGTGATAACTTTGCAGCCTTGTATATTGCGAATAATCCCATGTTTCATGAACGTACGAAACATGTGGAAATTGTCACTACACTAGGGTTCTTATCCAGAAGGGTGCTATTTACACATCTCCAATTGCTTCAGAGGACTAGACAGCGGATATCTTTAGAAAGCCATTGAGTAGGACTTCCTTTGATATTTGCTGTGACAAGTTGAGCTTGCTGGATATCTACACTCTAGCTTGAGAGGGAGTGTTACAGGATATTTCCCTTTCTCTTTCTTTTCTCTATTTGGATTGTTTATGCTTTATTATATTCTTAAGGTCCTCTTATGTTTTTTACCGACCTCTCTCTCTACATAAAGAGGTGTAGGGTTTTCGGAGAATAATAGATTGCTCATTTCTTTCCACTAATATATTTATCATTGAATAACACAAATGCATATGTCAATCAACAAATTCAAGTAAAAGAAAGAGGTATTTTCGAAACAAATGTGGGTTTGCTAAATATAATTCTACTTAATCTAATGATCTATGCGCAAGTAACCTGGCTAGTATGGATTAAAGCAGAGTCCTCGAACATGATTCCAGAAGTTATCAAAGGTAGTTGAGAACCTTGGGTTTAAACAATCATCAATTAATCACTCTATTTGTACGTGATACCTCTCATGGAAGAGTCATGATGCTTGTGTATGTTGATGACATTATTGTTACGAGAGATTTAAAAAAATATTTTGCTAATCACTTTGTGATCAAGGATTTGGGACCACTCATATTTTTTACGCATTGAAGTTGTTAAAGAGTAAGTGAGGTATTGTACTGTCTCAGAGAAAGTATGCTATGGACCTCTTACAAAAAACTGGCTTGTTGGGTGCTAAACTTGCATCCATTCCTATGGATCATTAGGCTTACTTGATGATACTGTAGGTCCAATTGACACTCAACAGTTTAGGGATCTTGTTGGCAAGTTATACTTGACTATTACATGCATGGATATCTTGTTTGCTGTATGAAAACTTAGTTTATGGATATGCCAAAAAAGTTGCATTGGGATGTAAGCATGATAGTTCTTAAATATCTTAAATCATCACCAGGAAGGAGACTCTTGTTTATCAAGGGCTCCTTATTAGACATCATTGCATATACCAGTGCAGGTTATGTAGGCTACCTCATGAACATGAAGTCTACCACTGGGTTTTGTACTTAGCTTGTTGGTAATTTGTGACATGGCGCAACAAGAAGCAAGCTGTGGTTGCACAATCTAGTGCTGAATCAGAGTATTATGCTATGGCACAAGCTACTATTAAGATTGTTGAGGAAGAGAATAAACCGTCTCATTGAAAAGAGAGCCCTAGGCCTCTTTATATGGAAAGCGGCTATAGGGAAGATTACATAAGTGACCCACATGAAATAACAAAGAACACCCCTATTACATAATAACTTCGGCACTCCTCCCGTAAGGTAGAGCATATATGTCTAACATGCCCAGCTTGGAACATAAGAATCGTGACGTTTTCTGGAGAGAGCTTTGGTGAAGATATATGCAATCTGCTACTCAGAAGTAGTAGTAGTGCATATCTTCCCAGCGGAGACCATGTCTTGAACAAAATGGTAATCTATTTTAATATATTTTGTGCATTCATGGAAGCCAAGATTAGTAGCAAGAAAGGTAGCTGACCGGTTGTCACAAAACATAGGCACTAGAAGCTTGACTTGAATATTCAGATCCTCAAAAAAGTGAATAAGCCACATAATCTCAAAGGCTGCATGAGCCATGGCTCTGTACTCAGCCTGAACACTAGATCTAGAAACCACAGTATGCTTTTTGCTCCTCGAAGTAACTAGAAACCACATTGAGTAATCAAAAGTGGACCCATGGAAGCAAATCTTCTGGATCTCTGAGTGAATCTCTTAAACCATGCCTGTGGGCTTTGCTTCAAGCCATAAATTTCCTTCTGAAGTCTGCATACTTTCTCCCCCTTAACCACAAATCTTGGTGGTTGTGCCATGTATAGGAAGGTGTTTTTGATATTGAGCTGATACAGTGGCCATGCTCTGTTAATTGCTAGTGAAAGAATAACTCTGACGGAATTTAGGCAGGCCACCAGAGAAAAGGTGTCGAAGTCGTCTACACAGTAAGTCTAGTTTAGCCCTTCGCCACAGGCTTGGCCTTCAGGCGCTCATCAGTCCTGTCCGAGTTGTACTTCACAGTGTACAACCATCTACAATCATCCACCTTGGCATCGTCTGGGAGATCTATCAATTCTCAAGTTCCATGGGAGATAAGTGTTTTCATCTCATCCTCCATAGCTTGTTGCCAGCCAGCATCCTGTAGAATCTCACAATGGTGTCTCGGTATCACCATAGTGAGAAAGCTATAGAGAACTACTATAATGCTGGACTGCAATGATTAGTAGCAGTATAGTAAGACATAGGATGCAAGATGCAAGTTCTTATAGCTTTCTTGAGAGCAATAGGTAAGTCGTCAGATTGCTGGGGTCGGACATCCAGATCATATGGTAGCGGGAGGAATTGATCGGCCCGATTCTCCTCGGTGAGCTAAACTTGCATAGAAGGCAAGAGAACAAACATAGGATCCTTTTGACGACACTTATATGTGTGGGTAAACCAACTAAGAGAACCCTCAGAGAAATAGGAAACCTTCTTAAGGAAAAAACATTGGTCGACACATAGTAACATTTACCCATCAAATTAAAGCACCTATACCCCTTCTGGGATCTCGAATAGTCTAGAAAGCATACTTGACAGATTGTAGGGACAATTTATCAATAACCCCAAAAAGTTGGACAAAACATGTGCATCCGAATATCTGTAGTAGCAATGCAAAAAGAGAAGCATCTGGTTGTAACAAAAGAAAAGGTGCATCACCATCAACTATAGGTGAGGACCCGATTAATCAAGTGGCAGTAAAAATGGGAACCCCTAAAAAATGTTTGGGCACATTCATAACAATCATCAAGGTCCAGGCACATCAAGGAAATGACACAATTTGCGCTTAACATCCCCATTCTGCTAGGATGTGTGGGCACAAGAGGTTTGATGAAGAGTACTATTTGCTAATAAAAAAATCATCCATGTCTTTTTGCATAATGTTACAATATTTCCTTTAGTTATTACTCTATTATGCTTTTTTGCTTTTCTTGTTTCTCTTGGTCCTCTTATGAAATTTACCTACACCTCTCTCTCTCTATATATAAAGAAGTGTAATGTTTCCAAGGAATAACAAGTTGATCATTCTCTCTGACTTGGTATCAAAGCGGCGATCTAGATCGATACTTCGATATCCCACTAAATACCTAGCCCCCAAACTTTTCCACCAAAACCCCTCCTCTCCTGCTGTCGTGCCATCGTGATCCTTCGTTAAGGGAGGTGCCTCGTAGCCCTCTCTATCTCTTCTTTGCCCCTACGTGGGCTTCTCCACGTGTGGTAGTAGCCCCTGCAAGTAAGATCCCTGGGGCTGCTAGCAACAGGAGTGGCGGTAGCGAAGGGCCCGATTCTTGCTGGGTGGCAGTGCTGGGGCCACTCCAGCCCTAACGTGTGCCCACGTTTGACCTAAACAGGGTCGGATCATGTTCCTAACATGATGTCTGGAACTCTATTTTTCCTGATCTCGTGTTAAGGCTCCTCTTGATTTGATGACCGGTATGATCTGAAAATCAAATTTCAGATCTGTTTATGGGGCTATTTCTACTCGTCTTGGCATCATGGTTACATCTTCATCATCCAAAGTCAAATCGGGTAGTGCATCAGAGAATGGGAACATCAAAAATCCATTCTTTGTTCCCATCATGAAGTTGGTTGACACCAATTATGCACATTGGTCACAGACGTTCCTTATGACAGTTGAAGGACACGATAAGGAACATGTTCTTTTGGAGTAAGAGCCTGCAAACAAGATTAGGAAGAATGCCACATGGAAAAGGGACGACGCCATGATAAGAGCTTGGATATGAATGTTGTGGTTGCTTATATTGGTGATGGTATCATGTATTACAAGACTGCGAAGGAAATGTGAGATTCTCTTTATGACACATATTCTCATGATAAGAACTCCAGTAAGTTATTCCAAATTACCCATGACACGAGGATCTTACCTTATCTCAGTACTATAGCAAGCTGAAGGGATTACTTGAAAAATACAATGCTTGCAAACCTAATTGTACATGTGCCACACAGAGAAAGTATCGTAAGAAGCTTGTAGTGCTCAAGTTCTTATCTGGCTTGGGCCCTAAGTATGAGTCAGCATGATCCCAGATGCTTACGCTGATGGAGCTTCCTACTCTAGAGGAAGCCTATAGTCGGGTTAGTTGACTTTTTGTCAGGGCTATTGCTTCAGAGACTATAGGCCAAACGTCTGCCTTTGCAGTTGTAGGAGGTCGTGGAGGACGTACTAGTTCTGCTATTCGTGGACGTAGGCGTGGTCGGGGACAGCTTGGCAAATCACGGCTAGCTTGCTCGTTCTATGGACGTATTGGGCCAATTGAGGCCACATGCTGGATTAAGCATGGTAAGCCTCTTGTTGCCAACCAGGCTGTGGTTTCTACTGGGACAAAGATAGATATGGTTCCTAGAGCTGAGTTTGATGCTCTTGCCCAGAGACTTGCTCAGGTGACACTGGAGTCTTCATCCACTTTTAATACTGCTGCCCTTGCCTCGTCAAGTATGGAGTGTGCGTCTAGTATCTCAACATTTCCTCATAGCAACAGTTCTACATGGCCTATAGATTCTGGAGCCTCACGACATTTGAGTGGTAATCAAAGATATTTTTGGCAACTTCAGGCTGTTACTTCAAGTCATACAGTGCAGGTTGCAGATGGTTGCTACTCCAAGGTGGATGGACAAGGGGAGATTTCCTTTACTCCTAGCTTACGATGACTTTAAGCCTATTGTCAGTTAGTAGAATCATGGAAGATCTCAATTGCTGTGTTATATTTGATGATGTGGGCTGTGTGTGTCAGGACAAGCTCACGGGGAGGATGATTGATGGTGAACATGAAGAGGGGGTTATATCGCCTGTTTTAGACAGATATAGCTGCTTCATGTCAGGGCTAGTATAGTTTTACTGTTGGGATTACACTTCAGTGGCATCATCGCCTTGGACACCTTCCTTTGGATAGGCTTGGATAGGCTACGACATATCATCTCCCATCTGTCACCAGCTACTGAGATCAGATGTGATGTGTGCCAGATCGGGAGACATCATCGATGTCTTTTCCTACTAGTTCATCATTATCTGAGTCTATTTTTGATTTGGTTCATCTGGAGTAACTGATAGATTGGGACATAGATATTATTTGATTATTGTGGATGATTGCTCTCGTATGTCAGGGTTAATTTTCTAAAGAATAAGTCTGATGTGGGAACAGTCATAGAAAATTTTATTATTGAAATAAAAAATTAGATTTCTACTACTGTCAAGTTTGTGCGCTCAGATAGTGGTTTGGAGTTTTGCACATCTAGATTGCGTGATTTCTACAGGTCATATGGCATTGTACATCAGATTACATGTCCTCATACATCCCAGTAGAACAGGATAGCAGAGAGGAAGCATAGACATGTTTTGGATGTGGCTAGAACTCCTCTTATACGCCACAATGTGCCCCTAGTGTATTGGGGTGATGTTGTGCTTACAACGTGTTACCTAATTAACATGATGCCTAGTTTTGTGTTGTCAGAATAGATTTCTTGGGAGATCTTGTATCTGGACCGCGATCTATTTCTGGTGCCACCTCGTACATTTGGATGTGTTACTTTTGTACATATTACCGAGCCTGGGAGAGGCAAGTTGGCATCAAGAGCTACTAAGTGCATCTTTCTGGGATATACTCATACCCAGAAAGGATACTAGTCCTATGATCCACTTACCAGGAGACATTATGTAAATGCAGATGTCACATTTCATGAGGCAGTACCATATTTCTCCATCATTGCGCGGCAGCTATCGTTTGCACCTCAGTCTGTGCCCATGCCTGTTCATCCCATACAATTTGGTGATTTCTCATCTGCTCAAGTTCCTACTCAGTTGTCTGAGGACCTAGTTGATAACAAGTTCAGAGATCCGCCATTGATATATCAGATCCTGGTGTTGTATAGGCCACATACTACCACCACCCCCCTCCCCCACCTTAACACCATGGTTCTTCCCTACACAGGTATGTGTTGATGACACTGATGGTTCTGTGCCTCATGATGCTTCTACAGGTCCTGATAATGCTTCTGAGGTGGACACCACAATTGTTTCAGAGGCTGAGATTGACCTTTCAATAGTAGTCTAGAAGGCACCGTGCAGTTGTACTCATTATCAGGTTGCAGGTGCATCTGTTTTTGATGGGTTGAGTGCCTCATTCGTTGCCTTCACAACGGCTCTTTCGGCATCTCATCTACTTGCCTCATATTAGGAGGCCATGCTTCATCCAAAGTGTTATCAGGTTATGAAGGTAGAGATGGCTGCTCTTTGTTCTCGAGGCATGTGGGAGCTTACATCGGGGCTACCAGGAGCTTAGATTGTTGGCTGTAGATGGGTCTTTGCATTGAAATATAACCTTGACGAGTCTATTTTCGGCATAAGGCTCGCTTGGTGACAAAAAGGTTTACCTAGACCAATGAGGACTTTTTTGACACATTTTCCCCTGTGGCTAGGCTCTCAACTGTTCGTATACTCCTTTCTATAACAACAAACAAAGATTGGGGCCTACATCAGTTGGATGTGAAGAATGTCTTGCTCTATGGTGATCTTCAAGAGGAGGTGTACATGCAATAGCCCCCTGGCTTTGAGGTTGAGGGAGAGTGTGCATGCAGGTTGAAGAAGGCAATTTATGGACTCAAGTAGAGTCCTCATGCATGATTTCAGAAATTGTCAGAGGTTGTGGAAGGCATGGGTCTAAAGAGATCCACCTCAAATCATTCTTAGTTTATTAGGAAAACTGATAGAGGGGTGGTTGTGCATCTAGTATATGTTAATGATTTTATTATAACTGGTGATGATGCTGCTGGGATAGTACAAGTCAGGAGAAATTGGCAGCATAGTTTGTCATGAAAGATTTGGATTCCCTGTGGTATTTCTTGGGCATTGAGGTGGCTAGAGGAAAAAAAATGCATTGTGGTGAGTCAGAGGAAATATGTACTTGATGTTCTTTGGGATATTAGGATGTTAGGAGTCAAGGCAGCTAACATTCCCATGGATCCCAAAGTGCACCTGTATGATGTAGGTGCAGAACTTATGGAGAGTAGGAGCTATAGACAGCTAATTGGGAAGCTTCTATATCTTACTATTACTTGACCTGACATTTCCTTTGCAGTTGGGAAACTTAGTCAATTTATGGAGAAGCCAGCAAAGCAGCATTGGAATGCTGCAATGCAGGTACGCAGGTATTTTAAGAAGGTGCCAGGTTGTGGATTGTTATTCTGTAGGAGGTCTGCCATGACTATTGTAGTATATTTTAATGTGGACTATGTTGGGTGTCTTGCAGATTGGAATTCTACCACGAGATTTTGTATGTATGTAGCAGGAAACCTAGTGACATGGAGAAGCAAGAAACAGACCGTGGTATCTAAATCTAGTGTCGAGTCAGAGTATCATGCTATGGTACAAATAGCAGCTGAAATGGTTTGGGTAAAGTCTATTCTGCAAGATTTGTATGTGTAAGCAGAAGAACCCATGGAGATGAGATATGACAATCTTGCAAGTACCTACATAGTCAATAATACCATGTTTTATGAGTGCATGAAGCACGTGCAGATTGACTATCACTATACTAAAAATCTCATTCAGAAGGGGGTTATTTATACAAATCTAGTTATTTTAGAGTACCGGACAACAGACATCCTACAAAGCGCCTAAGCAGTGCTACCTTTGATACATGTTGTGATAAGCTGAGCATGATAGATATCCATGTTCTAGCTTGAGGGAGAGTGTTATAGTATCTCCTTTAGTTATTACTTTATATGCTTTTGTGCTTTTCTTATTTCTCTTGGTCCTCTTATGTAATTTATACACACCTCTCTCTCTATATATAAAGATGTGTAGGTTTTCCAAGGAATAATAAGTTAATCATTCTCTTTGACTCATAAATTCAAGGGTATTGTCATTGCAAAATACTTTGATGCATGTGGAATAGAAATTTTAGGAATGGCAGAAATAATATCTGACCAATCCTTTAACAAAAAGTCCTTGGCAATCGGTTATAATCATCAATAAAAACAACAAAGTACGGGTAGACAGACTAGTAACTTATTCAACAAGGTCCCCACACGTCACAATGAATCAAATCAAAGGGAGCTTGACTTCTCTTATTCTGTTGGGAAACAAAAGAAACTCGATGTTTGTGTGGTTGGCAAGCTTCACACTCTTAACTTCTCAAGAACTGAGGGCTTAGGAAACATCTTCCGACATCTAGAGACATACGGATGTCCCAGACAATGGTGCCACAAAACAAGATCGGTGGAGATAAATGCAATGCCAGCAAAAATGTGAGTATCAATGTAGTAGAGGCCACCACTCTCAATTCCCTCGTTAATCATCTTCCCCGTTTGAATATCTTGAAATAAGATAAAATGCTCATTAAAAATCACCTGATAGAAAAGCTCCTTACATAATCTATACATCGATAGTAAAGTTCAAAGGGAACTCAGGAACACAGCAAACATCTAACAATCTCAATAGGCCAGAAAAATGGACATCTCTTACTATAGTAACAGGAGAATGCATTCCATTGACTAGATGGACCGAAGTAATAGTAGAACCCTGGTGTAAGGGTAGAAGTGCATTGTTCTTACTAGTAAGGTGGTTAGAAGCACCTAAGTTAACCATCCAAGATAAAGTAGATGTAGTAGTAGCCAGGTTCATAGAACTACCCATTGTTTCTGGATTAGTAGTATCCGATGGGGCTACCTATCGGAGAATCTACATGAGATGTGCATGGTCATTAGTTGTCAAAGTAAGCAGTCCAGGAGGAGAGAGTAGTCTCCCCTTGAACAAATAGCATTTACCCAACCAGGATGACCAAACTTGGCTCAACACCGCTCAGAAGGATGGTTTGTCCTCTGACAGTGGATACACGGGTCATAGCTCCAAACAGCCTCATCCACGTCCAGCGTCAAGAGTACCATGCCCCTAAGAGACTGCAAAGGCAAACATCTCTATAGAGGGTGGCTATGTAGTAGTGAAATGGCCATCCCAATGTCAAAGGAGATCTTTTAGAATCTTCCATAGATGGCCTCTAGATCGGGAATATCCTCTAAAGCGAGAATTTGATCCTGAGCAGCTGAGTACCGAGCACTAAGACCATCTAAGAACCTGTACACCTGCCAAGTTTGTCTCTGTTCAGTCTGTGTCTCACAACAAGAGGGCTAAAAGGCATTCAACTCTTCAATGAACCCCTCCATCTCAGTATAGTAGTCAATCAATGTGCGATCACCCTAAGAAGAAGACCAGTTGTGATGATAAATATCTGCAAAATGAGCATGGTTGGATCTCTAGGAATACTTCTTGGCCAAGCTATTTCATATAGTTTTGGCAATCTTTTCGTAGAGTAGATTCATTGCGATTTGGGGTTGTACACTATTCATTGTCCAATTTGTAACAAGATTGTCTTGTTCCCACTTCTCAAAATTAGAAGCATCGGCTTTAGGAGGATCTTTAGTCAATCTGTGTAGCTTCTTCTGGCTGGCAACAAAAATCTTGAATGCCTGGGATCAAGGTAGGTATTTCTAGACACTATTGAGTTTCAAAGAGGTTCTTTGGACCACTAGAGAGGCTAAGAAAGTCATGGGTTTGACTTTAGAGGAGGCAGAGGGTCCTAATGTTTCCATGTTGGGGCCAATGCAAGGAGTTCTTCACAATTTCATATCTAAAATAGTGAAAAGAACATACATGTTCTTCAATACTAGCAGCACTCACACATCTTAGACCGTGGTAGAGTCAAAGCTGCAGCCCCACGAGTAGCGTTGCATGGCAATGGAGGCACCCACTAGTTGCAATCGATGTTGTTGGGGTGAGTTGGGTCGCAAGACCCCTTGAGCGACGTTGTTGGGCCCTATAGATGGGGCGGTGGGAGGCCCCCCTACCCCACTGCTACCCTTCCAATAGGGAGTAGTGAGTAATAGAGAGGCGGGAGGGGTGGCTAGAGAGAGATACGAAGATCGGCGCGAGTTTGGTGAGAGAGAGAAAGAGAGAGGGTGGCAATAGTAAAGATAGAAAGGAGTCTCTCTTAGGGGTTTGGTGGAAAAAGGCACCCAAGCACAAAAGTCTAGGACCCATCCCGCTCTGATACCATATTGAGGGAGAAGAGAATAAAGCATCTTATTGAAAAGAGAGTCATATGCCTCTTTATGTAGAGAGAGGCTTTGGGGAAGATTACATAAGTGACTCACATGAAATAACAAAAATAACAAAAAACACCCTTATTACATAAATAACTCCAATTGAGATGATGTCAATTTGCTTTATTCTAGTAGATCTACATATTTAGGTGTCACTAACTATAGAGGTGAGATGTGGTAACAAAGCTGTCACATATATCGCAAATAATCTCATGTTCTATGAGAGGACTAAACATAGTAAAGTGGACTGGCACTTTATTAGAGATTTGATTCAAAGAGGGTTCCTACGTACCACTCATGCTAGTTCTGAAGATTGAACTGCAAGTGTTTTTACCAAGGTGCTTCCTATGACTTCCTTCGATAGATGTTACATCAAACTGAGCATGATTGACATCTTTGCTCTAGCTTAAGAGGGAGTGTTGAGAATTATGTTATTATTATCTTTTTTCTCTTATTTTCCTATAGTATGTGGACCTCTATGCAATTTACCATATCCTCTATAAAATGAGGATTAGGGTTATGGAATAAACCAAGTTGCTTATTTCTCCTGGCTTAAATTGTATTTCAGGCCCGAATTCATGACGAAAGCTTGAGATATGTATTATCTGATCAAGCTATCGCGTCGCTTTCCCTAAATGTTCCTGATGGACCTTGCAGCATACATGATGTAAAAGTGCAAGCGCATTTAAATAAGGATCTTCTTAATGCACGTTTGCTGCCTTCCCCATCTCCCATTGTTGAAGGCCACGTGGAGGATCTTTGCTGCATTTTTGAGCAGATAACTGAAAATCCCGACGATATTTTCAGGAAAATTTTTCAAAGATATTTAAACCAGAAAAGGGGTTGTCCTCTGTCTATTTATAATTATAGACTTCTATCTGAGTTAAATTTCAAATTAGTGACCACCTTATTTCCAGAACAAAATGGAGGGAAAATTGAAGCACCTGCAGGTCGAAAGGCTTCTCGTCAGCTTTTTGTTCAGAAGTTTTCTTGTAAATCTCCAGTTTATCACAATTGCAGGATTTTTGCCAGTGATGGTCGCTTGTTATCCTATTGTGATCGTAGAAAGCTTGAATGGTTAGTTCCAGAATTATTGTGTTATTCTGCTATTGATATTGAACTGAGGAATTGAAATTTACTTTGTTGTATAGGTATCTGCGTAGGAATCTGGCAAAGCTTGTTGAAGATGACCCTCCTGCTATAATGCTGCGATTTGAGCCCAAAGGTCGCCCAGAAGATGAAGACAATGAGTTCTATATTCAGAGCAAGAGAAATATATGTGTTGGTTGTGGAGAGGAAAATCATTATTTACGTTATCGAATTATACCTTCATGTTATAGGATGCATTTTCCTGAGCATCTTAAAAGCCATCGCTCTCATGATATTGTCCTCCTCTGTGTGGATTGTCACGAAATTGCCCATGCAGCTGCGGAAAAGTACAAAAGGCAGGTTGCAGCAGAGTTTGGAATTCCTCTTTTTGTGAAAAAAGTTCTAGAATCAGGAGAAAATGAAGTTTTGACGGTAGCATCAACTACTATGGATAGGGGGCATACAGATGCAGGCGTTTCACCTCTGGAGTTGCGGACTGCTGCTATGGCTCTTGTGCGCCATGGATTGAAAATGCCTCCAAAGCGACAGGAAGAACTGAGAAAAGTAAGATGACGCAATCTTTAAAGTTTCTCTGATAGAAATTACTAGGTTAGAAAGTGCCTTTTTTTTTCCTGCAATGGTTCACGAACATGTGTGAATGTTTTAGTTGATAGATTTTGTCACTTGATTTCATTTTTTTAGTGCATAGCAGGCATGTTAATGTTCTGTATGCAAGATGGCATTTTGTGGAGTTTTATTGAAATCCTCAAATGAGCTCTTCATACCCAATGTGGCTATCCAGGCTGATAGCAGTAGTTTTTTTGTTCAGATCTGGAGTGTTTCCAGACTTCCTCAGCTTCAGGCCGATTTTGCTCAGTGGATCCTTGATTAGAAAAGTATCATTAATGACATTACCTGTCTAGCGCATGTCTGTCACAAAGTCTGGTTTCTAACATGCTATTATTCAATTGTATAAAGTGTTCACCTCTTGCAAACAAAAGTATACCTTGCCATGGGTCAGAATCGCTGAACAAATCAGCTTCCTTGATAAATGCTATCTTACTTTCTCCTGCGATTCTCTGATAACAACTCTCCTTTCTCACAAGGCAAAAGGGAAAGCAATAATGATGCTAAAATTACCTTTCAAAAAATAGTAATAATGCTGATATTGTGTAATATCCTTTAGAGGTCTAAGTTTTGGTAGTTTACTATCTAATGAGATTCATTTTTGACTCTTGTTATATACCTCCAATTGTATTCCCAATCTCACCCATGCTAATGAGGTGGCTGACATTGGGAGAACCTCTCATCTGCCACCTTTCATTTTGGGAAAAAATGAAATTTGAAAATTAGGACCCTCCTATAGAAGAGCCCTTCCACAGAACGTGCACATTTACACTGAAATCAATTGTTAAAAGAGTAGAATTGCTTGGTTTTATTGATGAGCGGTGCTCTCTATATATAGAGGAGCACACAAGTAGACAGTAGGAATAAGATCTTGTATACAAGAAAGGCCATAAAGGCAACAACAAAAAAGGAAAAGGAATTCTATAGGATCACTGGGAGTATTCCTATGATAGCTTGTGTCTCTAATACTCCTATTCAAGATAGAGCATAGATATCGGTCGGACTTAAGTTAGAATTGCATCTCTAGAAACTAACACTCAGACAAAGGCTTGGCGAAAATATCTGTAGTCTAGTCTCTAGGAGAAACATGAGTTGTGGAAAGAACTTCTTGAAGTAGGTCACTTGTGTGATGACAATCCACCTTCACATGTTTTGTTTTTTAATGGAACACAATTGTTGATGTTGAGTTGTAACTGTAATCGGTAATTGGATGTTGGGGGTGGATCTATTAAGTGAAGAAGAAAAGAAATCTTAGCCATAAGTGAGCGTTAGGTATCTGATCTTGTGGTTTTTCCCTTTCGTTGAGGACTTTCCATGTACATCTTTGTGTTCGTGTAATTGTTACTATGAAGATTTGTGTGCCATCCGAACATGGAGACTTTTTCGCGTGGAGGGAAGAAGCAGCAGCCTATTGCTATTGTGGCTACTGCTATGTTGCACACTGTGAAGAGGAAAAAGGTTCCTTGCATTCAAAAGAAACCCTAGCCTCTCTTTTATATTAAAGAGGTTTGGGTAAATTACAAAAAAGCACAAAAATAACAAATATATCCCTAGTCTTAACACTCTTCAAGTTGGGGTGTAGATATCAATAAGGTCCAACTAATCACGTAGAAAATCAAAATACTTCTTTAGAGCCTAGGTGAACAAATCTGCTAGCTGAAGCTTAGAGGAGACATAGGGAGTGATAACCTTCTCTACCAGGACTGCATCACGAATAAAATGGCAGTCTACCTCGATATGCTTGGTTATCTCATGAAAAATTGGGTTCGAGGCAATCTGTGGTTGACTTGTCACTTTGAAGTGAAATTGGCATAGTGGCCTAAATGCCTGAATCATGTAGAAAGGCAATAACCCACAAGTTGAAATCTAAAATAATGTAGAAGCAAAAATATTAAAGCATAAACATAATGTAGAACACTTGGGTTTACGTGGAAACTCTACTCACGAAGAGTGGGGAGAAAACCACGGGAGAAGGCCTCGATAGGGCTTTGACTTATATTGTTTCTTCTTAAAGAATAAGTGAGGGGGTACAAGCCCATTTATAGGCCACCACACACAATAAAGTCCCACTACTTTATCTGAGACTAAATCACTACACATGCTTCTCTCAACACTCTTCAAGCTGGAGCATTGAATGCTTCGCTTGTAACATAAAGAAACCCACTCTACATAGAACAAACAACACTTTGAACTGGTTATTGCTTGTAGGCGGGATCATGGGCTAGAGTTGTTGAAGGAATTATTATAGCTGGCTCTGACAATGGCCTCTCCTCTGAAGACCTAGTATTGGTGGCTCCTTATTCAGTATCCCTGAAAAGGATCTTCCTTTGAAGATCTCGAAAAGTGGATCTTCCTCTTTGGAGTCCACGAAGTTGGATCTTTTATATAGAAACCTGAAATGAGCCCTTCCTTTGAGGACCTCGAAACTGGATCTCCCTCTCTGGAGACCTTGAAACTCTGGACCTCTCAGAGTTGTGTTTCTCATATGTAGTCCAGAAACAAAAAGGACTCTCGAATGTGGGTGACTACAACAAGCTTCTACACTCCCCCTTTCTCTTATACACGTATGGGAGAAAAAAATAACAAGAAGAAAAATAATAGAAACTAGAGTAGATCCTCTCCCTCTCTTCTCGTAAACATAATCATTATCATCATTTTTTTTAATTTTTTTTTTATTTTCTTCTCTTCCCTTTTTTCTACTATTTCTCCTTTTTTCTTTTTTTTTCCTTTTTTTTTTCCTCTCCTTTTTTCCTCTATTTTTTCTCTTTTTTTTCTGTCAAATTTTTTTAAACCTCTACCTTAGGGTTAGGGAGAACCCAATAAAGAGACTTGGTTGCCACTCCTGCTTACAAGCGTGCCCTCGAGCTCGACAAGGAGCCTCCAGCGCCACCTCGTCCTTGGAGTTTGTCAACGCGGACGTCGCCATTGCTGATCGCTGCTGCGTGATGTGGCATCTTCATCTCTGTCCTTATCCTCCACTTTGCCTTTGTCCTTACCATCCATGGCCGCTCCTGCACCTCTTGTCGCACTGTCGTGACCCTTTGGCGCATCGTCAGCTACCATTGCCTTCTCCGGCCATGCTGCCCTCGCTCTTGTCGTCGAGGGTACCACATCTGCCTCGCTTGGCTGGTGTGGAGGGCTCACCATCGACGCCTTGGCATGGCTGCCACCGCCATCATGTCCATTGCGCGAGGTCTCCACGTCGCTGTTTGCTTCTCTAAAGAGCATGGCTGCGAGATCCACCGGGCACTGGTTGGCGCTACCACTGCTCAAGATGCTCACCATGGTAGGCATGTTGCTGCGGTGGAGGAACTCGCCTCCGTCGCAACTGCTTCTCGTGTTGTTGCCATCGTCATCGCAGATCGCCTCTCAGCACTAACAACGGCCATCATCGCCGCTGGTCTTGCGACTGATTGACTCAAGATCTACTGTTAGGGCATTGTAGATGCGATCCTCCACCTGGGAGACATAAATCTCCTTGCTTAAACTCATGGTCCTTAGCATTGCCAAGGCTCTCGGTGCAATCTTCTCCACCATGCGTGATGTGAGATCCCCTCGATCTTTGCCTTGACCACATGCAAGCCCTAGCAGCGTTGCTTAGCGTCGCCATCATCTCCTCCATCTCCTCGAGATCTTTCTTCTTGGAAGAGAATTCTAAGAACAAGAACAAAAAAGATATAACAAACTATAGAATTTTAACAAGAAAACCTAAGAATCGAATTGCTCTGATACCAAGTTGAAATCTAAAATAATGCGAATGCAAAAATATCAGGGCATAAAGATATTGTAAAATACTTGGGTTTACGTGGAAACCCCACTCGGGAATAGCGGGGAGAAAATCGTGGGAGAAGGCCCCGATAGGGTGAGATATTTCTATTTTTCTTAAGAAAGAAATGGAAGTACAACAATCTATTTATAGGCTCCCACACAGTGCTATTTTCTTTGCTCAACTGTGGTACTAAACGTAGCACTCTAATAAACACCTCTCTTAACAATTGCAATATAGGTGCCATTTCACTATGAGATTTGCCGATTTATCTACTCATGTAGTTAAGAGAAACAAAGTACTTAATTTTATTCAAAAACACTACCTATTTTTATATAGAGAGAGAGACAAATAACACAACTTCAATAGAAAATAAAAATTACAAGTGCACCCTTACAAGCATAATAAGTTAGGAGAACACTCCCCCTTAAGCTGGAGCATAGATGTCAATCATATTCAGCTTAGAACAACAAGCATCAAAAGTAGATCTGATAAGAGGCTTGGTAAATATATTTGCTGCCTAGTTATCAGTAGAAACTGGAGTTGTGTAGAGCAACCCTTTCTGAATGTCTCTACTGTAATGACAATCAACCTCCACGTGCTTTGTGTGCTCATGAAACATGGGATTATTAGCAATATAGGTAGCTGCTCTATTATTATATCACATCTCCATAAGTCCATCAATCTCAACATGTAAATAAGTTAGTAGAGACCAAATCCACATTATCTTAGCTGCAGTCTGGGCCATCGCCTTGTATTTTGACTTTGCACTGGATCTAGAAACAACTGCTTGTTTCTTACTTTTCCAGGTCACAAGGTTGCTAACCACATAAGTACAAAAGCCTGTAGTGGATTTCCAATCCAAATGACATCTAGCATAATCTGCATCAGAAAAGCCCACTATTGTCATAGAAGTCCCTCTAGTGAATAAAAGACCCTTCCCAGGAACCTTCTTGAGGTATCTGAGGACTATCATCGTAGCATCCCAGTGTTGTCTAGTAGGCTTAGTCATAAACTGAGTCAACCTGCTAACTGCATTAGATATGTCTAGTCTGGTAATAGTATGTTACAACTTCCCAACTAGCTGTCTATACTACCTGCAACCCATAGTGTCTACCTCAGTATTATACAAATGCCTCTTTGGGTCCATAGGTTTATTTGCTGGCTTGGCCCCCAGCACATCAACCTCCTACAGGACGTCTAGAGTATACTTTCTATGGGACAAAACAAAACCACTTTTGCTGTGAGCTACCTCTATCCCAAGAAAGTACCTCAATGGACCCAAGTCCATCACAAACTGATCAACCAGACATCTCTTGATCTCTATTGTCCCCTCAGAGTCATCTCCTATAACAATTAAATTGACATAGATAAGAATAGTAATACCTCCCCGTCTTTCTAGCAAGAACAATGATCTGCAAATGACCTTTGAAATCGTATAGATTCCACCACCTGAGATAATTTCTGGAACCAAGCACGAGGACTTTACTTAAGACCATAAATAGCCTCATGTAGTCTATACACACACTCCCCCTGGACCTCATAACCTGGGGGCTGCTGCATATACACCTTTTCATGTAAATCCTATACAAAAATGCATTTTTGACATCTAATTGGTGTAGCCTCCAATCCCTATGAATTGCAACTGCCACAAGAATTCTCACGGTAGAAGACGAGCAACAGGAAAAATGTGTCAAAAAAGTCTACTCCATAGGTCTGAATGAACTCCTTTACCACCAGTTTGGCCTTATACCTTGCAATGGAGCCATCTGGATTGTACTTAAGCGTAAAACCCAGCGACACCCAACAACAGTAGTGCCCTCTGGCAATGATGCCAACTCCCATGTGCCTCTACTCTGAAGAGCAGCCATCTCCTCCTTCATGGCTTGACGCTACTTTAGATTAAGCATGGTCTCATGCTATGTTGTAGGGATATGAGTGGTTGCCAAGGCACAATAGAAATTGGCAAACTTTATTCCTATACAATTTGTCACAAAGCTACTTGCAACTAGATATTTGGTACAATTTCATGGAGCCTTCCAAATAGCTATTGGAAGATCAAGATCATCCTCCTCAATAGGATCAGTAAGGGACCCATTTACATCACTAAGCACATAATCGCCAGTGTCTAAGGGTGCAGTGCTTACCTTACTTAGAGAGGTTGGAGGAGGCGAAGGAGGGGGAACGTGCAAAGTAGTATGAGGTCTTCTATAAGTGCGAATGGGCTTAGCATATTTCTGTATCTCAGGAGTCACAATAGTAGATTTCTCCATATCAGGAATAACACCAAGCGATATAAGTGATATTGGCATACGAGCAACATCAACAGTAGGAGTCAACTCACGACCAAACATAGAAAAATACGGAATTCTCATGAAAAGTAACATCGGCAGACATAAAATAATGAGAAGCAATAGGATCAAAACATTGATATCCTTTCTGTGTTCGAGGATAGCCCAAGAAAACACAGTTCACTGCTTTGGGTGCCTGTTTATTCCATCTAGGACCAAAAAGATGTACAAGGGCAACGCAACTAAACACTCGAGGTGGAACATGAAACAACTAGCTATTAGGATACAAAACTTGCCACGGAATCTGTTCATGAAGAACAGAGTTTGGCATTCTGTTAATTAGAAAATATGAGGTTAACATCGCATCTCCCCAATACAATGTCAGGATAGAATGATGAATCAACAAGGTACGTGCAAGATCAAGTAAATGCCTATGCTTCCTCTCAACTACACCATTTTGTTGAGAGCTATGAGCACAAGTGGTCTGGTGTGATGCCATTGAATTTATAAAAAGATTTCAAATGATTAGTACAAAATTCCAATGCATTATCCGAATGAAACATTTGAATAATAGAAAAGTGAGTCTTTATTTCAATAACAAAATTCTTAACAATGTTTCCAACCTTAGACTTATTTTTCAATAGGAAAATCTTATAAACTCTAGAAAAGCCATCAACCAAGATCAAAAAATATCGATGGCTTAGCCGGTCAGGAATCTGACTAAAGACCCCATACATCCATATGAATAAGTTGAAAAACAGAAGCACTCAATATAAGTAGAAATAGGAAAACTAGCACGATGATGTTTGCCAAGTTGACAAGCATCACAAATAATAGAAGCGGTGAAAGAAATATGAGAGATAACATGTCTAAGTCTCTCCAGGGGCAGATGACCAAGGCGAAGATGCCACTGGAATGGAGATCCAGAAGCACTCCCCCCATGGCTAACAGCAGCGACAGTAATAGGGGAACAGCTCAGACGGCATACCCCTCCATGTCCGCCAATCGTCCTCCCTGTGAGCTTGTCCTGCAAGATACATACTGTGCATTAAATATAGCTCAACAATTTAATTCTTTGGTAATATTGCTAACAGAAAGCAAACTGAGAAAAATCTGCAACATAAAGAACATTAGACAATTGTAGAGTAGATGACAGAGGAACATCTCCCTTTCTAACCACAGGAGAATTGCAACCATCAACCTGTACAGTGCTCCCTGATGCAACTGGACTTATGATAGGAATTGAGTCATGATCTCCACATAAATGTATCGAGGCACCATTGTCAACTAACAGTTGAAGAAAATGAAGTGTCTTATTTCGTAAAGAAAACCCTACACCTCTTTTATAAAGAGGTGGGGAAAATATTACTGGACTCCAAATAGAAATAAAAAAGACAAGAACCCCCTCATAACATAACAATCCCCCTCAAGCTGATGCATATATATCAACCATGCTTAGCTTGTTTCTACACTTCTCAAACAAGGGGCGAGACGAGGGCTTGGTGACCATGTCTACAATCTACTTTGACAAAGCTAAATAGGAAGTGCGAGGTAGGCCTTGCTGAATCAGGCTTCTAGTATAGTGGCAATCTACCTCCACATGCTTCGTTCGTTCATGAAATGTAGGGTTACTAGCTATATATGTTGCAACTCTGTTATTACAGTACATCTCCATAGGCTCCTTAGTAGTAACATGAAGATCCTTCAATAATGACCATATCCAGATCATCTCAGTAGAAGTATGTGCCATAGCATGGTACTCTGATTCAGTACTGGAACACGACACCACGCTCTGCTCCTTACTCTGCCATGTCACCAGATTTCCTGCAACAAAGGTATGGAAACATGTAGTGGACCTACTGTCCCCAATATCACCTACATAGTCGGCATCAGAATACTTAACACCAATCATAGGAACTCCTCTTTAGAAAAGAAGTCCTTGGCCTTGAGCCTCCTTGATATATGTCAACACCTGCATTACTGCTTGCCAATGCTCATCTATAGGCCTTTCTAGAAACTGACTCAACTTGCCCACTGCAAGGTTGATATCTGGCCTAGTAATAGTCAGATAGAGCAATTTTCCTACAAGCTGCTTTTACGCTTTCTTATCCATCAGTCAAGCAGACTCATCACATAGGTGAACTTTTGGATCCATTAGGATATTCGCTCCTTTAGACCCGAGCATGCCAACCTCCTAAAGAATATCCAAAGCATACTTCCTCTGGGACAGCAATCCCTTGATTGCTCGTGGCAATCTTAATACCAGGAAAGTACATAAGTCTCCTAAGGTCCTTCATCACAAACTACTGTGCCAAATACTCATTGACCTGGGATGTACCAGCCATGTCATCACTTGTGAGAATAAGATCATCTGCATATACAAATAGAGCCACAACACCCCTATTAGTCTTTCTTACAAACAAAGAATGGTCAGACGAAGACCTCTATAATCCAATCACTAACAATGCTTCTGATAGTCGCTAGAACTATACTTTGGGATTCTGCTTAAGACTATAGATTACCCTACGTAGTCTGCACACGCACTCCCCTTAAACTTTAAATCCTGGAGGCTGCTGCATGTATATTTCCTGCTGAAGATTTCTATAAACATTTTTGACGTCTAGTTGATAAAGTGCCCAATCAGAGTGCACAACCACCAAAATAAGAATACGAGCAGTAGAGAGCTGAGCCACTGGCGAGGTGTCAAAAAAATCCACTTCATAAGTCTGAGTTAATCCTTTAGCTACAAGACGACCCTTGTATCGAGAAATAGATCCATCAGTGTTGTATTTCAAGGTAAAGACCCACTTTGCTCCAATAAGATGTGCGCCAGATGGTAAAGAAGCAAGCTCCCAAGTGCTCCTATCACAAAGGGTAGCCATCTCATCCTTCATTGCAGCCTTCCAATGTGGACTCAAAAGCCACGCACACTCTGCACCTGTCTAGTAGCAACGGAAAAATAAGGTACAACTTCATGAAATGTGACATCTATACTAATGTAATGCTTCTGGTGTAGGTGATCAAAACACTGATACCCCTTCTAAGTACGAGAGTAGCCAAGAAATACACACTTGACTGCTCTAGGTGTTAATTTATCTCGGCTAGGTCTAAGAAGATGTAACAAAACCACGCACCCAAATGTCTTAGGTGGAACGTCAAACAACTCTACATCTAGATATGACACCTGCCATGGTAGCTGCTCATGGATCACTGAGGGCAATCTATTAATAAGATAGTAGGCTGTGACAACATCTTCCCAGTAATTATGTGGCACACTGTTATGAATAAGCAGAGTTTTGGCCATATCTAGAATGTGTCTGTGCTTCCTCTCTGCAACCCCATTCTGCTTAGAAAAGTGGGGACGGGAGGTCTGATAAATAATACCATGCAAACCATAGAAATCAGCAAGTCAGTGAGTACAAAACTCTAATGCATTATTAGATCTGACAGTCTTGATGTAGACATCAAATTGATTCTTTATCATTAACACAAACTTCTCAATAAGGTGACCCACTGTAGACTTCATGAGAAATAACCAAGACAATCGGGAAAAATCAACCACAATCAAATAATACCGATGTCCTTGTCTATCAGGAGTCCTACTAGGACCCCAAACATTAACATGCACCAATTGAAAACATGACGTATGTGGTCTAGTAGCAGCTGGAAAGGAAGATCTATTGTGCTTCCCAAGTTGGCATGCATCACAAGAAAGTTGTGTAGTTAAGGACACGTGGAATAACTCTGTGTAATTTGTCCAAAAACGGATGGCCCAACCGTTTGTGCCACTGTAGAGCACTACCTGAAGTAGAAATCATCTAACAAGCTGCAGCCATGGACCCTGAGCAAGTCGATAAACACCTCCTTCTTTATATCCACTACCAATAGTCTTCCTTATCATTCGATCTTGGAAAATGCATTCAAGCTCGTCAAAGATAACACGACAATTTATTTGCTTGATAATTTCAATGTCAGAGAGCAAATTCATGGATAGATCCAGAACCAACATGACAAGGTTAAGTCGCATAGAAGGGGTAACATTAATTACCCCCTGACCAGCAATAGGAGCGTGTTGCCCATCAGCCACCTGTACAGTATGACCTTGAGAAACAGCTTGGACCTGTCCAAAACACTGCGAATTACCAGATAGATGATTGGAGGCACCCGAGTAAATCAACCACATCACACCCGTGGTTGGACATGAGTCACCCATGGCGGTTCCTAGCACAATCTCTAACGGAGAAGCTACCATGTCCATAAAATCACACTACCCAAATCTAATTTTTTCTTAAGGACCTGCAGATCTGATTTTAATGCAACACAGAGGAATACACACCCCAGAACTCCTTCAATAACACGTATGCCACAAAGTAGATATTACAGAGGGGAATACACACCCCAAAATTGAATTATAAGGGGATACACACCTCGTAATCCTCACAAGCGGTCCAAAAATCAGTTAACACTTCTGTTGAGTTATGTACGGTGGGCATTTTTATTGTTTTGTGTTGTTAAAGGGTATACTTGTAATTCTCTCTTTGGTACCTCTTTATATAAAGGCCCAGGGTCTCTCTGAATAAACTAATTCATTTCGATCCTAACATGGTATCAGAGCAGTGGTCCTAGATTGGGGCTCTGGTATCCTACTAAACCCTAGCCTTCTACCCTCCACCATAACCCTAGCATCCACCCTCTCTCCTCAGCGTCGCAGTTGGCCTCCCTGGCCAGTAGCACCACCCCTCCACCGGCCACCAAGGTCTCCACAATCGGTCTGCCAGCCCTTCCCCGCGCCACCGCCATTGCCTGAGGCGACGTCGGTCACCTTCCCCTCCTGTGCTACTGCATAGGCCACATGGGGTCGCCGTCGTCGCCGCTGTAGGGACCCCTTCTCTCGCCTGCTCTACTGCGCTAGCCCTCACAGGGTTGCCGCCGCTGCAGGAGCCCTCACAGGGCCTCCTCAAGGCCTCCTCCACCGCAGGGGCCTTGCCCCCGTGCACCATCATCCTTGCTCTAGGTCCACACGGCCTCTATGTCATCTCTAGAGGCTGTGTTGGCTTAGATTAGGAACGTGCAGGCTTTACACAACTTAGGAGAGAAGTTTCTGCTGATTAGAAGGCATCGCTAGGGCCGTTCATATGCTCTAGCATGTGTAAGCGAATCTTTGTAGTACCAACATGGTACATGATCTGAAAATCACCTTCATGCAACTTAGTTGTGATTTTTTGAAGGCATTTTCAATTTGAAATCAAAGTTTCAGACTTTGGTTTTTTTGGATCTCGACTCTAGATATCATGGGGAATTAAAAGGAAGTTGTGAGCGACTCGGTGGGGAAGATTTCTACCATGAGCACTCCCCTTCACATGTGGGGAACATCTATCAAGTTGGATGGATCTAATTTTCTACTTTGGTCCACTTTTTCTCAGTTTGTCAGATCACATCGGAAGTACATTCTGATTGATGATGTACTTGATGTGAAGTCTGCAGATTGGCAGGCAGACAATGACTGGGTGGCAACTTGCCTTCTTAACAGTGTGACACAGACCATTGCTAAGAAAGTCATGGCCCATGCCTCAGCTAAGAAGATGTGGGAGGTACTGCATGAGATACACTCCCACATGATCAATATTACAAGACTTTATAGAGTTGTGAAGGATATCCACAACCTTCGGAAAGGCATCACGGCCTTATCCGAGTATTATGGTACTATGAAAAATCTTTAGGATGAGCAAGATGTGTATTAGCCTATCTCTCCAGATGCATTGCCCAGTAGAGAGAAGCCATTCATTCGATTTAACTTCTGTCTGGACTTGGCCTCGAGTACAAAGCAGTGAAAGATCAATTGATGACTCTGGATAAGATTCCTTCACCAGAACAGATCTATGCCCGTCTCTCTAGGCTTACTAACTCAGATTCCATCCTTACTTTTGATGCCTTTGCCATGGCTGCTGTTGGTCGTGGTAGAGTAAATTTAGGTGGAAGAGGTAGTAGAGCTCGTGGAAACGGTAATACATGTGAACGTGGTCATGGTTGGAATTCCTTATTCTGTGAGTTCTGTCACAGGAATGGACACACTGTGGACCGATGCTGGGTTAAGCATGGTTATCCATAGGCTATGGACCCACATGCCCGCTAAGTATCTACAAAAGATAACTCTCAGGTGTAGGAGGATGATAGCCAGATCACTATTTCCAGGGCTGATTATGAGCGTCTTATAGCTTCTCAGGGATCTACTTCTGCCTCAGTTTAGAGGTCTGTAGGTACTTCTGCCATGCCAGTAAAATCCCAAGCTCCTATTTAGCTCGCGAATTTTGGTGCCTTCTCTCACATTACTGGTGATACTACCCTTTTTTCTTCTTTACGAGACCTTGCTATGCCATTTCAGGTTAAAGTGGCTGATGGGGGCTTGTCACCTCTCAGAAATATACTTTGCCTCTCTTAAATGTCATGCATGCTCCTAAATTTGTGCTTAATTTAATGTCTATTAGCCAAATTACTAGAGATTTGAGATGTTGGACTATGTTTCATGACCAATATTTCTTCTTGCATAACCTTCAGACAATGAGGCGGATTGGTGGACTTGAGCAGAACGGTTTCTACTACCTACACATCCCACCTCTTAGTGCTAATGCTGTTTGTGCCACTATTACTCTCCAGTGGCATTTGAGACTTGGTCATCCCAGTTTGCATAATTTGCACCGTTAGTTTCCTTCATTGTCTTTTTCCGATGTTTTGAGGTGTGAAGGCTGTCAGTTGGGCAAGCACCGTAGGTCTTCTTTTCTACAAAATAATAAAAGAGCTAAGATTGATTTTGCTCTTGTTTATGTTGATGTTTGGGGCCTTTGTAAGGTCAAGAGTGTTAGAGAATTTCGGTATTTTCTTATCCTTGTGGATGATTATACCAAGATGTCTTAGATTTTTATGATGAAAGAAAAATCAGAAATCTTTGATAGTCAAAAATTTTATTATGGCAATAATGACTCAGTTTTCTACTGTTATTAAGATTTTTTGGAGTGACATTGGATTGGAGTTTGTGAATGCCAGGACAAATGCCTTTTTCAAATCCTTTGGTATTGTTCACTAGACCACTTGTGTTCATACTTCCCAATAAAATGGGGTTGCTGAATGTAAGCTTCGACGCTTACTTGATGTGGCCTGATCAATTGTGTTTCAAATGAATGTTCCATCACATATTTGGGCTGATGCTGTTCTTACTGTTACTTATCTGGTGAACCAAGTTTGTTCCCTATCTTAGGGGGTAAAACTCCGTACGCTATGTTTCTTGGCAAGGACCTTTTTACTATCACTCCTATTGTCTTTGGTTGTGTGTGTTTTGTCCATTTGCGTAAAGTGAATAAGATTTCTCCTCGCTCTGTGAAGTGCATGTTTCTAGGCTACTCCAGGACCTAGAAAAGGTACAGATGCTATGACCCTGTTTCACGGAGATTTTATGTTTCTGTTGATGTTACGTTTTTTGAGGAGATTCCATATTACCAAAAATAGGGGGAGCAAACCTACTGAGCCATCACATGAGGATCCGCTTCCTATGCCCATTGAGCCACCTATATTTAGGGCTTGTCAGCCTGATCCAGGTCCTTTCCCGTATCGTCCTGAGATTCTTGATACAGATACTTTTCCTAAACATTTTCAGCGTAGGACCCAAGATGTTTTTAAGGTGGATGAACCACTGTCTACTATTTTTGCTTAGCCCCCACCACTTGCTGATGATTTGTCTGAGGACCAGATACTTCCTACCACTAAGGACACTGCTCTGAACCTTCCTATTGCACAAAAGAATGCTCCATGTTCTTGTGCTAAATATTCTGTATCTCAATTTATGTCCCTTGACAGTTTATCTATAGTTAGACGCCAGTTTTCCCTGGCCATTGACAGTGTGCAAGTACCATGGGATCATCAGGAGGCCTTCCGAGATCCCTCTTGGACCTTGGCAATGAAGGAGATGGCAGCTTTACATGCCTGTGGCACTTGGGACCTTATTGATCTACCCCAGGTGTTACTGTTGTGGGGTGTAGATGGGTGCTTATTCTTAAATGTAGTCCTGATGGTGCTGTGGAACGATACAAGGCACGCTTGATGGCCAAAGGATATACTCAGACGTTCGAGGTTGACTACTTTAAGACTTTTTCCCTGGTCTCTCGTCTTAATTCTGTTTGGATACTGTTATTCCTTGTTGTCAACTGGCATTGGACTGCCCATCAGCTTGATATCAAAATGCCTTTCTATATGGCGATTTAGAGGAGGAACTTTACATGGAGCAACCACCAGGCTTCCCTACTAAGGGGGAGTGTCAGAAGGTGTGTAGATTGAAGAAAGCTATCTATGGATTGAAACAAAGTCCCAGAGCTTGGTTTGAGAGGTCCAGTAGGGTGGTTCAGGATTATGGCTTCACTAGATCTTCTGTTGATCATCCTGTGGAGAAATCCTGAAACTATATTCACACCGTTGTAAATACAATGGAAGCGGTCCATCTCTTTTATAGAGAGCATGGAATCTAAAAATAGAAAAAGCTAAAAATAGGAAATCCTAAAAATAGGAAACCAATCCTAATTCAAAATCCTAATTAATTCCTGTTAGAGATTTAGATCTTTTCTCATTTGGAACGATTTAATCTTTTAACAAATCTTAATAGAATCTTCTAGATTTGGTAAAGACCAAATCTTACAAAATCTCTTACATGACTACTTTGATATCACCATTGGTCTGCATCAAGGTTTGACTTTAAGTCCTTATCTTTTTGCCTTGGTCATGGATGAGTTGACGAAGCATATCCAAGTTGATGTGCCTTGGTGTATGCTTTTTGCTGATGACATTGTGTTGGTTGATGAGACAATAGATGGAGTGAACAGAAAATTTGAGCTTTGGAGAGAAGCCTTGGAAGATAAAGGATTACGCATAAGTAGGACGAAGACTGAGTATATGGAATGCAAGTTTAGTAGTAGGGGGAATAACGAAGGGATTGATGTAAAATTTGGAGAAGAGTGCATTCCAATGAAAGATATTTTTAAGTACTTGGGATCCATTTTCCAACATGATGGTGGAATTGCTGGAGTTGTTACACAGAATTAATGTAGGGTGGTTGAAATGGAGGGGTGCTTCTGGTGTTCTCTGTGATAAGAGGGTTCCTTTAAAAGTCAAAGGAAAATACTATCGAGCTGTGGTAAGACCAGCCATGTTGTACGGTTTTGAATGCTGGGCTATAAACTGTAGGCATGTACAGAAGATGTTTGTGGAAGAAATGAAGATGTTAAGATGGATGTGTGGTCATACAAGAAAGGACCGTATTTCAAATGAGTTCATTAGAAACAGGGTTAGGGTGGCATTGATAGAGGATAAAAGGAGAGAGGCCCGTCTAAGATGGTTTGGACATTTACAAAGAAGACCACTAGATGCTCCAGTTAGGAGATGCGAGAAGTTGGAGGCTGAACCCGTTAAGAGGGGGCGAGGAAGACCAAACAAGTGTTGGAAGGAAATTATTAAGTATGACCTCAATTACTTTAATTTAAGTCCTAAAATGGTTGAAAATCGATCTGTGTGGAGGCAAAGAATCCATATAGTCGACCCCACTTAGTGTGGGAAAAGGCTTGGTTGTTCCTAAAATCTATTTGCTAAAAATAGCAAACTTAACAAATAAGAAAATGCTTCAAATTTGATCTTTTGGACCACCAAAATCGACAGCCCATATGGGCCTTGAGATGTTGCCATGTGGCAGTACCACGTGGCTGGTTTTATTCCCAACACTTCTGGAAATCCCAACACATTCTATCTTTACATTGCATAAAAAGACAGGCTCAATCATAGTGGTTGTTTATATGGATGACATACTTTTGACTAGCAGTGATAGGCAAGGCGTAGAGAAAACAAAGATGCTACAGTTATAGTTTGTTACCAAAGATTTAGGTCCCATCAACTATTTTCTTGGTATTAAGGTGCAACACACTGGAGGACTTGTGCTATCCTAGTGCAAGTATGTTCTTGACATGCTGAGAGACATGGGTATGCTGGAGTGCAAATCAGCATACGTGCCCATGGATGTGTCCTTGCCTATTGCAGATGATGAAAACCTCCCACTGCAAGATGTCACTAGATACCGTGCAGTGATTGGTAAACTATTTTTTTTACTGTTACTCGTCCTGACATTGCCTTTGCAGTTGGAAGGTTGAGCCAGTTTATATAGTCGCCAAGAGAAGTCCACTGGGATGGTGTTTGCCAGATTCTCAGGTACTTGAAAAGTGCACCTCGGAAAGGACTCATTTTCAATGAGAATGGGCACTTGGATGTTTGTGGATACTCTGACGTAAATTATGCAAGTGCTCATGGGGATCGGAAATCCACTACAGGATACTGGACATTTGTTAGGGGCAATCTGGTTACATGGAGGAATAAGAAACAAACAGTGGTATCTAGATCTAGTGCTGAATTTGAATACAAGGCCATGTCTCAGACTACTTGTGAGTTACTTGGTCTGTTCCATTCTAGAAGACTTTGGAGTGCAAGTACTTGATCATATTTCGATGCACTGTAACAAGGCTGCCACCTTTATTGCAAATAATCATGTTTTCCATGAGAGGACCAAGTGTATTGAAGTGGATTGTCGCTTCATTAGAGGCTATTTTAGTTAAGAAGATTTCTACACCTTACATATGCACTGAAGGCCAATTGGCAGATATCTTCACTAAAGCAGTTCCCAAGAAGAGATTATACTATATTTGTTCTAAACTGAGCATGTTTGATGTTTATGCTTCAGCTTGAGGGGGAGTTTTGAGCTATGTACGATGGGTGTTTTTTTTGTTTTGTATATTGAAAGGGTATGCTTGTAATTCTCTTTCTGATGCCTCTCTATTTAAAGGCATAGGGTCTACCTTTGTTGAGATTTTTCTACTTTGTTAAGATTTTTCGAAGTGACTATGAGTTGGAATTTTTGAATGCTAGGATTGGTGCTCTTTTTAAATCCTTGGGTATTGTTCACCAGACTACTTGCGTTCATATCTCCCAACAAAATGGGGTTGCTGAATGTAAGCTTCGACACTTACTTGATGTAGCCTGTTCTATTGTGTTTTATATGAACATTTCCTCGCAGTTTTGGGCTGATGCTGTTCTTACTGCTACTTATCTGGTTAACAGAGTTTGCTCTTCTGTCTTAGGGGGTAAAACTTTGTATTCTTTGTTGTTTCCTAGCAAGGATATGTTTTTTGTTACTCTTGTAGTCTTTGGCTATGTGTGTTTTGTCCATTTGCATAAAGTGATAAGATTTCTCAATCTGTAAAGTGTGTGTTTCTGGACTATTTTAGGACCCAGAAAGAGTATAGATGCTATGACCCTAGTTCATGGAGATTTTATGTTTTTGTTAATGCCACCTTTTTTTGTGGAGATACCATATTACAAAAAATAAGGGGAGGAACCTATTGCGCCATCAAATGAGGTTCCCCTTCCTATGCCTACTGAGCCACCACAGCCCACTGAGCCACCTATACCCAGGACTACTCAACCTGATCAAGGTCCCTTTCTGTATTGCCCTGAGATTCCTGATACAGATACCTTCCCTAAACACTTCCAACGCAAGACCCAGGATATTCCTTAGGTGGATGAACTATTGTTTATTGTTTTTGCTCAGTCTCTACCAGCTGCTGATGATTTGTCTGAGGATTAGGTAACTCCTACTACTGAGGACACTACTTTGGACCTTCCTATTGCACATAGGAAGGCTCCACGTTCTTGTACCAAATGCTGTCTTAGTTTGTCTCTTGATAGCCTGTCTACAGTTGGATGCCACTTTTCCCTAGCCATTGACTGCATGTAAGTGCCTCAAGATCATCATGGGGCCTTCCGAGATCCATCTTGGACATTGGCAATGGAGGAGGAGATGGAAGCTTTACAGTCCCATAGCACATAGGACCTTGTTGATCTACCTCCAAGAGCTACTGTTGTGAGGTGTAGATAGGTGTTTACCCTCAAATGCCATCCTGATGGCATTGTGGATCGGTACAAAGCATGCCTGGTGTCCAAAGGATATACTTAGATGTTTGGGCTTTGAGCATTTTGAGACCTCCTCTGTAGCTCATCTTAATTTTGTTCGGATACTGCTATCTCTTACGGTCAACAGACATTGGACCGTCCATCAGCTGGATATCAAAAATGCCTTCCTATATGGCGATTTGAAGGTGGAAGTCTATAGGGAGCAACCACCCAGCTTCCTTACTCAGGGGGAGTGTCAAAAGGTGTGTAGATTGAAGAAAACTATCATGGACTAAAACAAACTCTTAAAGTTTAGTTGAGAGATTTAGCAGGGTGGTCCAAGATTATAGCTTCACCAGGTCGTCAGCCGATCATTTTGTCTTTACATTGCATAAATTGACAGGCTTTATCATATTTGTGATATATGTGGATAACATACTTTTAACTGGTAGTAGCAAGCAGGGCATATAGGAAACAATGATGCTACACTCACAGTTACCAAAAATTTAGGCCTTATCAACTACTTCCTTGGTTTTGAGATGCAATACACTGGAGGACTTGTGCTTTCTCAGCACAAGTTTGTTTTTGACATGCTGAGAGATATGGGTATGCTGGGGTGCAAATCGGCATATGTGCCCATGGACATATCCTTTCCTATTGCAAATGATGATAGCCCACTACTGCAAGATGTCACCAGATACCGTGCAGTGATTGGTAAACTCTTGTACCTGACTGTTTCTCGTCCTGATATTGACTTTGTAGTTGGAAGATTGAGCCAATTTATGCTGCCACCAAGGGAAATCCACTGGGATGGTGTTTACCAGATTCTCAGGTACTTGAAAAGTGCACCTGGGAAAGGACTCCTTTTCAAAGACAATAGGCACTCAGATGTGTGTGGATACTCTGATGCAGACTATGCAGGTGCTCATGAGGATAGGAAGTCCACTACAGGATATTGTACATTTGTTAGAGGAAATCTAGTTACATGGAGGAGCAAGAAAGAGGCAGTGGTATCTAGATCGAGTGCTGAATTAGATTACAGGGCTATGTCTCAGATTACTTGTCAGTTACTTTCGGAGTGAAGGTGCCTGATTCTATTCTGATGCACTGTGACAACAAACCTGCCACATTTATTGCAAATAACCCTGTTTTTCATTAGAAGATAAGCATATTAAAGTGGACTGTCACTTCATCGGAGAGGTCATCCTAACTAAGAAGATTTCTATACCTTATATCAGCACTGAAGACCAGTTGGTAGATATTTTCACTAATGCATTTCCCAAGAAGAGATTACATTATATTTATTCCAAGCTGAGCATGTTTGATGTTTATGCTCCAGCATGAGGGAGAGTGTTGAGTTATATGTAATGGATTTTTTTTATTATGTTAAAAGGTGAAGGGGTATACATGTAATTCCCTCTCTGGTGCCTCTCTTTATATAAAGAGGCCTAGAGTCTCTTTAATAGATATAATTCTTTTCGGTCCTAACAGTAACATTAACCATTCACCAGATTTCAATGGAAAGGAGTAAACCAACTCATTACTTGAGGAGGAAGATGCAAAAGCTGCAGTATCTGTAGGCTGAGAAGTAGAAGCCTGCGCTAGCTGAGAAAACCTCTGGAGAAGATCATAAAATTCAATCCTGGAGACCACCTCTGCAGATGTGTTTGAAATATCTATCGCCTGATTAGCAACAGCAGGCTTGCCATGCTTCTGCCAACACATGGCCCTAGTGTATCCTACTTGACCATAGCAAGTGCAAGGAGTACGGGTACGGCACCCAAATCCAAGACCACGACCACGTGAAGAAGTTGCACCTCTTCCACGTCCATGGGTCGTAGCCAAACTAGAAACCTGGCTTGTAGTATCTACCACCGAAGTCTGAGTAGCAATCCGACTAAGCCTACTATATGTCTCCTCAAGAGATGAAAGCCCAGGGAAAGTCAAGATCTGCTCCCTAGCTGCTGTGAATTTAGGACCAAGTTCTGATAGGAATAGAGAAATAGCTAACTTCTTCCAAAAAACATACCAGGAGTCATAGGTACAACTAGGTCGATATGAGTTGTCTCTCCAAGAGACCCTTCACAATTGAGTAATACTATGTCAGGGTGCGACTCTTCTGGCGAAGATGGAACAACTCATGATAGACTTGGAACACTCTAGAGGAATTCTTCTCATGAGAATGTCTCACGAAGAAAATCCCACATCTTTTGGTTGTAGTTTAGTAGATGATCTCGTCACCAATTCTGGGGATAACATAATACATCATCCAAGCACAAACCATTGCATTATCTCTATCTCAATTAGCATTTACACCTATCTTCTGGGCAGGTTTGGGCTACTCTAGATGTGCTCTTTCCCATGACCTCTGACAATCATCAAGAAAGTCTGGGATCACTGAGGATAATTAGTCTCATCAAGCTTGATCATAGGACTAAAAAATTAACTTTTATGTCTCAATGTCCGTTGTAGAGTCTGACATGACCTTAGACGAACTCGAAGAAGCCATCTCTCTCTTGCCGACGAACCTGCACTATAAAGAATGCTTACAATCACAAATTCAAGCCACAAACATCAGATTTGTGAATTGAAATCACATAATTCCGATTCACCAAGACAAAACTCCTCTGATGTAATTGGGAAAATCAGATCAAAGAGAATTAGGGCCCAACATGGTGGCTCGGCGGTCCAATCTACCACAAGCAGTGGCTGGCGGTTGTGATTGGCCTAGATCTTCTGGTCAACAGTTAAAGCAGAGCCCAGCAGGGCCTGTTGTCACCACCGCCAATGAAGCAGGGCCCACCAGGGCCTGCTGTGACCGCCGCCGATGAAGCAGCATTGGCTAGAGGGTTGCTGGAAGGTGCTTTTGATGGAGCAACACTGGTTGAGGGCAGCGTTGGTGATGCAGGGCCGACTGGAGAGCGACGTCGGTGATGGAGCAGCACCAGTGGCAGCGCTGGTGGCACCTAGGGCACCGGCAAAGAAGATCAGCTGGTTGGAGGAGAGGTTGGGAGATCGGTGGATGGGTTTGGAGGCTTATTTGGGTAGGATATCGAGAGCTTCGGTTTAGGACTAATGCTTTGATACCAAGTTAGGAGAAATAAAGAACTTAATCTTATTCAGAAACGCTACCTCTCTTTTTATAGAGAAAGGAGAGACAAATAACAATACAACTTCAATAGAAAATAAAAATTACAAGTACACCTTCACAAGCATAATAAATAAAGGAGCACAACACATGTATTTATCCTTCACCAACAGTTTCCTGCTTCAACAGTGACGTTGAGATGGTTATTGTCTTCCGTGAAAATGTACTACTTAAGAGTTTCTCATTGATTTGTGCAAATTTTATTTTCTTAGACTTGTCCTTCGTTGCAGAGTCATTTGGCTAATGGCATCTTTGATTTGCAGATCGTCAAGGAATATTTTGGTGGGAGGGAAATAACGGAAGATGATCTTGGAAAGGCATTACTTGTTGGTATGAGTCCTGCAGAAAGGAGAAAACTAGAGAGAAAAAGGGGCTTACCCTTCAGATCAGCTGAAAAGCATACTGTTTGTATCACCAACGAATCTGTAGTTGAATCTTTGGAGTCGTCAGTTGGTTTGAGCAATGGATTGCCACCAGCAGAAAATATGGATCAAATACTGGTAGAAGGAAAAACCGCTGAATCAGAAAATATTTGCATTATGGAAAAGGCTGACTACAGCATGCGTGAACAATGTGAATATGAATACGGTTCTTCACATGAAAAGATTCACTCTCTTTTAAATGTCTCAGCCAATTGTTATCGGAGTTCTTCCCTTGAGAAAAGGACAGTTGAAAGGACATGCTCTTGCTTTGTCGAATCTGCTGGTTGTAACTGTAGTGCCACCACTGACAATTCTGTAAATAACAACCTTTCAAAAGGAAATGGAACCTCTAGTACGTCATACAGGAGTGCTTCCCGTAAATATACCAAGAAAGTATCGTTGCTAGGTCATGGACCACATGGAAGACAAGTTGTTGAAAAAATTCTCGAGAAGGGGGAGGATGGTATCCTTGAATTTTGCCAAATATGGAGGCAGATCTTTGTTGAATCTGTTCATCCTCAATTTCTACCTGCTGGGTGGGACATAAGGCACAGGTACTGTTTTAAATTCTGTGGACCTTTTGCTCTGTTCTTAAATAATGCTGGTCTTCCAGTTCCACTTTCATGCACATCTCCTGTTGTGCATTATATATAATTGTTCATATTCTTTTTTCTGGAAAAGATAATTGTTCATATTCTTAATCTGTAACATCCACTATCACTTTCAGTATATGCTTTTAGAGGTCGATCAAAGCTACTATCCCTTACTCTTTTGCACTCAAGCCAGTTTTCTCTATTCATGTCATTTCTTCATTGATCTTAGATGTTGATATGCTGGCGTGTTCCCTCTGTGCCTGCCTGCTTGGTTTAAGTGCTACAAGGGCCATCAGAGGATTACCATGATTGTTTGAAAAGATTGATTTGTGCATCTAATTCACCAATGACTTTTTTTTGTGTGAGTGTGTTGGGTTGGGGGGGGGGGGGGGGGGGGGGGGGGTGTGTGTGTAAAGAATGATACTTTAGAATTCATCCACCAATCATCTTCTTACAGTGACATGCTATGCTGTCACCATATGTAAATATCACAGCTTCAAAGAGAATCTCTAGCTCTTGAACTTCAGTAAGCTGTAGGCCACAGGAAACCCTTGTCACAAGTATCAAGATTGGTAGGAATGCACTGTTTGAAAGCAATTCAACCAACCACCCATGTTCTCTATTGACATATTCCCACTAGTTTATTTTCCTGTTACGTTGCATGTTATTTATTTTTTATTTTTTCTTCTGGACGTGTTATTTTCCCACACCTCTCTTCTATATAAAGGGGTGTGGGACTCTTTGGAATAATCTAAGTCATTTGTTTCTATTGGAAATAAAGTGTGCCACGTGGCACTGCCATGTGACAGCCAGTCAGACCACATGGCAGTGCCACGTGGAAGCAGGTCAGGGACCCTCTTGGGCACTGGTTTTGGAGTCCTAGGAGTCTAGTTTTAATTTTTTCTTAAGTTGCAAGTTTTGTTTATTTGTTAAGTTGTTTTTAGGAAAGTTGTTTAAAGGATTTTGTTTGTTTTATTTGAGATTTGTTCTTTATTTAGGAGATGATTTGTTTTTTATTTTAGAAGATATGTTCTCTCTTCTATAAAAGAGAGCCTTCCTATTGTAATTCTCTTTGAGTCAAGCAATAATATTTCCTATTCTCAAACTCCTCTCCTTTCTCTCTCAACATCACTGCCGGCCACCATCACACTGGCCCCATCATCGGTCGACCACCATCAAGTAGCTAGTGGTTGTTGCTCCTCCTCTCCTTGTTCCAACGTGGAACAACCCAAAAAGACATGCCAAGGGAGCCTCCAAGCTCCACATGCACCATTCTTGATAGTTTCCTTTAAACTTGGTATCAGAGCACCGATCCTAGACCGTGGCCTTGCTATCCCATCCAAGTAGGCCTCTGGAACCGTAACCACCCAAATCCCTCTCCTCGTTGCACCACCACCGTCGACTAGTACTACCATTGGAAGTCTCTTTAGCAGCAGCAAGTGGTTTCTGCCACACCATCTGGAGCCCTTGCAGTGCCCCTATAGGTGATTGAAGCACCTGCAATGGTCACTAGGGTCACCACTGATCCTCACACAGGTGTTGCACGGGGTCTCCTAGCCCTTCACCAGCTGGCAAGCTTACTGCTAGTGAGGATTCTTCTCTCCCAACGACGGCGAGGAGGGGCAGGAGCCCTTAGATGGCTGCACTAGGGTGATTCCCCTCACCCTAGTGCTGCCTCGTTCGATTCTGGGGCCCCCGTTGAGGCTCTTAGTTTGATTTCCGATCTATGTATGCTTGGATTTCGTGATCAAGAGGTTCAACATTCTTTTAGAGATCCATATGATCTGAAATCAGAGATTCATATCTACTTTTGGATTGACCAATCCCTATCAAAGGCATAATGCCATCATCGGAAGGTTCAAAGACGGTGTTGGATGCCACTATTGCGACAGGGACAATGGAGTATGTAGGCTTGATGCATCGGGAGCATGGCTGGAGTCACCATGGTACAGGATGGCTGGTTGACTCTGGAGCTTCACAGCACCTTTGTGGTGATCAGAGTTATTTTTGGTTGCTTAGTTTTGTTGCACCAGGGAGGACAGTGCAGGTTCCTTATGGCAGACACACTCCCATTGTTGGTCAGGGGGAAGTGTTTGTAACTCTTATTTGCAGCTGCTGAGAGCGTTATATGTGCCTGACTTTCCAATGAGTCTATTGTTAGTGAGCAGGATCACGAACGAACTTGACTACAAGGTTATCTTTGATGATGTTGGGTGTATCGTCTAGGATAAGTTAACAGGAAAGACCATCACTAGAGGCGTAGAGGAAAATACGTGTATCATCTTGGGCAGGAACCGTTTGTAGGAGTCAGCAGGTATGATGGTAGGAGTGCCTTGCAATGGCATATTCATTTAGGTCATGTCTATATCGCCTCATAAGAGTGATTCCATGTATCTGTCCTGCCACTACTATTAGATGTGACGCTTGCCAATTGGGTAAGTATCATCGATCTTTTCCTATTAGTATTTTTCTTAGATCAGCGGTAGTTTTTGAGTTACTTCGTATGGATGTTTGAGGGCCGAACAGAGTTCCAGATAGGATGGGACATTGCTATTTTCTTGTGGTGGTAGATAATTTCTCCAGAGTGTCTTAGATGTTTCTTCTGAAGAACAAAGTAGATGTTGGAGGTGCTATAAAGACTCTTCTATTAGAGATCAAGACATAGTACTTTGCCACCGTGAAGGTTGTACGGATAGATAATGTCCTCGAGTTCTACATTGCGAGACTTACAAAGTTAGTTCTACAAGGCTCGTGGGATCATCCATTAGACTACTTGCCCTCATACCTCATAGCAGAACAGGGTTGTAGAGCGGAAGCATGGACATTTGTTTGAGGTTGCCCGTACTCTTATCCACCACAGTGTTCCGTAGTAATATTCAGGAGATGCGATGTTGGTTACGTTTTATCTCATTAATAGAATGCCGAGCTCAGTTCTCCACAAGTAGATACCACTTATCCTATCCAGATGGTAAGCTCTTTCATGTGTCCCCTAGGACTTTTGGGTTTATTGCCTTCGTTCATATGCTATCACCAGGTCGTGACAAGCTTACTCCTCGCGTTATCAAGTGCGTGTTCTTAGGGTACTCCAAGAGTTTGAAGGCGTACCGATGTTATGATTTCATCTATAATAGACATTATCTTAGCGTTGATGTGACATTTCGTGAGACCATACGACTCTTTTCGATTGTTGGACAAATGAGTTCTAATTATGTGGCTCCCATGCCTATTCCTCTCGTTCCTTTAGAGGAAATTTCGGTTTTGACTTCTCGGCATGCTTCCTCAAGTTCCACGACCTCCTTGGGTGATTTTTAGAAATTGCATGGTCCAATCCGCACATATAGTAGACCTTATATGATACTACAGAGACCACCTACCCCACCAGTGGATGATGCTTCACAGGTTGATGGCATCATATCTAGCGATAGCGACAGTTGATCAGACCCGATCCTCCCGATAGTGTTGATCACAATGATAGTGAAGTTCCTTCTATAAACACTCGGACGGAGGTACTAGATGATTCTAACCTTCCTATTGCCATTAGGAAGGCACCCCACGCATGTGAGTCAAGATAATGCGTCGTAGGTAGCTTGGCTACTGACAATATTGGTTCTGAGTTTGGTAGATTTTGCCAAGCACTTACAGTTTCATGCATTCCATCTACATACTAGCAGGACATGTTTAATCCAAAGTGGCATCAAGCCATGGAAGAAGAAATGGAGGCACTTTGGAATAGACAGAGTTGGGAGCTCACCACACTTCCTACATGCACATGACTGGTTGAGTCCAGATAGGTCTTTTCCTTAAAATACAACCTTGATTGGTCTATTTCAAGGTATAAGGCCAGGTTGGTGGCAAAGGGGTTCACCCAGACTTATAGGGTGGACTTTTTAGACACTTTCCCATTACATGCCTTGTTGCTATTCGTGTACTCATCTCTGTTGTTGCTCACAGAGATTGGCAGTTGTACCAGCTTGATGTGAAGAATGCTTTTTTCTATGGTGATCTTCGGGAGGAGTTTACATGCAGTAGCCCCCGAGTTTTGAGGCTTAGGGGGAGTGTGTGTGCAGACTCAGGAAGGCTATCTATGGCCTAAAGAAGAACCCGAGAGTGTGGTTTCAGAAGCTCTCAGATGTGTTACAGAAGATGGGGATGCAAAGATCTTCCTCAGATCACTCTCTGTTTGTTAGGAAAACAGAGAAGGGTATAGTGGCACTTTTAGTTTATGTGGATGACCTGATTATCACTGATAATGATGAGGTTGGGATAAGTTAGGTCAAGGAGTCTCTTGAAGGATCTGGGTCAGCTTCGATACTTCCTGGGGATCAAGGTTGCTAGGAGTAGAGATGAGATTATTCTTTCTCAACAAAAATATGTGTTGAATGTTCTTTAGGAGACAGGTATGCTGGGGTCCAAGCCAGCCAACATTCTCATGGACCTCACGGCACATCTTAACGATGAGGAGGCAGAGGCAGCTGATAGCAGATCACATAGTCAATTGGTTGGCGAGCTACTCTATCTGACTATTGCACAACCCGATATTGCACTTGCTGTAGGCAAACTTAGTTTTTAGATAAGCCATCCAAGGCACATTAGCAAGCTACCATGTAGGTGCTTGAGTACTTGAAGAAAGCACTTGAACGTGGTATTCTCTTTCAAGTTGAGGTTCTCATGATTGTGGTAGGATATTTGGATACAGATTATGCAAGGTGTGTTGCAAATAGGAAGTCTACTGCAGGCTTTAGTCAAAGGAAATGATTATTCTTATTTTCTTAATAGAAACCCTACAAATCTGCAGTTGGACTAGATTAGTGATGAGGCGAAGGTCACGCTTGCTAGGGATGTGGATGAAGATGAGGTCATGTGTGCTTTACGTGGTATGAAGGCAGAAGGTTCTCCTTACCTGGATGGCTTGCACATTATTTTCTATAAGGAAATGTGGGAGGTGGTTAGACCTGATATATTGGCTATGGTTAGGGAGTTCTTTGATGAAAATGTGGGTATTGAAAGGCTTAACAAATTTTATCTTTTTCTCCTACCAAAGAAACAAGATCCAGAGGAGGTGGGAGACTTCAGGCCTATTGCACTATCAAATTCTATTTACCTTTTGGTTGCTAAGATTTTGGCCAACCGATTGCGACAGATGCTTCCTAACGTCATCTCTCTTGTTCAGTCGACTTTTATTAAGGGGAGGTCTCTGCAAGACTTTTATGTCTTGGCGGAGGAATTCCTAGCTTCTTGGAAGAGGTGTAAATTGAAGGCTTTTCTGTGGAAAGTGGATTTTTCCAAGGCCTATAATTCCGTCTCATGAAATTATTTGTGGGATACTCTCAAAAGAAGGGGATTCCCAGATCAGTGGATTAGTTTGATGAAAAGATGCGTGACTACATCTTTCTCGGTGTTGGTTAATGGAAGGGCAAGTGGTTCTTGGACTCAGCCGCAGAGGGGTGTGAGTCTTGGCATCGATGTTGTTTAACATTACCGTGGATACATTGGCAACCATGGCTTTTAAAGCTTGTGAAGGTGGCTTGATATCTAGGTTTACTACAAAGAAGGATGGTGGCCTCATAACACTGATTTTGCAATATGCTAATGATGCAACCGTTTTTATTGAAGGGGGTAGCAGGGAAGCGTCTAATGGTTCATCGCTTGTTAGAATTTTTGCAGAAATTTCAGGTTTGAAAATTAATAGAAGTCCTCTTTGGTCCCTTTTGGCATGGAAAGATTGGAGGAGAATGTGATATCAGAAATCCTAGACACTCCAGTGGTTAGACTCCCAATTCGGTATCTTGGACTGCCATTGAAGGGGAAGAAATTGACTTCGACAGATTGGAAACCGCTTGTTGAGAGGTTATTGAAGATATTATCTTCTTGGAATGGTAGACTCCTCTCTAAAGGGGGACGTTTGGTCCTACTCAAGTTCTTTCTTCTATTCCAGTCTTCATGTCAGTGTTCGCTCCGCCAAAGAAAAATTTGAAGCAGATTGATTTGATTAGAAAGAAGTTTTTTCGGAAAAGGGCAGATTGTGAGGGGAGATTTGCACAATTGATTCTGTGGGATGATATTTGCAGGCCTAAAAAAGAAGGGGGCCTTGGAGTTGGTAAGTTGGACCATTTTAATAAAGCTCTGATATTAACATTGGTTTGTAGATTGTTTTCTATTGAACAAGATATGCTTACAACCACTTTGAAAATTTCCTATGGGGAAGATATGAATTTGAATTGACATGCTGCTCCTTATATTGGTGCATCGGCATTCTGGCAGTCTTTGAGAGCTATCTTATCTGAAATTTCAGACCACTTTTGCTCTTGTTTAGGTGATGGAACTTTATTTAGATTTTAGACTAATAATTGGTCTGAAAATGGGTGTTTTTCATATCTGTTTCAGCATCTTTCTCAGCATATTATGGAGTCACAGGTGGTAGATGTGTGGGATGGAGATCACAATACGTGGGATGTGAGGCTGTTGGAGGGTCTTTTTGATGTGACCTGTGCTGAATTTCAGCAACTACTGGCCATTTTGGAGGAGTTTTCGCCATCTACAAAACCTGATAGTATGCGTTGGAAGCATGGAAAGTTCTCCGTTAAAAGTGCTTACAAGCTATTGATTTCTAATGATGCACAGTTGATCCCTATAGAGGGCGATTCTAAGTTGATTTGGGGTTGCAATATCCCACTCAAAATCAAGGTTTTCCTCTGATTTTTTAGAAGGAAGAAGTTGGTAACTAAAGTGTATAGAGCCAAGTGGTGTCCTATCGATGATACATGTCCGCTTTGTGGCCAGCTGGAAGAGGATTTTCAACATTTGTTCTTTGAATGTAGCTTCTCTACACAGGTCTGGGAGCAATGTGGAATTCACATGGTCAATCTTACAAATTGTGAGGCCTTTTGGACTACTTTTAGAGACCATCTTCACCTTGATATGGCTGGGTGGTGCAAAGCTTTTACTTAGCTTTGGGCTTTATGGTTGCAAAGAAAATGTAAGGTGTTCAATAACAAGCAGGTGTGGATGGAGAATGTGGTGAGAGTGGCTTGTTATTTTTCTGATTCTTGACTTTAAAATCTGTAAGCATGTTCCTTTTTTAAATTAATATATTTACGGAATGATTACCAGGCTTAGATAATCTTTCTTCTTTTTCTAAAAAAAAAATAAGAAAGAAATCCTACACCTCTTTATATAGAGAGGTTTGGGTTAAATTACAATGCATGTCTACGATAGAATAAGAAATAACAAAAAACAGATCAAAAACAGTAAATAGCTAAAGATAGGAGTCTCAACAGGCTTTTGTACTTTTGTTGCAAGTAACTTGGTTACCTAGAGGAGTAAAAAGTACAAAAGCCCTTGCTATTTACTCCTGTACTTTTGTTGCAAGATAGGAGTCTCTTGTTCTAGTGCTAAGTTAGAATACAGGACCATGGCCCAAACTACCACTGAGATGGTTTGAATTTGATCCTTGTTGCGGGATCTGCAGGATCTGCACATTCAAGTTGAGGAGCTAATGGAAATGAAATGTGGCAATAGGGTAGCCACATGTGTTACCAACAATCCCATGTTCTACGATCGTACCATGCATGTGGAAGTTGGCTACCACAATACTAGAGATTTGATTCAGTATGGGATATTTCGCACAACATTTGTTGGTTCAAAGCACTAGACAACTGACATCTTTACGAAGCCCTTGCCACGTGGAGTGTTTGATACATGTTTCAAACTGAACATGATTGATATTTATACCCTAACTTGTGGAGGAGTATTGACATATTTCCCCTAGTTTATTTCCTTATTATGTTATATGTTATTTATTTTTTATTTTTTTACTTTTTCTTCTGAATATGTAGTATTATTTTTCCACACCTCTCTTCTATATAAAGGGGGTGTTGGACCTTTTGGAATAATCTAAGTCATTTGTTTCCTTTCAACTTTCTCTTTTTTCCCAATTATTTATTATCTAAAATCACAAAATTACCATCTTTGAAGGATTCTTGTCAACATTTCAATAAATTAAGCGTACTGCTCTACCAGTGATGCGACAATCATGGTCCTTTATGTCTAATTGGGATAATAGATATAAAAACCCAAAGAAAGCAGATATTTACTTCTGCAGAACATAAGAAGCGATACTCAGCTGGTGGTGGTGGAAGCAGTGATGCTTGGGAAACATTTCGTCCGTGATAAAAAACTGTGTTTGGAAACCTGTAGTCTGCTGTACATGATTTGGCAAAGTGCACGTAAGAGATAAATGTCTACACGAAAGTAAATGAATGGATTACAAAGGCAAGATGGTGCAGGGAGGGATTCAGAGAAACTAATGAAAATTCTATGGCTAGGCTCTGTTTCAAAAAAAAAATTCTATGGCCAGGCTTGTAAGGGGAAATGAGTGCGGATGCATCAAATTTCAATATGGATACATCAGGAGATTTATGACTAAGTGGAAGGCAAATGGTCATTTCTTTTCATCAGGAGTTGTGTGTATGAGAGGTACTGGGATTAAGCTTGAACAGTCGACCTTGTTCAAGGGACATGGCTGATACCAGGAGAGGTGTTTAGAAATGAGTTGTTAAGGGTCTGAAATGGAAGGGCATTGCTCTACTGTTCCCTTGGTGTAAAGTGGTTAGGAGATGTTAGGCACATGGACAGCATGTTCGCCGGCCCAACTGAAAGATTCCTCGAAATAAAGTGACCCTACGCAAAAGAATGTTGCAGGTGGTGAAAAGGGAAGGGATGCTAAGGCAATCAAATTTATAAAATATTTAGAGCTCAAGGTCTAGATGGCAATTATGTAATGGAGGCTAAATGATGATTTAAGTGACTGATGTTAATATGAAAGCTACCACTAATTAAAGAGTTGAAAGTAGGAGTTGGAAAGAATCCTACATTTATCTATTTCCTTTTATCCATACAATTTTTTGTCCTTTCCATCAGTGGTGACGTGCCTAGCTACCCATCATCTCTGTCGGAAGGCCTAGTTTTTAGATGATGCCTTCTGTTCTGATCATAAATTACATTGACCCAATGTCATCCTGACTCTAGCTATTGTTCTTATTTTCATCACAAATCTCTATTCAAATCTTTTAGCTGCATCTAGCTATATATTTATGACAGAGTCCCAATCTGATGATGAAATATTCATTTCGGTGGGCAGCGGCAAGAGGGAGTTTGGAAAGTACAGCGTCTACAATCCCAACAAATCTTCCGAGGCTGATGAGTAGCAGCATCATATTTTTTACACAGCTACTTTCATGAGAAGCTGGCTTTCTTTAATTTGGTGTGGAAAATTTTCTCGGTATGATAACCATTATCGACCAAGTTGGAGCAAGCCACTGCTCATTGACCCATTTGCTCCTGAGCATGCATGCAAGTCTGGGGCAGAATGCATACAATGCGAAGGTTACAAAATGTGGATACTTAAATGGCTTTATCAGCATATTTCTCCTGAAAGAGAGGGACCACTGCAAGGATTGTGTAGTTGAGCATTTTGTTTGCTGCATTTAGCATTCTGTGGTGTATTACATTTGGAAAAATAACCATAAGGAAATATCTAGTTTATGCTGGAAACCAGACCAGAGCCATTGGGATATGCCGAAGAACCATCATCAAGAGAGGCGCTTACTTTTACTGCATGTGGTTTCGGAGTGCGTTCGTTTACTTTTAGAAAAGAATTTTCAATTTCTGAGTTGTATGTTTTTTTGTCTCAACTCGTTTACTTCTAGAAAAATTCAAAATAATGGATTCAATGTTAAACGTATGTCACTATTTCGTGAGCTTGCTTATCTGTTGATAATGGGATAATTTATGTTTTTCTCAAGTCGTAAATTCGAAATAATAGAGTCAACGTACATTGTATGTCTCTAACTTCACAAGCTTGCCTATCTATAGACGAATATGAATCTATTTTAGAATTATATGTACATCCCACAGAAAATTCGTTTTCTAATTTTCCTTGCATCCCGTTCTCTGTTCCTAAGAAGTTTAATTTTCGTTATATAACTAATCATAGTATCAAAACTTTAAAAGCTAACCTTGACAAATTTCAACCATTTTTTCACACGCCCCCTTATTCAAAAAAGAGGGCTCACCATTCGGATTGGAAAGTTGCTGCCCTCTTTTGTCTTCTTTGGATCGGACAGAGTGGAAGACTTGTGTTGAATATGGCTTAAGATATGATTCGCAAAAATCATTACTTTCAAGGCCTATGCACGCATTAGGGAGATGGCCACTCTAGGTTCTTAAGTGACCTTGATAGGAACTACCATTAAAAAAATTTAGATTTGAAACGAAATTATGAGCTCGATGCCTGGTTTCATAGGAATTGGGGTTGCTTTTTGGCGTAAGGATTTATAGGCATGTCCTTACGTGGTTCAAAGGCATGTCAGCGCCTCTTAATTAATGTGCTAACCTCAACGCTGGAGTTATGATCTATTCCTGACGTGTAACGCTGGAGTTAATTAATGTACGCTGGAGTTAAGAAATATAAATTTGATATTAATCTTTATTTCTACGAAGGTGTGATATCATTTTTATTTACTTAAATTGATGTTAATTTATGATATTAATTTTTATAATATTTACTTAAATGGATATTAATGTTAGTTTCTAAAATATAGAGTTTGGATGTAAGGGAATTATAAAATTAATACATATTTTGCTACATCTCGTTAAATTTGATGTTAGCAGAATGGATGTTAATCTCTTACGACAAGTGTTAAGATTATACGTGTTAACTTTTCAAGTAAATGGAGTTTAACACTTAAAAAAAAGGTATTATTAGTTGATGATGGGCAAAAATCATTTATGGATCTAAAACTCTACGCATGACCCAATAAAGGATTCGGTTACTCAATCACGGGGCAAACAGGCGAGTTCGGTATCACTCAACCCACCTTCGACCAATCGAACTTGAAATCAGATCCCTCCGAACTGTTAAAAGATTCGGCACAGTGGGGGCCAAGATCACGATGAGACGGAAGTGACCACCTATGTCCTGACAGTAGATGAGTAGTCTGACAGAAAGGGTATTGAAGGCCACTAGGTTAGAGGTCTTTCCATGTTATAAATAGTGAGAGAGGCCCTTGAGGAAAAGGGGCAGCGAGGGAGAGAAATCATGTAATCTTACAAGCTCTAGTGCATAGTTGGGAGTGCCATTCTCCCCTCAGATGTACACCCTTTGCTGTGAAACTGGATCACCAAATCTCTTTTACCTCTCTTATGATTGCTTGAGATGCATCAGGTTGAGCCCTCCCATTGCGTAGGAGACTCGACCATACTCTCCTAACAATGGATGTCTTGCGGCTATGTGACGTTCCCTAAATCTAGAAATGCTTTGATGGCCAACAGTGGCTCCCATGGCCCATCGAATGGCATTGTCCGTGGGAAGTGTCAACAAAAGCACCATCGCTCTTTTAAGCATTCAGTTGCTAGGAGGAGACACCCCTCTAGTGCCCTACCTGGACCTCCCTGAGTAGGAACTTCCACGATGGCCTTAACCACTCGCGGCCCCACTCATGGTTCCTCCCTCCTAAGGGGGTTTGGGTCGGGATTCAGCGGCTACACATCCCGATGACACCCTTAGTACGTTGGTCCCAATAAAGGGAAGCGGGTACGTCCCGATTGGTCGTTTGAGGCCCCGAAGCGGACCTCCTTCCTCGAGGCGTGGATCGGGAAGAAAAAAATGTGAACCCGAGGCAGGCGGCCTTAGGTATACACCCTTGTGCATACCGTCTACCCACTCGCAAAAAAAAAAGGGGTAGTGGCAACCCCTTGTCGGAATAGTTCGAACAGTCGGTTGAAGCCCGGCACGGAGGGACGACAAACCCTAGTAGTGTCCTTAAGAGACATCGTCGGATGATGCAGGCACGTGGCCGCCCTGACAAAAGACCCCGCCAGGCGCTCTTCATTGTGCCTGTTCGGCACGGCCCACCAGTGGTCTATCAACCAGCTGGCCAGTCAAGTTGCAGGCTCCTCAACATTGAGCAGGTGAGTCCCAAGGGTGTTTTACCAAGTGGCTAAGGGCTAGAGACGACCCTAAGAGGCCATCAGGAGCCAGGCAGTGGAAGACTGAGTCCTTTCGATCCCACCTGGATTAGTTCAAGGCTTAGCACTTCAAGGGTGGTAGGCCCTGTGAGGTAACGGCCACCTAGCATCCTGAGTCAGGCCACTTGACTCGAAGGTTCGGGCACTGTGCTAGTGATCATGCACCAAAGCACCCAACGGAGCTCTGAGCAAAGCCGTAAGGATCGCGGAGCGAGGCAATTCCTTTTGTTCCCATGGCCAATTGGCTAAGAGACGTGACAGCAACGCCAGTCCCGAAGAAGGCGAGGGGGCCCCTGGTAGGCGTGCCCCTACCCTCATTTGCAGAAGCGACCACTTCCACAAGCGAAGGGCCGACTTCCCCAACATAGCAATCATCCCATTGAGGGTCGCTATTATGGACCCCTCTTGTCAAGGAGGGAGTTCCTTGAGAAATGTACTCCCCAGGCCATGAACCAGACGGACATGCTTGAGGGGAGCTGGCCCATGAGAGAGGGCCTACTATCCCTGAGCTTCAAAAAAAAAGGAAGTTGGCTCTAGGCCTCGCCATGAGCGCCTCAAGGCCCAAAGCTACATACCCGAAGGGAAGGCGGGATCCGTGCCGTTGAATTGAGTCGCAGGTTCGGCATGGGAACTTGGCTCACCTCTTCAGGCGAATCTGCAATGGAGAAGGCATAGCGGACCCATGGAGAGCCCATAAGATCGCCCTAAGGAAAAGCTCTGATAATTGCGGGTAGCTAACACGGTCTTCCCAACAGACCGAGGGCTGGGCTGGCTGACACCCTACCTGATTGGGCCAAGTGGTGTCACCCTATCTCCCCCTCCGACGGAATATCGCCATCAAGTCCCGGTAACAGTACTCGCATCACCTGAAGTCCTCACCCCTTGTCGCCTGCACATACCAGCGCAGGGGCTAGGGAAATCTTTGGGGTGGACGCTACCTTAGGCTGGCGATCCATTCCTTCCAGGGCAGCACTCCTAAGTGCCTTCCCCCAATCCTTAGTGGGGAGAGGAGGGCATGATCAAGCGAGCAGCATCCCAATTAATCACCTCCCTACCTGATCCGGTGGAGCGTCTGGGCTTACTCCTATGACACCCCTTGTAGCAGGGTAGCCCCAATCCAATCCCTTCAAGCAACACACTCCCCCAGCCAGTAACCAAGCGGACGTGTTACAAGCGCCGCAGGGCCCGCGGATACATCGTCAAGAGATGCCCTGATCCACACGACCGAACCTGGTGTGGAAGCGTAGATCACTTCATCAGGCAAAATGAGGACCAAGGTCGAAGGCCCATCAAAGGCCAGACAGGTCGATAACCTGCGTATTTAACTTTCAGTAGCAATGCCCGCACTACTCCGAGACACTCACCTCTCGACACGATGGTTGAGCTAGCCTTCGGAGCTAACAAGTCACTACCTCTGAGTTGGTGCATCCATAACAAGCTTGCCTCGTGGTCGGAATGCCTCCATCAGCCGTTCCGATCATGGACCTTTGGCGGTCGTGGAGAAAGGCCAAAGGGAGGAATTGGCCCTCCTCCGTCCAACCACAACGAGGATGGACACCTCAACCGAGTGGCTACACTCACAGTGGCTAGGTTACCGGTATCACTGGACAGCCTCGTTAGCTGACCATCAATACATGCCCATCGCTAAATCCTCTCGGTGCATTCTTGATCTCCCCAAAAGGTAAAAATAATGGGCGAGAGTCAAGCGACCTGGCGTAAACTCCTAAGGGTTGAATTGAAGTAACCTAGGAGGGAAACCATGTCTAGGCAATCCGGCAAAGGGCAAGCCTGGCTAACCCGCTAGCAACTCCGGGACTATGACCAGGCTCTTCAGCCATGGCCATGCTTCTTTTCCCCTCACAATGCTACTGAGCTCATCTCGGTCGAAGGAAGTATTGATACCCTCCAAGGCCCATGGATTGCCACTCCCGCTCAAGATAGGGCGAGCACGCCTAGAAGCAACTGCTTAGAGTTAGCGTGCACTGAGGTGCTTCCCCCGCATTCCTATAAGGACATAGTCACCTTCTTAGGTTGGCAGGTGTTAAATACCCTCCGCACGTAAGTCCCCCGCTGCAGGGAAGGCAACCCCGTCAATGCCGGCGACAACAGTCAATATCCGATCTTATCGTAGACCTAAGACTTACTCTTTGTAGTGACTGGCTATCACTCGTGGAGGGCAACGCTCACACCACGTCATTTCTCGGGTAACCACTCCTTGAGGTCAATGAGCCGCCTCTTAAGGTCGGTTGGGACCAAGCATCAATTTACCTTTGCTCCCTTTGCAAGCCCCCCCTTGAGGACAGCAAGGATTCAGGAGGGTGTGCCTCAAGCTCCCCTGTATTGCTACCTCTTAAGGCCAACCAGCCACCTCTTAAGGTCGGCAAGAACTCGGGCGGATGCGCTTGGCATTCCCTTATACTGTCTCCTCTTAAGGTCGGCAAACCACCTCTTAAGGTAGACAAGAACTCAGGTGGACATGCTCAACGTTCCCTTATACTACCGTCTCTTAAGGCTAGGAAGCCACCTCTTAAGGTCGGCAGGAACTCGGGTGGACGCACCTGGCATTCCCTTATTCTACCACCTCTTAACATCGACAAGCCACCTCTTAAGGTCAGCAAGAACTTGGGCGGACGTGCCTGGCATTCCCTTATACCACCGTCTCTTAAGGTCGGCAAACCACCTCTTAAGGTAGGCTAGAACTCAAGCGGACATGCTTAGCGTTCCCTTATACTGTCACCTCTTAAGGCTAGCAAGAGACCTGTTAAGGTTGATCGGAACTCAAGCGGATGTGTCGGGTGTCCCCTTATATTGTTGCCTCTTAAGGCCAGCAAGTCACCTCTTGAGGATGGCCGGAACTCGAGCAAACATGCCTCACATTCCCTTGGAGTCGCCACCTCTTGAGGGACGCGCCGCACAACTCCCGGTAATGCCATCTGCTAAGATTGACACTCGTCGACCAGGGCTAGAAGAAACAAAGGTGCTTACGCCCTGCGTGCCAATAAATATAATGCCGCTCCTTAAGAACGGCAAGAACTCGGACTCCCATGCCTCATGTTTCGACGGATATAATGTTGCCCCCCAGGCTGGCAGGAACTCAAGCCCACGCGCCCTAAAGTTCTACACGCACTGGTACCACCCACTGGCAGAGTTCTAGTCACTTCACTCTCAGTAGCATCTGTTAACCAGAACAGATGGCGAGAATTTGGGTCGCCTTGCCCAACAATATCATTACGGCCATCAAGGCTAATAGGAACTGAGGCTCTAGCACCCCACATTTTAGACGACACGATGTCACATTACAACAACGATAGGGGCTTGGGCTCCTACGCCCCAAGTTCCTCCCAACGCACACTCTGCCAAAGAGAATTAGAGCCCAACACTTAGCTTTCGTTGCCACCCCCCAAGGTCACCCCCCCCACCCCTCATTACCACCTTCTAAGGTAGGATCTCATTTGTGGCCACCTCTAAAGGTTAGCCACCTCAAAAGGTTAGCCCCCTCAAATGTCCTCTTGCGCTTTTCCTATTCCCTAGGAGGATGATGAGGTGTGACTCATCATAGTTAAAATGCCCAAGTTAAGCTAGAAACTAGATTAAACACTACATAATTAACATGATAAAAGGGTTAAGTGTGGAAAATAGCATAAATGGCCTAAAGCATCAAATTGATGTTAAAAACACACAATTAAGTTAATTAATGAGATATTCTTTTAATAAATATAAAATGATGATCCAATTGCAAATTGAACACATCTTTGGACTCAAAAGTTCAAATTAAAAGTGAAATCATGCTCTTAAATGTTCAATTAAGCCTCAATAAAAACTTCATTGCATTTGGACATCAATAGGACCTTATATTTAGAGTTCTTCATTTAGGTCCTTTAAGCACATAGATTTAATTAGGCTAAAAACTTCTAGGGACCTATTTTCAAAGGATCGTGTTGCCACCTTTTTCAACCACTTATGGGCTTGTTTGCAATTCCTCTACCCCTTTGTCCTTAAGGGCCTATGTCAAAATTTCCAATACACCTGCAGCACATGCGCACTATTCACATGCGAAGAACATGCGCCATCTTAGTCATCTATTCTTTGATCTCTTGATCCTGCGGTCAATCCCAATCTAAACTTTGCGTGCGCCTGCGTGTAGGTTCACTGCATTTCTCAGATCCCATCTTACGATGGGATTCGTCTCTAAACCTTCCCACCCTCCTCTCGAGCCCATCCCACCATGCAGCCTAATTCCATCTAATCTCACGTGCCAATGCTCTGATCCACTCCTTTGCCTATATAGGCATGATCCTTGAGCTTGCGCGAGCCTATCAACTCCTTCCTACATCCTCAAGCTGGTCACTCTCATCCACTCTAGTTCACCTCCTCATGTAGCCCTGTTTCATTGCCTTGGCGATGGAACTTCATTTCTCTCCGACTCTCCTCACCGCTAAAGACATCATAGCACCTGAGGGCGACCTAGAGCTTCCCTAGCAAGCTTTCCCCTCCACCGGAGTCCTCTCCCTCTATTCCTCCTCTCCATCTGCCAGGTGGAGATCCTTAAGTCCTGTTCTTCCCTTTAGAGTAGGATTTCCAGATTTCTAGACTAGCTTAGATTAGTAATTAGCATATAGGAGCTTAGTTAAAGTAGATTAGATGATAAATTCGATGATGAATTGAGTGATTAGATAGGAGTAGATTAGGATACTTCCTCACCTCCTTTAATCAATTCAGATCAGATGAGACGAATTCATTGCCATCCACATGTTCATATACCTCGCTCATCACCTCACATTCGCTTCTGGTTATTTTCCTTTATATTTTAATCCACAATCCACTTCTCCCATCAGAGCAGCCATTAGATCTAAAGTTCATTAGCTATCAGATCTAATGGCACGCCAAGATCAAATGAGAGCTCTCTCATACATTTCACCTGACCAAAAGGGCCCTCTTACTGATTTGAATTGGTCATATTTTCTTGATTGAATGAATATTGGTTTTCATGCTTGATCGAGAGATTAAGGTTTCAATTTGGTTATAATGTGTTTTAATCAAGTAAATTGAGTTTGTAATGTTGTAATCGTTCTTATTTCAATGGGTGTGAACTATTTTGGTTGGAATTTGAATGTGCAATATGTTCATACCCAATTTTCAGAGATGATATTGTTTTAGGTAGTTTAGACTTATGAAAATCAGTTGCACCGATTTGAAGTTTAGACAATGACCGAATGAGATTGTTAGCATTGCATTGGATACCTGAACACCAATCAATGGTGTGCAGGTATCCTAGATGATTAAATCATCTTAGCAAGCTCAAATTAGAAGAATTCCAAATGGATGACATTTGATCTTTGAACATATCTTATTTGCTGATCAATGTTTTCATCAAGATTTGATAGATTTTAATGAAGGTTTGGAAGTCATTTTGAGAGAGTTTAAGTGTTTCAATTGATCTTCTTCTAGTATGCTGTCATGGTTTTGTAAAAGAGTCAATTTGGTCCTTATTGGATTTTGATGTGAGATCTGGTTTTGAGATGAGTTTCAGACCTTTTGATTTGTGTCTATGATGATTTCAACGTAAAGATCTTTTGGATTTCAAGCATGGATTTGGGCAGTAATGTAGCAACAACACCAACTGCTAAAATTTAAGCCATAAAGCTGCAAGTTAGTCTCTGATTATGCTGATCCAGTAGCTTAATGTGGGAATTTTCAGACTGATAGTCTGACAGGCTACTGAAATGGCATAGATTCCTATTGCTGAATACTTGATCACGTTCCCAGCAACATCAGTTTGTGATCTTTGCTGAAATGGCAATTCTTGGCTGTTGAAATAAGACAGCAGATGGACTGATAGATTGAATTTTAGCTGGGCTATTGGAATTTTTATGAAGCTGACCTACGTATAGTATATAACAATATCAACAAGCATTCATGTATCTGAAATAGATACAAATTCATTTTGAATAGCTTATAAGTTATTTTTAAAATCCATTGTCAGCTATTTTTTAATGATTTAAATGTTCTTTCTGTAAATTTGAATGAAATTGAGTGAAAATCAGGTTTAAATGTTTATACATCTTTCTTGATATGTACTGAATGCCTTTGAATGCTTAACTAGCTATTCAACCCCTTAGAATCCATTCTAGTGCCTTAGGTTTCACTTAAAACACTCATTCAAGGCCACATTTGGGATTAACTTGTAAATAAATAAAATCATAAAAAAATCATAAAAAATAAAATAAAGGTGTCATAAGTAGGATTAGGTATTTTTCTAGGTGTTCTACCCCTAGCTTGGTAGAATATGCTAGTTGACGATTCCGTATATTTTGGAAATTAATAAAAGAACCAAGTTAAAATCACAAAAAGATCTCTTCTATCTCTCATCTCACCCTTCCTCTCTCGTCTCCTATCTCTACTATATATATATAAAAAACATAAAAATCAGAAAATGCTAAAAAATACATAAAAATGCCTTGTACACTTGTACATATAATTTAATACTAAGCTAAATGTATATATTGTAAAAGATGTAAATAATGTACATAAATACCCTATAAATGTATTCTATATATTAAATTAAGTATTTAAGATGATTTATTATATACTTAACTTTATTGTATTATTATATATTAATTTATATTAACTTAAATGTATATTATTCTAAGTAATTATAAAAACCTATGTATATGTCTATAATTATATCTAACACTGTACATATATAATTAACTAAGTATTATATATTGTACCAAACTTGTAAATTGATTTAATTATGTAATTATAGTAGTTAATTAAGTAGATTATTAACTTAAAATAAAATAAATTAGTAAATTAAGTTATTAATGAAGTAATTTATACTATACCTATACATATAGTAATTTAAGTATTTTCAACCTATTTTTACTGTATTTATATTATACTACAGTATTTATAACTTAAATATGTATATAATTAACCTAAACATGTATTTAAATGCAAATTAATTAAAATAAAATCTCTAAAATAAATTAAAAGTGTATAATAAATAATTTATTATGTAAATTAATTCTGTAGAAAGTCAATTTCATGATTAAGTTGTTAATTTATACTTTAATTAAGGAATTAACCCTTAAATTAATGTGTGTAAATCCCTAACTTTAACTAATTTTAATATATATTTAAATAACTTATTTCCCTAAATTAATTGTACAATTATATAGACCTAGATTAGGGCTTTGTAAATATATAATTCATTTATAATTTAAAATTAATTATGACCCTCAAATCGAGAGCCAAAATCATGAAATCAGAATGCACTCTTAGCGCTGCAGCGCTTAATTGGCTATTGTGTAATGGTGCCACATCATGTGGCATGGTAGCATTTGTGTTGTATAAAAGGAAATCCGTTCTTTGGCTTCCCAATCGTCACGACACAGGGCACCTCATACCCATTATCCTCTCTCCTGATACCGAGAATATATTGAACATATGATTGTATAATGATGGGCCGGGGACCATGCACTGTAGCGGCCCTGGTATTGGGTCTGAAAGAAAATGGATTCAAATATACACTTAATTGAACTAGGGTTGGTCCATAGTAGTGGTCTAGTCCCACTCCTATATGGTGTTGTATATCCCACAAATTGAACCGACCCACTCATAAAAAAACTTAATTTCAGTCTAGTGAACAGTGAACTAGAGCTGTGCGAAGGAGAGAGGTCCTGAGAAAAACCAAGTGTTGAACCTAAAGAGAAGAATAAGAGGAATTCGGAAATGGCCAAGTGTTGGAACATATAATGTGTGCTTGTGTATGTGCTTGCTTGTATATATGTACAAGTATATGTATACATGTATGTATAGTATATTATAATAGATATGTATATATATAATAACTAAAATATATGTAAATAATGTATATAGATGTATAGTATAGATGTATATGTATATATGTAGAATATAAGTAGAGTAGATACCGTTTGAAACCTGGATCCACTAGTTCATCCTTCGGTGGGGAGGCCCATGGTTCTCCTCGCTCTCCTCCCGTAGAGGAACACGGCTATGAAGTATTAGTAGGGCGATGCTAAGACCCGCAAGAGTTTGGCGGAGGACCAGGGCAGAGGTTGAAATTTCAGGGCAGATTTTAGAAGAGAAGGGACCAGAGGTACCAGCCATACAGAGCACCACCACCTGTACCCTCGGCCCCTTAGCAGCAGGCACTAACTGCGATTTCGGGGTACACTCAGTCCCACCGTGCCACACTGACTCAAACTCAAGGCACCATGGGGAGAACGTGATCAAGACAAGAGCTGAGGTCTTGCTACAAATGTGGCCAGCAAGGCCACCTCAAGAAGGAGTTGAAGACGCAGCTTCAGGAACTCCTGGAGAAGAGATTCATTCAGCCCAGTGCCTTACCCTGGGGGGCTCCAGTGTTGTTCGTGAAGAAGAAGGATGGTACCTTACATCTTTGCATCAACTACAGGCAATTGAATAAGGTAACCATCAAGAACAGATATCCCCTTTCGTGGATTGACGACTTGTTCGATCAACTCTGTGGGGCCACGATCTTCTCCAAGATAGATCTGTGCTAAGCTACCACTAGCTCAGAATAAGAGAAGGGGATGTATCAAAAACTTCCTTCCGAACTTGTCATGGTCATTACGAGTTCTTGGTGATGCCATTCGGACTGACAAACGCCCCTGCCACGTTCATGGACTTGATGAACCAGATTTTCAGGCCTTATCTGGATCGCTTCATTGTGGTATTCATCAATCATGTCCTCATCTATTTCTGCGATGAGGTGCAGCATGAGCAGCATCTCTGGGTGGTCTTGGAGACATTAAGGGAGCATCGGTTATATGCTAAATTCAGCAAGTGTGAGTTCTGGCTGCACCAGGTGGAGTTTCCGGGACACGTGGTGTCAGGTGTAGGGATTTTGGTAGATCCCTCCAAAGTTGAGGCAATACTGAGGTGGGAGCGACCTAAGACAGTGACAGACATTCGCAGCTTCCTGGGTCTAGCAGGTTATTACAGGCGGTTCATCCAGGGCTTCTTACAAATTACCCTCCTGTTAACCCAGTTAATGAGGAAGGATACTCCTTTCATCTGGACTGGTGAGTGTGAGACCAGTTTCCAGACGCTCAAGGAGAAGTTGACTTCAGCCCCTGTACTTATCATTCCAGGCAATGGTGGTGGATTTATTGTATACACAGATGCTTCCCTCTAGGGTTTGGGCTATGTTCTGATGCAACATTAGCATGTGGTTGTCTATGCCTCCAAACAACTGAAGCCTCGTGAGAAAAACAATTCAACACATGATTTGGAGTTAGCAGCCATAGTCTTCGCCCTGAAGATTTGGTGCCACTACTCGTACGGGGAGACTTTTGAGATCCACACTGATCACAAGAGCCTGAAGTTTCTTTTTGATCAGAAGGAATTGGACCTGACATAGAGACGCTGGATGGAGCTCCTCAAGGATTACGACTATTCGATAGTCTATTGTTGTGAGTCATAAAGCACGTTTTGATAAGAAAATGCATCATAGTATAGTGTGCAATACGATCAAACAAAAATATTTATAAAATGATAGCGATATTTTGGGTCCCGATCGTTCATCTCTGGGAGGCATTATGCAAATCTGAAATCAATCTTTTATCGCTCTACTTGTTTAGAATCGCACATCGGTTTCCAATCTTCGGATTAAAGTTTTTCCACTTCTATTGTGAACTCTGATTACATGCGCATGTGTTAAATAGATAATGAAGGTGAAAGTATGAGTTTCGGTGTGCACAATTCTAGTTATGTGGTGGCTGTTTACGGAAAATGCATTTATAGTTAAATCTTCAATGTTTTCTGGAACCGACATGTTGGTTGCAATATATAAAAATGAAGAGCAGGCAACTTGAATCACACAAAATGGATTGCAATAAATAAGCTCATGGTGATCTCAACACAGAGATATGTATATAAAGAAAAATATATCTTTCATTCATTCACCCAGGAAGATGTTTGCAACATGGAATGTAGAGGAAAGCTTATAAAGGAAAGCTTAAAAACATCAGTCTAGCTAACAGAAAATGATCGCATACAGGAATCTATGGGGATATTTTGCATGCATCATTAGGGGAGAATAAGAGCTACACTACCAAGCAATAAATGAAAGCATGTAACTATGAAGAATTAGCTACTAATGTAGCAGAAAATAAGGGCATTCGGAGGTGGGCTCCGATGGCCTTTGAATGGTTGAGAGGAGGGGCGGCCAATGGTGCTTAAGCCTACCCTTGGAGAGAGGTTGGGGAGATGATCCAGCATCCTGGCGTGGAGATGGTGGCAGCCATGGTGCACAACTTGTGGAGGTGGAATGAATGTGAAGGTAGCTAACCTAAGTGTGAATGAGTGACAAGAATGGGATGGGTGCAAATGGCCACCCCTTAGGTCTTTTTATAGACCTAAGGGAGACTCTCTAGAGAAGTGTGAAACTCTCTAGAGAGAGCCCCAAGAGTGGCCGACCATGGTGAGAGAGAGGTAGTTCTTAGATCCATAAAAAGTGGATCTCAATTTGAATGGATCTTGGTTGCTAATTTTAGCAACCAAGAGTGGTACCACCTTTGGAAGAGAGTTCTAGAGAACTCTAGATGAGTGTGTGTGCGTGAATGGGTGTGTGTGTGTGAGTGTGTGGCCGTGCCCTATGTGGCTAAGTGGTTTAGGTTAGGTCCTAAAGGGTTTAGGTTGGTGTAGGTCTCAAATTAGGGTTGCAAACCCTAATTGCTAAGGAGGAATTGCAATTAAACTTAACACAAGTTTAATTGAATGAGTGTGAACCTAATTGAGAGTGAAATAACTCAATTAGGTTGGGCTTAGGTCAATTGGACTCTCACTGAGTCTAATTGGACTTGTGTTGGTTGAGATCTGAGCTCAATTGGACCCTATGAGTCCAATTGACTTAGGTAATTGTAATTGAGTATGATCTAAGTCAATTAGGTTTAGTGAGGACCTAATTAGGTCCTTAGGGAGGTCTAGAGGTGATGTACTAGGGTTAGGGTACCTTAATTTAGGTTCCTATGGGGTTGGAATTGGGTTTAAGGAGCTAGAGATCCAAGATTAAGGCTTAAATCTCAAAATAGGAACTGAAGAGCAGTTCCAGACGTCCAGAAATAGAATCAGACGTCTTATACTCAAAAATCAGAAGTCCAGACTTGTTGTCTGGATGTCCAATCAGAGTCAGGAAGGATTCTAGGTTCTGTCTTGGCTATTTTGCAGAAATTGGACGTCTGACTAAGTGTCTGGACGTCCAATAACATTGCAGAAGTGAGTTTAAGGTGTGTGGGAGTTGGCTAAGGGTTTCCAGATAAATGTTGGAATTAGGGTTTTAAGGTTTCCTAGGGTGCGGTGACCTAATCTAAGGGTGGCTAAGGCTTGGGGAGGTTTCTAGGCTATCCTAGGGCTAGGATGGACCTAAGTTCTTCACATTTTACTATCTTATTCCTACTTAATAGAGTAGCATACCTTAACTCCCTTACATTATTATCTATTACATCTTATTCTAGGTTTTCTGCTCCATCTCTGCTACAACACCAATTATTCTTCTATTCTTCTGATCTAGCTTTAGATCCAGCTTCAGATCTACCTTCTGATCAGCTTATTACGTGCAATTGACATAATGCACCTAATTAGTACATTATAGCATTATTTTATGCATAGCTAAAAGAAAGCAGTAAAGATGCAAATAATGCTTATGCATGCATGAACTACCCTAACTTATGCTAAGTCCTAGCCTAATTTAGGTCAATTAAGACATATGATTGCTGTGCAATCATACCCCCATGCCTAAATCTTGCTAGTCCCTAGCAAATGCAAGACTAAGTTATTAACAGAAGGGTCCCTAAGGGATTGATTATTTTATCAAGTGTATACCTAGAGATGTTTCTCCTTTTTGTTTTCATCCTATGCTCTAGAAATCCAGATAATCGTAAAAGTGCAGCTACGTAGCTTTTGCAACAGATTCGAGTGAAAAACTAATTCACCTCTAAAGCCTGTACTTGACCCCTAGTAAAAATTCTAGCGGGATAGGCAAACTTCTTCCCTCAGGGTATTCATAATATTCTATGAATTTCACCCTGGCTTTAGGCTTAGATAGAGAATCTCTGAGGGGTATAGGTCTTTATTTGGTGGCTCACTCTCACTTGGTGCTGCATAGAGATTAGTATTTCAGAATCTAGATTTCTGGACTATCAAGTAACTCAACTCAGAGAAAGACGAGAAAAACTATGCTCTCTTCTGGTTCCTTTGTATTCATTCTCTCTTTCTCTTTTTCTTTTTCTTTTCTTTTCTTTCTTTTTCTTAGAGCTTACAATCTCACCAGATTCACACATATGATCCGTATTTGGTGGTCTCACTTGGCATTAATACTTTAATTGAGTTCCCATAACTCTAACACTAAGTTAGAATTCCTCAGCCAGTATTCGGGCGGTCAGAAACATAGAAAAATAGGTTAAGGCCATATTTGGTGGATCTCAAATTTATTTGGTGGTATTGCCTCAATGTAATTGAAATAAACACTAAATATTCACTCTTTTTTTTTCTTTGCTTTTTCTTCTTTTTCTAATTATTTTCTCTTTTTTAGTTCTTTTTTTTTTCAACATATACACAACTAGCACACATCCATAAACTTTATTGAGAAGGCATTATTAGGGATTGGTGGTACTCAAGAGACATTGGGTGGCTTATTTGGTGGAAGTGCCTACTCACAGCATCAGGAGAAATGGATAGGACAGTGTATTTTTGACCTTGACATCAATACCCTCCTTTAGTCGAGGATTCCATAAAGAATGGTCGTAACCATCCACCTTAGCCTTATTTTTATGAGAACTCGCTCTCCGCGTATTTGCCTTATTTGGTGGCTCTCAAAATTTCGCGCAAAATGTATACGCAGGAACCGAGAGCGGAAACTATGTCTAATCTCTGAGTATCATCACCTAATTATCTAGGATTCCAGATTCCTTGCACTAATCTTAGAGCACCAGTACACTCTACTCTCATCTCACACTATTTGGTGGATTTTTGGAAGAAAATTTTCCTGACTTCCAAAACACTGTCCAGGGGTTCAGGAAAAGAAGCACTGCTTCTTCTCGACAGACTAAAGACGTTTATCAGCCTTCACGGTGAATCAATTGCAAATTCTACGTGTGTGTGAAAAGTTATACTAGATTCTAGATTACAAGAATCAACTAGAGAATAAAATCCCTAATGCATTCTCTTAATAAAATAATCTTATTCATGAATGCAATATGTATATATGTTATGAACAATTAACCTCTTATATTCGTACTTCGTGAAATTCTCGTATCGGGTTACATTTAGCTTGACCCTAAATTTAGAACAAGAGGTGAGCAGGTGAGTCGAAAATGGCTGTTGCGGATGATTTCTAGCTCCAATGCGAGCATTGGAGGTGGAGTCGGTTGTTCTTTTACTTAGGGTCCTAAAGTACATTTTACATGCAGCTCCGAGATTTTCCTAAATGTTGGCATAAAAATTTTTCAATTTTTGTTGTATCTACCCCCCCATGCCTAAGTTCTTACATGTCCTCATGATGAATGTAAAAGAAAATAAATACAGCAGGAAAAAAAATGGGTAGAAATCACCTGTAATTGCTCCTGAAATTATACATTCAGCACCGACCAACCTGATAGTATGCAATATGCAGAAAGAAAATATGCTTAAAGGAAAATATGCTATATATAAAAATGAATATGTATAGGGTGATGGATGCGGAGTAGATGCTGAGTTTAACGCCTCCAGTTGGGCGAAAACTCAATCAGATGTATCAGTTCTAGCATAGGAGCCAGTCAAGATTAAGAGAAAGATGTGCTCGTATGCTCCCAGAATCAGTGGTTCGGAGATGCGAACCAGCTGATTATGCACCCCTACTCCAAAAGGTCTAGATATAAGAAAGTGTGGAGTAATGGTGGAAAATAGAGGATAATCAGGGGGGGTCATGATGTTGATTCAGTTGATTTACCATGTCCCACAATTTAGCAGGAAGTTGTTGAGGGAGTAGATCAAAATGTATCTCAGAACCAGAATCTGAGTCATAGGGATCCTCATAACGATAATTGACATCAAACATCATGCCCTCTCCAGGCTCTGGATCATACAGGGGTATTTGTGAAAGTAGACGATTTGTGGGGACGTCACTGAAATCCTTGTTAGAAATGGGAATAGGAGTAGACTCGAAGGTGGGAATTTGATGATCTGTATGTATGTGAATTTCTGCTGATTCACTACCTGTGAGATAATCGGTTGTGACTGCATTAACGGGAAACCCGTTAGGTGTGGTCACGTCTTCTTGTAACAATAGGGGTGATCCAGTAGTGTATAGATCAGGATAGCTAGATTCAGGGGTGCTGTGGTCAGAAACACACCCTAAACAATCGGATCCTCGGGGAGATATGTGCAATGTATTGGTCTCAATCCCATGTTGATCGAGGTCCAAGAACCTTGATAGTGCAGACGAATGAGACATTGGGTCGTCACAAAGGAGCCTAATGTTACCACAGTATGCCGAATCTTCGTCTTCACCATCCTCCTCTATGCGATCGCAGTCAAAATTCCTTGATGCCCTAAATATGTCAAGTTGAAGTCGCTCATTACCTAGGGCTATCTCCATGCACCTAGATGCACAATCAATGTTTGCTCGGGCTGTCGCTAGAAATGGGCGACCCAAAATGACTGGTGCATCTCGGAGATTAGGAGGAACCTCCATATCGAGAACGAAAAAGTCTGCGGGAAAGCAGAATCCGTGAACTTTTACGATCACGTTCTCAACCAGCCCCCTCGGTGTTTTTACTGATCTATTAGCCAGCGAATCGTGACCGAGGCAGGCTTTAACTCCCCAAATCGAAATTGATCAAATATGGCATTGGGAGTTAGGTTGAAGGACGAACCCAGATCTAGAAGGGCCCGATCAAATGGAGAATCCTGCAAGCAGCAGGATATGAGTGGGGTACCGGGGTCTTTTTTTTTTGGCAGCAAGTCAGCTAGAATCACGGTGCTAGCTTCTTTTGACAGTACCACCTGTCATCCAATTCTAGGTTGTCGCTTCGTGGTACAATAGTCCTTGAAGAACCTACTGACAGTGGGGATGTGATCAATTGCCTTAAGGAGGGGAACATGAATATGTACTTCCTTAAACATTGACTTCAGGTCCTCAAAATTCCGCATGTCCTTCTTCTGCACTACATTTAAGGGAGTTGACAGTGATGTAGTGCACCCGCCTTGATTTGATCTCCCGGATGTTGACCAGAAGATGGACAATATTGAGTTATAGATTCTCCTGGATCAGATGCTTGCGAGAGAACCTGGCGAGTTCACTTTTGAGAACGGAGTACTCAGACTCCGTGGCAAATTATGTGTTTCCAGAAACGAAGTGCTTCAGAAGGAGCTGTTGTCCGAGGCGAATTGCAGTAGACTCACCATCCATCCCGAGAACACTAAGATGTACCATGACCTGAAGTGGGACTTTTGGTGGCGTGGTATGAAGAAGGACGTAGGCGAGTTTGTGAAGCAGTGCCTGGTATGTCAGCAAGTGAAGGCTGAGCATCAGAGGCTAGCCAGCCAGTTACAGCCTCTTCCCATCCCCGAGTGGAAATGGGAGAGTATATCCATGAACTTTGTGACTGGATTACCATTGACTCAGAGGGGACGACGCTGTCTAGGTAATTGTGGATCATTTAACGAAGTCAACTCGATTTCTGCCAATCAAGGTGACTTATGGTCCTTCACTGCTAGCAGAGTTATACGTACGAGAGATTGTACATCCGTATGGTATGCCCAAGGAGATCATTTCAGATAGAGATGCATGCTTCACTTCCCAGTTCTGGGGAAGTTTTCAGCAAGCATTGGGGACACAGTTGAACTCGAGCACATCTTACCACTCATAGAGTGATGGACAACCCGAGAGGACCATCTAGACCCTGGAGGACTTGTTGAGGTCCTGTGTACTAGAATGGAGAGGCTCTTAGGAGAAGCACCTACCCCTGGTAGAGTTTACCTATAATAACAGCTATCACGCTAGTATTGACATGGCTCCGTATGAGGCATTGTATGGTCGTAAGTGCACCTCTTTGCTTACTTGGGATGAGGTGGGTGTGAAGTGGGAGGTGGGTCCCAGACTGATTAGGCCGAGTAAGGAGGTCATCGAACAAATTCGGAAGAGACTCCTTTCTGTACAGAGACGATAGAAGAGCTATGTAGACTGCTGACAGCGAGATGTGCAGTTTGATGTTGGTAACTCGGTGTTCCTCAAAGTATCACCAATGAAAGGGATTTAGAGATTTGGAGTGAAGGGTAAGCTGGCTCCACGGTTTGTAGGCCCGTTTGAGATACTAGAGAGAGTCGGACCTGTAGCATATAGACTCGTTCTGCCACCTCATCTAACCGACATCCACGACGTCTTCCATATCTTCAGTCTGCGGAAGTACGTTTTAGACCCATACCATGTTCTCAGCTACGAGAACGTGGGTATAGAGGAGGACTTGACTTATTAGGAGCAGTTGGTGCGTATACTGGATCGCGACATTTGGAGGCTACGGAAGAAGGAGATCCCTCTGGTAAAAGCTCTCTGGAGGAGCCAGAAGTATGAGGAGGCAACCTGGGAACCAAAGGCAAAAATGATGGAGAAGTACCCAAAGCTTTTCACAGGTAAGTCTTTGACTCCCTGGGTTGTGTCTCTTTAAGGTTATTATTCCTCTTTATGGTTGTTGTACACCTAACCGATTTTCTCTTTTACTTCCTATGTTCGCTTGAGTTTCGGGGAGGAAACTCCCTTTAAGGTTTTTATATCTGTAATGTCCCAAAATCTGGGCTTCGAGACATTTCAAAGTGGTTCGGGTCAGTTTGAACCCGAAAATGCATATTTTGAGTCAATCCTTAGTCAAAATTTGTTAGAAGGGTGTCATATGTCATACCATTGGATTCCTCTCATCTCAAGCTTTCCAATGATGCTTATTTCGCATAATTCTGAGTTTTATAGCTCAAGTTATGGCCGAAAGAAGTCACCAGGGACCCAAATGTAAGGTGAACCCAATCCTAAGGGTAATTGGGTATTTCACCCAACTAAACCTATTCTAAATCGCCCCTAAAACCTATTTAATGACCCCTTAGGTCCTTTGGATCTTCGTTCATCCTCAACTCTCTCTAATCAAGAAAGGGAGAAGAAAAACCTAACTTTTTTTCTTCAAAAATAAAAAATTATTTCCTAGGGACTCGATTACGATTCTGCAAAACATGGGGTTGCCACCACAGAAGTTGTGGGGACGGTGGTGGCGCACAGCAAGCACCCGACGCATGGCGGCAGCGGCGTGCGAGTGAGCGACGCGTGGCATGGGAGAACGCGTGGTTTCGCATGGGTGCACACATGCGTTCGCGAGTAGGGGTGCACGGGATCTCAACGCGTGGTGATTGAGCGGCTGCAAGTGGGCACGCGCGGTTATCCGCGGAGCCCTGCGTGCACGAATCACCATGTGACACGTGGCGCGTGCGGTTGGGCGTGCGTGGGTGTTCTGACCTTACTTTAGACCCCCTCACCCTGTTTCATCTGGTTTGAGGCCTTCCCGACCTCGGATTTCGACAAATAAGGTATCGTTGGAATCCTATCAATGCATACTACGTGTTGGTATTATTTATTTTCACTTTTTAGTATGTTATACTTATTGAAAAATTAGAAACATAATTAAGTGTCTCTGACCCCGTCGTAGGTCTGATTGAACAGGTTCTCTTTCCGATGTGTGCATGAACCTCGAGGTGGGAGTGGGGACTACTCCCAGGCCTAGTGCCTCTGGTGGCATTAGGTAGAGTAGACTACCCTTCTTTCAATTTAGTCATTATTTTTGAGTACCTATGGACACGTCATGGATAATCTTTTCTGTATATTACCTCGGTTGGCGTGTATTCTCCTTTTTGTTGAGTTTGTGTTACCACCCAGTTCCCAGATCCCTACAGGACCCAAGACCAGCTCGCCTCGACTAACCCCAAGACTTAGTCGTCCAACAAGAAATAACCAAAAGTAGGAAAATAAACTACATTCACACATGTAATATAACTAAGCAGAAGGAAAAATGAAACAATAAAGGAAAGTAGAACAACTGTCTCAAAAATAGTACATGCCACCGCAACAACAACAGAAAACAGAAAGTAACGAGAACAATAATTTTAAAGTCCAGTATTCACAACTACAGCAGAAACAAAGAACTGGAAAGAAACTACTACAGCTAGGCTCAGCTGGGCCCAGCTCCCTCTGTAGCCAAAAACTTGGGTTGCTCAACTCCTGGTCCTGAACAAGGTTACGAAAAGACGGAGTCAGCGAACGCTGAGTAGAGTGGTGTTTACATTATTTATTTGCAAGTAAAGTAAAAACAACAAGCAAGTTTTATTCTCATCTCTATTTATCTCATTTATGTATTTCTGGTTCATCTATTTCTCAAAGTATCCAAGTATTTCTTGACGTTGCTTGTTCCTCGTGGGAACGATCTTGATTGCAGTCTTTTCCGTGGAGTAGAAGGTATACGTGGTGCTCTCTTGGTCGGGAGAGTCCCCCGCGGTAGTCCTACACCCAGTCAACTACCCCAAGGTCACTGTCGAGACGTAGCGGTGACTACGGCACGCGTGATAAGTACACGGGTAGCTACCCTGCACTGACACGCAGTCAGTCGTTTCCGCTAGCGGGTCTGCCGAAAGTACAACATGGAACAGTATAGGGCCTTGCCCTCCTAGAACAGGGGTCTCGCCCCTCAGAACCAAACAAGGATCTTGCCCCACCACAGTCCGCGTACCCTCGTCCGACAACCCTGGTTTGCCCAGTAGGCCTAACAAAGTCGGTGTAGGGTGGCTAGCTTAACCCCGAGCCCCGTGGGGTGGCTAGCTCCCTCCCTACACTAGTAGCACGCCTCGGTACCACGTACACGAGGGCCAACAGGAGTCGGTGTAGAGTGGCCAATCCTAACCCTAGGTCTCGACCCAAGGGCGGCTAGCTCCGCTCTACACTAAAAGGGACAGTTGCTCTCCTTGGTACCGTGTATACAAGGGCCAACTCACTTCCTGTCTACATTCCAGATTTCTTTCATACACAGGAGTTCTACTCCTAATTCCCCGTAGGGTTCATGCTCATATTCATCTCATTTATCCATATTTAGATCTCATGTTTCATAACTCGTTCCTCATCCATATACAGGCAGCTCGTGTTTTCACAATTTAATTCTCAATCATATACATGTAACTTGTGATTTCACAGTTCACTTTCTCATTCACATACAGGCAACATGCATCTCATAATTACACTAATACCATTTGCTAGCAATTTATTTTAACCATGCACTCAAGTAAACAGTACAGCTCAAAACAGGCTCATACATTTCTACCCTAGGATTCATTCCACATCCTAGAGCTCAATCCGATTATTCCAAACAAGTATATTCTTATTTAAATATTAGCAACTGAATTAAACCACTATACCAGGTATCACGGGAGGAATGGGGGCCTGCACCGTAGATCTCGTTGTCTCCGTGGGCCCCGAACACGCCACTGGCTGGTAACCTATACCAGTGACTAATTTACATCAGACAAGCTCAAAACAGTAGATACTCAACACGAATACGTAGAGAAACTTGAGTGGAAAACAGCGATACTTCGTTTGTGGAAATCCGATTCCATTTGGGCCCTAAACGAGCCAAAAACACGGTTATTACCCAAAATCAGACGTCTAGGACTAGTCCCAGACGTCTTAAAAGACGTCAGATCTCACCTTGCACTTCCTGCGGCTATTTTAGACATCCAGACTCCCTCTGCGACCGTCTGGGGGTAGCTCTAGATGTCGGACAAGGCCTCCGGTCATCTGGAAGTACCTTCGGATGTCTGGTGACGTGATCAGACGTCCAAAAGTACTTGGAAAAGCACACCGCGTGCCCTCCCAAAGCCCTTCACCTGCGAACGAAAATCGCAGACCTATTAACGGCCAAACATTTCCTGTGCTACGATCTGCATGGTGGAAAGTAGCGCAGGAAGATACGTACCTCGCGCGATATTATGCTTTTAGACGTCCGACTTCAGCTCTAGATGTTCTGATGCCCCGCCAGACGTCTGACCAATGCTCCAGACATTTGATGCTAGAATTTTTGCAACACCAGGACCTCCTCCGTGACGCTCCTCTCCTTGCAGCGTCGCCCGCAGCAGCTTCAGCAGCTGTAGAGTGTCGGGAGGTCGCCTCCCTGAGCCCCTCCTCCTCGTGTGCGTGCCCACCGCAGGCTATGCAAGTTCCGCCGAGCTCCCAAAGGTCCTATGACCTCTTGCTCTCTTCCTTCCTCTCTCTCTCCCTCTCTCCCTCTCATTCTCCCTCACTCGCCCTCTCTCTTATCACTCTCGTTCTCCCTCGTCGTGGCTACACAAGGAGAACGCTGAAGGTGGTGGTGGTTGGTGGTGAGGGGGTGAGGAGAAGAGGAGGGGGGGTTTAAATAGAATGGGTTTAGGGTTTAAGGGGTGAGGGGTGTGGACGAGAGAGAAGCTCTGCGCGCTACCCGCGCGTAGAGCGCAAAGGAACGTACGAAAATTTTCACTTTTAGATGTCCGGGCCTATGTCCAGATGTCTGGATAGACGTTTGACTGAAACTCTAGACGTCTTATTCGACTAAAAGGGCAACAGATCATTTCAGTTTGGAACCCCTCCAGTATTTTCTCTGATTTATGGGCACTTAAATGAGAAATAAGAGGTTTTATGTAAATAATGTAGATTAATGTACCCTTGTTATCGCATGTATGAAACGAACCTCGTTTTCCGTGAAACGAGTTTTATTATTTCCAGTAACTTCTAAGTAACATGGCGCCACTGTCACAAGATTGAAACTGCTTGTAAAAGGATAAGTTAAAGATAATGTGAATAATTACAAAGCTTGGAATTAGTAATATGAAATTATTATGGATTTTCTGAATTAACAAAATATGAGATACAGTTATCTAGAAATTGATTGTATAATACGAAGGATATGTCGGAAAGAATAAAAGGATTAGACAACTGGTTTCAGCCCCACTACTTGCTGGGATTTCGCGCGTAGCTTTAGGTTTTTTCAGACTAGGTTCAGGGGCTGGTTTAGGGAGTTGCTGGCCTCCCTATGACTCTTTGGTTAGGCTTAGCGGCCAATTGGGATAGCGGATTCGTAGGGCTCGAGGTTTGGAGAAGTTCTTTCGGCTGGTGGGTGGGACATTGTTGTTTGTAGTTCAGCATACACAATGCTTGTACGTGTTCACGCTACACAACATAGCCGCCACCGCTTTCTACAATGACCCCAGGGTAATGGACCGTGGCGACTCGATGAATAATAGCAGCCCTCCCGGCAAGGAGGGTGGCTTATATCGGTCTTGCACCACAAGAAGTTACACGAAATTGTCTCGTGCCCGAGACATTGATTAACAATTTGAGAACAATAAGAATATGGGAAATTTGCATAAAAAGGACTGGATATAAAGTAAATTGTAAACAGACAAACTATCAAGATAGTACCTTTGTACTGTACTCTATACTTGAGTTACTTGTACTACTGTACTCAGTTTTTACTGATGCTATCTCGGGTTTCGTACTCAGGTGTTGTTGAGCAGTCAAGTGTCGCGACTACAATTGGTCAGACCTCCACGGAACTGGGTCCTATTTGAGGAGATGGTCTGTATCGAGCCGGTGACTCATAGTTGTAGCACATTTCGCACTAGTAGAATTTTATTTCTAATTTTTCTTGGTAGTTGTAGTACTCTTATTTATTTCTACTCTAGGAGAACTTTGCTTTTTCGGTCAGCACTTTTGTTTTCTTTTCATTAATGCTTTATGAATGAACGTTGGCTATTGATGCTTTATGACTTTATGTTGGGTAACTGCGATCTTGTGGGCTTTCATGCTGGTTGTTAGCACAAGACAACTCAGGTCTCGTCGATTGGCGGGACTCGAGTCGTCACATATCCGTCACTGTAGATATGTATATATGTTAGTAAACATATTCTTTTACCTTATGTTATGTACATATTTTACTAAGGTCTATACTGACACATACATATGTTACTGTATATCTAGAATATGTTACTAAAGATATTAGTATGTTAATATAACTTAATGTAGTACATATTAGTAGTTTTTTTTGTACCTATATTTAGGTATTACTTAGAATAATTGTACATAATTGACATAGTATAGTTACATATAGTTTTTGATGCCTATTATTTGTAAATTTGTTTAAAGCATTGTAGTGCTAATTAATTGATTCTTTTGTACATAGTTAACCAATTCATTCATTATTTGATTCATTGATTCATGTTTTAAATAAAATTAACATTTTTGGAATAAAAGAACATTTTGAACATAGAGAGTGATATATATCAATAACCGTCTTCCAGTGAACGACCTAAAAAATAATTAGTAAAAATTGTAATTAAATAAAATGATGCAATATCTATTTGCATTCCGATGACTATACTACAACAGCATTTAAAATATGATTTTATTGCAACATATCATGTCATTGATCAATTTTTGGTGTCGTTGCTGAGAAAGCAACTCTCTATATGTTAAAATTTTTCTTTAATTCTTCACTTGTATATATATATATTTGTATTTTTTTATTTCTGTGTTAATAATTATTCTTTCATTCATATTCTTTATTATATATAGATTCTTTCATTAATTTTATTCTTTAATTTGTTTTGTATATAATTATCTTACTAATCATTTGGTGTTTTTGCAGCACTTGAGTAGTGTCTTCTTCCTCATGGAGTCTTCTTCCTGGTGTATTCGCTACACTTTAGACCCGACTTCCCGGAGGAGTTTTTCCCACAGGAGCTGTAGATTTTCCCACTATCTTAGATTAGTATAGTGGTAGTTTAGACTTTGGTATATTCTTAGGATATTTTGTTAGACATAAGTTGTGAGAGCCTGTTCTCATGCATCTTTGTAATAACTTGGACTCGCTGGACTCTCTATTCTCTCTCATTGACTCGATTTTTCCATATCGATTTCTTTTTCGATTTGATTTTTGTTGTTGCATTTGAAAATCTAAAAAAATTATAAAATCAAAAATACCAAAAAGATTTCATCCCTTATCTAGTAGCAGCATCTACTAGGCATCCACTTAGGTTGCACATTTCCCACTAGATTTCAATTCAGTCAAATTGCATCTTCTAGAATTGCTGGAGCTAGGTAGCATTCTCTATCTTTCCTTAGCTCTTGCCATCTCTTGCATTTGACTTAAACTTAAAAGGACCATCTTCTGTTTGAAAAGAATTAAAAAATGAGATCAGTTGCCTGAAATACATCTCTAAATACTCAAATCAAATTCAAAAGGAGACATAAAAACTTGCTTGAAACCCTGACCGAGCTTTTTATCATCATTCTGTTACTTGATTATTGTGTACATGCTACACGATCACTTAAGTACACAAACACATGGGTTTCTATCTCATCTCCTTGAGTAGCTACAGGATCTGAATTCGCACACCAGTCTTATTCAGATTCTGGGTGGATTTTAGAGGTCTGCACCTTGTTAGGTCTTGATTAGGATGCATACAATTGTATTGAAACATTTGTTTGCATACTACTATTTTTGCGTAGCAGACCCTATGCAGAGGTCATTTTTTCGTCTCGCTTGACTTGATGTTGATTGGTCTTTGATTGTTGAGATTGATTGATATTGGGATTTTTGATTTTTTTTTGAGATTGAGTGACATTGTTTTCCTTGAGTTGTGACTGATTTTAAAAAGTGTTTTCCAAAAACCAACTCATGGAAGGTAGGAGATCCCAGAACCCCGAGCTTGTACCTCCCTTGGGTGCTAATGCCCAAGCTTCTACTTCGACCTCTATGCCTTCCACATCAAATCGTGTACCCCCTAGGCCTCAAACTCCTATTCACCACTCCATTCATCCAAAGGATAACCATGACTCTGCACAATTTGAGGATTTTGAAGACCTTCCTCCACATCTTTTTGCACATCCTCCACCACCACCACCTCCACTTCATAGGTTCCAATCTCCTCCTTACCCTAACTTTCCTAGCCAACCACAACCAGAGAGAGGTCCACAACCTAGTTTACAACACCTGTTTGAGACACAACTATAAATGAATACCCTTACCCAATAGGTGCAACAGCTTACTCAAGCTGTTAATCTTTTAGCAAACCCCTATCCTCATGCTCCCCAGGCACCTCAACCTCGTAGACCTCAACTACGGGATTATTATAATCCCACAGTTGCACAACCTATGCCTGTGGTACGTTATCCCGCTGGGGGTTGTGCTGCTGAACGAATGCTGAACATTATTACACTTATCCCTCACTTCCATGGTCTTGCTTTTGAGGACCCTTTTCACCATTTAGAAAAGCTGAAAAATCTCCCCCAGACTTTGGGTCCGCAAGGCCATGATCAGCACACGTTGCTAATGAAGATGCTCTCATTTTCGCTTAAGGATAAAGCCGCCTTTTTATTTAGGACTCTTTCAAAGACTACACCGATAGAGACATGGTTTCTTTGGAACATGAGTTCCTAAATAAGTATTTTCCTGTAGGCCTTACCAACGCCTTGAGGCATGCTATCACTACATTCACCTAGAATTCAAGAGAACAGATGCATGAGGATTGAGAGCGATTCCATGAGCTTTTGCGAAAATGTCCCCACCATGGTGTCACACACTGGCAATAGATCCAGATCTTCTACCATGGGCTCCATGATAACACAAGGAATTTTGTTGATGCCGCATGTGGAGGCAATTTCTTGCGTTGGGATGAGGACTCAGCCTTTGAGCTCTTCGAAGGCATGGTAGAGAACTATATTAACAATGCTTCAATGAGAGTGTTTAATAGAGAGTCCTTACATTCCCATTCACACATGGGGGTACACGAAGCCCAATCTAGCACACGAGATTTAGAGATTGTAGCTAGTTAGTTGGATAAGGTGGACTTAATTGAGAAGAAAGTGGATGAAGTATGGAAATTCTTATCTAAACCTTCATCGTCTTCTTCTCAGTCACCTGCATCACGCACTTCTTCTCAGTTTGCCACAGGGAGGGAAACTGTGAACAATCTTTCTGTGACACAACCACCTTTACCGAACTATTCATTTCCTTATCCTTCACCGATTGAAGGAACCTTTGTTTCTCCTTACATTGAATTCCTTGCACCATTCGAAGCTTTAGAGGATCTCCAGTCCATTCATAATGACCATTGTTCACAAACCTACAGCCCTGGATGGCGAAATCATCTAAATTTCTCATGGTTGGGAAATATAGAGAGACCTACTTTCCAACAGCCTTCTGCACCACCACTTCAGAACCCGATTCGAGCACCACCTCCACAACAACACGGGTATCCACCGCGTGCCTACCAACAACCCCAACCCAGGCCCACCTAATACTCTCAACCTAGGCTTACACGAGATGATCAGTTGGGGAATATCATGAAAACTCTTGCTGATATGCAACAACAGAACATTGCTATGCAGTAGAGATAGGACACGACTCTAGCTAAGATGAGAGACTTAGCTTTCACACTTGATGGAATCCCATCAACCACATTCACTTCCATCTCAAGCACAACCCAACCCTAGGAACATACCTGCCTAGAGGTATGTTCAACCTAGACCTCCAATGTAAGGCCAAGCACATGTCATTTCACAGACCTTGCACGAACTTGAGTTATACACTGACCCAAATACTTCCTATTCTCAACCTCGACCACCTTTTCTACCAAACACTGAAACACAGTCTATGTCTAGAGCTGAACTGAATGCCATCACAACTAGGAGTGGTAGAAGTACTGTAGATCCACAATTTCCTGCTTCTATCTTTTCCTAGACCTTCTACTTCCACTCCTCCATCTAATTTACTTCTTCCTGATTCTTCTCAACCCAGGAATGACCCTCCCATTACAACTTCTGTACCATTTCCAGAGGTTTTAAAGAAGAAGGGAAAAGGGAAAAACAAATAGTCTAGTGCGGCTCTTGAGGAGGATCTGCTCAAACTCTTTGAGCAAGTTCATATAAACATCCCCTTGTTGGATGCAATTCACCACATTCCACTTTATGCTAAGTTTTTGAAAGACCTATGCACACCCAATCATAAAACTAGAATTCAGAAAGGGAGTAGTCCTATCATTCTCTCGAAACAAGTTAGTTTCATCATCTCCAGTAACCTCTCTACTAAGAAGAAAGACCCAAGCACCCCTCTTCTCTCGAGTATGATAGGAAACACCACATTCAATAGAGCCTTACTTGACATAGGTGCTTCCATCAATCTTATCCCAACCACCCTACTGACACATTTCGAGGTTGGCAATTTGAAGCCAACCAAGGTGTCCCTGCAATTAGCTAATTGATTAGTTAAGACACCTCAGGGAGTGTTGGAAGATGTTATAGTGCGGGTCAAGGACTTTTACTGTTACGACTCTATCCCAAACCCCTACAGGACCCGAGATCAGCCCGCTACAACTAATCCAAGACCTAGTCGTCCAACAAGAAATAACCAAAAGCAGGAAATAATTCACATCCACACATGCAATGTAACTAAGCAGAAAGAAATCAAAAGATAGAAAACGAAACAGAGCGAATAGTCTATCAATATACAGGCCATCACAACTATGACAGAGAAAAGTAAAGTGGAAAGGTAACTGAAACAGTATTTCATAAAACAAAATACTCACTACTGCAACAGAAGCTAGGGAAATAGTAAGAAAACGCAGCTAAGGCTGGGCTCGACTGGGCCCAGCTCCCTCTGCAGTCGGTGGTGCTGGCTGATCAACTTCCTGACCTGAACAAGGTTATAAAATTTCTGGAGTCAGCGAACGCTGAGTAGAGTGGTAATTTAGCCATTTACATGTAATTAAGACAATCAATTAATTAATGCAATTAAATAACTATCCATTCTCATTTAGCACAACCAAGTAGTTCTAATTTGTTGCTCCCTTATTCATCTAATCATTTCTGGATCTGGCTTGTTCCTCACAGGAATGATCTTGATTGTAGTCTTTTCCATGGTATAGGAGGTACACGTGGTGCTCTCCTGGCCAGGAGAGTCCCCCGTGGTGGTCCTATACCCAGTACTCACCCCAAGGTCACGGTCATGATGTAGCGGTGACTACAGCACACGTGATAAGCACGTGGGTAGCTATCCCATACTGGCACGGGGTCAGTCGTTTCCAATAGTGGGTATGCCTAAAGGTACAGCATGGAACAGTACAGGGCCTTGCCCTCTCAGAACAGGGGTCTTGCCCCTCCATAGTCCGCGTACCCTCGTCCGACTATCTCGGTTTACCTAGTGAGCCTAGCAAGAGTCAGTGTAGGGCGGCTAGTCCTAACCCCGGGCCTCTTGGGGCGGCTAGCTCCCTCCCTACACTAAGTAGCTCACCTCGGTACCACGTACACGAGGGCCAAACAGAGTCGATGTAGAGTGACTAGGCCAGCTCACTTCCCTTCTATAGCTCTCCTAATTCTCTGTAGGGTTCATGCTGGTATTCCTTTCATTTCATATTCCAAACTTTCAGATATCTCTATTTACTTTTCCGGTTACATTCTTAAAACAGGCAGCTCGCGATCTTCTAACTGACAAACCATCACATTAAAATAACCAATACATTTGCTAGCATTTAAAGTTTCATATACATCTCAAGTAAATAATGTAACTCATTCATACTCATTTGTTCCTGCCCTAGGGTTCATTCTCATCCTAGGGTTCTATATGTATCTCAAGTTTACAATGTAGCTCAAACCATACTCATTTGTTCATGTCCTCGGATTCATTCTCATCCTAGGCTTCATTCAAGTTATTCTAAACATGCAGTTCATTTGTTTAAATCACAATATTTATGTACACCACTCTAATGGAAAACACGGGAGTAATGGGGGCTCGGATCGCATATCCCGTCGTCTCTGCGGGTCCCGCGAACTCGACTAGCTGGAGACTTATACAATTGACCACTGTTGGAACCTTATTCCACATCTTGTTTTAGTGTTAACAAAATTATTATGGATTAATGTTTGCAATTGAGTTCTTTCAAATTTAGGTGAAGATCAAGATAAACAGGAAATGATGGAGGCTTGATGAAAAAGAGAAGATCATGATAAGATGGAGGCAAGATGACAACGATGGATAGAGAAGAAGATCATCTTCAATCCTTTAGTTTCTCTAGGTTAGATTTTATATTTATAGATTGTATGCCTCTTAACAAGGGAATATAACTTAGATCGTAAAAATAATTAGAGATAAATTAGGATTAATATTGCGACCATTTTGAAAGAACATAATTGATTAAATCACTTAAAAAAGGTACTTGTTAACCCACAAGTACCGGTACTAAGGTTTACTATTGGTACATGTGAGTTACAGGTTTGGGTTTTGTCAAGAAACAAACCTGTACCCAACGAGTACCGGTACTCATGATCAATACAAGTATTGGAGGTAACGAGTATCGATACAAGTGGGTTATAGATTTGTGTTAAGAGTTTGAAACCCAAATCTGGAAGCAACGAGTACCGGTACCCATACTTTAGTACCGATACCAGGTAGCCGTTGGCTCAAAACTGAACGGCTAGAAAATTAATTCCAACAATATGAACATTGGGAATTAAATCCCAACGTCTAGTAGACGAGTATTCTAGGTCCTAAACTCTATAAAATGACCCTAGGACTCTTTGTTTGCATACAAGTGACAAAAGAAATAGAGAAGAAAAATTCTAGAGCTATAATTCAAATTTCCACCATTTTTTTAAGAGAGAAAGAAGAAGCTTGCCATTCACTTTCTTTACATTTTTGCAAGCTCAACGACGTGTTTTTCTCACGCATCTACGAAGCGATTCACGTCCATCCTAAGCTCTCAAATTGGTATTCATTTTAATTATTATTGGGAGGCATAGGAATTCTTTGTTGTAAGAGTTCTCTTTCTTACACCAGTTCTTATTTGTATTTTGAGCTTATTGCTCGTTGGGTTGTAACAAACCTATTTTTGTACTTGGGTTGAGGTAACCTGTTAATTACCTCGGTTAGTAAATTGATTCTCTCGGGGTTGAGAGAATCGGGTTAAAAATCCTAAGCTGGGAGGCTTAGGTAGTGGAGTACCCAAGGGAGGGGAGCCACTATACATTTTCTGTCTTTTGTGGTTTGAATTGATCGTGCAAATCTTTTTATTATTACTAACATTGTGCTTAAGTATTTGTGTGCGTAGATAGCCATATTCCTCTATTTTTAGATCCTACAGGTGGTATCCGAGATTCTTTAAGTGGTATTAGAAGCCTCTTTCAGTTGGTATCAGAGCCTGGTTGCAAGAAGATGTAACAACTCGACTTGCGATGGCATCCACATCAAGGTGCACCGAAGGACAATCATCCACCCATCCTCCCTATTTTGATGGGATGGACTATGGGTATTGGAAGAGGAGGATGCAAGTCTTTCTCAAAGCAATGGATGAGGAGGCTTGGACCCTCATTCAAGAAAAATACTTAGATCCGGAGCCGCAAGAAGGAGTAGCATGGACAATGGATCAGAAGAAAAACATCGTGAGCAATGCGAGGGCGATGAATGCACTATATTGTGCATTATCGAAGGAGGAATTCAACCACATCTCAGCATGCGAGTCAGCATTTGAGAAATGGAACACTCTCGAGGTCACCTACAAAGGTACAAACAAGGTAAAGGAAACTCGCATCTCTATTCTAACAGAAAATTATAACTGTTTCAGGATGGAGAAAGGCAAAACAATCAAGGATATGTATACGAGGTTTGGGGAAATTGTTAACCCCATAAAGAACCTAGGAGTCAAGCTGAAAGAAGAGCAGCTTGTAAGGAAGATGTTGAGATCTCGTACAAGCGATTGGTCTCCAAAGACCACAACCATACAAGAGGCAAAAGCTCTTTCTACTCTCTCCTTAGATGAGTTAATTGGAAGCCTCATGGCATAGGAAGTCCAGTTGGAAAATATGAAGAAGAATGAAGAAAAATCCATAAGCAAGAAAAATGAGCTTGCTTTCAAAGCTTTAAAGGAGGTATCGGACTTTGATGACTCCAATTCCGACGAAGAAGAGGAGCTTGCTCTTCTAACAAGAAGATTCAGAAGATTCATCCGAAAACAAGGTAAGAAAGTCAATAAATTTTCAAATGACATTATTTGTTTTGAGTGCAAGAAGAAGGGGCACGTACGAAAAGATTGTCCAATGATCAAGAAGAAGAAGGAAGAAAAGAAGGACAAAGAACTCAATCGAAAGAAAAAGAAGATTTCAAGAAAGACATATAAGGAAACTTGGGATGATAGTGATTCTGACACGGAAGAATCTGAAGAAACAGAAGTTGCACATCTTTGCTTAATGGCAAACAACGACAACTCGGAAAATGAGGTAGATTCTCAACACCTTTAATGAGTTAGTACAAGCATATGAAGATTTATATAATAAGGCTAGGATGATTAAAAAGGAAAATAAGGTTTTGCATGATAGTTATAGAACTCTAGGAATAGAGAAATCTTGTTTAAAAATAGAATTAGATATGTCCAAAGAAACTAACAATCAATTACATGCAAAAATAGTAGAATTAGAAGATATTAATGAACACTTTGAGGACACTTTGAATAATTTAAAAACAACTAGGCTGAATACGAAATTTTGTAATAATTTAAAAGCCAAGTTCAATAATAAGAAGAACACACAAAATAAATCACATGCACCTAGACATGAATGGATTTATCAAGATGTCAAGAATCCTAAGAATTATAGATCTAACACTAAAGTGATCTATAAACCTAAGGATTTGAAATGTACTAACCATCAAGGACCCACAAGAAAATGAGTACTTAGAACAAATATTTATTTTGCATTAGATCAAAGTAATCAATGGGTGTTTAAGACACATAACGGAACATTTCAACCTTTCTATATGTTGAATGAAGACCAAGAATGTTAGATGAGAGATGCTTGGTATCCTCAAGCTCCATTTTATTATTGGTAAATTTTATGGTATGATATTTCTTCATTTTTGTGATCGACAAAAAGGGGGAGAAAGATAGAGGGCAAATAGTAATATTTTTATGGGGAGAATATAGTTAGGGGGATGATTTAATTAAAAGTTTTTTTATGTAACATTGTTAAAAATTATTTTTATTCTTATAATTATCTATTTGCAAGATAGTTTTGTCAACACCAAAAAGGGGGAGATTGTTGGAACCTTGTTCCACATCTTATTTTGGTGTTAACAAATTATTATGGATTAATGTTTGCAATTTGAGTTCTTTCAGATTTAGGTGAAGGTCAAGGCAAATAGGAAATTATGGAGGCTTGATGAAAAAGAGAAGATCATGATAAGGAGGCAAGATGACAAGGATGGATCGAGAAGAAGAAAATCATCTTCGATCCTTTAGTTTCTCTAGTTTAGATTTTATATTTATAGATTGTATGTCTCTTAACAAGGGACTATAATGTAGATCGTAAAAATAATTAGAGATAAATTAGGATTAATATTGCGATCATTTTCAAAGAACGTAATTGATTAAATCACTTAAGAAAGGTACTTGTTAACCCACAAGTACCGGTACTAAAGTTTAGTACCGGTAGATGTGAGTTACAGGTTTAGGTTTTGTCAAGAAACAAACCTGTACCCAATAAGTACTGGTACTCATGATCAGTACTGATACTGGAGGTAACGAGTACTGGTACTAACCATGAGTACCGGTACAAGGGGGTTATAGATTTGTGTTAAGAGTTTGAAACCCAAATCTGGAAGCAACGAGTACCGGTACTAGGTAGCCGTTGGCTTAAAACTGAACGGCTAGAAAATTAATTCCAATAATATGAACGTTCGGATTAAATCCCAACATCTAGTAGACGAGTATCCTAGGTCCTAAACTTTATAAAATGATCCTAAGACTCTTTGTTTTCATACAAGAGACAAAAGAAATAGAGAAGAAAAATTCTAGAGCTATAATTCAAATTTCCACCATTTTTTTAAGAGAGAAAGAAGAAGCTTGCCATTCACTTTCTCTACATTCTTGCAAGCTCAACGACGTGTTTTTCTCACGCATCTACGAAGCGATTCACGTCCATCCTAGGCACTCAAATTGGTATTCATTTTAATTATTATTGGGAGGCATAGGAATTCTTTGTTGTAAGAGTTCTCTTTCTTACACCAGTTCTTATTTGTATTTTGAGCTTATTGCTCGTCGGGTTGTAACAGACCTGTTTTTGTACTTGGGTTGAGGTAACTCGTTAATTACCTCGGTTAGTAAATTGATTCTTTCGGGGTTGAAAGAATCAGGTTAAAAACCCTAAGTTGGGAGGCTTAGGTTGTGGAGTACCCAAGGGAGGGGAACCACTATACATTTTGTGTCTTTTATGGTTTGAGTTGATCGTGCAAATCTTTTTGTTATTACTAACATTGTGCTTAAGTATTTGTGTGCGTAGATAGCCATATTCCTCTATTTTTAGATCCTACAGGTGGTATCAAAGATTCTTCAAGTGGTATTAAAAGCTCATTCAACCACCGCATCAAACGAGTCCAAAATCGTATGCAAGTGACACTAACTCATAGAGAAACTCAAGTGTAAAACAACAGTAGTTCGTTTGCGAAAATCCGATTCCGTTTGGACCCTAAATGGGCCAAAAACACACACACTGTTCGAAATCAGATGCCTGGGACTAGCCCCAGACGTCTTAAAAGATGTCAGTACTCACCCTGGGTTTCCTGCGGCTTACTCGGATGTCCAGATCCTTCTACAATCGTCTGAGGAGAGTTCCAGACGTAAGACTCTTCTTCTGGTTGTCTGGAGGTACGGTCAGGCTTCTGGCGACGTGTCCAGACGTTCAAAAACACCTCGAAGGGCGCACCCCACATCTTTCCAATGCTCTGCCCCCTATGTACGTATGTGCAGACCTAAAAATGGCTGGATAATCTCCTGCGATACGACATGCATGGCTGGAAATCATCCAGAAGCACGTACCTTGGCACTACGCGTGCTTTTAGACGTCCGGCTTTGGCTCTAGACATCCCCCTGCTACTCCAGACATCTAGGATGTGCTCCAGACGTCTAATACTGGAAAATGTCCAGTACGTAGAACTCTTGCGAGCCTTCTCCTCCACGCGGCCCCTCCGCACCACCTGTAGCTGCTACGCCAGTAGCTTCAGGAGGTCACGAAGCCCACCTTCGTGAGCTCCTCGTCCTCGCGTGCATCCTCGACTCCTCCCGCACGAGCTCCTCCGGGCTCCCACGGCTCCCTCGCGAGCTTCTCCCACGCTCTTGCTCCCCTCTCCTCCTCCTCTGCATCCCGTCTCTCTCTCTTCTTGCTCTCCACTCGTCGCGCTGGGAGGAAGGTGGCGGTCGACAGGAGGGAAAGATGGAGGTGGTGGCTGGTGGAGATGGGGAGAGTGGCGTGGGTGTGGGTTTTAAATAGGAAAGGGTTAGGGTTTTGGGTGAGGAGAGAGAGAGGTGTGTGCGTGTGTGCGCGCACGGAAAAGGAATACAAGGTATGGTTCTTTTACTTTCAGACGTCTGACCCTCTATCTAGATGTCTGGATAGACATCTGATGACTAATCCAGACGTCTTAAACAACCCAAAAGGGCAGCGGGTCATTTCATTTGCTTTTTTGTAGACTTCATTGTCCTTGACATGGAAGTACCTAAGTATATCCAAAACACACTTATCAAACTAGGAAGACCTTTCTTGGCGACAGCCAAGGTGAATAGAGACTGTGAGGAGGACCTTCTAGAATTGAAATTTGGAGATCAAAGGATGAAGATTGGTATTTTTAAGGTACAAAAGGGACCATCTTATAGTTTAATTGAAGAGATCTGCTCTTTGGATTCTTTGGACAAGTTAGTTGAGGATACACTGATTGATTCTTTGACCTTAGAACCTCAATTCCCTTCTACATCTGATCTAACTCTTCCTGAGACACCAGCCTTAGAGACTGAGGACTTACCTCCAATTCCTTTAGTGTCTCTAGGATCTTCTGAGATCTCCATACCTACTCCTTCATCTAATCATATACCTATTGATCTTAAACCTCTTCCTGACTCTTGAAATATTTCTTCTTAGGACCAGATCAGACTTATCCTGTGATTGTCAACTCTCGCTCATCGTCAGATCAAGAATCGCAACTCTTATCTGTCCTGAGAGCACATAGACAGGCTATAGGATGGAGCCTATCTGACCTGACTGGCATCAGTCCTTCCTACTGCACACATAGAATATTCACTGAAGGATCTAGACCTACCCAATAGCCACGACGTAGACTAAACCCAACACTTCAAGAGGTGGTAAAGAATGAAATGATTAAGTGGTTAAACAATGGAATAATTTTTCCTATCTCTGATAGCCAATGGGTAGGTCCTATTCAGGTTGTGCCTAAGAAGGCCGGACTTACCATCATAACCTATGAGTCCAGAGAAGTCATCCCTACAAGGATTGCTAGCTCGTGACAAGTATGTATTGACTACCGCAAATGCAATCAAGCCACGAAGAAAGATCATTTCCCATTTCCCTTCATTGATCAGATACTAGAAAGATTAGCAGGGAATAGACTTTTCAGCTTTCTGGATGGCTACTCAGGTTATAATCAGGTGGCAATTCACCCCGAGGACCAGGAAAAAATGACCTTCACCTGCCCCTACGGAACCTTTGCTTTTCGTAGGATGCCATTTGGATTATGCAACAAACCTACTACATTTAAACGGTGTATGTTTGCAGTCTTTTCTGATCTAGTGGGTGATTATTTAGAAGTCTTTATGGATGACTTTTCAATCTTCGGGAGCACATCCAATGCATGCCTAGACCACCTGACCAAGGTCCTACAAAGATGTATTAATGTGAATCTAGTACTCTCATGGGAGAAATCACACTTCATGGTACCAGAAGGACTAGTCATAGGTCATGTAACGAGCGCGTACCCCAGACGTATTTTAAGACGTCTGGGAGGTGGCCCAGACGTCTGTCAAGACGTCTGGGATCACATCCAGACGTCTGACCAGACGTCCGGGATAGTTTACAGACGTCTGACGAACAGTTATACTCGCACGGGATATTCGTCTGCGCGCCTGTGCGCGCAGACCTGCGATCCGCATCTTCTCTGCGGCTGCAGGCGACTGCGGCCGTCTCTCTCTCCTCTCCGCGCGGCGTTAAAAGGGGGAGGGGGCGCGCCTCCCCTCCCGTCTCCACCATCTTCCTCCTCTCCTACTGCGGGCGGAGCGAGCGGACGCGAGGGCGCAGCGACAGCGGCGCAGCAAAGGCGCGGAGGAGCTGCGGCGTGCGAGGGCGGGACTCTGCCGTGAGGGCGAGCTCGCCGGGAGCGGCTTGGCCGGCCGGCGGAGGGCGCAGGGGGCGCAGAGCGTCGCGAAGAGGGACCTGCTGCGGGCGGAGCAGCGGACGCGCGAGGTGCGACGCGGGCGGCGTCGCGAGCGGAGGCCGAGCGAGGTTCTGATTCTGGAAAAATCTCCAGAATCAGACGTCTGGACTGATATCCAGACGGCAAGGTCGACGTCTGTGTGATCATACAGACGTCTGAAAGGTGAGTTCCGCTTTCTCCTTCTTCTTTTGTCGACTGACCGTACTGAAGGAGGAGGGCTGGCTGTGCGCAGGTGTTCGGATTCGTCATCCTTTGCGAATCCGACGTCTGGAAGTTGTACCAGACGGCGGGAGCGACCTCCAGACGTCCGGAGAGACCATCGGACGTCTGGGATCTAGGAGAGACGTCGCCACAGACTTCTGGACGTCCGGGGAACCACGCCGAACAGGTAATTCTCTGATCCACCGTTTAAGACGTCTGGAAGGAGTTCCAGACGTCTGATTTTGCACAGTATTGTCTTTCTCGACCCGTTTAGGGCCCGTTTGGGCTCCGTCTTCCACGATTCGAGTTGCGTTCGATTCAGAATTTATTCCTCTACCCGCTTACAGTAGCTATACACTGTTTTGAGACACTCCTTGTGTTTGATCCTTGTGATAGGACCTCGTTCGATTGCCGTCTTGAGAGTCGCGGAGGCGCGCGGGATTCCCGACCACGCCCCCATTACTTCCGTTGTACCTGGTAGAGTGGTTTTAAGCATTAATAAAATCTGTTAAAGTATGGAACCATAACTAGAACCTAGGGCATTGCATGAACCCTAGGAATGAGAAATGTATGGAATGATAGCTCCTAGGTGTTGCATAAATCCTAGGGCCGGAAAACTAGATTGTATGATAGATCCTAGGATATGGCATGAATCCTAGGATGGAAAAACTAGTGGAATGTATATTACTGCAGTCTTGGAAAAATGGAAAGGAATATATAAGCTGCCTGTGAAATTAATTAACAGCTGCCTGTTATGAACAAAGAAACATGTTTGAGATCATGGAAATTGAGAACGTGAATCTGGAAAGTGAAACATATGATGTTCTGAGATAAAGGGCTGGAACCCTACGGGGAATTAGGAGTGGAACTCCTGGAAAGAAAAGGAATGGAACTGAGATGTAGTTGTACTGTCTCTTGGGTACGCAGTACCAAGGGAAGTACCTGTACCTGTTTTAGTGCAGAGTGGGGCCAGCCGCCCCAGGGACCCGGGGTTAGGCTTGGCCGCTCTGTACCGACTTGTTGGCCCTCGTGTACGTAGTACCGAGGAGAGCTAGTAGTGTTAGGAGAGTACTAGCTACCCCACGGGCCCCGGGGTTCTGCTAGCCTCCTTCACCGACTTGTTAGGCCCACTAGGGCAAACCAGGGTAGTCAGACGAGGGTGCGCGGACTGTGGAGGGGCAAGGCCCCGGTTTGGTTACTGTGGAGGGGTTGGACCCCTGTTACTGAGAGGGCTCTGCCCTGGTTCCGTGCTGTGCTTTGGGCGCACCCGTTAACGGAAACGACTGACCGCGTGCCAGTACGGGCTAGCTACCTGTGCGTTTATCGCGCGTGCCGTAGTCACCGTTACGTCTGTCAGTGACCTTGGGGTGGTTGACTGAGGGTAGGATCACCACGGGGGACTCTCCCGGCCAGGAGAGCACCACGTGCTACTTCTACTGTTGGAAAAGACTGCAATCAAGATCGTCCCACGAGGACATTCGAGATCAAGTAAAGGATCTGAGAAGTAAATGAAATAGTGAGAAAAATTGAAAGATGTAAATAAAGGAAGTAATAGAACATAACAGCTACTGTACACTCTACTGTTGCCTTTAGTTAGTTTGCCACTCTACTCAGCGTTTTGCTGACGTGTTACACTCGTTACCTTTTTCAGGACCAGGTGTTGAGCAGCCAGGGTCGGCGGCTGCAGAGGACGCTGGGCCGAGTAGGGTCCAGTAGAGTTGCCACAGTTTTGTACCTTCTTTTGTTTCTGTTCTAGTGAGTAGTTTTGTTTCCGCTGTACCTTCTTTACCTGCAGTTTTTGTTATATGATATATGTTGTTTTACTGTTGTGGTGGTGCCTACTGTAGTAGTTTCTTTCCTTACTGCTGTACTTTTTACTGTTAGTTATATTCATGCTAAATGTGGTTTATTTTACTGTCTTTTGGTTACTTCCTCGTTGGACGACTGGGTCTTGGGATTAGTCGAGTCGGTCCGGTTCTCGTGTCTCGTAGGGACTCGGGAACCGGGTCGTTACAAGATGGTATCAGAGCAAGGTCGTCCCGAGAAGTGAATCAACTGACTGGAAAATAACCAATTCACATGTTTATAGCTAGAGTAGCCACCACAACATATCTCTTGACATGAGCTCTTAGAAGTGTTGTTAGGTACCGTCTGTTTTGACGTTTCCGTTTTGTTTCGCGTCTCCATTGTAGGAGATGCCGCGTCGTGGAGCTAGGAGGGTGAGCCGCAGGCGCGGCCGAGGTCAGGGCCCGGGGGACAGATATGTCGGGCTTGGAATACATACTACCCCTCCTCTTCTCCTGAGTATACCGTCTCGGGACCTCGTCCAACTGATTCGAGAGGTGGTTCGAGAAGAATTTCAGCTTCCACCCACGTCGCCACCCCCCTCCCCCTTCCGAGCGTACGACAGGGGAGTTAGTGGTGGAACGAGATTTCCGCCGCCACACCAGGCGTGTTAGGAGAATTCAACGGAGGCACGTGGCGTCCGCAGGAGAGCCGTCACGTTGTGCAGGGCCATCACTGGCCTTTGGGGGCCCTCGACAGGGGCCAGTCGCCAGCACCGGACCCCCGCCTAGCCGACAGCAGGGACTCACTGAGGGCGGGAGTCGGGTTCCCCTCTGCTACCAGTGTGGCCAGCCGGGCCACGTCAGGAGGGACTGCCCATCTAGGGCAGGAGGTCAGCAGATACTTCCCGCGCAGAGCACTGGAGGGCGCGCAGGAGGCCGCGGTTTCCAGGCGCGAGGAGGAGGACCGCAGTCGCGAGGAGGGTACCGGCCAGCACCTACCCGTCCGACGCAGAGTGTGGCTGCTTCGTCCGCACCTAGAGCTGAGGGGCGTATCAACGCCCTAACACACAGGGACGCCAGAGCTTCGGGATCCGTGGTAGCAGGTATGGTTTCAGTTTCTGGCAGACTCGTTTACACGCTTTTCGATTCCGGCGCTACGCACTCGTTTGTCGCAGACAGTTTCGCAGTTAGTTTGGACCAGGATTATACATTGTTAGAGAACCCGTTCGTAATCAGAGGTCCGAGTGGTCAGCTGTTTGTAGCTGAGGAGGTGTACACGGGTTGCGGGGTCAGCATCGGGGGACACAGCCTGCCAGCTGACCTGATTATGATACAGATGGAGGACTTTGGGGTGATCCTGGGGATGGATTGGCTGTCCGCTTACCACGCATTGGTGGACTGCTTTGAGAGGAAGATTGTCTTCTCCATTCCGGAGTTGCCTTCCTTCGAGTTTCACGGGCAGCCAGTGGACGGAGGTTTCAGGTGCATTTCGGCACTTCGGGCGGCGAGACTTTTGAGCCAGGGGTGTGAGGGCTTCTTAGCTTGTGTGGTGGCAGAGCACAGCCCCGTGGCAGACTTCCAGAGCATCCCGGTGGTCAGAGAGTACCCCGACGTGTTTCCAGACGAGTTACCAGGACTACCGCCCGAGCGTGAGATCGAGTTTGAGATCTCACTAGTACCAGGGACCAACCCCATCTCCACCGCGCCATACAGGATGGCACCGCTTGAGCTGCGAGAGCTCAAGTCTCAGTTGCAGGACCTTTTGGAGAAAGGTTTCGTGAGGCCCAGTGCGTCTCCCTGGGGAGCCCCGGTACTGTTTGTGAAGAAGAAGGATGGGACCCTACGCCTTTGTGTGGACTACAGACAGCTGAATAGGGTCACCATCAAGAACCGATATCCGCTACCGAGGATTGACGATTTGTTTGACCAGTTGCGGGGTGCCACGGTGTTTTCCAAGATCGACTTGAGGTCTGGATACCACCAGTTGAGGATCAGGGAGACCGACGTCTCCAAGACAGCTTTCCGCACCCGGTACGGACACTACGAGTTTTTGGTCATGCCGTTTGGGCTGACCAATGCCCCCGCTGCTTTCATGGACCTGATGAACCGGGTGTTCAGACCGTACTTGGACCAGTTTGTGGTGGTTTTCATAGATGATGTACTCATCTATTCTAGAGATCGGACGCAACACGGACAGCACTTGCGGATGGTTCTGGACACTCTGAGACGACGCAGGCTGTACGCCAAATACAGCAAGTGCGAGTTCTGGTTGAGGGAGGTGACCTTTTTGGGTCATGTGATCTCTGGAGACGGCCTGGCGGTGGATCCCGCCAAGGTCGAGGCAGTGCTCAGGTGGGAGAGACCGCGTTCAGTCACTGAGATTCGCAGTTTCCTGGGACTGGCAGGTTACTACAGACGGTTCATCAGAGGGTTTTCGCAGATTGCACGTCCTATGACACAGTTGACTCGGAAGGATGTGCCTTTCACTTGGACAGACGCCTGTGAGGCATGTTTTCTGGAGCTGAAGGAGAGGTTGACCTCGGCTCCCGTGCTCACCATTCCTGACAGTAGTGGCGGGTTCGTCGTGTACACGGACGCTTCCTTGCAGGGGTTAGGAGGTGTGCTCATGCAGAGGGGTCACGTGGTCGCTTACGCTTCGCGGCAACTGAAGCCCCATGAGCATACCTACCCTACCCATGACCTAGAGTTGGCAGCTGTTGTCTTCGCGCTGAAGACATGGAGGCACTACTTGTACGGTGAGACCTTCGAGATTTTTACAGATCACAAGAGCCTCAGATATCTTTTTGACCAGAAGGAGCTCAACATGAGACAGAGACGTTGGTTGGAGCTCCTGAAGGACTACGACTGCAGCATCTCCTACCACCCGGGAAAGGCCAATGTGGTGGCTGACGCCTTGAGCCGTAAGGCGCCCGCACGCTTGGCCAGTCTACAGTTACAGAGTTGGAGCCTTTTGGAGGAGGTGGGCAGTTGGCGACCTCTAGAGTTACGAGGATACTGTGGGGCAGTGACGGTGACACGGCAGACCAGACCAGAGTTGATAGACCGCATCATCACGGGACAGATGGCCGATCCGTACTTGCAGTCTTTGCGCGACAGAGTACTGTCAGGGGACCCAGGGGACTTCTCTTTCACAGACCAGGTGTTACGCTTGAGGGGACGGCTGTGCGTCCCCAGAGACGAGGAGCTGTTGAGAGAGCTCCTGACTGAGGCACACGGTTCCAGATTCACCATACATCCCGGAAACACGAAAATGTACCATGACTTGAGACGCGAGTTCTGGTGGAGAGGGATGAAGCGGGATGTGGGTGAGTTCGTGCAGCAGTGCTTAGTGTGCCAGCAGGTGAAAGCCGAGCATCAGAGGCCTGCAGGGCCGCTTCAGCCGCTTCCAGTGCCAGAGTGGAAGTGGGAGAGCATCACCATGGACTTGGTGGTGGGTTTACCTGTTACCCAGCGAGGACACGACGCGGTCTGGGTAATAGTGGATAGGTTGACGAAGACGGCACGATTCTTGCCGATCCGAGTCACTTTGGGACCAGCACAGTTGGCAGAGAGGTATATCCGTGACGTGGTGCGACTACACGGAGTTCCGCGGGAGATCGTATCCGACCGGGATACCCGCTTTACGTCCCAGTTTTGGGCTGAGTTTCAGCAGGCTTTGGGGACGAGGTTGAGGTTTAGCACGGCTTACCACCCCCAGACGGACGGACAGTCGGAACGCACGATACAGACACTTGAGGATCTTTTGCGTGCCTGTGTACTAGACTGGAGGGGCTCTTGGGAGGAACACCTGCCCCTGGCAGAGTTTGCATACAACAACAGTTATCACTCGAGCATCGGCATGGCTCCCTACGAGGCTCTGTACGGACGGAAATGCACGGCACCCTTGAGTTGGGTTGAGGTGGGGACCAAGTGGGAGGTTGGCCCCAGGTTGATCCGGCAGAGTCAGGAGGTAGTTGAACAGATCCACAGACGACTCCGCACTGTCAGGAGCAGACAGAAGAGCTACGCAGATCGCAGACGCAGGGAGGTGCAGTTCGAGGTTGGGGACCACGTCTTTCTTCGTGTTTCGCCCATGAAGGGCTTACAGCGGTTTGGGGTGAGAGGGAAGCTCGCGCCGAGGTTCGTGGGGCCCTTCGAGGTCCTGGAGCGGGTTGGACCCGTTGCTTACAGACTTGCCCTTCCCCCGCAGCTTTCTGGTGTGCACGACGTGTTCCACGTGTCCAACCTCAGGAAGTACGTAGCCGATCTCAGCCACGTACTGAGTCACGAGAGCGTCGAGGTGAGCGACGACCTGACCTACCCCGAGCGGCCAGTGCAGATCCTAGACCGAGCAGTCCGCAGGTTGAGACGAAAGCAAGTACCCCTGGTAAAGGTTTTGTGGAGGAGCCAGCGGTACGAGGAGGCTACCTGGGAGCCTGAGGCGGCAATGCGGGAGCGGTACCCAGAGCTTTTCGCGGGTACGTCTTTTCGGACCGGCTTCGGTCCTCTTTGAGTTTGTTATGGTTATTTGGACATCCTTTTTCCGCACCCTAGTTGGCGCAAGTTTCGGGGACGAAACTTCCTTTGAGTTTGTTATATTGTAACGAGCGCGTACCCCAGACGTATTTTAAGACGTCTGGGAGGTGGCCCAGACGTCTGTCAAGACGTCTGGGATCACATCCAGACGTCTGACCAGACGTCCGGGATAGTTTACAGACGTCTGACGAACAGTTATACTCGCACGGGATATTCGTCTGCGCGCCTGTGCGCGCAGACCTGCGATCCGCATCTTCTCTGCGGCTGCAGGCGACTGCGGCCGTCTCTCTCTCCTCTCCGCGCGGCGTTAAAAGGGGGAGGGGGCGCGCCTCCCCTCCCGTCTCCACCATCTTCCTCCTCTCCTGCTGCGGGCGGAGCGAGCGGACGCGAGGGCGCAGCGACAGCGGCGCAGCAAAGGCGCGGAGGAGCTGCGGCGTGCGAGGGCGGGACTCTGCCGTGAGGGCGAGCTCGCCGGGAGCGGCTTGGCCGGCCGGCGGAGGGCGCAGGGGGCGCAGAGCGTCGCGAAGAGGGACCTGCTGCGGGCGGAGCAGCGGACGCGCGAGGTGCGACGCGGGCGGCGTCGCGAGCGGAGGCCGAGCGAGGTTCTGATTCTGGAAAAATCTCCAGAATCAGACGTCTGGACTGATATCCAGACGGCAAGGTCGACGTCTGTGTGATCATACAGACGTCTGAAAGGTGAGTTCCGCTTTCTCCTTCTTCTTTTGTCGACTGACCGTACTGAAGGAGGAGGGCTGGCTGTGCGCAGGTGTTCGGATTCGTCATCCTTTGCGAATCCGACGTCTGGAAGTTGTACCAGACGGCGGGAGCGACCTCCAGACGTCCGGAGAGACCATCGGACGTCTGGGATCTAGGAGAGACGTCGCCACAGACTTCTGGACGTCCGGGGAACCACGCCGAACAGGTAATTCTCTGATCCACCGTTTAAGACGTCTGGAAGGAGTTCCAGACGTCTGATTTTGCACAGTATTGTCTTTCTCGACCCGTTTAGGGCCCGTTTGGGCTCCGTCTTCCACGATTCGAGTTGCGTTCGATTCAGAATTTATTCCTCTACCCGCTTACAGTAGCTATACACTGTTTTGAGACACTCCTTGTGTTTGATCCTTGTGATAGGACCTCGTTCGATTGCCGTCTTGAGAGTCGCGGAGGCGCGCGGGATTCCCGACCACGCCCCCATTACTTCCGTTGTACCTGGTAGAGTGGTTTTAAGCATTAATAAAATCTGTTAAAGTATGGAACCATAACTAGAACCTAGGGCATTGCATGAACCCTAGGAATGAGAAATGTATGGAATGATAGCTCCTAGGTGTTGCATAAATCCTAGGGCCGGAAAACTAGATTGTATGATAGATCCTAGGATATGGCATGAATCCTAGGATGGAAAAACTAGTGGAATGTATATTACTGCAGTCTTGGAAAAATGGAAAGGAATATATAAGCTGCCTGTGAAATTAATTAACAGCTGCCTGTTATGAACAAAGAAACATGTTTGAGATCATGGAAATTGAGAACGTGAATCTGGAAAGTGAAACATATGATGTTCTGAGATAAAGGGCTGGAACCCTACGGGGAATTAGGAGTGGAACTCCTGGAAAGAAAAGGAATGGAACTGAGATGTAGTTGTACTGTCTCTTGGGTACGCAGTACCAAGGGAAGTACCTGTACCTGTTTTAGTGCAGAGTGGGGCCAGCCGCCCCAGGGACCCGGGGTTAGGCTTGGCCGCTCTGTACCGACTTGTTGGCCCTCGTGTACGTAGTACCGAGGAGAGCTAGTAGTGTTAGGAGAGTACTAGCTACCCCACGGGCCCCGGGGTTCTGCTAGCCTCCTTCACCGACTTGTTAGGCCCACTAGGGCAAACCAGGGTAGTCAGACGAGGGTGCGCGGACTGTGGAGGGGCAAGGCCCCGGTTTGGTTACTGTGGAGGGGTTGGACCCCTGTTACTGAGAGGGCTCTGCCCTGGTTCCGTGCTGTGCTTTGGGCGCACCCGTTAACGGAAACGACTGACCGCGTGCCAGTACGGGCTAGCTACCTGTGCGTTTATCGCGCGTGCCGTAGTCACCGTTACGTCTGTCAGTGACCTTGGGGTGGTTGACTGAGGGTAGGATCACCACGGGGGACTCTCCCGGCCAGGAGAGCACCACGTGCTACTTCTACTGTTGGAAAAGACTGCAATCAAGATCGTCCCACGAGGACATTCGAGATCAAGTAAAGGATCTGAGAAGTAAATGAAATAGTGAGAAAAATTGAAAGATGTAAATAAAGGAAGTAATAGAACATAACAGCTACTGTACACTCTACTGTTGCCTTTAGTTAGTTTGCCACTCTACTCAGCGTTTTGCTGACGTGTTACACTCGTTACCTTTTTCAGGACCAGGTGTTGAGCAGCCAGGGTCGGCGGCTGCAGAGGACGCTGGGCCGAGTAGGGTCCAGTAGAGTTGCCACAGTTTTGTACCTTCTTTTGTTTCTGTTCTAGTGAGTAGTTTTGTTTCCGCTGTACCTTCTTTACCTGCAGTTTTTGTTATATGATATATGTTGTTTTACTGTTGTGGTGGTGCCTACTGTAGTAGTTTCTTTCCTTACTGCTGTACTTTTTACTGTTAGTTATATTCATGCTGAATGTGGTTTATTTTACTGTCTTTTGGTTACTTCCTCGTTGGACGACTGGGTCTTGGGATTAGTCGAGTCGGTCCGGTTCTCGTGTCTCGTAGGGACTCGGGAACCGGGTCGTTACAGGTCACCTATCTTTGAGGGAGGAATTGAGGTTGACCGTGTGAAGGTGAAATTGATTGCTGAATTGCCATTACCTTCGTCGATTAAGCAAATCCGATCTTTTCTCGGGCATGTTGGTTTTTATCGTCTCTTTATAGTGGATTTCTTGAAAATAGCCTGACCTCTTACCAATCTCCTCTCTAATGATGTAGACTTCCAGATCTCTGACGATTATGTTTGTGCATATACGACACTTCGTGATTTGGTAACCAAGGCATCGATACTACAACCGTCGGATTGGTCTCACCCTTTTGAGATCATGTGTAATGCCTCTGATAATGCAGTAGGGGTTGTCCTTGGTCAAAAACTGAATGGGAAACCTACAATCATCTACTATGCTAGCAAGACTTTAGATGAAGTGATGAGTCCAATTTATTGGACACTTAATTAGCTTAAGTACATTTAAAACATGCCTCATGAGATTGCAATTAGAACTAAGTGTAGTTTATCTTAATTAAAAGATATTTTATTAAAACTTCATACATATTTGTTTATGTAAGGATGTGTGCAAATTTCCAAAACCCAACCACCGTCTCCATCGCCAATAGTGCACTAGTTCTCGCTAGCCTCATCTGATCAACTCAACGCACTGCCAACCAAAGGCGGCCGTGCATCTCGCAACAACAACCTCTCCGAGCTTGTCGGCAATGCCTCATTGCCAAGCTGTTGGAGGAGTTTTTGAGTGGAAAAAACATAACTACAGGTGGGAAGCATCTATAAAAGAGAAGATGCCATGCCCAAAGGAGGGGATCTCTCCCTTTGGACGGTGAACCAATCCATCATCGTGGCTCGGGCGTTCCCTGTGCTCAAAGTGTGCACCGTGGCCTCCGCATCCCCAACATCACCTTCACCCTCATCGTCGCATACACGGTGACAGCGTGTGTGCGTGCCATCAACACCATCAACCCACTCCATCAGCTGCCGCAACCTTCCCTTTCCTCTTCTTCTTCAACCTCTTGCCATCTCCCCTATTTCACCTCTCTCACCACCTGCAACCCACCGCCCCCTGTGTGGATGCAACACCTACACGCAAGTAGCTCCACCGACCGACCACCATCACTGCCAATCCCCTTACTATAGCCACCAGTACCACAACCGTCACCCACCTCCTCAGCCATCCTCTCCTCTTCGTCCATCTTCTTCCACCACTTCCTACCCTACTTCTCCCAAAGGAACCCAAACCATCACCACATGCAACCACCTTGACCGACCTCCTCCAACCTTCAACCTCAACTCCAAGTGCTGGCCAAGCACCCTCGACGAGAACCTAGGCCACATGCAGCCACGCGCGGCTCGTGCGTGGCCAAACCCGCAGCCACAATAGCACCGCCACTCTCGATGTCACTGGCTTCCGATGCTCCAGCCTCCCAACTCCGACCTCCTCGAGACACACCACTGCCACCATCGTGAAGCCCTCGTCTCGATGCACCTCCGTCGTAAGTGATTCACACCACCATCGACTCACATGCATACGTGTGTGAAGGAGAGGAGATCCCCTGTTTTGCCCCCAATTAAAATTTACGGAGAATGCCTACATTATATTATATTTAGGTGATTTTGAATGAGAACTCCCCCTATTCTTATTCAATTGCATAGAATGATGATTCATAAGGTTGCAATGGTTTCCATGCTTGCCAATTGATAGTCCTGAATAGACAAATCATCATTCATTATTCTAATAGGCTAATTACTCCTTGTGGAAATGACCTAATTATTTTCATTGTTAGATTTAGAGTATTAAATGTTTTGAAAAGTAATTTTCTACCATGCAACTAAATACAACGCTACATTTTATGTGCAAAATTTCATCGAAAATGGGAATCGCTCTTTTAAATGGCGTCGTTGCCGAGGAGGAGGCATGATTATTATTTTTTTTGGAAAATTTATATTATTTATTTGCTATTTCTGAAGTTTTTTTTGAATTATTGACATTATTTCTGTTTGTGTGCAAACAAATGCATCGGGAAAGCACGAGGGAGACAAGATTTTTGGTGGACCTTGACACCACCTAGAGGACAGCAATAGGAGCCTGTGGGCCTTGATCCCACGCACGTGAAGGCGTACGAAGGAACAATCAAAAGGATCGCTTCCCTGATCTCATTTTAGATTTAAACTGATAGAATTAGTTTAGTTATATGTTTTCTCGCCCTTGTAATTTGGGGCTAGTTTTTGAGGGAGTGTCCCCAGTTCTTTAGATGCTAGGTTTATTCTCTCTGTGGTAATTAATTTCTTTTTTATTGTACATTTATTTTAAAAAATAATTCGAGCTGCCTGGTAGAAGTTGCATATCCATAGGTCAATCATTTAGGAGTGCTTGAGCAGCATCGCAGCATTTAGATTTTTCTTACTGCATTGCGTGCATTAGGTACATTCTTCTTATCTTTCTACATCAGTTATTTGCACACGCATTGCATTTGGACATAATTAAAGAAGACCACTTAAGCTAACTTGAAAAGATTAATCAAGTGGTCACATTAGTTTGAAAGAGGAGTAAAATATAAAGGAAGTGTGTGAATAACTTGATTGAGATTTCAAAAGAAAAATCATTTTTCGCGGTGTGATGCACACTTCCTACACCGAGCACTCACTGTAGGCACTGCATTAGGACTCGGTTCCTTAAGACAATAGGCATCGATCTCTTTATCGGTGCAAATCCTCCTATTTCACTTTGTGACAGTGGTATTAACTTTTGCCTGTGTGATTTGATACTTTAAGGAGGGGGACACCCATTAAAGGAATTCAAGGGTAGTTAAAAGGCACTGCTAACGCATCGCTTCAAAGGAAGGGTTCACCTTACTTGCATCCCTTGGTTCCATCCTTAGAGTACCTTTTTACTTGAGCATTTTAGAATATCATTGCGATAAGGTGATCGTCTTTATGGCACTTGAAGGTCAATTTAGGGTGCGTAAGTGGATTGACAACTTGTTTGGTCACCCAAAAGATCTAAAGTAACCTCAACCTCTTTAACAAACATTGACCATGAATCTCAAGTGCCTCATTTCTCTTATACCACTTACGTGGAAATGCAAAAACACTGCCTCGACTCTATTTGGACAATCTGGAAAGTTGGAAGAGGGTTTAAAGTGCTTTAAATTAACAAAAGACCTTTTTCCTTGTGTTTGCTTGGAAGGCGCTCTCTTAGAAGGAGTCTTGTTTTTAACCTAGAACCTGAGAGAATTATTAGGAAAGCCAATTGATGAGAACCTCATCATGAACCCTAACTAGCACAATCTAACCCAGATATGTAAGAAATAGCTCCTACATAACCCAAAGAAAGGCTTAACTCAAAGAATTCTAAGTTTAAGAAGAAAACAAATCATAAGAGGTAAAACTGCAATTTCACCAACGCAGTTTGCAAACATGGTAATTAAGGGTCCAAACACAGGTCAAATAAGCCTAATAAGAAGGAAAGTGGGATGGTCGGATCTAAAAAGGGTTATAGCAACTTTAGGAAATTAAATGACATTCTATAACCCTAAAACAAACCTACTTCAATTCACGAGATTTGAGGTAGGATAAAAATCAACTAAACCCTCTAAAATTCATATAAAAATAATCTCTAGGGTTTAGAACCTTCAATTTGGCCTTAGAAACCCATTTTGACCTACAAAGAGAACCTTGCCCAATTAATGACTTAATCTGGGATTTTACGTAAATTAGCCAGTCAAACATGGTCCAACCTAGAAATAAAATTCACCACTAAATCCTTAGGTTCAAATTAGTCTTGTATAAAAACTTGAGCCTAAGAGGAGACCTCCTTGACCAACTTTACAATTTGGTCCTCTTCATTTACTTTTTGACCCTTATCTTTCTAAACCCTTGCATTTTGGCCCCCAACTTTTTAGTCATTCTTTGCAGAACGGTCCCTCCTGCAAAACTCTGCGCAGCACCATGCTCCGGCGACTTTGCGCGAAGCATGGCGCCGCGCAGAGAGGGGTGACGCCCTACAAAGTAGACGCAGGGTTCCCTGCAACGTCCTCTATCGCAGGGACCCAGCCATGCTCTCTGCCGGCCCCCATACCTTCCGTGCGAACGTGTGGAAGGTATGGGTCCCCACTCCGGCAACGTTTCGGTGAGGCTGGCACGTCTCCAGCCCACGCCTCCCTCTGTGCCAGCCCCTTTTTAAGGACCGGCACCCCCTGCCGGTTCCTCTAAGCTCTCTTTGATGGAGAACAACCCCCCACTTCATCTCCTCCTCCTCCGTAAGATGGCCCGCAGCTTTCGGAGACTTCCCTCCTCTTCCTCCTCGTCGCTCTGTCGCCTTAACTGCAGCAGGGTTCTCCTAGCCCTCTCGTCTGTGCCGTGCTGCACTCGCTGGCACCCTCTGCCTGCTTCCTCGTCACCGTACTCCTCCTCCAGGGTCCTTTCTTCCCCAGCTCCGGTAGGTACGAGCCGGTGGCTCTGCCCTCCCCCTTTGTCCAGAACCTAGGTAATTAGCTTCCTCTCCTCATGCCTTACATTTTCCCTCTCTCAATTTGTCTTTTCGCCTCACCGCACACGACTTCCACCCCCGCCTGCTCCATCTCCGACCACCCTCTCTGGCGAGCTCATCCCACCTCCACAGGCCTTCTCACCCCTCGCCGACTACCCTAAAAGCCTCCCCTCACTCCACTCAACAAATCCCCCCTTCCCATCCACTGCCAGACGCCACCTGACGACCCCCAAATAGACCCATCTCTCCGGTCACAGTCCAACCTAAGGCAACCACCATACGCCACCTCACGCCTCGCCACCACCCGCACTACCTTCGCCACACTCCGGCGAAGCTCCCTGCATCCTCTGATTGGGTCGAGAGGCCGTATTCTTGTTTTCAGGTCGACGACCCTTCACCGCCATTACCGAGCTTCTGGAGCTCCTTCACCTGCAGCTACAGGTGCCCTCTCGCCCCGGCTCACGCCCAAGGACGCGCAGCTTGCCTTCGCGAAGCATCCCAGGCCTGCAGCTGGGGCGAAGGCTGCGTGCGCTGCTGCGATTGCCTGCAGCTTCCTCAGCTGTAGGGCCAATTTAGGTGGAACATTTAGTCCCACCTCGGCAGTTCTGGAAGCACCGCAGCCAAATAAATCGAAAAAGTGTTGTAGGCTTATCGCCTTCGAACACAGGGGTCAGGTCCCTCACGCACACCCCGCGCCACACGCTCGCCCTCGCCCGTGCTCACGCCCCGCGGGTCTGGGCCGGATCCGATTACCTTAACCCGCGCACTCCTCGCCCACCACCGCACGCCGGTGGGCCTGGTCCCGGGCGCGATACCCGTACCCGAATACCCGGCTTTGGGAGAGCGATCCTATGAGAGAAATCTGAGAGAGAGAGATGCGAGGAAGGATAGAGGTAGGTTTTGCTGTCTAATCCTTATGTGAGCGTGCAGGAATAGAGAGAGGGAGAAGGAAGGAAGGAAAGAAGAGGAAGGAAGGCGGCCGAAGCCTTGGTCGCTTAAGGCAGAGAGGAAGAAGAAGAGCAGCTGAAAGAAGGAGAAGGAAAGGAAGAAACAGAAGAAGAGAAGCACTGTAGCAAACCTACAGTTAAGTCGTCTGATCGCTGCATCAGACGATAGTTGAGCAGCGGCCAGAGGAGATAAAGCAAGAGAAGAAAGAAGAAGAAGGCGGAAGAAAAAGAAGAAGTCAGAAGAAGAAGATTGTCACAGCAGCAGAAGAAGAGAAGAAAAAGAAAGAAAGAGAAGAACAAAGAAAGAACTGAAGAAGAAGAAGAAGAACTCTGCAGAAGAAAAGAAGAGACGCAGCCGTGAGCAGAGAAGAAGAAGAAGAAAAGAAGAGCAGTTGAAAGAAGGAGAAGGAAAAGGAGAAGAGAAGAAGAAGCCAAGACAAGCTCCCTCTCTCTCTTTCTCTCTCTCTCTCCCTTATTTTTGTAATCTAATAGAGAACCTTCGTATTTCTAGAATTCTAGTAGCTCCCTGAGTTCGACCTCGGGAAAACCCTTTCCGAATAAAAAAAATCTGTAATGATAACATGGTAGCTGTCTTATTACTACAACGACTGTAACTTGACATATAACAAACACAAACAAGTTAACTGGACAGCCAGACCGTTGTCATTTCTTGGCACCCCTACTGGGGAGCAACGGTTATTCTAGATTCTATAAATTCTCTATTTGGGAGTTTTCTAATAATCTCTCTTATGTGCAGGCACAAGAAAAATTAAGAAGCAACCGCACAACAACCACTCCAAGGACAGGTAACTTCTACCCTCTCACTCTTAACCCCTAAATTCTAAAGAGGAAGAAAAAGGAAAACATAATATAGGTATAACCTGTTTTTCATACTTAGTAACAGCTGCATGTTTTCAAAACCAATATTCCTGCATACAGTATTAAGGATAATTAAGGGCTAACATCTTCTTGCCTGAAGCCTTAATTACGCAACAAGGAGTTAACTGGACCAAGTAGAGCCAACATAGGAATTAACACTAGGGTTTTTAGAGACACACTACTTAATCAAGAATTGAGAAATCCCAAAAGAAGTGTACCTAAGCCATTGATTGAATATACATATTCGGAAAAACCCTAAGCAATTGGCTTTCTAAAAACACTTGAACCCTTAAAAGACAAGACTTAATAAGTTCTCAAAGGAATCAATAGGTGAAGTTGACCCCTTAGGGTCAACCAACCTTTAACTTAGGTCACTCTTTGCACTCAAAAAGCTAAAAATTCAAGTGAAAATCTAAGCACCCTGATCTTAAACTAAAAGTGGTAGACTTAAGAGGTCAAGATCCCTATTCTGGTCTACCTAGAATCTCGGTGACAAGAGGGGTCGGGTGGGGGAAACCCTGTAACCCGTGGGGACGCTCTACTGTGTAGGGGTCTTCGCGGGACTCACCCTCTCTGGCTGCCCAGGTAATTCTCAGGTGGCCGATCTTTTGATCAAGGGGTCCATCTGCCCTACACCTTTATAGTCACCCAACATTTTGGGTGCCTTGATTGGGTCCAGCACCTGCTAAACTCATCTCTTCCAACAGTGTATGTTTGGAAGGAGGTTCTTAAAACCTCCTTTAGAACTTCACTCTCCTCGAGGCCGAGCCTCAGTGCCCTTGTTTGAGAAAACAACACCACACATCGACCTCTCCTCCGACTCCGAACCCAACTCACCTTCTTCCGCAATGGCTCAGCCAATTGAGGAAGAAAATAATCTGGAGCACCAGCTCCAGTGACTCAATGACCTCTTCCAGAACTTTGTACACCCACCGCAGCGTCCTATGAAGCAGGACCATTATAATCCTGCTGCGGTGGCTATTGAGCCTCGAGTCAGAATCTCTACCGGAGGACCTGATTCTGAATTAAAGCTCAATATGATTCATGCTATACCTAAATTCCATGCGCTTAATTCTGAAGACCCCTTCCAGCACATCAAACAGCTGAAGCATCTGGCCCAAACTTTTGAGTCAGATGAACAAAATTGGGAAATTCTCCTCATGAAGATGTTCTCCTTCTCCCTTATGGACAAGGCCGCTCGTTGGTACTAAACTCAGACCCGGCCGATCAACAATTGGGAAGAACTTCAGTCCGAATTTTTGAAGAAGTTCTTCCCCGTTGGTCGGACCAATGCCTTGCGGCATCAGATCACTCACTTCACTCAGCAAACAGGAGAACCTCTCCATGAGGCATGGGATCGCTTTCAGGATCTCATGAGAAAGTGCCCCCATCACGGAGTTCCTAAATGGGAACAAGTCCAGTCTTTTTACCAGGGACTCTGTGATGATATCAGACTTTTCGTCAATGCAACTTGGGGAGGGAATATCATGGGTCAACATGAGGACACCGTGTGGGAGATTCTCGAAAACATGTGCGAGAACTCCATCAACAATGATTCCATGAGCTTATTCGACAGGATGAATACCTGCAAATCGACGAACCTTAGGGGAGCACGCGAGACACAGGGCCTGTCCGCATCAGTTGACCTGGAACTAATGGCCAATCGATTGGACAAGGTCTCCATCATTGAGAAGAAGGTGGACGAGCTGACTCAGCACTTGCAGCGAGTCACCTCTACGCATAGCTCCTTTGCACAGCCTCCTTCCACACGGGAAACTGTGCAAAACATTCTCCACCGATCTTCTCCTGGGATGGATCCATATCCACCCCTATCAGATTCTCGGATCGGTGGGTCATCCGATCCTTTCTATACCAGTCCAGGGAATTCCATTCCCCCTTTCTTTGATTCTTTGGAGGTTCCTCAGATCTGCGAGGACCTCAACGCCATCCAGAATGACCCATTCTCTAACAGCTATAACCCTGAATGGCGAAACCATCCCAACTTCCAATGGGCGGGAAATTCCCAAACCCAGAGACCACCCTTTCAGCTCTGTTCACAACCATCTCGTCCTTACCAGCCACCTCAGCCTCGGCCCAACCCTACCCATCCATCAAGGCCAAATCAGGACCAAATGTCTCTCATCCTTCAGACTCTGGCTGACATTCAAAGAACGAATGCGACTATTCAGAAGCAACACAGGGACGAACTTACAGAGGTTCGAAATCAACTAGCCCAGTTGGTAAATTCTCACCAGCCAGGCACACTTCCTTCGCAACCTCTTCCAAACCCGAATAATGTGTCGACCCAGCGGCGCATTATGAACCCAAACCAAGGCCAAGCACACATGATTTATCAGGTCCCCTCTGTTTCTTCACCCGACAGGATAGAGGCTTCCACTTCCTATGCGGGCTATCAACAGCTACCCATCTTACCCAACCCTAACCAAAACTAGGCAGGGAAAAACTCTGTAACAACCCGTAGTGGTAAGGAAACCCAAGATCCACCCCATCCAGACCACTCCAAGCCTGGTAGTAATCCCAACCCTAGGACAGTAATCCAGGATGTTCCTATCCCTGTCCCAGATCAAAGACCGGGACCTATCCTAGAAGAACCAACCAAGGTTCCATTTCCCGAGGCCTTGACCAAGGGAAAGAAGACCACCAAGCCCGTGGCACCTGAGGAGGACCTGGTCAAGCTCTTTGAGCAGGTCCAAATAAACATCCCCGTGATGGATGCGATTCGCCACGTACCGGCTTGCGCACAATTCCTAAAGAATGTGTGTACACCCCAACGTAAGCTGCGAACCAAGAGTGGGAGTCCAATTGTACTGTCAGAGCAAGCCAGCTCTGTAATCCTAAGCAGACTCCCACCCAAGGCTAAAGATGCTGGTACTCCCCTGATTTCCTGCAAGATAGGTGATATCCAATTCGATAGAGCATTGCTAGACTTGGGTGCTTCCATAAATCTGATACCCACATCCTTACTTAACCACCTAGAAGAATCTGAGCTAAAATCGACTGAGGTGACATTGCAATTAGCAGATCGATCTATAAAGTCACCAAAAGGGATTCTCGAGGATGCTATTGTAAGAGTGCGGGATTTCTACTTTCCTGTAGACTTTATAGTCTTAGACATGGACGCACCTGAAAACCCTAGGGATACACCGATCATTCTAGGGAGACCTTTCTTGGCTACTGCTAGAGCCAACATTAGCTGTGAGGAGGGCCAAATAGAGCTCAAATTTGGGAATCAAACCCTAAAAATTGATATATTTAAGGCCCAACAAGGAATCAATTGCGGTGTCATCGAACAGATTTGTGATATCAGGACTTTGGTTGATGAAACGCATTTTGAGAATGACCTGATTATACCTCATCAACCACAAATAGATTTTGAACCGCAATCAGAGGAGTCAAAACCAGATTTAGACAGACCCATAACTCCAACCCTTGAACCTCACATTTACCCTGAACCACCTGCTGTTGCCGATAACCCCATCCTTGAACTGAAACCCCTTCCCGATCATTTGAACTACATCTTTCTGGGTTCTAATCAGACCCTTCCTGTGATTATTAATTCCACGCTTAATCCCGAACAGGAATCCCATCTGATTGCTATTCTCCAGCAACATCGCAGAGCCATTGGATGGACTCTCGATGATTTGACTGAAATAAGTCCCTCTTATTGCACACACCATATTTACTCAGAAGAGGGCACACGACCTTCTCATGAAATGAAGAGACGTTTGAATCCCAATCTGCAAGAGGTCGTGAAAAAGGAGATCATCAAGTGGTTAGATGCAGGGATCATCTACCCGATCTCCGATAGTCGTTGGGTGAGCCCAATCCAGGTTGCGCCTAAAAAGGCAGGGCTCACCACCATAACGACTGACACCGGAGAAGTCATACCTACCCGATTAGCCAACTCGTGGAGAGTCTGCATAAATTACCGATGACTCAATTCCTCCATGAAGAAGGATCATTTCCCACTACCCTTCATTGATCAGATTCTCGAGAAATTAGCGGGAAATCGATTCTTCTGCTTCCTTGACGGGTACTCCAGTTATAATCAAGTAGCTATTCATCCTGAAGACCAAGAGAAAACCACGTTCACCTACCCCTTCGGAACGTATGCATTCCGAAGGATGCCGTTCGGTCTCTGCAATGCACCTGCGACTTTTCAGCAGTGCATGCTTGCCATATTCTCTGATATGGTAGGTGATTATCTGGAGTCTTCATGGATGACTTTTCAGTTTTCGGGGCATCATTTGATGATTGCCTCCAGCACTTGGTTTATATACTTAGGTGCTACATCGAAGTTAATTTGGTTCTTTCCTGGGAAAAGAGCCACTTTATGGTGCCTGAGGGGATCGTCCTAGGACATCTGATTTCTGAGAAGGGCATCTAGGTGGATCGAGCTAAGGTTGATCTAATCTCTCGCCTTCCTATGCCTAGCTCAATCAGGGACATCCGTTCTTTTCTGGGGCACGTCGGTTTTTACCGTCGTTTCATTCCTGGTTTCTCAAAAATCGCGTGCCCCCTGACGACTCTCCTCTCTAAGGATGTACCCTTTGAAATCTCCGAGGAATACACTCTAGCCTTTGAAATCCTTCGTGAACGAGTTACCCAGGCGCCAATCCTACAATCCCTTGACTGGTCTCAACCCTTTGAGATCATGTGCGATGCGTCTGATTTCGCCGTAGGATCAATTCTGGGGCAGAAAGTTAACGGGAAACCCGTGGTCATCTACTACGCTAGCAAGACACTTGATGAGGCTCAGCGTAACTATACAGTTACGAAGAAGGAGTTGCTAGCCGTAGTATTTGCCCTTGAAAAATTTCGATCTTATCTCTTGGGTTCCCATGTCATCATCTACTTGGATCATATGGCTGTGAGGCATCTCCTTGCCAAGAAGGATGCGAAGCCCCTACTAATCCGATGGATCTTGCTATTGCAAGAATTCGATCTCGAGATTCGCGACAAGGCGGGAAGACAAAATGTGGTAGCTGACCATTTGTCCCGCCTTCCTTCCGAGATTATCATCCCATCCGGACTCATCACGGAGCATTTCCCTGATGAGCACCTGCTGACTATTGGTACTAAACTTCCCTGGTTTGCTGATATAGTAAACTACTTGGCATCTCATTAGATCCCGTCTGATTGGCCGAAGGCCAAGAAAGACAAATTACGCTCTGATGCCAAGTATTACATTTGGGAAGATCCGTACCTCTTCCGCGGAGGTGCTGACCAAATCATCCGGAGTTGTGTCCCGGAAGATGAAGTCAATGATATTCTTTCCCTCTGCCATGACCAGGCATGCGGTGGCCATTTCTTTGGGCACAAAATCGCATCGAGAATCCTCCAGTGTGGTTTCTACTGGCCCACACTATTCAAAGACGCATACAGTCACTGCAAGGCATGCAGTCGTTGCCAAACTTTGGGCAACATGAACCATCGCCACATGATGCCTTTGCAACCGATTCTCGTATGAGAAATCTTTGATGTTTGGGGGATTGATTTTATGGGCCCCTTTCCTGTTTCAGATGATTTCGAATACATTCTGCTGGCAGTGGACTACGTGTCCAAATGGATCGAAGCCATACCGACCCGAACCTGTGATCACAAAATCGTTCTCAAATTCATTCATCATAATATCTTCTCACGGTTCGGGATTCCTCGTGCTATCATCTTAGATGGGGGGACCCATTTCACGAATGCTCAGTTTAGGTCACTGATGACCAAATACGGGGTGTCTCATCGAATCTCTACTCCTTATCACCCCCAGACTAATGGTCTGGCTGAGCTGTCAAATCGGGAGATCAAGAAAATCCTGCAGGTCACTGTTCGGCCTGACAGGAAGGATTGGTCGTCTCGACTTCTAGAAGCCTTGTGGGCCAATAGTACAGCCCACAAAACCCAATTAGGCATGTCTCCCTTTAGACTGGTGTACGGGAAGGCGTGTCACCTTCCCGTCGAATTGGAGCACAAAGCCTATTGGGCAGTACGGAACTGTAATCTAGATCTTTTGAAGGCTAGAACTCACAGAAAGCTTCAAATCAGCGAGATCGATGAACTACGTCTCGATGCGTACGAGAACTCGAGAATCTACAAGGAACGAGTTAAAGCCTTCCATGACAAGCATTTCTCTAGAAAGATCTTTTATCCTAGTCAGAAGGTCCTACTCTTTGATGCCCGACTCAAACTTTTCCCTGGGAAGCTGCGATCCAAGTGAGGCGGACCATACTTGGTTCGACAGGTTTTTGGAAATGGAGCCGTCGAGATCAGCCCACTTAGCCATGATTCCGAACCTTTCATCGTGAACGGTCAGAGACTCAAACCGTTCATTGATGTAACTTCTACTGATTTGGCTGAATCATCTTATATCCTCCATTCCCCATGAGCTTATTGCGCCCAGCCGATGGAGTAAAACTCAGCGCTCAACGGGAGGCAGCCCGTTATTCTCTTGGAAAACCTGAAACTTTATTTTTGACACCTTTGTGCACTTAAGGTTCACCCTTTTAGACAGCCGACTCCACCTCAGGTGCTTGCATCTGAGATTAGAAATCGTCCGCAACAGTCATCCCGACCCATTCACTCACCAAAATATCTGTCCTAAGGAATGAACTAAGTTGAATAAAAACCCCCTAAGTCACAATGAGGACATTGCAAATCTTAGGCATGGGGGGATATGAAAGTGCAAAACTTGTAAGAAAAGGTTTTAAACAAAAAAATTCACATATGCCAAAAACACCATAAAAATTAAAAAAATTTTGATAAAGAAAAATCATAATAAAATAAGAGGAGGAAAGAAATTTTGTGGAGGAAGGAAAAAGAAACAAAATGAAAGAGGAGCACAAAAATGAGAGAAAAGTGATAGTCATTAGTAAGAAACTAAGGAATTAACCTAAGTTCTAGACCTCATTCAAGAAAAGAATTGAAAAGTGCACAGTAAGATTAGTAAGAACACAAACCTTAGGCATTCTTGGATAGACTCTTAGTACTCACTAAGATCTAGACATTCCTCAAGAGGTTGAGGAAAATGAAAAGCCTAAGTGTTAGGTCCAAGGCTTAGGAAGTATTTGGCCTTATTAACTAACTTTTGGTTTACGGGACTCAGTAACCTAACCATCCTAACCTCACGCACAGCCTGGTTCAGTAAGCATAAAAATCAAAATCACACAGAAGCGTCGCAAAATTCTGAAAATAACACCTCGAGTAGGAGCGGCCGATCAACACAAGTTGATTTGGATGAGTTCCCAACGTAGAGAGGTGGGAAATTCCCCTCGAAGATGCGTAACAAAATATCAACTCCTCGGTGCTTGTCTCTTAGGATATTTACATATCCTACCGGGGGCATGTAAGCACTCTGCTGGTTCAGATTCCATGGATGGCATTATCACGAAATGTCAATTGCCAGGGACTGAATTCGGCCTCGGAACACCATGGATGGGATTATCTCGAAATCTCAATAGCCAGGGTTCCGGGGGTTACCATGGGCAGTGCTATCTCGAAGCATCGACTGCCAGGAACCCTTGAGGATTGATGATGGGGACAAGGAATCTGATACAGACCGTGTTGAAAAGCCAATCCTAAGCTAGAATTAAAAAGAAAAAGAGAGAGAAAACTCTCCAAACAGATAAATCTTTTATCTCTCTTTCTTACAAAGCGCACTGCGAACTGAGCCAGGGCTAAAATCATTTCAAGTATGGGTGCTTTAACCACAAAGTCCAATAAACCTTAGGTTAATTCTTGTAGGCCTTAAAAACCTTTACTAAGGACTGAGACTTAGGCTAGACAAATCCGGATCTTGGTTGGTACTAGAGTACCTTTTAGGCCTATGGTTAGTATTCTAACCAAATCTAGGTTTCAGATGAAAAAGCACTTATCTGAAATCATTAAGAACTTCATGGTCTAGAACAAAGGTTGAAACCTTAAATTTTTGCTAAGGGACTAGTAAAAGCTAGGCAAGGGGGTATGATGAGAACCTCATCATGAACCCTAACTAGCACAATCTAACCCAGATATGTAAGAAAAAGCTCCTACATAACCCAAAGAAAGGCTTAACTCAGAGAATTTTGAGTTTAAGAAGAAAACAAATCATAAGGGATAAAACTGCAATTTCACCAACGCAGTTTGCAAACAGGGTAATTAAGGGTCCAAACACAGGTCAAACAAGCCTAATAAGAAGGAAAGTGGGATGGTCGAATCTAAAAAGGGTTATAGCAACTTTAGGAAATTAAATGACATTCTGTAACCCTAAAACAAACCTACTTCAATTCACGAGATTCGAGGCAGGATAAAAATCAACTAAATCCTCTAAAATTCGTAGAAAATTAATCTCTAGGGTTTAGAACCTTCAATTTGGCCTTAGAAATCCATTTTGACCTACAAAGAGAACCTTGCCCAATTAATTACTTAATCTGGGTTTTTACGTAAATTAGCCAGTCAAACATTGTCCAACCTAGAAATAAAATTCACCATTAAAATCCTTAGGTTCAAATTAGTCTTGTATAAAAAGTTGAGCCTAAGAGGAGAGCTCCTTGACCGACTTTACAATTTGGTCCTCTTCATTTATTTTTGACCCTTATCTTTTGAAATCCTTGCATTTTGGCCCCCAACTTTTTCGTCGTTCTTTGCAGAACGGTCCCTCCTGCAAAATTCTGCGCAGCACCATGCTCCGGCGACTTTGCGCGGAGCATGGCGCCGCGCAGAATGGGGTCACCGCCCTGCAAAGCAGACGCGGGGTTCCCTGCGACGTCCTCTGTCGCAGGACGTCGCAGGGACCCAGCCATGCTCTCTGTCTGCCCCAATACCTTCCGTGCGAATGCGCGGAATGTATGGGTCCCCTCTCCGGCAACGTTCCGGCGAGGCTGGCACGTCGCCAGCCTGCGCCTCCCTCTGCGCCAGCCCCTTTTTAAGGACCGGCACCCCCGGCCGGTTCCTCTAAGCTCTCTTTGACGGAGAACAACCCTCCACTTCATCTCCTACTCCTCCGTCAGACGGCCCGCAGCTTCCGGAGACTTCCCTCCTCTTCCTCCTCATCGCTCTGCCGCCTTACCTGCAGCAGGGTTCTCCTAGCCCTCTCGTCTGTGCCGTGCTGCACCCGCCGGCACCCTCCACCTGCTTCCTCGTCGCCGCACTCCTCCTCCAGGGTCCTTTCTTCCCCAGCTTCGGCACGTACGAGCCGGTGGCTCCGCCCTCCCCCTTCGTCCAGAACCTAGGTAATTATCTTCCTCTCCTCATCCCTTACATTTTCCCTCTCTCAATTTGTCTTTTCGCCTCACCGCACACGACTTCCACCCCCGCCTGCTCCACCTCCGACCACCCTCTCCGGCAAGCTCATTCCACCTCCACAGGCCTTCTCACCCCTCGCCGACTACCCTAAAAGCTTCCCCTCACTCCACTCAACAAATCCCCCCTTCCCATCCACTGCCAGGCGCCACCTAACGACCCCCCAAACAGACCCATCTCTCCGGTCACAGTCCGACCTAGTGCTACCACCATACGCTGCCTCACGCCTCGCCACCACCCATACTGCCTTCGCCACACTTTGGCGAAGCTCCCTGCATCCTCTGATTGGGCCGAGAGGCCGTATTCTTGTTTTCAGGTCGACGACCCTTCACCGCCATTACCGAGCTTCTAGAGCTCCTTCACCTGCAACTGCAGGTGCCCTCTTGCCCAGGCTCACGCCCCAGGATGCACGGCTTGCCTTCGCGAAGCATCCAGGCCTGCAGCTGGGGCAAAGGCTTCGCGTGCTGCTGCGATTGCCTGCAGCTTCCTCAGCTGCAGGCGCCAATTTGGGTGGGACATTTAGTCCCACCTCGGCAGTTCTGGAAGCACTGCAGCCAAATAAATCGAAAAAGTGTTGTAGGCTTATTGCCTTCGAACACAGGGGTCAGGTCCCTCACGCACGCCGCGCGCCACGTGCTCGCCCTCGCCCGTGCTCACGCCCCGTGGGTCTGGGCTGGATTCGATTACCTTAACCCGCGCACTCCTCGCCCACCACCGCACGCCGGTGGGCTTGGTCCCGGTCGCGATACCCGTACCTGAATACCCGGCTCTGGGAGAGCGATCCTATGAGAGAAATCTGAGAGAGAGAGATGCGGGGAAGGGTAGAGGTAGGTTTTGCTGTCTAATCCTTGTGTGAGCGTGCAGGAACAAAGAGAGGAAGAAGGAAGGAAGGAAAGAAGAGGAAGGAAGGCGACCGAAGCCTTGGCCGCTCAGGGCAGAGAGGAAGAAGAAGAGCAGCTGAAAGAAGAAGGAAAAGAAGAAACAGAAGAAGAGAAGCACTGTAGCAAACCTACAGTTAAGTCGTTTGATCGCTGCATCAGACGACAGTTGAGCAGCGGCCAGAGGAGATAAAGCAAGAGAAGAAAGAAGAAGAAGGCGGAAGAAAAAGAAGTCAGAAGAAGAAGATTGTCACAGCAGCAGAAGAAGAGAAGAAAAAGAAAGAAAGAGAAGAACAAAGAACGAACAGAAGAAGAAGAAGAACTCTGCAGAAGAAAAGAAGAGACACAGCCGTAAGCAGGGAAGAAGAAGAAGAAAAGAAGAGCAGCTGAAAGAAGGAGAAGGAAAAGGAGAAGAGAAGAAGAAGAAGCCAAGACAAGCTCCCTCTCTCTCTTTCTCTCTCTCTCTCCCTTATTTTTGTAATCTAATAGAGAACCTTTGTATTTCTAGAATTCTAGTAGCTCCCTGAGTTCGACCTTGGGAAAACCCTTTCCGAGTAAAAAAAATCTGTAATGATAACATGGTAGCTGTCTTATTACTACAACGACTGTAACTTGACATATAACAAACACAAACAAGCTAATTGGACAGCCGGACCGTTGTCACCAACCAAGAAAAAGAAAGATGGCAGAAGAGAGACCAGAAGAAGAAATCAAGTGTTGAATGCTTTGAATCGGTGTTTTAAAAGTAATGCGTTATAGTATAGCCAATAAATCCCGTAGAACACTTAAAATTTATAACTCAGAAAAAGTTCGAAGTCGAATGTAGGGAGCAATATGACAATCTATCTTAAGATCACATTTTAAACAAGAATATGACAATGTAGTAGAATTTCAAGCACAAATGATATAGATATAACTTCAAAAGTCAATGTGGCAAAAAGATTAGGGTAAAAATGGTGGTTTGAATCACCAAATTATCCTATTACAATTATACTCAAATAATGCTACAGTATCAATCAACCAAATGCCACGTATGATAAATGTACAGTGCACTCAGAACCAGCAACAAAGGCAAAGGCCTCTCTCTTCAAGCCTCAAGGAGAAGCACAGCAGAGCACAGCAGCAACAGAGGTGAAAGCCTCTTCAGAATTTCGCTAAGTGTCGAGAGATAGGCAGCAAGGCAAAACCCCCCCCTCTCTCTTTCCCTTTCTTTCTTCTCTTCTCTCTCAGATCGGGCAAACCAGACCAGACCTGGGTAACCGGACCAAGGCCCAGACCTGCGAGGCGTGAGCGCGAGCGAGGGCACGTGCATGCAAAACCTCACCTGAATGGTCTTGAAGGAGATAAGCCCTCGTGACAAAAACAATTTAAATCCTATTGAAGACACGTCGCTCTACGATGTGGGACTATCTTCCTATGCTTCTTTGCAGCCAGCAGCAGCAACTCCCATTCAATTGGCGTTCTTAAAGCGGTCAACGCTCCCAATTGACCACCTGGGAACGTTCTTGAGGCGAATCCGCTTCACCTGGGACGAAGACCTGGAGCAGATGTTTGAAAAACACGCTTCAAGCTCGCTTGAAGCAGCTTCAGTAATGGTGTAATGACCTACGTACCTGAAATCACGAATAAGACCTCTCGGCCACGTCAGAGCAGTTCAGAACTTTCGCCGTGAAACAACGAGTGTGGTGGCATGTGTGGAGGGGTGAGAGAACGAGTGTAGAGGTCTGATGACCTCAGGACAATGGAGCGGAGAGGTGTGAGTTTGGTGGGGTGAATAGATGATCAAAGTCCCAAATTTCTTTAGGGCTTTTGATCAGTGAGGCGAGGCAAAGCTCGCTAGCTTGGTGGAAGGCAGAGAGATGGTCTGTGCCAGCTGGAAGGTCTCACTAGAGGTACGTCAACAAGGTGGAAGATGAAGTCGCGGATGGCGTAGGAGCAGTCGAAATAGCAGCGTAGTGGCACGGTAATGATGTGAGGAAGATAAGGAGTCAAGGAGACTAAGTGGTGGTCGACGAGGGGGACGAGAGATGCTGGGTCTGGTGTGGCCGACGCCAGAGACGAAGAGAGCTCCGGTAGGGTAGAACCGGCAATGACGAAGAGAATTGGGGCGCCCGCTGTTATGGCGTGACGCGGAAGAGGGAGAGGGAGAAGAATCCGCTGCTGGTATTGTGAGCGGATGACGAGAGTAGTCGGAGAGAGTCGCCAGACATCGTGGAGCCTTTTAGCTAGAGAGGAGGGAGGAAGGACAGGTATTCCAGCCAAAAACGAGCGTGAAGAGGACGGTTTGTCCTCAGGGGTCTTTAAATAGGCTTTAGATGGAGATTTGAAGCTTGGAAACCAAGCTTTCAAGCTTGGTAAGTTTGTCAGAGTAGGACACCCACATCTCTCATGCATTCGCATGAAAGATTGGGAAAGAATTGGAGACTTGGACATGGCTCAATAGGAAGGAGATTACCTGACGAATCTCCCATTTAATTTTGAGAGGGATTAGTCAAGTAATCACTGTGTTCTTGCCAAAAGAAGCTCGTCGGAGTAGGATTCCTCCGTGAAAATGGCGGAGGGACCTCTTTGAAAAGAATGATGACAAAGATAGGGGGTGTTTGCAAGGAATTTCAAAAGCTGAGGGGTTGTGCGAGAGAGAAAGAATCGGACTGGACCAAATTGCAAACTAGGTCAAGACAATCTATGATTGGACCCAAATTTTGATAGAAACCTAATTTGGACCTAAGGAATCCAATGGTGAAGTTTGATTTTGGTTTTGACCTAGTTTGACTGGGTAATTTATTGAAAAACTCAAATTAGGGCAATAGTCTGTCTAAGACTCTATTTTAGGTCAAAATGGATTTAGATGGTTAAATCAAAGATGGCAAACCCTAGAGAATATTTTTCTATGAATTTGAGAGGATTTAGGTGAATTTTATCCTGAACAGAACCTCAGTTAATTAAGTGGGTCTACTTTTAGGGTTTCAGATGTCCATTAATTCTTGAGATACGTAAAAACCCGTTTCTGTCTGCATGGACCAACTTATTAGGCATTAATGACTAAATGACCTTTAATAAACTCTGGCATACACCGTGGTTATTCTGTATTTGTGATAAGATGGTAAAATTACATAAGTAACCTTATTTTCATCTTTTCTTCTCAAAACAACTCATCCTGCTCTAGAGACCTTCTAACTGATATGTAGGAGCTTTTATTGACTTTATAAGACCAAATTGAGCTAGTTATGGCTCATGATAGTATTCCCATCATCAAGGTTGGTGAAAATCAGAGAACCTTGAGAGATTATTTCCTCCCTACAACTCACCAAGCCCTACCTATCTGAAGACCTGGAGTGGATAATCCTTTTGAAATCAAGAGCAGCACCATATCTTTGCTTCCCTCTTTCTATGATACTACTAGGGAGGATCCCTATAGGCATTTTGAGGAATTCACCAAGGTCTGTTTCACGGTGAAGCTCCAGGGCTTTACTGATGAAGCCTTGATGAGAACCTTATTTCCTTTCTCCCTAAAGGATAAGGCCAAGCACTGGTATCATACCCTCGATGCAAGGGTAAATGATTGGGCCACCCTTAAGGGAGAATTCTTGGAAAAGTACTTTCCTATGAGTAAGACCAACCATTATAGGAGAGAGATTATGGGTTTTACTCAAAAGGAAGGGGAGCAATTTCACAAAATGTGGGAGCACTTTAAAGACTTCCTTAGGTTATGCTCCCACCATCAGGTGCTAAGATGGCAATTGGTCGAGAGGTTCTATAATGGATTATGTGAAAGGCATAGGAAAACCATTGATGCAGCCTGTGCTGGAACCTTCAAGATCAAAACTGAGGATGAAGCCTGGGCATTATTTGAAACATTAAGTGATAATTCCATACATATGTCCTTTGCCTATCAAGGAAGGAAACCATCAATCTTGCAGAGGAAGACAGAAGCCCATGAAACCGGGGATACTCCAGATTTGGCTTATCAAATTCAATTATTAAACAAAAATTTTGATAGGCTTTTAGCAAACCCCGGCATGAACCTACAAGCAGCCTCTATCTTTCAGGCTTCAAGTGAATGCTCCATTTTCCAAAGCACTACACACGCCACTGCGGAGTGCCACTTGAAAAATCAATTCCCTAAGTTGATTCAAGCCGACCTGAATGTGGCCCAAGGTTTCCAACCACCTCCTCGTAATAACCCTTATTCCAATACCTATAATCCGGGGTGGCAGAACCATCCAAACTTTTCATGGAAGTAAGGTGATGCTTCCAACTCAAGGAATGCAAGACCCCAACCTCCCCAACCTATATACCAGCCATCCTACACAAACCCTCCTCAGAATAAGCCCTCTGAGATGGATGAACTAAAAGCCATGATGAAAGTGATGCAAGAGCATCAGAATATGACCATCAAATCTCAGAATAAGATGGTCACTGATATGTAATCCCAAATTGGTCATCTTACTGAGGCAATTAGACAGTGGGATCTGGGGAAGTTACCTAGCTCTTCTGAGGAGAACCCAAAGGGTAAAGGGGTCATATTCAGGGAGCACGCACAAGTTGTGACTGTGCTAAGGAGTGGAAAGAAAATTGACAAACCTGATAGCATTCCTACAGTCACCTCTCAGGATTCCCCTTTTATACCGAACTCGACTTCCACCCTCACCGAGGAAGAGCCACATTGCCCTCCCTCACTTGAAATCACCCACCCAGAGGATGTCGTCATTCCGCCACCACTTTCCTGACATGACGACCCCTCTACCCAGAAGCCGACAGTGCCCTATCCAGAGCGCCTATCTACTCCTGGGGAATCTTCTGTTGGCTCGTTTGGAGCCAAGGATAGGACAGATGAGATTATGGACACTTTTAGGCAATTCCATATCAACTTGCCTTTGCTGGAAGCTATCAAGCATATCCCATCCTATGCCAAGTTTCTGAAGGACCTGTGCACCTAGAAACGTCGATCTAGGAGACAAGTTCAAGCTAAGGTCATCCTACCTGACCATGTTAGCTCTGTGCTCCAACAAGGAACACCTCCCAAGATGAAAGACCCAAAGGCCCCATATATTTCAATGGTTATAGGTAACCAACTCATTTATGAGGCTCTGCTTGATCTAGGTGCAGGGGTAAACATTTTACCAAGCTCTATCTATGACCTTTTGGGAGGAAGTGATTTGAAGCCTAGTCTGGTCATCCTCCAAGTCGCAGATAGATTGCTTAAGACACCACGGGGATTACTGGAAGATGTCTTGGTGAGAATGGACTTCTTCTTCCCTATTTACTTTCTCGTGCTAGATACTGACCCATCTAATAAGCCTACCAAGCCGTCCATTATTTTGGGATGCCCCTTCTTGGTCGCAGCCAACACCTCTATCAATTTTAGATTAGGGGCACTCAAAATGAGCTTTGGGAACAAGAAGATCCGGTTGAATATTTTTGATATCTACAAGCAATCTGGATTTGAAGACTATTCTCAAATTGAGGTGGTTGATGAAATCATTGAAGAGACTACTCCAACACTCTTATGTAGAGATCCCCTTCAAATGATCATATCTAAGGACCATCCTCCGATTGTTGAAGAGAATGAAGGGGATATACCCAAATTGGAAGAGTTGCTGAGAGGACACAGTCTCTGTCCCTACCCAGGACCTTGAAGGTAGATCCGCTACCTGAGGTTGGGACATCTCAACTTATACCCTTAATCCAAAAGTCTCCTGAGTTGGAGCTTAAACCCCTCCCGAACTCATTGAAGTATGCTTTCCTTGGCCCTTACGACATGCTCCCCGTCATTATCTCATCTACATTATCTGAATTGCAGGAGGGAGCTTTGCTTGAGTGTTTACAAAGGCACAAGGAAGCTATTGCTTGGTCGATAGGTAATATTAAGGGTGTTGACCCCTCCCTCTACATGCATCATATGTAGAAGGCCTTTTGAGACATTAGAGTCCATGAAACCCTTTTTAGACATGCAGAGAAGGCTCAACCTTAATATGCGAGAGGTTGTTAAGAAGGAGATTCTGAAATGCCTAGATGCAGGAATTATCTATCCCATTTCTGATAGTAAATGGGTCAGTCCAATACATGTAGTGCACAAAAAGGCAGGAATCACTATAGAAGAAAATGACCAAGGAGAGTTGGTGACCACAAGACCCTCAACTGGCTGGAGGGTCTGCATTGATTACCACTATTTAAACACGGCTACCTAGAAAGACCATTTCCCCTTGCTATTTATTAATCATATTTTGGAAAAACTGGTGGGGAACAAGTACCTCTGTTTCCTTGATGGGTACTCTGGGTATAATCAGATAGCTATCTTCTCTGATGATCAAGAGCATACCACTTTCACAAGTCTGTATGGCACATTTGCATTCTACCGAATGCTATTCGGGTTATGTAATGCCCCTGCTATATTCCAACGATGTATGATGGCTATCTTTTCTAACATGATCGATGAGTTTGTAGAAATTTTCATGGATGATTTTTCCATTTATGGCTCATCATTTGACCTATGCCTCTCTCACCATGACAAAGTCTTAACCTGCTGCAAAGAGGCAAAGCTGGTGCTTAGTTGGGAGAAGAGTCACTTTATGGTCCAACGGGGCATTATTTTGGAGCATGGGGTTTTCTAGAGAGGATTAGAGGTGGATAAAGCCAAAATTGAATCCATCTCTAAACTTCCATCACTCACCAATGTTCGTCAAGTTAGATCTTTTGTTGGCCATGCTTGATTCTATAGGCGCTTCATTAGATATTTCAGTAAAATCTCTAAGTCACTCTACGACCTGTTAGCGAAGGATGTTTCCTTTGACTTTGATGGCAGATGTGGCAAGGCTTTCCAAGTCTTGAAGAAAGCCCTTATTATTGTGCCGATTCTCCAAGCACCAGATTGGGTCCTCCCATTTGAGCTAATGTGCGATGCTTCTGATTTCACAGTAGGAGCAGTCTTAGGTCAAAGGGTTAATGGTAAATCTCATGTTTTGCATTATGCCAGCAAGACCCTTACGGATCCTCAGCAAAACTACACGGTCACTGAAAAGGAATAGTATTTACTTTGGAAAAGTTTCAATCTTATTTATTGGAATCCAAGGTTATGGTGTTCACTAATCATTCTGCTTTAAAGCACCTTCTTGCTTAGAAGGACACCAAACTTCGTTTGATTTGTTGGATTCTACTACTCCAGGAGTTTGACCTGGAAATTAAAGATAAGAAAGTAGTTGAAAATGTGATAGCAGATCATCTGTCCAGGATCCCTATCGAAGCATCAACCACTGCTGGCGGTATTCGGGAGACTTTTGCCGATGAGTCTCTAATGGCTGTGGAGGCCAAAACTCCTTGGTTTGTTGATACAGTGAACTGTTTGGTCATGGGCATTACCCCCAGTACTTGGGACAAGCAGAAGTGAGACAGGATTCTTGCCGAAGCTAAATTTTATCACTAGGAGGAACTCGAGCTGTTTAGAATTGTCCCTGACTAGTTATTCCACCGTTGCATCCCTGACGAAGAACAAAGGAGCGTTCTGAGTTTCTGCCATGACCTCCATTATGGAGGGCATTTTAGTGGGAAAAAGACTGCTCATAAGGTTCTTCAGTTTGGCTTTTGGTGGCCCACATTATTCAAAGATGCACATACTTATGTGGGTGTATGTCTACATTGTTAGCAGATGGGAACCATCGAAAAAAGGGATGAGCTGCCCCAGCAACCTATTCTCCCCGTTGAGATATTTGATATTTGGGGCATCGACTTCATAGGTCCATTACCTGTCTCCTTCAGATATGAATACATCCTTGTATCCGTGGACTATGTATCGAAATGGATGGAAGCCATATCCACATGAACCAATGACCATTCTGTGGTCTTGGATTTTGTTAAGGCTAATATCATTTCTCGGTATGGATGCCCAAAGACTATCATAAGTGATGGAGGACCTCACTTTAAGAATGTGCACTTCACAAGACTACTTCAAAATTTGGGTGTCAATCACATGATAGCCACACCTTACCATCCCCAAATGAGTGGTCAAGTTAAAGTGTCCAATAGAGAAATTAAGTAGATTCTAGAGAAAACTGTTAGGCCCGACTGTAAGGATTAATCAAAAAAATTAAATGATGCTCTTTGGGCCTACAGAACAGCGTATAAGACTCCCTTGAGCATGTCTCCTTTCCATTTTTTCTATGAAAAGCATGTCACCTTCCCGTTAAAATCCAACACAAAGCTTATTGGGCTATTAAAAACATTAACTTAAATCTTAATAAAGCTGGTAAGGCACGGATTCTAGAGTTAAGTGAGCTTAAGGAGCTTTACAATGAAGCATACAAAACCTTACAAGTTTACAAGCAATGGACAAAGGTCTTCCATGGTAACACATCATTAAAAAGACCTTTGAGCCCAAGCAGTGGGTCTGACTTTTCAATTCCAGACTTAAATTATTTCCTGGAAAGCTTAAGTCTTGCTGCGATGGGCCATATGTTGTTATTAATGCCTTCCCTCATAGAGCGGTTAAAATTTAGAACCCTAATTCTAGTGAGTGCTTTAAGGTAAATGTCGAACGACTTAAACCATATGTTACTATTTCAAATAACTAGGTGGAAGCACTTCGGCTTGAGGAGCCTTAGCTCCTCCCACTCTCCTTCTTAGGTGATATTCTTCTATGTCTTTATTTTTCCAATGAGGACATTGTCAATCTTAGGCATGGGAGGATATAACCTGAGGTTGTTTATAATATTTATAAATATTTACATGCATTTAGGTTATGTGCATTTCTTATAAAAAAATCTCTTTTATTTTCTTGAGCTGATTTGGTTAGTCCCTAGCAGAAGATTTTTTTTTTTATCAAGGTCTCATTGAAGATTTTCTTTTTAAATTATTTCTTAAGTTTAGAATCCAGTACATTTACTTCACTTGCACGTAGATTAGGTAATAGATTTTTTAAGACAACCAATAAACATTTTTAGTTTGCTAAACCCTCGGACAGTTAGTAGGGAGTCAGGTAAACTATCTTCTATTAGTTCCACCTAACATTTGTGAGGTGAAAGTAGAGTGACTACTAGTGTACTAAGTCTAGCGCAAGGACTCTTCAGTTCTGGATAATTAGATGATGATACCTTAGAGTTAGGTATAGCTTTCACTCTTTGTTCCTGCATGCAAACATTGTGTGAATTTCTGAGAGTCGCCAAATAAGGCAGATATGCGAAGATTGAGTTTTAATAAAAATATGACTATGGTGGATGGTTATGACCGTCCTTCATAGAATCCATGGTTGAAGGAGGGTATTAGTGCCAAAGGTTAGAAATACGCTAATCCTACCCATTCCTTCCTGGTGCAAGAGTAGGCACTTCCACTAAATAAGTTATACAATATCCTCTTGAACATCATCATCCTCAATAATGCCTCATGAATAAAAGTTTACGTCGTGTTGTGTTGTGCTGATAGTTATATTGGAAAAAAGATAAAAAAAAAGAAATATATATATATAGAAAAAGAAAAAAAAGAAAAAAGAAAAAAATGTTCGAGTTTATAGCTTTATCTTCGGGTCGTTTTCATCATATGTCGGTGTCATTGAGGTAACAAAAACACCCATTGCGATCCACCAAATATGACCCATACCTACTTTTCAGTATTTTTGATCGTTCGAATACTGGCTGAGGACTTCTTACTTAGTTATAGGGTTATTAGGACTTTAATTAAAGTGTGAATGCCATGTGAGGCCACTAAACACTAAGTACATGGACAAAATTTGGTGAGATTTATGACATCAGAAAGGAAAGAAGGAAAAAAGTGAGTGCAAAGGAACGCCATGAGAGCATAGTTTTTAGCTTTTCTTTGAGTTGACCTATTTGATAGTCTAGAAATTTAGAGTCCGCAGTATTAGACTATATGTAGCACCAAATGAGTATGAGCCACCAAATATGAATCCATTTGACTCAGTATCTCCTACCTAAGCCAAAAAGCCGAGGTCAAATTATAGATTATTTCTTGCTTTATCCCCGAGGGAAGAAGTTGCCTATCCTAATAGAATTTTTACTAAGGGTTAAGTACGAACTTTTGATTTAAGTTAGTTTTTCACTTTGATCCATTATCTAGGCTACTATCACTTCATTTTCACATTTGTCTGGATCTCTAAATTTTTGGAATAAAAAAAGTAGAAATCTTTGGTCACTTCCATTATTTTTCACTTTTACTTAGGACTAGCAAAACTTAGGCATGGTGTTATTTGATGAGTCCAATTTATTGGACACTTAATTAGCTTAAGTGCATTTGAAACACGCCTCATTAGATTGCAATTGGAACTAAGTGTAGTTTATCTTAATTAAAAGATATTTTATTAAAACTTCATACATATTTGTGTGTGCAAATTTGTAAAACCAACCACCGTCTCCATCGCCAGCAGTGCACTAGCTCTCGGTGGCCTCATCTGACAGACTCAACGCACCGCCAACCCAAGGCAGTCGTGCATCTCGCAACAACAACCTCTCCGAGCCTATCGACAATGCCTCATCGCCAAGCTGTTGGAGGAGTTTTCGAGTGGAAAAAATAGAACGAGAGGCGGGAAGGATCTATAAAAGAGAAAACGCCACTCCCAGAGGGGGGTATCTCTCTCTTTGGACGATGAACCAATCCACCACCATGGCTCAAGCGTTCCCTGTGCTCATAGCGTGCACCGTGGCCTCCGCATCCCAAACATCGCCTTCGCCCTCGCTATCATCGCACACACAATGACAGCGTGTGTGCATGCCATCAACTCCTTCAACCCACTCCATCAGCCGCCCCAACCTTCCCTTTCCTCTTCTTCTTCAACCTCCTGTTGTCTCCTCTATTTCACCTCCATCACCACCTGCAACCCACCACCCCCTTTGTGCACCCAACATCCGCGCGTGAGCAACTCCACCGACCGACCGCCATCATTGCCAATTTCCCTCACCGTAGCCACCACTACCACAGCCATCGCCCACCTCCACAGCCATCTTCTCCTCTTCCTCCATCTTCTTCCACCGCTTCCTCCCCTGCTTCTCCCAAAGGAACCCAAAGCATCACCGCACGCAGCCACCTCGACCGACCTCCTCTAACCTTCAACCTCTACTCCAAGTGTTGCCCAAGCACCCTCGACGAGCACCTAGGCCATGCGCAGCCACGCGTGGCTCAAAAATGGTCGAACCCGCAGCCACAGCAGCATCGCCACTCTTGACGCCACCGGCCGCCCGACTTCAGCCTCCTCGAGATGCGTTGCTGCCACCATTGCGAAGCCCTTGTCTTGACGCACCTCCGCCGCAAGTGGTTTGCACCGCCATCGACTTACGTGCATGCGCATGTGAAGGAGAGGAGATCCCCTATTTCACCCCTATTAAAATTTACGGAGAATGCCATTGCAGGAGTTACTATTCTTTTATTTACATTATATTATATTTAGGTGATTTTGCATGAGAACTCCTCCTATTCTTATTCAATTGCATAGAATGATGATTCATAAGGTTGCAATGGTTTCCATTCTTACCAATTGATAGTCCTGAATAGAAAAATCATCATTCATTATTCTAATAGGCTAATTCCTCTTTGTGAAAACGACCTAACTATTTTCATGGTTAGATTTTAAATATTAAATATTTTGAAAAGTGATTTTCTACCACGCAACTACATACAACGACGCTACTTTTTATATGCAAAATTTCATCGAAAATGGGAATCGCTCTTTCATGAAGCTCAGAGGAATTATGCAGTCACTAAAAAGGAATTGCTAGCAGTAATATTTGCACTGGAAAAATTTAGACCTTATCTTTTAGGTTCCCACCTCATAGTCTACACTAACCACACAGTAGTACAACATCTCGCCAAGAAGGACACGAAATTTGTCTGATTAGATGGATCCTACTATTGCAGGAGTTTGATTTAGAGATTTATGACAAGGCTAAGAAGCAGAATGTTGTAGTTGACCACTTATCCCGCCTTCCTTCTAAAGCAATATCTCCTTCACTTCCAATTACTGACAACTTCCTTGATGAGCAATTGTTGGTCATTCATTCCAATTTTCCCTAGTATGCTGACATTATCAACTACCTAGCTTCTGGAATCATTCCCTCTAATTGGGTCCGACATCAAAAAGATAGACTTAGATCCAAAGCTAAACACTATTACTGGGAAGAACCATGGTTATTCAAGCACTATAAAGACCAGATCCTTAGGAAGTGTGTCCCCGATAAAGAGATAAAGAGCATTTTGTTGTTCTGCCATGACCAGGCTTGTGGCAGTCATTTCTCTGGCAAAAGGACTACTGCAAAAATTTTGCAGAGTGGTTTCTACAAAGAACCGAGGTAATGGATCGCGATGGAACAATCAGATCTAAGCTAGCCTACCCAAAGATTCAGCTAGGCTTTTCAGCCGTGACTACTCAATCCTATTTTGGCAATGCCACCTAGCTCGTCCGATCGAAGGACTCGCCCATTCAGGCGGTTATAACTCAGCCAAGCCACAATAAGAGAATAAGGCTGAGGTAAGGGAGCTTCTTCAAATCGATTTTATTAAGCCCTCGCGTTAGGTACAGCTCTTGAAGGAGGCGACGGCCTTGAACAAGGCACTCACACAGGCTTCACTAGTAAAGCCTATCCTAAAGCTCTCTTACCAAGAGTAGGCGCTGAAGAACTCCTGCTATGGGCAATTCTACCCAACCCTCATATGGGACCCGCGGTGAGTACTATCAAAATCAACCCTGTCCAACTAACGTATTTCCTACGAAATCTGAGTGAACAGCTCTCATACAAAGGGGCATGATCGAGCTTCATATTAGGGGCTCTGAAGCCCCTTAGTCTTCGATAGAAAGGTAGGCGGACTTCGACGTAATTTAGGTGACCATAACCCTTTAGCCCTCAAGCACCGAGAAAAAGGGCCCAGGCGACACCAGTGAAGCTTGAGTACCCACCTCACCCCACCTTGATAAACTATAAGTTGGTGGCCCATCGGTGACAACCGACTCTGGAGAGTGTGCAATGGATCAAGGCATTTCGCTTAAAAGTTGGCGAGTCAAGATTCCCTACCCCCTCCTTTTGCTACCTCATAAGGAAAGCTTTCCAAATTTCGCTTATACCATATGTCAGGCGGATACTGGCGAACAAGGCACCAGGAGAACGGTCGGGCTATGACATATGCAAGAAGATCCCTATGGATCACACACCTATGTCTACTCGAGCGCATGACATGGGCACCCGACCTCTGCTTTGGATAGCCCTCCCACGGGCACACCGTTCTGCTTTGCCAAAAATCAGCTGGGATAAAGTAATAAGACAAGCTCTATGCCAAGTCACTTGAGTGAATGATTAGAATGCCCCACAATATAGAGCAAAAACTCGTAAAAGCAGTCTACATGACTCTTAAGAGTAATAAATCCTAAGCGGCAAACTAGTTCCTCATGCTTGCCATACAAGCAGTTCGTCACAACATCACAAAAAGAAGAGAGGAGAAAAGAAGGAACAAAAAGCCTCTTCCTTTGATAAGAAATATCAACTATTACATTCCCCGGGATCATTGCCTCCGGCTAACTTACAATAAAAAGGAGACAAGTTACTATAAAGATAATGGCGACACCATTCATCAGGACTTAGGAGCTTCACCCCTAATCTTCGAGGCTACCCGCCTTAAGCAATAAGGGTGATAGTGCAGCATCAAGACCAATGGCCCCTGCTGGCGGACCCGCCCTGAACAACTCCCCATCAAAAATCAATCCGTCCTCATCAGGCGCCACCTGCCCTCTACCCCTCTGTAGCAGAGGATTATCCCACTTCCAGGACATGCACCTCCCTCTGCATAAAAAGAATGGCTGAACGAGGAGCCTGCTACTAGACCGGAAAGCCTTGACAAGCCACGACGGTCGCTTGAGGCAGTTGAGGTCTCTCAGAGGTGCGGAGTACCCTCCAATCTATCAGTGAGGTAGCCCACCTAATCAATGCTACCAAGCCTTCAACAGGCCCTTCCATGAGGAATCTCCAGATGGACTCAACTATCTGGGTGAGCATTGCGGGCGCCATCTGACTAAGGCCCCACATCTGGTCGAGAAAATACACTCCCACAAGAGGAGCTACTAGCAGCAACAGCTCCCCCTCCACCTTCGTGGAGTCACCAAGGGAGCTGAGTAGAGTGGCAGAAGCATCGAGCCTCCACAAAGGAACTACCTCCACCTGGGCCCCAAGCAGCGCCTCTGTGACCCAACATCCAGCAGGTTCTCCACATAGAACCAAAGGGGACAGCAGCCCCAGTGAAACATCCTCTGCCTCATCCATGCTTGGGTCTCAGGGGTGGACATAGCTCGCTCCCTCCCAATGAACGTCCTGCCAAGCTCCTCTTGCGGACACCCTGAGGTAGCCCACTCTGCCTCCTCTTCACTGCCAGCCTCCCTCCTCTAGAACTCTCCCAACACAAGAGGAGATTTTCTTACCCCGGCCCGTGCTCCTCCCCCACATTAGATGGGCCCCATATCGGGAAAAGCTACCGAGATATCCAAAATCATCCGGCAAAAAAAACCCCCAAGAGCCTGCACCAAGAAACAAAACAAAATAAGCAGACGAAAAAGGAGGAAAGTAGCTCTAGGAACACCCTTTTGCTGCGAAGAACAGCCAAATCTCGAACCTGCCAATGCCGCAACAGGCGTATCAAACTACAAAAAAGACCGAGAGCCCTCACCTCAACCCATGCGTCGAGCGGGGGCACCAAGAGGGGCTTACCCCCATCCAAAGAACCACACATGATCGCCCTTCGGCCACTCCACCGAATGCACAGAGGTTCGACGGTGAAGTTTTATCAAAGGAGCAAACAGAACAAAGCGTTCCTCCACACAACTAATAAGCTCCTCAAACACAATAAAGAGGGTAATGGGCTGTGAACTAAGACCTACCCCAGACCCATATTTATAACCCTCTCCCCACAGCCTTCGGAGTGCTGTGACATCATTCGACCTCCCCCCCCCCCCGGCGCATTGCAGCTTTCCAAGGAACAAACTCCCCCAAGATACGACACAGATTACACAGCAGCTTGATCGCACTAACAAAATCATCAGTCAAGGACTCCGCACGTTATAACAAATTGGGCAATCAGACTGACGCTATAAAAGCATCGATCACCTTATTGAGAGGGCACGATGTTTGAGGCCATGACCTCTCACGTCAATAAAAATTAATGCCCACCTTCGTAAACTATACGACAAAACAATTTTCGAATGCTGCCTCATAACGCCGACACAAACCAGGGCTCATATGCCCCACGTTCAAGTTCGACGAATGCCACCTTGTAAGGTCGGCATGAACCAGGACTCATACGCCCCATGTTCAAGTTCAACGAATGCTGCCTCCTAAGGTCGGCACGAACTACTCCTCATACGCCCCATGTTCGAGTTCCATGAACGCCGCCTCTTAGGGCTGGCACGAACTAGGACTCATGCATCCCACGTTTGAATTTGACGAATGTTGCCTCCTAAGGACTAGCACGAACTAGGACTCATACACCCCACGTTCGAGTTCGACGAATGTTGCCTCCTAAGGACTGTCACAAATGAGGGCTCATATGCCCCACGCTCGAGTTCGTCAAATGCCGCCTCATAAGGTTGGCACTAACCAGGGCTCATATGCCCCACATTCGAGTTCGACAAACGCCACCTCCTAAGGCCGGCAAGAACGAGGCCTCATACACCCCACGTTTGAGTTCAACGAACACCGCCTCCTAAGGTTGGCAATAACTAGGACACGTGTCCTACATTCAAATTCGAAAAACGCTGCCTCCTAAGGATCGGCACGAACTAGGACTCATACGCCCCACATTCAAGTTCGATGAATGCGGCCTCCTAAGGACCGGCACGAACTAGGGCTCATATGCCCCACGTTCGAGTTCGACGAATGCTGCCTCCTAAGGATCGGCACAAACTAGGGCTCATACACCCCACGTTTGAGTTCGACGAACGCCGCCTCTTAAGGGCGGCATGAACTAGGGCTCATGCGTCCCACATTCGAATTCAAGGAACGCTGCCTCCTAAGGACAGGCACGAACTAGGGTTCATACGCCCCACGTTCGAGTTCGACGAATGTCGCCTCTTAAGGACCAGCACAAACCAGGGCTCATACACCCCACATTCGAGTTCGACGAGGTGAACCACCAATCAATGGATGACAGAGGTGAACCACCAAGCCTCATCCACAGGCATCTCGCAACTCATTCTTGACAAATGTCCTCCCTACTCCATCCGAAGTCGACAGTACATTTGGGGGCATTGTCTACCGTAGAGTTTTAAATACTTAAACTACTCTTTCAGCAGCTTGCGCTAACTAGAGAGTGGGGGCATATGATGAAGGGAAAAAATTGCCCCAGAATCTAAAACTCCATGCGTAGCTCAATAAAGGATCCGACTACCCGACCATGGGACAAACAGGCAGGTTTGGTACCACTTGACCCACCTCCAACTAGCTGAACCTGAAATCAGATCCCTCTGAACTGTTAAAAGATTCGACGCAGGCGGAGCCAAGATCACAACGAGACGAAAGTGACCACCTATATCCTAACAGCAAACTAGTAGTCTAACAGAAAGGTACTAAAGGCCACTAGGCTAGGGGTCTTTCGATGTTATAAATAGTGAGAGAGGCCCTTGAGGAAAGGTGGGCCATGAGGGAGAGAAATCTTGTAATCTTACAAGCTCCAGTGCATAGTTGGGAGTACCATCTTCCCCCCAGATGTACACCCCCTATGGTGTAACTGGGTCACTAAATCTCTTTTACCTCCCTTGTGACTGCTTGAGATGCATCAAGTTGAGCTCTCCTATCACGTAGGAGGCTCGATCATACTCTTCTAACAATGGATGTCTTGTGGCTATGCGACTCTCCCTGAATCTAGAAATGCTTTGACGACCAACAGCAGCTCTCGTGATCCATCATCAGCTAAACTAATCCTTATTTATCCTTTGCACTACAAGTAATCATTCACACCCTACTCCACCGTGTAAAACCCCACATCTTAGAGAGGGTTGCACTCTTTTCTCGCCCATTACAATCAAACCCCTTAGCCCCCTCACCACAATATAATCCTTGCCCACTCTTTTAGAGGTGTACATGAGCTGGCTTTAACCTACGATCAAAACTTAGGGTAACGATAGTGGATTGGATTGAGTTTAGTTAGGAACTTTTAAAAGGATTTGGAAGCAATTTGATTGACCCGTTGAAAAAAGTGTTGAGATGGGTTTAGATCAGGGGATTTACCTGATCTAAACAACTGCAGACCGTAGGCATGTGTTGTTGATTGACCTGCTCGAAACACCCGCAGACCATAGACATTTTTTTAAAATACTTTTTAGTTATGTTATATCCTGAAGCTCTTAACCCCAATCCCCAGTTGCCTTGCCCAAAACTCATCACAACGCAGCACCACGCCCTTCTTTTTAACCAGCCCCTCCTCCCTATCCTGGACGCCATATTCATTTCTTACGTATACTACTTAATTTGTGTAAACTTATATTTTTATATCAGATTTTTTTGAGCATTTATCTTGTTGCCTTTTAATTGTAAGCTCTGATTTAAAAAAAAAAATGTTTTAATTTTTACTTGCTGTTAGATTTGTTATAACTTGTTCCTATACTAAATAAAAAGATCATAAGAGAAATGTCCAAGTCTTCAGCAACTCAATAATATTTAGGTGGATGATAGGTTAGGCTGGCTACACTTATGTTATCTAGCTTGAGCTCAACAAGGGCTTGTGAGTTTCTCTTATTGAGTTTTTGAGTTGAATTAGAGCAAAAATCTTAACTCATTTACCTTGTTAAGTCAAATTCGAGTCGAGGTCAATTCAACAACTTGAGTTTCTCGCTCGTTTAAGATTTACAATCTTATTTTATACGGAATCACAAGTAGATCATAACAAGTCAAGAGACTAAATGTAAAATACCCTCTTTATTATACGTCATTTTCCTTATTACCTACTTTTTGCCACTACAATTTAAATAAAGATTATCCGTCTCCAAAATAAAAAAAAAAAAATTTAAATTAAATTTCTTTAAGTGATAGGTAAATTCATTTGACTCAAGTCAAATTGGGCACAACTAGACAAGATCAAGAACTCATTTAAGTGATAAATGAACATATTTAGCTTGTGAGGGATATAAGGGATTACGGTGATGGTGGGCTCGTTTAGCTGATGAAGATGATGTTGATGACAACAACTAAGATGATGATGATGAGGTATGGGTTATGAGGAGGTGTGGATTACTAAGAGTAAGGGGGTGTGTGTAAATCAATTCTTAATCACAAAATCAAACTTAAACTTGCCTCAAAATTTCTTATCTTTTTTCTCCCTCTACATCACCAGAGCAATTTGGGCATAATGCAATCTTACCCTTAGCAAGTGTTTATCTTTAGGGTTGTCCTCCAAAAAGAGTAGATAACCCCCGCTTACCGAGGAATATATCTTGACTTGTGATTTACTAAACCCACAATAGAAGTGGGGTTAAGATTACCCCTACTTGCACATTTATGTGAGGAGATATCCCTTCTTTCATTCCTCCATTTGCATGCTATCCCATGTTTCGCTAACCCTTCATATGTGGCACCCTGAACATGAAAGAGGACAAAGTGTCGACAATCTAATCATAGAATCACTCATTGCTCAACAACATATACATCCATTCACCTAATATAGCATGCAATTTCAAATAGATAAATATGCAATAAATCAATAGTTTAGAAACCAAAAGGAGAGCGTGAGAATAAAAGTTCATACAACTCGAAATGACATTTGCCACCCAATCAAAACTGTAACCAAAGAAAACAAACTAAAAGAACTACAAGCTAATCTAATAAAAATCCTAAAAGGAGACTTAAACCACTTGCAATGAAATTGATGGAGAGATAAGACTCGCCTACTTAAAGCCATCCCTGAGTTACCTAAGCCTAATTAGAAAAGTTAAACAATGGACTATGAATCAAATGATCTAATTAAAATAGTTTACTTACAAGGATAAATTAAAAATCTTTGATTTGTCGAAATAATCTAATCGTCATTAATGTAGTAATATATTAATTAATCTCAATAACGAACAAAGCAAGTGGCAAGAAAATCCAATTCATAAATTACAAATTTTAATTCAACGAAAGAAACAAAAGAAGCATTTCCAATTTCAAAAGTTAAGAAAAAAAATTATTACTTATTTGAGATTTATGATACCTTGACCCAAATACAAAATCAATATTGCTCACCGGTGGCCAACCAAAGTGTTGCTTATACAAAATTCATACCAAAATCAAGGGTTTATATGGAGTCTCTACAATATAGAGGAAGAAAGGGGGTTAAGGGAAAGGACAGAGAGGGAGAAAGGGGGGAGAACGGACGAAATCACCTTCCTAGCGGAATTCGCACCTCGCCATGTGTACCTCTGACACCCTCCAAGTGTCAGGCCACCGCACATCGTCCTTTAAAGACCAACTTCCAACCTATCACTTTCAGTTCTTCCCAGAGATTAAGGAGGCATGCTTCTCCTTGATTTTTCTTTTCTTAGGTAAATTACATATCATTCCAATTAATTAATGAGAGAGGAGAAGAGTTTTTCGCACCACAACGATCCAGTTAAGAAGATCCTTCATACTATATTCATACCAACATGCACGTCATGGAGAGATAATTCTCACATTAGAACATCATCATTCAAAATCATACTCCAACAAACCAAGAAACATGTGTTTACGACGTGGCATGCAATGTGTGGATCGCTGCTTACATCCCTAGTCAACAAAAAAAAAAAAAAACGTTTGCGCGGGCTTCTACTCATGCTCCCGCACGATAACAAAAAAAAAGAAGCAAAGCACACCTCACTCAAAAAAATTAAGTCTCGCTCAAAAAAATAAACATGGGATCCACCATCATTCTAAACAAGTAATCCATTACATCATAACTGAAAGAAATAAAATATATTAGTTGAAAATTAAAATATACACGTTGAAAATAATTTTCTATCGATTGAAAATTAAAATATACTAATTGAAAATGAAAACATATAGATATATTTTTACTTTGTACTAATGTAAACTGATTTTCACTTGAAAAATGATTTTTTACCTATCAAAAGTGATTTTTTACTAATGAGAAGTATCTTTTTTCATCTATGTAGAATGATTTTCAATGATGAAAAATCAGAACACATCGATTTACACCACCACATATAGTAGTCTCCCATGTTCTCTCACTGCACATATGTAAAATACATTGCAACGTATATTTTTTTACTTTTTCTTACATATATACTTTAATACATACACCGACACACACTCAAGGTAGTAAATTACATTATAAGATATTATTAACCTCATCATCATTGTAGTACCGGGCAAGTCTATGCTTCACGACGATAATAATATTATTGTTAATGGAACATTCTAAAGGGTGAAGGGGAGGGGGGAGTGAGAATTATTGGGAGCACGACACCGCTAAGGAAGACCATCTATGTACTTGAGATTTTGAGATGGAAGGAAGAGAGGTTTTTGTAAGATTTTTTTTTTTGGGGCTCAAGTAGGGAAACACACATTGCAACACACATCCTCACTCCACAAAACACACTAGTGTATTTTGATATTCATCTGGTACATTTTGATTTTCCATCGGTTGAAAATTAAAATACACCAGCTGAAAATGAAAACAAGTTGGTGTATTTTAATTTTCAATAGATTTTCACCTATGCAAAGTGGTTCTTTACATATGACAAGTAATTTTTCACCAGGAAAGTGATTTTTTACATTTAAGTTTAAGGTTTAATCTTTAGTATTTAAGGTTTAGTTCTGGTAAATCCTAAATCTTGAACCCTAAACCCAAATATGAAAAATCACTTTCCATAAACCTTAAATCATAAATCGTAAACCCTAACCTTAAATCCTAAACCTAAACTCTAATCCTTAAATCATAAATCCTAAACTTAAAATCCACAGGTGAAAACTACTCTCTACTTTCTAAGTGAAAACCTATTTTTCAATAGTTGAAAGTTAAAATACATTAATGTATTTTATTGAGTGAGAGACACACATTACAAAATATGTTTCAACGTACATTTCTTTATTTTTTAACTTTTTTTCGTTAAATAAGGGAGACCCTAACACATAATAATGGCTAAGATTTTTTCCATGAATAGAGCATAAATGAGAGAAGTGTTACTGTAAAATAGTATCCAAATAAATAAACTTAGACTCACGAAGTCATATACCTAATTATTTACAAAGTAATTAAATAAAATAATATATCAACACAATAGCACAAGGAAGCAAGATTTTGTATCCTACAATGTTCAAATTCAACACATATAAATTCAACATAAATAAAAACTTTTTCATGACTTCTCACAAAGTTTTTCTCATCGAAATGCTCCACCATGTATATGTGTGCACATACATGCGCATAACATAACTTGTTAAATTAAAGCTTAAATTTTTTCCCTATGTCCAATCAGTCGTAACCCATGAACAAATAACTCTCTTTGTTCTCCCACCATTGCTTCCTTCTGCATTGAATGTGTCGTCGCAAGGAACAAATTTATTTAGCATACATATATTAGTTAATGATACACTCATTTTTCATGTTTCTTTTTTATGGAAAAGAGAAAATGGCAGTCCACTTTTATCCAAGTTCTAAGATGTAGTTTAAATTATCTTGTTTAAAGAAAAATATATACAGATTATGAATTCGAAAAGGTTATATCTGCGAATGAGTTGATCGTACCTAATCTATGCCCATTCATTTTTGGTTGGATTCCAAGAAAGATGGGGAGTGAAGTGTCCCGTAGGTTTTGCTTGGTGGCGGGCCGGAGGTTATCTCCTATTGATATTTTTGTAGGAATTAAAAATAATAAAAATTCTTATCCAATCATAATAACTTCTTACTTTTATTTTTAATATTATATAAATATCTATTAATATAGATCACTCTTATTTTTAATATTAAATAAATATCTACTACATCATCTACATATATTTTTAATATTAAATAAATATCTATTAATATCACATTAATACACCACTTATTCTATCCCCTCGAAGAGATAGGGAGATCTTTTGTGTGTGTTTGTGGTCCAATCTCTTAACTCAAGCCTAACTTGACTCGAAAGAGAGGATGCAGATTAGGTTAGACAACTCATTATCACTTTAAGTATTTATCTTTTATATTTACATCGATTTCAAACTTGATGTCAACCATTTTCCCTGCAAAAAAGTCACTGGTTCCTGAAATCTCTTCGTATCTTCTTTGCAATATTTTTTTCCTACCATAAAATCATCATAGTATACTTCCACACTTTCTTTTTTTTTTTGGTTTAATTTTATCTGTCATATTTAACTTTATTTATCAAGGTTGCTCGTTGTCATGCCGTGCTATAATTAATAAATTCAGTATGTTGGGAAAAAGTAAATAATCGATGATGAAACACTTTTAGAAGATCGAACCATATGCTCCCAGAGACACACGATCACCGTAGCAACTAAACCTTGTAATATTCAAACATGCACTCGACATCCAAATGGATATTACATACTTACCATAGTGCAATGCTACAGGCACATATGGATAAAGATGGGGTTCTAATCGTGTTGTGATCAAGTTAGTTGCAGCGTAACATTTTCCATACATTAGAAAATATTTATATCGCTAGGAAGTTTTGAATATATATATATATATAGTTGCTTTGATTTATAATCGTCTTCTGATCTAACTGGAGATTGCTGATCTCTTCCATAACGAGGGCAAATTTTGAACAAATACCGTAGATACAAACCTAATTGAATAATCACCCCGTAGGAGTTTGTCACTGAAGAGCTTATCTATATTTCAATTTTGTATGACACTGCAAATATCCAAAGCCCCATGTGAAGAACAATTCCGTCACTCGTTTCCCCCTTCCAATTACACGCGGCAAACATACGACTATCACGTGTGTACATATAAATAGGTACACATTTATATGTATGTTACATGCATGAGATTCATACATGTCATTTCCCTTGTCCCATCTTCATCGTGCTAATTATTATGACAAAAGACAACTTGGATAATCTCTCAAAAAAAAAAGATACATACCCGAGGACCGAGAATCTGGTGGTTAATTAGTTGATAGTTCTAGAGTCCAGACAGTGGAGGATACAACAACTTTCCCAACTGATGGTTTCGGACGAGTGGGAACTTTCGGTGGAGAGAGTACTGAGTAGTGCAATGGGAAATTTCTTGGAGGCCTCTCTACGTCGATGGAGACTCTCGGAGAGGGTGGTGCGCCAGTAGATTCATAGTCGTAGGGGTGTTAATCGAATCAAATATATTTGGATGTAGGTATATTTTAAGTTAAGTTTGAAAAAAAATTTGATATTCAATTACCTATGTTTGAGTTCAATTCATTACTAATTATTTGTATTATTCGAATAAACATGTTTAATTAAATTTAATAATATATTCGATATCAATAAATTTGTTAACGGTTCGTTCAATAAAAGTTCATACAATAATAGTTCGTTTGATTAATAATTTAACTTAAATGTTCGATAATAATTCATTTTAATTGATAAGGACCATATAAGTAAGATAAAATGGTATTTTTGCAACTAACCCGACATAATTTGGGAAAAAAGTTGATTTTCTCGAAAAAAATAGAAGGGCAAAAAATATATATTTCAAGTTTACACCTATTAATGTTTACAACAATTTCATTCCGAGTGGATTTGGAGTTCACACAAAATAAAAAAGGATAATATGATTCCACATGGACTAAAAGAGATCATATACAGGTAGTGTAGCACATTCTTTTCATCGATATCATGAAATCAAGAATAATATGTCCTGCACAATCATATATATGCCATAAAACTTATCGATGTGGTTTATTGAATCTAGTAGAAAAGTACAAACCTAAAACTTCTATCTCTTCTTTAATAGTTTCTTTGCAAATTAATTTGTAAACTGTAACCTAACGTAAAGAATCTATATTGCCACTTTACTGTATTAACATAATACAAGGAAAGCACCATTATATCTACTTTGGCAATTTAGGAGCAAAATCCATGTTGAAAGATAAATAGGCAAAGCTAAGAGTAGGCAAACCTCTTTTGCCTAACCAGGTGGTGAGCTCTGTCCATAAGTTGCAAATCAAGTGTAGGATTCCAATCATTTTCAAAGAATACAATAGTATTAGCAGCTGTTAGGTTGATACCTAAACCATTGGCCCTAGTGCTTAAAAGAAAAATTTCGCTCTTGTAAAAAAAGAACTTAGCTTATTCTAAATGATGGACAAGAATCATTCAAGTCGGGGGAGGATCGGGGTAGTAGGAGTCTAGGAGATGGAGGTTGAGGGAGGATCGATCGTTGATGGCTAGGGTTGGGGAAGGACTGATCGTTGATGGGTGGGATTGGGGGAGGATTAGAGATGGAGAAGCTTATCTCGTAAGCTTGAGGACGACGTCGACGAGGGCAGAGCCAATGATGGAGGAAGCAGGCAGAGGCTTTGGGTAGCGAGTGGAGGCAACAACGTGGAGGCGAGGCAACGGCGTGGAGTTGACAGTGAGGGACTTAGGGTTTTAGCCTTTTAGGTTGTGTGGGACAGTGGGACTATGAGAGTCATGGGCCATGGTTTGTGCGAGGGGAAGAGAGGGGTCGAGTGGGCTAGGGAGGTGGGTGTAAGTGGGTGTGTGCTGTGGGGAAGGGAGGGGTATGGTGTAGGTTTGGTCCGTTTCGGTCATTCTTTGGGTTTTTATTTTTTATTTTTTATTTTCTTGAGCTTTTGAGATTGGGAGGGAAGGGTTAATTTAGTTTTTTAATTAAATAATTTTTTATTACTATATAAATATATAAATATATTTATAAATATTTTTATTTACATATATTATTGAATTTAAATTTTTATCGAACGAACATATATTATGTTTATATTTAATTTTTTAAATTAATAAATGTAATTTTAATATTTATATTAAATTTATTTTTTTAAATAAATTTTTATCAAATATTTTATCAATAAAATTCAAATCAAATTCGAACATAATTGACCGCCCTATATATATATATATATATATATATATATATATGGGCCATTGGGTTGAACCTTGGGCTAGGCCCATAAATGAGTCACGTGAGTTGGGTCTTAAGTTGGATTGGATCTGGACTACCTCGGCCTGAGGTCTAACCCATTATATAAATGGGTCATATTTTCAATCCAAGTTCAGCCCATGTTAATTTTGGACTTGAACTTGGTCTGACTCAATCAAGTTAGGCCTCAGGTTAGATCGGGTTAGCCTGATCCAATGTTCATCCTTAATTTTAAGATAGTCGAAAACCACCACTACTAGTAGAAATATATTGATTAATTAATTAAATCCTAGAAAAAATGTGAGCAATTTAAGTGGTAGAGGGGGTAACACCTTCAAAGATAGTTTCGCATAGAAAATTCATAAAAATTGTAAGATATAAAAAATTAAGAATTCTTACTTAACAACTTGATTTAAATACATTTTAAATGATTTCTTTGAATCCAATATTAGATCCATAACCAGTAAGTTATCAAGAATAATTTTTCTTAATTAGATTTTGAATTTAAGACTAGATCATTACATCAATAACACTCGAATTGTGAAGATTGCGGGAAAAGAGAATGTGCAACGGAGAAACTAGTACTTCAAGATTAAGCCCATGTGAAAATTATTGTCGTCTAGGATCTTGTTTGTTCCCCTTTATCTCTTTTAAATTATTTTACACCTCTAAGAAAAAATTAAATAAAACCAGTAATGCCTCTCTTATGAAGCAGGAATGAGTTAACACTTGATTGTTCTTGGGATGGGAAAGGTAATAATTTTAACATTAGTTTCTAGGTTGAGAATGGAATTTAATCAATAGTGTGGGCAGACGATTCCCCTAGTAGAAGCTCACGTGAATACCATTGCCAAGGATGCACCGTGTAAGCATATGTACCGGTGCCTTTAAATTCATGGCAGAACGAGTAAAATGTCTTGATGTTTTTTAAGGTTGCACGTGGTGCATGAATTCTATGTGTTTAAAGTTTGAGCAATTTCGGGATACGAATCTAATTGATATAAAGCCACACATACTAGTTGCAGTTAAGAGTCTCTGGAAAAAAGATGAACGAGTTGACATCCCTTGACCCCAAGATATGTCTCCATCATACTCTAGCTTCAGTAAGTTATATCTAACAGGATGCCATCTATTAGGGTATGTCCTTATTAGGATGTTCTTTGATATTTGTTATTTTTTATGGGTCTTTTCTGTAATTTACCCACAAGCCTCTCTCCATTTATAAAGGGGCTAAGGTTTCTTGGAATAGGACAAGATGCTTCTTTCTATTCCAACATGGTATCAAACTAGGATGAATCCTAGGCTCTTCATGCTATGATATCTCACACCAAAAATGCAGGGAACTAAAGATCCCTCTCTCTCTCTTCTCCATGATTTCTCACTCATCGAACTTCGGACCTTGCCCACAAACACGTGTGGGAGATCCGCTAGCCCTAGGACTATTTCTAGGAAAGCCCAATGTCGTCACCTAGGGGCCAGCACTGCAAACCTAGCACTGTCGAGCTTCTCACCACCACTAGCACCAAAGTCTCCAACAGGTCCCTCTGCAATGCCCAGCAACAATCTAACATGTTGTTGGTAGCCTTCTAAGCTTATTTCTAGAAATTTCTAATGACCCTCTTGTCCCTTGGGTTGCGTGGAGATCTAATCGTGACCTAAGGCTCTCTGTTTTGGGTCTAATCTGAGTGGAGAATTTTCTTTTTCAGATATATTCTTGAGTTGGTGATGCTGTAAGATGGATCTTGATCTCTATTTTCCTGTCAATTGCTTCCTCTACCTCTAGATGGCATCAGGAACCTCAACTACCCTTGAAGCCAATCCTTTGGCTTCTACCTCTGTGGTGATTCAAGGCACCTCTATGGAACTTAATGGTGTCTAGAATCATCTTCTTTGGTCTAGGCATTTAAGATCTTTGTAGGAGGACAACAGAAGATTTATATTCTGACAAAGTCTTCCCTTAACTATCAATTGTCTAACTTTGAGAAATGGAAGCAAGACAACTACTTGGTCATGAATTGGATAATGAATAGCATTAAATAACATATTGCTACAGATGTTTTGTACAAGGAGACCACCAAGGAGATATGGGGCAACCTAGCGAAGAAGTTCTCTGAAAAGTCTAATCATGCCCGTCTTGCTGATGTCTATTGCAAGATCTTGTCTACTAGTCATGGGGAGCATTCCCTAGTTTATTATTATATTAAGATAGAAGTATTGTTTGAGGAACTGAATGTGTTCTAGCCCTCCTGTTGTGATACTTAGACTAGGCAACATCAAGTGTGGCAAGTCTACAGGTTTCTAGATGGTCTAAGTTCTAGATACCACTCTACCAAAGATTGCTACTAATGGCATTCCTACCCAACCTATTATGTCTCCCACAAAGGCATCTGCTTTTGTAGTTCCTAGTGGGTGTGGGGGTCCAATAGCAAGCCAAGTACGTGACCACAAATGAGGACACACTTATGAGCCCTATATTCACTACAAGCAAACTAATCACCTGTCTAAGTGTTGTTGGGCAAAATCATGGGCAACCAAGTCAAGCCAATTCTGCAATCATTCAAGAGTCCTCTCTAGGTGGAGTATCACCTCTATGTGCAGATGACTATGCATGTCTCCTGCAGCTTCTTAGACAGACTGCTCCACCCACAAAGCCTCAAGCTACTTTGACCTTCTTTGCTGACTTTGCAAGTACTACAGCCAACTAGGCTACGACTTCATTCATGATAAGTATATAATTAGCTAACATAAAATGCCTATTTAAGCTTAGTTTCATGGCATACATGAGGTATATATGTTTTCATGCATGCATCTTAAGGCTAAACAGTGTATTATATCATTAATGTATATATTTATTGCATGCAGGAATGGTAGAGTTAAGGACCATTACAAAATAAAGGATGGAAGACAAGAACACATGAGGAGGCTTAGGAACCTTACTACTTGGAGAAAGTAAAGAGATACTACACCAAGGACAAGGAAGACACTCCATCCAAAGACAACCTTTCACCCTAGGACAACCAAACATTTGCCCAACCCTTATCCAAAAACCTAGAATACACGCCAACTATCCTTCTTTTTTAATTTTGAATTTTCTATTATCCTTTGAATTATCCCCCATAAAATCCTAGAAAATATCTACCCAACAAATGCTAAACCACCACCAAAACCAACCCCCCTTAACCTATTTTCAAACCCCCATGGCCAGGCAATTGAACACCATTATCATCACCACCCATCTCCCATCCTATGGTCCATGTTTATGATCCTAACCCTACCGTTCCTACTTATCCTAGTCATCCATTCATTCTCCACATCCAATGGCCTAGATTGGTGATCCACAGCACCACTTTTCCACCAATCAAAGCTCTTCACCACTTCTATAAAAACACCACCAATCAAATCTATAACCAATCTTTCTTTTCTTCCTCTATTTTATTACGTTCTTATTTGTATTGTAATCTCTTATATAGATTTGATTTGTAAGACTCTTTCATTTTAGCAAAAAAAGTCATCTTTGCTTCCATCATTATCTATTTGCTATCTATTTCCATTATATTGATTGCTATTCTATTCTATTCCAAAACAAAAAAATAATAATATTCACTTCGAAAGGTTTTGAAATTAGCAATTGCCTCCTTGTGTTCAACCTGAACTCCTAGTAGTTCAGAAATATAAATTTTAATTGATCTCTTCATTACGCACTATAACATTTTTAGATTTTAATTGCATAGTTTTAGCGAATCAGCAATCTCAGTAAAAAGCACTCTTACTCTCTTGTGCTTTCATACCTTTGCACCTACGCTCAATATTTTCTAAAGCACAACTTTCTGGGGCTCCAAAATCACGGTTTGCATACTGTTGAGGTTCCATACGATGTATTATTTTTTTATTCCAGTTATTTTGATTTAATACCTAAGTTGTTAGGATTCCCATAGTTCTTCTCTGTTCACGTGTCAAAAGAGAGGGCATCTTCGTAAACAAGTTGTGCCACTCTCATTTTAAGTGGTGTGATGAGAACCTCATCATTAGCCCTAAACTAGCACCATTTAACCCTGATTTGCAGGAAAAAGCTCCCACATAACCTCAGAAAGGCTTGGCTCAGAGAGATTCTGAGTTTGCAAAGAAAACAAAAAGTGGGGTAAAAATGTAATTTCCCAATCCAATCTGAAAACAGGGTAACTCAGGGTCCAAACATAGGTCAAAACAATCTAATAAGAAGGAAAGTGGGATGATCTGATCCAATAAGGGCTACAGCAATTCCAAGGAACTAAATGATAATCTATAACCCTAAAAACAAATCCACTTCAATTCACATGGTTCGAGGTAAGGTAAAAATTAACTAAACCCTCTAAAATTCATAGAAAAATAATCTCTAGGGTTTAGGACTTTCAATTTGGCCTTAGGAACCCATTTTGACCTACATTGAGAACCATGCCCAATTAACAACTTAATTTGAGTTTTCACGTAAATTGACCGGTCAAACAAGGTTTAATCTAGAAATGAAATTCACCATCAGAATCCTTAGGTCCTAATTAGTCATGTATAAAAACTTGGGCCTAAGAAGAAACCTTCTTGACCAACTTTACACTTTGGTCCTCATATATTTACTTTTTGGCCCTCAACTTTTGAACCCTCACATTCTGGCCCCTAACTCTCCTTCGTTCTTTGCGTTCGGGTCCCTCCTGCAAAACCTAAGCAGCGCCATGCTGAGGGGCCCTGGCAAGTCAATGGGGGGTACCCTGCGTCGTCAACCACCGCAGGGACACCCCCCTGAGTGCTGCACCCACCCATACCGGCCGTGCGAACGCACGGACGGTATGGGTCTCCACTTCCGGCGTCCTCCGGCGAGGGAGACACGTCGTCTCCCTCCGCCCTCCTCTCTGATTCTGCCCCTATAAATACCCCCGTCGCTCCGCCGTTCTTCCGAGCTCGATTCTGACGGAGAACCACCCACAACTTTCTTCTCTTCCCACTCCGGCAGACACCCAGCGAGCTCCGACGAGCTCCCTTTCCTTTCCTCTTCGCTCTGCCACAAAACCAATGGCAGAGACTTCTTCCTGATTCTCCTCCGCGTCGCGCAATACCCGTGCACGCTGCTTCAGCCCCGTCGTCGCCGCCGTCCGCCCCCACTGGGTACCTTCTTCTCCGGCGACAGTCGACACGACTGCCGCCCTGCTCCTCCTCCTTCGTCCCTGCAAGTAGGTAACAGTTACTTCTCTTCCTCCCCTCTTTCTTTTCCCTATTTTAGTTTGCTCAATCAAACCCTCGATCGACCCGACCACCATCATCTTCCACGCCTCCGGCCCACCTCCGGCGAGTCGCTCCCATCATTCCGCCACTCCGCACGACTCGCCGCCCGACCCAAAACCTCCGCTCCGTCCCACTGAACCGTTTCCACCCCTTCACTGCCACTCCTCGCCTCCACATCACTCCCCCAAACAAACCCATTCCCCCGGCCACAGTCCGACCTAGGGCAGCCCCTACACGCCGCCCCACTCCTCGCCACCACCCGCACGAGCTTCGCCGCACTCCGGCGAAGCTCCCTACACCTTCTGACTAGGCCGAGAGGCCGTATCTCTGTGCACAGGTTACCCGCCCTTCACCGCCATTGCCGAACAAAAGAAGCTGCTTCAACCTGCAGCTGCAGTTGCGCTTCCGCCCAGGCCTGAGCTCCAGGACGCGCGGATTGCGACCACGCAGCTACCCAGGCCTTTAGCTGAAGAGAAGACCTAGCAGCAGCCGCGAATTCCTGCAGCTTTCTCAGCTGCAGGCGCCGAATTGGGGTGGGACATTTAGTCCCACCTCGGAGGATCCTGGAGCCGTGCACCCCTTTAAATTATTTTTGTGAAATCACCTTATCGCCTCAGCACACGGGGTGAGGTCCCTCTCACACCGCTTCACCCGGCCCGTCCGCGAGCTCATCACGCGGATCCGGCCGACCCGACCCGACTTGACTACCACTCCTCGCCCACCACCGCACGCCGGTGGGCTTGGACCCGGGCGCGACTCGTACCCGATTACCCGGTTGCTCTGGGAGAGCTGTCCTAAGAGCGAATTTTGAGAGAGAAAGAGACGCGCGGGGGAGGGGGTAGCGTAGGTTTTTGCCCTCTGATGCTGAACTCTTAAGCGTGCAGGCACAGGTGAAGAAGAAGGACTGCGGAAGAAGAACTGAATCGACACTGTAGCATCCGCGGGTTAAGTCGTCTGATTGAGAAATCAGACGACGTCTTGAAGACAGGTGAAGGCAAAGAAGAAGAAGGAAGGCAAGGCAGAGGAAAGAGAGGAACACAGAGAAGCCAAGTGAAGACTCTGCAGAGATCAGAAGACAAAGAAGAAGAACAGAAGAGAGAAGGAGCAGCCAAGTGAAGAAACAGAAAGCAGAAGAAGAAGAGCACGGGAGGAAGATCTGAAGCAAGAAAAGAAGAAACAAAGAAAATAAAAAGAAGAAAAAGACAGGATCATCCAACCAAGAAATAGAGGAAGAACACGAAGAACAAAAGCCAAAGAGGAGAGAAGACAAAGAGGAAGAAAGAAGAGAAGAAGAAGAAGAGCCAAACTTTCATCTCTCTCTCTCTCTCTCTTTATTTTTGTAATAGAACATGTATATCTCTAGAATACGACTTGCTCCCTGAGTTCGACCTCGGGAGAACTGTATTTTCCGAGTAACAAATATTAGCAAATGATGGCAATAACTATCTGTACTACAACGACTTAAGAAAAGCTAGTTGCTGCCACCGTTCGCCAGTTGGCGCCATTGCCGGGGAGCAACGGCTATTCTAGAGGTAAACATTCTTGTTTTTTTTTTTAGTTCTGAGAATCTCCTCTCTTTTGTGCAGCTACAGGAAATCAAGAAGACAAGCAACAGCACGACAACCACTCCGAGGACAGGTAATTTTTTTTTTCTTTCTTTCTTTCCTCTCGCTATCACCCCTAAATTCTAAAGAGGAAGAAAAGAAAAGAACAAGCAATATAGGGCTAACCTGTCTTCTATACTTAGTAAACCATAAAAAGTTGCATGTTTTCAACCCATTATTCCTGCACACTATTAAGGGTATTTAAGGGCTAACACATTCTTGCTTGAGCCCTAATTACCCAACAAAGAACTAACTGGACCAAATAGAGCCAACATAAGATTCAACATTAGGGTTTTAGAGACACACTACTTAAATCAAGAATGGAGAAAATCCAAAAGAAGTGTGCCTAAACCATTGATTGAACATACTTATTCAGAGAAACCCTAAACAATTGGCTCTCTAAACACTTGAACCCAAAAAGAAAGGACCCAAAAGCTCTCAAAGGAACAAGAGGTAAAGTTGACCCCTTGGGTCAACCAACCTTAAAATTAGGTCACTTTCTCACTCAAAATACCTAAGAGTTCAAGTGTAACTTTAAGCACCCTGATCTTAAATTAAAATTGGTAGACTTAAGAGGTCAAGATCCCCATTCTGGTCTACCTGGAATCTCAATGACAAGAGAGGTCGGGTGGGGGAAACCCTGTAACCCGTGGGGACGCTCTACCGTGTAGGGGTCTTCGCGGGACTCACCCTCTCTGGCTGCCCAGGTAATTCTCAGGTGGTCGATCTTTCTGATTAAGGGGTCCATCTGCCCCGCACCTCTATAGTCACCCAACACATTGTTGGGTGTCTTGATTGGGTCCAGCACCTTCTAAACTCATCTCTTCCAACAGTGCATGTACGGTAGGAGGTCCTTAAGACCACCCTTAAGACCTCCTTTAGAAATTCACTCTCGTCAAGGCCAAGCCTCGACGCCCGTGTTTGTGCAGCAACCCCCTCACATTATTCTCTCTTCTGATTCAGAACCAAGTTCTTCTTCTTCCCCCATCATGGCTTAGCCAGTTGAGGAAGAAAACAATCTGGAGCACCAGCTCCAGCGACTCAACAACCTCTTCCAAAACTTTGTGCACCCACCGCAGCGTCCCATGATGCAGGACCATTATAATCCTGCTGCGGTGGCCATCGAGCCTCGAGTCAGAATCCCAATAGGAGGACCTGATTATGAATTAAAGCCCAGTATGATTCATGCTATACCTAAATTCCATGGGCTTAATTCTGAAGATCCCTTCCAGCACATCAAACAGCTAAAGCATCTGGCCCAAACTTTCGGGTCAGATGCACAAAATCGGGATATTCTTCTCATGAAGATGTTCTCCTTTTCTCTTATGGACAAGGCCGCCCATTGGTATCAAACTCAGACCCGGCCGATCAATAATTGGGAAGAACTTCAGTCCGAGTTCCTGAAAAAGTTCTTCCCTGTTGGACGGACCAACGCCTTGCGCCATCAGATTACACATTTCACCCAACAAACAGGGGAACCTCTCCATGAGGCATGGGATCGTTTTCAGGATCTCATGAGAAAGTGCCCCCATCACGGAGTTCCTAAATGGGAACAGGTCCAATCTTTTTACCAAGGACTCCGTGAGGACATCCGTCTTTTCGTCAATGCAACCTGCGAAGGAAATATCATGGGTCAACATGAAGACACCGTGTGGGAGATTCTCGAAAACATGTGCGAGAACTCCATCAACAATGACTCCATGGGATTATTCGACAGGACGAATACCCGCGCAGCGACGAATCTCAGGGGAGCACACGAGACACAGGGCCTGTCCGCATCAGTCGACTTGGAATTAATGGCCAGTCGATTGGACAAGGTCTCGATTATCGAAAAGAAGGTGGATGAGCTAACTCAGCATCTGCAGCGAGCCACCTCTGCGCATAACCCTTTCGCACAGCCTCCTTCCACAAGGGAAACTGTGCAAAACATTCTCCATCGATCTTCTCCTAGGATGGACCCATCATTCGAATCTTTGCTTGGAGGTCCTTCCGATTCCTTCTACACCTGCCAGGGGAATTCCATTCCCTCTTTCTCTAACTCTCTAGAGGTTCCTCAGACCTGCGAGGACCTCAACGCCATCCAGAACGACCCGTTCTCCAACACCTATAATCCTGGATGGCGTAACCATCCTAACTTTCAGTGGGCGGGAAATTCCCAAACCCAAAGACCATCCTTCCAACCCCGCCCACAACCTCCTCGTCCTTACCAGCCGCTTCAGCCTCGGCCCAACCCTACTTATCCATCTGGGCCAAATCAAGATCAAATGTCCCTTATCCTTCAGACCCTGGCTGACATTCAAAGAACGAATGCGGCTATCCAGAAACAACACAAGGACGAACTTACAGAGGTCCGAAACCAATTGACCCAGTTGGCAAACTCTCGCCAGCCAGGTACTCTTCCTTCCCAACCTCTGCCTAATCCCAATAACGTGCCCACCCAGCGGCGCGTTATCAACCCAAACCCGGGCCATGCCCATATGATTTATCAGGCCCCCTCTGTTCCTTCACCTGACGGGATAGAGGCCTCCACTTCTTTTGCAGATTACCAGCAGCAAGCTATCTTACCCAATCCCAACCAAAACCAGGTAGGACTTAATTCCGTAACGACCCGTAGTGGTAAGGAAACCCAAGACCCACCTCATCCGAACCACTCCAAGCTTGGTAGTGATCCCAAGCCTAGGACAGTAATCCAGGACATCCCCACCCCTATCCCAGATCCACAACCTGGACCTATCCTAGAAGAACCACCCAAGATCCCGTTTCCCGAGGCCTTGACCAAAGGAAAGAAGACCACCAAACCCGTGGCACCTGAGGAGGACCTGCTCAAGCTCTTTGAGCAGGTCCACATAAACATCCCCTTGATGGATGCAATCCGCCACGTACCAGCTTACGCACGATTTTTAAAGAATGTGTGTACACCCCAGCGTAAGCCGCGAACCAAGGGTGGGAGACCAATTGTTCTGTCAGAGCAAGCCAGCTCTGTAATCCTCAGTAAACTCCCACCCAAGGCAAAAGATCCTGGTACTCCCCTGATTTCCTGCAAGATAGGTGATACCCAATTTGATAGAGCTCTGCTAGACTTGGGTGCATCCATAAACCTGATACCCACATCCTTACTTGACCATCTAGAAGAATCTGAGCTAAAACCAACTGAGGTGACATTACAATTGGCAGATCGATCTATAAAGTCACCAAAAGGGGTTCTCGAGGATGTTATCATAAGAGTGCGGGATTTCTATTTCCCAGTGGACTTTATAGTCTTAGATATGGATGCGCCTAAAAACCCTAGGGATACACCAATCATTCTAGGGAGACCTTTCTTGGCTACTGCTAGAGCCAACATCAGCTGTGAGGAGGGCCAAATAGAGCTTAAATTTGGAGATCAAACCTTAAAAATTGATATATTTAAGGCCCAACAAGGAATTAATTGCGGTGTCATCGAACAAATTTGTGACGTTAGGATTTTGGTTGATGAGTCACACCTCCAGAATGACTCGATTATGCCTCATCAACCACAGAAGGATCTTGACCCGCGAACAGAAGAGTCGAATCCAGACATACTCAACCCAGTAACTCCTACCCTTGAACCTCACATCTACACTGAACCACCCGCTGCTGCTGATAACCCTATCCTCGAGTTAAAGCCTCTTCCTGCTCACTTGAAATACATCTTTTTGGGTTCCAATCAGACCCTCCCTGTGATTATCAATTCCAACCTCAATCTCGAACAGGAATCCCGTCTGATTGCTGTCCTCCAGCAACATCGCAGAGCCATCGGGTGGACTCTCGATGATTTGACTGGAATAAGCCCCTCTTATTGTACTCATCATATCTATTCAGAAGAGGGCGCACGACCTTCTCGTGAAATGCAGAGACGTTTAAACCCTAATCTGCAGGAGGTCGTGAAAAAGGAGATCATTAAGTGGTTAGATGCCGGGATCATCTACCCGATCTCCGATAGTCGTTGGGTGAGCCCAATTCAGGTTGTGCCTAAGAAGGCAGGACTCACCACCATAACGACTGAAACTGGAGAAATCATTCCTACCCGAGTAGCCAATGCGTGGAGAGTCTGTATAGATTACCGCCGACTCAATTCCTCCATGAAGAAGGATCATTTCCCACTACCCTTCATTGATCAAATTCTCGAGAAACTAGCGGGAAATAGGTTCTTCTGCTTTCTTGACGGGTACTCCGATTATAACCAGGTGGCAATCCATCCTGAGGACCAAGAAAAGACCATGTTCACCTGCCCCTTCGGAACGTACGCTTTCCGAAGGATGCCTTTCGGTCTTTGCAATGCACCTGCTACCTTTCAGCGATGCATGCTTGCCATATTCTCAGATATGGTAGGTGATTTCCTGGAAGTCTTCATGGATGACTTTTCAGTCTTTGGAGAATCTTTTGATGATTGCCTCCAACACTTGGTCCAGATACTCAGGCGATGCATTGAGGTGAACTTGGTTCTTTCCTGGGAAAAGAGCCATTTCATGGTGCCTGAGGGAATTATCCTGGGACACTCAATTTCGGAAAAGGGCATCCAGGTGGATCGAGCTAAGGTTGATCTGATTTCTCGCCTTCCTGTACCTAGCTCGATCAGGGACATCCGCTCCTTTTTAGGGCACGTCGGTTTTTACCGCCGTTTCATTCCAGATTTCTCGAAAATCGCGCGCCCCTTGACTTCTCTTCTCTCTAAGGATGTACCTTTTGAAATCTCCAAGGAATGCACGCTAGCCTTTGAAAACCTACGTGACCGAGTCACCCAGGAACCTATCCTACAATCCCTTGACTGGTCTCAACCCTTTGAGATCATGTGCGATGCGTCTGACTTCGCTGTAGGAGCGGTCCTGGGACAGAAAGCTGACGGGAAACCCGTGGTCATCTACTACGCTAGCAAGACACTTGACGAGGCTCAGCGTAACTATACGGTTACGGAAAAAGAGCCGCTAGCCGTAGTATTTGCCCTTGAAAAATTCCGATCGTATCTGCTGGGTTCCCATGTCATCATTTACTCGGATCACACGGTTGTAAGGCATCTCCTTGCCAAGAAGGACGCGAAGCCCCGACTAATCCGTTGGATCTTGCTGTTGCAAGAATTCGATCTTGAGATTCGCGACAAGGCTGGAAGGCAGAATGTGGTAGCCGACCATCTGTCCCGTCTTCCTTCTGAGATCATCAACCCTTCCGGACCCATCACGGAGCATTTTCCGGATGAGCACCTGCTTTCTGTTGGTACTAGACTTCCATGGTTTGCTGATATAGTAAACTACTTGGCATCTCATCAGACACCGTCTGATTGGCCGAAGGCCGAGAAAGACAAATTGCGTTCTGATTCCAAGTATTACATTTGGGAAGACCCGTACCTTTTCCGCATAGGTGCTGATCAAATTATTCGGAGATGCGTCCCGGAAGAGGAAATCAGCAATATCCTATCTTTCTGCCATGACCAGGCATGCGGTGGCCATTTCTCAGGGCATAAAATCGCATCCAAAGTCCTCCAGTGTGGCTTCTACTGGCCTACACTTTTCAAAGACGCATACAGTCACTGCAAGGCATGCAGTCGTTGCCAGACTTTGGGCAACATGAACCATCGTGACATGATGCCTTTGCAGCTGATTCTCGTATGCGAAATCTTCGATGTATGGGGGATTGATTTTATGGGCCCCTTTCCTATTTCGGATGGTTTCGAGTACATTCTGCTTGCGGTGGACTACGTGTCCAAATGGATCGAAGCCATACCGACCCGAACCTGCAATCACAAGATTGTTCTTAAGTTCATACATCAAAACATTTTCTCAAGGTTCGGGATTCCCCGTGCTATTATCTCTGATGGGGCGACCCATTTTACAAACGCTCAGTTTAGGTCACTGATGGCCAAATAAGGGGTGTCTCACCGAATCTCTACTCCTTACCACCCCCAAACAAATGGTCTAGCTGAGCTATCAAATCGGGAGATCAAGAAAATCCTGCAAGTCACTGTTCGGCCTGACAGGAAGGACTGGTCGTCCCGACTTCCGGAAGCATTGTGGGCCTATAGGACCGCCCACAAGACCCAATTGGGCATGTCTCCCTTTACACTGGTGTACGGAAAGGCATGTCACCTTCCCGTAGAACTGGAGCATAAAGCCTATTGGGCAGTACGGAACTGTAATCTAGATCTTTCCAAGGCTGGAACCCGCAGACAACTCCAAATCAGCGAGATCGATTAAAGGAGAACTCGCGAATCTACAAGGAGCGAGTTAAAGCCTTCCACGACAAGCACATCTCGAGGAAGATCTTTCATCCTGGTCAAAAGGTCCTACTCTTTGATGCCCGACTCAAACTTTTCCTGGGGAAACTGAGGTCCAAGTGGGTCGACCGTATTTAGTCTGACAGGTTTTTGGAAATGGAGCAATTGAAATCAGTCCACTCAGCCATGATTCTGAACCTTTCATCGTGAACGGTCAGAGACTAAAACCGTTCATTGATGTGACTTCTACTGATTCGGCTGAATCATCCCTCACCCTCCATTACCCTTGAACTTACTGCGCTCGGCCGATGGTGTAAAACTCAGCGCTCAACGGGAGGCAGCCCGTCATTCTCTTTGAAAACCTGAAACCTTTTTTCTGACACCATTGTGCACTTAAGGTTCACCCTTTAAGACAGCCGACTCCACCTCAGATGCTTGCATCTGAGATTAAAAATCGTCCGCAGAATTCATCCCGACCCATTCACTCACAAAAATATCTGTCTTAAGGAATAAATTAACTAAATAAAAACCCCTAAATCACAATGAGGACATTGCAAGTCTTAGGCATAGGGGGGGTATAAGTGCAAAATTTGTAAGAAAAGGTTTTAAACAAAAAATTCACATATGCTAAAAATACCATAAAAATTAAAAATTTTAGAAAAAGATAATAAAATGAGAGGAGGAATTTTGGGATATGGGAGGAGAAAAAGGAAAAGAAACAAAATCAAAAGGAGCACAAAATATGAGAAAAGAGTAATAGTCATTAGTAAGAAGCCAAGGAATTAACCTTAGTCTAGACCATTTTCAAGAAAAGAAATGAAAAGTGCTTGGTAAGATTTGTAAGAACGCAAACCGTAGGCATTCTTGATAGAATCTTAGTACCCATTAAGATCTAGACAATCCTCAAGAGGTTGAGGAAAATGAAAAGCTTGAGTACTAGGTCCAAGGCTTAGGGAGTATTTGACCTCGCTAACTAACTTCTAGTTTACAGGACTCAGTAACCTAAGCATCCTAACCTCACACACAGCTTGGTTCAGCAAGCGTAAAAATCAAAATCACGCAGAAGCGCCGAAAAAATTTTGAAAAGTACACCTAGAATAGGAGTGGCCGATTAACACAAGTTGATTTGGACGAGTTCCCAGCGCAGAGAGGCGGGAAATCCCCTCGAAGATGCGTAACAAAATATCATCTCCTCGATGCTTGTCTCTTAGGATATTAACATATCCTACTGGGGGCATGTAAGCACCCTGCTGGTTCAGATTCCATGGATGGCATTATCACGAAGTGTCAACTGCCAGGGTCTGAATTCAGCCACGGAACACCATGGATGGGATTATCTCGAAATCTCAATAGCCAGGGTTCTGGGGGTTGCCATGGGCGGTGCTATCTCGAAGCATTGATCGCCAGGAACCCTTGAGGATTGATGATGGGGGCAAGGAATCTGATACAGACCGTGTTGAAAAGCCAATCCTAAGCTAGAATTAAAAAGAAAAAGAGAGAGAAAACTCTCCAAACAGAAAAACTTTCTATCTCTCTCTTATTAAACGCACTGCGAACTGAACCAGGGCTAAAATCATTTCAAGCACGGGTGCTTTAACCACAAAGTCCAATAGACCTTAAGTTAGTTCTTGTGGGCCTTAAAAACCTTTGCTAAGGACTGAGGCTGAGGCTAGACAGATTTGGATCTTGATTGGTACTAGAGTACCTTTTAAGCCTATGGTCAGCATTCTAACCTAATCTAAGTTTAAATGAAAAAGCACTTATCAGAAGCTATTAAGAACTTCATGGTCTAGAACAAGGGTTGAAACCTTAAGTTTTTGCTAAGGGACTAGCAAAAGCTAGGCATGGGGGTATGATGAGAACCTCATCATGAGCCCTAAACTAGCACCATTTAACCCTGATTTGCAGGAAAAAGCTCCTACATAACCTTAGAAAGGCTTGGCTCAGAGAGATTCTGAGTTTGCAAAGAAAACAGAAACTGAGGGGTAAAAATGTAATTTCCCAATCCAATCTGAAAATAGGGTAACTCAGGGTCCAAACATAGGTCAAAACAACCTAATAAGAAGGAAAGTGGGATGATCTGATCCAATAAGGGCTACAGCAATTCCAAAGAACTAAATGATAATCTGTAACCCTAAAAATAAATCCACTTCAATTCACGTGGTTTGAGGTAAGGTAAAAATTAACTAAACCCTCTAAAATTCATAGAAAAATAATCTCTAGGGTTTAGGACTTTCAATTTGGCCTTAGGAACCCATTTTGATCTACATTGAGAACCATGCCCAATTAACAACTTAATTTGGGTTTTTGCGTAAATTGATCGGTCAAACAAGGTTTAATTTAGAAATGAAATTCACCATCAGAATCCTTATGTCCTAATTAGTCATGTATAAAAACTTGGGCCTAAGAAGAAACCTTCTTGACCAACTTTACACTTTGGTCCTCATATATTTACTTTTTGGCCCTCAACTTTTGAACCCTCACATTCTGGCCCCTAACTTTCCTTCGTTCTTTGCATTCGGGTCCCTCCTGCAAAACCTGAGCAGCGCCATGCTCCGGCGACCTTGCGCGGAGCATGGCGCCGCGTAGGGTGAGGGAGGGGCCCTGGCAAGTCAATGGGGGGTACCCTGCGTCGTCAGCCACCGTAGGGACACCCCCCTGAGCACTGCACCCACCCATACCGGCCGTGCGAACGCACGGACGGTATGGGTCTCCACTTCCGGCGTCCTCCGGCGAGGGAGACACGTCGTCTCCCTCCGCCCTCCTCTCTGATTCTACCCCTATAAATACCTTCGTCGCTCTGCCGTTCTTCCGAGCTCGATTCTAACGGAGAACCACCCACAACTTTCTTCTCTTCCCACTCTAGCAGACACCCAGCGAGCTCCGGCGAGCTCCCTTTCCTTTCCTCTTCGCTCTGCCACAAAACCAATGGCAGAGACTTCTTCCTAATTCTCCTCCGCGTCGCGCAATACCCGCGCACGCTGCTTCAGCCCCGTCGTCGCCGCCGTCCGCCCCCACTGGGTACCTTCTTCTCCGGCGACAGTCGACACGACAGCCGCCCTACTCCTCCTCCTTCGTCCCTGCAAGTAGGTAACAGTTACTTCTCTTCCTCCCCTCTTTCTTTTCCCTATTTTAGTTTGCTCAATCAAACCCTCGATCGACCCGACCACCATCATCTTCCACGCCTCTGGCCCACCTCCGGCGAGTCGCTCCCATCATTCCGCCACTCCACACGACTCGCCGCCCGACCCAAAACCTCCGCCCCGTCCCACTGAACCGTTTCCACCCCTTCACTGCCACTCCTCGCCTCCACATCACTCCCCCAAACAAACCCATTCCCCCGGCCACAGTCCGACCTAGGGCAGCCCCTACACGCCGCCCCACTCCTCGCCACCACCCGCACGAGCTTCGCCGCACTCCGGCGAAGCTCCCTGCACCTTCTGACTAGGCCGAGAGGCCGTATCTCTATGCACAGGTTACCCGCCCTTCACCTCAAAATATATTCCGCATTTTATTGCGTCACCCCCTCCTGGTAGGGAATCCACAATTAGATCTATCTAGGTATTCATTATATGTGTGTGTGTGTATTTATATAGCGCTTGCTACTGTGATTCTATTTCATACATCAATATGCATATTTGTTTATGTTGAAGAGCATGTGTCATCTATTAAGATTTCAATCTTCTCATATATATGTGCATGTCTGTTAGCTATTCCTCATAAACTCAGATCATATATATGATTCACACTCTCTGAAAACCTAGTATTCATCTCGTAACAGTCGTAAGTACCAGTATCTCTCCATGAGTATCAATACTCATGCATTACAAAATGAGGACTGCAGTCTACATGTACCGGTACTCCTCATGAGTACCGGTACTAGTGAACTCCAGGTAAGGTATAAGGCTCCAGGTGCATGGACTGTAACATACTAGTACCAATACTCATTATGAGTACCGGTATTCATTAGTCACAGATCAGATTCTGGGTTCTCTTGACTCATAATTTGTGACTTATGTATACTGGTACTCATCATGAGTACTAGTGCATATGAGATACAGATCAGGTCCTTGGTTAGATGAGGCCAAGATCTGTAGCCTACTAGTACTAGTACTTGGCTTTAGTATCAGTACTTGTTGGTTACAGACAAAGTAACCTGTACTCAACAAATACCGAACTCATCATGAGTACTGGTACTCGTTGAGACCAGTTTGATCCTGGAGTGATACCCGTACTCAATGAGTACCGATACTTATTACTAGTACCGGTACATAATGAGTACTGGACAAGTACTCATTTGGACATGAGTTCTAAACTGGAATTTATGAGTACTGATACTTGGCATTAGAACCAGTACTTGTTTGGATATGGAACTCATACTTATAAGTCATGGATATCGTGTAACGACCCGGTTCCCGAGTCCCTACGAGACACGAGAACCGGACCGACTCGACTAATCCCAAGACCTAGTCGTCCAACGAGGAAGTAACCAAAAGAGCAGTAAAATAAACCCCATTCAGCATGAATATAACTAACAGTAAGAAAGTACAGCAGTAAGGAAAGAAACTACTACAGTAGATACCACCACAACAGTAGAACAACATTTATCATATAACATGAACTGCAGGTAAAGAAAGTACAGCGGAAACAAGAACTACTCACTATAACGGAAACAAAGAGGTACAAAAGACAGTAGTAACTCTACTGGACCCTACTCGGCCCAGCGTCCTCTGCAGCCGCTGACCCTGGTTCCTCAACACCTGGTCCTGAAAAAGGTAACGAGTGTAACACGTCAGCAATACGCTGAGTAGAGTGGCAACTAAAACTAAAGACAACAGTAGAGTGTACAGTAGCTGTTATGTTCTATTACTTTCTTTATTTACATCTTTCAATTGTCTCACTATTTCATTTATTTCTCAGATCTTTTACTTGATCTCGAATGTTCCTTGTGGGAACGATCTTGATTGCAGTCTTTTCCAAAAAGTAGAAGTAGCACGTGGTACTCTCCTGGCCGGGAGAGTCCCCCGTGGTGATCCTACCCTCAGTCAACCACCCCAAGGTCACTGACAGACGTAACAGTGACTACGGCACGCGCGATAAATGCACAGGTAGCTAACCCGTACTGGCACGCGGTTAGTCGTTTCGGTTAACGGGTGCGCCCAAAGCACAGCACGGAACCAGTCCAGGGCAGAGCCCTCTCAGTAACAGGGGTCCAACCCCTCCACAGTAACCAAACCGGGGCCTTGCCCCTCCACAGTCCGCGCACCCTCGCCTGACTACCCTGGTTTGCCCCAGCGGGCCTAACAAGTCGGTGTGGGAGGCTAGCAGAACCCCGGGGCCCGTGGGGTAGCTAGTACCGCCCTACACTAGTAGATCTCCTCGGTACTACGTACGCGAGGGCCAGCAAGTCGGTACAGAGTGGCCAGTCCCCGAGTCCCTGGGGTGGCTGGCTCCGCTCTGCACTAAACAGGGGGACAGTCGCTCTACTTGGTACTCCGTACTCAAGGGCCAGCTCACTTCCCCAAAACTATTCCATTCACTTTCCAGGAGTTCTACTCCTACTTCCCCGTAGGGTTCCATCCTTTTTACTGAAACATCCAGGTTTCACTTTCCAGTTTCACATTCTTACAATCCATGTTCTCAACCACGTTATCTATTCACAACAGGCAGCTGTTAATTCAAATTACAGGCAGCTTTATATCTCTTTCCATTTTCCAAGACTGCAGTATTATACATTCCACTAGTTTTCCCATCCTAGGATTCATGCCATATCCTAGGATCTATCATACAATCTAGTTTTCCAGTCCTAGGATTCATGCAACACCTAGGAGCTATCATTCCATCTATTTCTCATTCCTAGGGTTCATGCAATGTCCTAGGTTCTATTTATGGTTTCATAATTTAACAGATTTTAATAACTTAAAGCCACTCTACCAGGTACAACAGGAGTAATGGGGGCGTGATCGGGAATCCCGCGTGCCTCCGCGACTCCCAAGACTGCAACTGAACGAGGTCCTATCACAAGGATCAAACACAAGGAAAGTCTCAAAACAGTGTATAGCTACTGTAGACGGGTAGAGGAATTAATTCTGAAAAGAACGCAACTCGAATCGCGGAAAACGGAGCCCGAACGGGCCCTAAATGGGTCGAAAACGACGACACTGTGTAAAATCAGACGTCTGGAACTTCTTCCAGACGTCTTAAAAAGTGGATCAGAGAATTACCTGCTCAGCGTGGTTTCCCAGATGTCCAGAAGTCTGCGGGGACGTCTGGCCTAGCTCACAGACGTCCGATGGTCACCCCGAACGTCTGGAGGTCACTCTCGCCGTCTGGTACAACTTCCAGACGTCTGATTCGCAAAGGATGGCGAATCAACGAGCCTGCGCACAGCCAACTCCCTCCCTCAGTACGGTCAGTCGACAGGAAGGAAGAAGAAAGTGGAATACTCACCTTTCAGACGTCTGTATGATCTTCCAGACGTCTCCCTTGCCGTCTGGCTATAAACCCAGACGTCTGATTCTGGAAATTTTTCCAGAACAGGACACCGCTCGGCCTCCGCTCGCGACACCGCCCGCGTCGCACCTCGCGCGTCTGCTGCTCAGACCGCAGCAGGTCCCTCTCCGCGTCGTTCCGCGCCTCCTGCGCCCTCCGCCGGCCGGCCAAGCCTCTCCGGCGAGCTCGCCCTCACGGCAGAGCTCCGCCCTCGCACGCCGCACCTCCTCCGCGCTCACTGCGGCTGCCGCTGCCGCCCTCGCGCTCGCTCGCTCTCGCGCACAGGAAGGAGAAGAGGAAGGGGACGGTGGAGACGACAGGAGGGGAGGCGTGGCCTTTTAAGGCCGCGTGAGGAGGAGGGAGAGAGAGCGGGCAGGTCTGTAGCCGCAGAGAGAGAGGGAAAAAGAGAGAGAGAGAGAGAAGAATCGCGGGTCTGCGCGCCTCTCGTGGGAAAAATAACTGTTTTACAGACGTCTGGAAACGATCCTGGACGTCTGGTAAGACGTCTGGATGTGATCCCAGACGTCTGGTACGACGTCTGGGACACCTCCCAGACGTCTTAAAAGACGTCTGGGGTACGTGTTCGTTACATATCGATACTGGTTCACTAGTATCGGTACTTAGTATATGAGATTCCAGTATTGGTTCATCAGTACCGATACTCATTCAGTATTAAGTCCAGATGAGATAAGTTATTATTCAGGTCCATCTTAAGTTAGAGGTGGGTTACTTATATTATGGAATTAAACCTCAACATCAGGGTCAAACCCAAGTTTCCACGGATGCTCTCAAGCTATGAAGTTGAGTTTTTAAGTCTCGAAGATACTTTGTAACCCATTTGGAGTAAATGCAATACATTTAGAGGAATTTAGAAGCATTTAAGAGTTTTGTTATTCAAGTTTGTGCATGTTGGGTTCTATTGAATTGTGAATGAGCTTTCTAAGGTTGCAATCGAGTTGTCTTTATTTTCTCAGGTTCTGGGATTTGGAGGCATAAGAGATCTATGTAGAAGCTCAAGGTGAAAATTCATCTTGATTCGAGTTTTCTCTCTTATCCTTTGCTGTTATTTGTCTCTAAGGTTTTCCCCTTGTTAGTATTGAGTCTTAGGTTCCCTCTTTAGGCTTGCGAGTAGTTTAAGTTCTTAGGAAGGCACTATGAAATTATTAAGAGTGCGAGAGAGAGTGTTTTAGGATATAGCACAAGGTCTGTAGGTTTATTCTTAGCTGCCAACACAGGCGGAGAGAAGAAATTGATCATGGTGTTTCCAGCTATCTTAATGATTGACTCAAGTTTCTAAAGGATTCTATGAAGAAATTCAAGACTTAATTAGTTACTGGTGGTATATCGAAGCTGATCAGAGAAGCCACAACTGCTGTAGCTGTGCACTGAAGGAGCTATGTGGTTAGTGCCTCATCGCCCGCAACTGAGAATTTTGATGCAGTATATCCTGATTTGCATACCCTATGTGTACGACCGGTAAAGGCCCCAGAGCCACTTATAAACGTATATAAATTAAGTAAATTTGTGCCCGCCAAGGGGCAATGTCTCTATGGGCGGATCTGATCATGATACGTGACTATATGCTGGGCCGTTAAGCCAAATATCCTTCATGGAGAGCACATTCGTGATTTAGTCGTGAGTTGAGGTCCCCCACTGAGGGGCGGCCCTATGGGCGGATTTGATCTTGATACGTGGCTATATTCTGGCCGTTAAGCCAAATGCATGCTTAATTTATAAAGAACAATCTTTCTAAGCAAATTTCCTTTACATTCTTCCGGCAATAAGATCATGTTTTCAATGTTTATCATTTTTGAACTTAATTATCATTTGAAGAGTGATTGCCATGTTTTATGATTATTCTTTTGCAACTAATTCTTTGTACTCAACATATACTTAAGCTAGTAACTAACTAATTAAGCTAAGGTAATTAACTTAATCCACTAAGTTATGATTTGTACCTTATATAAACCTAATTAACCTAGTATAACTTAAGTAGAATAAGTAATAATGTAATTATATTTACTTATTATATATACACTTAACTTAAGTTAATCTAACTATAAATTAATCTAAGTCTTATAACTTAAGATAAGCTATATGTTTATAGTTTATTTAAGATAACTATAGTTATAAAAGGCCATAGCATATTTATAAGTCATATTTGTAATTTAGTTAAGTATTAGTCAAGTTGTTGATTTAGTAATTTAACTTAAGCTTTAGTAGTAAATTAAGCTATTAAGTAGATTATGTATATAGTAAATAGTATGTATTAGTTATATGTCTTATTAAATATAGTAAGTTATATATGTTAGTGTAAACTATACTTGTACTTATGTTATTAACTTAGGTAATTAAATCTAAGCTAAATTATGTAGTCTATAGTATTAAGTAAATTATACTTAATTAAGGTAATTATAACTTAACTAATGTTAATAGGAAATAATAAATTAAGAATCTAATTTAACTTATATGTATATTATACATTATGTACACTATGTTTCTTAACCTAAGCTAAGTATATAACTCATGTAAATATATTATAAGCTATTAAGTTAACATAAATGCTAATTATTAAGTCATTAGTAATAATAAATTTATTTAACAAGATTAACATAATTAAGATAATTTAAAATAATAATTGGTGAATTAAATTATAATAAGCCTCCCAGTGAACGTCCTGGACTCAAAACCACTATAAATTTATAAAATATGTTGATTGTCTTACACACTATATAACGACATAAAACCCTAATTACAATACGAGATAACTATAATATCACTAGCTTTTGTTGCCCATATGGAATTTAAATTATTCCAAATGGACATCAAGAGTGCATTTCTTAATGGATTTATTAAATAAGAGGTATATGTGAAACAACCTCCTTGATTTGAAGACTCAGAAAAACCTTACTATGTATTTAGGCTAAACAAAGTACTTTATAGATTAAAACAGGCTCCTAGAGCTTAGTATGAAAGATTAATAAACTATATATTGGATAATGATTTTAAAATTGGATAAGTTGATCCGACCCTACTCACTAATAGAAAAGGTAATGAACTTATCTTAATTCAAGCTTTTGTCGATGATATAAAATTTGGTGCTAATAATGATCTTCTATGCAAAGAGTTTGCGTAAGTAATGTAAGATCAGCTCGAGATGAACCTAATTGGAGAATTAAAGTTCTTCTTAGGATTGTAGATTGATCAAATGACGGATGGCATCTTCGTATCACAAAGAAAGTACATGAACGAGATATTAAACAAGTTCAGCATGGAAAATACAAAAGGAAAGGAAACACGAATGGCGACAAGAACTCAATTAAAAGAAGATGAAACGGGTAAGAGCATTGTCAAAAGCTTTATAGAAGCATGATAGGATCTTTGTTATACTTTTGTCTAGTATCTATCTACTACTAGGTTTCAAGTGAACCCTAACGACTCACACCAAAATGCTGTAAAAAGAATACTTAGGTATTTACAAAACACTATAGATCTTGGTCTGTTCTATTTCAAGTCAATCACGCTTGACTTATATTCCTACTGTGATGCTAACTCTGCAAAAAGTCAGACAAATTGCAAGAGTACTAATGGTATGTGTCAATTTCTCGAAAACTCATTAGTCTCTTAGGTTAGTAAGAAACAGAACTGTGTCTTTATCCACAATTAAGGCAAAATACATTGCCACATAATTAATGTGTTCATAGATCTTATGGATGAAGCAAACACTTGCAGACTTTGGTCTTAGCTTAAAAAACACTAGGATTCTATGTGACAACACTAGTGAAATTAACCTGCCTAAGAATCCTATACAACATTCTAGAACTGAACACATAGATATCAAACATCATTTCTTAAGGGACTATGTCGTTAAGAAGGAAATCTCATTAGAATTTGTTGAAACAATTAGACAATTAGCTGATATCTTTACAAAACCCATAGCAAAAGAAAGGTTCATAACAATTAGAATGGAACTAGGTCTTACAAGGCTAAAAGAACTTTAAAATTTGCCTTAATTTCAAGTCATCTATTGTTGATTCATCAAAACCTTTTAATCTATCAAAGTTAGGCTTTTGACAGATTAAAACTAGAGCAGGAAAACTCCCTCCAAAATTTTCAAATATTGATTGACCAACCCTCTATATTGATCGATCAACTCTTGGGCGAGAAATTTCCCTCCAAAGTAATTTCAAATTTATCAATCAACTCATAAGACTGATCGATCAAATTTGCTTTTGATTGACTAAATCTGGGCAAAATCAACTTCTCCAAGATTTGTAATTTTCTTCTCTAATCACTCAATCTTGATTCTAATCAGTCTCTAATCATAGATCGAGGTTCCTAATATATGCTTGCCTTATTTGCTAAGCCTGTAACCTATAAAAATGAACTTTTACATGCTTTTTACCTCCTCTTTCCAACTTCCTGAAGGTTCTCTAACGGAGGGCGGTGAGATTTGCGTGAAATATATAATAATGAGGAAATATAATAACAATCTCACAACAATTTGTAATCACACAAGTACATAGGAATTTTTAGGTGGAAACCTAAAATCGGGTAAAAACCACCACCTAAACCTCTCGGTTTAGGATTTCCCGATCGACCGAGTCGATCAAATCCACTAATCAAGTCACTTAAACGAGGGTGACTTAACCTCTTACAACAATGTTACTTAGATGAGGGTAGCGTGCCTCAAACCCCTCCTCTTCACGAGGAGTATTTTGTCCCACAAAGGAAATGGGAATTCGCAAAGCGAATACCCAACTAAGAATAAAGAAAATACAATAGAACCTATAGAGCCACAAAGTATAAATATTAATCTAGCTTCTATAACCAAAAGAGACTTTCCTTAGATGGAAGTGCGTAGGCGTGATCTCAGCAGAGTAACGATGCTCTCGAATTTGTTGAATGGGGCTTGGATAGGAAGATCACTTCACTTCTTGATAATTGCTTCACTATGACACAAAAGAGTGTGGAAGTAGTGTTACTTGGTGTATTTTGGCTTTAGAAGGGTGCTCCTCTATTTATAGAAGTCTTAAGAAGGATTTAGAAGCCTCTTCTAGTCGTTGGAGGGCTTCTCTAGTCATTGGGAATTATCCCAAGGTAAATCAGGCTGAAATTGAGACTATTTATGATTCTGATAGGGTTATCAGACATCTGAATTTATTATCAGACATTTGGGTCATCGTCTGATTTTATGGTCGGACATTTGATCTAAAAGAGTGGATCAACTAGACGGTGTTGGATTAGAACGGTCGTCTAAAGATGACTTTTAAGACGTCTGGACTTAAGGTTAGACGTCTAATTCTAGATGAGTTTCCTTCCTGTTTTTGTCCAGACCTAAATTGGGTTCTAGGATAAGTTGGTCAGACGACAGGTCGATCGTCTGGACGTCTGGAAATGCAATCTTCTGTGGGAATGGATTTCCCGAGGCTAAATAGTTAAACGGCTATAATCATCTGACAAAAGGTGATTTGGGCTGAACGTTTACTTATCAGACGTCTAGGGATCACTACGGACGTTTGAAAGTGAAAGTAGGTTAAATAAAGAGTTAATCCTCTAAGATTAGCGTGATAAAGCCAACGATCCTCTAGTTGGGTTTTGGCAAGGTCATCAGACATCTTCTAAGACGTCTGGACTAAAGGCTGGTCGTCTGAAATTAACAGACAGAAAGGACTAAGTCCAGCTTAAGTGTTTGGACATCTGATCAAACAGTCAAATGTCTTAAAGTCAAAGATCAGACGTCTGATTTCCAGATTGGACATCTGATCAGGTTGTCTGAAACCTATTTTAGTTTTCTAAGTTCTCTATGAACAGCCTAAGTATCCTAGGTTAGAGTAAGTGTTCCTAAGACTACTGTTAGATAACTTTAAGGCTCTTTAACAATCATCTAGACAAAAATAAAGAGCAAAAGAAACAACAAATGAATACATGAATAAATGTATCTATCCTATTCTTCATCTCTTTCCTTCTTCAAGCTTCCGCTCCAAGTGAAGCTCCTCCAATCTGCCATGGATGTGAGCTTGAGCTCCTCCATCATACTTGTAACAATTTGCATTTTCCTGAAACTTTAAGCTCAAAGCAAATGTTAAATTACAAGTGTTTTGTTATCATCAAAATTAATGATCGTGGTACCCTTGCACCAACACTTCCCACCTCTCAAGCTAAACCTTCTACTACTCCACCATCCTATCCCCCATACCAGCATTACATAGCGTTCTACCTCGCACCAGTCCTACCCACTCCATTCTATGATCATGAGTGGCAGTTTTTTAGCAGGCAGTTTTCCAGGAAAGATTCCATTAGGATACAAGAAGTGACAGACGACATCTCTCTCATGATGCATAAACAAAGAGATTATAATGGCCATGATGGAGCATGGGGCTCGGATATCTGACTACCTGAGTCACCAATGATAGTTTCTAGATTAGTTGGGAAAGCAGATTCACGCTTTTCAGTTCTGCAACCAGCGACTCCCAAATCCAAACATGTAGCAGCAGCAACTCCTCCTCCTACTCATACTGGACCACCTCCTCCCCCAGTTACCTCAATAGGACCTACTTCAACAGCAGTACCACCACAACCAATAGTAATACCTCCCTCACGTTAGCAGCAGAGCAGCAATCATACCACACCGTCTCGGGTTTCTCTAGCAAAGATGAGTCAGATTTGTCCACAGACCAGCAGATGTTTACAACTCCAAGTTCCACTCACCTCCTCTACTGGACCCAGCACCTCCAACCACAAGCTAGATGATTTCGATATGAACATAGGGTTCCCGGAGAACTTGGATGCTTTTCTTAGGTTTTTCTAGTCCGATACCAGGGCTTGTAGTACATTTATATATCAATTTGGACTCTTATGATTTCTGTTGCTACTTTATTTCTATCTTATGTTGAATATCTACTCTTTCATCCATATACAACTTTCAATTATTCATTGAATATTGATAAAAGCAGCATACCATGCATTGCATTTGACATATAAAAAGGGGGAGCCTATATATGATATGAAATTAACATGTACTTATCTTGTGAAATGGACTTATACTTTTTGTTAATAACAAAAGAGGGCAAATATTCTATATACACTGTTTAAAGCAGCATGTGTCATGCATTACATGCATATGTAATTATAATTTTGTTATCATCAAAAAGAGGAAAATGTTGATACCCTTGTTTTGATGTAATAAAATTATGCTTTATTGCGAACTAATAATTGGTTTTACTCTGGTGAAATGATTGCAGATTGGAAAAATTGAATTTAAGAAATTGATTAGGTCTTTAGACTTGTACCTTTTTCTTTTTAGTCTAGAAAAATATATAAGGAACCTCAAAGTATTAGGTGTTCATTTTGTTACTCATTAGATAATAAACTTAAGCCAAAAATCAAGTTTTCAACACTATTGATCGATCGATATTTTACCAATGATTGACCAAACATATTAATTTAATCGATCAAAATCACCTGACAGTCATATCCTAAATTTGCGCATGAAGTCAATCAAAACACATTTTTAATTGATCAACATGTAATCGATCAAAATACAATTTTAATCGATCAAAGTATATTTTGATTGACCAACGTCGTTTTTATAAACTTTCCACGCATAAATAGAATCCCTCGACCCTCATTTCAAAATACACCTCTCAAGGCAATCTTAAAGCAAAAAGCTCTCTTACTCTCTCGTGCTTTCGCGCCTTTGCGCCTACGCTCTACGCTTTCTAAGGAGACATCAAAAATCATGGTTTGCATACTTTTGAGGTTCCATAGGATATATTATATTTTTATTCCATTTATTTTTTATTTAGGACCTAAGTTGTTAAGATTTATGTAGTTCATATCTATTTAGGTGTCAAAAGAGAAGATGTCATTGTAAAGAAGTTGTGTCACCCTTGTATTAAGTGGTGTACTTGTGGATTGACTATCATCGACTTAGTTGTGAAAATCCTAAGCTAGAAGGTTTAGGTAGTGGTTTTGACCCGAAAGAGTTTCCACTATAAATTGAGGTGCAATCTATCTTACTCTTTGTGGTTTAATTTTCTATACTTTGTTCATATACACTATTCACACCTCTAATGGAGAGCACACTGAAAATCACGAACGAGCTAAGGCAAAGAAGTGAGAGGAGAATTACATAGTCCTGTTTACATCCACAAGTTTAAAGGGACTTCAGGCATCAATGAAAGAAGAAAAGAAGACAATTGTGGCCATAGAAACGACTTTCAAGGTTGCTAAACAAGCAATAACTACTGAGGTTATAAGAGACTCATAGTTGCACCATAAGATATATTCAGAAGATCCAGGAACATATATGGATGTAGATGGTTTCCAAAAAGTTAAGGAAAAAAACAAATCTTCATCCCCTTCAACTTTGACTTGAGGAAGCATGTTAGCATGAAACAAAGCTACGTGACAAGTGCCATGTGGTAGCAACAGTTGGTAGCCATGTAGCACATGGCAGAGTTTGGTAGGACCCACTGTTGAGCGCATGATGTATTTGTGTGTGCGTTGGATAAATAGGTTTAGATTTAGTTGTTTTTCAAATTTATTTTGTGCCACTTGAGACAAATTTGTTGGAGCCCTTATTTAAAGGTTTGGTTTGTTTTAGAAAACAAATTTAGCGATTTATTAGAATTGAAATTTGATTTGTTATTGAGATTGATTCTCTATTAATAAAGACCAATTCTCTTTATTTGTTTTTTAACTTGCAATAAAATAGTTTTACATTCATCAACTCCCTCCTATCTCTCCTCCATAGCTACTGACCTCTCTCTCTCTCCTCTCTCCACATGCCAACTCCAAGAAAAAGAAAAGCTCCTCCACACAACAACTTTCACAGTTTTCAGTTACATCATCAGGCGTGCATCACTACTTGGGTTGAGCCACTTTGGTAGTCCTTTAAAATCATCGCATTGGGTGAAGATGCCTTGACCCATAAACATGATCATCAGTATGAAACAATTAAAAATTAGAAGGCTTACTTTACACTTCCAATATCTTAACATCAAGAATATGGACAAACAGACCCAAGACAACGCTGTCCTATTCAATTGCTAAGTTTGAGTAAAAGTTCTCTGGACCATATGTACATGTACGACCCAGTCCTATTTCAAGTTCTAAGTTAGCGTACAAGCTCTTTGGATCATACAGTATATGTATAAAATGCAAAACGGGAAACAGGAGAAACTATGGTTATGATAGTTTAACCACATGAAATATACAATAAAAATAGCAAATGCAACAGGCTAGATTTATCAGCTTCTTTTGAACAGCTCCTTGCCAACATGCTTGGCAAGAGCAATTGATTTCACATCTGCATCCTTCATGAGCTGCTCCCTCAGCAAACGGCGTAGGCGCTGCCGAGCATTCTTTGCTCTCTTAGGTGCTAACCGCATGTCCCTCTCTTCGAAAGCTAGTCTGAACTTCTCAGCCTTTGACAATTCATCTTTGGCATTGTCAAACTGCAGTGGCACTGTACTCGTCCTTGACAGGGGAGCAACATGCCATGTTTTTGGGTCAATCCCCTCAACAAAGGGTTCATCCAGAGCTCTATGTGGTAAAGCTGCAATTGGAACCTGAGTTCCACGAATGCTTAGAAGGGATGGTTGTGGATTGACAACAATCCGAGGGCATTCCGTGGCTAACTGTTGCAATGAGTAGTCATCTATTTTTGGCTGCAATTTATAGAATAACAAAATGATTCATATAACTTGGAAGGGCATATCATAAATATGATGACATATTTTAAATAACTCTTAGACAGCGAATGTTCATTGTGTCTATCTAAAAACTAATGCAATAATGTCAAAGTGTGTCCTATATGACAATTATACATAGGTGTTTGTTGCATCAAGATTCTTTGGAGAAAAAGGATCTACAGGGGTAAATCAAAAACAGATTCTTCTTAGTGAGGCATTCTTGAAGCAAGATTGGTATTTCACTGTTTACCAGATGCTATGATGGTAAATTGTTTCTTTCAGGATCTCTGCAAATCATCCTAGGAACTTTGCAATTGATTGATGGTTTTATATCCGATCATTTCAGGATAGGTCAAGCCAGAAGTCAATTATACTGAATTCTTTATTGTATTCTATAACGTAGGCGGACAGTGGGGATTGAACCCACATCTCCTCGGCATTTAAAAAATCAATATTATTAAAGTTTAAATGGTGGAATCATCATGGATTCATTAACAAAATGGAGGAAATTTCCTCCAGTTTAGCAGCTGGTGTTAAAATGGATTTGACATTTTGTTTTCATATTGAAAGGCCCTTGTCATGTTGTAGCAGAAGCTCGAAGATGAATAGATGAATAGTTGATCATGGATGCTTTAGCTGTTTTTACTGGTTATTCATATCCAAGATGACAATACTGGTTTAATTAGACAGCACATCTAATTGAGTGATAAAGAAAACCCAACTTTTCCAAATTCACCTTCAGTGAGCTTCCAAACAACTTCGGACCAATACGTTGCTCAAAAAATGAAAATGCTTGTGTTTCCCTATCCAGCAGTGATTTCCTAAAACACAAGTCAATAGAAAGAAAGGGGAGACCAAAACTCTCTGATTTCTAACGTTATTTCATAATTACGTGCCTGATCACCATTCAAATATCCAAAATATACTTTCAGTTCACAACATCCACCAAAGCCTACTATCTTGGTAGTCATCCTCGTATTCAGCTTATTTCTTATAAGACCAGATGATTTTGACACCTTGAAAATAGGAATTTCAGAGGCACGTTTGGAGGCTTGCCAAGGAAATTCTGGCATTGTCATAGAATATTTATAATAATATTAAATTCAATACAGTTATACTGCCAAAGCTTCATACACTTAAACATTAAATCCTAAGATCTAGCAATGTAGCTCTTCAATAGATAACAATCATAGAGATCTAGTGATCCTTAGATTAAGTGATTTTAGCAATATCCCATCATAAAATTCACGGATCCACGAGTTAAAATCCTAAAACCCATGGTTGAATAAATTGATCTAGAGATTTAATCTAGCCTACGGTTTAGAGAAGGTAAAATACTTCACAGATCTAGCAAGTGGAGAGAAAAGCCCACGCAAGAGCACTTCTCACGCCAACAAATATAATGGCAACAATGGATCAAAATGGACTGCCATGCCATCCATGTAAATAATAAAATACCAAAATGGTGCAAAATTTGCACCTTAGACCACATTTTTTGCTGAAACTGTTGGCACAGTCAAAATTTGATGAAATACTAACACTCCATTAGACACTACATGTGTGCCAAAATGGCCTAACATCCCCAAATGGATCTTTTGACAGCACATCGCTGGCATGCTAAAGACAAATAAAACATTGTAAACAACCCATCGTACCATCAACAGTGAACATCAATGAAATCTTCCTGCATTTTCATGAAATCCTGCACTCTATAATTTGACTAGATAAGAAAAGAGGATTCCAGCATCCTCGTACAACTCCACCATCAATAGACCAATAAGAAGAAGCCTTCAGCTCCTGATCTTCAGCCAATACAATCTAGGAAGCCTTTCAAAAAAGTGCCTCAATAGATCCAATCATCAAACCAAAAACAAAAGTTTGCACCATCACGAATCTTCACAAGAAATCTATTAGCAACCAAAAGAATGAGATCCATCAAACCTTGCCAAAAAGGGATCCTTTATATCTCTCTGAAGTCCTACGAAAAATCCACTTATAACATGAAAGAAAAAAGGGTTTTTACATATATGACCCTAGAAATATTGTAAGAGGTGTATAGCCCTTCTAATATCATATTTACATATATATCCTTGGTATTGACATATATGCCCTCAAAAATGTCAATCCATTAACTTGCATACCCTTAGAAAAGATTGGAGTAAACATTAAAGTTTTTTTCCCAAAACATCCCCTCCACCTCCCATCCCGCACCTCCTCGACCTCTAGCAATTCCCACTCTGGCTCCACCTCAGACTCTTGCTGCCCCAACGCCACCTTCTGATCCAACCTCGGCATGTACAACCTTCCCAGGAATGCACTTGAGGACACAATCCCACAGGGTCTCATGCAATGTTGCCTCCTCTCACTGGACCTCTACGGGAATGCCCTTGGCAGGGACTCGACTTCATAGGTAGCATTTATAAGTTAAGGCGGCTCTTCCAGCTGGACCACTTCGATGATGGGTTCTTCGGCGAGGCCCCCAAAGGCATCACCATGCTACAGAACCTCAAGGATCAGCTAAACAACAATGGCTTCACCAAGGCAGTGCCCAGTGGTAACAAGCATCAGGTTGCGCCCAGTTCATAAATCAAACAAATTGAGGCCAACCTTTTTTACCAACCAGTGAGAATCTTAAACAACAAATGGTAAACTCTTGTACTTAAATCAAGATCCAAACTTTTAAGCCACCCACTTCACAAATCACCAAATTGACACCAACCCATCTTGTCAAACAGCAAGGATCAAGTACCAAAAGTGCATAAGAAGGAAACCCCAAAACACTCATGAAGATCCAAAATTGAGATACCCACTTCGCAAACACCTAAATCGACGACAACCCATTTCGGTAAATGGCACCCAAAAGCATCAGAAAGGAAAAGGTGGGGGGCGAAAGGAGGGAACCATACGTGAAACGGGTAGAGCTGTTGCCGATGGGAGTTCCCACATGGTATCCACTTCCCACATCCCTAACGTGATTTTCTCAACACTGTATTGGGTAAACCGAAAGTACCCCTAGGGGCACTGCAAGGGATGTCATTAGGAATCAGAAAGGAAAAGGTGGGAACCATATGCTAGGGATGTCATTAGGTAGGGCGAAAGTAACATAGGGGCCATCGGTCTAGAGGAGTTCCTTATGATCGTTCCAGCTATGATATCGTGTGGAGATTATTAAAATTGAAACTTTATTATTATGAATCTTAAGAAGAAAACAAATAGCTTGGTCCCTTTATATAGAGAGGATACCAATACAAGAAAGAAAACAAACTTAAGCTAAGCAAATCTAATCAAATCCCTTAAAATTCTATCATATCTTTAATAACTTAAAACTAAAAATAGAAAACAATGACTAGGAAACACTAAAAATAAAAAAGACACAAGATGAAACTTTCCACTTCCAACATAGCGACCATCTACATCCTGACGTGGATTTTTCTCCAACAGCAATATTAGTATAAGTAGAATATACGTATCACATATGCAAGTAAAATATCTACAAAATTTTTAGATACCCCTGATTCTATGCTATTTTGGTGTTTATGGTTCGAGTGCAATGGTGTTATCTTTAAGCAAGAGAGTGCACATGTGGACGATGTAATTTATCATTTCAACTCTCTTTTGTAATATCTGGATTATAAGCTCTCCTTTTTAATGAATCAGGGGGTAACATCCCTTGTTAAGCCTATTACGAAAGATGACCAAATCAATTATTTGTTGAGTCCTATGTGCCTTTATATAGAGAGGCACAAAAGGACAAATAACAACCATAACCTCATACAATAAAGAAATATAGCAAGCACGCATAAAACTTATACAATTCAACACTTCCCCTCAAGTTGAAGTATAGGCGTCAAACATGCTCAGCTTGGAACATAAGACTTCAAACCACTTCTTCAAGAGTGCTTTGGTGAAAATATCTGCAATCTGGTGTTCAGTGACAATATAGGGTGTGGAGATCTTCTTGCTCATAATACCATCTCTAATGAAGTGACCATCCACTTCAATATGCTTTGTCCATTCATGAAAGGCTGGATTATTAGCAATAAATATGGCAACCTTATTATCGCAGAACATAGGAATAAGCCTTGAAATCTAGACACCAAAATCCTACAAATGAACCGAACCCACAACAGCTCATAGGTAGACCTACTCAGATTCTACACTCGATCTAGAAACCACTACCTACTTCTTGCTCCCCCAGGTAACAAGTTTGCCACCTACATAGGTAATGTACCCTTTGGTGGACCACCTGTTTTCATGTGCCCCAACATAGTCAGCATCAGAATAGCTACAAATGTCAAGACAACCATGGTTCTAGAAAGAGAACCCCTTCCTAGAGGCACACTTCAAACATCTTAACATCTGACAAACTCCATCCTAGTGGATCACCCTGGGGATCCGCATGAACTAGCTCAGTCATCCCACAGCAAAAGCAATGTCAAGTCTAGTGACTATCAAGTATAATAGCTTCTCAACCATGACTCAATACTTAGTCACATCCTGCAATGGTGAGACAAACTGCATCTCCACTAGGCAACAACGGATCCATAGGCACATAGATCGATTCGCATCCAAGCATGCCAGCCTCCTTTAGCATATCCAGCACATACTTCCTTTTAGACAAGACCAGTCCCCCATCTATGTATTGTACCTCTATACCAAGAAAATAACTAATATGGCCTAGATCTTTAGTAACAAACTGCGAGTGGAACAAGGATTTGGTGTTCCCTATGCCTTTTGTGTCACTGCTAGTCAACAGAATGTCATCAACATAGACAATTAAAATCACTAATCTTTTCTCCCTATGTAAAAGCTGAGTGGTCAGTAGAAGATCTTGTAAAGCCATACTCTTGTACTGCTTTACTAAACCTGTCGGACCATGCTCTCGGACTCTGTTTAAGGTCATAGATGGACTTTTTTAGCCCGCACACCAACACTCCTGAATAACGAAGCTTGGGGTTGTTACATGTAAACTTCATCTTCCATATCCTCGTAAAGGAATGCATTTTTTATATCCAATTGATGAACAATCCATCCCTAATTAACGACCACAAAGAGCAAAATCCGAACTGAATTAAGTCGTGACATTGGGGAGAAGGTCTCAAAATAGTCCACCCTAAAGGTTTGCTTATAACCTTTCACAACAAGACGAACTTTATCGCTCTCAGACCCATCAAGACGGCACTTGAGGATGCATACCCATCTACAACCCACAACTATAGCACCTGGGGGTAGATCTACTAGCTCCTATGTTCCACGGGACTGTAAGGCGACCATCTCTTCTTCCATAGCAAGTGTCCTAGATAGGTCCTAGAAGGCATCTCTATGATCCTACGGAACTTGGTGATTGTCAACTGTCTAAGAAAGGCGTTATCCTACTACAGGTAAATGATTAACATAAACTGAGAAACAGAAAATCTAATACAAGACCGTTGACCCTTTCAGTGAGCAATGGGAAGACTCAAATTTGTTCTCTCGGTAATAGAAGGTACCTAGTCAAGCGAGTCACTAGCATCTGAGAACTAAGTAGGAATGGTAGACAAGGGCTCGTCTATTGGAGGAGCAGACACTGTTTTGCACTGGATGTGCCTAGGAAATGTGTCTATAACCTCATGATGTCTTGAAAAGTCTATCGGTGGTAAGAAAGGCTCAGAGGGATCTAGAGGTGTAGCAACAAGCATAGGAAGAGGAATCTCCTGAGGTGTAGCAGGAATTGAGGACTCCAACTTTTTGGAATAATAGGGAATTTCCTCAAAAAATGTGACATCCACAAAGGCATAAAATCCCTATGCCAGTGGGTCATAACACTGGTATCCTTTCTATGCTCTAAAATACCCCAAAAAAATACACTTGACAGACCAAGAGGAAATCTTATCCACCTTGAATAGGTGGACAAAGCACACAACCAAAACCTACAGGAGTGATGGAAAATAAATCTCTGCTAGGAAACAACACAAAGTAAGGAGTTCTACCACCCAATACAAAGGAAGAAACCTGATTGACCAAAAACGTGCCATTCAAGACTACATCCGCCCAAAAAGAAAATAGTATATTCATCCGAAACATAATGGTACAGGTAACATCCAGAAGATGACATAACTTATGTTCAACAAGCCCATTTTTGTTGGGAGGTGTGAATGCAACACATTTGATGTATAACACCAATTGATTGAAAGAACTACGTGAGCCTAGTATTAACAAATTCAAGCCCATTATTACTGTTAAAAATTTTGATAATAGTGGAAAACTGAGTATTTCTTGAAAAAAATTTTGAACAATGATAGGGACCTCGGACTTTTCTTTCATCATAAAGACCCACGACATCTGAATGCAATCATCAACTAATAAAAGAAAATATTTTTTTTTTGAGAAAAGGTGGAAGATTACCTGAGTGTGGTAATCATCCGTAATTTGTATTAAAAAAAAAAAGGAACGGACTTACATATTTTGCAAATAAAAATCAAAAAAATATCTCACTCCTCTAACCACATTGTCAACCCAACAATGCTCATTATGAAAGACCTTGCCCTTCCTTTGTAGCCAAATACTCCAAATAATCACACCCTAACACCAACCTCTCATATAAAGAAGAATATGATCTCTGAAGCTTGTCCAGAATCTTTCAAAATCCGTTGTGTCGACTGTGTGGAGATTGAACTGTGCCCAAACATCTCTGGCGAAGTCGCATTCAAAGAAAAGATGCTGCACATCTTCATTAGCATTCTAACAACGAGGACAAATAATATCTCCATCCGGAACCCATTTGGATCTGTACATTCTTATAACTATCTGTCTCCTTCTAAAGAACCAAAGGAAGAGTCTTATCTTGAGAGGGATCTTACATTTCCAAATCAGTGTGGAATCTCCATCAATCAGATTGTGGCTAACACCATCATTAGCAATCAACTTGTATGCACGATTAATCGAAAATGTCCCATGCTTCCAGAGACATCAGTCCGATTCTGCAGCAGTTGGGGACAGACCGTAATTACATGTAGCAGCTGCTGCAATTCACTGAAAGTGGCCTCAAATAGACCCTCAGGCAACCTGATATCCCAACAATTAAGATTTACATCCCATAAATCCTTAACTATGGCATCTTTATTGAGAATATATTGAAAAAGTCTAATAAACCTCTGAAAAAAATCCCATTTTCAGTCCAATCATCATGCCGAAACCTGAAAGATAATCCATCACCCAAAGAAGGCACAAACTGTTCTAAAAATTCAGATAAAAAGGATCTAATGGAATGCCAAACCGCAGAAACACCATTTAAATTAACATCGACCCCCTGCATCAAGTTCATACAATCACCATAAGAATCTTTGAATATGGAATTAACCATAGATCTATCATCCTTACCACCCATTTCAACAGTCAAGCCTTGTAAAAATGCAATAAATGACGAATTCCAAACCTACCATCTTTCTATTGCATTTTAATAGAAAGAAGGTGGGTTTGGACCAAGGAAATAATATCTGGTAGAATGAGATGTAACCGATTAGCCAGAAATTTTGCAACTAAAAGATAAACACTATTCAACAAAGCAATGGGCCTAAAATCCTCCAACAAAACTCCAGATTGCCTTTTTTCAGAAGCAGGAATAAATATAACTTGTTTAACCTCTCAAAACTTTCATTGCCTTTGAAGAACTCCTTAATCATAGTAACAACATCCTTTCCAACAACATCCAACAATTCTTTATAGAAAATTATTTGTAAACCAACTGGGCCCGGGACTCCTTCCGCCTTCATTCCATGCATGGCTGAAAGAACCCCCTCCTCTTCAACGTCCTTAACGAGTGACAACTTTGCATCTTCCCCAATTTGTTCAATTTCTAAAGTTGCCAGCCACCAATCACCACATTGTTGTTTTCTAGTGAAGTCTTGAAAATAGTTTTTGAAACCAATACAAATCTCTTCTCTTTTTTTCAAGACCTCATCTCCAACCTTTACACTATTTATCATGTTTCTCCTTGCACTAACTGTTAAGATAAAAAATCCCGTGTTTGCATCACCTTCTTTAAGCTAAAGTTGTCTTGACTTTTGTCTCCAATCCATCTCTTTATGATCTTTAAACACAATTGCCTGGAATTTTCGTCTCTCAAGACAATCATCATTGAAGAGTGGAGCGACTCCTTTTTATCCAGATTTGAAATATGCAAAAGTGCATCACACCGTCTCTCCTCCCTATGAAGTTTAAGGTCCCGTTTGAATTCCATCATAGCCAATCTAACTGATGTAATTCTGCTGGATAGAGTACGCGTGGCCAAGGAGGAAGCAGGAGTAGAATTCCATTTATCCTGAATTATTTCCTTGAAACCTGGTTCCTTAAGCCACGATTTGTGAAATTTGAAATAGGTGGAGTATTTCAAATTTTTATTACTGCGCCACAAGAGGGGAGTATGATCCAAAAAAGGCCCTATCGCATGCAACCCCATCTGCCAACTGAAAATTTTCTGCCATGCCAATGTTACATAAAAATCTATCAATACACGACATAGCTTCACTTCCATTTCTCTAAGTATATCGCGATCCAGAAGGAGGCAAATCGATGAGATCCAAATCTTGTATCACCTGCTGAAATTGAGAGTCGATATATCACATCTACCATCCGGTCTATCTTTAGACCATAAAAGTTGCATTAAAATCACCATAAATTAGCCAAGGCATGCCATCAATCAAAGAGGAGGCCTACCTAATCTCATCCCAAAAAATCATCCTTGAACTATCTTCACACAGCCCATAAACTGTAGCCACTGCAAAGGTGAAACCATCTGGCTTCTGGAGAAGACCACAATCATTGTTCTGCCAACCTTGCTTGACGAACAGAGCTCAAAAAGGTCATCGTACCATAGCATAAGCACGCCCCCCCGATCTACCTATCACCTCCAAGTCTAAACAATTATTATACCGATCACCACAGATATTGGTTTTTAACTAAGACTCTCCAAATGTGTTTCCTGAAGGCACGTAATATCAATTCTCCATTCGGCCAAATATCCCTTCAAATTTGTCTTTTGTCATCTCTGAGGCCCCCTAACATTCCAAGATAGGACGTTAACCATTGATATGCGGAGTCACTCCCCCCTTGTGAACCCTTTTGGCCCCAACCACTCTAGCAACCTGATTATCGACATCCACCTTCCACGCACTTGTAGCAGAACTCGATGTGGACCTTTTTCTTTTGTAACAAGCACTCAAAATTAATTTATGCTTTTGAGGAAAAGCATTAACATGCTCAAATGATTTTCTGGACCTATTGGATGAGATTTTCCAGTGGTCAATTCTAGGCTTGATATTTGAATTGATGCATAACATGCCCCTGTCATTCACATCCGACCTTCATCATCAAGTGTAAGCTTCGGCACTTGTACATTGCCTATCACCTCATTTCCTTGCAACAAAATGTTTGCCTCAAGTTTATCAACAACACAAGTTCCATTAAAAATGGAACCAAAAACCAAAGATTGGTTTTCCCCCTACACAATCAGTAGGGTAGACATAAGAATCACACAACATAAATCATTGATTTCAAGCGTGTTGCAGGTGTACACACCACAACCGAACCTAGGTTTAGGTCCGGCCTCCACCTGTGAAGAGTGAAAAGCGAAAAGCACCTGCTCTAGCCTCCCCACGTGTGTCAACCAATCTTCCATTAGAGCCAAGGGACGATGTGGTGGTAAATTCTTCGAATATAAACCCAAAAGCCAAAGGTAGATTCTCCCTCTGCACGAAATGAGAAGCAGCAACAACCTCTGGAATGTTGCAACAAGTATCGAGTACATTAGATGTAAAGCATCTAGGCTTACCGCGACTGGACCCCTGATTGGGTCCGGTATCCACCTACAAAATGCAAAAGGCATCAACCCCAAGCTCCTCACGATCAGCAGAAACACCCCTGCATGCACCAAAGGATCAACCAACAACAAAGGTGCAATCCTTGCGAGCAACCTAGAGAGCTTGTCGAGCCTGAGTTCTGATCGGACTGGCAGCCCACTGCTCGCACACTATAGGGTCTTGCAACAAAAGACCAACGAGACCCGATCTTCCTCGGCAAACAGAGATTGGTGATGATTAATGATCAGATCAAGAAACTCACCAAATCCAGATCCAAAAATGGATCCGGATGCCACCTGTTCAGAGCATTGGTTAAAGCATTCCACATTAGCTCCCACGTTTGAAACAACACCCAAAACCGTTAGCCCCGAAATTAGGGAGCCCAGCACTAGCACCAGCTATGGAATTCGAAATTTGAATCCCAGTAGCAAAAACGATAAGGTACCCTTTTCGAACTCCATTCCAGCCAAGAAACATGGCAAGAAAATCGACCTTCCAACTTCGATAGCATTGAGTTTGCAGTTGATAACACTACATTTTACAATGTTAATTCTGCCAAAAGAGGTCGGTCTTAAGGGTAAAATGCACAGAAGACACAGGAATGGGAGCATTGCATACATCGCACATCAATATTACTTATAGTACATTATTAATGGCCATGTGTACAACTGCATGTCAAAACAGGTCTCAAATGAGCGATCGGACCGCATAGATGGATTCAGAGCAACAAATGAAGTCCAACAGACTCGGAATCAGCCAAATCCGACATCCGGAGCTCCCTCTATCAGCCTGAGAAGTTATGGTCGTTGATCATCAGATCAACGACCCACAGCATGCCACGTGGAGCCGCCCCCGTGCCCTTCATCACGCAACATCATCCGATCGGACGGCTGAAAAGCACAATCGCACGCGCTCTCCACATCTCAGCGCCTGACCTCACACAAAGATCCGACCGTTGGATCCCCATCCAACGGTCAACAGCTGCCGCTCCAAATCCTCTCTACGCAACCCCGCAACACGCCCTCAAGGCGCGCGTTTGAAGCACTTGCAATGATTAGGCAGAGAAATCAATCGCGCGACCAAATTGGATCGCCCGATCACCATCGAGCGGGTGCGGCAGCGCCATGCGGCGCAATCGCGCAGCAACGCGCGCTCGAGGGGCGATCCAAGCGCGCCCTTTGCGCAGATCTCAACCATCCGATCGAACAATGCGCGCACACAGATCGTGCGTGAAGAGAACAGGCGCACGCAAACGATCGCCAAGCAGGGTGCTTCACCGACGTTTTAGGAAGAGTTTTAGCGACGTCCCGGACGTCGCTAAAACCCCTTCTTCATTTGAAAAGACCTTCTCCCTATTTAAACCCCTTATAACCACCTATGGAAGGCATTCAATACCTTTACAAGTGTTCTACCCCACTCCAAGGTTCGAAATGCCGATTTCGATGCCGTGCCGATGAATTCCAAGTGTGCATTTCGTGGGCAGGCCGTGGAAATGCCCGTTTTTCGATTGGCATGCCGAGGGCATGCCGATGCATACCAACAAAAATAGCAAAAGTAATTAAAAAAATCAATAGCAACCTAGACATGGGCACCAATTTCGCCAGCATGCCGACCATGCCGAGGGCATGCCGACGAAATCCCTGTAAATCGACGCTTTCTTCATGTCGGCACGACTGTTGCTCGGAAATGCCCTTGCCGACGGCATTTAAATCAATGCCCCACTCCTAGCCACCTTAGCACTCTTTTGTAAGCGCCGGAGTTGACGAGCCTCCGACGAAGCCAACCTCCACCGTCGTAGCCGCCTTGCCGACCCCTCTTTCTCTCTCTCTCTCATTAACTTGGTTTTATCTTAACCATTCATCTATTGTTGTAATTGTAAAACTCAGTTGCATGATTAAATGATGACGTTCCTTATTTAGCTATTAGCTCTCTCTTGTTATCAAGTCTTCCTTAGCTTAAAGTTGCATGAATGTGCTGAACAACAAACTCTAACCCTACTCTTTCTCTCTTTTTCTCTCTCTCGCTCGTTTTTCTACCACGTCTTCTTGCAAGCAAAAACTCACTTTCTCCGTGACATAAAGTGACAGAAAATTCGATTTTTACGCCCCCTGTAATTGACACTCAGACTCACATCCGTTTCTTCTTTTAAAACCGACGCTGCGAGCACGAACTATAACAACCCTTTTAAACAAACACGTCTCTCGCACGTCAGTTTTTAACGCCGTTGCCAGGGAGGCAACAGATTTATTTTGTCACTTCCATTTTACATCCATGCTTACATCATCTAACGCCTTGTATCCTTCTACTTGATGGTTGCAGAAATTCGGCGCTTGGACGGCGAAGCAATGCAACTCGTGACGGTAAAGAGGGAGTAAGCGCAACAAGGACCGGTCGTGAGTAATTCTTCATCCGTGGTTGTTTGCTTTCCTAAAAATCTAAAAAATTGTAAAATTGAAAAAAATTGGCGTGGTGCATGACTGCCTGATCCACATCCTTAACACATCACCCAACAAAAAAAAACACTCTAACATTCTAAATGACCTAAGCTTCTTGGAGTGTTCTTTCTTTTTTAGTGGTGTTTGCGAAGCCACCTTAAATTGACATGGGCCGCACCACTCAACCCTAAAATCAACTCATCTGATAGCAGTTGCATGAACACTAGGATGAGCACTCTAGGGTTTGAGCCTCTTCACATCAAAGGAAATCTACTATCACCAATTGTGTGCAAAACTTGACGTGCCCACATGAAACTTGTCTGAAAACATTAAGACACATCAATCCTAAAAGACACAAAAGGATAAAACATTAAAAGACACATCTTAAAAAGAAAAAATCCCTGCTTGAAAATCATGTTTTGATAGGAGCACGCACACTGGAATTGGAAAACTAAAAGGCACCACTCCAATCAACGCCTCATCACATAACCCTAGCACAAGCACTATCCTAGCCCTTTTAAAACAGAGTAGACGTACCCTAGGCAGGACTTAGTTAAGTCTTGAGAGGCGTGGTCTTGTTTGCTGGCCATTTGGCTTTCATTCCCTTATTGGAATCTGGTGACTAGACTGCAGGGAAGTGTCAAACGACCGCGGTTGTAGGGTCTATGGAACCAGCGGCGCAAGCCAAAGGAAGAACCTTCCCTACAATCCCCTCATAATCAACCTAGCCAGATTAGCTTTGGGAAGGGAAGTCCAGTGCTTATGGACTTGATCGCCCCTTTGGAGATTTCTAGGTCCCCTAAGGAATACACCATAAGAACTAGGTTTGTTTGCTTGATTGTACACACTTCTCGCATCTGTCGCTCTCCGCATCCCCTCCTGTTCTTCTCAAGTGTATGCACGGGAGACGATCACTTCATCCCAAGTTGTTTGTTTTGGGACGGGAATCCAGGCGACCTAATTCTGCTAGAGACATGGCTAAACCCAGAATAGATGAGGTTGAGGACCAACCCCCACCAGACACAATGGCCATCATCTAGGCCCAAATTAACGCAAACCACCAGCTTCAGCAGCAACAAATCCACACCATCATACAAGCCAAACAGCAGTTGCAAAACCCATAGGGGCAACCACCACCACCTTTCCAAGGCCCACAAGGGCAACCGCCACTTGACCGACCACCATTCCAGGACCAACCTAGACCCCTCCGCGACTTCTATAATCCTTTCGCTATTCGAGTCGAGCCACACCTTAGGATCGCCGAAGGGGAGATGATTTTGAGCTGAAACCAAATGTCCTGAGTCTGATTCAGAGCTACTTTCATGGAAGCTCAAATGAAGATCCCTTCCAACACCTAGAGGATCTTGACCGGATCGCCCGAACTGTGAAACCTAGGAACATTAGCCTTGACATTGTTTTGATTAAGATGTTCCCCTTCTCGCTGAGAGACAAAGCATCTCACTGGCTTAGAACCCTAGGTAGACCCATCACCACCTAGGAAGAATTGAGGCATGCATTCTTAAAGAAATTCTTCCCCATAGGAAAAACCAATGCCCTCAGAAGAGCCATTACTATCTTTACACTCAAGGGTGGGGAACAATTCTATGAGGCGTGGGAAAGATTTAATGAACTATTGAGGAAATGCCCACACCACGAAGTACCGAGGTGGCAATTGGCCCAGATCTTCTACCACGGTCTGGACAGCAACCTACGAAACTTCGTCGATGCCTCATGTAGGGGGAACTTCCTAAACAAAGACGAGGAGAGCGCGTTTGAGATCTTTGAGTCTATGAGCGAAAATTCACTCAACAATGCCTCTATGACCCAATTTAATCGATCCAGTCAACCCCGTGGTGGGATTTATGAGGTACAAGCAAATTCTTGAATGGTTGACATGGATATCATTGCTAAGAAATTGGATCGAGTAGAATTGGTGGATAAAAAGATAAATGAGCTACTGAACCAAACCAGGAACCCATTACAGACCTTCTCCTTAGCAAAGGGAGCTCACAATGTTGACCTGGTCCAGCCTTTAAGCCAAATGAACCTGGAACAACCCCTAACCACGTTCCAGGGAGGGACCTTTGCTCCCTCAACCCTTGATTACTCTCTTCCCTCCCCCTCGACATATGTTATCCTTGAAGACATACAGGTTGTCCAAGGTTATGCCAAACCTGACCCTTTCTCCAACACTTACAACACCGACTGGCGGAATCACCCAAACTTTGCTTGGACAAACCAGAAACCGCCTCAATTTCAGAACCAACCCAGGCCAAACCAACAGCCAAACCTGCCCCCTATCAGCAAGGACCACCAGTTAGACCCCCATATAAACCGAATAGGGCGGCCCCTCCCTCACAAAACTAAATGGACACCTTGATAAAGATGATGGTTGAAATGAACCAGAAATATTTGGAGGAAATGGCATTAGTAAAGGGACAGTTAAGCCAGTTGTTGGACTGTAAACAACAAGGATCCCTGCCTTCCCAGCCACAACCAAACCCGCAAAACATGATTAACAGAGGCCCCAATTCGCAAAGGTTCCAAGGCGATCCTGGACAGGCACACATGGTCCAGCCAGTCCCATAAACACCCTCTGGGTTTGGTGCTTCTTCGTCCTCGTCTTCTCAAGGATCAACCCATGGTCCCAATGCCTCTGCAAATGCGGTAACCTTGAGAAGCGGCACCAAAACCAAGGACCCTAAATGGCCGACTCTTCCTGAGACTTCACCTTCTGAAACACCCGACTTAGAAGAGGCACTGGAAAAACCCAAGGACCCAGAAATAGATCTTATCCACGTTCAGACACCATATCCCAAGGCCTTGGAGACAATCAAGAAGAAGAAAAGTGTTGTGGAAACTGAGGAGCTTTTGGAGATCTTTAAGCAAGTTCAGATTAATATTTCACTTCTTGAAGCCGTCAAACACATCCCGGCTTACACCAAGTTTCTAAATGATGCCTGTACACCCAAACGTAAGCCAAGACCTCAAGCACCTAGGAAGGTTGTGCTCTCAAAGCAAGCAAGTTCCGTAATATCAAGCAACCTTCCGCTCAAGCAAACTGACCCAGGAGCACCCCTGATATCCTGCAATATCGGGGACATGACATTTGATAAAGCGCTCCTGGATTTAGGTACTTCCATCAATCTGATTCCGACAATCCTATACCACCAATTTAAATTCAGAGAATTGACACCCACACCTGTTACCATCCAATTGGCTGATAGATCTGTGAAAACCCCAAAGGGGGTTGTCAAGGACGTAATTGTGCGGGTCAAGGACGTCTATTTTCCGGTCGACTTTTTGGTGCTCGACATGGAAGTCCCTGAACACACCCATCATCCTAGGCAGACCCTTCTTAGCTACGGCTAAGGTAAACATCGATTGTGACACGGGATGTATGGAAATCGCCTTCAGAGACAAGAAAATGCAGTTAGATATCTTCTGGGCGACCAAGTCTTTTGATTGCGACTGTATCAAGGAACACGATCCCGTGGAACCTTTGGTCGAGGAATGCCTCACCCTTAGTTCTGTCTCGGACTACCAATCCTGTAACAACTGTTCTGACCCATCACCATCTATGCCCATGGATCTCTGTAAGACTGATTACCATCAACCAACACCATTCGAGGAAATTGATGTTGATCAACTCCCACTTTTCCCCTTCCCATCAAACATTGTTCCACCCACACCTGAACTTAAGCCGCTACCCGAGAATCTTAAGTATGTCTTCCTGGGACCTAACCAGACCTTCCTTGTAATTATCAATGCCAACCTAACTAGGGATCAGGAACTTAGATTGACAGCAACCCTATCAGAACATAGGGCTTAGCCCCACCTACTGTACCCACAAGATCTACCTAGAAGATGGGGCGCGACCCTCCCGTCAAATGCAGAGACGGTTAAACCCAAATATGAGGGAGGTCGTTAAGAAGGAAATTATCAAGTGGCTTGATGCAGACATTTATCCCATCTCCAATAGCCCCTAGGTGAGCCTCACTCAAGTGGTTCCAAAGAAAGTCGGGCTCACCGTTGTCACCAATGAACGTGGTGAATCCATCCCCACCCGCACCACTACCACATGGTGAGTGTGTATTGATTATCGGCAACTCAATGAAGCAACTGAGAAGGATCATTTCCCCCTGCCATTCATCGACCATATTCTTGAAAGATTGGCAGGGAAAAAGTATTTTTGCTTCCTGTATGGATATTCAAGATAAAACCAAGTCGCAATTGCTCCTGAAGATCAAGAGAAGACCACATTCACTTGCCTGTATGGCACATTTGCATTCCGTCGTATGCCGTTCGGGTTATGCAACGCACCCGCTACCTTTCAGTGTTGCATGTTAGCCATTTTTTCAGAAATGGTGGGTGAATACTTAAAGGTCTTTATGAATGATTTCTTTGTATTTGGGAATTCATTCGACCACTGTTTGAGCAACTTGGAGAAAATCCTGAAACGATGTATCGAGGTTAATTTGGTGTTAAGTTGGAAAAAGAGCCATTTCATGGTTCAAGAAAGAATCGTCCTCGGTCACATCGTATCACATAGGGGCATTGAGGTGGATCGGGCTAAAGTTGATTTGATTTCCAAACTTCCTCCACCTAACTCGGTCCAGCAGATCCGTTCGTTCCTTGGACATGTTGGCTTCTACCGAAGGTTCATCAAAGATTCTCCAAGCTTTCCAAACCCTTAACCGACCTTCTGGCCAATGATGCCTTATTCCACATGACCTCTAATTGCATCCAAGCTTACCACACCCTCCGGGACTTAGTCTCCACAGCACCTGTACTTCAGCCCCCGGATTGGTTCCAGGACTTTGAGATCATGTGTGATGAATTAGATTTTACCATAAGCGCCATCCTGGGAAAAAGACAAGACAAGAAACCCGTGGTGATCTACTACGTGAACAAGACGTTGGACGAGGCCCAACGAAATTATACGGTCACAGAAAAAGAACTGCTCGCTTTAGTTTTTGGATTGGAAAAGTTTCGATCTTACCTTCTAGGATCCTACGTGACCATCTATACGGACCATTCAGCCATCCAGCACCTGTTGGCTAAAAAGGATGCAGAGCCCAGGCTCATCAGATGGATCTTGCTCTTGTAGGAATTTGACTTGGAAATCCGCAACAAAGCCGGATCAAAGAATGTGGTGGCTGACCACCTATCCAGACTTCACCCAGACCACATTGGGCTCTCCCTGCCTTTATCTGACACCTTTCCCGATGAGCACATTCTGGCTGTGCAAGATAAGAAACTACCTTGGTATGCTGACTATGTCAACTACCTAGTTGTAGGTCAGACCCCGCACAGCTGGTCCAGACAGCAACGGGACAAGTTCTTGGCCGAGGCCAAGCATTATTTCTGGGATGATCCCATGCTGTTTCGCCTCTGTGCCAACCAAATCATCAGGAGGTGTATCCCTGAGGACGAAGTTCATAGTGTCATCTTTTTGTCACGACCAAGCTTGTGGTGGCCACTTCTTAGGAAAGAAAACGGCTGCAAAGGTTCTGCAGTCCGGATTTTACTGGCCTTCCTTATTTAAGGATGCACACAATTTCGCTAAGACTTACTCTCGCTGCCAGACTCTAGGGACAATGACCAGAAAAGATATGATGCCCCTCCAGCCCATTTTGATTGTCGAGATCTTCGACGTTTGGGGTAATAATTTTATGGGTCCCTTCCCACCATCCAACGACTTTGAGTACATCTTAGTTTTGGTAGACTGTCTCTAAATGGATTGAAGCCGTCGTCACCTGCTGATGCGATCATAAGGTTGTCATAGACTTTGTTAAGCAGAACATCTTTTCCCGATTTGGAATACCAAATGCCATGATCAGTGATGGTGGAAGCCATTTTATCCACACCCAATTCCATGTCCTACTCAGAAAATACGGGGTCAACCACCGCATTGCTACCTCATATCATGTGCAAACAAATGGGCAGACCGAGGTCTTAAACAAGCAGATCAAGAATATTCTACAGAAGACTATGAGACCTGACAGGAAGGATTGGTTTGTACGATTAGATGATGCCCTGTGGGCATACCGGACCGCTTTCAAGACCCCGATCGGCATGTCACCTTATCGCCTGATCTTTGGCAAAGCTTGCCACTTTCCTATCGAGTTGGAACACCAGGCTTACTGGGCCGTCAAGCAATGTAACATGGATCTCCAGTTAGCCGGTGCACAGAGGACGCTCCAACTCTCCAAGCTCGAGGAAATTCGTCGGGACGCTTTTGAGAAAAGTCGGTTATACAAGGAGAAAATGAAAGCCGTCCACGACCGACTCATCCATAGAAAAACCTTCGAGCCTAATCAGCAAGTTTGGCTTTTCGATGCCCGTCTAAAACTCTTTCCAAGGAAGCTCAGGTCCAAGTGGATAGGACCATTTAGGGTAGTCAAGCCCTACTCCAATGGGGCAGTTGAAATCGCTGATCCAAACACTGAGCACACTTTCACAGTCAATGGCCAGAGATTGAAACACTTCCTCACCCAGGTTCCCCCGAAGGAGGTTGTCACCCTCATTGAGGGATGACACGAAGCACTGCCCAGCTGGAGGCGTTAAACTCAACGCTTCCTGGGAGGACACCCAGAGGATTCAGACTGATTTGGTACTTTACTTCACTCAGGTAATATCTTTTTGACCCCTGTACATCCATGTATTTGTCAATGAGGACATTTTTCAGCTTAAGCATGGGGGGTGGTAAATTGCATGATTCTAAGTTCATTTAATCGGTTTAATTAGAATAAAATAAAATAAAATAAAATTGAAAAAAAATTGAATTTAGGAAGAAAAACTTACGCATTAGAAATTTGTCAATAGTGGGAAATAATACGGAAAGAACCTGAACACTTAGACTTTTCAGGCCTTCAAGCTTAATCAGCCATGTCCGTTAAAATACGAATTTAGCTTCAAATCCTTGCAACCTTAATCTATTCTAATCCACCAACTAAATAAGGTGATAAGTATACAACTTATCAACTCACCTTCTAACTCAGAAGGACTTTTAGTCTAAGCATCTGCACACATTTTTTTTGCACAGACTCACTCCTCGGAGATTCTGACAGAAATTGGGTAGCTAATGAACTTTTTAGGGTGGTATAGCTGGCAAGTTGTCGTGGGTAACCCATGAGCAGGTTGTCCAGAGCCCAGCCATGGGACTACCTTCTCTTTATTGCCTCTAGGTAAATTTGAGATCAAGGAAGCCACCTACCAAATAAAAAAAAAGAAGAAAAAAAGGGAACAAATAAACCACACTTCACCGCACGAGTATGGCTAGCAAGTGATCGTGGGTAATAGCCCATTGGTCGATTGTCCATAACCCAGCTCAGTAAATGCACAAAAAGAACCAAAACACTTAAGGAAGAAGCAGGGAAGTAGAGTAAGTCGGGGAGATATACACTGGAAAAATCCTTGTGTTGACCCTAAGTAAAATAAACGTAAGGAGAAAGCTACCGATCGAACAAATACACTTTCAGGCAAAACACTTCCTTTCCCGGTCACCTAGGGGCGTAGAAACCCGAAGTCTGTCTAAATTACCGTTGAGTGAGTCTATCACGATCTTCACATCAGGATGCTTAACACTTAGAGTTTTTTCCGAGTTTTGGGTGGGTTGGGTAGCTGTAAAAAGTTACCAACACATTCTTAACTCCAAAAATCTAAAAATAAGAAAAAAATGAAATATATATATATATACATGCCTTAAAGCAAGGATTTAGGCGATTCATATTTTGGCAGACACACGGGCACTGCTTAGTCTTTGTAGATCAGGATCTTGGTATATTTCCTCCAATTGACAAGTGACGAAATGTCCAAGTAATTGCTTCTTGAATTCTGACTGGAAATAATGGCTAAAATAAACCTTACTAGGAACTAGCAAGGTGTAAGCATGGGGGTATGATAATACTACATTTTACAATGTTAATTTTGCCAAAAGGGGTCGATCTTAAGGGTAAAATGCACAGAAGACACAGGAATGGGAGCATTGCATACATCATACTTATAGTACATTATTAATGGCCATGTGTACAAGTGCATGTCAAAACAGGCCTCAGATGAGCGATCGGACCGCATGGATGGATTCAGAGCGACGAACGGAGTCCAACGGACTCGGAATCAGCCAAATCCAACATCCGGAGCTCCCTCTATTAGCCTGAGAAGTTATGGTCGTTAATCATCAGATCAACGACCCACAGCACACCACGTGGAGCTGTCCCCACACCCTTCATTGCGCAGCATCATTTTAAGCCGTCCGATCTCCGATCGAACGGCTGAAAAGCATGATCGCCCACGCTCTCCGCATCGCCACGCCCGACCTCACACGAAGATCCGACCGTTGAATCCCCATCCAACGGTCGGCAGCGGCTGCTCCAAATCCTCTCCGCGCGACCGTTTGCGAGGGCATGCAGCGGTCGTGCCCCCGAAACACGCCCTCAAGGCGCGCATTCGAAGCCCCCACAGTGGATTAGGTGGAGAAATCAACCGTGTGACCAAATTGGACCGCCCGATCACCAACGAGCGAGTGCAGCAGCGCCACGCGACGCAATCAGGTGCGTTCAACCGAACGCGTGCGATGACGCGCATCAACGCGCGCTCGAGGCGCGATCCAAGCGTGCCCTTTGCAAAGATCTCAGCCGTCTGATTGAACAATGCGCGCACACGGATCATGCGTGAAGAGAACAGGCACGCGCGAATGACCACCGGGCAGGGTGCTTCACCAACATTTTGGGAAGGATTTTAGCGACGTCCCAGACGTCGCTAAAACCCCTCCTTCATTTGGAAAGACCTCCCTATTTAAACCCCTTCCAACCACCCATGGAAAGTATTCAATACCTTTGCAAGTGTTCTACCCCACTCCTAGCCACCTTAGCACTCTTTTGTAAGTGCCGGAGTCGACGAGCCGCCGGCAGAGCTAACCTCCACCGCCGTGGCTGCCTTGCCGACTCCTCTCTCTCTCTCTCATTAGCTTAGTTTTATCTTACTTAAGCATTCATCTATTGTTGTAATTGTAAAACTCAAAATTGCATGATTAAATGATGATGTTCCTTATTTAGCTATTAGCTCTCTCTTGTTATCAAGTCTTAGCTTAAAGTTGCATGAATGTGCTGAACAACAAACTCTAACCCTACTCTCTCTCTTTTTCTCTCTCTCGCTTGTTTTTCTACCACGTCTTCTTGCAAGCAAAAACTCGCTTTCTCCGTGACAAAGTGACAGAAAATCCGATTTTTACACCTCCCTGTGATCGACACTTGGACTCATGCCCATTTCTTCTTTTAAAACCGACGCTGCGAGCACGAACTATAACGACCCTTTTAAACAAACACGTCACTCGCACGTCAGCAGCCATCGGAGCAGATGCAGCAACTGATGACACGTAAACCACATGAGCTTCCGGTGATCTAGTAGTAGCACCCCTCTTCGACACCTTGACGCAAGCATCAACTCTTGGTACCCCCGCCGACAAAATCTCCGCATAAGACAGAGCTTTTCTTCCTTCAAAATTCAACTCCTCAAAGGTGATGACAAATTGACACATGTACACCCTCCAAAGCGTAGAACCTCCTTTGAAGGAAGTGATTTTCCCACCAACAGTTCACCCTTCACTAGAACCAAAGAGGCATCCCCTTTGTACAAATCAACCCCAAAACATCTAATGCGTGCAAAAGAGGAACAAATGTCTCTACAATTCTCAATCTTAAGGGAATTCCAAGATTGCGAAATCTAACGGTCGGGTGCAAAGGAATCCATTCATCCAAAGTTCATAAATACTTGGAAGAGGCCATCCAACCAAATCATCACCAACTGAAAATTCTTTAAATTTAAGATAATCAATGTCCGATTTCTCAAGACCAAAGAGCAAAAATTTTTTCTCCGATAAAACAATAATCTTCCACATTGTCGAAACCAAACCACAACGGGAAACACACGATCTAACCTCATCAATGTCAACTCCTCCACGTTGCAGATTTCCTATCAAGGAAAACTCCAACATCGAGTTGAGGTCCTTCACTTTCGGTGTCAACGAAACCACCACACCAACCCTTGGCATCTCCCCAGTCGAAGGAGGGGGGAGATGTCTTCCACTCTCAATCTACTGATCATCCTAGGACCTCCAAGGACATTCCCTCCTATGCCCCCACCCACAACAATAGAGACAAAGTAGGATCACAACAATCCTTAGCCAGATGCACTAATACCCTGCAATTGTAACAGACCATGTGGTGAAGACGAGAGGAGTCGCTTCCCCCTCGCCAACCACGCCCTCTTACCCTTCTCCACTCACCTTCTCTCATCGCTCAATGTCAATAAAAAATAGTGAAAGCCTTTAACACTATGGACCCTACATGGGCCCCACACATCTGCATTAACTAAATCAAAAATAGACTTAGTACGCTTACTTTGGGATGGAAAGGAAGACCGGTGGTGCTTACCCAGTTGACAAGCCTCACACTAAAAGAAATCTAAGAAAGACATATGAAAACTGACAGCGTAGCACGGGAAGACTAGGATGGCCAAGACAAAGGTGCCACTGAAAGTCAATAGTGGCACACACAATAGCATCAGAGGGAGGTGGGATGTAGAGATAATATAGGTTGTTCTGCTCAAGTCCTTCACCAATGCGCCTCATCGTCCGGAGGTCCTGCAAGAAGAAATATTGGTCATGAAAAGCAACCCAGAATCAAAAATCCCTGTCTTGTAATAGGAAAATATTCCCAAGTCCTGTAACAAGTGATAAGCCTCAATCTGCCACCTTAACCTAGAAAAGAGTAGCAAGATCCTGAAAAGAAGAAAAAAGGCCAGCATCACCAGTGATATGAGAAGCACTTGAATCAGCAATCCATGTTGGAGCATCAAACCTGGTAGAATATGCATAGGTACATGTGGACTGCAGAACAGATGCTCCAGGTGAAGTGGAAGCCTAGGACGTAATGAACCTATCGTACTCATCCTTAGAAATGGTAATCTGACCATCATCCTCCTGAGCCTAGGTAGTATCCATTGTAGATACTTGATGAGCATGTGGTCCATCCCCTAAGGGTAGCCATGCTTCACCCAACATATATCAGTTGTATGACCATTCCTATGGTAGTACTCACAAAAGAGATTACTCCATCCACGATTACCATAGGCACCTCTACGGTGACGACCACTATGACCTCTTGAACCAAGATTCCCATGGCCATGGCCAATGGCTGCCATGGCAGTGGAATCAGATATGGCACAGAGTATGAAGTCTCTAGTCTTGAGAGACAAGCATAAATCTGAGCAAACGTAGGGATCTCATCCAAGGTCATGAATTGATCCTTAATCACCTTATACTCTAGTTCAAGGCCAAAGAGCAACTATATGGATCAAATTGCCTCTCGTTGTCATGTTATGACAGCTATATTGGCTAATGACTATCTTATTCATCCCAAAGTTCTTCATTGTACCATAATTATCAACCATGGACATGGTACCCTTCCTAAGCGTGTGTATCTCTTCTACAACTCTGCAAAGACAAGTGATGTTACTCTTGTGGGAATGTATCTCATGTAGAACTTCTCACATCTTCGTCGAGGCATAGGCCATCACCTGCTTAGCAATGCTCTGTGTTATACAGTTCAGTAAACACATGGCCACCTAATCATTATCTGCTTCCCAACTATCAGATTTCACAACAGGCCCATCCTGCATGAGAATATATTTCTTCCTGCGTGATCCCACGAACAGGGAAAAAGATGTAGACCAAAGCAAGTGGGAATGTATCTCATGTAGAACTTCTCACATCTTCGTCGAGGCATAGGCCATCACCTGCTTAGCAATGCTCTGTGTTATACAGTTCAGTAAACACATGGCCAACTAATCATTATCTGCTTCCCAACTAGCAGATTTCACAACAGGCTCATCCTGCATAAGAATATATTTCTTCCTGCATGATCCCACGAACAGGAAAAAAGATGTAGACCAAAGCAAGAAGTTAAATCCATCCAACTCAATAGATGTTCCATGCATGTGTCGAAAAGCGCTCGTGGTGAGAACTTCCCCATCGAGTCACTTAGGGAACCCTTTTGGTCTCCCATAATCGATCGATTCATAGACTTAAACACCAAATAGCTTCTTGCACACGCTCTACTTCATACGCTTCACAACGGAAGCAAGAACAAGATCTGAATATGTAATTTCAGACCATAAAAGATTTAGAAATCCACAAAGCAGGCATAACAGCCACTTGCTGGGGTAAGAGAAGGCCCCAACGGGACTGTCGCTTCCTCCAGGACTGCTAGCGACATGAACGATGGAGGAAGGAGAGCGCTACAATGGCCTTACCGAAGAGCGAAGCCTCCCCACATGCGAGAATAGCCCCTATGGTGGAATTGGGGAGGCGCTAAGTAGGAGAGGAGGATCCAGCGGTGGCACTAGGAGCCTTGGAAGTCTCCCAATGGTGCTGCTGGACCAGCAAGAGGGAGAGGAAGCACCAATGGAGGTGGTGGTACTGCTGCTGGTCTGGTGGCACCGGTGGAGGGGCCAATGGCACTAGTGGAGAGGAGAAAGTGTTTGGGTGGAAGAGTTTTGGAGGCTAGGGTTTGGTGGGATGCCCGGGCACCAGTCCAAGACCGTTGCTGTGGCACCATGTTAGGACAAATAGGCAAATCAATTATTCTGTTGAGCCCTATGTGCCTTTATATAGAGAGGCACAAAAGGACAAATAACTACACACTCATACAATAAAGAAATATAGCAAGGACCCATAAAACCCATACAACTCAACAAGCACTTTTTACTCTTCAAAAAAAGTTAATGCGTTTATTATGTAAAGTACATTATCATTGCAAGGAAGCCAATGACAGTTGCTTAAGAATCTCCATAGCAGAATGAAGTAGGCTGGTCAAAAGGGGGTTCCAGTTTTCTTCCTCACAAAATAAAGGCTGTAAAAATGAAGATTTAAGCAAGAAGCAACAGAAATGGGACTTGGGAGGTTGGCAGTGAACCTGGAAAGCAAGAAAGAGGCCATTTCAAGAAATGGGCCATTTTAAAGTGTCCCGGCAAACTTTAGAAATGAATGAGCAAAGATATTGACATAGAGAAAGGAAGGCTCTCTCACAATTGGATGAACAAGGAAAAATAGGGTTAAGGATCAAATTCCACGAAAAGCAAGCATAGCCACAAAAGTTACAAAAAGAACGGCATTGTTAGGGAAAAAGGTAGAGGCCTTTTAATAAATTCCCAAAGTAAAAATAAGAATAGCAACGGTTAGTGTTGAAACTTCTATTTATTTTTACTATTTTTGGTGCATTTTAGTATTTCTTATTCTATTATGGGCATGCATTGTTATTTATCCAAACCTCTTTGTATAGAGGTGTTGGGTTTCTTTTGAGAAATAAAACTAATCATTTTCTCCCATTTGGTATCAGAGCGCAATCTTAGGCCAAGTTCTGGTATCCCAGCGAAAAAATCTCCCCAAAACCCTAACACCAAAAGCCTATAACCTCTTCACTGCAGCCTACCCTCCTCTTTCTCCTCTCGCCAGTGAAGGAGAGGGGTCTCCACCGGCAGCAAGGGTCCACAGGCCCCAGGTGGTGTCTACTACCTTGGGTGATCACCCACAGGCATCACCTAAGGGGTCTGCTCATCGTTGCAGCACCTAAGGTGGTGGCACAAGCCATTAGAGCGACACTGTAGGCTACTCCGGTGATCGGCCAAGTGGCACTAGGAGCACTGCTGCTCCTCCAGGCACATAGCGCAAGTCCCTTTCATCCTTGCTGCGGGTGGGCAGGCCTTCCCCTGGCCTTGTACACCCTGTAACATTGCTAAGGGGGTCTTTCTTTGTCTTGGGCATGATCCTCCAGACTCCGATAATCCTGGATCCTCACGCCTAAGGCTTGTGCTGCCTATTCAAAGTTTTTCTATGATATGAAACTCGTTTTCAGATCGACTTGATGGTGTATTATCCCGCTTATTTGGCTCAAGATGGCTAGTTCTAGTTCAAGTTCTTCTGAGGTGACGTCGGGCACCGTTCCCGAGTTAAGGGCCTACAAGAGCCTGTTCCTTGGTCCAATCATCAAGTTGGATGAGGTCACAGATGTTCCTCATGACGGTAGAGGGTCATGACAAAAAGCATATTTTGTTAGAGCCAGAGCCTACAAAGATGGGAAAATATGTCACATGGAAGAAGGATAATGCAATGGTCAAGGTTTGGTTGATGAATTGTGTTATCCCTAGGATTGGAGACGAGATCATATACTATCCAACTGCTAAGGTGATGTGGGATAGTATTTGTGACACCAACTCTCATGAGAACTCATCCTAAGTTTTTCAGATCAGCCATGAGTTGTCCCAACTAAAGCAGGAAGGAAGATCTCTCCCAATACTACTATACCCTCAAGGGGCTTCAAGAGAAGTACAACGCATGTAGACCAGTATGCACGTGTGCTACATAGAGGGAGTACCATAGAGAGGCAGCGGTACATTAGTTTCTCTCAGGCCATGGTCATGAGTATGTGGCAACCTGATCACAAATTTTCACTTTGTTTGAGCTTCCTGCCTTAGTGGAGGTCTATAGTCGTTTGAGATGCATTGACATGCCTACATCTCAGACTGGAGATGCTAACCACACATCTGCACTTGCTGCAATGGCTGGACGTGGTGGTAGAGGAGCCTCTTCTACTATAAGCGTGGAAAAGGACGTGGTGCATCTGGGAGACCTCGCATCAGCACCACCTACACCTTTTGTGGCGAGGTTGGTCATAAGGAGGCTTCATGCTGGTCCAAGCATGGAAGACCTCGATGGCCAAACAGGCATCTGTGACTACTAAGGTGACTGCAAATGTTGTACCTATTCCGAGAGCTGATTATGATGCCCTGTTATAGCGTCTCTCCCAACTTGACTCAGGAGCCAATGACTCCTACTAAGATCGTCGCCTTCGCCTCCTCTTAAGGTATTGATCTATGTGCACAAGCATCTACAAGGACTACTTGGTTGATAGATTTTAGTGCTTCGCACCATTTGTCAAGAGATCAGGGGTGTTTTGGTAGGATACAATCTCTACCCCATGGCAAGAAAGTATAGGTTGCAGATGGGAGGCACGCAGAGATTGGTGGTCAAGGGGAGGTCGAACTAACTCCTACCATGAGACTACCTGATGCATTTTTTGTCCTTGATTTTTCATTGAATGTCTTATTTGTTAGCAAGAATACCAGGGATCTTTACTGTCGTGCTATTTTTGATGAGTTGGGATGCATATTTCACGATAAGCTGACGGGGAGGACGATTGGTGGATATGAAGAGAGGAGTTTGTATCGGCTAGTCCAAACACCACTTACCTCAGCTATGCAGGTGTTGAGATATTTGAAGAAAGCACCAGGCTATGATATACTTTCCCAAAGAGACTCTCCTATGAAAGTGGGTAGGATACTTTAATGCTAATAATGTAGGATGTGCAGTTGACAAGAAATCCACCACTAGCTTTTGTACCTTTGTGGCAGGTAATCTTGTTACCTGGAGAAGAAAAAAACAGGGGGCAGTTTCTCACTCCAATGCAGAGTCAAAGTATAGGGCAATGGCCCAGACTGCTGCAGAGATGGTTTGGATACAATCTCTATTGCATGATTTGCATTTCCAAATTGGGCCTATGAAGATGCGATGTAACAATCGGGCGGCTACCTATATAGCCAACAATCCCATGTTCCATGAGCATACCAAACACGTGGAGGTGGATTGACACTACACTAAAGATCTCTTCCAGCATGATTTGTTGCGTACTACTTATGTCACATCTGAGGATCAGACTGCCAATGTGTTCACAAAACCTCTACCTCGATCAGCGCTTGATTATTGTTGTTCCAAGTTGAGCATAATTGACATCTATGCTCCAGCTTGAGGGGGAGTGTTGAGACTCCTATTATCTTTACTATTTTTGGTGCATTTTGTTATTTCTTATTCTATTATGGACATGCGTTGTTATTTCCTAAAACCTCTCTCTATATAAAGAGGTGTTGGATTTCTTTTGGAAAATAAGACTAATCATTTTCTCCCATTGTTAGAGTATTGGTTTAGTTTAGTTGGAGTCCAGTTATCTTAGGATTGAATTTGTTAGAGTTAGCTATGTAATTTTATATTTGTAGTAGAACTCCTTATGTAATTTTTAACTCTACCTCTCTATATAAGAGAGGTCAGGGTTACGCTTTCCAATAACACAATTCATTTTTTTCCAACATGATATCAAAGCAGCGATTCTAGGCTAGCGTTCGATACCTGCTTGACTTCCTTCTATCTTTTCTTTCTTCCACAACAAAGAAAAAAACTAAACCTAGGATTTCGAAGGAGAGCAAGAAGTCGTCGACCAAGGGAGGGCACCCTACTACTGCCACCGACCATCCATTGGTCGACAACCGATTAAGGGGCCTTCAATGACTCCCTGACTTGTCAGGGAACCCACCGACCAACCACCAGCCGCTAATCATCGGATTTCAACCTTAAGCAGTGTCGCCACTTCCAATGGATGGCCCTTAACGCCTTCTCTCACCACCACCTGCCCTTTGCCAATCGGATAAGACTTCAATGACCCCTCCTCTAGGGTCACACGACCCTACTCAACCTTGTGCATCCCTCTCCGAAGATCAATGTTACACTACCTTGATCTGCAAAACTACCCCTTATGACCTTGGTCTGAATTTGTAGCACCACTCCAACTACTAGGCCCTCTTGCGAGGTCGCCAATGTCGCCCCTTGCTACTAACTAGTTCGACAATGGTCTGGCAACGATGACTGTGCCAAAACAATGTCATTCCAATCACCTTAGACCAGATTTAACCCCTTGTCTTGCCATCAGAAGCCCTGTAGTCGCTTCTCTCTAATCCAGTTCACGTGATCTGGATCCCTAAGTCACCATATCAAATTCAGTGACCTTCGATGGTCACCCTTTGCATTGGTTTTGCCTATGCACATGATTTAAATTCAATTTATCTACCCTCTGCATGCGGGTATACCCTTTTAATGTACAAAAACACACATACTTGACTAATTCTATTCTCATGACGAACCCAAATTCTACTATTGTGACTTCAGCAGCCAAGATCTCAACCTCTGTTTTGGTTCAAGGGACGACAATCAAGTTGATTGGATCCCCGAACTATGTATCGTGGTCATGCACGTTCTACATATTCGTTGAAGGATGGGAGAAGTTGCACGTACTGACAAGTAGGGCTCCTAAACCCAAAGATGTTGAGTGGGAGGACAACCATCTGGTTATAAACTAGTTGATGAACAACATCGAACCTACTATTGCCTCCAATATACTATACAAGAAGATAACAGAGGAGATCTGGGAGACTTTGGATAGGAGGTACTCCCTACAACCAAGCAGCGCATATTTTTTTTAAAAAGGGGGATAACCACCCAAAATTTATATTCCAAACAAACCGCGCTACGCCATATTACATAGTAGCACTCCAAACGGAAATAAAAGACATAATGGACTTCACAACTTTCTTAACATAAGGGCAATGACCCCTAAACACCACGGCATTCCTCTCCAACCACATTCCCCACAGAATCGTAAGGGGCCTTGCCCTTTCCTTCTTTGTTCTGAACACATTGTGACTCCCTCCTCTAACACCGCATCTATAGGAGCTCCAGAATTCATCAAAAGAGCCATGCACCCACACCATTCTTCAGCAAACCACCTCCAGACCTGAACTACAGATGGGCATGTGAAGAAAAAATGTTGAACATCATCCTCCTCGCAGAGCAAAGAGGACATCTAATGTCTGCATTCAGGGCCCATTTCGCCCTCCAAACCTTCATCATGATCCTGCCTCTCCTAAGTAGTCAAGCAAAAATCTTCACCTTAAGAGGGTAAGCCGCCAACTAGATCTAGTTGCAATCTCTCACCAAGTTGATGTCTTCCACCATCCCCAGATTCCCTAACCTCCTATATGCTAAGGTTCGAAACGCCGATTTCAACGTTGTTTCAATAAATTTTTAAATGCGCATTTTGCCAGCATGCCGAGGGTATGCCGACAAACATGGCAGAAGTAGTCAAAATAATTAGAATTTTAAAAATAACTATTTTAATGAATAAATATTTTTCATTTAAGCCATAAATCCTATCTTTTACTTCATATGCGATATGCCGATACATAACTTGTGTGGCAGCAACGATAAAGCAACAATAGGAGCAACAACACCCACAGTAGCAACAAGTCGGTGGCATCCTGACGATTCCGCCGGCATGTCAACGAAACGCCTACATGTCGATATGGTCCTATTGCAAAAACTGTCATTTCTCCGGCATGCCGCCGACATTTAAATCACTGCTATATGCAACATGAATCGAAAAATCCCCTCCATCCCATCCGTATATATTCGCTCCCTCGTTAGGTTAAAAACCCTCAAGCTCAAGAAGCAGAGTTTGAACCTCCTCAATCCTCTGATCAAATAGGTTCCCTGTGAAAGTGAGGCATCAACATCCATCCCACAATGTAGCCATCGTAGGCTCCCTATCCACTGCCAACGTCGCAAGTCTAGGGAATCGGTCACATAACTTCCCTCGTCCCGTCTAGTCATCATCCCATAACAAGAAAGCCCTCCCAGATCCTAACATCGAAGTAAAGAAGCTCTATACCTCTAGAGACACACAGTAAAGGTCTTTAACAAAGTGTGAGGTCTCCGGGGGGGGAGACATCAGCAAATCCCAGTGGATGTGGGTGCCATAGCACCTTTGCAGGATCCTGCCAACCACCAACTCCTTATCCCCCAACAGCTTGGCATGCCACTTAGTCAAGAAGTTGTCATTCATCCTCCCCACCTCACTAACACCCAAGCCCCCTTCTTTAACTAGCTTTCACACCTCCCAAGCCACTGATTCCGCCCCCCTCCATGCCACTTCATAACTCATCCAGAAAAAGCCCATCTTCAGGCTCACAATCTTCTTCTCAATCTGCTTTGGCATCTTCAAGACAGAAGTAAAATACAAAGGCATGGATGCCAAAACCGCCTTCAAAATCACCAACCTCACCCCTAGAGAGGTCTAGAGGCCCATCCTACCAATCTTCCTTCAATCCTCTCCACCAACAGGACCCAATCCTATGTAGATATCCACTTATTTGTCAAAAGACCCAAATATGAAATGGGCAATGCCCCCCCCCTCAGTACCCAACACAGCACTAGAACCCGCAGCCTCCTCCGACATGTGGAAGGGGACAAAGGTGGACTTGAAGTTAATCTGCAAACCAGAGGCCTCACCAAACATGTCCAGAAGAATACGAATTCTTCTCGCCTCCATGACTCCATCTGGCCTCCCTCCATAAAGAGGAGCGTGTCATCTGCATACTGCATACCCTCGCATGCTCTAACGGACAATCTTGCCAACACATTAGCAGCCAACACAAATAGCATAGGTGCCAATGGACATCCCTACCTAACACCCCTCCTAGGCTGCACCCATCCCCCCGCCGGATTCCCATTGATAAGCACAGAGAAAGATGTCGTAACGCATTGCTTCATCCACTGCACCAAAATCGGACAAAATTCTCTTAACTAAAGAAGCCCACAAGATGGACCAATGAATAGTCCTAGACCTTCCTGAAATCAACCTTCCACATAAAAGCCCACCTCGTCTCCCTCTTCCAGCAGGCAAGGATCTCCGAGGCAGCAACATAACCATCAAGAATGCTCCTCCCTAGCATAAAAGCAAACTGCAACTACAAGACCACCCCCTCCAACACTCCCTTCAACCTGTTTGCCAAGACCTTAGCTACAATCAAGTAAATCGCACTGGAAAGTGCAGTAGGCCTAAAATCATCAATGGTCTCCACTCCATCCTTCTTCAACAAAAGGAACATGAAGAACTTGTTAAGCATGTTAAAGCCGAGGTTGCCCTCCCTTAACTCCGTTAGCACCTACATGACATCATCTTTGAGCATCATCCAAAACTCCTTGTAAAACTGCACTAGGAAGCCATCTAGGCCTGGGCATCCATCCGCATTCAAACCCCAAACTGCCTTCCTTTCCTCATCCTTTGAAAAAGGGGAAATCAACCCTGCAACCTTCTCTTTCTTAATGGTAGGTGTGCCAGATCCCAGCCATCTCCACATGCCACCCTACCTCCGACTAGTGAACTCCTTGAAAAAATCCGCGACGGTTGTACCCATCTCCTCCCTACCAGCACACTCAGAATCACCCACCAAAATCCTATCAATCTAATTTCTCCGCCTCCATCCGGATGCCACGATGTGAAAGAATGTTGTGTTAGTCACCCTCCTTAAGCCACCTTTGTTAAGACCTCATCTTCCATTCGACCTTAGTCTTCTTGTCCTCCGCCTGCATAGTCTTCATATGGTCTGATCTCAAAGTTCACTACTCCACAGTCAAAAGACCAAGGTCCTCAACTCTGTCTGACCTCTCGATCTCCCCCAGCGCTTCATCTCTCCTATTCTGATCCTCCTTAATATGTTTCTTGTACTCCCTCGAGAAGGCCCTGGGATCACGAAGCTTAGATTACAACCTCATTGTCGTTGATCCACCAGGCTGAAAGGACCTCCACTTCTCCTTAACCTTTCCCCTGAACCCCTCCTCCAACAACCAAGCCTTATCAAATTTGAAGTATGTACCACAGTGACATCCTTCATTGGAGGTCCACATCAATGGCGTGTGGCCTGAGAACGGTCTCTTAAGGGGCCTAACCTCCACCAACGAAAACACCTCTGCAAGCGCTACCGAGGCAAAGAATCTATCCAATCTACACATCTGACCCCCAGAACTCCTCCAGGTGTAGGCGCACGAAGTCGGAGGCATGTCCACCAAGCCATGAACAGCAATAAACTCCGAGAATTCCACCGAGCCACGATTACGACCACCTCTCCCGCCTAGCCTATCCTCTGCTACCAGGGTGACATTGAAGTCCCTACAAATCAACCATGGACAACCCTGAAATTTGATGGACACCTAACTAAGGTCCTCCCAAATTGCATGTCTAGCCAAGTCATCATTCACCCGTACACAGCCGATACCAGACAGTGGAAGTCATCTCCAGACCTCAACTTGACTAACACAACTAAGGAGCCCACCAAAGAGTCCTCCAGAGAGAGGCCACTCTCCCTCCAACCCACAATGATTCCCCTCGAGCGACCTACAGCATCCAGTGCAAGGTAGTCAAACATACGTACCACCCCCAATCTCTCGCCAAGTCTACTACTCACATTGTTGTAGCTTCGTCTCATGTAGCATCACAACATTTGGTCCCCATTTCTGCAAATAAGACCTCAATGTCGCCCGACTGGATGGATCAATTAGGCCCTTGATGTTCCATGTTAAGATTTTAACATGGGGAAGACAAAGGAACTCCCCCACCGGTGCTCCTGAAACCAAATGCCTCCGCAACGCAATCATCCTCTACAGCATCTGCTCCCAGGCCCCCTCGAAGCACACTGTCACTCTCCCTCCCATCAACTTTGGTCTACGTGCATCCCCAACAACGCCATCACCATAAGGGCCTTCCTCCCCCATAGGGACACCAACATCCATGGTCGCCGCCCTCACTCCAGCCCCCACCACGGACGACTGCGATTCCAAAGTAGCATTGCACGCCACGCCCTCCGCAAGCCCGATGCCCGATGCACCCCCACCTCTAGCCTCCTTCCCCACTGCCTTCCTCCCAAGGCGACAAGAGGCTCTCTTCACATACCCCTTGCTCGCTCTGTTGGTCTTCACCCTCGAGCCACCACCAAGGAAGCTTCATCGTTAATAATCTCTCTGCTTAGTCGCTCACCCCAAGTAGGCCTTCCATCTCGAAAGCTTCAACCTTTTGCCCCCATCAGCAGCAAATTCCTCCTTGTAACGCCGAGGACACGAGTCGCACGACTCCAATTTTGAAACCCTCAACATGGGATTCAATCCACTTGCTACCACCAGACCTAGGTTAGACCTGGACCCATCTAGGATCCACCCAGGGGTCCGAGCCCACCACTTCGCGATCCGTCCAACTCAACCTCTCATTAGGACCCGTCGTCAGCAATAACTGCACCCACCTTCAAATTCGCTGAGGATATCTCGTCCCTTGCACCTGCCTCAAGCAACGCAATCGACGCCTTCGAATCCACATCCTCGTCATAACGCACGTGCAGATGTTTCACCTTCCAAAAATGTTCCACCACCCTCCTACTAGCACCACTACCCTCTGTCGCACCCCTCGACAAGCAGCAAACCACCTCCGCCACCTTCCCAAACCCTCCTCCATCTACCGCCACTCCACCTCCGCCAAGGAGAACCTGCTTGAAGGACCTCTCCCCCACACTGGCCCAACCAACTCGCACCACCCAAGCTGCACCACTCAACCGGAGAACCACCTTCGAAGGAATCTCCACGCCAGGTGAAACCTCCACTACCACCTTCAGCACGGATAAATCCCCCTCCCTTACCCCTAAGGACTCACACCTCTTCAGCTTCGCAAAAGGTGCCACGACTACCTCCAACATCTCCTTCGTACAAAGCCAAAGGAGAATGCCCACAACCTCGACCACCACCTCCGCCTTCAAAGGAGGTTACTCTGTCGTAGCTCCATCGCACCTCACTGGTCACCTTGATCGCACCACGGCCCCATCCACCACGAAGGTCCCAAAGATGAGCCTGTTGGCGACCTCCAGACACAACCCAAACACTAAATACCTTGAGTCAGACAACTTCATGACCTTAGCAAGAGCATCTACATCAATCAGGGGGGTCATACCCTCCTTCAACCTCCTCCAATAGAAGGTCCCACGGAGCACCTCACCCACCAACGCCCCCACAAGTTCACGCTCAATGCATCGCACTTGTGGAGACCACAACACCCTAACTTCAACAAGCGGAGCGCCCAAGGGCAGAGGTGGCAACTCCACCGGCCTCACACCCACACCCCTACTCTAACCTGCACGACAAGAGACCCTATGGTGGCCCAATTCACTACACCTAAGGCAACAGATCAGCTCACGACAATCCGCCACGACAGATCGGCAACACACCGGACCGGCAGCTTCGCCCCTCCTCTACAATGCCTACCACGAACCTCCACCCACCCTCCATCTTCGACGTCACCCCCACCGCTACCTCCCCTCACACTATCACCCCTCATCTCTCTCTAGAGTTCATCTGCAAGAGTATATGGAATGCCAATCAAGGTGGCATGTCCTTGGTTATGTATTTCACTACTTTGGAGGGTCCATTTGAAGAGTTAACGATATTTTAGACTACCTGCTATGAGTGTGCAAAGTAACAGACATACCATTTCTAAATGGCATGACACTATGATACTAGTCAACTAGAGACTTAATTCTATCTTCCAACTCAATGAATTGGCCTAAAGACGATATATAGTCACCCCCAAAAGATTGATGGTGATACACCTCCTTGCATTCATTCTATCTTCCTGCTACTGTGCCTGACACCTCTACCCATGTTGCCTCTGGAGGGAGAGATGGTCATTCTAGCAGCCATGGACAAGGTTGTTGTATCTACTCTCCTTGCATTCATTGCAAGAGAACTAATCACGCTTCTAATAAGTGCTGAGATAAGTTCAACAAGCCCACTTAGGTGAATCAGACTTCTACTATTGAGATTGCGAGCTCCTTTACCGTTTACTATAGACAAATTAGATCGTCTGAGATGTTTACTAAGGAGCAAGCCGCCCTCCTCTACTGTTGTTTTTGCCATAACTCTTGTAGCCGATACTACTACTACTTTTGATTGGATCATTGCATCTAGAGCACGACGATGGTGATGATTGGTGGGGGATCTGAGAGAGGATCCTCATCTCTCACTCTTAACTACCTACCTATTGGCTATTATTACTCGAGAACATTTTCCCGTCTACTACTACTACAACCTACTATTGTTGCTACTACTACTACAACCTACTACTATCTACTACTAATGCTACCTCTGCTATAGCCATACTATTATCGTCTGCGACTGCAACTTCTAGTACAACTGTTGTCTCTTGGGATCTCTCATTCTATTACTGCTTGGGATCGTCTCTCATCTACTGCTGCTACTACTTGAGATCATCTCCTGTCTCTGCATACGTCCCAATGTTAAGGATCGTTTCCTACTACTTACCTGCTATTGTTGTCTATTTACTATGGTTGCTGCTTCTACTACAACCGCAACCTACTACTCTAATCTACTTCCTACTCCTCCAAATGTTTACATTGGGAGGGATTCACGCTTGTTTCTTGTAACAAGTTAGGAGTTGCATGCTTCACCTTGAGGGGAGTATTAGAGTATTAGTTTAGTTAGTGTCTAATTATCTTAGAATTGAGTTTATTAGAGAATTAGTTATACAATTTTATATTTCTAGTAGAACTCTATGTAATTTTTCATGCCCACCTCTCTACATAAGAGATGCCAAGGTTACGTTTTCCAATAACACAATTCATTTTTTTCCAACAACAACAAAGGTAGCAAATAAGATCAGCATTATTAGCAAAAAACAAGAGAGGGCTTTCAAAAAACTCATTTGATGATGATTTATATTAGAGTAAAACAAAACAAGCTTAAAACTTGATAAAAACTGATAAGATCAGACATTATTGCTAACCAATTATCATAAGACCCATTGTTATTATGTATTGCAGTAACTAGATTTATTTTAGTTGCTGTGGCTTTAGCAGTCTAGCAGAGATAACTAACAGAAAAGGATTCCAATCCCACCCTTGCTTGAAGTTGTAACTAATTTCTTATGAGGAAAAAAAAATCACTTGAAACTTGGATTTGTTGATTCCAGTTACAATGATAAACTTGGTCAAATTTAAAGAAGCAAATTTATGGCCACTATAGTGCCATTCAAGTTACAATCAGTTCCAATAAAAAATGTCAGCGCTCTTCAGTTTCATCTCAAATATTATCACAATAATGCCTCACCATACAAATTTAGTGAAGTTGTAATTGCATCAGTGCATCTGGACCAAGCCAGAAAATGCATCAAAGCATTGCCATAATATTGAATCCATGCAAAAGATGTAGCAGACGCTAGTAGCAAATCTCAAAATACACCAGGAATCCAGAGTTTCATTGAATACATAATTCACATTCTGCCCATGCACTATACCATCAGCAAAACATCTAAGAAGGTTGACCATATTTCTTTTTCTATATGCATATAAACATTTTGCAAGTTTTTGATGCATACCCATAGAAGCCACTGCAATGATTGAGCTCCACTCGATATATCCAAGCCATCTAGTTCCTCCCAAGAATCTTCTTCAACAGATTTTAGTTTAAGCTCGTAGATACTCAAACAACTTCGTGCAGTAGCTTCACTGGCTGGGGATCCTCTGCAACCACACGTTCAGTTTTCAGTAATGCTCTCAAACATGAAATAAGCATCAAGCCAAGGCAAAAGATACAATTAATACTTCTGATAAAGGTGGCAACCAACAACTCCCTTTCAAACTGAAAAAAGAAAAACTACACAAGAACTTGAATATTAGAATTGTTCAATAGTCAGTAGTCAGTGGTTTTTTGAGAGAATGGTTTGTTCTATCTCCCAGTTATCAACCTAACCTCAATATAAAGGACTAGGTAGGGGCATAGAAGGCAGTCCTCAAAACAAAAGGAAATAACCATACAAGTAAATTCCAAGCAAAGAAGGAAGATAAAAACATGATTATGCCAAACATGGAGATTTGGCATTATATGGTCCATAGTAATCAACACTCCCCCTCTCAGCTTGAAGAGGCAATATTGAAATTGAGGAAAAAGGCCTTGGTGAATATGTCGGCCACTAGATGCCCTACGGCGATAATATGCCCCTTTTGTCTCATATTCCTGGTGTGATAACAATCCTCTTCAACATGCTTAGTTTGCTCATGAAACATTAGATTGTTAGAAATGACTACTACAACCCAATTGTCACACTTTATTACCGTGGGATCATCTCTGATGGCATGCAGATCCCTCAATACTAATTCTATCCACGTAAGTAGATTCTGCGCTTGATCCAGATAGTATGTATTGTTTCTTACTTTGCCATGTGACCAGGTTTCCACCATTGTAGGTTCAAAACTCAATGGTAGACTTCCAATTTGATGGACATCTTGCACAGTTTGCATCTAAACAAGTGAGCACATCTAAGATCTCTTCTTTTCAAATTGAAGACTCTTGCCTAGAGGCTAGTGCAAACTTAAGACATCTAAGTATCATCATTCTTGCATTCCAATGTAGTCCTCCTAAACTTGTCCATAAACTAACTTATCCTCCTGGCTACTAATGATAACTCTAGTGTTGTAACCATGATGATATAAAGAAGTTTGCCCACCAATGCTCAATGTTGTCTAGCATCCACATAATCAATACATTCCTTGTATAAGAGGACTTCGGGATCCAATAGGATGGAAGCTGATTTAGCACCCAACATCCCAATCCTTTGCAACAAGGCTAGCACATATTTCCTCTTTGATGGCTTTTATTAAGGTAGGGTCAATGGGTAGGGCTGGGGGTATCTTTATTGCTTGGAACACCGCCGCTTGCTTGATTCTAAGGTGGGAAGATGGACAATTACGACTGCTCTAGTTATGCTCGGATGGTCTTTCTTTTGTAGTTTCGGTTGTCTATGGTCCCTGTGATGACTCCATGAGACCAGATTTTTGGGAGGAATTGTTCCAAGCCTAGTGTTGTAAAAGTCGGTAGTTAATATTTAGTCAAACAGGTCATTAACTAAAGAGTAACCGGTATGCAAGGAAGTAGTCAAGGAGTACTTAATCGGGTATTTTTTAAATATTTAAATATATAGATATAACAAGTCAAATATACCATTACATAAAAGTGAAATATTTTCAAGCACAAAATTATGAAAACAAGCTACAAAGCATAAATCCAATGAAAGAAAAGCACAAGTTCGAAGTGCTGAAGTAGCCAAGCAACAAAATAAAATCATAAATCAACTCTCTATAGAGAAATTTGGTGCATAGTCGATCGAGTAAACCAACTACTCAGATGAGTAGTCGGGCCTACCAACTATGTACCCAAGTATGAGTTAGTCAGTTGATTAAGGGACCAACTAAGAGCAGTCAGCCGACTCGACCAATTTTACAACAGAGATGATAGGCATTGGCTGATTACTAGAGGTTTTCATGCAATGCTTTCTATTAACGATAGGCCAAATGATAGAAGGAACAAGGCTATAGAGGCTTTTGTGAACCTAGTCTCAGAACTTGATTTATATGATGTTCCTTTTTCTGGGCACGGTTCACTTAGAGGAACACCCCAGGGGTGAGATCAAGGATTGACAGGTTTCTCTATTCAGTTGAGCTCACTAAGTGCTTTCAATTGGCAAAGGTTGCCACAAGGCCAAGGCCATTTTCTAATTACACACCTTATAATGGAACTCAGATGGAGGAGCTTCTTTTTCCACCTACTTCAAATTTTATAGATCATGGTTGTTGAAGCTGATTTTCACATGTTTGATGGAAAAATGGGGTGAGGTTCAACCAGAATAATCAACAACCCATATTTTGGCAACGAACATAACATTTGAGAGTTGTTTTTGGCCTCTTATAAAAAGAAGGTCAAGGAGTGCCAAGGCCCAAGAGAGGACTAGACCATATGCCCTTCAAGGAGTGTCAGCCTTAAATAGGGAGGAAGATACCAGGGATTTGTCGGTTGCTGAGCTAAAGGAAAAGTAAGGCTTCTATGGGTAGTCCAGCAAGAAGATAATAAAGAGTTGGCTTGGAGACCAAGGTCAAGGCAGTTATGGGTTCGTGAAGGAGATGCCAAAAACAAATTTTTCCATATGGTAGCTGGCTATAGAGGACGAGCCAACCTTATTGATACTTTGAAAGTCAAAGGCGAGTGTTTAGGAGAGAGTCAATTGTTGATGATCATCAGATTCCAACAATCACAAGGAGGCATCCTCCAAGACAGTGGAAGTGGTTCTCTAGTGATCTACTAGTGCTTAATGAAGGGATGAGAAATACTCTGGTGCAAGGTGTTTCCAAGGAGGAAGTGTTTGCCACTGTTCGAGGCGTCAAGGCTAAAGGGTCCCCAAAATTGAATAATTTTCAGGTCCTTTTCTATAAGGACTTTTGGGAACTGGTTAAAGGGGATTTCATGGCTATAATATAGGAGTTTGTGGTAGAGAATAAAGGCTTTGAGAAACTTAACAGATCATATTTCTTTTTGTTGCTAAAGAAACTCAGTGCTAAGTCAATTGACGATTATCACCCCATTGCCCTTTCTAATGCAAATTAATTGATGGTGATAAAGATTCTTGCAAATAAGCTGCATGAGTTCCTCCCTCATTTGTTTGTGGACGGTCACTATAGGGGTCATTCATAATGGTCATAGAGATGGTTGCAGAAGGACAAGCAAAAAGAATTTCTTGTGGAAGTAGGCTCCTCCAAGGCCTACAATTTCGTAAGTTGGTCCTACTTGTGGTAGGTTTTGAGGTGAAGATGGTACCCTGATCTGCGGATAGCCTGAATGAAGCGATCCATCACCACCTCATCTTTCTCAATTTTAACGAATGGCAAACCAATAGGAAGTTATGTTGAGAAAGAAGCTCTTAGTTATTTTGTTCTCAGTCATGTTTACTCTTTTTTTCTTTCTTGAGGACATGTCTGTAATTATCCCCTAACCTCTCTCTATATATAAGAGTCTAGGGTGTTTTCCCTAAAATGAGATAATGTATTTTTTTTCACATGGTATCAAAATAGCGGTCCTAGGCCAGTGCCCTGTACCATTCTTGATCCTTTCCCCCTTCCCTTCAATAAAACTTTGTAGGTTTTTTTTCTTTCATGGGTGTTGTATAAACCCTAAAAGAAGTTTTTTTTCCGAGTATCAATAGAGTTATGCCACAAGGGCATAGTGCCTTAATCTCTCATTGCAACTCTAGCCACCACCAGGACAACTTCCCTGGTCGATGCCATTGACCAACAGCAATGCCGTCAAGACTCCGTCAACCAACAACAATGCCAACAAACCATCGCCAACCAGCAACAACCAACCTTAGTGCCACATCTGGCCACATATGAGCACTAGATATGGCTGTAAGCAACCACCAAAGGGTCGCCTAAGCCCAGCAACATTGCTACCATGGTCAAGACTTGTCACAGGTCGCTGGAGAGCAACATCTGAGGTCTCGTTGGGCTTTTTGAAGACACTAGAGCGCATCCTTGAAAGTTTTAAGGTCTCCAAAATGCAACATTGGATCTAATACATGAATTTTATCTTGCAATAAAAGAACCAAAGCATGCAATGAACCATGGATAGTGGTATTCTGCTGAGAAATTGGTGATTTTTATGATCATTGATTGCTATTGTGGTATATGAGCTCCGATTTGGTTAAGGAAATGGTCTCCAAGATAGCCTATTCTCTAATGCGAGGGAACATAACCCAAAGGCTATATTTGGATGTGGAGTAAAATGGGGGTTAGCTGATGTGGCAGGGAAAAGATGAATAGTGCCATAGGCATGGTTTATGAAAAAATGTCGCCTCAAATTTCTATACATAACATGGTAACTCACTTATCACATTTAACTTCTACTTACTCGACTTTCCAACAATAATAAAAAAAGCAACTCAATATCAAATATAAAACAAATAAATTGTGATTCTCTCGTCTATATTTCAATTACATCAACATACAACTTAAACTACATCAACTCACTTATCATATCCACTCCCACTATCCCACCACTGACACTAAGATCACTTAAACTCATCCCATCCTAAATTTTATCTATAGGCAAACTCTATCCCTCAACCAAATGAAGCCAATGAGAGTTCAAAAACCCTACACTGAACCAAGGTGTGAAACTCAACAAGTCCAACCATGTGTTATGCTTACACAAAGCAAAGAACGTTTGGATCAAATTGGAGTTCAAAAAGAAGTCCCAGAAGCATGAGCTTGCGATGAGAGCCTCTCATGAAAGAAATAGAGGCATTTCACCATCCACACAAGGACGTAGACATGGTCGTGGAGGGTAGAGATGCCCTAGGCTTGAATGCATGGTCTATTGAAGATTTTATGTTGAGAATTAGGCCTTTGCTACACCTAGACTAGTGCATGAGACAATTACTATTCTATAGATTGAGTATAATACACTAGTTTGAATGCTCAGAGAATATAAGGCTTCCTAAGCAAGTATTGCAAGCCAGTCTCATGTAGAGGATGCAGACCGATTGGTTGATTCAGGTGCATCTTAACACGTAGTGAGGGGAGACGATTCTCCAAACTTAGACTAGTCCCATTAGGCAAAACCATATTGGTTGCTGATATGAGGCATTCCCCTATCACAGGTCAGGGGAGATACAAGCTGCGCCTCGTATACAGCTAGAGAACGTTCTTCTTGCTCCAGACTTTCCTTTGAGCCTCCTATCTATCAGTCGAATTATGAAGGAACTTAATTGTAGGGCAGTGTTCAGTGCTATGTCACTTACATATTGATAGGACAAGTATTGGTTGTGGGCGTGAGGAAGGTGGTGTTTATCATCTCCTACAATCACCATATCTCGGTCACGCATCTCTCTTATCTGAAAGGTCCTCTAATTGTCTACGGCACCTTCGATTTGGCAATCTCCCCTCATCTAAACTTCGACAGATAATACTACTAATTCCACCAATTGGTACCTTTCGATTCGAAGCTAGCCAATTTGGTAAGATCATAGGATCTCCTTTCCAAGAACGCAACATCGAAGTTCTAAGATGTTCTAGTTACTTCATCTGGATATTTAGGAACCCAGTCACTCTTCTGATCATTCAGGTCATAGGTTTTACCTTATTATAAATGATTTTTCTCGCTTGACATGGGTATTCCTATTGAAATACAATTCTAAAGCTAGCGATATGATCAAGACCTTTTTAGTGATCAAAAATCAATCTAGAGCCAATGTGAAGGTCATTCAATCAAATAATGCCTTAGAATTTTGCACTAACTCCTTTTGTGCCTTCTACCAAGAGCGTAGGACCATCTACCAAACCAATTGCCCCTACAAGTCACAGCAAAATGATGCGGTAGAGAGGAAGCATCAACATATTCTGGATGTAGCATAAACACTTCTGATCCAAAATAGCCTACCAATTTCATGTTGGGGAGATGAGGTGTTAACTGCATGCTACCTCATTAATCGGATGCCATCCACAATAGTTGATGAGTAATGTTCTTATTCGGTTCTTTTCTCAAATTGTAAGCTTTTTTGGGATTCCAACCAAGGTTTTCGGATGCATTGCATTTGTACACCTTCATGGCCCCAACAGGAATAAACTTACACCTTGAGCAATCAAGTATGTCTTTGTTGGGTACTTGAGGACTCAAAAAAGCTACAAATGTTATGATTTTGTTGGTCGACGTTACCATATGAGTGCAAATGTCACTTTCATGGAGTTCATTCTTTACTATTCTACCTCTTGCTTACACATTAGCACTCTGACACCTGAGGATGAGGACGTCATCCCAATTCCTGTACCTTCAAATGAACCACAGAGGTAGTCACCTAAGGGTCCACCTCCTCCTAATGATCACCCAGACAACAAGTTCAAGATGATCTATTCTTGTCAAATTCACCATGAACCACCTCATCTAGATTCTCCTCCAAAGTCGATACCCTCTTCTACTTCCTAGGAGACTCTTGTACCTAATGATATGGAGACCATCATTCTTGCTCCTCATGGAAACTTTAATATACATCAATGGTCCTCTAAAGACTAAGCTTGAACCTAGTGAAACAAACTAGGTTCATGTACAGGAGGGAAGACAATCTGGACTTGCTTATTGTCTTACAAAAGGGCACTAGGTCATGTATAGGAGGCACTTTATGATCCAAAGTGGCAAAGGCCATGGACAAAGAGATGGCTACATGAGTCTCTTTTGGAACTTGGAGCCTCGTTCAGCCTCCACATGATGCAACTACAGTAGGATGCAAACGGGTATTTATTGTCAAATATCGCCTAGATGGGTCAACCGAGAGATATAAATTGCCTAGTAGCAAAAGGGTATACTCAGACATATAGGGTCAACTACTTCGACACCTTCTCTCCAATTTCTCGATTTCCCATAATTTGCATACTTATTTCAATAATTGTTCACCATAACTGCCCTATTCACCAACTTGACGTCAAAAATGCTTTCCTCTATAGTAATCAAAAGGAAGAAGTCTACATGCAACAACCTTCAGGATTTAAGGCTAGGGGGGAGTGTTACAAGGTCTACAGATTGTATATGATAATTTATAGACTTAAGTAGAATCCTAGAGCATGGTTTCAAAAGCTCTTGAATGTGATTGAGAGAGTTGTCTTTGAGAGACCTTCTGCTAACCACTCTATGCTTATAAAGAAGACCAAAAAAGGAGTGATAGTGATGCTTGTGTATGTGAACAATATTATACTAACAAGGGAAGATGCAAATGCCATTGCAATTACCAAGGAATTTCTGGCCAAGCATTTTGTTACAAAGGACTTAGGCCCACTCCATTATTTCCTTTGAATTGAGGTAGCTCAGAGGACACATGGAGTAGATCTTTCTCAAAGAAAGTACGTGGTAGATTTACGTCGGGAAACTAGCATGCTAGGGGCAAAGCCCACTTCTATTCCCATGAACCCTAGTGTGCATCTATATAAAAATAACTCTGAACAAGTTGATGCTAGGCAGTTCAAATGCTTAGTAAGGAAGCTACCATATGTCACTGTCACAAGGCCCAATATTGCACCTGCAGTAAGAAAAGCAAGTCAATTCGTGGACAAGCCAAAGAAGGGACACTGGGATGCAACCATGATGATCTTAGGGCACCTAAAGTTAGCTCCAAGAAAGGGACTGCTATTTGCTCATGGGAGATCTTTATATGTGGTACCCTACACAGATGCAGATTATGCTAGATGTCACAAAGATAGGAAGTCTACCACTGGTTTCTACGCGTTCATTAAGGTAACCTAATTACATGGCAAAGCAAGAAGCAGACCGTGGCAGATAGGTCAAGTGCAGAATTAGAGTATAGAGTTATAGCTCAAATCATGTCTAAGCTCATGTGGACTATAATTGTTCTCATGGATCTACATGTTCTTATACCTGACTTTATGGAGATGAGGTGTAAGAAGGCTGCACTCTTCATTGCTAACAATCCAGTCTTCCATGAAAGAACCAAACATGTGAAGGTGAATTGCCACTACACTCATGATATGATCTAGAAGGGATACCTTGTCACCTTACACGTAGCATCTAGAGATCAAGTTGCAAATATGTTCACTAAAGCACCTCCACATGCCTCCTTCAATCAATGTTGTTCTAAGCTAAGCATGATGAATATCTATGCTCTAGTTTAGGGGAGAGTGTTGAGAAAGAAGATATTTCTAATTTATTAGTTATTTGGTTTTCGGTCATGCTTACTCTTTTTTTTTTCTTTCCTGAGGACATGTCTATAATTATCCCCTAGCCTCTCTCTATATAGAGAGGTCTAGGGTGTTTTCCTTCAAATGAGATAACACATTTTATTCTCACAGTTAGACTCAGGCCCATAAGGGTGTTAGAAGGGTTGTCCTTTGGCGACTCCTCTCTTCATCATTACAGCAAACACTCTTACTAGCATGGCTTTTAAAGCATGTAAAGGAGAGTTGTTTTCTGAATTGTATTCTAGATAGGATGACTCTCTTTTCACACCTATCCTCCAGTACATGGATGATACTACGTTCTTTGTCAAGGGAGGGGCACAAGAAGCATGGAATCTAGTGGTTCTACATGAAATTTTGGTGCAATCTCTAGCCTGATGCTAAGCCATGCTAATTGGCTTTTGTGTCACTTAACATGGGGGAATATGAGATTGGGTCTTACTCTGAGGCTCTTAGCACGGCTCCTAGGTGGTTGTTTGGCCTCCCCTTAAAGGGGAGAAGATGGTTGTGGGAGACTGGTTACCACCACTGAAGAAATTAGAAAGACAACTTGTGGATTGGTGGAGGAAGCTACTTACCAGAGGAGGTCGTTTGTTGTTGCTGAAGTCGACTTTATCTGCAATTCCAGTTTTTCATTTTTCAGTTTTCAAGTCGCCAAAGAAGGTCCTAAAGAATATTGATATGATTAGAAAGAGGTTCTTTTGGAAGGGTTCAAAGATATGATCCAATCGTTTGCTTCATTAGGTTGCTTAGGATGATATTTACGGGCCACTCAAGCAAAGAGGACTTGGGTGCTCAACCTTGATGTGTTCAGTGATACTTTGTTTATTAAGTGGCAGTGAAGCTTCTTAGCAATCAAAATGACATGTGACACCGTCCTTTGGTGGATGTCCATGGTCTGTGCTTGAATATATTCAAGGAACCAGTAACTACCAGCAAGGCATATGCTTTCTATAAAGGTCGGATGTCTATTTTGCAGCAAGTCATGCATCTTTTTAATCCTCTGCTAGGAGATGGATCTACCTTCAAGTTTTGGGAGGATGATTGAAATAGAGAGAGTTTTGGCAAAGTTAGTACCTAAATTGTATGCATGGCTCTTAATAATGGCCAAGTAGTGAGGGATACCTGGGATAGGCTTGCAAATATGGAGGCTTGGTTGCCAAGAGTAGGGAAGCGACTTTGAAGCAACTATGAATGATTTGGAGCTCCTGCTCACTTTGATTAAGGACCATCGTCCTAATCCAAGTTCTCGTGACTCTCTATAATGGGTCAAGGGATCCTTCTCTGTCAAGAAGGCTTAAAGCATGCTTCATGGTAACGTAGAGGGTGGTGCCTCCAAGATAGTTTTTTACCACTATATCTTATGGAAGATGAAGACCCTTCTCAAAGTCAGGTTCTTCTGGCTTCTTCGAAGGAGGTTGGTGACGAAGGCTAAAAGGAAGTTGTGTCCAAGATGTCAACACCAAATGTGATCTCCATGGCACAGTGGAGGAGGATGTCACACATCTGTTCTTTACATGTGGTTTCGCCATATTGATTTGGGAACACCTCTCTATCCTTAGGGTGTAGGTAGTCTTTGGAGGACTTTTAGGCAACTTTTCAAAATGGCATTCAAGCAGACTCCCTGGCTTAGACTAAGGCTTGTGTTGCTCTGTGGTTAAGTTGGCTAGGGAGAGGGCTTCACATGAAAAAGCTGTCACGAAGGCTTTATCTCTTTTTCATTGATGGTCATAGCACATGTAATTTCCTTTTTCTAAAGGTCGTAATGAAGCGGATGGCTACTGAACTCCAATAACCACCTTTTTCTTTTCAAAACAAAACAAAGAAAAAATCTCCTTTAACGAGGCTCTTAAACTCCTTGAAGAAAAATACTAGAAAGTCATCATGCCTATGTGATCCCTTAGCATTCAATCCCTAAAGTGCATATCCAACTTCCTCCTTTATAAACCTTGCTGTCAAACAATCTTGCAGCTATACAAAGAGTGCACTAACTGCCAGCCAATCCATTGCCAAGGGCCACATGACACCTTCTAGTGGACTCCCGGAAACGCATTGCAAATCCTTTATCTACTAGAGATCTCCTTAACTGAACTACTGCATTGTCAACAGTCTTTCCCCATATACAACTAGCATAAAAGTTGAAAAACCTCATCCGAATCTCCCTCCATCCACACCTATTGTGACCTCTCTTGCCAAGTTACCCCTTCCTATCTTCCCCTCCCCCAAGCCCCATCCAACATCCCATGCCTCATAATGCTTTCAACCTCTAGCAAATCTCTTTCATCCTACCCAATCCAAATTGGGAATCTTCAACAATGCACTCTATATCCATTACTACCAATTCCATTTTACTTCTTGTTTACATGCTATCAAGAAATCCTGCCACACAAGTCACCTACCTAGGACAAGTACTGGCAATGGCCAAGCTATCAAGAATTACCTCCTGCACTTTGTCCACAACAAAACTCTTAAAGCATACTCCATATTGGGCATTCGATGGCCCTCACACTATGATAAGAAAAAGGTTACTTCAAAAGACTAACATGTACAGGGAAGAGCTTCAGCAAGCCCCACATTGCAATGGAATCTATCAATTCTTGATCTAGATGACAAAGTAGTGCTTTGTTAACATCATTTAACATCATTCCACGAGTAAAGAAAAGAAGATATAGCTGAATCTTTTATCAGGTAAAAATTTTAGCAAAGAAATCAATAAAGGATTAAAAATAAGGAATTTCTCTTTTCTTGAGAGAGACTACATGGATTCATTTTCAAGATTCAAGATTTGACCTGCTGATATTCTACTAAATCTCTAGGCGAGGCTACAGATGTCTTTAAATCTGACTTTATTAAACAAGATGTGCTTATGCACTCCAGCAAGGAGTGTTGAATAGTTTAGTTGTGGCATGTTTAGCTTTTCGTGGCTTAATGTAATTTCTCCTAGACATGTGAAGTTGTAATTGTTGTTGGATGGCATTCATGTACTCTACAAAATGTATGGATGCAAATAGAAAACGTAGCTTTTAACTTCTCAAACCATACCCACATCTCAAGGTCTCAAGCAACTGGCAGTGAGAAAACAGATCAGCAACGCCCGCTTGAGTTATCTCGTCACAATTGCTGCACAGAACATTGTAGCAGAAATGTCAGAGAAGTGCACCTCCAACTCTGGAGAATGAAAGATTTCTAGGAGATGACTATTTCAAAAGGTGCGAAGATTGAAGAGCCACGTGGCAGTCGGTCAGTCCACGTGGCAGCCTGTCAGAAACCCAAAGGGGCGCCGGCCCTTGAGGGTGGTTTTGGTGTTTTTCTTAAGGTCCAAGTAAGGTGTTTTCTAGTTTAGAATATTTGGTTTTAGTAAGTTTGTTTAGAGGATTTGTTCTTTCTAATTTAGGAGATATGATTTGATTACATTGAGTTTGTTACTTAGTTTAAAGGATGGTGATATGTTCACTCTTCTATAAAAGAGAGTCTTTGTAATGCTTCTTATTTTTTAGTAATACAATAATTCTTCCAACACATCAAATCCTCTCCTCTCCTCTCTCCCTCTATAACCGCCGGCCACCCTCACTCTCTCTCTCTTCATCAGCAGCCAGCCACCCCTCTCTCTCTCTGTTCTAAAGTGGAACAATGCCCACTTGGACTGTTTTGCCATGCCAAGGAGCTTCCACGCCTCCGAATAGCATCATTCTTTACATGATATCAAAGCCTACGGTCTAGGCTCCTTAATAAACGTATTAAGTAGGAGAGTCCACGTACAAAAGAAAAGTTGGTTCTCTTGTGCACGCCCTCTCCTAGGCCACACGTGTGTGGTCTTCGTCTTCAACAAATCCTCCTCACCACATCCCGTGTCTTACGCAGAGTAGGAGGATCATAGATCATGGAGATGACGGACACCATCAAAATCGTGTTGTCGACGAAGATGGTAGAGTTCGAAACCCAGAAAAGGGAAGAGGAGATCTATTAAGTTATATGGTTTGTAATCTTAATACTCTTTCAATTGACATTTTATATCCGATTTTTTACACTCCTTCAAAAGAGGAGATTTTCGTGGAGAAAAGATGTCAAATATTATATATGGGATCGCACATCAATTTATCATTCCAAGAAGAGGATACCATTGTCCATGCAATGACTTTCGAGGTTGCCAAAAGAAGCAATCCTCTCATTTTGGTCTAGGATTCTTCTTTTTTGTGGGTCATTTATGGCATGCAAGAAGGGCTCGTGCAACTACAGCAGGATTTGATAAAGGAATCAATCGTGATTTGGAACCCGTTCTTTCCATGACCCCTCTTCGTTGAGATTAATTTTTCTATTGTGTTTTTGTTCTGGGTCGGCTATTCTATCCCACCTAGTTGGGCCATTCATTCTTGTTCTCGAAAGAGTCTACGCCAAACAAAGAAAGAAACATTTCATAAGCAAAAGGAGAGAGAGGGATTCAAACCCTCGATAATTCTTGAGAACTATACCGATTTTCAAGATCGGAGCTATCAACCACTCGGCAATGACTTCTCAGGTTACCAAACGACTAGCGGTTTATCCAAGAAGTTCCTTTGGTAAAGATCTAGGCAAGATGCAAAGGCCTCCACATGGGGCTACTAGCACCTTACAGATGGACTCCTTAACTCCCGAAGATCTCGAGAAGATACAGGCCTTGATTCAAGAAGAAAAAGAGAAAACGACAGCCATCACGACAACTACTAAGGTTTCCACAGACATGACTCCAGAGGTCGCAAGAGGTTACACCGTGACTTCTTCCAAAGATGAAATTGCGAGCGCAAAGCTCAAAGAAGAAAATGAATGGTAGGGCATTTAGCCTCATCACCAAGTTCGGCAAGTCATTGTCATCCCGACCTCAACTTGAGAGGGAGTGTGAAGATTGAAGAGTCATGTGGTAGTGTCATGTGGCAGCCTGTCAGAAACCCAAAGGGGCGCCAGCCCTTGAGGGTGGTTTAGTGCTTTTCTTAAGGTCCAAGTTAGGTGTTTTCTAGTTTGGAATATTTGGTTTTAGTAAGTTTGTTTAGAGGATTTATTCTTCTAATTTAGGAGATATGATTTGATTAGATTGAGTTTGTTACTTAATTTAGAGGATTGTGATATGTTCTCTCTTCTATAAAAAAAGCCTTTGTAATCCTTCTTATTTTTTAGTAATACAATAATTCTTCCAACACATCAACTCCTCTCCTTTGTCTCCCTCTATAGCCGCCCCCCCCCCCCCCCCCCCCAATTCTGTGTGTGTGTGTTCCAACGTGGAACAGTTCCCACATGAACTGTTTTTGACATGCCAAGGAACCTCTATGCCTCCAGATCACGCCATTCTTCACAAAAGGTTAAAGTCCTTCAAAAACAGCTGCTATGAAATGAAGCAACACAGTGATAAGGGGTGTGCAGTGGGGCAGCATATAGGCAACCATCAAATTACAAGGATGATGGGGAACCTTTACTGACTCAGGAAGTGCCATGATCTCCCAAACTCATGATATCAAGACAAAGCTTTAAAAATTCTAAAAGAGGGCAAGTAAAATAATCAAAATTGACGCCTATGGAGATTGCACCTTTGATCATTTATTTTTTATTAGTATGTTCAGAGTATGTACTAGGGAAGAACAATGAGTGCAAAGTGGGAGGTCATGCACAGGGGATGGGGGTGGATTTCTTTTTACCACAACGGATCATCAGAACTTGGAAGTGGAAAGTCATGAGATTTCTATGTTTTTATGGTAGGGGGTCACGCCAGGGGGCATCACCTTCTTGAGACCCAGTGAAGTGTCTCATCTGCAGGGACCTTGGACATCGGAAGTTCACTTGCCCCACCATGCAGAGAAATGGTCATGAGTCCATGGTTGCTACTCCTGGTGACGTGAAAGTTGTGCCAGAGAGATGAGTATAGGAAGTGGTGGCACCGTGGTTTGCAATGATACAGCACATCGTACCAGCATGCCTCTCTCTAAGGTCACTGAAATCGTCAAAATTATAGCATTGATTTTACATGATTTCTTGCACATGCCCATGGCATTCACATTTTTGAAGTCACCAGGTCAACATCAAAACTAAACATAATTTACCGTGGAAGGAGGTCTGCGTCCCAATAAAAGAGCAGGATCTTGGGGGTTTTGGATTTAGGAATCATGAAACAAGCTATCTTGTCAAAATAGGTGGTGGAGATAATCAGAGGAACTTAATCACTGGCAGTGGGTTACTTGTTTGCTTGTTTGGCAGACGTTTGAATTGGGGGAAGAGGATCACACTGTCTAAGGGTGCATCTCCTTTCTAGAGGAAGTTAATTAACTTATTGCCTAGGATTGAGACCTTCTTTGGTGAATGACTTGAAGAAAAGTCAAATTCTGTTTTCAGGACTGATGATTGGAAAGGCCATGGTTGTTTATCTCAAAGGTGACCGAGGCTTTTTTTCTTTGGCTTCTGACTTTGAGGCTATTGTGGGCTCTTATTGGGACTCGTCAGCAAATGGTGGACAGCAAATGGTGGACCTAGAAGTTAGGCACATTTTTTTCCTGTCTAACTTGTCTGATGAAAGGTTAGGGGACTTCCTATTGTTGCAGGGCAACCTATGGGAATTCAGACCATTAGAGAGAGAGAAGAATAGCTGGCTCTTAGAAGATGGCTCAATGGAAAAAATATATAGCCTTCTTAAGGAAAGTCCACGGAGTGGGAATGGTACATTGGAAAGAGACATCAGGATAATTAAGCAAGGTTGCCTTTTAAGGTAAAGATATTTGGGTGGCTGCTTAGGATAAGATCACTAACATGGGTATCAGAGGAGGATCTTGCATCTTGGGGATGGCTCTTGCTCTTTTGTCACAAGGGTACAAAGGATTGTGAGAGTCAGACTTTTGGGAGAGTTCACTGCAGGAAGGATTGGACAAGGGCCCCATTGCTTCAGAACTAAGGTAGAAAGGGTGTGATATTTTGGGGTTCTTTGGTTGATGCAACTGCAACAAAATGGGATAAGTAATAATTTCAAGTAGTCAATCTCTTGCAAGTGAAGTTTTAGAAGCACATGATATATCAACAAACCTCTCTGCATATAAAAACTTATATGCATGACTTGGAAGTACAGGGCATACCTGATATCCACTGACCGCAAATTTGAGCAAATACCTGCTACTTCTGCCAGGCCAGTATCAGTGGCATTAGAACCAGAAATATCAAGAAGTTGCCAGGAACTGTCTGCTAATGCTATAAGGACATCGTCATTCAATAACTTTTTTCTTCGAGCAATAGCTGCAAGTGACATCTGCAGTACATACAACATCCTTCATCAAGTTTGAGGACATTGTACTAAACCACTTGCTCATTATAACATGAGTTAAAACAAAAATATGCCCTCAACAATTGGGCAAAGGACAAATCCCCTCTCCCCCAATCAGAAATATCACGTTACAGCATTTTCCCCCATCCACCCTCACCACATGCAATGCCCCTAAAAATATGACCTTAACCGCTTTCCCCCTGTCCCTACATCCTCACCACATTTGTTGCCCCTTCTACCCTACCTCCACATCCTTGCCACTATCTGCACCTTCTCAACACAACCCCCCCAAGACCACTCCCCACCCGTTCCCATTTCCTTTTTTTTCTTTTTATCTTCCTGAGAGATACCCCTCTACCACACCTTCTGTCCACTAAAGAGTCCAAGCACCAGTCACAGCGCCAAAGTCATCTAATTCTCGGTGGAGATTTCTTCAGGATGTGATGGTTGGGTCAAACTATCACATTAATTCCCTTATTAGCTTAGATTTTAAAAATCAATTTTTTTAAAGAAAAAAGAAGGGACAATTACCGGAGGTCGGCAATCATCCGAGAGATTGCATTAAAAAAGAAAAAGAACTGGTTTAGATGATACGCAACCAAAAATCAGAAAAGAAAGATATCTTCCTCACAACATTTTCCACCCAAGTCTGTTCCCCTTCAAATACAACCCCATTTCTCTGCAGCCACAAACACCATGGGATGCTAATAGCACTCAACCAGCCCAATGAATCCGCATGCACCGCGCACCTGAAGGAGTCCCATAGCCTGTCTAGGAAAGAATAGTCCACATTCCGCAACGAGGTTGTTAGGACAAAAGAGCGAACTAACTTGTATTAGAAATCCTAGGTGCCTTTATATAGAGAGACACAAAGGGTAAATTACAAGTACACACCCTTATAATATAAAAACAGTAAAACAAGTACTAAACATATAACTCAACACTCTCCCTCAAGATGGAGTATATACTATTAGCGTATAGACATTGTGTATGAGGGTCCCTTTGTTATTATTTATTTCTTGCTGGTGTTGTACCGCAAATTTCTCACCTCTTCACTATATAAGAAGAGGTAGGACTCAATAATAAAATCATCTCATTTCGTTCAATTTGGTATCAAAGCGTGGTCTTAGACTGAGGCTCTAAGTATCCCACCCCCAAGGCCTCCAAACCCTAACCACCAAATCCCCTCTCTTTGTGCACGTTGGTGCATTGACCTCCACGCAGCGACGAGCGTGGAGCCCAGCGGCGCTGCAGCGCTGATCCATGCATGGCAGCAAGGCCTGGCGGTGCTAGCCTAGGTGCAGCAAGGGTCTGCGACAATCCCAGCGACGACGAAGGCAATCTACAGCGAGCCTAGTGGCGGCACAAGCAACCAGCGACACTCCTGCAGCACGTCCAGTGGCGCCTCAATCTTCGTGCGTGTGGTCAGCAGCGATTGTGAGGGGGTTGTAGCCCTGTTCTAAGGGCCACATCCCTTGTAGTCGCAAGGAGGAGCCTAGGCCCCTTGGGCCATCTCGGGTGTTCTCCCTGCACCCGGGTTAGGACAACGCCCATCCAAGGAGGCTTTCTATCGAAGATGCAGGTCTGAAACTGTATGTTTTCAAATCTATTGATGTTTTCTTGGTGATAGAAGATTGATTGAGGCTTACAGATTGTGAAGATGGCTTCTTCAGATCAATCCACGGTGACCTCGTGCTCTCTTTCAGACACCTGGGTACTCAAAAATTCATTCTTCGATCCCATCAAGTTGGATAAGACCAACTACCCGCAGTGATCCTAGACCTTCCTCATGACTGTCAGGGGTCATGAGAAAAGCCATACAAGCCTACAAACAAGACCAGCACGAATGTCAACTAGGACAGAGACAACGCCATGGTTTGTACATGGCTTATGCAAACTGTTATTCCCTGAATAGGAGATGAGATCATGTACTACTCGACGGCAAAGGAGATGTGGGAGTCTTTGCATGAGACATATTCACACGCAAAGAACTCCGTACGTATTTTTCAGGTCTTTCACAACCTCTTTCACCTGCATCAGGAGGGATGCACGCTACCGCAATACTATTTCCTCATGAAGGGAATGCTGAAGAGGCATCACTCCTATCTGCCGGGGTGTGCTTATGAGTTCTGGAGGAATTTCCGAAGATAGTTGGCAGTCTCTCTTTTCTTGTCTGGCCTTGGACCTGAGTACACGACTGCCAAAGATCAGATCCTCACTGCTCCTGAGCTTCCTACTTTGGAGGAAGTCTACAGCAGACTTAGCAGAGTAGCAGTGCACACCTCTGCTCCGTGCTCAAACGTCTGCACTGGCTACAATCCCTAGACGTGGCAGGGATGCTCCCCTCCTTGCACGTGGTCATGGACATGGATGCTCTTCTAGTACACATACACGATCTCCGTGTACCGACTGTGGTAGGATAGGGCACCCTAAGGCTACATGCTGCCAGAAGCATGGTAGGCCACCTGTGGCCAATCAGGCAGCTGAGGTCACTGATGGAGCTTTCTCCAGTCCTAGTGTCAGTTCCCTCAGTACAAAGATTGAGACCCTACGGCAATAGATTGCTCAGTTGACTCAGGCATCCTCGTCTCAGCCTCCAAACACTGCAGCCATTGCCTCCTTTTCTAAGGCACCTGCGACTGGTATGTCGTCTCTTTTATCTCCTAGCGATTGGTTGATTGACTCTGGTGCGTCCAAGCACCAATGTGGTGATAGGAGATCCTTTTCTCAGTTAGCACAAATTACACCAATCAAGACTTTATAAGTAGCAGATGAGAGACATTCGTCACTTGTTGGCAAGGGGGATGTGTCTTTATCTCCAACTTTGCAACTGACAGATATTTTCTATGTGCCTGATTTTCCACTGAGTTTGTTGTCTGTTAGTAATTTTACCAGAGATCTGAACTGCCGAGCTATATTTGATGTGTTTTCTTGTGTCTTGCAGGACAAGCTCACTGGGAAGACGATTGGTGGGGGACATGAGGAACGGCGGGTGAACTGTCTGAGTCGTACTGTTGTTGCTTCTACTACCCAGGGCCTTAGTTCTGCAGGATCTCTCCAATGGCATCACCGCCATGGCCATTTGCCTATTGATCATCTTAGACGTGTTCTACCGACACATACCCTCCACTACTGCTCTCACCTATGATGCATGTCAGCTGGGCAAGCACCACAAGGCTAGTTTTTGCACTTTTGTTTTGATTTCTTCCGTTGCTATGTTTGATCTGATTCACATGGATGTTTGGGGTCCCAGTCGTATTCCTGATCAACTTAGGAACAAATATTATCTAGTATTAATGGATGATTTTTCCCATCTTTCTTGATTGTTTCTTTTGACGAATAAGTCCGATGTGAGATAAATTGTTGAAAATTTTATCAAGGAAATAAAAACTCAGTAGTTATGTTTTGTGAAGCACTTTCGATCTAATAATGCCTTAGAATTTTGTACCACTCAGTTGCATACTTTCTTTTCCATTTATGGCAATATTCATGAGACTACGTGCCCCCACACTTCTCAACAGAATGGTGTTGCTGAGAGGAGACATCGCCACTTGATGTTGCTCGTACCTTGTCGATTCACCACTCGATCACCTCTCTTTACTAGGGTGACGTTGTTTTGACGACCTGTTTTCTGATCAATCAAATGCCTAACGCTGCTTCACACGAGTGAATTCCTTTGCAAGTTATGTATCCTAATAGACCTCTATTTCACGTCATCCCCCAGACTTTTGGTTGTGTTGCTTTTATCCATTTGTTGGGATCGGACCGGGATACATTAGCACCGAGAGAGTTAAGTGTGTTTTTCTTCGGTATACTCAGACACAAAAGGGGTATCGATGTTTTGATCCGACCACTTCTCAACATTTTGTTTTAGCGAATGTAACCTTTCATGAGGCAATTCCCTTCTTTTCCACATCTACTGCTGAGCTATCTACTAAAGGTGATATGGCACACATGCCATTTACACCCATTCGTTTTGGGAGTTTTCCTGAGATTCCCATTCCTACTGTATCGCCACCAGCACCTACTACATTATCCTTTCCACGTCTGACTGAGCCATTTCAGACGTATGTCCATCCTCACACTACCTTTCAGGGCCCCCCTTCGCCTTCACTATTGAATTCTCAGGTGAGTCCCTTAGACACTGACGCTTGTTTGCAGGTGTTGATTATAGGGACGGGACAGATGATTTGACAGGTGGTGATCTGGATCTTCTGATAGCTTGTTAGGAAGAGACTACGAACTTGTGCTACTTACCCCACGGTTGGGGCACTTTCTACTGACAGCCTAGGCCCCGGGTTTGCAGGTTTCACCCAGGCGTTGGCTGCTACTCAGAACCCAGCAACTCACCGCGAGACCATGCTTGATCCGAGATGACGAGCAGCCATAGAGGACGAGATGGTGACTCTTAGAGGTCATGGGACCTGAGAGCTCACTCCAGTTACAGACGGGGCTACGATTGTTGGTTGTTGATGGGTGTTCACTGTGAAGTTCAACCCAAATTGAGGTATTTCCAAATATAAAGCACGCCTCATGGCAAAGGGGTTCACCTAAACCTATGGGGTGGACTTCTTCAACACCTTCTCGCCAGTTGCCAAACTTTCTACAGTACGGGTGTTGGTAACAGTGACAATCTAGCTAGATTGGCCCTTGCATCAGCTGAACGTGAAAAATGCATTCCGCTATGATGATCTCCAAGAGAAAGTCTACATGCAGCAGCCACTTGGATTTGAGGTTCAGGGGGAGTGTGTATGCCGACTGCGGAAAGCCATTTATGGCCTCAAGCAGAGTCCTAGAGCATGGTTCCAGAGGTTGTCTCAGGTTGTAAAGGCAGCTGGATTCAGGAGATCAACGGTCGATTTCTCTCGCTTTGTCAGGAGGACTAGACGAGGTGCTACGGTGCTTCTTGTATATGTTGATGACTTGATTGTCACGGGAGATGATGTGCAAGGTGTCACTGAGATTAAGCAAATTTTGGCAGAGCAATTTATTATGAAAGATTTGGGAGCTCTACGATACCTTCTTGGTATTGAGATTGCCCAAAGCAAGAAAGGCGCAGTCATGTCCCAGAGGAAGTATGCGTTAGCTATTTTGTAGGAGGTGAGAGTGCTTGGAGTCAAAGCGGCCAACATTCCTATGGACCCCAAGATGCCACTTTATGTTAAGGATGCACAGTTGGTGGACAGCAAGCAGTACAGGTAGCTTGTGAGCAAACTGCTATATATGACTATCACGAGACCTGATATCTCCTTTGCAATGGGAAGATTGAGTCAGTTCATGGCCAAGCCAACACGACAGCATTGGGATGCAGCATTGATGGTGCTCCAATACATGAAGAAGGCTTCTTGAAAAGGTCTTCTCTTCTCCAAGGGGTCATCTATGACTTTGGTTGGCTACCCTGATGCAGACTATGCTGGATGTCACGTGAACCGAAAATCCACTAAAGCATTCTACACCTTTTTAACAAGGAATCTGATCACATGGAAGAGCAAGAAACAAGGCACAGTTGCTAAGTTGAGTGCTGAGTCTAAGTACAGGGCCATGTCTCAGACAACTGCAAAGATAATGTGGATCAGGTCCCTACTCATTGATTTAGAGGTACAGTTTTCTGGCCCGATGGAGATAAGGTGTGATAACAGAGCAGCTACCTTCACTGCCAATAACCCAACTTTTCATGAGAGGACGAAGCATGTAGAAGTTGATTGCCATTATACCAGAGATATTATTTCAAAGGGGCAGCTATATACAATACCAATCATGTCTGAGGAGCAAATTGCAAACATTTTTACCAAACCCCTAGCCAAGTCCTTGTTTGATTTATGTGTATCCAAGCTCAGCTTGAATAGATATCTATGCTCCAGCTTGAGAGGGAGTGTTAGCGTATGCACATTGTATATGAAGGTCCCTTTGTTATTATTTATTTATTACTAGTGTTGTACCGCAAATTTCCTACCTCTTTACTATATAAGAAGAGGTAAGGCTCAATAATAAAATCATCTCATTTCATCCAATTTATATATTAAGCATGCTCAGCTTGACACAAAACAACTCAAGACGTTTCTTGGACAGTGCTTTGGTGAAGACATCTGCAATCTAATCTTCAATGGCTATATAGGGTGTAGTGATCTTACCAGTAGTAATGGCATATCTGATGAAATGGTAATTAACTTCTATATGCTTGGTTCGCGCATGAAAGGCAGGATTATTTGCTATAAATGCAAGTGCCTTGTCATCACAACACAAGGGAGTAGGGCCAGAAACAAATACGCCCAAATCATGTAAAATAGATCTAACCCACAGGAGCTCACAAGTAGTATGGACCATAGCCCTATGCTCTGACTCTGCACTGGATTTGGAGACAACATTTTATTTCTTACTTCTCTATGTGACTAAATTGCCACCAACATAGTTACAGTACCCTGTAGTGGACCTATCCTCATATGCTTCAGCATAATCTGCATCAGAATATCCCCACACATCCAGATAGCCATACTTCATGAATAATAGACCTTTACCAGGAGCTTACTTAAGGTATCTAAGCACCCGACACACACCTTCCCAATGCACCTCTCTAAGGGACTGCATGAACTGACTGAGTCTCTCAACTACAAAACAAATGTTAGGTCTACTAACAGTCAAATACAATAGTTTCCCTACCATAGCACGGTGTCTAGTCACATCTTCAAGCAGTGGACTCTCTGAATCTGCAAGTTGTATAGATGGGTCCATTGGAACACTAGCAAGTTTGCACTCCAGCATTCCTGCCATTCTCAGCATGTCAACTACATATTTTCTCAGGGATAGAACAAGGTCATCTTCATGTTGTACTTCAATGCCCAAAAAATAATTTATCATTCCTAGATATTTAGTAACAAACTGAGAATGTAAAAACTTCTTAGTAGCTTCTATCCCTACTTTATCACTACCAGTAAGCAGTACATCATCAACATACACAATGAGAATACTAGACCCAGTGGCTCTATGCATAGAAAACACTTTTGATCAAAGTTGATCTACTAAAGCCAGAAACTTGCACAGCATTACTAGATCTCTGAAACCAAGCCCTGGGGCTCTACTTAAGGCCATAGATAGCTTTCTTTAGTCTGCAAACCTTCTGACACCCCCTCAAGCACAAATCCCAGGGGTTGCTGCATGTAGACTTCTTCCTCTAAATCACCATAAAGAAATGCATTTTTAATATCTAGCTAGGATACTTGACCAACCATTGTTGACTGCCACAGAAAGAATAATCTACACCGAATTGAGTCTAGCTACTAACGAGAAAGTCTCAAAGTAATCAACTCCAAAGGTTTGCATATAACCTTTGGCAACCAACCATGCTTTGAATCTCTCAATTGTTCCATCTAGGCGGCATGAGAGTGAACACCCACCTACACCCCACAATAATAGCACCAAGGAGTAAGTCAACAAGCTCCCAAGTACCACTAGACTGAAGGGTTGCCATCTCCTCCTCCATGTCTAAGGTCTAGGAGGGATCCTGAGAAGCCTTTGTATAATTCCTAGGAATATGCTTGCTATCAACTACAAGAGATAAAAGTCTCCCTGTTGCAGGCAAATGATCAAATGACATATAATTGGAAACATAATACTTAGCACAAGATCTCTGTGACTTCCTCTGAGCAATAGGAAGATCCACATCAGGTACCTTTAGTGGTTATGGCTCTGGAACCCTACCTGAATCAGCAATATCAGCAGAGAATTGAGCAGGAATAATAGAAAGGGGTTCCTCTGCAAGAACAATGATGGGTGGAGGTTTGTGGTGAAAGTGTTTAGGGAATGTATCTATAACCTCAAGATGTTTAGGATAAGTAATGGGAGGAACATCTTAAGGTACAAGAGGCTCAGAGGGACCTAAAGGCACAACACTGGACATAGGCAATGGAACATCCTGTGTGACATTGAGAAACTTCCCTGTAGCAAAATAATATAACATCTCCTCGAAAAAGCTAACATCCTTACTAACATAAAAGTGATGTGAATGAGGATCAAAACATTTATACCCTTTTTGTGTTCTAAAATAGCTCACAAAAATGCATTTAACTGATCTAAGGGATAGGTTGTCTACTTTGAATAAGTGAACAAAACAAGCACATCCAAATACTGAGTGGTGTAGAGAAAAGTTCCCAATCAAGAAATAAAACAGAATAGAGGATCTTCCCACCAAGAACAGAAGATACACGATTAATCAAAAAAGCAACTATAAGAACATCCACCCAAAATGTAGTAAGAACATGCATCTGAAACATAACTATGCAAGCAACATCAAGAAAGCGTCTCAACTTGCGTTCAACCACCCCATTCTGTTGGAATGTATAAACACAAGAAGTCTGATGGATAATACCAAGAGACTGAAAAAACTAAGTTAAAGTGGAATTTACAAATTCAAGTCCATTATCAGTCCAAAACATGCAAATAGTAGTAGAGAATTAAGTCTTTATTTCATTAACAAAATTTTTTATTAATTCAGGGGTTTCGAATTTCTCCATCATAAAAACCCAACACAAGTATAATCATCCACCAGAATCAAAAAATACTGAAAACCCCTCCAACTCTTGACCCTACACGAGCCCCACAAATCAGCATAAATAAGAGAAAACAGACTCAATTCTATTATTTCTACTAGGAAAAAACACTTTATAGTTCTTGCCAAGTTGACAGGCATCACAAGAAAATGAATTAAGAAACTGCATGTCAGGAAACTGACGATGGAGAATAAAAACACTAGGATGTCCCAATCTGAGATGCCACTGTAAAGCAGAAGTGGCAAAGCGGCAACCATGAAATGATGCTCATGGAAGATCTAGGTGGTATAGGCCATCCTGCTCAAGTCCTCCATCAATCTATTTCATCGTCAGGAGGTCTTGCAGGAAGAAAAAATGATCATGAAACACTATTCTGCAATTTAATACCTTAGTAATCTGACTAATAGACATTTGTAAGAGGAAAGAGTTGAGTTTATTTCAGAAATCCTAAGCTTTCTTATATAGAGAGAGGCCTAGTGGGTAAATTACAAAGTCACCCTTACATAATAAGAAAATAACAAAAACAACTCAACAACTCTTAACACTCCCTCTCAAGCTAGAACATAAATATCTGACATGCTCAGCTTGGAACAAAGATACTCTAGTCTCTTCTTTGCTAAGGCCTTGGTGAAGATGTCAGCAATATGGTCTTGACTAGAAATATAAGGTGTAGAGATCTTCCTAACTAATACCACATCACGAACAAAATGGCAATCCACTTCTATGAATTTTGTTCTTTCATGAAATGTTGAATTGTTAGCAAGGAAGGTGGCTACCTTATTGTCACAATACATAGGTATAACATCCGAAACTTCTACTCCAAAATCACGAAGAATAGGTCTGATCCAGTAGAGCTCACAAGTAGTATGAGCCATGACCCTGTATTCTGATTCAGCACTAGATCTAGAGACAACATTTTGCTTCTTACTTCTCCATGTAACTAAATTGCCACCTACATAGGTGCAATATCCTGTCATGGATCGTCTGTCCTCATGAGCACCAGCATAGTCTGCATCATAATATCCACATACCTGAAGATGGCCATGTCTCTAAAAGGAAAGGCCTTTTCCAGGAGATCCTTTCAAGTATCTCAATACTTGGCATACTCCAGCCCAATGTATCTCTCTAGGCTCCTACATAAATTGGCTCAACCTCCCTACAACATATGAATCTAGCCTCATCACAGTGAGGTACAACTTGCCAACCATAGCTCTATACCTAGTGACATCTTCTAAAACTGGGCTATCAATACCCACAAAACAAGTAGCTGGATCTAAAGGTATACCAACAAGTTTGCACCCTAGCTTCCCTGCCTCTCGGAGCATGTCCAGTACATACTTCCTCTGGGATAGGACCATTCCTTCATCAATGTGATGTATCTCAATACCCAAAAAATAACCGATCATTCTAGTAGCGAGATGGAGAAAGAACGAGAGAGAGATTCCGTGAGGGAGAGGGGAGTGCTGAATCTCTCCGGCAACAGTAGCACCGGGGAGATGGACCCGATGGCTGGAAGGTGGTCGTCCGGAGGAGAAGATGGAGATTCACGCTGGGACGGTCGAGGGGAGAGCCAGGACAGCGGCGGAGGCGCGTGGAGCGGCGGACCGACGAAAGACCGACATGGACCAGTGCTTCAAGTACTTGGAGGCCGGGCACTAGGCAAGGACGTGCCAAGAACCTGTGAGGTGCTGGGGCTATGGGGGCTTTGGTCATCGTCGGGAGCGGTGCCGGAGGTGAATGGGTCGAAGCGAGAGGAAGACCCCGGAGGTTGGGTGCCCTCCACCGCCACCACCGGTGGAGGTTCCCTTGACGGAGGTGGAGACCCCTTGGTCGACAGATGCGACCGCGCTTCGAAGTCTGATGGAGGGCAGTCTGGTTGGCATGCTAACCACGGGCCTTTTGCAGCTCTCCGAGGTGGAGGCACTGGGTGTGACTTCGAGGAAGACTCCGGCGGGGGTCATCCCAATGGGAGATGGGAGGGTCCTGGTGGTAGGGTTCCCCTCGGCGACGGTGGGGTGGCTATGCTTGACGACGTCACGGCTGAAGTCGGGGTCAGTATCCTGACGGAAGACATCCATACATGATGGAGCTGGGAAGGAGAGGGCTCCGAGGAGGGTGCCGATGGTGCTGAAGGTGGAGGGGGTCCCGTGGTGGCTCAGGACGGTAGGGGTCGTCCGAGCCCTGGTGTCCCCTTTCGCGCATCTTCGACGGTGTAGGGGGTCCGGTCTCTCGTCGGGACCGTTGGAGGCGGAGGTGGAGTTGAAGGTGGGGTGACCTTGAGGGAGAGAGTGATCCTCCGCCATGGAGGTCACCTGTGGGTGGTCTCTTATGCTCGCAAGAGGTCCTTCGAGCTCGAGAAGGGCCACTCCTTCGCAGAGGTGGCCGAAGGAGAGGCGAGGATAGGCGGCGAGGCAGCGGAGGCACCGCTCCCTAGGGATAGGGTTTCGGTCGACGCCCGGGATCCCAAGAGTCGGGACGATGACGTGGACGTGGACCTGCTAAATGCGATGCACAAAACATTGATTACGACTCATCTGGAAGCGGAAGAGGCGTTGGAAGCACCGCGATCGGAGGAGCAGGCAGATCTTGAGCAATCAATGGCCAACTTTCCTTCAGCGCGAGGCGCGGGGGAAGCTCACGCATCGAGACTTCTGGAAGCTGAACCGGCTGCGGGCTCTTCTTATGGGTTGGCAGGCGCGTGGGCCGGATCTGCACTGGATCCGTTTAGAGGCACCGGTTTGGGCAGCAGGGGTTCGGGTCCGATGCGGGGAGCTGGGGACGCTTTTGCAGCTGGTCCCTCAGTCGAGGAGCTGTGGGAGCCTCCCATTGCAGCTTCGTCTGGTGCCGCTGCCGGAGGAAAGGAGTGATGCCAGAGGGGGGCAACAAAGGGGCGACGGAGGAGAGACACCAGAGCGATGTGGGTGCTTCTCTTCTAGCGGAGGAGGAGATTGCAAATCTAGAAGAGGAGGTGGCGATGCCTGAAGCAGGTCATGCAGAGGTTCCACCGCGAGGACACTCAGCCAGCATGCCTCTAATAGGGTGGAAGTCGCGAATGGTGGAGGGGGGCCAAGACGGAGCGCTTAGGTACAAGCGGAAGTGGAGCTACCGAGGGTCCAATCGTGGGTGGAGGGTGGTGGTAGATGCCGTAGCACCCAGCCACAAGCCTTAGCGGTTGCACCTCTGGACTTTGAGGATAACAAGGTCATCCACACTGCGGAAGCCTGCGACTTTCGTTTGCAAATGGGGGATCCGTTTACCGTTCCCTCATGAACAGAGTGCTCACGTGGAATGTGCGAAGTCTTAATGACCCGTCGAGGAGGAGGACGTTGGGGCATTACATCCAACAGTGGGAGATGGATGTTGTACTATTGCAAGAGTCGAAGCTGGTGGAATGTGATACTAAAACGTGGAGGGAAATTGGTGGTTCGTGGATGGAGGGTTTCTGCTTTGTTGGAGCAACTAGCCGATGTGGGGGACAGATATTGGAATAGTAGGAAGACATTTTTTCTTTGGAGGACTGTTTTGAGGGCGAGCATATTATCTCGGCGAAACTGTTACAGAGGGTGGATGGGGCCAAGATGGTGGTCACAGGGGTCTACAGACCGGTAGACTCTCAGGCCAAAGGGGTGATGTGGGAGGAGCTCACGGCGGTAGTAGTGGACTGCCAAGGGTGTCCTTGGCTAGTTGGGGGAGATTTCAACATGACTCTACAACTGGAAGACAGGCTTGGGGGGCAAGGGAGACAGGACCCTAAATCAGATGAGTTTGTTGATTTTGTGGCTACCCATGGCCTTATTGATCTGTGCCCGTCCTCTTGTGCTTACACATGGAGGAACAACTGCGGTCAGATGTCCAGGATTGATAGATTCCTGGCCAATGTGGAGCCGGAGGAAGCTTTCCCAGTGGCGGAGGTGTCCCCTATGGAGAGGCCCTTCTCTGACCATACCCCCTGGTGTGGCAGCCGAATGAGGAAGTTCATTTTGGTACGTATTTCAAATTTGATAGATCTTGGCTGCTTAAGGAGGGGTTTCGGGAGATGGTGGAAGAGAGATGGAGGTCTTTCGTGGTAGAAGGGTTAGCTACATCTTGTATAGCGAAAAAGTTGTCCTTATTACGGGATCACCTCAAAAGATACAGAAAAGATATCAGAACAGCCAAGAGAGACAAAAAGATAGGCCTTACAAGTAATCACTAGGATTGACAGACAGGAAGATCAGGCCCCTATTTCAGTCGAGGATAGAGAGACAAGGATGAAGATGTCACGTGTGGTGCAAGAGGACAAAAAAGCTGAGATAGAGTGGAAGACAAGATCACGCCAGAAATGGCTCAGGGAAGGTGACTCAAACACCAGATTCTTCCACCAAATGACATCTGCCAATAGGAAGAGGAACTGGATAGAAAGACTAGTGATACATGGGGAGGAGTTTGCGGGTTAGGAGGAGGTGGGGAAGGCTGCGGCAGATTTCTTTAGAGACTTCACAGGCAGACGCAGCAGATGTGATTGGAGCTGGAGAGGGGAGGATATTCGTCAAGTCTCTGAGGCTCAGGTAGAGGGTCTTATGGCCAAATTTTCAGAAGACGAGGTGAGGCAGGTGGTGTGGGGACTGAATGCGGATGGGTATCCTGGGCCGAGCAGTTTCCCAGTATTCTTTTTTAGGGAATTCTGGACGCTAGTAGAGGCAGATGTGATCGAGATGTTGGAGGAGTTCGCGGAAGGGAATAGGGGTTTTGACAGGCTGAACAGGTTCTACATGTTCTTGTTGCCTAAGAAAGATGGAATAGAGGAGATTCAAAACTTTCACCCGATTGCGCTCTCAAATGCCGTCTACCTTATTGTGGCCAAGGTGTCAGCAAACAGGCTTAGAGCTATCCTTGGAGACCTGGTGTCACCTGTGCAGACGGCATTTATGCCAGGCAGGGGTATTTTGGACGGTTTTGTCTGTGCTATGAAGGTGCTGGCTGCTTAGAAGAGAGAGAAGAAACAGGCATTTCTTTGGAAAGTAAATTTCAGCAAGGTATATGACTCAGTGCAGTGGGATTTCCTTTGGGTTTCTCTATTGAGAAGAAACTTCCCCACGAGGTGGATTGAATGGATGAAGAGATGTGTAACAACGACATCATTCTCGATCTTGGTCAATGGGAACCCGGCGGGAGGCTGGGTACAGCTTAGGAGAGGTGTCAGACATGGGTATCCCTTAGCCCCTATGTTATTTGTGCTGGCAGTAGATGCTTTGGCAAGGGCGATCCACAAAGCTTGCAAGAGAGGTCTGATAATCGGTTTCCAAGCTGAAGGGAGGGGCCAGATTGCAATTTTGCAATATGCTGATGATACCCCCTTTTTGGTTGGAGGGAGGTTGGAGGCTAGAAGGATGAGGATCATACTTGAGCTTTTTGGTACAGTGTCTGGTTTGCAGATCAATTACCAAAAGTCAACGTTTGTCCCGATAAACATGGTGGAAGAGGTGGAGATGGTGGGTGGGGCACTTGCAACGGAGATGGGATCCCTACCGTTGGTCTATCTAGGCCTTCCGTTGTTGGACAGGAGGCTTAGGTTTGGTGAGTGGCTCCCTCTGTTGGAGAGGATGGAGAAGAGATTAGCAGGTTGATAAGTGAAATGGATCCTAAGGTGCATCTCTATAATATTGATTCTCATTCTATTAGCAACAGGTTGTATAAGCAGTTGGTTGGTAAATTGCTATATCTCACTGTTACTCGACTTAACCTTTCCGTTGCAGTTGGGAAACTTAAGTCAGTTCATGGATAAACCAACCAAGCAGCATTGGGATGCTGCTATGCAAGTGGTCAATACTTAAAGAGAGCACCACACAGGTGCATTTTGTTCAAAAAAGGTGGATCAATGAATGTTGTTGGCTATTCTGATGCAGATTATGCAAGTAGCATGGCAGACAGGAAGTCAACAACTGATTTTTGTATCTATGTGGCAGGGAATCTCGTAACCTAGAGGAGAAAGAAACAATAAGTTGTATCCAAGTCAAGTGCAGAGTCAAAGTATTGTGTTATGACATAGACTATAGCAAAGATGATTTGGATTATATCAGTGTTGGAGGATTTGTATGCCCGGGTGGATGGACCAACGGAGATGAGGTGTGATAATCGTGTTGCTACTTATATAGTAAACAACCCAATTGCCATTATACCAGAGACTTAATACAGTATGGAGTTATCTATACTACATCAGTTGCCTTTGAAGATCAAACAGCAGACCTTCACAAAGCCTCTTCCTCACTTTGCGTTTGACACTTGCGGTTCCAAGCTAAGCATAATTGACATCTATGCTACGGCTTGAGGGGGAGTGTTAGCATACAATAGTTATTGTTGCACTCCATGTTATCCTTTGTATTGTTTTCTCATTTTATATTTTGTTGAGTTGTAAGGGGGTGCATGATATTTTATTTATCTTGAGGGGAAGCTTATGTAATTAACCGAGTTCTCTTTTCTATAAAAGAAGGCTAAGATTTCATTTGATAGTAAGGCATTCTTTTGATTCTCCACATGGTATCAGAGCAACAATCTTAGGTCGGTGCTCCAATATCCTACCGAAAAATCCACCACAACATGTTTAGATCACCAACTTAAAGGAGATTTGATGGAGGGCATCATCTACGATGGTACCACCACCATGGGCAATGCGTGGAACAACCAAGAGAGTCGTAGCGGCGACGCCACGTAGTAGCCTACCACCACTAGCGACGCTGGCCAGCGATCCGATGACGTAAGCAGTCACCCGATGGGCACCCAACGCTGGCAGTGCTACCGCCAAGTGGTGTGCCACCGGTGGTGGTGCTGGTTGGCTTTTACAGTCGCCGGTAGCAAGTGCTACTGTTGTCGGTAATTGCCTTGTTCGTGGCCTTGTGCGCATGATGAGTCTACTCTTGCCAGTGTTGAGGAGAGTTGATCTAAGTAGGTCAAGTTCATATTTGATTGGGCTAGCGTTTGCAGCCCACGAAGTTGGCATAAGGAAACAGAGGACCAGAAGTGCATGGGTAATTAATTCTAGTGCCTCCGTTCATCTTACTAGAGGCAGAGATCACCTAAAGAATCCTGTGCCTTCACATGGGATTCATGATGTACAAGTAACTAATGGAGCAACTTCTATGACTATCGTTGGATGTTTAGATGCTACATCCAAGATGAAAATAGAACAAGTATATTATTCTCCTGTGTTTCCCATGAATCTTCTGTCAGTAAAATTTGCAGAGATCTTGGATGTCGTGTTATTTTTTATGAGAGGTATTATTATTTCCAAGATCGAATCACAGGTGAGATTATTGGTGGTGGAATAGAAAGAGGTGAACTATATTATTTAGACACACCGACCTTATTTGCTAGGGCAGTGTCTATTTCCCGTGATCCCTTACTCTAGCACCGCAGACTTGAGCATCCTTCTATGAAGATGATGCATCAAATGTACCCACAACTACTTGATTCCTTGGCCTTAGATTGTGAAGATTGTCAGTTGGGGAAGCATCACAAGGGCAGCTATCCTGAGAGAGATGTTGGTGTGAGTTCTATGTCATTTTCTCTAGTGCATTGTGATGTCTGGGGGCCCTCTAGAGTTACCACTACTGGTGGACACCGATACTTTGCAATTATGATTGATGACAGCAGCAAATTGACCTGGGTTTTCTTGATGAAGGCCATAAGTGAGATTCTTACCATTGTTCAACAGTTTTTGTCTGAGATAGAAACATAATATGGTACTACTGTTCAAGTCTTCTGCAGTGATAATGCATTAGAGTTTATGCACAGTGAATTACAGGAAGAGTTTCGTTCCAGGGAGATCATTCATCAGGCATCTTGTGCTCACATTTCCTAGCAGAATGGAGTTGCAGAGCGCAAGTTGCGCCACTTAATATTACTAGGACCTTAATGTCTCATATGAAGGTTCTTAAGCAGTTTTGGAGAGATGTTATATTATCTACAGCCTATCTGATTAACAAATTACCATCTTCAATGCTTCATGGTCAGATTCCCTATCAGCTTATACATCCTGAGTGTGATAGGATCTTTCCACAACCTCTACGAGTTTTTTGGTGTGTCTGCTTTGTTAAGAATTATGGAATACAGGATAAATTTGCTCCCCGTGCCACGAAGTACGTCTTTCTTGGGTATTCTAAGACCCAAAAGGGCTACAAGTGCTATGATCCAAGTCACAGGCGATATATTGTTACTACTAATGTGACCTTTGAGAAGGTTCCTTACTTCTCACAGGAAGGTTTGTCCATAGAGGCTGCTATACAGGACACAGGCATATCAGAGAAGATCACAGCTAGATAACATCATAGATGAGAAACCAACTCAGCTTGTTACCCCCTCAGATAGGGGTGATTCAGATGGAGAAGAGACTATGCAGAGGAGACCTGACACCACGCTTCATCATGTTTCTCGTTATACTATTGTATCTCATCTCCAAAAGGAGGACAGGCAGTTTGCATCTGCCATTACTACAGCAGTTGTTCCCAGATATTTTGTTCAGGCTCTCCATGATCCGAGATGGAAAACTGCTATGGACGAGGAGATGCATGCACTTCAGACCAAGAAGACATGGGATCTTGTTCCATGTCCTAAGGGTGTTACCCTTGTTGGTTGCAGATGGGTGTACACCATAAAATTCAGATCAGACAGGACAGTGGAGTGATATAAGGCAAGACTTGTTACCAAGGGATTCACTCAAACATATAAGGTGGATTACCTTGAGACCTTTTCGCCTGTTGCTCGTATCACCTCCATCAGGATCATATTGTCCGTATCTGTGGTTAGGGGGTGGCCCCTGACATAAAGAATGCTTTTTTATATGGTGATCCAGCTGAGGAAGTATACATGAGACAGCCACCAGGTTATGACAGTTAAGGGGAGTTTGTTTGCCGCTTACGGAAGGCCATCTATGGCCTAAAGCAGAGTCCATGAGCCTAATTTGAGAGGCTCAATCTAGAGTTCAAGAAGATCTACTACTGACCATTCTGTATTTGTTACGAGGACTGAGCATGGTGGAGCACGGAGAGTTGTTATCTTAGCCATCTATGTTGATGATATAATCCTAACAGGTGATGATATTAATGGGATAACAGAAACGAAAGCCTTTCTCCAATCCACTTTTGTCACCAAAGACTTGGGTGATCTTCGCTACTTTCTAGGGATAGAGGTTCATCAGGAGGATGGCTTATCCTTATCACAGAGACAGTATACCTTACAGATTCTTGAGGAGGTCGGACTACTTGGGTCCAAACCATCAGGGATACCGGTCAAGGCACTAGCTAGTCATACCTCCGATGAGTCAGATCCCTTGTTTGAGGATATTACCAGATATCGTAATACTGTTGGTCGTTTGTTATATCTGACCATTACTCAACCAGATATTAGTATTGCAGTCAGTTGTGCTAGTCAGTTTATGCAGAGTCCCAGGTACAGCCACTGGGATGATATGTGTCTCATCCTAAGATACCTAAAGGGCACCCCAAGGCGAGGTATGTACTACAGTGTGAGTGGCACTCTTGATCTTGTGGCTTACTCTAATGCAGACTATGCAGGACCAGTAGAGGATAGGTGATCTACGTCAGGCTTTACAGTCTATTTGAGAGGAAATCTGGTTTCTTGGATCAAGAAACAGAGTGTTGTCACCCTTTCCAATGCAGAGGCAGAGTATAGGTCCATGGCACAAGCTGCTTATGAGATTGTGGATGGTTGGTTTTCTGCAAGATCTAGGGGTGCTAGTTAATACCCCGATTCCACTTTATTGTGATAATAAGTCAACGACATGCGTTGCCTCTAATCCTGTTTTTCACGAGAGGACAAAACATATTGAGGTTGATTGCCATTTTATACGGAATGTGATCCGAAGGGCAAGATAAGTACCCCTTATATATCTTCTGAGCTACAAGTTGCTAGCATTCTCACCAAGTCTCTCAAAAGGAAACGCCATGATTTTTTGAGCGACAAGTTGGGCCTCATTGACATATACACCCCAACTTGAAAGGGAGTGTTGAGTTGTAAGGGGGTGCATGATATTTTATTAATCTTGAGGGAATACTTATGTAAGTCAAATTCTCTTTTCTATAAAAGAGGGCTAGGGTTTCATTTGATACTAAGGCATTCTTTTGCTTCTCCGCAATATTTATGCCTGACCTATGTTGCAATTTACCCTTCACCTCTCTCTATATAAAGAGGTGTAACGTTTTAGAGTTAAATAAGATTAATCATTTTCTCCGACTATGTATCTCGCCTCCAACAAGCCTAGCAACAAGATCAAGCTCCAAGAGCTAATCCCATCACCTAACGCATCAACCACCATGATATCTTTATCCACCGCCAGATTGAAGAGTCGTAGGGACCGGGTTGATAACGGGGCACCTTCGTGCCAATCATCCTTCCATAAATAAAAAGAATCCCCTTTACCCAGGGATGGATGGAAAAAGGACAACTATATAGCCCGATCCAAAACCAAGCACAAAGATCTCCAAAAAACATAATCATTAGGGTTAGCCCCTTCCCACTCAAAGAAGGTGACCAAAGGCCCGTACAAGTCCCCTACCACCTTTTCACATAGGCCATTACCGTTGTTAAGAAATCTGCCTAGCCACTTCAAAAGGAGCACATCATTGAACTCCTACAAGTCAATCCCTAGGCCACCCTTCTTTGGTCTACAGAGCTCACTCCATTACACCAACTGCATGAATCTCCCATCATGGTCAGTCCCCTACTAGAAGAACCTCTTGTGGGCCACATCCAATCTATTGATGATCTTTTTCGATGGACTAAAAAGAGATAGGTAAAAAACTAAAATGGTCAAAAGAATGGACTTGACAAGCACCAATCTGCCACCCTTGAACAATAACCTCCCACTCCAACCCTTTAATCTTTTGAGCACCTTCTCCACCAATGGATTCCAATCCGCATCCACCATCTTCTTCCCCTTTGAAGGTAGACCTAGGTACATTATAGGAAGGTGGACGATGTGCATATCCAACAAAGTGGAGATGTCAAAAATCAACCTTGCATCCATGTTGAACAGTACAAGGGCAGACTTCCTCACATTAATTCTTATGCAGTGATTTAAATGCCGACGGCATGTTGTCGAAATGGCAATTTTTAAAGATATGCCATGTCGACATGCTCAAGTTGTCGAAACGTAGGTGTTCGCCAACATGCCAGCGAAATCGTTGGCATGCCACCAGTAAGCTCAACATGCCGACGACATGCTACTTCTACTGTTGTTGCTGCTCTTGTTGCAGCTCTGCTGCTGCTGCTACATAGATTATGCATCGACATTACATACGAAATAAAAGACAGGATTTAGGGTTTAAATGGAAATATTTATCCATTGAAATAGTTATTTTTAAAATTCTAATCATTTTGACTACTGTCATTTTTGTTTGTATGTCGGCAAAATGCACATTTAGAAATTTATCAAAACGGTGTCAAAATCAACATTTCGAACCTTATTCTCATGCCCCAAATCTCACAAAAGGTCTTCACCATAGATGCCAAGTTCCCTGCCTCAAGGACCCCTCCCTGGATAAAAAAACATAGTATTACCAATATACTAGAGCACATTCATCAGGAGGGAACCATCACTCCACAAGGTGAAACCAGAGAATAGGTGAACCCTGTACACCTTGAAAGCCATCGCCACTAGAGTATCCACCATGACATTGAACAATAGGGGCACGAGAAGGCAACCTTGCCTGACCCTACACTATGGTTGTGCCCAAGACTTGCAAGGTTGGCCATTCAGCAAACCGAGTATGCAGTCATGGTGACACACCTCTTCATAAGTTGCCCCTGCTCCAAAAATCCCCTCCATCAAAGGATCTCCCAAAGATAAAACCACAACACCAAGTCGTAGGCCTTAGAGAAATCGACCTTCCACAAAAAGGAAGGCACCAAGGACCATCTCCAAGAAGCAACCATCTCTTCTACCAAGATAAAAGACCCCTGTAGAGAGTGCCCCTTAATGAAAGTCGATTGGACTAGACTAATAATCTAAGGTAGAACCGTGTGCATCCTATTGGCCAAGACCTTAGCCACGATGCAGTAGACTTCATTAGAGAGGGCCATCGGCCTATAATCATCAATAGTTTCTGTCAAGATTTGGCGCAATCCGAAACTTGGAGGCTCCTTGTGTGTGGGAAAAATAATCCACCATGGGGGCTATGCGCACGTGGATCAGGAGCAGCCTTGTGATCGACAGCCCCCGGTGGCTAGCGCAGGTGGCCGGCTGCCTTGTGAAGAAAAGAGAGAGAGAGAGGAGTTTCTTAGAATAGGAAATATTATTATAACTCAAGAGATTACAAAGAGGGAAAGCTATCTTTTATAGAGAGTACATATCCCTATTATTGGAAACCAAAGATCTTATCTCTTTAATTAAATCAAATCACAAACTCTTTTCCTCAGACACATTTACTAAAAATAGAAAACTTAACCCCTAAGCAAAGAACTCCAAACTTGGGTTCAAGAACCCATGACCGCCAGCCCTATTGGGCCTTCTAGATGCTGCCACGTGGACAGTCCATGTGACCTGCTGACTACCACATGAACAGTCCACGTGGCTTTATTCTGACATTCCAATACTCCCCCTTAAGTCGAAGGCCGGGAGGCCGACGACTTGGTCTTCCACTTGTGAGGCTAGACACCCCACCATTCATCTTCTTCGAGAGCCAAGTTCTTGATCTTCTCCTTGGATGAGTCAACAGTGTAGCCTTTTGCGACCTCTGGAATCGTTGCACCTATAGCAACCTGAAAAGTCGTCGCAATGACCGCCATTGACCTGTCTTCTCAAGATCGACAAACGTAAGAGAAACCACGCATGAGGTACTAATAGCCCCACGTGGTAGTCATTGCACCTTGCCTGGATCTTTAGGAAAGGAACTTCGTAGATCAATCACTAGCCTTTTCGCAACCTGGGAAGTCGTTGCTCCTTTTAACAACCTCGAAAGTCGTCGTGTAAACTATGGTGTCCTCGACATCTTTTCCACGGGAAAATCTCCTCTTTCTAAGGAGAGTAAAAAACCAGATAGAAAAGTCATTATGCAAATAACTTGATAGATCTCCTTCCCTTGCTTCCTGCTTTCTCCTCTTGATAACGTGGTGTTTCCGACCATCGTGGTTGACTCCGCCATCTTCTCTAATCTTCCTTCCCACATAAGGCGTTAGATTTGAAGACTTTCTGGATGCATACATCACCAACGTGTGGTCAACAATCCACATGCACAAAGGAGCCTAAACCGAAGGCTCTGATACTATGTCAAGATTTAGCGCACTCCAGAGCGTGGAAGCTCCGTGTGCAAGGTAAAAATAGTCCCATGTGGGGGCTATGTGCACGTGGATCAGGAGGAGCAGCCATGTGGTAGGCAGCCCCTGATGGCTGGCATAGGTGGCCGGCTGCCCTTTGGTGGTGGCCGACTACCTTGTGGAGAAAAGAGAGAGGGAGAAGAGTTTCTTAGGATATGAAATATTATTATGACTCAAGAGATTACAAAGAGGGAAGGCTCTCTTTTATAGAGAGTAAATATCCCTATTCTTGAAAACGAAAATCTTATCCCATAAAGAAAGATCTCATCTCTCTAATTAAATCAAATCACAAACTCTTTTCCTAAAGCACATTTACTAAAAATAGAAAACTTAACCCCTAAGCAAAAAACTCCAAACTTAGGTTCAAGAACCCATGACTGTCGACCCTGTTGGGCCTTCTAGTGGCTACCACCTGGATGTCCACGTGGCTTGCTGACTACCACATGGACAGTCCACGTGGCTTTATTCTGACATTCCAACAGTTTCAACACTAGGCATCTTGGACAGGAGGAAGAAATAGAATCTATTTAGCCTTTTAAAGCCTTAATTCCCCTTAAAATATTCCCGAATCATATCCATGAATTCATTCCCCACCACGTCACACATCTGCATAAAGAAAAGCATCTGCAACTCATCTAGACCTGAGGCACCCTCGGCCTTCAAACCACGTAGAGCCACCAGAACCTCCTCCTTAGAGACACCATGAATTAGGTCATTCCTAGCCTGGTCATCTAGGATAGACATATCCAACACTACAATCTTCTAAGCTCCTAGCAACCTACGCCTAGTGAAATCCGCAAAGTGAGTCTGTATAGCCTAGCAGATATGTACTCTCTGGTCAAACACAAAGTTCCCTACACATAAAGAAGTGATCAAGTTACCCTTCTTCCTCGCATTTGCAAACAAATGAAAGTAGCAAGTGTTGGCGTCCTACTCCTCAAGCAGCAACTGCCTAGATTTTTATCTCCAGTCCATCTCCCGCTTCAGGCCCTCCTACACAATTGATTGCAACCTCTATCTCCCTTTTTGCTCATCCGTGGTCAAAGGCCCACTATCATCTCGCCTATCAATCTCCCAAATAACCTACAACATCTTTGCCTACACCCTCTCACAGCATTCCCAAAGGTCACACCTATAATCCATCAAAGCCGCCATGATCGCCTTAATCCTGTCCATGAAAGTACATGTAGCCGTTGTGGTACATAGAACCTTCGACTATCTATCCCGCACAAAATCCAGGAAACCGACTCCAGCAACTAGGACTTCTGGAATTTAAAATAAGACAATGCATTTAACTATCTACCCCAATCCAAACTGGATACACAAAAGTTTGGTTCAAAATATGGGATTCCAATGCATTGCTTATCTCAATGATTCCTTTGATGGGATATTCAAGGTTAGAGACAATATAAGAGAAAGGAAAAGATACAAGAGTCCTTTTTTTTTTTTGAAAAGTGATACAAGTCAAATTCTCATGTGTACTTGGGAGGCCTTCATCTAGAATGATGAAGGGAGACAGGAATAGGGCAGCAGAGGAGCCATTGTACAATTTAAGGACAAGTAGGGACACCAACACAGAAGTGTGCTTCAAAGAATACGGCATCTAACAAACTACAAGACCTAACAAATAAAATTTGCTTGGCCTCATCTACAAATAAGCTCTGCCTGCCTTTCATGATTCATTTGAGGCTCTGAAACTTGCAGAGAACCAAGAATTATACAGAGCTAAGAACCACCTAGAGGCCAAGGAGAAAAATGATAAATGAGAACAAGGTAATAGTTAACAGAGTGAACTTTGTAGCTGTCTTACTTCAGTAGTTGATTGGTGATGTAATCGAGATTTAATAATTGCCACATCTTCACAGATTATATTGATTGATAAATCAAACTTCACTTAGGTGAGAACAAGAAGAACATCTTGAAAAATAGGTGTTTTGTTAGGTAAAGGCTGCAAATTTCTACTCCATCCGTCTCCATTCTCCAGAGAAAGGGGGCCTTGGCACAATGGTAAAAGTTGTCTATGTGCGACCTGGGGTTTACAGGCTAGAGTCATGGAAAAAGCCTCTTGTGTAAAAGCAGGGTAAGGCCACATACGATAGACCCAAAGTGATCAGCCGTTCCCCATATCCCATATAAGGCGGAAGCTTCATGCACCAAGCTAGCCCTTTTTTCAGATAAGGGAGAAAGGAGGGAAATATATTAACTTTAATGCTTATGATATGTAAAGCTAACCTTAATGTCACTTGGAAATGATGCAACAACATCAAGTAGATCTTCAATAATGTCCTCAAGGTTCTGCCCAAGAACCCCAAGACATAAATCGACCAAACTCCGTGCTTTCCTCTTTCCAAAAAGTGTTCCTGATATAAAGCAACAGGGAAGTTAGTGGAAGTACCAAGTAGATATAATGGGTATTTACAAGAACAACTACAAAACTTAAAATGCACTACATTGAATTGTATCATGAACTGAAAATAAGCAATAAAGAATGACCCTTGTAAGAAGAAGAAAAAAACTCTGCCATAAAGATCCTGTTGTTTACTCCTCAATGTCATATTCCTAAAATGGCTGCATATTCGCATAATGGCATGAATCTCCATGCATGATGCCATATATTTATCTAAACTATTGGTAGCAAGCATTCTTCACTTCCATTAATATTTCAGTATCGAAATTATTCAAAGATAGATTACTAGTTATAATTGCAACTTAGGAATATCTCCAACCCTATGGATACTCATACTCATGCTGGATTTCTCTTGTGCTATTTTTCTCTTGTTTTTTTTTGAAAAGAATTCTCTTGTATTTCTATAATATTGAAGACCATATTCACCAATGTTTATGCTTAATTTCTCGTGCAAACAAAAGACACAACCCACATGGTAACATTCCACCAGAACATGAACAGAGTTTTCCAGGTTATTAGTTGTACTGCAAAACTTCATCCTGGAGGCCAAAGCATTTTCAGCTAACTTGGTGACACTCTTGCTCACACAAAGTAAAATATGGGTTAGAATACACAATGACTGGTGTAAATGCTTCACAAGAAAAAGGTGTCGCATGACAGTCACAGAAGATCCTATTATTGTGGCTAACACCATATAAAGATGACTGTTAGTAAATATGTAATTGAGCTCGGTGATAGGGTGCCGGAGCACTTACTGCCAATCCTGGTGCAAGAATTATAACTACAAGAGTCATTCTCTAAGAGGAAGTAACTGATTTTGCCAAAAAAAGTGGAGCTATAGGAGGTTGAACATGAAATGCAATCTAGCATGAAATGCACCGGCATTTTGACAAAAGGATCACCTCATCGAAGGACTTTTGTTGGGATAGTAGAAACTTGGTGGTGTGAGGGGCATCTTCCCTCTGGCAAGCCATTTTTGCTGTCATGGACAAGACTAGGCTTCTTTATTAGACATCTTTGGTTGATGGAATAGATTTCAATTTGGATCTAGAACCAGATCTCACAAAGACTTTTTTTTTTTAAAGAGATCACAAAGAATTCTATCAGAACTTTTTCCGCATTTGTTTGCACCCATGACCAACAAGGAGGTGTCGGCTATTGATTGTCGGGCAGTTCACTAATTGTTCGTAGAGGTTGTTGGATGCCAGATTATAATACAGATTAAACTGATGCGCAATAGCAGAATGTCCTGACTTTGATTGATCTTAAAAAGATCTATGTCCGGTTGTTTCACAGAATGAATGCTGAGAGTTAGTTCTGGTACACAAATGTGAAGTGCTGTGTGCAGTTGTCACAAGGGTGAAGGCCAGTTACCATCATATATAGCCAAACAGATTCCAACGTCAGAGCTTAGACATCTCTAGTAGTGTGTGAACAGGGCATTGAGTCAGCCAATCCCTGATTCTTTCGGTGTGATTTTTCATTTCTCATCTGGGCTCAATTTAGATCTGATTGTCTTGATTCTATGCTGGACTTTAAGCTTTTATGATGGTTGTCAACAAGGGAGATTCGCACATATGGATCGAAGGAGAGTGCTTTTCCCATGACTCTTTTACAAGCTATTGAGCTGCAAAGGAATTGCATTGTTTTTGGTGAAAAACAGTGCAGCACCAGAGAAATATGCCGTACAATGCCAAGTTCCCTATAGGAGAAGGGACCAAAGACCTGTAAGGTGACTCTTGATACTCATATAGTTGATCGATGTTTTCCAATTAATATTGTTAGGGAATAACGTCATAGACATGTTGGGTGTCCTATTTTAATCCTTGTTATTTTTAGTAGACAAGTTATTGCTTTTCTAATTTAGTCCTTGTTACTTTTAGCATGCAAGTTATTGTAGTTTCCTTGTATGCTTAAGCCCTCTCTCTGTATAAAGAGAACCAAAGCCTCATTTTCAATATAACAAAAATCACTAAGTTGATTTTCTTAACATGGTATCAAAGCAGAGATCCTAGATCGGTGGTCTGATATCCCACCGAATATGATTCGATCACCAAAGACCTGGTAATCCATGAAGATGATCGGCAAGGAGATCACCAGCAACAGCAACACTTCAACGAGATCTAACGGTACCGTTGTCGCCTCCACTCCTTACCGCATGGCCTACAGACCCATTAGTTGAAGGAGAGTCCACCGGTGGTTTTCTGTATGTGGTGCCCACGTGATAAACCTTCTCTCATGGGGTATCCTGAAGTTGATAAGGATGATGAGTCTTCTCTCACCACTAGTAAAGAGTTTTTCCCTTGTTAGCATGATGAGCCTTCTCTCGTGCAACTTGAGTTCATTTTGCCAAAGAAAAAGTCAAAATTCAAATCAGATCAAAGTTGGTTTCTCTAATCTAAATGAATCAAGAAGTAACAGGAGGCCTAGACCATGGGTCATTGACTCTGGTGCCTCAATCCATCTCACCGGAAGAGCAGATGAGTTGCAAAAAGTTGCCAGGATGCGAGGAATCCGAGAGGTCTGGGTGGCCAATGGAGCAAACTCTCTGGTTACTGCAGTTGGGGAAATTCAAGTTTCCCCTACTATAAAGATTGCAGATGTGCACTGTGCCCCCAAGTTTCCCATGAGCATATTGTCTGTTAATCGAATCTGCAGAGACCTCTAGTGCAAGGTTATTTTTTACGACAAGCACTACTAGTTCCAAGATAGGCGCACCAATGTTATCTTTGATGGTGAGATATAGAGAGCTGATCTCTATTACCTGGACACACCAACACTATTTGCTAAAGCTGTGTTCATAGCCAATGACCCTTGGCTTTGGCATAGACGACTTAGGCATCCCTCGATCAGGAAGATGCGCCAGATCTATCCCAAATTACCAGCCTCATTGACCCTGGAGTGCAAGGACTGTTAGATGGGGAAGCATTACGGGAGCACCTATTCCTCGAGGCATGATGGTGTAAGCACTATGCCCTTTGCACTAGTCCACTATGACGTCTAGGGACCTACGCAAGTACAGACTACAGGACACAGGTATTATGCAACATTTATGGACATTATAGTCATCTTACCTAGGTTTTCTTAATAAAGACCAGGTCAAAGATTCCACAGATTATCCAGAGATTCTTTCCTGAGGTACAAATGCAGTATTCTGCCATAGTCAAAGTTTTCCGGAATGATAATACTCTAGAATTTGTTCAGAGGGAGATGCAAGAGTTCTTTAGTGCCAATGGGACTATTCACCAAACTTCTTGTACTCACACATCCCATCAAATTGCTGTGGCTGAGCGCAAGCTAAGACATCTTCTTGATATTATGTGTACACTGATGATCCACATGATGGTACCTAGACAGTTCTAGGGTGATGCTATTCGCACTACTACGTACCTGATCAGCAGGATTCCCTCTTTAGTGCTTCATGGGCACATCCCATATCAGGTACTACATCCTGAGTGTGACAGGCCTTTTGCCTTACCCCTGCGAGTATTTGGGAGTACCTGCTTTGTCCAGGCACAAGGTAGCCAGGATAAGTTCTCGCCATGTGCCACAAAATGCGTATTTCCGGGTTACTCACAAACCCAAAATGGCTACAAATGTTATAGCCCTATGCACAAGCGTTGCATAGTAACTGCAAATGTCACTTTCTTTGAGAAGGTACCTTACTATTCTGAGGAGAGCTCTACCATAGAGTTGGCTCCCAGGGAGACCTAGGTTTACCATTACAGATCAACCGCTCCTCCTAGTGTCCCTCCAGATTCCTCTCCAGCTACACAAACAGTAGATCTAGAGTTGTCAGACCCTGGTGATGGCATGCCTGTAGTTGGAAAGAGGTCTAGTAGATCTTGCACTTTGCAACCTATGTCTAATTACACTAGGATCTTCCACCTGACAGGGGAGACTAGATAATTTTCCTTGGCCATTACTACTGCAGTTATTCTCAGAGACTATTGTCAGGCTTCCCAAGATCCTAGATGGCTTACTGCTATAGGTGAGGAGATGCAAGCCCTTGAGTCTATAGGGACTTAGGATTTGGTGCCTTGTCCCTCGGATGCTATTGTTGTTCACAGTTGATGGGTTTATACCATCAAATATCAGGCAAATGGTATAATTGACAGATACAAGGCCCGACTAGTTGCCAAAGGCTTCACCCAGACTTATGCGCATATCTCATCAATCAGGATTATTATTTCTTTGGCAGTCAACAAAGGATGGTCATTGTATCAATTAGATATAAAGAATGCCCTTCTGTATGAAAAGGTATCAAGTTCAGGGGAAACTCGTATATCATCTGAGGAATGCCATCTATGGCCTGAAGCAGAGTCTGAGGGTGTCGTTTGAGCATCTAAGTTCAAGGATTCAGAGGATTGAATTCCTACATCATCCTCTAATCATTCTATTTTTATTCGAAGGACGAGAGATGCATCTTCAAGTAGATTTGGTATTCTAGTTGTTTATGTCGATGACATGGTGCTGACCGGTGACGATGAGGAAGGTATTCGTCAAACCAAGGCCTTCCTCCAATCCACCTTTATGACAAAGGACTTTGGAGACCTACGATACTTCCTCAGGATTAAGGTTGTTCGGACGGGACCTCATCTGTCATTATCTCAGAGACAATATACCCTCAAAATACTTGAGGAGGCTAGCTTACTAGTTGTCAAGCCCTTTGGCATTCCTATTGAGGTGCAGGAGGTTCATACTATTAAGGAGGATGATCCTCCTTATGAGAATGTCTCCAGATATCGCAGCTTAGTTGATCACCTTCTATACTTGACCATCACCCGACCTAATATTAGCTTCGCTGTCAATAGAGCTAGTCAGCATATGCAGGCACCATGCTATAGTCACTGGAATGAGGTATGCCTTATTCTAAGGTACCACAGGCTCAAAGGAAGTCCAAGTTAAGGACTTTAATATAGAGAAAATAGGTCCATGGACATCATGGCCTATTCCAATGCTAACTACATGGGGTCTATTGAGGATCATCGATCTACCTCGAGATATGATCTGTTTCTTGGTGGAGCAAGAAACAGAGTGTAGTTGCCCATTCCAGTGTTGAGGCTGAGTATCGCACCATAGCCCATGCTGCATGTGAGATCATGTGGGTTGTGGGTTTCCTAAGGAATCTAGGTGTGGAGGTGCAGCTACTAGTTCCGTTATATTGTGATAATCAGTCGGCGACATATATAGCATTCAACCTGATTTTCCATAAGCACACTAAACACATCAAAGTAGATTGCCATTTCATCCAAAATGTAGTCATGAAAGGAAGGATTAGTATGTCATATATCTCCTCAGAGCTATAGTTGACAGACATTCTCACCAAGGCCCTTAAAAAGAAAAGGCATGATTTTCTGTGGGACAAGTTGGGACTTGCCGACATCTATGCCCTAACTTGAAAGGGAGTGTTAGGAAACAAAATCAAAGATATGTTGGGTGTCCTACTTTAGTCATTGTTATTTTAAGTAGGAAAGTTATTGCTTTCTAATTTAGTCATTATTTTTAACAGACAAGTTATTACAGTTTCCTTCAATGCTTAAGCTCTCTCTATGTATAAAGAGGACCAAAGCCTCATTTTCAATATAACAAAAATTACTAAGTCGATTTTCTTAACAAATACATTGTGGATAACTACTGAGCTTCAATAGCCATCCTTTACCTTCTTAAGAAAAAGTAATCACAACCCAAACAAAAAAAATATATGGAAGCAAGTGCGAAACATGTTGGGTGACTCTTGATACTTCCTGTACAATTGACCAATGTTTTTCAGCTAATACATTGTGGATGACTAGTGAGTTTGCGGATGACTGAAGATCCCCCTCAAGGTGCAAATTTTTCTATGACTATGTAGAAGAGAAGGTTTGATCACTGGCAACCTTAGGCACAAGAGGATGGGTGCAGCATTATATATCTCACATTTTCTGTTTCAAAAAAATATATATATATCTCACATTTTCTCTTCCTATTTGATTACTGACACGGTTTGGAGAAAAATTTGCCAAGAACCACTCCCACCATGGGAGTCCTTGTGGCAGAGCTTTATGACACCTGGAAGACCACATCTGCATATGGTTGTGACCATTTGGTGTGTGTGGAGGACAAGGAATGAAGGTTTATTTCAGGAGAGACCAGTATGCTGTGAGCAAATTGTAAATGAGTGATGGTCCCTCATACATAGATGGGGATCTAATCTGTAGCTCTCCTTGCTATTCTTTTATTTTATTGAATAAAATGCCCTCCCGAATCGCTATCGTAACACGATAGCTTTCTTTTCAATTTCAAGAAAAAAAAAGACTAGTGAGTTTGGGTAGCCATCCTTTACCATCTTAAGGAAAAATAATCACAACAAAAACCAATAAGAAGTACATAGAAGCAACTGTGATGCAATCATGCAATTACAATTTTAATCATTAAGAGACCCATACTTTGCTAAGATTATTATGGGTTATCCATGTGCATTTTGCTTAAAACGAATATTATGTGAACAATCACAATGAAAACGCCAATTTACTTTTTTCATGGATGAAAACTGCACAAGGTTTGTAGATCTTGCATCTTCCTATGGCACCACAAACCAAAAGACCTCCAAACCTCAATTTTAGATCATTAGAGAAATGCCAACTGAGACACCCTCTTGATATCATAATTCATGAAGAGATGAATAACACCTACCTTTCAAATGGAGGGATGAGAATCTCCGAAATGGGTGGTAGTGAGGGAGGAAACTCCAAGCATAATGATGTGGATGGCAGTGAACAAGGATGTTCCTTAGTCATGGGACACAACTAGAGATCGGTGGGGAGTGTTGCGATGGGTGAAATGGGTAGGGTTGACCATGAAGGGTAAGTGGTGCATGGCGGTGAGTTGTTTGCTTCCAGTGTCATGGTAGGGGTTACATCATGGCTGTGTACCATGATCCAATTGTGTTTGCAATGCAAGGGTCTTAGTCACAGACGATCATCTTGCCCTTTGCTCATGAAGTCATCAATAGTGAGTCCAAGGGTTGTTAGACATGGGTCACAAAAGGGAGTTTTGCAGTTACCTGTGGTTTGCACGCCTTGGTCACCATCAACACTTGAGATTAGATGCTTCCTTGATGGCGCTTTGGTTGGCAATGCCATTGTGGGCTCCCTGTCACCTATTGCGATCTTGAAGGCCCTTAAAACAATTGCACAATGGCTTGAGAGTTCAAGGTGGTGTTGCTTGATGATAGGAGGGTCCTAGTGCATAATTTTTCGAAGGAGGATCGTGAGCTTCTCCGGTTCTGCTCCTTGGTGATTCGGGGCACTAAAGTTCAATGGTGTGAACCATCTAATTTCGATGGTGCTTTAGACAAACGACCGCCACCGACTATCTCGATGGAGCTCCAACTACTAGGCATCCCTTTGTAGCTCCAGACTTTGGAGATGGTTGACACTTTGGCTCTAGTTTCTCGTGCCTTGAGCATCTCCAAAAGGTTGGTCCCAACGTAGAGGATCTGTGGTGGGTGTCGATGGTGGTCAAAATTCAACGTAGGGCTAATATCCCCCCAAAGGTGATCCTTCAATCGAGCAACTCTTCTTGGCTTGTTCAGTCATACAAGGTTGTTGCGGTAGCATCTCCTCTAACTCCAGTAGGTTCTCAAACTATGGCAACAAGGCAACCTACACATCTTTTTTGGTGGATGTGGCAACCAAAGACTACGCATCTTCCTCCACGATCCCCAAGGGTCCTTCCAAATCAGGAGGATTTTTTATTTGTCGCAAAGATCACAAAAAGGCTCACGACTCCTTTTGTGGAGGTAGGAATCCAACTGGTTGCAGTGGAGCCCGCACTCACGTGACCTAATCAAACCCTCTAGACCTAGACTCGGATCAGGTTGCCTAGTCCATGCCCATACAAGATCTGGAGACTCTTTCATTTCCTCACTTCGGCTATGTCAGCCTCTTCTCGTGTAAGCTAGTACCCCAAGGGCGATGGGCGTCAATCTTCTTATAGAAGGTGCTGATGTTGGACTCGAAAGGGATGCTCGCATCAGAGATGATGAATTTGTGGTCTCCAAGGTGGTAGTGTCGCTCCAGGAGTGTGGTAGGGTGCTTGTGTCTTCTGCTCCTAACAAGGATGCTGGTGGTAGGCAACCCTTGGAGTTGGCCACTGCATATTCGAATTTGGAGATGGTTGCTTGCAATGAGGGTAATGTCCCTTCTTTTGTGCCTATGGCTGATGTGGAGGCCACCACTGTTGATTGTGGAATTTAGAGGCCTAAGCAAGGTCCAAGGAGGGCATCCAATGGCTCCTCCGGACGTGGTTTGAAAGGTTGGAAGCCTTTGGTTTAAAGACAACAACTTGTCTATAACTCTTATTGGACGAAGAGAATTAGAAAGCATAAAATGCAGCTTGTTGTCATTATCGATGTGTTCTATGGTAATGAGGAAGCCGAAAGCAAGACGACCAAAGTCGCTGATGCGAAGAAGTGTTTAGACGAAGGTATGCTAGGGGGGACATGTCCTCCCATGTTTTGAGTGCTTTTGTGGAATGTTAGGATCCTCCGCAACCCCTCTTACAAGACCACCTTGCGTCGTCATTTGCGTGAGTAGAAAGTGGATTTTGCTTTATTACAAGAGACACACTTGACAATTGATGGTAGGTTGTTGAAGGAGATTGGTGGTGATTTCCTAACTCATTCAGTGACTATTAATGTTGTTGACCAGTCCGATGGTATCTTGCTTTCCTAGTATGGGGCAAATTTTAAGTTGATAAGTTCATTGGTGGGAAGTTGGGTGGTTACTACTGCCTTCACCTAACTTGCTGATGGTGCTTCTTTAGCTTTAACCTCGGCCTATGGGCCTTGCGATGATGTTCATAAAGCTATCTTTTGGGAGGAACTCAAACAAACTACTATTTTTGTAGATGGAAAACCTTGGTTGGTTGGAGGAGATTTCAACACTTCATTATCGCCACATGATAGGCTGGATGGGCAGACTGATGGTGCTACTTTGTCTTTTGTGAGGCTAGTGGATGAGCTGGAATTGTATGATGTGCCAACTTATAGGGCTTCCTTTACGTGGAGGAACAATTCTAGCTCATGTTCAAGGATTGACTGATTCTTGTGTTCTGTGGGCCTGGCAGAAAAATTCCAGGAAAAAATGTCATTGTGCAGCCAAGGCCTTTCTTGGATCAAACTCCTTTGGGCTAGAGCTCCAATGAGAGTGACTTATTTTCCTCCTATTTCAAGTTTCAAAAATCCTGGATTGGTGATTTTATTCAACAAAAGTGAGGTGAAATATATCCCCTGTCCTCTACCACGTGCACGTTGGCAGCTTGGATTCAGAGTCTACAAGTGGCTCTAATGTGTATAAGAAAGATTCAAGAGAGAAGGGTGCACACAAGAGGTGCTAGAGGGAGTGTCCAAGTTGAATAGGGTGGAGGATTCCAGGCTACTAGCTAATACAAAACTAAGTGAAAGATGTCAACTACGGTCTACTGTTCCAGCAGAAGATCATAAAATAGAGGTAGACTAGAGACAAAAGTCTAAGCAGCTTTGGTTGAAAGAAGGGGATGCAAACACTTCTTTCTTCTACTTGTCAATTAGTGCCAGGCAACAATCAAACTTTAACACTTCCCTACAAGTTAGTAAGGAGGTGGTCACTGATAGGAGGCAAATTGCAAAGGCACTTGGTGGCCATTTTCATGACCTTATGAGGCATCCACCTAGGAGGTGGCGACTATCAACATCAGATATGACCTCGTTGAATGATAGTATGAGCACTAAGCTAGTTAAAGACATTTCAGAAGAGGAGGTGGTCTCAACATTGTATGGCCTGAAGGTGTAGGGGGCACCGAGGTGAGATGGCTTTCCAATTCTATTCTACCGAGAGTTTTAAGAGGTGGTGAAAGTGGATTTCATGGCAATGGTCAGCAAATTTTATGCAGAGAATTACGAGTTTGAGAAGCTAAATAAATTTTATTTTTTCTTGCTCCCAAAGAGGCTAGGTGCAAAGGTGGTGGATGATTACAAACCCATCACCCTATATAATGCGGTGTACTTGATTGCCGCCAAGGTTCTTGCAAATAGACTACGTGTCGTCCTCCCTCAATCGATTAACTTGATGAATCTACATTTATTGATGGAAGATTGCTCAAGGAGTCATTTATTATGGCAAAAAAAAATTGTTGCATCTTAAAAGAGGTCTATAAGGAAATGTTTCCTATAAAAGGTAGATTTCTCAAAAGCATACGACTCTATCAATTGGTCATATTTATGAGAGATTCTTAGGCAACGCCGATTCTCGGAGGTGTGGATTCAGTGGATGAAGATGTGTAGTACAACAACCTCCTCCATATTGATTAATGGTAAGCCAAATGGTGTCTGGATGCAACCGCAACGTGGAGTTAGGCAAGGTTGTCCTTTGGCATCGCCTCTCTTTAACATTGCAATTGACACTTTGGCGGCCTTAATTGTTAAGGCATGCTGTGGGGGCCTCTTTTCTAGTTTCATGATGTAGAGTGATGGAGCTTTAACAACTATTCTGCAATACGCAATGACATGCTATTTTTTGTTGAAGGGGAGATAAGGGAGGCAAAAAATGTAGTTGCACTGGTTGCCATTTTCGAAGAGATATCTTAGTTGGTGATCAATCATCGCAAGTCAATTTTTGTTCCTTTCCATTTGTCCAAGAGTGAGGTGGTGGCTTTCTCACAGGCTCTCTGCACGGAGATGGGTCATCTTCCATTTGTCTATTTGGGCTTGCCCCTAAAAAGCAAGCAACTTACTTCACGAGATTGGCAACCTTTGATGGACCAAATGAAGAAGAGGTTATGCTCTTGGAGTGGAAGATTGTTGTCTAGAGGGGATCGCCTTGTTCTATTGAAGGTGGTTCTTTCAGTTATCCGATTTTCTTTTTGTTTGTGCTCCAACCTGCAAAAAAGGTGCTATGTACCTTAGAAAACATGAGGAAGCATTCTTATAGAAGGGCGCCAATCATGATGGATGTTTCTACCAGCCAATTCCTTAGGATGTTGTATGTAGTCTCAAGGAAGGTGGTCTCAGTGTTCATAACCTTGCTATTTTTCATGATGCACTACTTACGAAGTGGGTGGTGAACCTATTTGAGGGTAAAGACAACATGTGGCACCGCATCTCACTGGATGCCTACGGAAACATGCTACCTATGATGGAAAGAGCAATGATTCCCCATTACGCATCTGCTTTCTGGAGAGCCTTGGTGCCGGTGATGCAGAGGGTGGCACCTTTTTCCACCGAGGGTTAAGGAATGGAAGAGTCTTTAGGTTCTGGATGGATGAGTGGACAGAGATTGGGCACTTTGTTGATTTGGTTCCAAGACTTTTTGCACTTGTAGATAACAAGCTTTGCAAGGTGGAGGAGAATTGAGACGAAGAGTTGGTCGCTCATGTCACATGTTGGTCTCTCTGACGCTCGGGTGCAAGACTTGCATCTTTTGCTTTCGATCTTGCATGATGTTCGTCCAAATTCTTCGATGAATGATCACTGTGGAAGCCTATTGTAGTCATCCCCTATTTGGAAATCTCTTTTGTTCATGAACTCCACATGAGAAACCATAACTCTGGGAGGTCCAGAGTTTCGAGGTCTCTAGAGAAGGAGATCCAAGTTTCAAGGTCCTCAGAGGAAGGGCCCATTTCAGCTTTCTATGTAGGAGATCCAATTTTGTGGACTCCAAAGAGGGAGATCCAATCTCAAGGTCTTCAGAAGAAGACCCCATTTTAGGGATACTGAATGTGGAGCCACCAACATCAGGTCTCCAAAGGAGAGGCCTGTTGTCAGAGCTAGCTACAGTTCATCCAGCAGCTCTAATACATGTTCCCGCCTACAAATAAGAACCAGTCTAGAGAATCATATTCTGTTGTGTAGAGTGAATTTCTTTATGGAATGCTCAGCTTGAGGGGGAGTGTTGAGAGAAATGTGCAGTGGTTTAGTCCCACATAGTGGAGTGTGACTTTTGTTAGTGTACGATGGCCTGTAAATAGGCTTGTACCCCTACAGTTATTCTTTGAGAAGAATAATAGAGATACATGCACATAAAGGCACTTCTCCCGTGGTTTTCTCCCCACTCTTCTTGAGTTGAGTTTCCACATAAACCCAAGTGTTCCTTTGATTATTTTTATGCTTTTGATATCTCGTTATTATGCTTTTGCATTATTTATCTTATTCAACTATCACCTCATTTGGACTAAGGGTCATTTTGTCGTAGCCAAGGCCTACAAAATGTTGAAGGGGAATAAGTTCCCTGAATCAAATGTGGTGGAGGATTGTTTGCTTTTATGGCATTTGAAAGTAACCCTAAAGGTCAAGATCTTCCTTTAGCTCCTGAGGAGGGATGACCTGGTTACTAATAAGCAAAGGCGGAGGTGGATAGAAGATCTAGATACTTGTTGTTTATGTGCTTGTGAAGAAGAGGACATCTCTCATCTATTTTGGTAGTGTGATTTTTCCATTCTAGTTTGGAAAGCCATGAATCTTGTTGGTGTTGGAGTGGCTTCTTAGGATACCTTCCCGAGTTCATTCAGAAATGGAGCCCAATCAAATGCCCATACTTGGGTAGCTGTGGTTGCGGTGTTGTCATCTATTTGGCTCCAACGTAATGCAGGTATTTTTAGAGGGGACAGAGTGTGGAGTGAGAATGTTCTTAATGGTAGCAAAGCTTTTCTGATTTGTGGTTGATGTAATTATTTTTTGATGATTAATTGATTTGGATGACTAATGACTTCCGGTAGTTGTCTTTTTTTTTCAAAAAAAAAAAACTAACACCCTCTTTAGTGCATCTATCTCCATGGAGGCAACCTTGACATTCATCAAAGCCACTATAAAGTAGAGAGGGAAACAGAGAACACAAAATGCCAAACACGAAGGAAAGAGTCTAATCCTCTTTTACCTCTTACAAGACCCATGCAAACAGAAGACCCAAAAGCAAGGTTTTCGATGTTGGTGTCCCTTCACCACTTCCAAAGAACCACATGCCAGCAACAACACTGCCAACATGCTGAGCAAAAATTGAAAAAAGTGGCAAAAATATTTGGTAATGGATCAAATTCATAAAGCGTGCATTCATTAATTGCTAAATTATGATCAAAAACACAAATTGGTCCTTAGCACCTACTGCAAACGTAAAAGAATCACAAAGAAGCTAGTAGCTACAAGGGCCCTTGACAATGTTGAGGGAGAGGAATTGGAGGTGGATGAGCATGTGGCCAATGTGATTGGTGTGAAGAAGGTGCACAAGGGAGGGGTGAAGAAAACTCTTGATGATTAAACTCCTTTCTTAGAATGCTTGTGGCCCCTGTGACGAGGGAAGGAGATTGATCTTGAGGAGGTATTTAGCGGAATGCAAAGTTGATATTGCACTTCTACAAGAAACCCACTTGGATATTTTATCTTCCCAATTGAAGAACAGCTTGTGTGGTAACAAATTTACAAAGTATATTGAGGTGAAGGCGGAGGGGAGGTCGGGTGGTATTATATTGATGTAACATGGTGATTACTTAGAGTTGACCTCATCTTTGTTGGTTAGGAGGATGGTGACTACAGTGCTTACAAGAAAGATGGATGGTATGTCCTTGGCTTTTTCCTGTGTATGATCCATGTGATGACTCTGCCAGGATACATTTTTGGGAGGAGGTTACCCAGCTTCTCTTTTTGTGGATGGAATGTTGTGGCTAATTGGAGGGGATTTCAATGCCACATTGCATTTAGAGGATAGACCAGATGGAAGATATGATAGGTCTACAGCTGATTTTCAGCATACTCTTCAGGAGCTTGAGCTCATGGATTTGCCCATAACAGGGGCCGGTACACATGGAGAAATGGGAGTAGGGTTGCATCATGCATTGATAGATTTTTGTGTAACGTGGCAATGACCGAATCCTTTCATGGTGCGAAGGTGGTGGTTTGTTATAGACCTTTTTCAAATCACACACCTCTCCTAAGGTGTAGCAATGAAAATGTGAGTTTCTCAACATATTTAAATTTCGTAAGTCCTAGCTAAAATAACCCAGTTTCAAAGAGTTGATATGGGACAAGTGGTCTTTTACACCGGCTTCTACTTCGGCAACACGCAGCTTAGCATGTAAGATTCAGGCTATTCAGGAGGTGATGATTGAATTCAAGCGTGATCTCCAAATGCGTAGAGAGACAAGGAGGAGTAAGGCGTTGTTCAAGATATCCTCCTTTGATAGACAGGAAGAGGTTTCACCTTTGACCAATGAAGAGTGTCAAGAACGTAAGAAAATGCAAGTGATTGTTTTGGAGGAGGATCGCAAAAAGGAGATGGATTGGAGGCAAAAATCTCGTTAGTTGTAGCTTAAGGAGGGTGATGCCAATACAAAATTCTTTCATTTGGCAGCCAATAATAGAAGGTTGAATATGATCAACATGTTAAAGGTTGGTGAGGATATGGTGAATCAAAGAAACTAGATATGTAAAGCTTTCTGTTCACATTTCCATGATTTCACTCGAAGGCAGTCGATTGGAGATTGATGCTTGGGCACCTTGAATATGGACCAAGTGAAGGAGGAGGCGAAAGGAGACCTCCTTGGAGACATTAGAGAGGAGATTACTAGAGCTCTTCATGGATTGAAGGTGGAAGGCTTGTTAAGACCAGATGGGTTGCAAATTGTTTTTTATAGAGAGATGCAGGATGTAGTGGGGCTAGATGTTGTGGCTATGATTCATGAATTTTTTAGGGGAAATGAATGTTTCAAGAGGTTTAATCGCTTTTATTTGTTTCTTCTGCCCAAGAAGTCTGGGGCGGATTCAGTGGATGACTTCAGACCAATTGCCTTATCCAATTCCATATCTCTGGTGGTGGCTAAGATATTAGTGAATAGGCTTCAGGTAGTTATGCCTGACATCATTTCTCCGATCCAGTCGACTTTTATAAAGGGTAAATCACTGTAGGATTCTTTTGTGATGACTGAGGAGATGCTGGCTGCATGGAAGAGAAGAGGAGTCCCGACTTTTCTTTGAAAAATGGATTTTTCTAAAGCGTATGATTCGATCTCTCGGACATATCTTCGAGAAATTCTTAAGAGAAGAGTTTCCCAGAAAGATGGATTTGGTTGATGAAAAGGTACGTCACTACATCTTCTTTTTCGGTCTTGGTCAACGATCATTCGAATGGGTCCTGGATTCAATCGCAGCGTGGTGTAAGGTAGGGGTGCCCATTGGCACCATTGTTTGATATTGCAATAGATACACTTGCTTCCTTGGCCTTTAGGGCATGTAGAGGACACCTCTTCTCTAATTTTACATGCCAAGGTGATGGTTCTTTACTTCTCTTTTGTAATACGCGGATGATACAACTTTCTTTGTGGAGGGAGGTAGGCTTGAGTCAGCCCATTTGTCATCCCTGGTGAGGATTTTCGCAATTATATCTAGCCTAAAGATTAATAGGGAAAATCCCCTTTTGTCCCATTTGCTATCATCGATCCAGAAGTAGAAGAATTTCTAATGTGTTGGAGACTCTGGTGGCTCATTTGCACTGGAACTGTATGGTGGAACGTATTACAAAGAGACTTTCTTCTTAAAGTGGAAGGTTGCTTTCTAGAGGGGGACGGCTAGTATTGCTCAACTCTATTTTATCTTCAATTCCGATTTTCTTTTTCTTAGTTTTTAAACCTCCAAAGAAAGCAAAATTCGTGGGCAGATTTGCTCAATTGGTACCTTAGAACAAGATTTGTAGACCCAAAAGTGAAGGTCGTTTGGGGGTGCAACATCTAGATGCATTTAATAAATCTTTGCTCTTGAAGTGGGTGGTGAGATTGCTATCCGGAGAGGCATCTATGGTCATTACGATGTTGAATTACTCTTATAGTGTGAGTATGAACCTGGCTGAAAGGGCAATGTTTAGAAGAGGGCCTTCTTCCGTTTGGCAGTCACTGCAGCCGGTCCTACAAGAATATGCATGTAACTTCAACCCGAAATGAAGCATTATTCAAGTTCTAGTTGGATAATTGGAGTGAAATGGGTGCACTTTCAGACCTATTCCCAAGGGTATTTCAGCTGGTTGTTGAGACTTGAGAGAGACGCCACAGTTAATGATGTGTAGAATGAACAGCGGAAAGCATGGAATTTCAAACTGCCTTTAGGCTTATCAGAGCCGACTTTTTACTAAATTTCAGCAGCTTTTAGAAGGAATTTCAGACCTCTACCCAGTTGCAAATGAGACTGATAGGTTCTATTGGAAAGATGGAACTTTCTCAGTCAAGAAAACATATGTCAAGATGGTCTGCAGTGACACGCCGTTGGATGAGATTGGGTCTGATTCTAGAATAATTTGGAAATGTGAACTCCTTTTGAAAATTAAATTTTCTTATGGTTGCTTAGAAGAGAGCAGATAGTCACTAAGGCTCTCTGGAAGAGGTAGTACAAGGACAGAGATACGACCTGCTCCTTTTGCCAACAGTCAGAAGAAGATATGCAGCATTTATTTTTCATGTGTGACTTTTCAAGGAAGGTATGATAGCACCTTAATATTCACACAGTGGATGTTTCTGATGTGAGTAGCTTTTGAAACTCATTTAAAAGCCAGTTTGACCTTGATGTGACTAGTTGGACCAAGGCTTTTGCTACCCTCTAGTGCATATGGCTATAGCGGAACAGCAAGATCTATAGGTGTTAGGTGGATAATGTTGCGCGTAAGGTTCATTTTTTCTCTGAATTTTGGCTCAATAGTCCTAAAGTTCGTTCGAAATCTTTAATATAATTCTTTGGATGATTACCGATCTTCGGTAATCTTCCTTATTCTTTTTCAAAAAAAAAATTGCTAAATTCATTATAAAAAATAAAAAATCTAGATTCCTAATACATATGAGATGGGAGAATCATGATTTTAAGATAGAGTATACCTATCTATATTTCGATACTGACACCACTTCACAACTCAATAACATAGACGTGCCATCAACACCCACTAAATTACAACAATAACCATAACAAAGCCTTTTTCCACGTTAAGTAGAGTCAGGTACATGGAGTCCTTGTCTACATTTGGACTATTCGAGGTGAACACCACAAAAAATATCCTTGCAAAACTACAATGAAAAAAATTCAAAAAAAAAAGTAAAAATGATTAGAAAAGTGCAAACATCATGGGATTATGTTTTAAATGCATATTTAATGCACTTGAATCATATCTTAAATGATTTGCTTTACACGCCAAATACTTTCAAATAGAGTAACAATTCTATGGAAATTTGTAAAATAAAAAGCCATAATAAAAATAAGCACATATTGCCTTTTTCATATAAATGGATTTCTATCTCATCTACCATATATTGTTTGTGCGTGCTTAAATAGTTTTTTTGATAAGGATTATAATCTTTTGTTTGATCTTTATTATTTTTGAGGTTGGTGCAACATAGAGGCACCTTAGCGTGTTGATACACGCGTGAACAGTCCGCGTGTGGACTATTGGGCATGTGAAGAGAGTGGGAGAGAGTAGACAGTAAGAGAGGAGAGGAGTTGAGAAAGATGTTAGAAAATATATTGCATTCAACTCAAGGAAAAGATTACACATGTCTCTCTTTATATAAAGAGATGATTCTAATCTCTAAATAAGGAAAACAAACCAATCAAATCTCCTATGATCATGAAATAGCAAGTCCCCTTAACAACTTGACTAAAAATCACATAACCATACTAAAAATAGAAAACTTGGACTCTAAGCAAGACTAGACTGCCAACTAGAACCGATGGCCCATATTGACTGACTGCCATGCCACGTGGCCTACTATGCCATGTGGCAGTGCCACGTGACTCTTTATTCTTCACACTCCCTCTCAAGTTGAAGCCAGGAGGACGATGACTTGCTCTTCAATTTTGTGGAGTTAGATGCCCCACCATTCTTCCCCTTCTTCAATCTCAAAGTTCTCCAACTTGCACTTATAGAAGTCACGATGTAACATCTTGTGACCTCTGAAATCGTTGCCTGCTTGGCAACCTCAATAGTCATCGCAACGACCACCATGGTCTTCTTTTCTTCTTGAAGCATAACCCGAATCTTCTTAAAGTCAACAAGTGTAAAGGAGTCTGCATGTAAGGTGCTAGTAGCCTCACATGGAGGCCTCCCGAACCTGCCCCAACATCTATCTTGTGGATGATTGGTGTGTCCACAATGTTGGCATCAGGGATAGACTCGGCTTGGGCCTCGGCCACGTCCTCTCCCATGCCTCACACCAATGTCTGGAATAGCAAGTGCGGAGTTGTCACCCTTTGTAGTAGCTTCCACCTTTGGGACCTCCATCTTTTCAAGACAACCAAAGAATGTTTCAAGATCTTTCCATCCAATGCTAGAATCTGATCGCGCACCGAATGATAGCGGGGATGTAACCCTAACAAGAACTTGGCCACCTACCATTGAGCATGTGTCTCCCCTTGTTTAACACAACAAATGGGCCTGTAGATGTCTAGTTCCTTGAATACCGCCTCCATTTTCGTGTAGTAATTTGTCAAGAAAAGATCTCCTTGACTAGCAGTCCATATGCGCATGTAGAGCTTGGTAATGCGTGCATTACTAGACTTCTAGGAATACCTCTTCTCTAGAGTCATCCAAATCTCGTAAGCGCTCTTTTTGTACAACATATTTGAGGCGATGGCAAGATCAACTGAGTTCATGATCAAGTTCATCACCATGTAATTCTCCTTCTCAAACTTCTTCTTGGCTCTATCTTTCTATTCAGGTGCTTCTTCGAGGAGAACACTAAGTTTGTCTTGCCCCCCAAAAAATATCTTGATTGCGCGGACCCACAAGACATAGTTGGAAGCACCTTGAAGCTTAATGGTCGTTCCATGAACGGCCACCTTGCCTTCTCCTGTCGACAACGTGGCCTTAGTGTCAGCCATCTTCCTTGATCTACAATCCCCCTACTCCGCATAAGGCATTGGATGTGGTGGGAAGAGGATCCATTGAGAATCCCCACAAGATCCCTTGGGCCTTGCGTAAGGTGCCAAGATCTGTCTGCTATTCCAAGCTGAGCATGATTGGCATTTATGCTCCATCTTGAGGAGTGTTGTACTCTGCTAGTCTATGATGTTTGTAGGGGTGTATTTGTAACTTTTTATTTCTTCTTAGAGCAGTGGTGTAATTGTCCAACCTCTCTCTTTATATATAAAGAGAGGTAGGGTTTTAGAATAAGATTAAATCATATGTTTCTCCTAACAAAAATACTACCTCCAAAAACTCTCATCCTTTTTATCCTCAAGGTGGATTTTCTGATGCAGGTCAACCCTCTCCTTGGACTCCTCAAATGTGAGATCACAAGAGTCCTCCATCTTATGAATCCTAGCTATACCAACAAGTGCTTCTTTCTAAACCTTGAAACAGACCTCCTTCAACTCCTTAAATTCCTTGAGTTTATCACGTAAAAAACTAATCTTCTTCTAATAGACCTACGCGGGATGACCAAAAGCATCGTACTCCCACCACCATTGCTCAACCTTTCCCATGAAACCCTCCTCCAGTAACTAGGGTTTTTTGAACTTAAAGTAGGTGGCAATCTTGGCATCTTCTCCAATATCCCACTCTACTAAAGGGTGATCAAAAAAAGGACGAGGACAGCATTTGCATGGCACAGTGAGAATCTCCCATTGAAATCAACAGATCCAAAAATCCTATCGAGTTAGGACCTAGACCCGCCCTCATAAAAGATCCTTCATCTGAATGACAATTGGGCACCTCAAACTCCACTACACCAACATCCGAAACCCAATCAATGAAGTCATCCGCAACTCTATCTCTTCCCTGCAAGCCATCCGATCAATTTTCTACCGAGTGTGGCATTGAAGTCACAACTCACAAGCACAAATGCAAGTGTTCCCTGCAACCAAATCGTGAAGCTAATGCCCAAAAGGTCGATTTATCCTCCACCCCACAAGGTCCATAACATTAACCACTTTAAAACTTAACCCATCAAACTCTCTCCAGATTTACAGCAATGGAGTTGGCACCCCTAGTGGCACCTGTCATAGAAAAGTTCTTACTCCAACCGATCAGCAAACCCCATGATCTTCAATTCACATCAAGAGAGACACAATCATCAAGCCAGGCCCCACTAATCCTATTGAAGATGAGTCGATCACATGCCTCCAACTTGGTCTCCTACAAGAGAACATTAATTTTCCACTACGCAACAAATCACCCAAGGATTCCTCTCCTATCAGCATCCCTTAAGCCGCTAACATTCTAAGTGGCAATCTTCATTTGAAGTTTTAACTTGCCCATGTTTGTCTTATGCAATCTATCATGAGCCATGCTCCTCTCGAAAAGTTGAAGCCCCACCACAAAGGCAATCCCCTTCTTCTTTGAAGGTCCACAACCTTGAAAGGGGTTAGCTAGTTGGGGACAAAGGCACCATGCATTTGTCTACCCAAACCTTCCTCTCCCTCTCCCAAAGCAGGATGGTTCACCCTTCGCTGATGGGTTCTTGTTATCACAATCGACTCTTGCTTTTATGTGCTCCCTACACCACTTCATTGTTGTCAAGGAGGATGCAATGGAGCCTCATTGTCGCCATTAGAGTATTAAGAAGTTGTCAAAATCTTTACGATTAGAATTAGGATTGAGTCTATTTTTAAGAGTCATATTCCTGTTAGTAACTCTTACAGTCTTGCCAGGTCTTTTATATTAACCCTACTCTCTATATAAGAGATATCAGGTTCCTATTTAGAATAAGAGGCATTATTTTCTCCAACACAGTATTAAAGCAAGATTCTTGATCCTTAGGAAACCCAATAAGAGCCGCTAACCCTATTCCCCGTGCAACCTCCCTGCACCTTGCCTATACACGTGCCTACCCTCCACGCATATGCTCCCTACTTGTCGCACACATACTACATGCGCATAGCACATGGTTGCGTGACCAATTATGCTAATGTTACCACTACTGCCATTGTTGTCAATGTCACTACCACTTCCGATGATCCCCATAGCCCAGCAATGTCGCCAGTCGCTGTTTCAACACCAGCAAATCTCCGATGACCCCAGTGACCAATCCAACATGTTCCTACTATGGAGTTGCAAGCTCCATTTGCTCAGTTTGATGACTTAGGATCTAGGCGACTTGCTACTATAATTTTGAACCACATAAATGTTGTCGCGATTCCAATCCTCCTCCAGATGAGAGTTGGGCATTGATTGAAGGTCCCAGCCTTCATGTATTGCTATTGTTATTGATTTGGATTAATCTTGATCCAAATCTGCTCCTGAGATCATGATCCGCCCCTATACGATCTTCGTGATTCGGCCTCCCCGATCAACCTTGACCGAGGAACATGCCTCACTCATGCCTATTATGCACACTGTTGCGCACCTTTTGGAAGGCGCCTAACTACTCCCACCTACCGCTACAGCCATAGTGCACACTCCTATGCACGAGATTGCACATCTTTAAAGACTACATAATTGCCCATCTTCCTATACTGGTGGGGGATTTAAGCGAGATCCTCAACTCCTGCTCCTGCTTGCTTGGGATTGTCTCCTGACCTATTTGAGAACGCCTCTCATCTATCGCCGCTACTATTTAGGATCATCTCCCATTCTACTATTGTCTCTGCTTAAGATCGTCCGCCACTCTACTATTGTTTCTACTTAGGATTGTCTCCTACTGCTACCTACTCCTTCAATTGAAAGATGTCTTCATTAAGGGAGAGTTACATGTTGTTCACTATAGCAAATTGGGATACACTGTCATCTACGTCCCAACATGAGGGTGAGGGCAAGTCACAAGTGTTAGAGTATCAAGAAGTTGTTAAAGTCATTAGAATTAGGATTGAGTATATTTTTACTAAATTTAAAAGTCCTACTCAGTTTTATATTCCTGTTAGTAAGTCTTATAGTCCAATTAGGTCTTTGATGTAATTTTTCTAACCCTTCTTTGTATATAAGAGAGATCAAGGCACCTATTTTGAAATTGAACAAGATGAATTATTTTCTCCATCAGTCTCAAATTGATAAATGAGAAAAGCCAACATCAAGGCCAACAAAGGCCATCAGATTAAATTGAGGATGAGAAGAGAACCCAAAAAGCGAGCAAAGGATCACATCCATAAAAGTTAAATCCAAGATTACCAAGAACAAGGTGATGGGAATGATCCCAATGAATCCTATTGTTGGTGAGCACTCTTGTTATTTCCTTATTATTTTTGCATTGTTTTATTATTTACTTTTCACCTAGACTTATGTTGCAGTTTACCCAACACCTCTCTATATAAAGAGGTGTAGGGTTTCTTTTAAGAAATAAGATCATTCGTTATTTCCAACTTAGTATCAGAGTGGCAATCCTAAATCAACACTCCGATATCCCACCCGCACAAACCTCCATACACATCCACTATATCCCTCTTCCTCTCTCTCTCATCTAAGATCACTGGAGCACCACCGCATCGGCGCAGCAACAACAGCAACAAACCAACGCCGCCACTGCACCCAGCGTCGCCAGCATTGCTGATGATCTAATCGTCGCCGCCTTGCCCTGATCGAGGCTACAGGCCACTGATCTGCGTCACCGATGACCGCAGACCGACATCAATGGTCCTGCAACACCCCGTCGCCAAAGTTGGTGGGGTGGTGGTGATCGGCAAGGTCTCCTACACTGGCGAGGGAGAGTAGCGCCCCTTAGAGGCACTGTTAGGGTCACCTCGTGCCTTAACATGAGCTAAATCTTAATCTAAGGGGCTATTATGGCTCTTGGGATGATCTCTAAGATTTCTATATCTTAGATTTCATATTCAAGAGATCACTATCTCCAATTTCATAATTTTTCAGATTTGAACATAATCTTTCATATCTATCTTAGTGGCATATTGTGATCATCCAAAAGCACGATAAAGTCTCCAAGTTCTTTGAAGGTATTGTCGGTTACTGCTACAGACATTGGGAATTATAAGACTCCCTTCTTTATTCCTATAGCCAAGTTGAATGAGACCAATTATGCTAGATGATCTCATACTTTCCTCATGACAATAGAGAGACACGATAAGGAATATATTCTAATGGAAGGAAAGTTACAAAATAAGACAGGGAAATGCGTCACTTGGAAGAAAGACAATGGCATGGTCCGAGCATGGATCATTAACTCGGTGGAGCCCCGAATTGGAGATGGTATCATGTACTATAAGACGGCTAAGGAGATGTGGGATTCTCTACATAACACCTATTCACATGAGAAGAATTCCAATAAAGTGTTTGAGATCCATCATGCTATTGGTAGTTTGAAGCAGGAGGCCAATCACTTCTCGGTATTATGCCACCCTGAAAAGGCTCCTAGAGAAGTACAATGCCTGCCGTCCAGTCTACACTTACGACATTCAGAGGGCATACGAGAAAGAGTATGCAGTTCTTTAGTTCTTAGACAGCCTTGGACCAGATTATGAGGCCGTTAGGTCACAAATTCTGACCTTTGCTGAGCTCCATCGTTAAAGGAAGCATATAGTCAGGTGAGCAGGGTGGTTGTTAAACCATCCATATCTGATGTTGGACAGACTTCAGCCTTGGTGGCCACTAAAAGACGTTGTAGACATGGTTCTCCATCTACCAGGGGGAGAGGATGTGGTAGGGGCATATCTGGCAGATCTCAAACCATATGTTCTCATTGTGGCAAGGTTTGACACTTGGAGGCTACCTGTTAGTCAAAGAATGGTAGGCCTCCTATGGCCAACCAAGCCATCTCTTTTGAGGAGGTAAGCAATATTGTGTCATGGGCTACCTATGATGCAGTGGTTCAGCGTCTCGCCCAGTTGACTTAGGAGCCTGCTACCACCACTGATACTGCTGCATTAGCCTCCTCAGGTATAGCTTTTACCTCCACTTCTAGTAGTGGTATTTCCAATGGTACTATGTGGCTAGTAGATTCAGGAGCATCCTGTCATCTCAATGGTGACCAAACTTGTTCCAAACATATGCAGATTGTTCCTCCTGGTAGAAATGTTCAGGTGGTAGATGGCAAACATTCCGGAGTTGATGGCAACGGAGATGTGACATTGACTCCCTCACTAAAGTTGCCTGATGTTCTTTTTGTACCTAATTGGCCTATTAGTCTTTTGTCTGTTAGCAAAATTACAAAAGACTTACATTGTCATGCCATCTTTGATGAGTTGGGTTACATTTTTCAGGACAAACTCACAGGAAGGTTGATTGGTGACGGACATAAGGAGAAGGGTGTGTATCACCTAATCCAGACTCCTTTTGCGGCTATGTGTCAAGGCGAGGTTGCTTTTAGTGCTGGTATAGCTCTTCAATGGCATCGTCGACTTGGACACCCTTCACTGAACAAGCTACAATGCATCATCCCTCACATTTCGCCTACTGCTGAGATTTTGTGTGATACTTGTCAACTGAGAAAGCATCACAAAGCCAGTTTCCCTTCTAAGTCCTCTCAAAGTTCTGTTGTCGTTTTTTATCTATTACATATGGATGTATGGGATCTGAGTAGAGTGTCTGATAGATTGGGTCACCGTTTCTATTTACTTATTGTGGATGATTTTTCCAGGATGTCATGGTTATTTTTATTAAAAAATAAATTTGAAGTTTGGTTTGTTATTGAGACATTCATTTTGCAAATAAAGGCTCGATTCTCTACTATTGTGAAGATTATATGATTTGATAATGCATTACAATTTTGCACAGCAAAGTTAGCATCTTTTTACAGGTCCATTGGGATAATTCATCAAACATCATGCCCCCATACATCACAACAGAATGGGGTGGTAGAGAGGAAATACTGCTATGTGTTGGATGTAGCTAGGACGTTACTTATTCACCATAACATGTCACAGGTTTACTGAAGAGATGCAGTGTTAACTTCATATTACCTGATTAATAGAATACCCAACTCAGCTATTCAGGAGCAAGTTCCATGACATGTTCTTCACCCTGACAGGGAATTGTTTCAAGTGCTACCTCGTGTTTTTGGCTATGTAGCCTTTGTCCACATTTTAGGACCTGGCAGGGATAAACTTGCTCCAAGGGCAGTGAAGTATATCTTTCTGGGATACAGTAGTACTCATAAAGGAAGCATTATATGAGTGTTGATGTCACATTTCATGAGCATGTTCCGTATTTTTTTACTAATGGTCATCAGTTGTTGTTTGAGGGAGATCCAGTTCCTATGCCAGTGGCACCAGTTCCTTTGGAGCAAATTCCTGTGGCTCACAGTGAGGATACCACTACTACAGAGACCCCTACTAGACAGGAGTCAGAGACTACTCATGTATACAGGTTACCTATTACATACAAACAGTATGCATAGCGTCAAAAACACACCCCCCACTACTCTAGCCACTCATCTCCTCCCCTAGTTAGGTATATGTTGATACTAACATGAGTTGTCATAGTGGTAGTTGTGTAGGTACTTCTGATGATTCTACTACTGCTGAGCAGCAGGCTCCACTTCCTACTGTTACTAAGTCTATAGAGGAAGACCTTGACCTTCTGATTGTTGTTTGGAAGGCTCCTTGCAGTTGTGCACACTACCATACAACTGGAGCAGTGTCTTCTTCTAACCTTGGGAGATCTTTTGATATGTTCACTGCTGCTCTATCTGCAACACAAATTCCCACTTCCTATCAACAAGCCATGCTCGATCCAAAGTAGCATCAAGCCATAGAGGAGGAGATGGCTGCTTTGCATTCTAGAGGGACGTGGGAACTTACAAATCTACCCAGACACGCTAAGACAGTGGGATGCCGCTGGGATTTTGCTCTCAAGTACAATCCAAATGGCATCATATCTCGCTACAAGGCAAGATTAATAGCAAAGGGATTCACCCAAACATATGGGGTGGATTTCATTAATACCTTCTCCCCTGTGGCACGACTTTCTACTATTCGTATTCTATTGTCTGTTGCTACGCACTATAATTGGCTTCTTCATCAGCTAGATGTGAAGAACACCTTTCTACATGACAATCTTCAAGAGGAGGTCTACATACAACAGCCTCTGAGGTTTTAGACTGAGGGGGAGTGTGTATGTAGACTGAAGGCCATTTATGGCTTGAAGCAGAGCCCGAGGGCTTGGTTCTAGAGACTGTCAGGGGAGGTACAGACCATAGGACTTGTGAGATCTTCTACCGATCATTCGATCTTTGTCAGGAAGAGCACAGGAGGAGTTATGGCACTCCTTATCTATGTCAATGATCCCATCCTTACTGGGGATGACACTGCTAAGGTAGCTAAGTCAACGCAAGTATGCTCTTGATGTATTGCAAGAGATAAGAATGCTAGGATCTAAGCCTATTATATCAATGGATCCTAAAGAACATCTATATGATACAGAGTCTCAGCCTATTGATAGCAAATCTTATAGGTAATTGGTTGGTAAACTATTATATCTTACTATTACACATCCTGATCTCTCTCTTGCTGCGAGAAAACTCAATCAATTCATAAACAAACCAACCAAGCAGCATTGGGATGCTGCTATGCAGGTGCTTAGACACTTAAAGGAAGCACCAGGCAGAGGCATTTTGTTCCAGAAGGGTACATCTATAAGTATTGTTGGCTATTCTAATGTTAATTATGCAGGTTGCATGGCAAACAGAAAGTCAACGACTGGCTTTTGTACCTTTATGGCAAACAATCTTGTGACCTAGAGGAGCAAGAAACAGCAGGTAGTGTCCAAGTCAAGTGCAGAGTCAGAGTACCGTGTTATGGCACAGACAGCTGCAGAGATGGTCTAGGTCAGATCAGTGTTACAAGATTTGCATGTCCAGGTGGAGGGACAAATGGAGATAAGATGTGATAATCGTACTGCTACTTATATTGCAAACAACCTAATGTTCCATGAACGTACGAAACACGTTGAGGTTGATTGCCATTATACCAGAGACTTGATACAGCATGGGATTATCTACACTACTTCAGTTGCTTCTAAAGATCAGACTGCAGATATATTCACAAAACCACTTTCTCGATCCGTATTTGATATATGTTGTTCCAAGGTGAGCATAATTAATATATATACTCCAGCTTGAGAGGGAGTGTTTGAATAACACTCTTGTTATTTCCTTATTATTTTTATACTATTTTCTTATTTACTTTTCACCTGGACTTATGTTGTAATTTACCCAACACCTCTTTCTATATAAAGAGGTGTAGGGTTTCTTTTGAGAAATAAGATCATCCGTTACTTCTAACTCCTATAACACACGAGTAGGTGGTTGTCCATCATCAACTAGCAATCCGCTCGCCACCACCTGCGAGGGTTGAGGCTCTAGCTCCAACACAGATGATACAAGAGCACTAAAGGGCTCAACAGAGGTCTGTTGGCCACCAAAAATTCCAAGCCAAGAGAAAGAAAATGTAGGAGTTTATAAACCATACCCTTCAAAGTCGGATCCAAAGTGAACACCGAAATCATATCCAGCTAGAGACAAAGCAATGGTTGATGGCCCACCCACAAGCAAACCCCAATATCGTCCCGCACATCTGGAGTAAGGGTTGTAGGAGCAATCTCCGACAAGAGGACCTCCAGGGCCGATGCTGCCAGCCCTCATAACCTTAAGTGAACTTGCAAGGGGAAAAAGAAGATGGAGGTCAAACCTATCAAGCTCAGTATGTGTCGTCAAGACAATGGTTGGAGGTTCTTTTTGAACTGCAGCACCAAGGTCAACATCAGTGTTCTCATCAAGGCAGTCAAAAGGTAGCTCCAGAGAGGCAACCGCATCAAAGTCGAAGAGGGGTTCGAAACCCTCAACCAAACAAATGAAAGAAGATTCAAAGTCAAGTCCAGATCCGATGTCAGAAAGGTCTGACAAAGGGCTCGAGGTGGGAGGCTAGAATCTTCACTGCACTCTAAGTTATTGACGTAAAGCAAAGTCCAACGATGATGCACCCCACACAAAACTCGAGGGAAATAATGTGCAACCCCACATTTTCCACTAACAACTCCGAACAATTCAGCTAACCATTGTGAAGCTTAGGCTTCCCAAACCAGTCATCATTAATTACGACAGCTACGTAATGCCAAAGTAGTAGCCATCGTAGCCACTAAAGCTTTGTGCAGCGCCAATCCAACTGAAACACATCAACTCCACATTAGTGAAGGAGACAAACCCCCCTCTCTACAAGCACCTTGTTGTACCTACAAGACTGCGGAAGAGATCACCACCAATGAATAGGAAATGATTGGATGCTCGAGCCACCGTCAACAGAGCGTGGTCGTAAATTGAGTTGAGAACCCACATTGGCCCTACAAAAGTAGCACCTCAACCGATAGAAGACTTGTTGATGGCTTGATAGCTTACTCAAACTCATCGAACTCAAACACGCCATCGCATAATGGCCCTCGTCACGAAAGCGACAACAAACAACATCAGTGCAACAATCCTTCACAAAGTGTCCCACTTACAGGCAACGAAATTAACAAGCTTGCACAATTGCACTGCACTCTCACGCCAATAGCAAGGTCGGCAGTGATTCAACACCACTGTCCACTCCCCCCACCACCATCGTAGTCATCCTTCCTCACCTTCTCTTGATCATCACCACAATCGATCAGGATCTACACCCTCACTCCCACACCCTCCTTCGCGCTCTCTCTTTCCCTCAATCCCCCCTTCACCCACGCTCTCCTCTCCCTTGCACTCCTCCCTATTGCTCTCCCTCGCTCTCTCATCATTCCTTTGTCCTGCCATTTTTTTGTTATTCTAGGAATTTGTTTCTAAATCTTCTCTTAAATTTTTAACCATTGCAAATTGTTTCAAACTAGACTAATGTTAAAGATTCAATAACAACTTGGGTATGAGTAATCAAATTGCCTAATTCGTTGATCACCTTGACCTAGAAGAATTATTTTGAAATTTTTAAATGTCCTAATTTGTTAAGTAAAGATTCTAAAATACTTTAAAGAGATAGTTGTGCCATATATCTAACAAGAAAACTTTACTCTTCAATCTTCCCTTGCCTCACTTGAGTTCCTCATCTTGATATCTAACTTAGGGAATAAAATGCACATTTAGCGGATGCTTATTACCATTCAACCGCCTATTTGTAAAAATCGTGGGAACTTGCAAAAGAAATCTAAAATGAGCCTTTACTTTCTTATTTAACCAGTGGTTGCTTATCCCAATCATTAAGTAATCTCACTCAAGATCTTCTACATTTATCACTTATATCTTTCTTCCTGGAAATCTTATTTGTTTTTTGATGTTTAAACATGATATGTATCTCTATAAAACAAGGGTAGCTCCCAAACAATTATTTTGTTATCATCGAAACTAACATTGTGTAGTGCATGGAACTAACATAAACTTCCCTCATTATCCTACAATTTAGCAAGACCTAATTAAAGCAGCTTTGTCTTAACAACAAAATCAGCATCTTCAGCCAACCAAGACTTAGAGTCATACATTCCCATAACACCTGAAGAATCTAGGCCCTCTTCCAGCTTCTCAATTCGAATGACTCAATGACCATGACAATGCAATGTCTTTTACATCCTCTCTAGGAAACCAAACATCATCATTTTCACCACTTAGTGAATAAAGTAAAATTGCATCTTTGTGCTAAATGAATCATTAATAAGAGGATAGCTGCAAAGGGATAGCATTCAAATTGGATACGTCCAGCAGAAGTTAAATGGCCTATTCTACCCTTAGGCCTCAGAACCAAATTACATCCTTCCTTGAATTTACTAAAACCACATAGTTTGCTTGAAGCTACAAGATCCAAAATTGGTACACCTAAATAACAAACATCATAGCCCATGGTAAATTGCCTCTTACCAATGCAATGCCAACTACATAACCATGAATGTTTTACATGATTTTAAACAGTGGTAATATGATCTCTTGAATCTTGAGTAATAGAGTGCCTATTTACTCCTAGACCTTCTTTTCAAAAAATAATATCCCAAACGCATGGGCTATATCCAACCTTGGGTGCACCACGGATGCATTGAACTTCTACTTATCCTTGCATCAAGCATCCAGCTATTTTCTACTAGTGGATAGAAGCACGGTTAATTATTAGTAAAACTAATACGTAAAAATATACTGAATGTGTATATATCCCACTTGATTTGAGAGAGAGATGGATAGTTATTATAGATAGATATTTAAAGATATGCTAATAATGTACTTTTAAATATAATTTATTTATTAAAAAATTAATTATTAGTAAAACTAATACCTAAAGATATATTAATAATATATATTATTTATCTTCTCTAAAAATACATATCAATTGTCTCACTTGATTTAAGAGAGAGACAGGTAGTTATCATCATAGATATCCAAAGATGTATGTACATATTATTTCAATATATAAGCACATCTTCTAAATATAATTTATTTACTAAATTTTAATTATTAGCAAAAATAATACCTAAATATATATTAATAATGTGTACATTATTTATCTTTTGTAAATACACATATTAAATGTCCCACATGTGTGTGCAAGAGAGAGAGATCGTGACTATTTGTGTGTGTGTGCATGAGAGAGAGAAAAAGGGGGGAAGGTTGTTTAGACTTTAATTAAAGTGGCGATGGGTGGGTTTTTTTTCTATTTAGGATAATGATTTGGTGTTTGCTTTTGTTAAGACCCGTGCCATCAAAATCTTTTAAGACGTCTGAGAGTTGGGTCAGACGTCTAGAAATCAATTTTTGTGTGCGTACGTCCTTGAGTCTGCTTGCGGCAGAACCCTCCCACCGACAGAACCCTCCCCCCCGCGCCTACTTAGACCCTCCTCCTCTCCCTCACGCCACCCGACTCCCATCCACCTTCTCCTTCCTCCAGCGAGGGCGAGAGCGGCAAGTGCAGTCGAGTGCAGCGACGGAGAGGAGCAGCGAGGGAGAAAGAGAGGAGAGCGTGCGAGCTCGCAAGAGAGCTCGCCGGAGGAGTTCACGACCGGTCGGACGTGCGCATGGCGGAGGGGTGTACCGGGGAAGGTTCCCCCGACGCTGCTGCAGTTAGAGTAGCGGACAAGCGAGCACGGCGCGGCCGCGCGCAGCACGAAGAAGACGAAGGGAGCTTCTGATTCTGGGATTTTCCCAGAATCAGACGTCTAGACCTACATACAGACGACGTAGACGACGTCTAAAGGAAGATACAGACGACTGAGAGATACGTCCTGTGCCCTATACCTCCCCTTGCGGATACGGCCATGCAGGCCGTTCCGCCAAGGCTCTAATACGTGTCATATTGAGGAGATTTACGTTCCGCGTACAGGATTCATTTCGGAAAGGCGCGGGACACGTCCTCCCACGCGGTTCAGACGTCTGGGTAAGGCACCAGACGGCGAGGAGCGTCTCCAGACGACCGGAGAGGTGGTCGGACGTCTGGAACTAGGTCCAGACGGTTCAGAAGGATCCCTGGATGTCTGAGGAGCAACGCAGAGTGAGGTATAATTCTGTACTTCTTTTAAGACGTCTGGAAGGTGTTCCAAACGTCTGATTTGAGTCAGGATTGCCATTTTTGAACAGTTTAGGATCCGTTTAAGGTCCGATTTCCGCAATTAAGATTCCATTCTTCTTCGTATAAGTTCCTCTACTTGTTGGAATGCTTTTATCATATTCTGACTGATTTCTTGTGGCTGATCCATATGTTAGAACCTCGTTCCGTTACGAGTTTGGGGGTTGCGGAGGCACGTGGATCTGCCGATCAAGCCCCCATTACTCTTGGTTTCACAGGTAGAGTGACTTCCCCTATTTAATTACAAACATAAATGCATATCTGGAATGAAAATTAGATCCCCAGGTATGACATGAATCCTATGACTAGAAACACTGGATTGAATGTTAGATCGTAGGGTATGGCATGAATCTTAGAACTAGAAACACTGGAATAATTGTATTGAACGCATGAATTGCAGTCCTGGATGAGTAGATAAAATAATAACAATTACCTGTAATTGGATAACAGCTGCGTGTGAAATGTAAAGTACGGTTATTAGCAACTGTTACATGTATATTCATGTTGTTGTAATTAAACACGAACTACCTGCGAATAAACCTGAAATGATGAAACCTAATATGGCTTGGCTTGAGAAACATGAGCATGAACCCTACGGGGAATTAAGAGTAGAGCTCCTGGAAAATAAATGAAAGGGAACTGGAAATGTGAATGGGGAAGTGAGCTGGCCTTGAATACGGAGTACCAAGGAGAGCGACTGTCCCCCTGTTTATTGCAGAGCGGAGCTAGCCACCCTAGGGTTAGGAACCCGGGGTTAGGACTGGCCACTTTGTACCGACTTTTGGCCCTCGCGTACACAGTACCGGGGAGAGCTACTAGTGTAGGGAGAGAGCTAACCACCCCACAGGACCCGGGGTTCAACTAACCGTCCTACACCGACTTGTTAGGCCCACTGGGCAAACAAGGGTAGTCAGGCGAGGGTACGCGGACTGTGGAGTGGCGAGACCCCTGTTTGGTTCTTAGGGGCTGAACCCCTGTTACTGAGAGGGTTATGCCCTATACTGGTTACGTGCTGTGCTTGGAGTGCACCCGTTAACGGAAACGACTGACCGCGTGCCAGTGCAAGGTAGCTACCCATGCGTTTATTACGCGTGCAGTAGTCACCGTTACGTCTGTCAGCGACCTTGGGGTGGTTGACTGAGTATAGGACCACCACGGGGGACTCTCCCGGCCAGGAGAGCACCACGTGTTACTTCTACTCTTCGGAAAAGATTGCAATCAAGATCGTTCCCACAAGGAACACTCGAGATCAAGAAAAAGACCTGATAAATAAATCAAGTGATGAAAGAAATAATAATTAGTTAAATAAAGAAAGAAATTGAAAACAACAACTACCTGTATACCGTTACTATTTTTAGTTAGCTGGTTGTCACTTTACTCAGCGTTCGCTAATTTCATGTACTCATAACATTTTTCAAGTCCAGGTGTTGAGCAGGTAGAGCCTACGGCTGCAGAGGGGGTTGGGCCCAATAGAGCCCAGTAGTTGTACTTTTCTTTTGTTGTACCCGTTCCGTTGTAGTGAGTAATTTGTTGCACTTCTGTACTCTTTAATTGTAAGCCTATATTCCTGTACTTGTTTAAGTTCTCTACTGTTGTGGTGATATATACTGTAGTAGTTTTCTTCTTTACTACTGTACTTTTGTTACTGTTAGTTGGTTGCATGGTGAATATGATTTATTTTACTGCTTATTGATTACTTGCTCGTTGGACGACTGGGTCTTGAGATCAGTCAAGTTTATCCAGTCTCGTATGCTGTAGGGATTCGGGAACCAGATCATAACAGCTTTGTTTGGAAGAGGAGGCAAGGGAGAACGCATGTAGCCATGTGGGACATACTCTATTTTTTTTGTATTGGTGATGTTTTGTTTCATAAATTTCCTTCATTCGCTCTTTCATTAAGTTTGTGTGTATGGGGGGGGGGGGGGGGGGGGTTGGGGGTTGAGGTAGATATTGTTGAGGGATGGGGACATGTGGGTTGATGAGGTAATGCATACCTTCTTTTAGTTTATATAAATTAAATGCGATAGTTATTGTGATAAAAATAATTGTAATATCATTTTTTTTGTTATATTTTAGACAAAAGTATGTTGGGGAATATTTTATCAAAAATGGTAGATCTACTTTTGTCTCTTCACTTAATTTATTTGCACTATATCCAATCAAAATGTGCCCGAACGATTATCACTTTAACCATTAAAGCAAAGATCTCTTGTTTGACTCCCACGTTACCTTATTCGGAGATGTACATATGTGAAAGGCACCTTCTCTTCAATTTGCCATGGTATCTTATCCTATAAGTTTTGGGTCGTAAATAAAAAATTGGCAATGACTATAGAAAAATTTTTTTCAAAAGCCAACGACTATAGAAAAATAACCTCCTTGTTGGAACCAAAAGGATTATACTGCAATGGATAAAGTCTCAACAAATTTCACATTCCATGTACATGTTTAGATAACTCCACAAATTTCACATTTTATTTGCACCACAAACTCATCCGAATCTCTGTGCAAATTTCCGCACAACCAAGTAAAAGGTGGAAATGCTTACTTATGAGCTCCCTTATTATTCTCATTATCTTCCTCGTACAGGTTCCTCAAAACATGTTAATTAATGCCATCGAGTTTGAACTTTTCTTTTTATCTGAACGCTGACAAGTAAAATAATCAGATCATTTTTACGTGCCTGATCAAAGAGAATCAAATTATCTCCCTGTGACCACCGAATTTTGTTTCTGAGATAATATTTTATGCTTGTTGTGAATTCATTTCTTGTAATTTATTTACTTCCTCCACTCTACTCCGCTGCATCTGATGATGATGATGTTTTTCACGTGGGTGTGTGGTGTGCAGAGCGGAGCGGAGCGGAGATGTCCAGAAGTGCATACGTAGATTTTCTGATGCCGACACGTGGGGAGAGGGTCTGCCTTGCACCTTCTTTTGGTTAATTGATAGGCGTGCTTATGACTTTTGATCTTGCTTCTTTTTCAAGACATAGAGGAAGACTGCTCAACAAAAGTAGTCATCACAAATTTATGAATCATTATCTAGCTATTTACTTTCTACCCTTATTTTTCCATAAAACATCTAAAGAATTCATGTGTTGATCCAACCCATCTTCATTCAAATGCTTCACTCAAATAAATTCCCAATTCTGCAATTTCAATCTTGTTCTAAAGAAAGCATGTATTCCATGGGGCCAATTCAGATAGCAGAATTTGGAAGAAGGAATAAATTGTAAGATCTCCCATTACTGTTATTTGGATGGTGGAGGATCTCTCGTCACAGAATAAAGGTGTCACGAAAAGAAATAGACTTGAAAATTTATTTATTCAATATTACTGGAGTTAGTTATGATACTAATAGAGGTACTTTAGGTCACCAAATTGTTGGTAAGGCTAAGTAATGTCACATCTATACCATGAACAAAAGATGAATGTTAGTTTATGTTGTCTTTTTATTTCTCTTTTATTGTAAGTCCCTCAGGGACATCCATGTACTTTTGACCCTACGGTATCTCTTTATATAAGAAAGCCTTAGGATTTCTAATGAAGATTGAGTCATTACAACTAATTTGGTATCAGAACACCGATCCTAGATTGTGGCTCTCAGTATCCCACTCTCAAAGCCTCCAAAACCCTAAACCTAATCCCGTTCTCGGTCCACCACCGACTAGCGGCAGCAGCAGGGCAGAGCGCCGCCTCTCGCGTGCGTAGGGCGCCGCACGACCAACGCTCGACCGCGCACAAGCAGCACGCAGCTCCACGACGAAGTGACACTTCTTCTCGAGTGCGTAGGACGCTGCACGACCAGTGCTCGACCGTGCATAGCCAACGGCGCCGCCTCGAGCACCCAGCTGCAACGCCGCCTGACACAAGTGGTGCAACGACGATGGTACTCCAGCGACCCAGCGGCGTCGACAGTGGTTCTCCTCCTGCAGATTGACCTAAGAGGATTGTAGCCTCTTCTCTAGGGCTACTCTCCTCTCCTATCTCAAGGGGGAATCTCCGTAGGGCCTCTCGGGTGGCCTCCCCGCACTTGAGCTAGGCCAAAGCTAATCTAAGGGGATTTCTTGTGAAGATGCAAATTTGATTTTTTTCATGTTTCAGATCTGATTGATGATCTATTGGATATAAAAGCCTGATTGTGGCTCAAAGATTGTAAGGATAGCTTAAAATGATCAGTCCGAGGTAAATTCGGGTACTTCTTTGGACATCGGGGTACTGAAGAATCCATTTTTTGGTCTTATCGTCAAGTTGGACCAGACCAACTATCCATGGTGGTCTCAGACTTTCCTCATGACCGTCAGGGGTCATGGGAAGAGCCACATCTTTACAGATTCGGAGCCTGAGAGCAAGACTAGTGCCAACACCACCTTGGATAGAGACAATGCCATGTTCTCTGCATGGCTTATGCAGACAGTTATCCCCCGTATAGGGGATAAGATCATGTATTACGACACCGCAAAGATGTGGGAGTCCTTACGCGAGACCTATTCTCATGCCAAGAACTCTGCATGAGTCTTTCAGGTCTTCTACGACCTTTTCTATTTGCGTCAGTAAGGACCCACTCTGCCACAATACTACTCCCTCTTGAAGGGAATGCTGGAGAGACATCACTCTTATCTGTCGGGATGTGCCTATAATTCTTGGAGGGAATTTCGGAGACAATTGGTCATCTCTCTTCTTGGCAGGCCTTGGACCTAAGTATACAGCTACCAGAGATCAGATTCTCACCGCTCCTGAGCTTCCTACCTTGGAGGAGGCTTATAGTAAACTCAGCAGAGTTGTAGTTCGTACTCCGGCTCCAAACACTGGTACTCAAACGTCCACACTGGCAGCGATCCCTGGACATGGCAAGGGTACTCCTTCCCCTGCACGTGGTCATGGACGTGGACACTTGTCTGGTACACGTACCAAGATACCGTGTACTTACTGTGGTAGACTTCGTCATCCAAAGGCTACATGCTGGCAGAAGCATGGTAGGCCACCCATGGCCAATCAGGCAGCTGAGGTTATCGATGGCGTGCCTACCAGTCCTAATGTGAGCTCCCTGGGTACAGAGATTGAGACTCTAAGACAGCAAATTGCGTAGTTGACACAAGCCTCATCCTCCTCTTAGATTCCTAACACTGCAGTTATGGCCTCCTCATCAAAGACATACGACTGGTATGTCGTCACTTTAGTCTTCTGGTGATTGATTGATTAATTCCAATGCATCCAAGCACCTATGTGGCGACCAGGACTCTCTCTCTGTTAGCACTTGTTACACCCACCAGGACAGTGCAGGTGGCTAATGGGAGACACTCGCCACTTGTTGGCAAGGGATATATGTCATTATCTCCTACTTTGAGACTTGCAAACGTCTATTATGTGCCTAATTTTCCTTTGAGTTTATTATCTGTTAGCAGCATCACTAGAGATTTGAATTGTCAAGCTATTTTTAATGCGTCTTCCTGTGTCTTACAGGACAAATTTGCTAGGAAGACGATTGGTGGAGGGCGTAAAGAACATGGGATGTACCGTCTGAGCCATAATGCTTTTGCTGCCTCTGCTACCCAGGGCCTCACTTATGCTGGATCTCTCCAGTGGCACCATCGCCTTGGCCATCTACTCATTCATCGTCTCAGACGAATTATGCTGCACATCCCCTCAACTACTACTCTCACCTATAATGCTTGTCAACTTGGCAAGCACCACAGGGCTAATTTTTTCCAGTTCTACTTCTGTTTCATCTGTTGTTTTTGATTTAATTCATATGGATGTGTGGAGTCCCAGTCGTACTCCCGATCGACTTAGGAACAAATATTATCTTATTTTGATTGATGATTTTTCTCATGTGTCTTGGATGTTTATCTTGAAAAATAAGTCCGATGTGGGATAAATTATTGAGAACTTTGTCAAAGAAATAAAAACTCAGCATTCTTGTTTGGTGAAGTGCTTTTGTTCTGATAATGCCTTAGAATTTTGTACATTGCATTTGCGCACTTTCTTTTCTAGTTGTGGCATTATCCATGAGACATATCCTCATACCTCTCACCAGAATAGTGTTGCTAAAAGGAAGCATCGTCATATTCTTGATGTTGCTCGTACTTTGTTGATTCTCCACCCTGTCCCCTCTCTTTATTGAGATGACGCTATTTTGACTGCTTATTTTTTTATTAACCAGATGCCTAATGCAGCATTGCATAAACGGATTCCTGTTCAGGTCATGTATCTTGATCGTCCCTTATTTCACGTCACCCTGCAAGCTTTTGGTTGTGTTGCCTTTATCCATTTGTTGGGACCAGGTCGAGATAAACTAGTACCGAGAGCAGTCAAATGTGTTTTTCTTAGGTACACCCAGACTGAAAAGGGGCATCGGTGTTTTGATCCGCTTACTTCCCAACACTATGTTTCAGTGGATGTTACCATTCATGAGGTTGTATCTTTCTTTTTTGCGACAGCTTCTGAGATGCCTCCCGAGGGTGATATGGCACCTATGCCATATTCTCCCATTCGCTTTAAGAGCTTTCCTGATATTCACGTCCCCACCACATCACCACCACCTCCTGCTACGCATCCCTTTCCTCGCCTGACTGAGTCCCTCCAGACATATGTCTGCCCTCATGCTACCTATCAAGGACCCCCATCCTCGCATTCACCATCGGCTTTGCAGGTGAGTCCTTTAGACACTGATATATGTTTGTCGTGTGATGGTCACAGGGAAAGGATAGGTGATGTGTCAGGCGATGATCTTGATATTCTGATAGCCATTCGGAAGCGACCACGGACTTGCACTACTTATCCTACAGCGGGGGCACTTGCTACTGATAGTGTAGCTCCTGGATTTACTGCATTTACTGAGGCGTTAGCTACTACGCAGATTCCAACTACTCACCGTGAGGCCATGCTTGATCTAAAATGACGGGCAGCCATGGAGGATGAGATGGTCGCTCTTAGAGGCCGTGGGACTTTGGAGCTTACTTCACTTCCTGATGGTGCTGCTCTTGTTGGCTATCGATGGGTATTCACTGTGAAGTTCAATCCCGATGGTTGTGTAGCTAGGTATAAAGCCTATCTCATGGCAAAGGGGTTCACCCAGACTTATGAGGTAGACTTTTTTAATACCTCCCCAATTGCCAGACTTCCCACAGTCCGAGTATTGATTGCAGTATGGTTCAGTTAGTTTGACTGTTGCAGCAGTTAGATGTAAAAAATGCCTTCCTTTATGGTGATCTCTAAGAGGAAGTCTATATGCAGGAGCCATCTGGCTTTAAAAGTCTAGGAGAGTGTGTATGCCGATTACGGAAGGCTATATATGACCTCAAACAAAGTTCAAGAGCTTGGTTTTAGATATTGTCACAGGTTGTAGAGGCAGCTGGATTCAGGAGATCAACTGCTGATTTTTCACTTTTTGTCAAAAGGACTAGACGAGGTACTGTGGTATTTCTTGTTTATGTTGATGATTTGATCATCACAGGGGACGATGTACAGGGTATTACTGAGGTTCAGCGCATCCTAGTAGAACAGTTTGTCATGAAGGACCTGGAGGCTTTACAGTATTTCCTTGGTATTGAGGTTACTCGCAGCAAGGAGGGTGTGGACTTGTCTCAGCAAAAATATGCTTTAGATATCTTGCAAAAGGTTGGTATGTTTGGGGTTAAGGAGGCAAATATTCCTATGGACCCCAAGATGCTACTCTATGATGAGGATGCACAGGTGGTGAACAGCAGATGGTACCGACAGCTTGTGGGTAAGCTACTGTATCTTACTATCACGAGGCCGGACATATCTTTTTCCATTGGGAGATTGAGTCAATTCATGGCCAACCCAACACATCAATATTGGGATACAGCATTGATGGTGCTTAGATATGTCAAGAAAGCACCTGGGAAGGGTCTCTTCTTCTCAAAGGGATCCTCTATGATGTCGGTTGGCTACTCAGATGCAGACTACGCTAGATGCCATGTGGATCGCAAATCCACTACTAAGTTCTGCACCTTCTTAATAAGAAATTTGGTTACATGGAAGAGAAATAAATAGGGCACAGTTGCAAGATCCAATGCCGAGTCTGAGTACAGAGCTATGACCCAAATGACTGCTAAGATAATGTGAATCAGATCCTTGCTTATTAATCTACAGGTGCAGTTTTCTAGCACCATGGAGATGAGATGTAATAATAGAGCAACTACCTTCATTACCAACAACCCAACATTTCACAAGAGGATGAAGCATGTTAAGGTTGACTGTCACTATACCAGAGACATTATCCAGAAGGGGTTACTATATACCACTTCTGTTGCATTTGAGGAGCAGACTGCTGATATTTTCACCAAGTCCTTGGCCAAATCTTCATTTGACGCTTGTATATCCAAGCTGAGTATGATAGATATCTATGTTCCAACTTGAAAGGGAGTGTTAGCTTATGTTATCTTTTTATTTCTCTTTTATTGTAAGTCCGTCAGGGACATTCATATACTTTTGACCCTACGATCTCTCTCTATATAAGAGAGCCCTAGGGTTTCTAATGAATATTGAGTCATTACAACCAATTCTGAATCCTCTTCAACGGTCATCCTAATGCCAACACATTTAGTTTCCCTATGATAGCTACTAACCTTTTTCCCCAACTCTCTCAATTTTTTCTTTTTGCTGATTTCATGTTGTTTAGCTTGCAAATCTCAGGCAAATGCAGAGATGCTGGTGCCTCGCCCATCACGGTTGAGGCAATCAAAGCCCTCAACTCTCACCACAACCACTTATAGCCCAACATTTTTGCTGCTGCAACTTCTTGCACCACTAGACGGGATCACGCTAGGCATCGACAGAGCTGACAATGGGAAAGACACTGTGGTTAAGGGTTTCTTAATTCTTTCTACAGAGGTTGGTTGTGTAAATTGCTTGTCACGTTTTAAGAGTTGGGACAATGTTATTCTAGCCTCCAGGGGATGGTGGAAGAAGAAAACCCAGAATATGAGGCTTTCTTCCAAGTTTTCAATTTAAATTAGGACTTCTAATCCAAAGATGACTCTTCCATGGAACTTCCAACATCCACAAGTGGACCTCTCTCCATCCTTTATCTTTTCCAACTGCTCATACACAGGCAAACAGATGGATAGACAGACAGCGAGAGCGATGGTGACTACAAAGCCAAAAGAAAGGATGAGAACGAAGGGTAGAAGTGCGAAGCAAGAGGTTGGTCCAGTATCGAAATCAAAATGCAAATGTCAGGGAGATATTTATAAACCGATTTCGAACTGATATGGAGCATTCAAGTCTTATGACTCCCACTCTTCTCTGCACCAAGATATCGACAACTTAGAATGGCCACGCCAGAATACGAATCTCACCAAGATCAAATGCTGTTATTCGAAGGGGAAGACATAATCCTTCGCAAAAATTACTCCAGCTATTGGTCAGGATGGTTGGATATGGTGCCACAGGAAATTTTTAGTTGAGTGCCTATGCTCTATATATGGGCAAAGCCTTCTAAGTGTAACATGAACTTCCAGCTGACTGTCGAAAGATCTAGAAAACTAAGGTGTCCCTCAAAGTTAAATCCATCGTTTGGGTGTTCAGGAGAAAGAGGGTGATCACCTATGAATACAGGAGCCGATCAGTGCTGCAGGCTGATACCACATGTTTTTTTTTTAGGGGAAGATGTGGAAGACACTAACCACCTCTTCTTTACCTGACCTTTCTCTAGAACCTGCTGGGGGAATGTCTCGAATTGGTCAATCAATCATGACTCCGAGCCTGCTTTCTGGAACAGTATCCATGGGGCCCTAACAAATATAACTTAGGGAAGGCTTTTACTTTGCTGTGGTGCATGTGGATGGAGCGCAATGGAATTGTCTTCCACCGGGAAAGATTCTCCATTGATGGAGTCATCCATCACTTTAATATATTATGTAACTTTTGGTGTATTCATGCCCTTTTTCTGTTTAATGAAAGTGGTGGTTAACATATCTTGTTAACCCCTTTTCAAAAAAGTAAGGAACTAATTGTTCCTCAAGGACTCCCACTGAACCGTAAATTCTAAATAACTGAGAGAATAAACTTAAATAAACTAGAGCATTAAACTAAATTAACATCAAACTTGAAAAGGTGAAAAGTTCTGGTTTATTTGCTTGTATCTCTCTTTCTTTCTTTCTCTCTTTTTTTTTTTTTGGGAGGGGGGGGGCGGGGTTGTTATCGGAGGGAATCAACTTCTGGGCAGAATTACCGGATAAAGAAAGGAAGCGGTCATCGATCTCAGACATGAACCTCTTGACCCCCCCGAATCGGTCTGGGCCGAGAACAACGCCCCGCAGCCTTCGTTTGCTACTATGTATGCTACCCCGACTGCTACACACAAACCAACCAATCAAAGGGAAAGATTCAATTAAGCAATCCACGGAGCACAATTGACCAATCAACCGGTGTTAGATTAGATCAGATTAGGGTATGCCTGAAATAAACTATAGCAAGCGAGGCGGAACTCGACGACTTGGGAAGTAATATGTTGTGATCGGTACGTGGGGATACCAACCTCTTGAATGTTCACCCGCGAGATTGGCTGCTGCGCGTGTGGATTAGGGTTGCCCGTGAGAAGAGATGTATGTATGTCTTCGATGTGCGAAAGTGGAAATGGGAGAGGATTTGCGATGCTCTGAACGTAGCATGATTCCATCTAACTCAAGCCTTCCGTTATTTATGATCTTTTTGTAATATATCATCGTGTACATTTACGAACCCACCTGTGAGCTTCCATCGCGAAAGGCCAGAGGTTCACGTGGCAATTAGAGTGTACGAATAGTGATGAGTTAGGTCTCTCTCATATACCAAGTTTATTTAATAAATGAGTTAAGAAGTGGTATCCTAAGATTTAATTTAAAATAAAAAATTTTTTACCTAAGCTTGACCTACCTTGACAAAAGTGAACTTAAGTTACATCCCATCAACTTATTTATGATTAATATTAATTTAATCATGGATGTTTCTCAAAAATAATTCATATAACTTTTACTAAATGCTTGATAACCTTATGTAAATTTAAAAAGTGATTTTTATAGAAATGTTACCTTTTAAGGTCTCATTAATCTTCATCATCATCTTATTTATTTCATTGATACTTGCAACATAGTATGTAAATGTGAGTTTCACCTTAATAATTATTTAAAAAATACAAAAAGCGATATGATTTGATACAAGTATATAAAAAAAAGACTTATAAAAGATAATTACCATTTTCATTTATCTAAATGACAAAGTTATTGCATTTGCCTTTTGTATAGATTAAGAGATCATCGAATCCTCATGCAACCAACATGGTCCAGCTACTTGCATCACAAATATTTTTGTTGAATATTCCACATATATAACATACGAAAAGCTAACCAAATGTAATCAAGTAGAGGACTTTGCAATAAAAAATAAAAGTACTCATCTTATATGTTCAAATCTGGTTCGAACTTAGATGTCCACACTTTGCTATGGCAAGAAGTCAATAATTCATATCTAGTTTGAATAAGATTTTAGGATTACACAACTTACAGTTGGAGAGAGAACGAGGGTTTTAAGGTTTTGTTGGTAGAAAAAATTCAAGAGTAGTTCATGTTTATTTAATGTTTAACATATGATGCAATATGATATATATTTTGATATACAATGTATATGTATATATATGATGTAATTGGGTAACAAGCTACCCCTTAAGTCAAGCCCATAAATGGGCCATGGCCCGAGTCTTGGGCTGAATTAGATTTGGGCTAGTTCAACCCACAGCTCAACCCATTAAATAAATGGGTTCTATTACAACCCAAGCTTAGCCCAAGTTAATTTTGGGCTCAAGCTTAGGTCGGCCTGACCTAATGCTCATCTCTAGATAAACAGTATTATGGAGTAGCAGGGAAAGCATGATAGTAGAATGGTGTGATCATCACACCTGAAACATCCGTCAAAGCAATGACAGCTCCATCTCATGCAAAGTGCAAACTTACACTGCCATCTTCCTAAAATACAATCTAAGTAGTCGTTGGTCTCCTCACATCTCCCTCTCTCTCTTACACCCCTCTCTTGCAAGAGAAGGCAAGGCATGGTCTCCACCACACCTTCATTAACTCTAATGAGAGCAACCTATTGATTGATTGTATAAGGGTTTCTCGTTGAATGTTGCAAGGAGGACATCCTATCGATCGATCAATTTGAAACACCCAATACTAGGTTCCATTGCAAAACACTTATGAGTTTAAGTGTTGAACGAGGCATCTGAGGTAAGGGTATACATGGAGCTCTTCTTCATTTCACTCCCTTTCGACCCCATCCCTCTCCCCGCTCGTTCCTCGTCCAATAGGAAGACCTATCTGATGCGTCGACTACTGGTTCGTACAAAAAGGGTCATTGTTTTAGTATATGTCACAAATGTAAACTATTGTCGCATCAATTTTATATATTTACTTAATTTTTACTGGTTTATTCCAAGTCGTTCACTGAGAGGTAGTTATTGATATACATCACTCTCTAAATCCAATAATATTCTTTAATTCCAAAAAGATTTAGTTTATGTACAATAATGAATGAATCAATTAAAGAATGAAAAAATTATATACAAAAGAATGAATTACAAATAATTAAAATACTTGAAAATAATTATATACAAACAAGCATAAAAAATTATAATTAATGCTTTATATTATTTATTTACAATTTATAATAATAATACTTAGATATATGTACAATAATAAGTAATAATATATACTATACTAACTTACTTAATATACTAACATATATAGTAACATATAATGTATGTACAGCGACATATATAAATGTCACTATAACCTTAGAAAAATTATATATATAAGCTAAAGTAAAAGTAGGGTCTTTACAAACATTTATTCTATCTACAATGACGGATACAAATGTCACTAAAGCTATTCTTTATTTATATACATATATAGCTCAAATATATGTTATACTACGTATACTTATTACATATATACTTATTTACTTTTCTATATATATACACATATATCAGTATACATATATATTAGTTATATATATATACACACACACACACATTACACATGCATGCATACAACTTAGAGAGCTCAAAGGGTTCTTTTCTTTCTTTTCTTCATGTTCTCTACAGTCACTAAGGCTTCTTCTGTCTCTTCTTTTTATACTTAGTCGCATAGCCTCAACCCTCTTCCTACACTTAGTCGGTTTTGACATTCTTTCCTCTCTTAGCTAAAGTGTTTTAAGACATGATTACTGTTCACTAATACAAAAATTTGGATTTTTAATTAGCGAGCAGTCTTTTTGAAGGATACACAACACCCTAATAGGTGGGACTAGACTTCTACTAAGCGTTGCCCTAATTATTAATTAGGCCCATTAATGTTGTTTTAAACTCAATATTGGGCCCACACAGGCCCATCCATAGTGCACGGCCCCCAGCCATACACCACACAGTCTCATGCCAAATCATCATTTCATACTCAAATTAGGGTTAAGGAGAGGTGATAAGGGTTGTTGGCACCTTGCACCGTGACGACTGAGCGCTGGGATAAGCAAATTCTTTATATTTGGCTGTAGCGCTTCCTGTCTCCACGATGTGCCGCTAAATAGTGCCCCATCAGGCACTGAAATTCTAGTGAGCAGTATGTGAAATTGGTGTTTTTGGCCCTCAATTTGAGGACCTAAATGTTATTGGATTTCAAATTAAAATATATATTCGTAAAGCCCTTATATAGGGCTACATAATTATTTAGTTTATTTACAAAAATAATTATATTTACTATATAAATAGATTAGCTAAAGTTTACACTTTATACAAGTTAAATTAAGATTTAATTTACTAATTATAGTATAAATTAGTTAATTAATGATCAAATTGACTTACTATAGTAGTAATATACATATTAAAGTATTTATTACATATTTTTCTTATATTTTACAAGGTTTATTTTAATTTATATCATTTAAATATTTGATTTCAGTGTATTTTACATTTAAATTATGTATAAATAGTATAATATATTATAAATACAGTTAACTTACTTCAAAATAATTAAGATAATATAATACAACTATACAATATAAATTAGTTCAATAATAACTTAATTTACTAATTTATTTTAATTTAATTTAATAAACTAGCTAATAAATTATTAAATTAATTATTTATTATATACATATAATTAAATTACTTTGTAGGTATTATATGATACATTATATATACATAATTATGTATGTACAATATTACTTATAAGTAAGTTAATTTATTGCGGTTTCTATAATTATGTAGCTTATAGTACATATAAGTTAATATAATTAATAAATAATTATATAAATAAGTTATATATGTATTAATTTATCTTAAACACTTAACTTTTGCTATAGAGTACATACATAAGTTATATATACATATTTTGTGTATATTTTACATTATTTACATAGATAGCTTAATATATAGCTTATATATACATGTATTTACATAATATACATAGTGTTTTTGTGTTTTTTTTGGGTTTTTCTAATTTTTATGGATTTTATGAGTTTTATAGAGGTAGGAGGTAGAGAGAAAGAGAGAGATGAGAGAAATAAACTTGTCTTTTGTGTTTTTGATTTTTAGTTTTTTTATTAAATTGTAAGGTATACTGAACCATTGGCTGATATGTTCTACCAAGCCGGGGGTTCAGGTGACCATAAAACTTGGCATACACCTAGAAATATATGTAATCCTACTCGCTACATACTTATTTTATATTTTTTATTTAATTACAAAGTGAACACAAGTGAGGCTTAAAAAAGTTTTTCAAGTGGAACCTAAGGTCTAGAAAACCTTTCTAGTGGCTGGAAGAGAAGTTTGAATAGCTAAAAACATCCAACACACTATAAAAGAGATATATGGTCAGTTAAACCCAATTTCTATTTCAAAGTTCATCAATTTCTAACATTGGACAATTATGCACATGTTTTAGCTGATAAAAGAAGATTCAAATCACAATACAAGCTATCTAAAAGAGATTTAAAGTTCATTAATCATACATGAAAGCTTGTACATATTAAGTGCACACTAATACACATATCAGCTATCTAAGACAATTCAAATCCTAGCCACTGCCCACTCATTTCAGACCATCCAGCAAGAGCAATAGTTGCAGCAGCAACTTTAGACAGCAGTAGTAGCAACTGCAGCAGTAGCTGCAATAACTCTCAGTAGCTCTCAAGAAGCTGCTCAGATGTCTTAAACTGATTTCCAAGAATGCTGTGCAGCCATCAGGATCTCAATTTCAGTAGTTCTGAATTAAGGATTTTAGTAAGAAAAGCACATTTTCAGCAGCTCTGAAATGGAAATTTCAGTAGCTGCTCAGATGGCCAAATCTAATCCACAATCTCTGTCATAGACAACAAAGATCATGAGATTAGATTGGAAATCAATCTAACAAAAATGTCGCTACTATGCAGCATTTTGATATATAAAATTTGGATTTAACACTCACCCCAGTAAACACTTCAAAATCTGATAAAACATTGAATTCACTTAAAAATCAATTGGAAGCATTTAATCTTCACAAAAAAAAAAAATTTAAACCTTAATCCCCATTTCAAATCAGAGAGAGAACACTGATCTGACCCCTTCCTTATGCTATAGACAGCATGAAGGAAGAGTTCAAATCAGTCCATTAAAGCCAACTAACTTGAATCCCAAATGTTTAAAACCTTAAAGAATATTGAGAATCTCTTAGGTGAGAATCAGAATTTCAAAAACTCAAATCCACAAAAAATAATAGGAAGAGCCTCAAATCAACAAAGTTGATTCTCCTTGGCTCTATTTTACATTGAAAAGCAATCAAAATCCCCATTCAAACCCACCTCAGACCTAGCTCATTTGAGGAAGAGTTTATCATTAGAACATCTCAAACTCACAGCCAAGGTTTGAATTAATAAAAAATGTATCAATTCATTTGATCAAAAATCCATTCAAAACCCAATTTGATAAAAATCTTGCATTCTTGCTTTGAAATCCAAATTAAAATCAGATCAAGTGAATTGATTCTTTTCAAATCAAATCAGGGGTCTTTGTGAACAATATGACATGAGTGAAGAGACCCCTAGGTGGTTTTAAGCGTAAATCTTCATCTCAAAGCTTGAAAGCATTGGGATGAGGATTTGACTCTAATGAGTGGGTGGATTGTGAAATAAAAATCGAGGGAAATCAGAACGCGAAATGGAAATGTGAAGAGGAAGATGATTGCACAGCAATTATAGGCCCTAATTCTCTTGAATTAAGACAAAACCGAGCTTAACATGGGCATTCTGCATGCATACGCATCGTATGTTGCATCATAATTGATTTATATGTCATGCATTTTACTGTGCTATTTGAGAGGCATTACATTATAGGTAATTCGAGGCTGCGGATGACCGATCCAACCTTATGGATCTGTTTAGAACGACGAAGGGAGTCCAGCTCTTCCAAGATTGCATCAATCAGACTCCCGTGGCACTCTATGGAGTCCGTAGAAGAGCAAGTGCCAAGGGGCAAATTGAAAAATATCCATACTCATATGACAAATCCAACCATATGGATGGATCCAAATCAACAATTGCAGTCCAACAGTGCAAAAATCAACCTGATCAGAGGCCTATAGCACTGTCTATGAAGAAAGGAAGATGGACAGCCACGATGGTGCCACATGGCACCATCGTAATCGCCCCTCACCACTCCCCCAATCTCTGAAGGAAAGACGTGGGCCGTTGGATCATTATCCAATGGCTGCGATGCAACCACGTCAACTGCCTCACCGCGCCTCATCGACGAAGGACAAGATTAGTCGTTGGATCTTCATCCAATGGCTGAGAGTAGTCGTGCGGAGATTGGAAACTCGACACAAATGCGTCCACAATGCGTTGGTTAGCGCCTTCACGCCTAAGCAACCGGCATAGGTTCTAGGTGCACCCAGCATGAAATCAGGAAAGACGTTGAGCGCGGGCGCGATTGGCCGTTGGATCGGCATCAGAGGGTAGATACGCGACCACGTGGCACAACCAGAACACGTCGCAGCTAGAAGCGAGAACCCACGTGCTTGCTTCGACGCAAAGGCAGCGACGCTCATTTTAAGTTGTCCGATCGTAAGATCAGACAGCTGAGGCTTAAGGGCGCGTGATTTGAAATTGGAAGCGTGCGAGCGTGAATCTGAGCTGTTCGATCATAAGATCGAACGGTCAAGGATCAGGCGCTAAAATGAGGCGTGCGGTGCGTGCTAAAGAGGAAATGGCGGCAGGAGAGCGGCGACCGTGTAATGGAGATCAGAGGCCAGACGTTGCGCCACATGTCAGCTCTAGATTGAATCTGTGAATGGAGAAGGATTTGGAGGGTATTTTTAGGCTTAATCAGGACCGTTGATCTCCCGATCAACGGATCTGATCAACCTAAGACTATTGCATGAAATTAAGGGCTCCAATGCCCTAAATACCCTTCACAAAAACTATAAAAAGAGGCATAAGGATCCCCTTTGAAGGCATCAATTAGATTTCTTCTTGCTCCTTCTACAACTCCTCTACATTCTTCTTTCTGTCTTCTCTGCCTCCGTCTCTGCATCTTCTTCCGAAGCATCCGTTGAGCCACCTCGATGGATCGTCATTACTCTCCTTAACCTCTCAAGAATGCCACCACAGACCACCCGTGGTGCCCTTATTCTATTACAACAGTAGTTTGTTTATTTTATGTTTTATTCAAATGCATGTATCCAATTCATGTTCAATCTCTCCTTGTGATATAAATATTGTGATTGATTTTTCTTTCTACTTAGTCTTTATATTTGAAACAAACGCATGAAATAAAAAACGCTTTCTGCCTCCCTATGATCGACTGAGACTCACCAGTTCTGTTAATTTATTTGTTGAGACGTATTTTGCACTATACTACAACGCATTTATCTTTTACGCGATCTATGCCCCGAACAAATTGGTGACATTGCTAGGGAGGCATGGCCAAATATCATAAATCTGATTTAGACTCATTTTCGTAGAAACTCGAATGAGGATCCCTTCCAGCACATCGAAGATCTGAGTCGGATTGCAGAGTCAGTTCGACCCAAGCTTTTTCCTTTTTCTCTTAAGGATAAAGCTGCTTATTAGTTCAAGACTATCAGGAGGCCAATTGGAGCCTGAGAGGAATTACCTTGCGAATTCCTCCAAAAGTTCTTCCCGATTGGTTGAACAAATGCTATAAGGTGCACAATCATGACCTTTGCCCAAGGCCCTGGAGAGAAGCTGCATGATGCTTGGGATAGATTCCACGATCTTCTCAGGAAGTGCCCACGCCATGGTGTACCTAGATGGCACCTTGCTCAAGTCTTTTACCATGGGTTGGATGACACACATTAGTACCTAGCCGATGCATCTAGCAGTGGGAATTTCCTCGCGAAGGATGAGAACAGCGCATTTGAACTATTTGAGTCCTTAGCAAAGAACTCAATGAATGCTGCCTCCATGAACCAGTTCTAGCGACCTAGACAACAAGTCAGTGTCCATGAAGCTTAAGCCGAGTCTACCCGAGCCGACATGGACATTATCACCAAAAAGCTGGATAAGGTGGATCTAATCGATAAGAAGCTCGATGAATTAATGCGAGCGAGATCTGAATCTTCTGGCAGCATTGCTCCATCTTACTTCTCTCAAGCATCTCGAGCCCCCTCTGCTTGTGCATATCCGCTCACTCAAGATGTTTTCTCTCCATCTCCGCGGGATCCTGCATACCAGGAACCCGTGAACAATGTGGATCTGGCACCGTACAATCAGGGTTACGCACCACATGACGATGCAAGTGAGTATTATTTTGATGAATTTACATCTGAGATGTCTTCGACCTACAAAGATGTCATGCTATTCAGGGTTACAGGTGTAACAACTTGTATTTTGAGACGTATATGTAATTCCCTACTTGGAGGGGTGAGATATGCGTGACGTAATATAAAGTGTGGAATAAAAATGATAATCTCACAAAATTAAGCAATCACACAATAGGCATAAATATTTTTAGGTGGAAACCCAAACCTGGTGAAAACCACCACCTAACCCTCTCGAGTTAGGATTTCCCGATCGACCTAGTCGATCAAATCCACTAAACATAGTACTTAAATGAGGGTGACTGAACCTCAATTACAACCACACTACTTAGACCGAGGGTAGTGTACCTCAACACCCCTTCTCTTCACAAGAAGGAATTTGTCTCGCGAATGAGACGGGAATTCGCAAAGCGAATATCCAACCAAAGACAATATAAAGTACAACAATCCTATAGAGCCTCAAATATTTAATCCTAACTTCTATAGGAGTTAGGAAACCTCCCTTTGGTGGAAGTGCGTTGAAGTGACAACGCGGGTGCGTAAACCACGCTGCGGCGCTTTGTCGCTTTCATAATTGCAGAGGGAGAGCGAGTGTGCAAAGGGATGAATCTCTCTAGATATGAAACAGATGCTTGGAGAGCTAGAGCTTCAACTACTTCTCTTGGACACAAAAGATGTGGAAAGTGGTTTGCTTAGTGTGTCTTGGTGTTTCTCTTCAAGCCAAGGGGTCCTCCTCTATTTATAAAGGCCCTAGGAAGGCTTCCATAGCCGTTGGGTGCAAAGTCAAATAGAATCAGGCCGTAGTTAGAATTAATCATGATTCTGACAGGGTCATCAGATGTCTGGTCCTGGCATCAGACGTCTAGAAAACCTGTTTAAGACGTCTGGGAACTAAGTCAGACGTCTGATTTTAGGCGAGTTTCCTTCCTGACTTGAATCAGACCGAAACAGAGTTCTAATGTAAGTCCATCAGATGACACATACGACGTCTGGCACAAGGTCTAGACGTCTGGAAACTTATTTGTTCTCTGGAAATGGATACCCAATGAGTCTAACGGCTATAAAATCTTTGAAGGAAGATTTTGGGTCAGTCGAGGCAAAACGGTCATGTATCAGGCGTCTGGGGTCCTCTACGGACGTCTGATACAAGGCTAATGGTCATTTCCTGAACGTTTGCTAAGGAAGCCAACGGTCCACTAATTGGACGTCTGGCAAAGGCATTAGACGTCTCTTAAGATGTCTGGACTAAGGTCTGGACATCTGATTTTATCAGATAGAACTAACTAAGTCCAACCTAAATAATCGGACGTCTGAGTCAATAGTCAGACGTCTTAAAAGTTTTTATCAGACGTCTAAAATTCAGTTTAGACGTCTGAAAAGGCTGTTTGAACCCTATTTTGATTTTCTAAGTTCTCTACAGAAAATCTAAGTATCTTAGGGTAGTGCAGGTGTTCCTAAGACTACTTTAAGGATCTCTTGAGGCTCTTTAACAGATATTCTAAGAAATAAAAAGAGTAAGGAAATAAAGACAAAACTACATAGAAAAAGATAAACAGAAATCTATCATATTCTTCTTATCCTTCCATCTTCAAGTTTTCGCTCCTTGCGAAGCTCCTCCGCCTCTGTCCAGCTCCTCCAATTCGCCGTGGATGTGAGCTAGAACTCCATCTAAACACCTGTCTCCATTTGCAATTTGACTTGAAAACTAGTACTCAAAAGCAAATGTCAAAAGACACGTGTTTTGTTATCATCAAAATAGACGATTGTGGTGCTCTAGCACCAAAAGTATAACCCTGGTTGACGCCAGCATCCCAATTTCTCCTGGTCTGGTAACCCACAGAGACCAAGTCAAGCTCCACACTACCAGACCAGGCAATACGGGAATTCGCAAAACACATACCCAAGGCAGCTGCCATTCCTGTTGCAGCAACATACACGCTCTATCTACCAGCCGCTGCACCAAGCTACCAACTACCCTCCAAAGCGGGCCGACCCTTTAGAGACTTTGAAGGAGGAATTGCAGGCATCAATTCGGAAATCTACTCATGACAACCTACAAATAATGAAGGGAATGGCTGACCAAATTTAGAGCATACAAAACACGCAAAACCAGATGATGCAGGAGCATTGGTCACAGGGAGCCTTGCCCTCCCAACCTATCCCAAACTCGAGATATGTGTAGAATCAGGGTGCCCCGCCTAGATTCCAAGCACCACAGGGGCAGGCACATGTTGTTTTACAAGCACCTCCCGCACAACCTGGTTATGGGCTCGGTCAGCCACCTCTATTGCCAAACCCTGTGTATTCAGACCAACTCGCTCCTCTACCCCTTCATGGACAGTACGCCGATGCAAAAGCTGTCACTTTAAGGGGCGGAAAGACTACACAGGATCTGCTACCTAGGCAAGTGGGTAATGATTTTTCCTGCTCTCTACCTCAAGATGGCTCACAACCCTCTTCCTCTAACAAGCCATCTTCATTAGATAAAGGAAAGAAGCCCCTAGATCCTAAGATTCCCGTCCCTTTTCTCACGGCTCTAACATGGGATTCAGTACGGAAAAAGGATACATGGAATTTCGAGGACCTAAAATCTATGTTCAAGGATGTTCACATTCAGGTCCCTCTCCTTGAAGCAATAGATCACATCCCTGTTGTTGCTAGGTTCTTTAAGAACTACTGTACTCCGAAGTGACAGCAGAAAATCGGATGACGGGCGGTATTATCTGAGGAAGCCAGCGCTGTAATCTTAGCCGACTTACCGCCCAAAAAGAAGGACCTAGGCACACCACTGATTTCCTACTTTTTGCAGGATTCCCCTTTTGATAGGGCCCTTCTTGATTTGGGGTCATCCATCAACCCAACTCCCACCGCAGTATTTGATCGATTTCAATTCAAGGAGTTAAAGCCCACCTCAGTTACCATACAGTTGGCTGACCTATCGGTGAAAACGTCAAGGGGGGTGGTTGAAAATGTGATCGTGAAAGTCCAAGGATTCTGCTTTCCAGCGGACTTTTTTATTCTTGATATGGAGGTTCCTCCTAATCTCCGTGATGCACCGATTATTCTAGGTCACTCGTTCTTGGCAATAGCCCACGCGAACATCGACTGTGCATCGAGGTGCATAGAGATTTCCCTAAGGAACGAAAAGCTTAGACTGGACATTTTCAGGGCATCAAAGAACTTTGATTGCGATCTAATCAAGGAGCATGGTGAAGATGAAGATTCAGCTTTATGTGGGAACATTGGGCTCCTCTGTAGCGACCCAATGGCACATTCATCCTCACTATCAGGGGTCTTAGATTGTAATCCATACGGGACTGAGACTAATGACATACACATTTCATCCCATGGATCTGGTTGTCATGAGTGTTCATCTGCCCCCAACACCCTTAATCCTGACTATCCTATCCCATCTAGCACAGATATCTTAAGATAGGATTACATGACCACTGCAGACGGATTTTCCATTAGTTAGGATCAACAGATTTCCGCTGTTGCTTCTGCTCCTCCCCTGCATAAACCCTCTCCCCACCCTCCGCTACTAGAGTTATAGCCCTTACCTGATTCACTCAAGTAAGTGTTTCTGGGAGAAAGTGAGATGTATCCCATGATTACCAATGCTCACTTGACTCCAAACCAGGAACACCAGTTGATCTCCGTTCTGCAAGCACATAGGGCTGCTATCGGGTGGGGCATTGCTGATCTCCTTGGGATTCGTCCCTCATATGGCACTCACCATATCTACACTAATGAAGGGGTGAGACCATCGAGACAACCTTAGAGGCACCTAAATCCAAATATGTTGGAGGTTGTCTAGAAGGAGATCATTAAATGGCTGGATGCGGGCATTATCTATCCAATTTCTGACAGCCAGTGGGTGAGTCCCATTCAGATTGTGCCCAAATAGGCAGGACTCACCGTGCTCAAAAATGAAATGGGCGAATCCATCCCAACCTGCACCACGACTTCTTGGCTGGTTTGCATTGATTACAGGAACCTAAACTTGGCTACCAAAAAGGATCATTTTCCTTTACCCTTTATTGATCAGATTTTAGAATGGCTGGCCAGTTGTTGTTTCTTCTGCTTTTTGAATGGATACTACAGGTACAATCAAGTAGTGATCAACCCAGAAGATCAAGACAAGACGACTTTTACATGTCCCTTCGAAACATTTTCTTTTAAGCGAATGCCCTTCGGCCTCTACAATGCACCAGCTACTTTTCAGCAATGCATGATGGCCAACTTTTCAGACATGATCAGTGATGAGAACCTCATCATGAGCCATAACTAGCTCATTTTGACCTAATACAAAGGATAAAAGCTCCTACATATCTCAAGGAAAGGCGTAACTCAGAGAATTCTGAGTTTGAGAAGAAAATAAGTCATAAGGGGTAAAAGTGCAATCTTACCAGTATAATCTGCATACAGGGTAATTCAAGGCCCAAACATAGGTCAAAACAGCTTAATAAGAATAAAAGTGGGATGAAATGATCTAGCAAGGGCTACGGCAATTCCAAGAGACTAAATCTGTAACCCTAAAACAACCCACTTCAATTCACAAGGTTCGAGGCAAAGTAAAAATAGAATAAACCCTCTAAAATTCATAGAAAAATAATCTCTAGGGTTTAGAACCTTCAATTTGGCCTTTAGAACCTATTTTGACCTACATTGAGAACCATGCCCAATTAATAACTTAATTTGGGTTTTTGCGCAAATTGACCGGTCGAACAAGGTTTAAGATGAAAATAAAATTCACCATCAGATTCCTTAGGTCCTAATTAGTCATGTATAAAAACTTGAGCCTAAGAAGAAACCTCCTTGACCGACTTTACACTTTGGTCCTCATATATTTACTCTTTGGCCCTCAACTTTTGAACTCTCCCATTTTGGCGCCGTTGCCGGGGAGCAACGGCTATTCTAGAGGTAAACATTCCTGTATCTTTTAATTTCTGATAATCTCCTTTCTTTTGTGCAGCTACAGGAACTCAAGAAGACAAGCAACCACACAACCACTCCGAAGACAGGTAAATCTTTTCTCTCACTATTAACCCCTACACTCTAAAGAGGAAGAAAAGAAAAGAACAAAGCAATATAGGGCTAACCTGTCTTCCATACTTAGTAACCATAAAAAGTTGCATGTTTTCAACTCATCACTCCTGCACACTATTAAGGGTATTTAAGGGCTAACACATTCTTGCTTGAGCCCTAATTGCCCAACAAAGAGTTAAATGGACCAAGTAGAGCCAACATAAGGTCAAACATTAGGATTTCAGTAGAGACACACCCCTTAATCAAGAATTGAGGAAATCCAAAAGAGGTGTGCCCAAGCCATTGATTGAAAATAATTAACAAGAAAAATCCTAAACAATTGGCTCTCTCTAAACACTTGAACCCTAAAAGACAGGACCTAAAAGCTCTTAAAGAAAACAATAGGTAAAGTTGACCCCTTTGGGTTAACCAACCTTAAATTAGGTCACTCTTTGCACTTAAAAAGACTAAAGTTCAAGTGAAACCTTAAGCACCCTAATCTTAAAATTGGTAGACTTAAGAGGTCAAGATCCCCATTCTGGTCTACCTGGAACCGCAGTGACAAGAGAGGTCGGGTGGGGGAAACCCTGTAACCCGTGGGGACGCTCTACCGTGTAGGGGTCTTCGCGGGACTCTCCCTCTCTGGCTGCCCAGGTAATTCTCAGGTGGACGATCTTTCTGATCAAGGGGTCCATCTGCCCCGCACCTCTATAGTCACCCAACACATTTTTGGGTGTCTTGATTGGGTCCAGCACCTTCTAAACTTACCTCTCCCAACTGTGCATGTACGGAAGGAGGTCTCTAAGACCACCCTTAAGACCTCCATTAGAAATTCGCTCTCGTCAAGGCCACGCCTCGACGCCCGTATTCGTGCAGCAACACCCTCACATTATTCTCTCTTCTGATTCAGAACCAAGTTCTTCTTCTTCCCCCATCATGGCTCAGCCAGTTGAAGAAGAAATTAATCTGGAACACCAGCTCCAGCGACTCAATGACCTCTTCCAAAACTTCGTGCACCCACCGCAGCGTCCTATGATGCGGGACCACTACAATCCTGCTGCGGTGGCCATTGAGCCTCGAGTCAGAATCCCGATTGGAGGACCTGATTCCGAACTAAAGCCCAACATGATTCATGCTATACCTAAATTCCATGGGCTTAATTCTGAAGATCCCTTCCAGCACATCAAACAGCTTAAGCATCTGGCCCACACTTTTGGATCAGATGCGCAAAATCGGGATATTCTTCTCATGAAGATGTTCTCCTTTTCTCTTATGGACAAGGCCGCCCATTGGTATCAAACTCAGACCCGGCCGATCAACACTTGGGAAGAACTTCAATCCGAGTTTTTGAAAAAGTTCTTTCCCGTTGGTCGAACCAACGCCTTGCGCCATCAGATTACACACTTCACTCAACAATCAGGAGAACCTCTCCATGAGGCATGGGATCGTTTTCAGGATCTCATGAGGAAGTGCCCCCATCACGGAGTTCCTAAATGGGAACAAGTCCAATCTTTTTACCAGGGACTCCGTGAGGACATCCGCCTTTTCGTCAATGCAACCTGCGGAGGAAACATCATGGGTCAACATGAAGACACCGTATGGGAGATTCTCGAAAACATGTGCGAGAACTCCATCAACAATGACTCCATGGGATTATTCGACAGGACGAATACCCGCGCAGCGACGAATCTTAAGGGAGCACATGAGACGCAGAGCCTGTCCGCATCAGTCGACCTGGAATTAATGGCCAGTCGATTGGACAAGGTCTCAATCATTGAAAAGAAGGTGGATGAGCTGACTCAGCACTTGCAGCGAGCCACCTCTGCGCGTAACTCCTTTGCACAACCTCCTTCCACACAGGAGACTGTGCAAAACATCCTGCACCGATCCTCCCCTGGGATGGATCCATATCCATCCCCATCTGATTCTTGGACTGGAAGATCATCCGATCCTTTCTTCACCAGCCGGGGGAACTCCATTCCTCCTTTCCCTGATTCTCAGGAGGTTCCTCAGACCTGCGAGGACCTCAACGCCATCCAGAACGACCCATTCTCCAACACTTACAACCCTGGATGGCGAAACCATCCCAATTTTCAGTGGGCGGGAAATTCCCAAACCCAAAGACCACCTTTTCAGTCCCGCCCACAGCCCTCTCATCACTACCAGCCGCCTCAGCCTCGGCCCAACCCTACTTATCCATCAGGGCCAAATCAAGATCAAATGTCCTTAATCCTTCAGACTCTGGCTGACATTCAAAAATCGAATGCGGCCATTCAAAAACAGCACAAGGACGAGCTTACTGAAGTTAAAACTCAGCTGGCCCAGTTGGCAAATTCTCGCCAGCCAGGCACACTCCCTTCCCAACCTCTTCCTAACCCAAATAACGTGACAACCCAGAAGCGCGTTATGAATCCAAATTTAGGCCACGCTCAATGGATTTATCAGGCCCCTACTGCTCCATCTCCAGACGAGATGGAAGCCTCTACTTCTCGTGCGGGATTTCAGCAGCAGCCACCCCTCCTACCAAACCCAAGCCAAAATCAGGCCGGATTAAATTCTGTAACAACACGTAGTGGTAAGACAACTCAGGACCCGCATTATCCAAACCACTCCCAGCCTGATAACCATGACCCTAGGATAGTTAGCCAAGGTACCGCTGTTCCAGACCCACAACCTGGACCTATCCTAGAGGAACCAACCAAGATCCCGTTTCCCGAGGCCCTGACCAAGGGAAAGAAGACCACCAAACCCGTGGCCCCTGAGGAGGACCTGGTCAAGCTCTTTGAGCAGGTCCACATAAACATCCCCTTGATGGATGCAATCCGCCACGTACCAGCTTACGCACGATTTCTAAAGAATATATGTACACCCCAGCGTAAGCCGCGAACCAAGGAGGGGAGCCCAATTGTTCTGTCAGAGCAAGCCAGCTCTGTAATCCTTAGTAGACTCCCACCCAAGGCAAAAGATCCTGGAACTCCCCTAATCTCCTGTAAGATAGGTGGTACCCAATTTGATAGAGCATTGTTAGACTTAGGTGCATCTATAAATCTGATACCCACATCCTTACTTGACCATCTGGAAGAATCTGAGCTGAAACCAACCGAGGTGACATTACAATTAGCAGATCGATCTATAAAATCACCAAAAGGGATTCTCGAGGATGTTATCGTGAGAGTGCGGGATTTCTATTTTCCAGTGGACTTTATAGTCTTAGACATGGATGCACCTGAGAACCCTAGGGATACACCAATCATCCTAGGGAGACCTTTCTTGGCTACTGCTAGAGCCAACATCAGCTGTGAGGAGGGCCAAATAGAGCTTAAGTTTGGAGATCAAACACTGAAGATTGATATATTTAAGGCCCAACAAGGAATTAATTGCGGCGTCATCGAGCAAATTTGTGACATCAAGACTTTGGTTGATGAATCACACCTCCAGAATGACTTGAGTATTCCTCATCAACCACAGAAGGATCTTGACCCGCAAACAGAGGAGTCAAATCCAGATGTGAACAACCCAGTAACTCCCACCCTTGAACCTCACATCTATACTGAACCACCCGCTGCTGCTGAAAACCCCATCCTTGAACTGAAACCCCTTCCTGCTCATTTGAAATACATCTTTTTGGGTTCTAATCAGACCCTTCCTGTGATCATCAATTCCAACCTCAGTCCTGAACAGGAATCCCGTCTGATTGTTGTCCTCCAGCAATATCGCAGAGCCATCGGATGGACTCTCGATGATTTGACTGGAATAAGTCCCTCTTATTGTACTCATCATATCTATTCAGAAGAGGGCACACGACCTTCTCGTGAAATGCAGAGACGCTTAAACCCCAATCTGCAGGAGGTCGTGAAAAAGGAGATCATCAAGTGGTTAGATGCCGGGATCATCTACCCGATCTCCGATAGTCGTTGGGTGAGCCCAATTCAGGTCGTGCCTAAGAAGGCAGGACTCACCACTATAACGACTGAGACCGGAGAAATCATTCCTACCCGATTAGCCAACTCGTGGAGAGTCTGTATAGACTACCGTCGACTCAATTCCTCCACGAAGAAGGATCATTTCCCACTACCCTTCATTGATCAAATTCTCGAAAAACTTGCGGGAAATAGGTTCTTCTGCTTTCTTGACGGGTACTCCGGTTATAACCAGGTGGCAATCCATCCTGAGGACCAAGAAAAGACCACGTTCACCTGCCCCTTCGGAACATACGCTTTCCGAAGGATGCCTTTCGGTCTTTGCAATGCACCCGCTACTTTTCAGCGATGCATGCTTGCCATATTCTCAGATATGGTAGGTGATTATCTGGAAGTCTTCATGGATGACTTTTCAGTTTTCGGAGCATCATTCGACGATTGCCTCCAACACTTGGTCCAGATACTCAGGCGGTGCATCGACGTGAATTTGGTTCTTTCCTGGGAAAAGAGCCATTTCATGGTGCCTGAGGGAATTGTCCTGGGACACTCAATTTCGGAGAAAGGTATCCAAGTGGATCGAGCTAAGGTTAATCTGATTTCTCACCTTCCTATGCCTAGCTCGATCAGGGACATCCGATCCTTTTTAGGGCATGTCGGTTTTTATCGACGATTTATCCCTGATTTTTCAAAAATCGCACGCCCCCTGACCACTCTTCTCTCCAAGGATGTTCCCTTCGAAATCTCCAAGGAATGCACTCAAGCATTTGAAATCCTGCGTGACCGAGTCACCCAAGCCCCGATCCTACAGTCCCCTGATTGGTCTCAACCTTTTGAGATCATGTGTGATGCATCCGACTTCGCTGTAGGAGCGGTTTTGGGGCAGAAAAATGACAAGAAACCTGTGGTCATTTACTACGCCAGCAAAACACTCGATGAGGCTCAGCGTAACTATACAGTTACTGAGAAAGAGCTGCTAGCTGTAGTATTTGCCCTAGAGAAGTTCAGATCGTACCTTCTGGGTTCCCATGTCATCATATACTCGGATCACACGGCTGTGAGGCATCTCCTTGCAAAGAAGGACGCGAAGCCTCGATTGATCCGATGGATCTTGCTGTTGCAAGAATTTGACCTCGAGATTCGCGATTAAAGCGGGAAAACAAAACGTGGTAGCTGATCACTTGTCCCGTCTTCCTTCTGAAATGATAGACCCTTCCGGACCCATCACTGAGCATTTTCCCGATGAGCACCTGCTGACTATTGGTACTAGCCTTCCATGGTTTGCTAATATTGTAAATTACTTGGCATCTCATCAGACCCCGTCCGATTGGCCGAAGGCCAAGAAAGACAAATTACGCTCCGATGCCAAGTATTACATTTGGGAAGACCCGTACCTCTTCCGCATAGGTGCCGATCAGATCATCCGGAGATGTGTCCCGGAAGGGGAAGTCAACAATATCCTCTCTTTCTGCCATGACCAGGCATGCGGTGGCCATTTTGCCGGGCATAAAACCGCATCAAAAGTCCTCCAGTGCGGCTTTTACTGGCCCACACTGTTCAAAGACGCATACAGTCATTGCAAGGCATGCAGTCGTTGCCAGACTTTGGGCAACATGAGCCATCGCGACATGATGCCTATGCAACCGATTCTAGTATGCGAAATCTTTGATGTTTGGGGGATTGATTTTATGGGCCCCTTTCCTGTTTCGGATGGTTTCGAATACATTCTGTTGGCTGTGGACTACGTGTCCAAATGGATCGAAGCCATACCGACCCGAACCTGTGATCACAAAATCGTTCTCAAATTTATTCATCAACACATTTTCTCAAGGTTCGGGATTCCTCGTGCAATAATCTCTGATGGGGGGACCCATTTCACAAATGCTCAGTTTAGGTTCACTGATGACCAAATACGGGGTGTCTCACCGAATCTCTACTCCTTACCACCCCCAAACTAATGGTCTAGCTGAGCTGTCTAATCGGGAGATCAAGAAAATCCTGCAAGTCACTGTTCGACCTGACAGGAAGGACTGGTCGTCCCGACTTCCGGAAGCATTGTGGGCCCATAGGACCGCCACAAGACCCAATTAGGCATGTCTCCCTTTAGACTGGTGTACGGAAAGGCATGCCACCTTCCCGTCGAACTGGAGCATAAAGCCTATTGGGCAGTACGGAACTGTAATCTGGATCTTTCTAAGGCTGGGTACCCACAGAAAACTCCAAATCAGCGAGATCGATGAATTACGCATAGACGCGTACGAGAACTCGCAAATCTACAAGGAGAGGGTTAAAGCCTTCCACGACAAACACATCTCGAGAAAGATCTTTCATCCTGGTCAAAAGGTCCTACTCTTTGATGCCCGACTCAAACTCTTCCCAGGAAAACTGAGATCTAAGTGGGTCGGACCATATTTGGTCCGACAGGTTTTTGGAAATGGAGCAATCGAAATCAGTCCACTCAGCCACGATTCTGAACCTTTCATCGTGAACGGTCAGAGACTCAAGCCGTTCATTGATGTAACTTCTACTGATTTGGCTGAGGCATCTTATATCCTCCTTTCCCCTTGAGCTTATTGCGCCCAGCCGATGGCGTAAAACTCAGCGCTTAACGGGAGGCAGCCCGTCATTCTCTTTGAAAACCTGAAACTTGTTCTGACACCTTTCAGCACTTGAAGTTCACCCTTGTAGACAGCCGACCCCAACTCAGATGTTCGCATCTGAGATTTGAAATCGTCCGCAAAAATTCAACCCGACCCATCCACTCACCCAAATTTCTGTCTTAAGGAATGAACTAAGACCCCCTAGGTTACAATGAGGACATTGCAAATCTTAGGCATGGGGGGGTAGGAAAGTGCAAAAACTTGTAAGAAAATGTTTCAAACAAAAAATTCACATATGCCAAAAATACCATAAAAATTAAAAATTTTTTCGAAAAAGAATAAGAGGAAAAGAGGAGAAGGAAAATTTTGTGAAGGAGAAAAGAAACAAAATGAAAAAGGAGCACAAAATTATGAGAAAAAGTGATAGTCATTAGTAAGGAACTAAGGAATTAACCTAAGTTCTAGACCTCATTCAAGAAAATAACTGAAAAGTGCACAATGAGATTAGTAAGAATGCAAACCTTAGGCATTCTTGAATAGACTCTTAGTACCCATTAAGATCTGGACACTCCTCAAGAGGTTGAGGAAAATGAAAAGCTGAAGTATTAGGTCCAAGGCTTAGGAAGTATTCGGCCTCGTTAACTAATTTTTGGTTTACGGGACTCAGTAACCTAAGCACCCTAATCTCACACACAGCCTGGTTCAGTAAGCGTAAAAATCAGAATCACGCAGAAGCGTCGCAAAAATCTGAAAAGAACACCTAGAATAGGAGCGGCCGATCAACACAAGTTGATTTGGACGAGTTCCCAGCGCAGAGAGGCGGGAAATCCCCTCGAAGACGCGTAACAAAATATCATCTCCTCGGTGCTTGTCTCTTAGGATATTTACATATCCTACGGGGGGCATGTAAGCACTCTGCTGGTTCAGATTCCATGGATGGCATTATCTCGAAGTGTTAATTGCCAGGGTCTGGATTCGGCCACGGAATACCATGGATGGGATTATCTCGAAATCTCAATAGCCAGGGTTCCGGGGGTTGCCATGGGCGGTGCTATCTCGAAGCATCGATCGCCAGGAACCCTTGAGGATTGATGATGGGAGCAAGGAATCTGATACAGACCGTGTTAAAAAGCCAATCCTAGGCTAGAACTAAAAAGAAAAAGAGAGAGAAAACTCTCCAAATAGAAAAACTTTCTATCTCTCTCTTACAAAACGCACTGCGAACCGAGCCAGGGCTAAAATCATTTTAAGCACGGGTGCTTTAACCACGAAGTCCAATAAACCTTAGGTTAGTTCTTGTGGGCCTTAAAAACCTTTGCTAAAAGACTGAGGCTAAGGCTAGACAGATTTGGATCTTGATTGGTACTAGAGTACCTTTTAGGCCTATGATCAGCATTCTAACCTAATCTATGAAGGCACTTATCTAAAACTATTGAAAACTTCATGGTCTAGAACAAGGGTTGAAACCTTAAGTTTTTTGCTAAGGGACTAGCAAAAGCTAGGCATGGGGGTATGATGAGAACCTCATCATGAGCCATAACTAGCTCATTTTGACCCAATACAAAGGATAAAAGCTCCTACATATCTCAAGGAAAGGCGTAACTCAGAGAATTCTGAGTTTGAGAAGAAAACAAGTCATAAGGGGTAAAAGTGCAATCTTACCAGTATAATCTGCATACAGGGTAATTCAGGGCCCAAACATAGGTCAAAACAGCTTAATAAGAATAAAAGTGGGATGAAATGATCTAGCAAGGGCTACGGCAATTCCAAGAGACTAAATCTGTAACCCTAAAACAACCCACTTCAATTCACAAGGTTCGAGGCAAAGTAAAAATAGAATAAACCCTCTAAAATTCATAGAAAAATAATCTCTAGGGTTTAGAACCTTCAATTTGGCCTTTAGAACCCATTTTGACCTACATTGAGAACCATGCCCAATTAATAACTTAATTTGGGTTTTTGCGCAAATTGACCGGTCGAACAAGGTTTAAGATGAAAATAAAATTCACCATCAGATTCCTTAGGTCCTAATTAGTCATGTATAAAAACTTGAGCCTAAGAAGAAACCTCCTTGACCGACTTTACACTTTGGTCCTCATATATTTACTCTTTGGCCCTCAACTTTTGAACCCTCGCATTTTGGCCCCTAACTCTCCTTCGTTCTTTGCAATCAGGTCCCTCCTGCAAAACCCTGCCAGCACCATGCTCCGGCGACCTTGCGCGGAGCATGGCGCCGCGCAGGGTGAGGTAGGGGACCTGGCAAGTAAACCGGGGGTGCCCTGCGTCGTCAGCCGTCGCAGGGGCACCCCCTTGGTCATTGTAGCCCACCATACCGGCCGTGCGAACGCACGGACGGTATGGGTTCGTCTCCGACCATTCTCCGGTGAGGGAGACACGTCGTCTCCCTCCGCCTTCCTCCCTGTTTCATCCCTATAAATACCCCCCGCTGCTCCACCGACCAGGGCAGCTTGGATCTGACGGAGAAATCCCCAACTTCCTTCTCTTCTTTCTCCGGCAGACGCTCACCAGCTCCGGCGGCTTCCTCCCCCTCCACCTCTTCGCTCTGCCGCAATACCAGCAGCAGAGACTTCCTCCCCTGCTCTTCCCGCGCCACGCCGCACCCAGCTGGCGCCTCTCCGGCTCTCTGCTCGCCGCCGCCCCTCTCCCTGAGCATCGTCTTCTCCGGCGACAGTCGATACGACTGTCGCCCTGTTCCTCCCCCTTCGTCCCTGCAAGTAAGCTAGAGTTACTCTCCTTCTCCTCCTCTTTCTTTCCCCGCTTTCAATTTAGTCAATTAAGCCCTCTACCGACCCTGTTCACCCTCACCCTCTTCGCCTCCGACCACCCTCCGGCGAGCCGCTCCCATCACCTCAGCGACCCACACGGCTCGCCGACCACCGCAGAACCTCCGCCTCCTCACCCTGATCCTCTTCCGCCCCTCCACTTCCCACCAAACACCCTCTGCAGATCCACTGAACACACCCACTTCTTCGCTCACAGTTTGACCTAGGACGACCTGTTGGCTCCATCACGCCCCCTGCAGACCCCCTGACCACCTTCGCCGTGCCACGGCGAAGGTCCCCCGCCTGTCTGATTTGGCCGAGAGGCCGTTCTTCTGTGACCAGGTGACTCGCCCGCCGTCGCCATTACTGCGCAGGCAGAGCTGCTTCACCTGCAGGTGCAGGCACGCCTTCGCCCAGGTTTGACTCCCAGGTTGCGCAGGGACTCTCCGCGAAACGTCCCAGGTTCACAGATGGGGCGAAGGCCGCGCGGGAAGCCACGATCGCCCACTGCTCCATCCGCGACGCGCGCTCAATTGGGGTGGGACATTTAGTCCCACCTCGGAACTTCTCGGAGGCGCGCGGACGCATAAAGGCAAAAAGTGCCTTATGCTGTCTGCCTCCTGACCACGGGGTGAGGTCCCTCTCACCCGACCCGGCCTCGTCCGTGACCACGCTCCGCGGACCTGGCCCGACCCGATTAGACCGACCTGCACTCCTCGCCCACCACCGCACGCCGATGGGCCTGGACCCGGGCCTGACCCGAACCCGATTACCCGGTAGCTCTGGGAGAGCTGTCCCAAGAGTGGTTTCAGAGAGAAAGAGAGACACGGGGGGGGGAGGGTAGAGTAGGTTTTGCCTCTTGACGAAAAACTCTGAAGTGTGCAGGCCAAAGAGGAAGAAGACCCGCGGAAGAAGAAGTGCAGGCGAAGAAGAAGGAGCTGCACTGTAGCAAATGCTCAGTTAAGTCGTCGAAGCACCGGGCCAGACGACGGAAAGTCAGCAGCCAGAGCAACACAGAAGGCAGGCTGAAGAAGAAGGAAGGGAGACTTAGTAGCTGAAGGCAGAAGCACCACGATTGCAGAAGAAGAAGAAGAGAGGTCAAGGCAGAAAACCAAAGAAGAAGAACAAGGAGCTCTGAAGAAAGAAAAACATCACCAACGCAGGAACAGCAGGAAGAAGAAGAGCATCACCATTGCAGAAGAAGATTATCACCATAGCAGAAACCAAGGAAGAAGAAGAAGGAGATCTGAAGAAAGAGAAAGAAAGAAGAACATCACAACAAATTCTTTCCCTCTCTCTTTATTTTGTAAAAGAAACATGTATATCTCTAGAATACGACTTGCTCCCTGAGTTCGACCTCGGGAACTCTTTCATTTTCCGAGTAAAAAAAATTTTTATATTTGAAATGTTGGTAATAACCGGCTTTACTACAACGTTATAACAAAACCCTCAAACCCGGTGAAACCAGACGTTTTCCAATCAGGGACTACATAGAAGTATTCATGGACGACTTCTTCGTGTTTGGAGATGATTTTTCATCTTGTCTTGATAACCTCACAAAGATCCTAAGAAGATGTATAGAAGTTAACCTAGTACTTTCATAGGAAAAAAGCCATTTTACGGTGAGGGATAGCATCGTACTAGGTCACAGGATCTCCTCTAATGAACTCGAGGTCGACCGAGCTAAGTCCGAAATCATTTCGTGATTACCTCCACCTAGCTCGGTCAAGCAAATCAGATCGTTTTTAGGGCATGTCAGATTTTATCGAAGATTCATTCGAGATTTCTCAAAAATTGCTCGTCCATTAACAAATCTTCTGGTAATCGACAATCCCTTTGATTTTGACTCCTCGTGTCTCAACGCTTTCGAGACCTTGTGAAGCTCTATTTACAATGCACCTGTTCTCCAACCTCCCGACTGGTCTCTAGACTTCGAGATGATGTGTGATGCCTCCAACTTTGTTATCAGAGCCATTCTTGGCCAGCGTCGAGAGCGCCATCCATTCATAATGTACTACGCTAGCAATACGCTAAACAAGGCTCAGCGTAACTATATAGTCACTGAGAAAGAATTGCTAGCTGTGGTATTCAGGTTGGAGAAATTCAGGTCATACTTACTCGGGTCCAGAGTTATTATCTACACTGACCATTCCACCCTTTGGCATTTGTTGGCAAAGAAGGATGCCAAACCCCACCTTATTAGATGGATCCTTCTTTTGCAGGAATTTGATGGCGAGATCTGCGACAAAGTCGGAGCCCATAATGCTGTGGCAGATCACTAATCTCGGCTAGACCCAGACTATATTCCGTACTCCCTGCTGATATCAGACCGATTTCCGGATGAATCTCTGTTGTCCATCAACTCTGTTGAGTTTCCTTGGTATGTTGATATAGCAAACTATCTCATCGCAGGCAGGCTACCGTGGGATTAGCCAAGGATCAAAAACTCAAATTTATCTTAGAGGCTAAATTCTATTTTTGGGATGACCCACTGATCTTTCGCATTGGGGCTAATCAGATCATCCATAGATGCATCCTTAATTCAAAAACCTCTAGTGTGCTATCTTTCTGCCACAGCAATGCTTGTGGAGGTCATTTCTCAGGCCGAAAGACCGCTGCAAAGATTTTGCAGTTGGGATTTTTCTGGCCAACCATTTTTAGAGATACACATGAGGTTGCTAAATGCTGTAAGGGATGCCAGTCGGTCGGTTCTATGACCCGAAGAGACATGATGCCTCTCCAATATATTCTAGTCATAGAAGTGTTCGATGTCTAAGGCATCGATTTTATGGGCCCCTTCCTGAACTTGCACAGCTTTGAGTACATACTCCTCGTAGTAGACAATGTCTCAAAGTGGGTAGAAGCTTTCCCAACAAGACGGGCAGATGATAAGACTGTTATATCCTTCATTCGGGAATTCATTTTTGCGAGATTCGGAGTTCCCCGTGCCTTGATAAGCGATGGGGGTAGTCACTTCATCCATGCCCATTTCAGGTCATTATTGAAGAAATATGGGGTGTAGCACCACATTACTACCACGTATCACCCACAGACCAATGGGCAGGCTGAAGTATCTAACCGTCAAATTAAGCTTATCCTTCAAAAGATGGTTAGACTTGATAGGAAGGATTGGTCCGATCGGTTGATTGATGCACTATGGGCATATCGGACCGCGTACAAGGCCCTACTTGGAATGCCCCCATACCGCATGGTGTATGGAAAGGTCTATCACCTTCTTGTGGAGCTGGAGCACCGTGCCTTTTGGGTAGTGCAGAAGTGTAATTTTAACCTTGAGGCCGAAGGTTATGAAAGGAAGCTCCAGCTCAGTGAGTTAGAGGATATTAGGCGGGAAGCTTACGAGAATGCAAAAATATACAAAGACAAGATGAAGGCTTTCCCTGATCGATGCATCCAGAGGAAGGAGTTTGCACCTAACCAGCAGGTCTGGTTGTTTGACTCCTGACTCAAATTATTTGCGACAAAGCTCAAGTCCAAGTGGACTAGGCCATTTCTGGTGGTCCACCCATATCCTAACGGGGCGGTCCAAATTAGAGACCCGAAATCTGGGCATGTTTTTATGGTTAATAGCCAATGCCTCAAACCGTTTTTCGCCCAGAAACCTCCTCTTGCTGATGAAATGATACATCTTCTCGAGGACGTGTGACGGATGAGTTGCCTAGCTGGAGGCATTAAACCCAACACGTATACATATATACATACCATATATACATAGCATATTTCATTTTCACATATTGTTTTGCATATTGTGTATGGCATTGCAATGATGGCATGAGTTGAACGACAACTCAGAAGCAGATGATTTCTATCCACATACACCCTACCTTATTCCGATTTCTTTTATTCATGCATGAGGGCATGCAAACACTTAGGCATCAGGGGGTAGTCCATAAAAATTGAAAATTTTCTCCCAACAATTGAGGGATTATATCATTTTATTAAGAGGTTTTATTAAAGATTTATTCTTTAGTAGATTCCTAAGCTTAAAATCCAGTATAACCTCACACCTGCATGTAGCATTTGCAATGGATCCGCTGTGAAAATCGATATACATCTCTAGTTTGTCGAGAAGAAGAGATCTTCTCCTGAACCCTTGGACAGCAATCAGGGAGTCAGGTGAACCATCTTCTAGTAGATCCACCAAAACATATGTGAGGTGAGAGTAGAAAGTCTATTGGTGCTCTAAGGCTAGTGTAAGGAATCTTTAATTCTGGATAATTGAATAATGACACTCAGAGTTGGACATAGTTTTCGCTCTCAGTTCTTGCATACTAATTCTTTGAGAAAATCCTTGCGAGAGCCATCAAATAAGACAAATACACAGAGAGCAGGTTCCGATAAAACTAGGACTGAGGTGGATGGTCATGACCGTCCTCTACGGAATCCTTGGCTGAAGGAGCGTACTGATGTCAAGGTCAAAAATATGTCATCTTATCCGTTCCCTACCTGGTGCCGAGAATAGCACTTCCACCAAATAAGCCACCTGAGATCCTCTTGGTCATCCCAAAACAAAAAAAAAATCCCCAAGAATGCCTCAAGTATAAAAGTACGTATGTCGTGCTATGTTGTGCTGATAAATACAGCAGTATGTTGTGTCGTGGCATTATGCCAGTAGATATGCATATAGAAGAGATGTTTGCTCAAGAGAAAAAAAAGTGCTATGTTAAGAAGTTTGAGTTATGTAAGTCAAGTGTTTTGAGGCAACAACGCCTACCACCCTCACGAACCATCAAATACAGCCTTAACCTATTTTTTTCTATATTTCTGACCGCCTGAATATGGGTTGAGGGGTATGACTTAGTTGTAGGGTTATTAAAACCTAATTAAAGTGTGATACCATGCGAGACCACCAAATACATTTGCAAATCTGGTGAGATGTGAGCTCAGGACGAAAAAAAAAGAGAGAGAGATAAAGAGAGAGAGAGAAAAGAAAAGGTATAAAAGATTAAAGAGAGCACAGTTTTCCAGCCCCTCTCTAAGTTGATTTATTCGATAATCTAGATTCTAAAATACTAGTCTCTATATAGCACCAGAAGAGAGTGAGCCACCAAATACAAATCCAGTTAACTCAGACATCTCCTACCCAAGTCAGATACCGAGGCTGAAATCAAAGAATATCTTATAACCCCGATAGAAGAGGTTCGCCTATCCCAACAGAATGTTACTGGGGTCAAGTACAAGCTTTAAATGTATATTGACTCTTCGCTTGGATCCATTACAGAAGCTACAACATTACATGTTCATGGTTATCTAAATTCTGAATTTTTGGATGAAATAAAAAGAAACAAACCTTTAGTTAAACTCTTGGTGAAATGCATTTAGTCTTGCACTTACTAAGGACTAGCAAGATTTAGGCATGAGGGTATGATTGCACAGCAATCATAGGCCCTAATTCACTTGAATTATGCCAGAACCTAGCTTAACATGGGCATTCTGCATGCATATGCATCGTATGTTGCATCATAATTGATTTATATGTCTTATGCATTTTACTATGCTATTTGAGAGGCATTACATTGTAGGTAATTCGGGGTTGCAGATGACCGATCCAACTTTATGGATTTGTTTAGAACGACGAAGGGAGTCCAACACTTCCAAGATCACATCAATCAGACTCCCGTAGAACCCTATGGAGTTCGTAGAAGAGCAAGAGCCAAGGGGCAAATTGAAGAATACCTAAACCTCATATGAAAAATCCAGCCGTACGGATGGATCCAGATCAACAATTATAGTCTAACGGTGCAAAAATCAACCCAATTGGAGGCCTATAGCACTATCTACGAAGAAAGGAAGATGGATGGCCAAGATGGTGACATGTGGCACAATCGCAGCCGCCCCTCACCACGCCCCCAATCTTTGAAGGAAAGACATAGGCCGTTGGATTGTCATCCAACGGCCGTGATGCATCCACATCAACCGCCTCATCGCACCTCATCAACGAAGGATAAGATCAGCCGTTGGATCTTCATCCAACGACTGAGAGCGGCCATGCGGAAATTGGAAACTCGACACAAACGCGTCCACAGCACGTTGGTTAGCGTCTTCGCGCCTAAGCAACCAGTGCAGGTTCAAGGTACACCCAGCATGAAATCAGGAAAGATGTTGAGCGCGGGTCCAATTGGCCGTTGGATCGGCATTGGAGGGAGATACGTGACCACGTGGCACAACCGGAGCGCGTCGCAGTTGGACGCGGGAACCCATGCACGATCTCACGTGCTTGCTTCGACGCAAAGGAAGCGGCGCTCGTTTTAAGCCATTCGATCTTACGATCGGACGGCTAAGGCTTAAGGGCGCGCGATTTGAAATTGGAAGTGCGCGGGAGTGAATCTGAGCCGTTCGATCATACGATCTAACGGTCGAGGATCGGGCGCTAAAACGAGGCGTGTGGTGCGCGCGAAAGAGGAAACGGTGAGCGGGAGAGCGGCGACCATGCGATGGAGATCAGAGGCCAGATGTTGCGCCACATGTCAGCTCCGGATTGAATCTGTAAATGGAGAAGGATTTGGAGGGTATTTTTAGGCTTAATCAGGACTGTTGATCTCCCGATCAACAGATCTGATCAACCTAAGACTATTGCACGAAATTAAGGGCTCCAATGCCCTAAATACCCTTCACAAAAACTATAAAAAGAGGCTTAAGGGTCCCCTTTGAAGGCATCAATTAGATTTCTTCTTCCTCCTTCTACAACTCCTCTACCTTCTTCCCGTCTTCTCTACCTATGTCTCTGCATCTTCTTCCGAAGCATCCGTTGAGCCACCTCGGCGGATCGTCGTTACTCTCCTCAATCTCTCAAGAATGCCACCACGGACCACCTGTGGTGTGCTTATTCTGTTACAACAGTAGTTTGTTTATTTTATGTTTTATTCAAATGCATGTATCCAATTCATGTTCAATCTCTCCTTGTGATATAAATACTATGATTGATTTTCCCTTCTACTTAGTCTTTATATTTGAAACAAATGCATGAAATCAAAAATGCTTTCTGCCTCCCTATGATCGACCGGGACTCACCAGTTTCGTTAATTTAGTTGTCGAGACATATTTCGCGCTATACTACAATGCATTTATCTTTTATGCGATCTACACCTCGAACAGGAGACCAGTGATCAGCGAGTGAGATGAAATCATCTCCTCTGATTTGATGTGATTAGAGGAGGTGGGTGTGTGAATTCTACTCTAATCTACTCATAAGCTAGTGATCAAACTAGTGGAGTTACTAACTGATCTACTCCTAACTAGGCTACTGTATGCTAATTACCAATCTAAACTACTTTAACAAAGTAGGAAATCCTAATCTTATTAGATGAAGGGGACTCTCCTGGATCCAAAGCCGATGGCTAGGGAGGATGAAATGGGAGAAGACCTCCAGCGGATGAAGGTGACTCTCATGGGCCAACAGTCGACGGCTAAAGGCGACGAAATTGGGGAGGAAAGTGGCCTTTATCACCGACCATCGAAGGAGGGAGCTGCTGGAGGGGTAGACGAAGGGATCACTCAGGTGGCGGGAGCGATAGCGCGCACGCGATCAGGAAAACTGCTAAAGTAGGCTTAAATCAGTGATTCTACTCACCGCATGGTGGAAATAAGCAATCGGGGCTTGGGTGGTGGAGATGAGAGGAGAAAGCACATGCGAGGTTTTAATCAAATCCTAGCTGCTAGAGGGGATCAGGGAAAGGTGGTGAAGCTACACGCCGAATCTCACGAAACTTCCAAAGAATCTGGGCCACATGATTGAGGGATCAAGGATGGACAGCCACGATTGTTGGTGCTCTTCGGGTGCTACAGTGAGCACGCGTGCCATAGGTGTGTTGGGAGATTTGCAAGAATAGCCCAAGTAGCGAAACGGTAGAAAAATTTTACCAAGGTCCACAAGTGGTAAAGAATCATATCAGAGTAGTCCCTAGGATTTTCAAATAGGTCCCTACAGTTATCAAAACAGTCCCTGTGAGGTTTTGAAATGAATAAAATGTTATGTATGGAGCATTTAAATGTTAAGCCATAAATGTGAGGTCCTAATGATGTCCATATGTATCCAAGTTTTTACTAAAGCTCAATTTGAACATATTAGAAGTTAATTTCACTTTTGATTTGAACTTTTTGACTAAAATGCTTGTTCAATTTACGAATGGATCATCATTTTACATTTATTAATAGAATATCTCACTAAATAACCTAATTATGTATTTTTAGCACAAAATTGATGTTTTAGGTCTTTTTCTCTATTTCTCACACTTAACCATTTTCATGCGTTAATTTGATAATGTTTAACCTAGTTTCTAGTTTAACTTGGGCATTTTAACTATGATGAATCACAACTCATCACTATCTCAAGAAAGTAGTCCTCTCTGGTGGTGTCTGCTCATCGTTGTGGTGGTCAGGATCCTTAGCGTGGTCAACTTAAAGGATTCCTAGATTTCCTTTTTTTCCTTTTCGTAGAAACTATCATCCTACTATCTCATGCTATCCTCTTCACCTCTACACAAGCATCTAAAGCACCTCTACACAACAATCTAGGGCTCTAGTCGTGTTGCCCAACTCGATTTGATGTCAGAAGTAGGTCGAAGAGGGAAGAGAAGGCTAGTTCTCGTGGTTCTCATGTGGCTGTCTCAGTTCCTTTGCAAAATCGTCTACCTTGTCAACAGTGGAAATCAATTTCCAACGAAGAGGTAAATACCATGACTATTACTATAACATTTATGCCTTTCATTTGCATGCATGCTTTTTATATTATTGCCCATGCAGCATGTTGTTATTCTTTCCGATCATCACATTACTCTAACCAATGCTTGTTGTAGTGCTATGCTGGTGGTCATTCTTCTCATTTGTGGTATTTTTTTGTCGTACACCCACTGCGACTCCCATCTAGTGCTTGTAGTAGTAATGTTGTTGGATGATTCTATGCATCATACAACATATAAGACATTGATATTGCAATGAGGGTAATTGTTTGTCATGTGGTTATGATATTGCGAAAAGCATTGAAGTGTGTTGTACAATATATCCACAGCCAAATCACCTTTGTTTTGTTACAAACCACAACATAAATTATGAATCCGTCTATGAGTGAGATCAATGTTAAGTAGGACATTTTCATATAATACAAGGTTGGTTTAAAGGTATCCATGAAGGATTATTTCTTTGTATTTCACATAGGAGAATATATATATATATATATATATATATATATAACCTTGAGTTGTCCTATGACGTGCACATGATTAATTTTCCCCGAGTGAAATTATCTATATCCATCTATTTATAACATATGCATTCAACGTCAATCTAGCACGAAAGAAGTTAATTCTAGAAAATTTTCATTTTGCTCATTAGATTTACTAATCTAGTGCACGTTCACTCACTTGCCCCATTTAAGATTAGAAAAAATTCCAGCAACGTTGCCAGAGATGAGACGTATATTGGTTGGGATAGAGATGCTGTCAGGTTGGGGAACACTTGAGAAGGATTGACCGGATGGAGTGAAAATGTAGATAAAAAGAAATTATGTATTGAATGGAGTGAGGTAATAAATGAAAATGAATGATTAATTTTATTTTTTTATTTAGATAATGATAGGAATAAAATTGTTAAAGATGGATATAATTTTTTTAATTATTTTGTAGAATTATATATTGATATGAATGGAATTGAAATTTTTTTATATATTTAATCTAATAATTTTTAAAAATTATGATAATTTTTAATTTTAAGAAAAAAATGTGAGTTATTTACAATTTAATCCAATATATTAACATAATTATATAGTAATTTACATAAAGTTCCTTAAATTTAAACTAATATTTTATTGACAACCATATCTCTGTCATTACATTCATATATTCCTAAAAATCTTTTATTAAATGTGTACATGTGTTTGATCATTGACATTGCTATTTCTCATATTAACGACAATTCTTACATGTTTAGGGAAAAAAAGAATAATCAATGTTTAATATTCAAGTATAGGTGGAAGAGTATAATAGGCTTTGTTTTTGCCATCAACATGAGGCGTGGTAGGACTAAACTATTCTTAGCTATGCAACATTACAATTTGAGGCTGTTCTCGGTAGTGCTGGGGTGAACAGAGGTTGTTGTCAACAACGTGACATGGCATGAGGTATTGGGGGAGAGGGATATAAATGGTTACAAAATAGGAATGGATTGAAAATCCTTGGGGAGGTGCTCAAATTGGGAAAGCCTTCCATCATAGGAATGAAATGATACTTAGAAATCTTATTCTTGTGTCACATTTAAGATCCAAACATGGGAAAGAAATAAGTAGGACTTTTCCATTCCATTCCCTCTCTAATCATCGTGAAACAAACGGTGGGGAAAAGGGGATAGAGAATGATGAAAAATCAGCATTCTTTAATTAAGCCTCTACAATCATTTCACCGAATTAAAAGACATCCTAAGCCACTTTTTATTTTTATTTTTGTCAAAAATGCACTAACTCAATAACATCTATGCATACTTTTGATATCATGAGTTCATACATGCAGAGCCATGTACTTAATATGTTACTCATTTCAAACCGTTTGAAACGTATGAGCCTATTCATATGTTGAGCTTAAGCTTCACTTATAAGATAACATGCATTTGTTCGATCTTTTCCATTGTAATTTTCAATAATTTCCATATTTCAAAAATATTCCCACTCCAATATTATCTCTGTTTGCCAAACATGAAGGATTTTAAATCATATGAAAACCCAAATCAAACAAATAAGTTCTTTAAATTAATAGAGTTTATGTTAAATCTTAAGATCAATCCTATCATGCATCAACCTGTAACGAAATAAGAAATGAAAACATACCTAAATCCATCGCTAGGAATAATGAAGAGAGGACACATGCAGAGATCCTCTAAAATCATTGCAGAGATCCCTTCGGCAATGGTTGTGATACTTCCACAGGGTGTAGAGAGTGACTGCGGAAGAAGATAAAGATGCGAGTCTCTTGAGTTCTTTCTAGGACCGTTATATTCTCTGCGATGGAATGCAGAAAACTATTACCGCTCACTTCTCCCATACCTCTACGAGGACTACAACTGAAAAATGGAAATAACAGTTTTACCCATCAAAGGAATGTATTTCCCCTTATGATTTCTATGTACGAATTCATATACCCTTTTGAGATACGAATGATTCATTAACATAATTAGATCATATTAAAGACTGTTAAACGTGATGTTAAATATGTATATGATAATGTATAATTCTATAATAATAATATATGACGGTTCATATTATGATTCTAATAATCTCTCACTCAAACCACATATATTATTCTTATAATCATACTCTTAGATATACTTGTATGAGCTCAATAATACAACATCACAATAAATCACATCTTTACCAATCTCGTTCATACTCTGTTAACATACGACCATGTTAGTTTTCTTCATCATAAAATCAATTAGATCAAACAATGATCATATACTGTAAAGACCCATTCTGATTTTAGCCTTTTAAGACGTCTGGCCAGACGTCTGGACTCCTTCCCGGATGTTTGGAAATTTGAAAAATCTGTACGCACCCTGCAGTCTGCGCGCAGGCGGCTCGTAGACTCTTCTCCTCTCTCTCCTTCCTTTTTCCCCCCACCAAACCCTAACCCTCGGCTATAGGAGACCCCCCTTCCTCTCCTCTCCACTCCACCACTACCACCATACTCCCCACTCCACTGTCGTGAGCTGTGGTGCAAGAGAGAGAGAGCGAGGAGGAGCAGGCGTGAGGAGGAGAGGGCCGAGGTCGTGAGCTTCGTGGAGGCTCGTTGGAGGCTCGAACGGCCACCGCAGCGCGTGCGGGAGGAGGATGTTGGGGCATCGTCCCCAACCTTCTGTAGCAGTCGGAGCTGCAGCGGAGCGGAAAGAGCCACGGCGGAGCGTGGTCTGGTACTAGAGTTTCTCTAGTATTAGACGTCCAGAGTGTCTTCCGGACGACTGGCTGGACGTCTAGCGTCGACACTAGACGTCTGAAAGCAGGTGTATTGCGAAGGTACGTCTTCCTCGCTGTTACGGCCATGCAGGCTGCACCGCAATTGTGACCTGTTTGGCTAAAAGAGGCGTGCTGCTCTGTCGTACGCAGGAGCAGCTTTGGGAAGGTGCGCGACACACCCTTCCACGTGCTTTCGGATGTCTAGATAGCTTACCAGATGACCGGAGGACTAGTCAGACGTCTGAAATTGTTTCCAGACGGTCGCGGAGGAGTTCTGGACATCTGAGATCACCGCAGGAGCTTAAGGTGAGTCTCTGTGACTTTTAAGACGTCTGGACTTATTTTTAGATGTCTGATTTGGGTCTGCAGACACGTTTCTGACCCGTTTAGGGTCCAATCAGGATCCATTTTACGTAAACAAAATATCTGTGGTTTCCTTGTGAATTCCTCTACATATTAGAAACCTTTATACACTGTTTTGAATCTTCCATTGTGGTGTGTTCCTTGGTGTAGGATTTCGACTTATTGCATGTCTGGGGCTTGCAGAGGCACGTGGGCCTGCAGTTCGAGCCCCCAGTACTCCCGGATTGTCTGGTAGAGTTGTTCACCCCTGTTATATTTATTAAATATGAGTGCATCTATAAAAAGTAGAAAACTAGAAACCTAGGATGTGGCATAAACCCTAGGTCGAGAAATGGTTGAACCAATTGCTTGCGTGATTGAAATTGTATTTATATGTGAATGAGCTAAAATGTTAGCCACTGCATGTAAATAAATATGAGCTGCCTATTAGAATATAAGCTGCCTGAGATAACTAAATAATTACCTGTGATATCGCTTGTTGCATGTATTAAATTATGGAAATACGAGCTGCATGTGTATAATATGAGAGCGGAATTGTGAATGATGAAACTTGATTCGGAATAATACGGTGAACATGAGCATGAACCCTACAGGGAGTTAAGAATAGAGCTCCTGTGAATGAATGGAAAGGCCTGGAAATGTGGACGGGAAATGTGCTGGCCCTTGAGTACATGGTACCAAGGAGTGCGATTGTTCCCTTTTAGTATAGAGCAGAGCTAGCTGCCTTTAGGTTGGGACCCAAGGTTAGGATTGGCTACTCTACATTGACTTCTGTTAACCCTCGCGTACACTGTACCGAGGTGAGCTACTAGTGTAGGGAGGGAGCTAGCCACCCCATGGGACCCAGGGTTCAGTTAGCCACCCTACACCGACTTGTTAGGTCCTCTAGGCAAACCGCGGTAGTCAGACGATGGTGCGCGGACTGTGGAGGGGCGAGACCCCTGTTTGGTTCTGAGGGGCTAGACCCTTATTTCTGAGAGGATTAAGCCTTATATTGTTCTGTGCTGTACTTTAGACGTACCTGCTAGCGGAAATGACTGACCGCGTGCCAGTGCGGGGTAGCTACCTGTGCGCTTATTGCACGTGCCGTAGTCACCGCTACGTCTGTTAGTAACCTCGCGGTGGTTAATTTGGTGTAGGCCTACCACGGGGGATTTTCTCGACCACGAGAGCACCATGTATACCTTCTACTCCTCGGAAAAGACTTCAATGAAGATTGTTCCTACGAGGAACATGCAAGATCAAGAAAGAAATCTTAAAGTAAACCAATGGGGTGAAAAGAAATTACTTGTAAAATAATAACTGGAAAAGGATAAATCTACCTACTAGTTTTTACTTCTTTAGATAGTTGGTTACCACTATACTCAGCGTTCGCTGACTCCATTTTCTCATAACACTGTTCAGGTCCAGAAGTTGAGCAGCCCAAGCTACCGGCTGCAGAGAGTGCTGAGCCCAGTCAAGCCTAGCCGTAATTTTCAGTACTTTTGTTGTACTCTCTTTTCTGCTAGTGAGTTTCAGACTTTTGTTTACTGTTTCTGTTACTTTTGTTCTATTTTCCTGTTCTTGTGGTGGTATGTACTGAATTAGCAGCTTTTACTTTCCTTTACTGCTTGTACGCTTTTACTGTTAGTTACATTGCATAGTGAATGTGATTTATTTTCCTACTTTTTGGTTATTTCTTGTAGGACGACTGGGTCTTGAGATTAGTTGAGGCGAGCCGATCTCGGATCCTGTAGGGATTTGGGAATCGGGTCGTAACACATACATTAACACAAATAATGACATAGATCAGACATAGATATAGCATGAAAATTACATATCAATTTGATCTGTACATGCTATTTTCTAACTGGTCCAAAACTTTATTATACAAGAAATCAAATGACAAGGATAAATGAGTTCCAAAATGTAAAAGAAATTCATTCACTACAACAACAAAGGTCAAAGCGACGAATATTTTATAAAGATGACGACGAATAAATCGTCGTTATCTTATTTACTAATGAAGAATTTATTTGTCGCCATATTTGTCGTTATACAAGCCATTATTAAATTTACAACGAATAGTATATTTCTTAGTAAATTCAAATGACAAATAAAATCGTCATTAAAATCGTTATATGCTTTAAATTTAGCAACAGATGTTTTCCTTATTTTTACTTTCTTTTAACAATGATTTTTTTTGTCGCCTTATGAAGAATATACCAACGATTAATTCGTTGCAATATAAGAAAAATACAAAAAATTATTAATCATTCTTTAAAATACTCATAATGTATCATACTTATAATTTATTTTGATTACTTACAAAATAAAAATTATTTTATAGTATTCACTAAAATATTATATCGAAATGATAAATTTTCAATAAAATTTTTATAGAAAATACTCTTATAAAATTGTGGACTAACTTCATTGGAGCATACATTGGGAGGGATTAAATAATTTACTTTATTACATGATGGAGAAACCAAAAACAATTCAACAACCTAAAATAACCAAAGTTTGAAATAATTGACAAATTACCCTAGACTAGAGTTACAAGACTAGACATGATCTACATAAAAAAGTCTACTAAATCAAAATTTTACCTCATAAATAAAAGACAAAGAAAGGCACACGAATAACATGTTTTGCCAAGTTAGTTTACTTGTTTTAATAAAAACAGAAAATCACATCGCAACATCCGGAAGGAGACCTCACGAGAAAAAGTCATTGTCCTATAAAAAAAAGAGGAAAATATCATTCCCACTAAATACTTGGCTATAATAATAATGATAGACTTTCAACACTAATGCAAGTATTTCTATTGCTATATGACAACCCAACATTTGAGTCTTATCATAATAAAGCATGACTTCTTTGATAACACTGGATATGATATTTTGAAGAACATTCTTATAAAAAAATAATGTTTAACTAAAAGAAAAGATCTTTACTAGTACTTTATCTGGAATCTAGGAACTTGCTCAACTTTGTACAAGCAAAGCATTTTGTATAACGAATTAGCTCATTTTTTAAATAGTAAGAAAAAACCAATGGACAATAGTAACATAAATATTTATTTTTCTATATGAATTGTGTTCATATGCAATTTTTGCACAATTTCCCCATGTCCACTATGAGTAATAACATGAACCTAAGTTTCTGAAATCCACAAAAAATTTCCATTTTTAAGTTCATATTTCATGTCACTCTTGTTCCATAATGGGCAATATAACTCGATAGAATTAGAATGGACTTCAAGCATTTCAAAGTCATGACTTTAAGCTAATTGTCAAAGTGAAAGAATTTTCTTGCCTTGGTGGTTCTAGGTCTCCATGAAATTGGAAAAACTTCTCAAATAGATGAAGCAAAAGGATCAAAAGTTCAACTCCAAACAATAGAAATCATAAATTTACCATGATAAAAATAAAAAAGAATAAAACTTAACCATATTTAACAAAAATGGCTGACTACAAGGAAATAAACGAAGGGTAAAGAAATCTCATTCTTGAGTTTAACTGTTATCATACGATCTCACTAGGAAAAATCAACAAACCCCAAATGACATTTGCTAGTGAACCAAATCGATAGCCATCGTATTCCCCATTTTGTGGAGATTAATTGTCATTTTTGGAGTATATACTCATGTATAGTGCTTTCCTCAAGGGTCGTTCGTATGATCACTGTGCACTGTTCAACTATTTACTCCAATGAGATAAGATCACGTATTATGTATAGAAATTGCACAGCATCCAGAAAAAGTAATCTATAGCTAAGCAATCTTACCATGCCTTCCTTCCATTTCATCTATGTACTAGATATAATAGTGGTTCCTTCATCAGAGAAGGAAAATACCTTTGTAAGCTTTTCATCCTCAGAGTATGGGGTTAGGGGCAAAGTTTTAGCAATCAACAACATATGTAGCATAAATCATGTTAGTTATAAAACTTCAATGTGAAATTAGTTTTTCATTAGTAACTACTGAAATTAAAGGAGAAACAACAAAAAAAAATCTTCCAAACATAATGGAAAAGCCTGACTTCACATCTTTGGAGTCTTCCATATCGAAAGAAATCATACACTTAAATATATATGTATCAAAATTCAATCATTTTCATTCAATTTGTGGATTCAAAATAGAAATATGTTCACTTATATCTACCAAAATTGCTTGAACTGATCCCTCGAAATGGCACAAATGTTAAAAACCTCGATACAATAGCGACTGCAACTAACATTGACTCAAAATGAATCAAAAGTGAAAACATCCGTTTAAGGAATAAAGTCTATCTGATTGATGAAGCTAACATTTCTCAAAGAATAGTGCACCTTCTTGTCTTCCTCTGACAAAGTTCTCCTAAAGCAAGATGGCTAAAATCCTACACATGATGGAATATGTAGCAAATAGTTCTGCATAGTGAAAATTTCATTTAAATAAAAAGAAATCTCAAAAGGAAAAAAATGTAAGACTAATAGCAGGATACTAATGGTAGTTAACCAAAAATCTAGTATAGCCTTTATAATTTTAGTCCTTTTCTCATATATAGGCCTCCTTATCTCGTTATATTTTTGTTCTTCCAAAACTTTGTCATTGGCTTCCTCGTTGATCTGGCAAGAAAGTTTTAAAAAGATGAAGGCTATCTATCGTGTCCAAGATAAAACAAGTTAACCAGAAATTTGTCAAAAATGGTTATTTAAAAGTTGCTTGCAATTGGTCAATGGATCCAACACAAGTCAATTTGTTAAACCCAAACATTTCAATAATACAAAAATCTCAAGGGAAGAAGAGTTATCTAAAGTTCAACGATTTCTCTAAAAATGGAATCACATTCTAGTTACATGCAAATAAGATATCAAGGCAAAAGAAGGATAACTCCACATTAAGATATCTGCAAAGGCATCCATTAGAATTCCAACAGAAAATTGCAAAATCAACTAATTCATCCACATGGGACAACCCAACACAATTTTTACTTACAAGTTAAACAAAAGTGATGCTTCAATTCCCTCAGCGAGAAGGACATTAAGTCTATCAGGCATAGATAATCCAACAAACAAAAAGACTTAGCCAAATAGAAACAAGTAAAGAAAGTCATTTAAATGAAATGTCTAACTAATAAAAAATACAAGAAATAACATTGAGACTACTTGTATCACCCCCTTTCAATTGTTGACAGCTTGCACATGGCCTGTAAGCACATGCAAAAGCCAAAAGCTAACCAAAATTGCTCTTTGGACCAAGATATGACAAACAAGGAGAAATTTCCAATAAGTAAGACCAGATCCAAGAGAACTCAAGGTAGATCTAGTAGATTACGGAACTAGAACTCGAGAAAGAGCTACTAATTGCTCATTAACACAACCAACAGTAATATGCAGCATGCTTCTAATTATGGTGGCAGTTAAAAATGAGCTTACACAATGCTTTTAACAACCAACAACAGACGTCATGCACTTGTTCTAGAAGTGTGTCAAGGACCCTCAAAGGCCAACCTTTTCAGATGTAGTGTGCCAAGCACCATTGTTGCAAGAGGTACAAATTATTCATGTGCATAAAATGTTTTCCTAAAAGGCAATGAAGAATTCGTACAGTGCATTGGTCCCACTATAAGTGAGAAGCTTTGATATAGGCACTAAATCCACTAGGAAAGTAGAAACAACGGACTCTTGATTTTTGCCCTAAAATGAGCTGCTGAGATCGTCTATAGTATCACAATAAAAGAAGTACCAGAACCTACAAGAAAGCTTGCAATGAACTAAGGTTAAAGACGACCTAATTGAAAAAGTTGAAGAAAGAAGCTACAAAATCAAAGTATACATATACGGACAAGGATCTTAGGCGAGCACATATAAACTTCCAAATCAGCAAAAAAGGCAGTTGAGTGAATATGTTCTGAATAACCATTCCAAAAGAAATTGTCTTGGATGAATTAAGAGTGATATAAAAAACTAAATCTCTTGCAGTAATAAAGATTAATGAGGACACATCAAGAAATATTTTGATTGTGGCCTAGAATTATCTCCCTTGTTAGACAGTAGCAACATCAATCTCAGGTGGAAGCAGGGGGAGCAATACTGGTTTTGCATACTCATCCTCTTCCTTAGGTGGGTGAATGGTGACCAAGTCTGGTAGTGGTGTCATTGAGCCAAGCCTACCCTTATGGTCACAAGCCAACATTTTCTTAACCTTTATTAGTGCAGATATGTAAGATACTAATATGCCAGCCATAATAGCTTAAACCTTGGGTGAAAATTATAAAGCAATAATCATGTAAACCAAGATCATTAAAAAAAGGGAAAGGTCCACAAGAAACGTGAAACCATTTCAAACTAATTCATATCTAGGAAAACAAACTGACAAACCTGTCTTAGAAGAACATGTCCGACCGAAGAGTCGATATAATCTCTAGCAAGGTGACCAAAGGAAACCATATAGCCATCCTTGAATTCCATGGATTTCGCATGTTCAGCCCTAAGATTGCTGATGTGCATACATCTAATTAGCCTAAAATGCATATTTATGTATGTTCCTAAGTCTACAGAAGCATCATGCATTATAAATATTGCATAGCATGCATCATTCTACATTTAGATTAGTTTGTACGAATGCTAGGTTAATTTGTCTCTTTTTGTGATTAGGGGACATGGCGATAATTATTGGGGCCTTAGATTGAAGATCCAATTGTACAGATCTGATCAGGGCGATGATCGGAGTTCAAGCCTCCAAGATCGCCCCGATCGGACCACCGCAGCATCAGATGTAGTTCAAGAAAGATCATATGCTACGGGGCAAGGTGATCAAAATCCGATCTTCAAACGACAAATCCAGCTGCACGAATAGGTTCGAATCAATGATCGTAGCCCAATGATGCGAAAATTGATCCAATCCGACATTTGTGTCACCATCTACAAGCATTGCAAAATGGATGGTCCAGATGGCACCACGTGACGCCATCCAAGCCGCCCACAGCCACTGACCTTCCTCTTCTTCATTCGTGCCCCTCAATCTCAGTCGTTGGATTTCCATCCAACGGTTGAGAGCGCGTGGATGGAAATTCAAAAACGTGACCAAGTCGAAGGCGTAGCGCTTTGGGCGGGTGCCATATGCAGAGCATGTGGCGTGGGTTTGAATTCGTACGAGCGGATTAAATCCGTGAGAAGAGGCACGTAGTGAAATTGAACTGTTGGATGCATGATGGACGGTCGATGAAGCAACTACGTGGCGTGCTTGGAGGCACCGGATGAACGGTCATGCCGCACGTGCGTGATGACGTGCGATCACATGCGCCATCGCACACGAGCGTGCGTAATGTTTGAAGCTAAAGCATGCTTGTGTGATCTAAGCCGTCCGATTGAACGATCGAACAACTAAGATTGTAGCGACGTGATCGAGCGGCGAACGGCTGAAGGCCGACTGGTGTCGATGTGGCCGCGCGAGAGCTGTTGGATGAGGAGCGAGCGGCGGAGATGAAAGCGTACGCCTTCAGCAAAGCTTATCTACAATGACACTAGTAAACGTCAATAATGGTCTTGATATTAATTTTAAAGATTTTAAATGACCTTTTTGCCCTCATATCCTCAATTATAAAAGGACTACCCCTACGACACATTTCTTCATCCCTTCTCTTCTTCTCTCACCCCCTCCAAAGCTACAAAGAGATAGTCCCATACCCAGGATGCACCACTAGAGTCTTAAATATAATTTTTCTATCTTCTCATCCCCGTTTGTGGAGTGCCTGCAGTTGTCCTCTCACTGCCATTTGGAAAGCGGATCCCGCTGCGATGTTGCCCTGCTTCGTCTCCCTCCTCTAGCTCCATTCTCCCTTGTCTAGCATCTTATCCCCATTGTCCGGGCGCTCCATCAACGCGGCTCGTTCTCCAAGCAGTCGTCCAGGAGGATTTTCTCACCCCTCTCTTTTTACCACTTTCTAGTGTAGATTTTCAATTTTCTAGTTGAAGAAATTAGTTGTAATGAACATTTAGCTATGAAATATTGGTTCGCTCTCTCTCTCTTTTTCTCTATATTATTCCCTCTCTCTTTTCTATTATTTATTCTTTAAGTAGAATAGCTAGTGTAGATTTAATTTGACCAGTTAATCTACTTTTCAAAAATAATTCCAAATGAGATTTTTGATCAAGCGTTTGCCTCCCCATATTCGACTCGAGACTTACCAGAGTTTCGATTATAAATTTTATTTGATAGCAGATTTTTATGCAACTACAACGATGCGTTTCAAACTCAACCTTTTTGCGTACCAAATTTCGTTTGTCACTTGCCACTCACAATAACCTACCAGATGATAGCAACTTAATTTCAAGATTATGACATGCAAATGAAACCAAGGATAGAAGAGTAAAATATGGACCTCACAACCCTTGGCTCCAGTTTCCATTAGAAACCTCAATACACAATAGCATGCCTTACAGTAGGTAAGCACAGGTTAATTAACGATCTATGTTCATGTGGAAAATATCAACAATCAAATACTTCATTCAATCCCTAATATCAAGTCCCAACTTTCTTATTTGGAAGGTTTATACATATTCGGGAGGCGGCAAAACTAGCACCATTTGGAAACATAAACATCGCATGATTTCTTGAGGAAAGGAAAACAGAATAAGAGATCCACGAACCTCTAAAGCAAGCACCAGAAATGGAGCTAGATGTAGACCCATGTTTCCTTAGATTTATTGGCTGAGGCATTGAATTCTTATGCCCCATTTTTTTAATATTTTAAACAACCTAGAACATTCACACTCCACTAAAAAAGGGATGAAAAACTTGCATTTGGCTATGTAGATCAGTAGAGGAAACCATGAAAAAAATCCACTGCAACTTTCAAATTCCATCTTATGGTAAGTAGGCCTTGATTGTGTTAACTCAGCTATAGTGATTCAGTGGAATTTTTGACAATATATTTTATGTAAGGAATGTGACAAGTTGGATGTTAAGCCTGTTAAGATGAGTCAAGGAAGACTAAACAAGTACAGTAAGAAAACTATTAAATTGATCTTCATTACTTGGATCGAAGGCTCGAAATGACATCAAATACATCAGGGTAACCAAAGAATCCATTTGATGTAGAAAGAGGCTTAGTTGAATTTCTTCTTGTTTTTTTTTTTTTGAGAGGCGACAGTTTTAGAATTTCACATTAAGGAGGAAAAATCATTGCCTTAAAGTTGACTCCAAGTAAATGCTAATTAAACCTCCATGTTTTGAAAATAAGTATGAAGTGTGTTAAAACCCAAATATGTTAATACTATAGTGAAAAGTTGTCGGGATGGCTTTTCAAACATAAAAGCAAGAAGATTGCATCATTGCATGAAATAATACTAAGGTTCCAAAGAGGTAGGAGCTTTTTCCAATTTAAACATACATTCTTTTAGGATAAGGCCAAATTAAGTAGATTTAATTTATATATTTATGCTTTCATAAAACTTGAATAACTGCAATTATTATGGATACTTTGAATACACATATATGTGCATGCGCATATACATATACATGATTCTATCCATATATATAGATACATATTTACATGTATAAAAATAGGCCTGCATGCCCAACAGGAAATTTTCAAGATGTGACTCTGCCTAGTAAAAAAGAAATGGACCCTACAAAAGAACAAAGCCTGGCCCATATAAATTCCAGACCCAGGTCAGATTGGGCATTTTGAGCTAGTGACCTGGCCAAATGCTCCACCCTACTAGTAGGCATAGGGTTGAATCTTGATTCAGATGCAAAATTGCTTAGACCCATGTGAGAAAGACAATAAGATTATGTGGACTTGTGAGCTCATAGTTGTTTGCAGTTAAAAAGTGGAATTCATTGTTGATAAGAAGTGGAATACCAAGATACAAGCAACTGGAAGAACAAACAATAATGGAACATGTAATTCTGATTCTTCCAACCAATTAAACCTTACAACAAAAATCAACCACCTATTTCCTGCATTATTAACCCACTTAGCAAGGTAAAAGATAGTGAAATATAATTGAGAGGAGAAGGAAAAGGCAACCTAAAATTATCCTTACTCAATGACATTCAATCCCCACCTTTCTCACCACCTCCTTACCCCTAAATTAAAAAAAGATGAAGATAAATTGCAAATGTGGTAGAATTTAAAAAAGTTAACCGATCCAAGTAGATAATGAGATAATGGATGGTTCGTGAAAGTGAAATAAGAGTAAAAAATTCTAAAGAAATATATTCTTCAGAAATGAAGCAAAATGTATATCTCCAAGATCAACTCAATTTGACACATATGCGCCAAAATAAATTAAGAAATGCAATTATCAATGAACTATCACACAAGTCCACACTAATTTGTGAAAATCTAACTGTATTTCGAATCATTTTGTAAGGAAAATTCATATGCTGAATTATTCAAATTTATCAAATACTAATTTCGCTAAGCTCAAAAAAGTTTCTCTAGAATCTAGATAGGCATTAGACACTAACTCACGATTATACATTAGAATCAGAACCTTGAATGTCATCTTACCAGTAGTACCTAAACATAAACATATATGATTTTTTTAAAATATAAAACCTCGATATAATCATACCGAACTTTTTGCAATGTAAATATGTTTTCGTTTATATCACTTAGATAACATACCATTTGATCAATGAATCCCATTTTTTTTACCAATAATGAAGCAGAAAAATCCATCATTATCTTCAAATAAAGTTAACAGAAATCTGGAGAAATAGTAAAACAAAACTAGATATTAATAGCAGCTTCATGAAGCCCATAAATCCTCAAAAAAAAATCCATCATAACATAATGATCTTTCAAAACTACATTATTTATCAACAGAATAACAATCACAAATTTTGAGAAATTTTGAAAAATGTTAGAAACCAAAAGTTTGATCACTAAAAGTTATGAGAAATTTTAAGTAAAAATATATCAGAATGAATTTCTTTGAGATTCACTAGGCATATGTTGCCCATCTGTACTCACCTAAAAATCATTGGACAATAGTCATCCCATTTAAAGTCTTCACTAAGTGGGGAGCCTTCCTTTGGAAAAGTCATCCAAAAAATTCCCTCGGGAACAAAGTCTGGTGCACGAACTTCACATGCACTTGATGGGTGTTATCTTCCCAAGAATATATTTGTATATTCCACTAAAAATTGAGTGCTTCCTAGATATTTAGGATACATGAATTTTTGTATTCAAATTTAAGGAAAAGAATCATCTAAAAAATGCATTTAGGCATTTTAGCAAACATTTGGTCTTCATAATCGGATTCCCCAATCCTAACAAAAGAAAACTTATTTAAGCATTTCAGTTGGTGTGCATTTGATCTGCACACATCTTATGATGAATGCATGCAAAGAGGCCGACGTTAGTTACCTCAACCTGGGGATCACAGCAAAGCCTGTGATCGATCTCCTTTGCGGGGGTCAGAGAGGAGTTTGGGTACGTCATTGGGAGGGGGATGGTGTCCTGGCCGTCCTCGAGGTAGCTATGCCACCATGGGACCACCGCCACGACATGCTTTTCCGCCTCTTCCCGCTATCCTCCTTGGCGTTGGCTTTGATCCCCTGCGTTGGGGGTCCCGTGGATGAAGCCAATCGGGGAAGGAGGAGGACGAGGAGGAGGAGAAGCATTGATTTAAATGCCGACGGCATGCCGTCGGCAAGGCCGATTTTGAGAAATAACCATGCCGATATGGTTTCAGTGTCGAAAGACAGGTGTTTCGGCGGCATGCCGTCGTGCCGATGCCGATGCTGTGTGCTTGCTGCAGACTGCCACTGCCATCTCTTCCGCTCCGCTAATGCCACTGTCACTGCCATCTCTGCCGCTGCTTCAGGCTATAGCCTACATCGTTACTTATGGAACTTCTTGCCTTCTTGGTGGTGGACTTGTTGCCTGCTGGGAAGGTGGGGGAGTGTCTCCCTGTAGAGGGTGGCTGCCGCAGGTTTAGGATTTCCTCCAATGATGACTCTTTTGGAGGGAAGGGGAAAGGGGACAAAGGTAACGGGAGGTCGTGCGGTGCCAGTGCCCGCACTGGCTGGTGGCATGATGCAATGGCCAATGTGAATCGGGTGGGGTGGGAATTAAGGTGTGTGCACTATGTGGTGGATGGTGGTGGATTTGGTGGTGGAGGAGAATGGATAAGAAATCCATAAAATATTTATCGACAATTTGCATAGTAGACAACATCGACGGACGTAATCGTAAATTTATCGAATCAAATATTTGCACAGTACGTCACCGACGAACGTAATCATAAATATACCGAATGAAATATTTGCACAGTATGTCATCAATCGACGGACGTAATCATCAAAAGCTCTCTCCTACAACTGCTACGCAAATAGCGTGCATGAATGAGGTAGGCAAATTTAACTTGAAATTTGATACTTAAATAAGATATTTGACATCTTCATGTCAACATGTTGTAGATTAAATTATTTAGAGAAAGGATGGGATCTTTTGGGAGTCATATGGCACAATAGGCTATTAAGGCCACTCATCCTGGTAATAACCGACATCCCTTTAATATTTACTAATAATAATTTACTCTATAAAATCCAATTTTTGACTAGAATATGTTTCCCTACAGTGGAATGGTAGAATTTGTATGCAACAGAAGCTCCAAATTTACGATAGGTGGCTGTTAAAGTGTTATCACAAACATCATCTGCTGGTGGGTGTGAAAGAAATTGGAGTACATTTAACCTTATCTATTCCAAAAGAAGAAACAAGCTTAGAATTGACAAGCTTAATGACCTTGTGTATATCCACTACAACACAAGGTTACGAATGAGGCACATTCAGGAGGGCTTTGATTTTAAAAACAAGGAAATGGCCGATCCAATTGATCTGGCCTACATTTTCCGAACCGGAGATAATGTGCTAGAAAGTTGGATAAATGACATTGGAGGAGAACCTGTGATGGATGTTAGAGGAAGGCTAGATCCAGAGCTATCAAAGAAAATGGGTGTTGATGTTGAAGGACATATGGTCAGATCTAGTCGTCATACATTTCCTATAAGAGTACTGGATGAAGAGGATGAAGAACGATAGTTATCACAGTCTACTTCAACCTCAAAGGATGACTCAGATGATGGCTCAAATGCATTTGCATTTGTAATGGTAGAAGGATCTGGATCAGAAGGATCATCCTACAGAGGGAGACATGGTGGTCAAGTGCAAACTCAGGGTGCTACAGAATATGACGAACAACACACCAATATCCATGGCGAACATATTCCAAGTCCAAGTCCACCAGTCATGGATTACGAGGGATATCCAAGTCACGATGCCTACATGGAGGATTTGAGCTCCTCAATTGGTTCCATGAGCATTAGTGATCAATTTTTTGGTTCTTCAGCACCTGGATCTGGATATGACATCGGATCATACGACATAGCACGTGAGACGGGATCTTCGTATGCTCAACCATTCTATCCGCAATCATTTGCACCACCACCGCCTTATCCATCATATTCATACGCTGAGTCTGAAAATGTTGACACTTCTGGGACTAGGACTGGGAGTGAATATCCTTACCTATATGAGTATGGTGTGATCCAAAATTACTTTCCTCAGTAGTTCCAACCCCAAGCTCTCCCTCAAATGCCAAGATCAGAATCATCACAAGATGATTCTAGAACAACAGGATTCTCACAAACACGTGCAACTAATCGTGCACGTGGGCAGCGTGACAGACCATACACAGATAGTAGATTTCCCCATCTTGGGATTTTTGTTAGTATGAATGAACATGAATACAGACAGCACATAATGGATTACCAGACAATGTATTCATATATGTCTTGGAAGTATTACTGTGAATACATTCAAAGTATTCATCTACACAATAGTCAACAATGGTATCAATCAAGTGGTGATAGTACCCATGATAAAGATATGCATCCAGCAAGACACTCTTGGTTCTGGTGAAATCTGTCTTTCAAGTTCCAAGTCCCGACTTCCGATACATCATACATCAAGACATTACAGCTTTAACTTTTACTTTGAAACTATACACTTTGATTCTTTCATTCTTAAATTCTTTGATTCTTAAATTCTTTGTATTCTTTTATTATTAAATTTTCTGTGTTCTTAACATGGTAAGAATATTTCATCTCGTTATTGAATTTTAACATTGTATGGTTATGTTGTATATGAATATTATGATGTAACACTCTTATTGTTACATAATCAACATTTGATTTTCTTGAAACTGATATCATTTTGACCACTTCTACCATTTTTGTCGGCATGCCTCCGAAATGGCATTTTTTCGAGCCATCGAAATCATCGAAATCTGCCATCGAAAAATGGGCATTTCTCCGGCATGCCTTCGGCCTGCCCACGAAATGCACACTTGCAATTTCATCGGCACGGCGTCGAAATCGGCATTTCGAACCTTGAGGAGGAGGAGGAGGGGAAGAGTGAGTCGGTGGTGGTGCAGGGAGGAGATTGCGTGGGTTGGAGAGGAGTTCGAGTATGTCATTGGGAGGGGGATGGTGTTCTAGTCGTCCTTGACATAGCTATTGCCATCGTGGGACCACCACCACCATTTGCTCCTCCGCCTCTTCCCGTTGTTCACCTTGGCGTTGGTTTGATCCCTTATGTAGGGGGATCCCGTGGGTAGAGCTAGTCGGGGAAGGAGGTAGAGGAGGAGGAGGGGGAAGGGAAGGGCACGTCGGCGATGACATGAGAGAGGAGAGGGAGGAGTGAGAGTGGAGGGTGGCGAAGAAGTGGATGGGAAGGGGTTAGGGTTTGGGAGGTCCATGGCAGGAGGGACTTAAATATAGTGGTAGAGGAGGAGAGATGTGGTGGTGGAGGAGGAGGAGGAGAGATGTGCTGCTTCTCCCACTGGGAGGGAGAGAGTTGTGAGCGGGGGTTTTGAATTGGGGAGGGTTTAATGTGGAAAAATTATAGATAGAGTTCTATAAATAATTATTTAACGACGATGATTCATCACTATCAATAAATAATAGTAACGGTTTTTTTTTTGTTATCATGATTGATGATGAATATATAAAATTGTTGTTAATTTTAGATGAAATAATGATGAATAGGTTAAATCATTGTTATGTTTAGGAAATAGCGACGAATATTACTAATCATCGTTATGTTTTCGTTGCCTTTGATCCATTTTGTTGTATTGATTATGCGTAAATTGAAAAATATGTCCATACATGAAACACCTGAAAATGGAACAAACTCCCATTGAACTATTGTATTATAAAATACATACAACACCATGTAGACAACATGCTCATGAAAGACCCGTGGCGTTAACCCCTTAATAAGTAGATTTGCATCCATGGAGTTGGTCCCAATGTGTTCAATGGATATCTGTCCACTTTGAACTCGTTCCTTAACTGCTAAAAATTTGATATCAATGTGCATTGACCTTGAAGAACTTTTGTTGCTATTAGTGTACAACACCGCTAAATTATTGTCACAGTAAATCCGAAGTGGTCTTTCAACACCATTTGCAATCTCCAGTGTTGTGACAAAATCCCAAAGCCATACCCCATGCTTTGAGGCCTCAAAGCACGCTATCAGCTTTGCTTCTATTGTGGAGGTGTGTATCAAAGTTTGCTAGCACTCCTTCATGAGATAGTTCCTCCTGCTAACAAAAAAATATAGCTCGAAGTGGATCTTCGGGTATCCTAACATCCCACAAAGTCGGAGTCGAAATATCCGAGGACCTCTGGATGATATGATCTCTTGTATGCAAGCATGGAATCCTTTGTTCTTTGCAAGTATCTCATGACCCATTTGGTTGCCTTCCAATGGTCGGATCCATGCTTGCTTAGATATTTGCTTAACATGCCAATAATGTACACTAAGTCTGGTCACGTGCAGACTTGCGCATACATCAAACTTTATACTGTCGATGCATAGAGAATGTATTCCATTTCTTTCGCTTCAAAATCATTGTTAGGGCATTGGTTAAGAGAAAATTGATCTCCCTTAGCCACTGGAGTATCTCTTGGTTTTCAATTCTCTATGCCAAAATGGCTTAAAATGGTATCAATGTATCTCCTTTGTGATCCAAGAATACCTCGAGAATGATCTTGTCGTATTTGGATTCCTAATACAAAGGAGGCTTCACAAAGATCCTTCATTTCAAAGTTACTTGAACGAAATTTCTTGGTTTCTTGAAGCAAACCATTATCATTACAAGTAAGGAGAATATCATCCAACTTACAGAACTAAGAGGATATATTTTCCCCCACAGAATTTATGGTATACACATTCATCAACTGGATTCATCTCAAAACCAAAAGAGACAATTAATTGTTGGAATTTGTAATATCATTGTCTTGAAGCTTTTTGTAATCCATAAATGGCTTTTTTCAATTTGCAAACCATTTTCTTTGTTTTTGCTAATGCAAAGTTTTCTGGTTGTACCATGTAAATAGTTTCATTAATGTCTCCATTAAGAAATGCCATCTTTACATTCATTTGATGTAGCTCTAAATTAAAATGAGCTACCAAAGCTATTATGGTTCTGAATGAATCACTAGATGAAATTGGTGAAGATGTCTCTTTATAATCAATGCCTACCTTTTAGGTAAATCCCTTGGCAGTAAGACAGGCATTATTTTTGTCCACATTACTTTATGAATCCCGTTTGATTTTAAATATTCATTTACAACCAATGAGTTTCACATCTTCAGGCAATGAGACAATATCTCAAATCTAGTTGTCACTTATGGATTTCATCTTTTCATTCATTGCATTGATCCAATCCTGAGAATTGGAACTCCTCATGGCTTGAGCGACTGAAATGGAATCCGAATCCATTTGATCCACCTCTAGTTTCTATGGAAACACAATCACTTGATATTGCACTTTTCCTTTCTCTACTGGATCTTCTAAGGGGTGCAAAATTTGGAATGCTTAGGGGTTGTTTAGTTTGACTAATGAGGAGATTATCCACATTACTTTCTTCCCCTGATGTTGTTGGGATAATATTTGGAATAAGAACTTGACCTTGTTTAATGGTTTACTTATTGATAAGATCATGTTCTTCAAAAGTAATGTGGTGACTATCACCCCCCAAACCAATATCCTCAAAGAAATGGGTACTCCTCGTCTCAAAAAACCAACGGGTCGTTGTATCATAAAACTTATAACCCTTTGGCTTTTCAGAGTATTTGACAAAATTGCAAGTAACCATCTTAGAGTCAAGTTTCCTTTTGGTTGGCCTATATGGCCTAGCCTCTGCTGGATACCTACAAATATGAAAATGTTTCAGACTAGGTACCTTAATAGTCCACATTTCATAAGAGGTTTTGGTTATTGCTTTAGTTGGTACTTAACAAGTGTTTTTTGAAATGTGAAATCAAAGAGTTTATGTGTCGTTGTAGTACGATTTTCGCACTTAAACCCTTAAATCATTTACTTATTACATAACTCAATTTGATTATGGTTAAGGGAGTCCCAATGGATCCAAAGGGGAGGCTAATTAGGAAGTGGGCCTAAAGGGAGTTCCTTATTCTATTTTTGGTTTTTCTCTTTTCCATGTTTTCTTTTCTCTCTTTTTTTTACTTACAAAAGACTATGCTAGCGAAATGGAACTAAACTCCTAATTTTCTTTTTGTATATTTCTTTAGTGACAAAAGCAAGAAGCTAACTATTTTTTCTTTTTCTCTTTTATGTATATTTTTTTATTTTAATTTTACGCAAGAAAGCAGGAATTGTATTTACAAGTCCTGCCTAAACAAAGCGAGAAGTGTTTTGCGATTTTAATTTTGCAATTTTTTTTGGATTTTGAATAAGAAGAATAACAACTTGAGAAGTAAAGAAAACTAATTCAAACTTTGCATTAATAAGGGAGAAGAAACACTACAACTTGAAAGTAGAGATTAACACAACATCCATTACAATTCTACTTTGTAGCTTGGCTACATATACAAAAACTTAAGGAAATATTTACGACACTCTATACTCACTCACTAATAGCATAAGTGGAAATGATTGACATTACACAATGTTGTGTTTGGTGAGGAGCTTCACAGAGAAATGGAATCCAAGTGGGAGAAGGGACAAAGGTGGTGGTTGTGGTGATTATGGGGGTGATTAGGATTAGGTAGTAGACCATCGAGGTCAAGATGAAGTGTTGGAGGTCTCCAATGAGGTTAATGGTAAGTGCCTTGGTGATGTGTGTGATAATGTGCTCATTTGTCCTAATGTTGGTGGTAATGACTATGGCGGAAATGAGCGAAATGGAGATGAAAATCCTATATTTGGGTGTGACTAAGGTCGCTTAATGTTAGTGATTGAGGGCCTTAGAATAGGAACCTCGACTCAAACACACAATCACAGAGAATGTATGCAAGAGGTTTGATGGACTAGTTCCACCGAAAGGGGGTGTACGTCTGGGGAGGGGATGATACTCCCAAACTTCATTAATGATTTAGTAGTACAAACTTTTCGTTATTCTCCTTTCTCTCTAATTGCGTGAAAAATAAAAGATAGTCCACCTCAAGTATTTATAGGTGAGCTTTCTCTTATTACGGGCTTCTTTTCCGTTCTCGTAATCTTGGGACTTGGTTATTAATAGTATTTAATGAAGTAACTGCCAGGTGACCGTTATAATATATGTCGGTTCCATACTTGTATGATTTCTCTCTAATTACCACAGTCAACTCGTCAGTTGGTTGTTCTTCGAATTCGGCACAACCCGCAAACAACCGGGTATATGGACCTGGGTAAACGGATTTGCCTTGAAGTGTTGGATCTCTATATTTTGCTGGGTAGACGGATCCTCCGTGCAGTCGGATTTATGAGGTGATTTTTCTCCCCTCATTAGTATCCCCCACTCTTTTTACCTGACTCGTTGGCATGGAGAGTAGCAAGTTCTTATTTTTTACTTCGTGTGTACCGTGCCCCCGATGCTGGGTCAGGTGGTTTCCAGACAGTCCCATCATTGAGAATTAATTACGAAGCCTAGTATGTATGTTGGTAGGTAATTAGCCACCAACCACCTGCATGGATAGGTCAAGGCCTATTCATCCATGGATCATATAGGTGGGTAGAACGCCGCTTATATGTCTAATAAGTATTCTGGCGGACAAGGCACTGCGTATTTAATTTATAAGCATGTCGCCACTTGTTTGTTTAGGAAAGAATTGGCATGTCACCACTTGATTTTTCTATTCGCCTTAAGAAACCATTTGCTCGGGCATTTAATTGTACGATGTAAGCATTGTCTTTCGCGAGTGATGGCCAATCACTGCAGGGGCAATTTATCACTATGTGGACAAAACGCGCATTAATTGTCATAATTATGATAAAATCGCACATCGATATTCTGGACGAATAATGGGGTCAATGCTTGTCATTCGAATCGACTTGTAATGATTACATGTGCAAGGGGCAATAATTACACTTGGTGATTAGTGAGATTTAATAGTGTTGGCATCCACGCATATCCTCGACTTATATATAGGGGTTTAGTTGGGTAGTAAATGCTCCTACCCCTGCGCTTCCATTCCTAGAGAAAAATCCTAAACCTCGCAAGTGACGTCGTCCCCCGAGGAGTGACCCCGTTGAAGAAGAAGGGTAGTCTTTTCTCACCAAAGTTCCTTACTCTCAAGAGGATGTTAGGCATTTCTGGGAAAGGTGAGCCATCTTCCTCCATGCCTCGTCTCTCTAATGAGACATTTGTGTTATATACCTTCAAATTAGACTTTGGTAGCAAAACTGCTATTCAAGGGTTTTTGAGGGAACAAGGACTCGGAGATGTCCAGTTCCAGGTACCAGGCGTTTTAACTCGCTTATGTTCCTCAACTGGAGTGGACTTTTTTGTGATTTGTAAATATGCCATTGAAAATGGCCTCAGAGTTCCTTTGAACTCTTTTCTTACATCTTTCCTTTCATACAACTGCCACGCACCTTCCCAACTTAGCCTCAATTGTTGGCCTATTTTAAACATTTTTACTGTTATCTGCTTCCACTTAGGCATTTGCTCGCGAATGGGGTTTTTTCGCCTCCTTTTTGGATTGATTCCCTTGAAAGTGAAGAGGGGCAAGCCACCCTATGGGACCTATATTTTATACAACTGGAGGACTAGGTATAGAGTAACCGACTTGCCGAATAGTTTAAAGGGACAAGACCATCATTTTTTCCTTCTCCATAATGTGGAGAAGTTAGAAGTCTCCATCTCTTGGTAGAATTCGCCTGAGAAAGACTAGCCGCCTTGCCCTCATGAGCTTGATTTAGCTGCGGAGGCGGATGCAAGGAAAATAATAGATTTTGGGCCCATAGCCTGCTCTGAGTGAGGCAGTTAGATGTGTGGGCAACACTCACATGGTTGGCAGATTCTTACTCCACACCATGTAAGTTATGGGAAAATGACTTTGACCAATTTGACTTTTATATGACGTACCGCGATCCTTTTTCTTTTGCAGCTTTTGTGCGGTTCGCCAGACCAGACACTTCGAGGCAGCGTTCCGGGAGCTTCCATGGGACTAGGTGGGATGCAAGGAAATGTGAGCCTCAGGGGGGCGAGTGAAAGCAGCCGGTCCCCCTGCTGCCAGGAGAGCAAGAGAAGGGGGAGGGAGGGGGCTTCATGTAGTCCTGAGGAAGTTCCCCTCAAATGGAAGAGGAGACCGGCAGGAGCTGTGAATATCTCCTCTAACTCTAAGGGGGTGGGTGGTAAAGAAAGTGTCCCTTCCTTGTCTTCTCGCTAGTCATCCTTGGTGAGGGTTAGTAGTGTAAAAGTGCATACTGAATGGGACGAAAGAAGCCATGTGGGCTTCCCGCCTACCTTAAGCAGTACCCCAAGTGCTTTCACCCGCGTAGCCGACCAGGTGACCACAGGGAACGGTTTCACAGTTGGAAGTGTATTTGAGCCACCACAATCGGTGCATGGAGCCCCTAGAACTAACGCCCCAGCTAGTTCACAAGATATAAGTGGCTCCATAGCTTCTGGGAAGAGGGCTACAAGCTCTACCCAAGTCATGCTTCAGGCGGTACCCCCCAATTGGGATCTTACCGCTGCTCCATAGGCTATTATATCTAGCGAACCATCGCCTACTCCCAAGAGTTCATTAACATCTCAAGCCTAGAGGGTAGGGGACTCCACAGGCATCGACCCAGCCTTGGCTGACCTCGAACCCTCAAAGTGAGAGGGTTAATTTGAAGCATATCTATTTTTACTATCTTCGTGTGGTAAGTTGCTCTTCTGAACTTATGCCCTCCATGGTGCCTTCCCTAGTATGTTACAACAATTCCTATCTTGTTGCTGCACAGGTGGACACTTTGGGGCTAATATTCATACTCGGCTCTATTATGAGCGAATCTCTTTTTGTGACCAACTCCACCACCCCCTACAAGGCGGTGGACATGGTGGTGAAGTGGGCGGTCATTGCTAGGGCAGAGCAAAGGAATTTTATCCGCTAGTTGGAAGAGGCCAATGCTGCCCACCTAAAGGCAGAAAAGGAGGCTGAGGGGGTAATAAAGAGGATGAACTCTTTTGAGAACCTCCCTGCCCACTTCAGCCATGTGTACGAGGCGAATGTTGCCCAACTAGGGTTAAGAACAACCGAAAAGATGGCCGCCAAGCTTGATGACTCCTTTGGAAAGATCCATCAGAAGGATCTTAAGAAGATAGGTCAGCTTGATGACAAGCTTGAGGGGGCCACCACCAACCTATCGTGGCTGAAGGAGGAGGTCCAAGTGTTCAAGACATGCCACTCTTTTGCCCTGGAGGAGTATGAAAATTCCCTTGAGGAAGAGCGCCTTCGCTTGAGCAGCATCATGGATGACCTCTCCAAGGCTAGGGAGGTGTAGGAGAAGGTGGAGGCGGAGGCTCGGGGGATGAGGTGGGAGTTCATCATAGCCCGCTAGCTTGCTGAGGAAGGGGCTAGAAAAATCTAGGAGCTGGAAAGTGCTCCAGTGATAGAGAAGGATCCTGACATTGCGATAGAATTCTTTGCACTCGATCCTTCCATGAAGACCAGCTGAGACCTCATCTCTACCGAGGTTAGGAAATACACCTTGGTGGCAGCATAGTCTAGTATAAAGGGCAGGCATACCTCGACACATGAGCTTTGCGGTTGGTTTATTGATAAATTGAATGTTGAGTATGTCCGCCAGAAGGAGGACAGTCCTATAGAAGATACGGCTCCCATCTCCCCACCTAGGGACCAGGCTGATAGTTCGGCTCCTGAAGAGGGGTTGGATAAGACTAGCCTCGCCAGAGCCCTGCGTGCTGTCAGAGACAGTTATCAGTCCTTTGGTCATCTCAGTTCTGCTTACAAGGCCACCTCAACTTCGCTAACTCCCAAGGTCAACCTTCCTAATGATATGTAATGAAGCCCCAACTAGATAGTGAGGTTATTCCCCTCCCCTAATTTTTCACTTTTTCTTATGGGTCGTTTGATGGGAACGACCCCTAGAGACAATTGCGTTAATGTAGCTCTTTCCAACCATTAATGGAAAGAAAAGAAATTTTCTATACATTATTGTTTACTTACAATACATCCTTAAGTTGCTAACATGCCATGTGTGAGAGATTGGTCTACCGCTAAGTGTTTGCAACTTATAATAATTAGCATCATTATCTTTATAAATTTTGTAAGGACTTTTCCAATTGGCATCCAACTTTCCGCCTGACTCTGCTCGCTAGGATGCCCTACTGCAATGCAATACCAAGTCCCCTTCAGCAAATTTTCTCTTCTTGACCCATTTGTCATGGGCAACGACCGTCTTTTCTTTATACAAGACCATTGTCTTCGATGCTTCCTCCCTGACCTCGTCTACCAAGTCTAGCACCAAGCGGACTTAGTCTACATTAGTGAGTGGTCATATAATTGGAAACAGTATGTGGGGAGGATTGTCTCAACTAGTAGCCAAGCCTCCATACTATACACTAAACTGAAGGATGTGTAGCCAGTTGTGGTCTTCTGAATTGTGCGATGCTCCCATAGTATGTCCGGCAATTCATTCGCTCATCTTCCTTTTTGCAGAATCCAATCGTCGTTTAAGTGAAGAGATTATCGTACAATTGGATACCTTTGCTTGTCCATTTGCTTAAGGGTGGGCAACAGACATAAAACATAGGCGGATGCCCTAGCTTGTACAAAAATCTTTGAACTTTTTGGAGGCAAATTGGGTACCATTATCGGTGAAAACGGCTTTTGGGCATTCATAATGAGAAATAATGTTCTTCTACACAAATGTTATGACCCTCTCAGCTGTTGGGCTGGCCATGGCCTCCACCTCAATGTATTTTGAAAAATAGTCCACTACCACCAAGATGAAACGTTTTTTGCTGGTGCTAGCGGGAAAGGGCCAACAAAGTGCATTCCCCATTTGGAAAAGGGGATTGGGGACACTATGGACACTATCTTTGTAGGTTAGAGATGATGGATTGGGGCGAATCTTTGGTGTTTATCACAATTGCGCATAAACTCTTGTCATTATTTCTTTATATGGGGCCAGAAATAACCCGTTTGAAATAAGCGGGCTATCAAGGCTCTGTATCCTTCATGATTGCCACAAATACCGTTGTGGGCCTCTTGGATTGCTTAAGATGCTTCTTCTGAGGTGAGGCAATGCAATAAAGGGGGTTGAATAACCCCTTTTATACAATTGCTCGCCTATTAGTGTGTAGCACAAGGCCTTCAGCTAAAAAGCTTTTATATGAGGTTCTCTGGGACATAACTTGACTAATTTTAGGAAAGTTATTATCATCCTAGAGATAGTAGGCTTGATCATGAGTGCTTTTGGAGGGAGTACTGTAGGTTTACTTAATGCCTGCAAGAGTATATCATCCTCTTGCTCTACAGGGATGGCGGATGCCAAGTGGTCCAGGGCGTCCGCCAGCGGGTTGTTGGGATGGGGTATCCGCTTAACCATGGAGGTCTTGAAATTTTACAATTTCACTTTTACTTGATCTATGTAGAGGCTCATATTAGGATCCTTAGCCTAGAATTCACCATTAATTTGGTTGGATACCAATTGCGAGTTCGTGTGGACTTCCAGATATAAGGCTCCTGTGCACTTTGCCACTCTAAGGTCGACTAACAAGGCCTCATACTACGCAATGTTGTTGGAGGTGGGAAAAGCTAGCTTGATGGCATACTTATGACTAGTGCCATCGCGAGCCGTCAAAGTGATTCCGACGTTGACCCTTGCCATCATGGAGGCCCCGTCAACGTATAATTTCGATGGCAAAGTGGTGGAAGGACTTGGTGTTGAAGCGAAAATCGTGGTAGTTCAGAGAAATATGTCGTAGTATAGTCGACGAAAATTGAATCAACATTTAAGTTTGTAGTGCTCAAGAAAATGTTGAGTTCTAAGGTCATTCGTAAGGAGCAAAACATTGTAATTCAGCTACTAATCAAGTATATAAGAAATGAGCACAATGAACGATTCACAAGAAATAATGAATAACCAAATTGTTTACCAAAGTTAGAGAATAAAAATAATATAGAGAGTAAAAATAACGATAGCTGAAACCACCAATGTATCCTTTAAACACTCACGCTCAACTCAATATCAGATGTCTCATTCCCTTAAACTATCTTTTTCCAACACTTAGCCAACTCTCGTTTCAGATCCTTAACTCAATGCTAACACCTAGTCAATTCATCTTTGGGTAATCAAATCCGGAGCCCAGACCCACGTGCGTGTGCACGGGTGAGGGCGTGTATCTGGGCATGTGGGGTAGGGACCTGACCCCAGTGATTAGAAGGCAAATAGCTGGTGTACGTAATTCCTTAAATACACGTTTCAAAATTGTCTTCCCACAATGTGGGACTATCTGGAGGCGTTTTTTCTTCTTGTGCAGTAGCTGAGATGGGGTTTGCAATTGAAGGTGCTACTACTGCTTCTCTGCTCAATTGAGGGCCCAGTGAGGCTCATGAGGTGATTCCGCTACTCTGCAAGGTGGTGGCGAGGATGGTGACCGGATGGTCGGTGATGGAGATGAGGAAGACGACTGCGACGGCAATAGCTACCTGCACAAGGAATATAGCCTAGCGCCCAATCAGAATGCTTAGAAGCTTCATCGTGGTACGAGGAAAGTGGTGGTGGTGGTAATTAGGTAAAAGAGTGTGTGGTGTGGCTGGATGATGGAGCTTCAAGAAGCTCTAGCGAACGAAGTCGGGGATGATAGTGAGGGTGATATGTGGTGAAATTGGGTGAGGTGGAGTGTTCATGAGGGTGAGGTGGAGCTTTCGCCTCAGTCAATTGAGGTAGAGGTGAGTGAGAGCAGGTCGGTGATGAGGGTAGACAGCGAGGGTGTGCCAGCATCAGGGAAGGTGAAAGAGAGGGAGTTTGAAGCTAAAATTATACCTACGCTTAATTGCAAAGGTGAGGAAAGAAAGCCCCAAATCAATTTGGGGACAGGATGAACGGAGGGGGATCACCGGAGTTGCCACCGGCGATGAAGAAGGAAGTAGACATTAGAGCTGAAGAAGGGGCAATTGGGCCGTGAACGTTGACCGGAAGCACGGTGATGACGTGATGAAGAGAAGCTGTATCCCTATTGTGCTTGGGAGTTGCTGAAGACGGTGAATGGCAGTGAAGGAAGCAGAAGAAGAGAGGAGTTTCACGCCAAATACGAGACAAACTTTGACTTGTGCACATATGACCCTTTATATAGGAGAGGTCTCTCTCTTAAATTTGTCAAGGAACTCTCAATTGGAAGGTGGCACTGCCACCTTTAGAGTTTGCTTTTCTCGAGTTTGCTGGAGGCAAAATTGGAGGGATTGGCTGCATGAATGGTCTTGAAAGATTGGGACTGATCTTGGGATCAATTTCGCTAGGTTTGACAATTTTTGATTGAAGTTTCTTCAATCAAGTCTTTGATTAAATGTCAGTATCTTTGGATCTCAAGGTCTACAAGATTGGGATTGATCTTAAGATCAATTTCGCCAAGTTTGGCAAGTTTTGATTGAAGTTTCTTCAATCAAGTCTTCGATTAAATGTCAACAGCTTTGGATCTCAAGGTCTACGAGTTTCCTTCTTTGTTCATGAGGAGGACGATGGCGGAAGGGACCTGTTCACAATGAAGATGAGAAGTTGGGGGTGCTTTTGTAAGAAAAATATAGAAGTTAGGGGTCTGGTTGTAAAGAATAAAGAACTAGGGGTTAAAATGCAAACTAGGTTAAGATGGATTCTGACTGAGCCTAAATTTTGCCATTAACCTAATTTTGACCCAAGGAATATGATGGTGAACTCAGATTTGGGTTTTGACCATGTTTGACTTGGTAAATTATGCAAAAGCCCAAATCACGATAAATTTCCGTCTGAATCTCTATTTTTGGTCAAAATGGGTTCCAATGGTCAAATTGAAGGTATCAAACCTTTTAGAATATTTTTCAATGATTTTTAGGAGGTTTAGATTGAATTTATTTCTAACATAACCCTTTCAATTTGAGTGAGGCTGATAGTTAGGGTTTTCTGTAATATTTTAATCCTCAAAATGCGTGAAACCCTGATTTAGTTATTTTGTTCCCACTTCTTAGTATTTTAAGTTATTTGACCTTGAATTAACCCCTAATCAACCCCTTTGTTAATATACATTAGTGATTGAACGTTAAAATAACAGAATTAATCTTTTTTCTTGTCTTCTTGCATTCAATTTAGATGAAATTACGATCCTCAGATGATCATTAAGGAGCATTTAACACTGGATTCTGATTAATTCAAGTTAGTTATGGCAGATGATGTTGTTGCCATCACTTGGATCCGTGAACTACGCCATAAAATTTGTCAAGACTTGGCCTTTAATGGGCTTTCGTTGCTGAAATTTAACATCAAAGTTCACCAACTCCATGGCCCATTTCATTCGTCAGGTTGACCCAATTGGCTTGTAAAGCATTTGGTGCAAGGGGTAATCCGTGAGTTCAACTATTATGTGGGCCTGGAAATGTGGGCGTGGCTTTCTGGTGGAAGCTACCTGGGCAAGGCCAAGTTTATTGATCATGATGTAGTTTGCTTCCGCCCCTTGGTAAGTTTTACTCACGAAATACACTGACAGCTGTATTTCATTGCGCTTACATAGTAGAATGGCGCTAACGATAGTCATGAAAGCTGCCAGATAGAGGAACAAGGTTTCCTTGCCACCGGAGTTTTGAAGATGGGGGTTTTTGAAGGAATTTCTTGACCTCTTCGAGGGCTTGATGGCATTGAGGGGTCCAATGTGCTAACGTGTAGCCTTTCCCTTTCTTGATGCATTCAAAAAAGGGGATACACTTATCAGAAGATCGAGACAAAAAGCGGCCTAGAGCAGCGATTTTGTCGACTAATGACTGGATTCCCTTCAGATAAGTCGGGGCGTTAGAGCCATAATCACTTGAATTTTGTCAAGGTTGGCTTATATCCATCGATCAAAGACCATGAAGCCCACGAATTTTCCTAAAGATACGCCAAACGCACACTTCTCAGGATTCAAGCGGAGTTGGGTGTCCCTTAAGACTTGGAACACTTGGGTTAAGTTTCCTAAGTGTTGGGAGAAACTTAATCCTTTGATAAGCATATAATCAATATACACTTTAAATGACTTTCCAATTAGATGTGCAAACACCATATTTACAAGATGCTGATATGTAGCTCCAGCTTTTTTCAGGTTAAAGGGCATGAGTCTATATTGAAATAGACCCCTATCAGTTACAAATGAAGTATGGGGCCTATCAGTCGGAGCTAGGCTTATCTGGTGATAACCATTATAAGCGTCAAGGAAAGACTTGTGTGACTGCCTACTACAAGAGTCCATGAGGTCATCGATCTTTGGTAGGGGGAACTCATTATTTGGGCAGGTGTCATCTACATTTGTGAAGTCCACGCACATCCTCCATTTTCCATTTGATTTCTTGATCATCACAATATTAGATAGCCATTTTGGGTAGACTGATTTCTCAATGAAGACCGCCTCTAGTAGGTTATCTACTTCCACGGTGGCTACCTGCTATTGCTTATCCGACTTGTGTCGTCGAGCTTACTTGACTGCTCGAGAGGTCGACTAGATATTAAGTCGGTTCTCGATCAGAGATAGATTTATTTCTCGCAGGTCATTGGCTGACCATGCAAAAATGTCCGCATTGGCCCTTAATAGGAGTAACTCATGGACTTCGAACATGACCAAATCGACTCCTATCTGGACTAGTTTGTCAGTTGCATCAGGGTACAACTGGATAGCCTTGGTTGAGGAACCATGATTCATTTCCTATGCAGGCAGTTGAATAGGGGGTTGGTCCTCTCGCATGGCATGGATCAAACTTCTCCTTTTCCCCCATTTATGAGGTTTTTGGGGCCTCCTCTCCATCGAGAGCTCAAGCTCAATGAGCAGCAATTCTTGGTCGGCTGACTGGTCTCCATGGACAATTTGATTTCACGTAGGGAATGGAAGAGTATGAGTTGGAAATACAAGGAGGGGATTTCTAGGAAAGTGTGGGTTGTGGGGCGACCTATGATACCGTCAAAAGTAGCTGCTAGCCCTACTGCTACAAAGGTGGCTATCTTGTTAAGGTGTTTGTCTCCATCACATATCGACACTGGCAAGCTAATCTCTCTTCTCGGCATTACTTTGTGGTTACCAAACCCCACTACCAGGAGGGTTGGTGAGGATAGATGTTCTTCGCTAAGACCTGATAAACGCCAGTTTATCATCATTCTTATGCATTAAAACGAACCTAGCTTTTAGGATTTTGCTCCACAAATGGGTTTTTGGGCTGCATTTGGGCATCAATTAGGATAGGCATGCATTGAACTTTTTATTATCTTTTTAATGTGTTTTTGTGAGTGTTAGGGATATATAGATTGCTAGATCCCTAGAACCCTAGCACTCAGGAAGGCAACTGGTGAAGGAGAAGCCTAAACCAACTGGAACTCAGCCAGATCCAGCTCACCATAGCTGGATTTCAACTCACTTGAACTAGGGTTAGCTCATCCTAGCTCCATTCAGCTCATCTCAGCTGAATGGCAGCTCAAGGGAGCTCATCTTAGCTCACCCTAGCTTAGGTCAGCTCAGATCCAACTCAACTTAGCTGAATCTAGCTCATCTCAGCTCCCATTAGTTCACAGGGAGCTCTAGCTAGCTCACCTGAGTTGACTGGAGTTCACCTCAACTCAGGACCAGCTTGATCCAGCTCCACTCAACTCCAGCCAGCTGAAGATGACTTCATTTCAGCTCAGGAAGCTCAAGTCCAGCTCTTGGGGACTTAGCTTTGCTCAACTAAGTTGAGCTAAGCTACCTTAGCTGCCTCAACTAGCTTGATCCTCCCCAGGAGCACTAGACCTAGCTCACCTCAGCTCCTCATGGTAGAAGCCAGCTTACTTTAGCTTGGCTTAGCAGCTAGCAAAGAACTAGTAAGCTAAGCCAGCTAGAGTAGCTCCTTGCCACCCTCTTCAGCAGCTACCAGCTCCATTTCAGCTCCAGACTTCTTCTGTCCAACTCCTCTCTTCAAACCCTAGCTCCCATTGCCTCCTCCTTTACTCCATTACTACCTAAGCTAGCTTAGCTTAGTTAGGAGGCTCCAAATCCCTTGGCATTTACCACCCTAAAACCCTACCTAACTAGCTCCACTAACTAAGCCCACCTAGTCTACCTAAGCTCTACCTAGTCCACCCTTGTTTTGGCACCAACCCAAGCCATCCCTTCACCCCTCAACCTCCTCCAAAAGACACCTAAAGTTGGTGCCAAAACCTCCCTTCTAGAAGCCTCTATTTTGGTGCCAACTTATGAAATGACCCACCGCTCTTGGGTTGGATAAGACGTCTGGAGTATTCATCAGGCGTCTGTCCAGACGTCTAGATTGATGGTCAGATGTCTAAAAGTAGGGAAAACCATACGTTCTTTTGCTTTTCGCGTGCATGCGACACGCATGCATTTTCTCTCCCCTCTGACCTCCTCACCCGAAACCCTAAACACCTCCTATTTAAACTAAACCCCTTCCTCCCTCTCAATCACCACAGCCTCCACCTTCATCCCTTAGCATCTGCCCCTCCCCGTCCCTTACAGCACGAGCGGAGGAGAGGGAGAGAGTGTGAGCGAGGAAGGGGAGAGTGTGGGAGAGAAGGAGAGAGCTCGGGGGAGCTCGAGCGTGCAAGGCCAGAGCAGCTCGAGCTGGAGAGCTCGTGTGTGAGAGTTGCCCTCGCTACAATTGCAACGGCGAGGAGCTCGGAGGTGTGAGGACCTCCGAGGAGCTCGGAGGTGCGAGGAGAGGAGCCGCGAACGGAGGAGTCGCGGGAGATGAGGGAGCTCGTGCGAGAGGAGGAGGTCCTGCAACCTCTTGTAGTTGCTGGAGCAACTGCTGTGGGCTCTGCGGGCAGAGCTCGTGGAAAGACGAATGCCGCGAAGGAGTTTTGCTTGCTGGATTTTCTAGTATCAGACGTCTGGAGCAGCAGTAGGATGTTCGGAGCTGAGATCGGACGTCTGAAAGCACTCTTAGTTCTAAGGTACATGTTCTGCATGGGTTTTGGCCTTGTAGGCCTTACAGCAGGATGGCTTAGCCGTTTTTGGCTCTGCGCATGCGTATGTAGGTGCAGAGCATTCAAAAGGCGCGCGGTACGCCCTTAGAGGTACTTTTGGACATCTGGGCACATTGCTAGACGTATGACTGTACTCCCAGACGATCGGAAGGAGAGTCCGACATCTGGGGCTCCCCTCAGACGATCACGGAAGGATCTGGACGTCCGAGGAAGTCGCAAGAAATAAAGGGTGAGTTTTGACGTCTTTTAAGATGTCTGGGCCTAGTCCCAGACATCTGATTTTGGATAGCATGAGTGTTTGTGGCCTGTTTAGGGCCCAAACAGAATTAGATTTTCGCAAACAAAGTACCATTATTTTCCGCTTGTGTTTCTCTACGAGTTAGTATCACTTGTATACAATTTTGGACTCGTTTGACGTGGTTGGTCAATTGTATAGGTCTCTAGCTAGTTGAGTACGTAGGGCCCGTGGAGGCGACAGAACCTACCATTCTAGCCCCATTCCTCCTGTGTTTCCCAGTAGAGTGGTTTGCTTTCATATCAAGATTTAATAAAACTAATTGCATGTGCCCTAGGGCGTGAAGTGAACTCTAGAGCAGAAACGAACAAATATTGCTTGAGCTACACTGCCTTCCTTGAGATGCATGTTAAACCAATTTGCTACAAAATGTATTAGTTTATTGATGTGATGCTTTCTTTAGAAAAACACGAGTTGCTTGTTATATGATTGAAACCTGTAATGTGAATAGTGAGATCTGAATGTTGGAAAATGGAAATGAAAGGAATACAAGCATGAACCCTACGGGAAATTAGGAGAAGAACTTAGTAAGTAAATGGGAAGTGAGCTGGCCCTTGTGCACGCGGTACTTAGGACAGCAATTGTCCCTTATTGTAGAGGGGAGCTAGCTGTCCTTTTGGGTTGAGACCCGAGGTTAGGCCTGGTCACTCTACACCGACTTCTGTTTGGCCCTCGTGCACGTGGTACCGAGGTGAGCTACTTAGTGTAAGGAGGGAGCTAGCTGCCCCACGGGGCCCGGGGTTAGGGCTAGCTGCCCTACACTGACTCTTATTAGGCCCACTGGGCAAACCAGGATAGTCAGACGAGGGTACGTGGATTGTGGAGGGGCGAGACCCTTGTTCTGAGAGGGCAAGGCCCCGTGCTGTTCTGTGCTGTACCTTTAGGCGTACCTGCTAGCAGAAACGAATGATTGCGTGCTAGTGCGGGGTAGCTACCCGTGCGCTTATCGTGCGTGCCGTAGTCACCGCTACATCGCAACCGTGACCTCAGGGTGGTTGACTGATGTAGGATTAGTATGGGGGATCCTCCCGGCAAGAAGAGCACCACATGTACATCCTACATCACGGGAAAAACTGTAATCAAGATCGTCCCTTTGAGGGATCGACAAGATCAAGAAATGATCGATTTCTAAGAGAATAAACGAATTAGAACCACTTAGTTGAGCTAAATGGAATTGAATAATAAATTAATTTCCTATCTTAAATTAAGTTGCATATAAATGGTTTAGCTACTACTCTACTTAGCGTTAGCTAACTACGAAATTTTATAACCTTGTTCAGGTTAGAGAGTTGAGCAGCCAGCACCACCGGCTGCAGAGGGAGCTAGGCCCAGTTGAGCTCAGCCTTAGCTGTTGACATTTTTTGTTCCAGTACACTTCTTTTTGTAGTAGTAAGTATTTTGTTATATGTAATACTGTTTCAGTTACTTTTCTGCTATACTTTTCACTGATGTTGTTGTGATGGCCTGTAATATTGTGAGACTGTTCGTTCTGTTTCCCTTACTATCTCTTATTATTTTTCTGCTTAGTTACATTGCATGTGTGATTGTGGAATATTATCTGCTTTTGGTTATTTCTCGTTGGACGACTAGGTATTGGGATTAGTCGAGGCGGGCCGGTCTTAGGTCCTGTACGGATCAGGGATCGGGTTGTAACAACTTAAGACCCCATCATGGCCATCCATCCATCCACCAAATAGAATCCAACCCTTCCTTATACGGCACCACCTAACCCCCTTCTAGAAGACCTATTTTGGTGCCACCTTCAAGGGACACCACCACCATAACTACCCCCCATGGCACCCCCTTGGTTGGCACCAACTAACCCTAGCCCTAAGATCAAATTAACCACCCATAACCACCACCAAACTCCATCCTAGCCCTCCACCTATTCACGCCAACCCTACCCCCATCCCACTCTATAAAAACCCATCACCTACCACCATTTTCTTCATCCTCCCATTAGATAATTTCCACCTTACTTCCACCTAAACCCACGACCAAGAAGAAGGGATAGAGAGGAAGATTAAGGGGGCACATCACCTGCCCCCTTGGTGCCTTCTTCTCCCCATTCCTTCCCTTTGTGCCACACCAAGAAGGAGGAGGATCTTCACCACCACGAGGACGGCCAAGCAAGGAGAAGAAAGGGTGGTGCACACCCACCCTGGAAGGAGATCATTGAAGGTGGTAGCTTCCACCTTGGAGGACACCATCTTGAAGGAGCATAGCAAGGAAGGAGAAGGAGGAGCCCTTTTCAATCCTAGGAGCCACTAAGCTTGGAGCAAGGAGCTTCACCTCTTCACCATCTTCATCAATCGGACTTTTGTTTCGCTTGTTTTATATTTTCATTGTTGTTATAAGCTTTCCTCTACTAGTGTAGAACAAAAGTATGATTTTTTATAAAGTTGCTTTCCTAATTTAGTGCATTTTATTCTCTACTTTGGTTTTGTTTTAGGACTTTCACACCCTCTTCCCAATTTTCCTAGGCCTTCACTTGCCTAGGGTGAGCTTGGGAAGCAGTTACTTTGCCACCTAGTTGCTAAAGTAGGTTTTGTCTTTTCCACCACCAACTTTGTATTGCCTTGTTAAATCAAAAACCCTAAAAATTATATATTCGAAAAAGAACAAAAAGAAAGTTGAGTTGCATTTTCGCGCAAGAGATTGATTTTTGTAAAACATCACCTCCTTGAACAACCTTAGATACTCCACTATCTAGGTTAGAAATTTAAAAGTGAATCCATTTTTGTGCGTTGCAACGACTTAAAACCCTAAATTAACAAACCGTGCAAAAACGCGACCAAGACCCAACTATGCAAGGGTCTTAAGGTAAAGGACATCCACAGTGCTACCCTCATCTACAAGGAAACAGCGTGGTTTTCGCTTAGGTAGGAGGAGCGTTATTAACAAGGGATTAGTATGATCAGCCAGATTTGGAAGGGAGGAGAAGTGCCTCGAGGTGGCTTGCTTGACGGAACTCCTCTCACCCCATTGCAAAGTGGGGTACACCTCCCGGTTGGTCCCCATAGGTGCAGGGATGGTCCCTAAGTTGATAGCAGGGTTGATGACAAAGATCACGTCTATTTGTTATTCAGCCAAGTGTTGTTGAAACAACACTGACTAAGGATACGAGACTCCGGCCGTGTGACCTTACAAATGCCCTGCCTTTGATTCCGCCATGACCTAGCAGTGATACTCCTTAGGCAGGACCTCCACCGGAACCTCTTGCTGGGCAACGAGGGTCGTGGTCTCCACTACCCCCCACTTTAGAAGGGATATTATGTGGACTCCTCGAAGCTGTTGAATCTTCTCTCAGTGATACTCTTTGGGACCCTCCACTGGTCATTTGCCTTTATCTTGGCCTCCATTTCGCTTATGAAATGGGCCAAATTACCATGTCAGATTTGGGACTTGATATGGTCACGCAAATCTCGGCAATCCTCCATGGCGTGCCCTCGAGCATGATGGTACTTACAATAAGGCCCATTCTTTGTCTTCTTCTTTAGAGGCTTTGGTAAGGGAAGTAAGTCCTTATTAGTAGACCATACCTCTGCTAACAAGTTCGCCTGATTCATGGCCAAGGGAGTGTATTCTTCATAGAGGTCCCACCTGAGTTGGTGGGGACCATTAGGTCAGTTCTTGTTGAGCCGATCCGTTAGATCTGTAAAATTCCCTTTTCGCTTATTGAGGCGGTGGCCGCTTCCGACTAATATTAGTGCTACCTCAGTTGGGATCTTCCTCTCCTTGGGGGGAGGAACGGTCTTCGCCATGTCCATCCGCCAAACAGCTACGGGAGAGGAAGGAGTCATCCTGCTCTACAAACTTTGTGGCGCAATCCCATAGCTCCACTATGTCTCTAGAAGAAAAATTATCAATGTCATACCAGAACTTTTGAGTTAGTAAGCCTGAGATAAAGTGTTTGATAGTGATGGCATCATGTAGCCGCTTGCATTTAAAATATTGAGTTTTGAATCAATCTATATATGACCAGAAAGACTTATGTTTCTCCATCAAATTTCCGACAGCTTCTCGAGTTTATCCCTGATCTTCTGTTGGTTGTCAAAATACTGAAAAAAATTATCGGCCAACTCTTGGAAGCAAGTGATTTGGCCCACTGCTAGTTCATTAAATTACTCATGGGCCATCCCAGACAAATAAGACAAGAATACCTGATAAAGAACTACATCTGAGCATTCGTGGACTAGCATCATCTGCCTGTAGCTCCCTACAAAGCTGTTAGGGCTTGATGTCCCTTCGTATTGAGTATGGATGGGTTGTTTGAACTTCTCAGGGAGTGAGGCGATCATTAGATCCTCGATGAAGGGGTATGTGGTTACATATGCCCGAAGCCTCATACCTTTCATTGCCCGGGTGACCTGGGTGACAATCTTGGGAATCAACCCTTGATTGTTGGTCACCAGAGGATGAGCCCCTAACTACATGTCTGACTCCCACAAAGGCGGGAGGGGGGCCTTTAGCGGACCAGGGTGGCTTCACCCTTCTAGCTACTAAGCCCGCACTTCATCTTTTTGAGTTGTTCACGCAGGTGAGCATTCTTTTCTTCCACCACGTGATGCCACTTTAATTGGTCGTTGGTGGGGTTGGAACTTTGGGGTTCTTCTTGCCAGGTTTTAGCCTGGTCTCTCATCAGCCGAATCTCCTGCAATTGCTTTGCCGCTAGCTGTTGTTCGGTCCTTAGGGTCGCTAGCTTAGCCTTGTATTCTTCTTCCTTCGCTTGCATATCAGGGAGAGAATCTCCTTGGGGGCTCTTCTGATGGGAAGGTTCTTGTGGAAGACTTGTGGGAAGGCTCCTATGGAAGACTTGGTGGCTGCACCTCCTTGCCCTACTTAGTCCAGAGGGCTACCGACGTTTCCTTGACATGGAGACACTAGGCTCCTCAGGGCCAGGCTTCTTAGGATTAATGAGAGAAGAGGGATGCGTAGAGGGAGCCATTGCAAGGTGGGTGAAGTTGAGAAACGTAGTATTATATGCTTCTCACAGACAAACGCCAATTGATTGAGGGCCTTAGAATAAGAACCTCAACTCAAACACAATCATAGAGAATGTACACAAGGGGTTTGATGACCCAGTTCCACTGAAAGGGGGTGTACGTCTATGGGGAGGATGATACTCCCAAACTTCACTAATGATTTAGTAGTACAAACTCTCTATTATTCTCCTTTCTCTTTAATTGCGTGAAAGAACAAAAGCTAGTCTGCCCTAAGTATTTATAGGGTGAACTTCCTCCTATTGCAGGCTTCTTTTCCATTCCCGCAATCTCAAGACTTGTCTATTAATAGTATTTAATGAAGTAATCACCAGGAGACTGTTAGAATATATGTCGGTGCCGTACTTGTATGGCTTCTCTTTGATTACTGCGGTCAACCCATCAGTTGGCTATTCTTCGAATTCGGCATAGCCTGCCAAACGGCCAGGTATATGGACCTGGGTTAACGGATCCACCTTGAAGTGTTGGATCTCCATATTCTACCGGGTAGCCAGATCCTCTATGTAATCGGATTTGTGAGGTGATTTTTCTCTCCTCATCAAGTAGTGTTTTCTAGGGAGTTTACTTGGTGTGCTTGGTGATACAGGGAAGGGACAGCCATAACCTAGGTTCTAAGGGTAGTGGTGGTGGTGATAGGAACTAGGTTGGGCTTCTAATGGGTGGTTCTACCTAGTTTGTGTTTGTGCTAATAAGGAGTGTGCTAATGTGATAAGTGAAGAGTGTGAAGTGAGGTGTGGTGGTGGTGTGCGTGTGATGTAGGAAAGGGTTGGGGGTGAGGTGAGTGTATGCACAAGTGATGATAATGGTGGCGTGTAGGTGGGTGAAGTGGTGATTGTGAATAAGTGAAGATGGTGGTGTTGGAAATGAAAGTGAAGTGGCGTGTGGGTGTGTTTGTGAGTGTGTGAGTGAATGTGTGAGATTACAAACTAGAGAGCAATTAAGCAAAATAAAGAACAAGTAAGAAATGCTCAATTGAATGGTTACTCTACTAAGCAAATAAATAAGAAAGTGCTAAGCAAAGAAAGAAACTAATCTACCAACAAAATAAAAATAAGAATGGGGAAGATAGGTGGCCTCTCCAATGTGGGCACTAGGCCTATTGGGAGGGAAGAAGGATCCTTGGCATATAGCCTACGTTCTTTTCACCTAGAAACACCAAGACTAAGTGGGCACAAGGGTTAGGGAGCGCTTGAGAAAAAGCTCTTGGAGATATGAAGGTGGAGGAGATGGAGGGAATGGAGGGGGAGGGGGGGCACTATGGATGGTGCCTCTTTTATAGAGGTGCCTCCTAGGTGTGGTAGTCCTAAGGTGTAAGTTAAGGGCTTGCTTTCAGGGTATATGTGTGCGTTTTGTGTTGATTTGTGAAATACGCATTGTAGTATAGTTGAAAAAATCACTATAGTATTTAAATTTATAAAGAGTGCTTGAAAACAAAAAATGAGTCCAAGGTCGTTCGTAAGCAAATGTGGAATTCACGCACTAATCACAATTAAAAACAGTGAGCACAATAATGAATTGAAATCAAAATATTCAATGAATAATATACTCTAAGAATGTATCTCAAGAATTCAGTGGGATTAAAAGAATATCAAACCCTAAAAATGGTGATTTAGGTCACTAATTAATCCCACAATTTAAGCATATATCCCAAGCATATTAATTAATCAAATATCTCAACAGTGGTCATGAACCAGTAATCCACGTTATTCATGAGCCAAATAATCTCACAGTACTAGAGCCAAGGGCCTCAATCAGACGTTGTCAAGTAAGGCTCAAACGACTTAAACTTCACCATGCCTCAAAAGCACAAGGCCCTAATAGAGCCATAACACTTCAACTAAGCACAAGGTCAGAAGCCTCTTCAAATTCTTGCTAAGTGTTAAAGCGAGTAGGCAAGCATCTCGAGGCACATGGCATATATCCCGAAGCAAAACCCTCCCCCCTCCTCACAATTTTCTCCTCTTATCTCTCAGAATCTGATAGTTGGGTTTTCAGGTGGGTAATCAGATTCAGGTAGGGTCCAGGCTCACTGGCAGTGGGTGATGGGCAAGGAGTGTACTGGTATGTGAGGCGGGGACCTCACCCCCACTGTGAGAGGCGATAAGCCTTATGCAAAGAATCAATTTATGCGCTGCCAATAGCCCTTCCCTTTATGTGGTGGGACTATCTGATCCCCTTCTTCTTCGTGGGCTACAGTAGGAAGAATTCACATTGATTGAAGCTGTTGCAGTTGCTTGCATCCCCAATTGAGGCTGCAGGTGTGTTCCTGGAATGAATCCGCAGCGTCTGGAATTGAAACTAAGAAGAAGCACGGTCGGAGCAGGGCGGACGGAGGTGGAGATGATGACGATGATGCAGCGAAGACCGATGAGACCTGTGATGATAACATCATCATGAGCCATAACTAGCTTTAATTAATCAGAATCAAGTGACAAATGCTCTTACATAATCGTCAGAGAGTTGTAATTCCCTACACATCCATTCTAAGATGAATACATTAAATCAAGGTTAATTCTGTAGTTTTAAAAGCACATTATGAAAGTAGAGTAACCACAGGGTTTGCAAGGGGTTAATCTAAGGTCTAATGAACACTAAAGTCTAATAAGAGGGTCCACAGAAAGAAATATGATTTTCACGCACTTCGAGAACTAATTCATAACCCGAAACCCTAATTTCAGACCCGCTTGAACTATAGATGCATTTGTTAGGATAAAATTCATCTAAGCCTTCTAAAATTCATAGAAAAATATTCCTTGAGGTTTGGTACCCTTGATTTGACCATTGGAACCTATTTTGACCTTAAATAGAATCACAGACAGATTTCTGCTATAATTTGGGTTTCTGCGCAAATTGCCTAGTCAAACTTGGTCAAAACGCAAATCCAACTTACCATTAGATTCCTTAGGTCTAAATTATATTTGTACCAAAATTTGGGCCTAATCAGAGTTCATCTTGACCTAGTTTGCATTTTAGCCTAGTCAGACTCTTTCTCTCACATACAAGCCCCTAGCTTTCAAATTAATTGCAAATCGCTCCCCAACTTTTGTCATATTCTTCAAAAAGGGGTCCTTTCCGCCATGGTAGGTGTGAACCCAAAAGAGGCAACCTTCAATTAGGGATACCTCCCTGATTTCTCGACCAATCCCTTCCAAATTTGGAAGGGATGATCTTGAGGATGTCCTTAATCGCACGAATCACATCTTGGACTTAGTTTTGGATGAAAGAGCTCATGTGAACCCTTAGAATTCCAGGGATCTTGTTCCCAACTTTTTCGTGCTCTTCAAGCTTGTTTCCAAGCTTGAGAGCCTGCTCGAGCTCTATAAAAGTTCTCGAGTCTTCTAACTGTGCTCCTTAGTTTGGTTTGGCCACATTTCCTCACTAGAATCTCTCCCTCCGGCCTCCTCTAACTAGCTCTGGTGAGCTCCTTCCCCCATGTTCCTACGACCTCCCAATGACCAAATTGGGAGCCCCATGGCCTTCCTCGCATTCCTTTGCTCCTTGCCAGCCACAACAGGAGCTTCCAGACCTCCCCATCGTCGCCGCTCCTTCCTCCGGAGGACTTCTCTGGCCGGCTCCATCCCCATCCTTTCATCCCTTTTCTTAAGTCTTAACCTCTTCCTCTTCTCCTCCTTAATCTCCCTAGCTACTTTCCATTCTATTTCAACCATTGACGCCGCTGTTCGCCCTCTGTCTTCTCTAAGTCCGGCCAAGCTCCAATGAGGCCAACTGCACTCCACAAGCCACCAAAGAACCCGCAATCACCTCCAAAACCTCCACAAGCACATCACCATCAAACCCCCTCTACTTATTCCGCGTTTCCTCCACCAAAAACACCCACCGAACTCAAGCTTCGCCGCATACCTTCTTCGAGGTTTTTGGGCCTCCATGCATACTCCCACACCATGACACTGCCATCAGATTCACCTTCACTCGGCGAAGCCACCGAGCTACTTTGACATGGCAGCAAGGCCGTTCTCTATGTTTTAGGTATTTGTCGTCCACTTCCATCGCCGCCATCATTTCTGACCACGACCGCCATGCTTCAAGCAGCTCTGACCCTGCTACTACCTCCAGGCGATGTGGCCCAACTTCAGGACCCTTCCCAGGTTCTCCAATTGAAGACACGAAGCCTCAACAGTTGCAATTGGATGATGCATCATCCTCTGTTGCCCGCGAGAATGGAGCTGGCACTTTAGTGCCACATCGTGAATGGAAAAGGCGATAACTGTGCATATAAGGAATTTGTGATCTCAGCTGTCTGCCTAAGATCACGACGGGTCGGTCCCTCCACGCACACCCGTGCACCCGCTTACCCACTTATCCACTACTCGCCTGCGACGCACGCCCGCAGGCCTGGTCACTGTTCTCGACCTGATAACCTGACTAAATACCTAAACCTATACCTGGGTTTGAGAAGAGAAGAAAGGAGAGGATTTGTGAGATGAGGGGGGAGGGTTTTGCTGCACCATCCTTGTGCCTCTGTGCTTGAGGAAGGGAAGGCTTTGAAGAAGAAGAAGAAGAGAAGGCTCTCTCTCTGAAGAGCCTTGTGCTTGTGTGCCTTCTGTGAGGCACTGTGGTCTGTTGACACTTAAGCTGTTTGATGCTATATTCCTGTCGTCTGATTTGAGTTGATTCTGAGCACTGTTGAATGATTTAAGTACTAAGTTAACATTTGATTAAACCGATTGAAGGTATTGATTATTTGAATAACTTAAGATGCATGCTTAATCAGAGGACCTAATTGGTAATCTAAATCACCACTTTTTAGATTCTCTTTATTCTTTTTATCTTAACATCATTTGAATTACAATCTAACAAGTTGTATTCATTGAATATCTACTTTGATGCTCAACTTATTGTACTCAGCTATTTTAAATGAACATTAACGTGTGAGTTCCATATTTGCTTCCTGTGAACGATCTCTGACTCCCTTTAGATTCTGAGTTTATAAATTTAAATGTCTTGTTGTGCGATTTAGGAGTGTACTATAACGAACGCATCTTTAAAACTTCCTATCTTGCATGCAACATCCTGAAATAAGGAAATACAGGCTAAATGTCCCAATTAGATGGTTCAGAAGTATCGTCGATTTGTGAGGGAGAATAGGTGGTGTTGGCGTGGTGGTTGGTGATCTGTGGAGGATGGTCGAAGTCGGAGATGGTGACCGGAAGAGGTGTTGTTCGACAGGGTGTTTCAGTAGGTGGAAGATGAAATATGTAGAGGGATTTTGAAGGTGGAGGTATGGTAGAGCTTTTAGTGGTGGTAATGGGTGGATTGGTGGAGTGTCGTAAGCGGGCGGCTTTGTCGAAGCTTCGTTGGCTCTAAGGAAGACAGAGCGGGAGAGAGGCGACCGATAGCTGAATTGATAAGGTGAAGGTTGGTTCCTAATCTAGGGAGAGAGAGGAGTTGAAGGGACCTACTTACGTATGAAGAGGATGAGGAATTGGCGTCGATTTTGATTGGTCGACATCGGAGATGGTGAATTCTTTAGTGGGAGAAATAAGAAGGAAGAGACGGTCTGAGGGCTCCTGGCTAGTATGGCGAGAAGCGGACGAAGGAGTGGAAGAAGACCTATCTGCTTATCGTACGTTGCAGTGGGCGATGACGGAGATTTGGAGAAGCTCACCGGAGTCGCAGCGGAGGTGGCCGGAGGGAGAGAAATTTGAAGAAGTTGAGGCCAAACAGGACTAAGGAGGACGGCCAGAGATGTGTGAGCTTATATAGAGCTCAGGACAGAGCTCCAATTGGGAAAAGGAGCTCTATTTGCTTGGAGATTAGGACACAAGAAACCCATGGATTTCGTGGGTTCGCTAAGGGATGACATCGTGAAATAGAAGCTAAGATCTTGCTCAAATGATTCTTTGCAGTGTGAACATCAATTCCACTAAATTTGATGGTGATTGGATTGGGTTTTAACTCGGTCAAAGGTCGGTACTTAGTTCGGTTGACCTCCAATGGTGGCAAGGACCAAAGTGTGAAGAATACGACAAACTAGGGCCTATTTGCAAGAGATTTCGAAAGTTAAGGGTTTGAGTGAAAGAAATAGAGTTTTAAGGGACTAGGTTGCAAACTAGGTCAAGATAGATTCTGATTGTGCCCAAATTTTGGTACTAACCTAATTTTTACCCAAGGAATCTGATGGTGAACTTGAATTTCAATTTTAGTCACATTTGATTTGGAAATTTACACAGAAGCCCAAATTAGGGTAGAATTCCGTCTGAGACTCTGTTCAAGGTCAAAATGGGTTCAGATGGTCAAACCAAGGGTACCAAACCTCTTATAATATTTTTCTATGATTTTTAAGAGGATTATATGAATTTTATCCTGACTAGAACCTCTTCAATTCAAGTGGGTCTGAAATTAGGGTTTTGTATTCTAATTTGGTTCTCGAAACATGTGAAATGCTGTTTCTATCTTTGTGGACCCACTCTTTGGACTTTAATGTTTAATAGACATTCAATTAACCCCTGGGAAATCCCATGGTTACTCTGCAATTTTGATGTGATGTTAAAACTGCAGATTTAACCCTATTTTAATGTTTTCTTCTCAGAAGGGATCTAAGTGGAATTACGACTCTTAGGTGACTATTCAGGATCATTTGTCTCTTGATTTTGATTAATTAAAGCTAGTTATGGCTAATGATGGAGTTACCATCAATACATCCTAAGTGTAGAAGGTTTTACCCTAGTGTATAGCTTAAGGTGAGGGTACAAGTCAAGGTTGGGTCAAGGGAAAGGATAAGGATGGGATTGGTGAGGGGTATGGGTCATTAGGGAGGGTGGTTTGGGTGGCGTTTAGTGAGGGTTTATGGGTAGCATGGAGTTAAGTAGGTTTAGGTTTAGTAGAGGTGTTTAGGGTGGTGTTGGGCTTGTGTTGTGTGGAGTGTTGGGGGGCTTAGGTTACCTATTAGTAAAAATAGAAAATATTAAAACATGAAATAATATCCTAAGGCCCACATTCTAGTATGGTTAAGTAAATACAATATGTAATGATGTGCATGTGTAGCATATGTGCCCAATTGCTTGTGAATTGTGACATGTGCACATGAAATTGTCTCCATTTTGTGTGTGCACGAGTGTATGTTATAAATGCAAGGGTTGTGCATGGGTTTGTGCGGTAGGTGTTGAGTGGTCATGTAGGTTAGCTTTCATGGGCTTGCATGAGCTCATCCAGATGGGATCAAGCTTGTCCTGGTTCTACATGCTCGTCTCCTTCTTCTCTTCTTTAATTGCTGGATTTTTCTTCTGTATTAAAAAAATAATGTAGAGATTACTGTTCGGTGTATAAATCTCATTTTAAAAGATTATTTAGCTGTAGTATAGCTCGAAAACATGTTGACAAATAAAGTTATAAAACTCCGGTGAGTACTGAGTCGTTTGCAGGGAGGCAATCTCGATTTTTACTGAAGCTTTCCAATAAAACTTGGTCTAAACAGATATTTATATTTGTATATATGTATATGAATCAGATATCATGCATTTAGAAGATCATAATTTTATTGCAATTAAAATAGAGTTTTCACAGAAGAGAATGCTACTAGAAACAAACTAGATAGATAGATAGAGAGAGAGATAGAAAGTGGCAGAGAGACAATGTCGCTTGTAGGATGCTTGTGCGAGATGCGGCAGCATCTCAGATCCAAAGCATTGGGATGAAGGTCGGAGTAGAGTTGCAAAGGGATGGAGAGTTTGATCTGGAGAGAGGGAGAGAGAGTTGTATGGAGTTGATGGAAGAGAGATGCTTTAGCTGGGGGGCCATGGGCCTTCTTTTATAGTTTTAATGAGGGGCAAAGTGGGTATTTGATGAGAGACTCATCATGGTCTCTAATTACCCCTAATTAACTAGTCTTCCTAGTTAATTAGTTAAGGATATGAATATATAAGGGTTAATTATAAAATAAGGGATATATAGTAAATGACCTTAAAATAAGTTAAAAATGATATTTTATCATTCAATTAATATTATTAACAATCTAATTAATAATTGGACTCGAGATCTTATTAGTCATTCCCTTAATTAATAAGTAAAGTGATTTAAACATAATGTATACATAAATATATAATAACTTAAGTAACTTTACTTAATTTAATTAATTAACCTAAAAAGGTCAAAAATGTAAATTCAAGGTGAAAACATAATAATTACCATATTTATAATCATATATAAAAAGTTGAAAAAGATCAGCTGCGTCTTTGGACAAAGGCGACAACCAAGGAGATCCTTTGCTCCATCCAAATTTGCTCGCCGGAGATTCTTCTCATTCCCTCTGATTTCGTCCTCCATCATGAGCCATCGACGAGGTTCCTTTGACCCCTTCGTCTAGGTAATAGTAGGTAGGAGTAGGAGCAGTTTAGTTCGTTAGCTTATCTTAATTTCAGATTCCAGACTTCATCTTCTTCGACTCCGGCGAGTTCCTTGAGCTTGTTGGAGATTTGATTTCATCTTTTTAAGCCACTATCCACCTTCCTCTATCACTCACGATCACTTCTAATCCATTAAAACACTAATGCTATCACTGATTTGCCTAATTCACCTTCACCTTCAACAGTTATTGTCACTGTCCATGGTGGCAGAACTGAGCTTAAATCCACCTCCATAGGGTCCTCTGCCACTTATTCACAATCTAAGGATCCTAATTATCACTTTAATTTGAATAAATATCACATATAACTTAAAAACCTAATTCTATTTAAGCTCCTGAGCTCGCTATCAATGACGACTCAGGAGTAGTTAAAACTTTAAATTAACTATATTTTTATCATCATAATCTTCTTTAGACTAGTCTCAACCACTTATTTGAGTGGGAGACTGAGTCCTAAGCTTAAACCAGCCCATATTCTTCAAAAATGGAATTCACTGCTAAATCTTAATTTTAATGATCAATTAGGGAATTTAATATGTTCTTGAGGTTCCTTGCAACCTTAGGATCCTCTTTAGCTCGAAAATGATGCAATTCTCCATTCAGTACGCAAAATTCTCTTTTTCTGGACTCACCAGAGCTTTGGCGAGCTTCGGCGAGTCAAATCTAGTCTTCAGCCTGTAGAACTTGGTGTGAAGCTCCAGATTGACGAATTAAGGATCACTGATTGTTTTGAGGATGTTTATTTGAGGTTTAAGAGACTGGAGCTTGAGATAGGTCTTTGTCTTCTCCAACTCCAATGGAGTTGGAGAAGCTTGTACAGAAGATTAAATGCCATACTAAAGGTGTCTAGAAGCTTCAGTGCCATGCATTGAAGCTGTTCAAATCCTCAAATTAGTGTAGCAACCTCCCATTTTCTCTGTCGAACAAGGTACTTTTAGAGTTCAGGGGATGAGCCTGAAACCCTAAAATCCAAAATTCCAAACATCTATTTAGAGGACTGAGCAAGTTTCTGAGGTTGAAAGAATCTTAATTTAGGCTTTAATTTCTTGTTAAAAGGCTTAAATCAGAAAGTCAATTTTCATGCCTAACAGTCAAACTTGAGGAGGAAATTTTGATTCTGAGCTCGATCTGAGGAATTGAGGAGTTAGAATCGTTTCTGAGAATCTATTGAATGATTGTAGAATGATTTTATTGAGCTCAGACTTGTAATTTTGTAGGAATTCACAACCTATCAATTTAGGTTGTTTTTGAACCCAAACTGACGACAGTAGATTTTTGGATGGGATTTGAAGATGAATCCTGCCTAGAAAAGCTTTTAACAATCCGTAGAAGCTATTCCAATCGATTAGAAATGTCCTTAGCTGTCTGTTGCACATATCAGAATTGGAAATTTCGTTCTCTAATCTTTCAAGGAAGCTTTGAGCTTCTAAGTGCTTCCTGAAGCTCTTGAGAGCTTAAAACCTATACAAGCAATTGTGGAATCACCTATATGATCTATTCAGACCCTTAGATAAGCTAAAACATCTACCCTGAAGATACAGTAACCTTAATTCTATTTCCAGGCAATATATTACCCGTAGGAACCCCCTAATTTCACCTTTCATATCGAAGAGGAAATCATCCTATGAACCTTAAATTGACCCTGGAATTCTGTAGAGCTATCTTAGAGCTTTCCATCAAGCTTTATTTCGCTTGATTTGGAGCTCTGAGTAGGGAGAAACCTTCACTTGAAGTCTGGTCTGGAGGGGGAGAACTTAGTCCCACATCAGAAACTGTCGAGTGCGTGCCTTAGTATAAAACTAATTTTTTAAGTAGCCGATTCAATCGTCAGCGCTCGACGCGAAAAGAAAACCTGACCGATCTGAGCATATTGCGTTTGTGTGTATGGGCGAGTGCACCTGCGGGTGTGCGCCCGAGTGGGTGTGTGTATGCGATGGCCCTGCGAGGGCGAGGCTTGGGAGGTGGTTGAGCCGGTTCGGCTCGAGAGAGGGCCGGTTTGGCACAAGAAAGAAAAAAATCGAAAATGAACCCTAGTGAAATTAGGCGAGGACCGAATAGGGTCTGGTTCCACCTTGATCTCAGGGTGCTGTGTATCCTCG